>CM060894.1:122100000-124500000 GCA_030762935.1 Hymenopus coronatus | reverse complement strand
AAGAAGTGGAGCTATATAATGGCCTTAATGACATTTTTAAAAAATGCTTTTTATGGATTCAGGGAATCTCAAGTCCTGTATTTCGATGAAATTCAGGTATCAATTTTTTGGGCAAAATGCAATAATATCTTTTCTTCTTATTACAGTAGACAAAGTAAAACAAAGGTTTAAGATTCCCTATTCTTTGCATGAGATTGCAAGAAACAAAATAGAGACTTAGTACTTCAAAAGTGAATGTTGAAGTATTGAAAAATTCAAACTAAATGTCTAGGAAATGGTTAAAACCAAATAAAATGATTTGGCATGTGTGTTTTAACAAACTCAACATATTTTTTAGTAATGTATGAAAAATGCAGAGCAAGATAGCCAATGGCTGCATTGTCAAATGCTCAGCTTTAATAAACACTTTATCCATCTCATATGGTTTACCAGTTATACACAATTAATACAGAATGAAAAAAACTTCATAAGTTTATTCAAAATTCATGCACATCTTATCAGTCATGCAAATATGTGAAATGTATGATATTTTAATCAAAATTAATAAGAACTATTTGTGAGAAAATTAACTTTCACATTAAAGATTGTTTGATTTGGAGGATTTTATTGAAAACTTGTAGCCCTTTTAAAGGATGTAAAATTCTGTTTGGATTGTTTCCAATATGTACTCATGTTATTTAGTAATGAATAATCTCATGACTCACCATAGCTTCGCCAGCATCCATAACAATAATTTTATCGCTGTCCATCACAGTGTGCAGACGATGAGCAATTGTGAGCACTGTGCATCCAGAAAATTTTCTTCGGATGGTAGCTTGAATAAATTGGTCTGTCCTGCAGTAAGCAAAGTGTTAGGTTTTATAAATGTTTTGTAAATGTATACAAATACATATAATAGCATTTTAATTATTTTAAAAATAACATCCAACAGAAAGCTGGTTTTGAGTCTTAACTTTGTAGTCTTATGGCATATAGGATTTAAGAATACCAAATATATTGTAGGAAGCTTTCTTAATAAGCAGATTGTTATGTTAAATGATAAAAAGTTAAAAGCACCTCATTGTGGCTAAGAAGAAAAATATCTGTTTTAAAATAATTGCCTAAGGATATTCATTTTTCATATAATGAAACTATAATCTGAATGGATAATAATAATATAGCTTATAAGATTTATAAGCTCTATTCAGAGACTAAAATAAAATATAGCTTTTGCTACTTGAATATAGTATGATTAAGGTATACACATTTCCTCATTCTAGTATTAAGGCACTCATTTGGTAAAATTATTAAATGCTGGTTATTTTTTCTTTATCTAGAGGCCCCAAGTAGCTAAATTCACCGCTGTACATACATTTATTGTCACTAATTCTACATTTTCAACAATTTTGATATACAGGGTCTTTCATAAGTAATTGGATATCCAAAAAATTAAGCGAATTTCATTATTTTTGGATATGTTGTATATATTTATTAACAAAACCATCTCCTGGTGCTTGACAAAGTGCATTTGTATATATTCAAGTTTAAAGTAACATTCTGTAACATAAATGACATGGTAACAATTAAAATCCATGTCCACAATTTTCAATGTGCTACCACCCAGAACAATGCACAAGTGCAGGCAATATTCCCACTCACTGTGCACCTCCACCACATATGAGAAGTGGCCATCTGTATAGTAGTTAAACTTCTGTCCATCAATTCAGGTATAGTGTGTGGTTTAATTGCATTCACTCTGTCCTTAATGAATCCTCATAGGAAAAGTCTAAGGGAGTTGGGTCAGGAAATCACAAAGGTAAGAAATTGGGTCTACACAACCAATCCACCTGTTAGGGAACACTTCAAGCAAATCAATAACACCACTTGCCTCATCTTATTGAAACAGTGTTCTACAAGTTAAAATGCTATACCTTTTCAATTCTGGGATAAAAACATTTGCAGCTTGTTGAATTGGGTAGTATGAATAAAACTCGACAACTCAAGATGGAGGTGACCTTGATCGCGACTAACGTTTCACTTGCTTGTGTAATGAGACATGTCTCAGGTTTTGGAATGAATAAAAAGTAGCTGCATCTTACTTTCAGGAGACACATCTCATGATTTGTTACGTCACCTCAGAAGGTGTCTCAACACGTGAGATGCAGCTTCTTGCAACAAATTATAGGCATATTTGGTACCAGTTTTCATGTTTTTTGAGTGCAGAAGGAAGTTTTATTAAACTAGGAGGGATTCTAAAGGATTAAATTATAATGAACCTAAAGATTAAAACAAAATATGCAGTAGATGGTACAACATTTTCTTCCCAAAGCAACAGGAACAAGAGGTGTAGCTTTACACAAAGAGCAAACATTAGAATATTATTGTCATTTTTTTTTTCATTTATATAGCCTTCTTTAACTACTGTGATCATACTGGGGGCTTTACTTTAGAAACAACTCCTGGTGACATCTCGCTGAACTGTGAGGATTCTTAACATCAATGTTTCAGTTTTATTCTATTAAACATACGCACGCACAAGCATACTTAGAGACTCTTTGGGGACAGTAGATAATCTTAGTTAAAAACTAATTTACTACCGAAAATTGCACCCAGAACCTTTGGGTGAGAAGCCAGAATGCTGACCATTTGACCACAGGTTATAAATCCTGAGTTTCAGTGTGGTATTGAGAAGATAAGAGCCTCTCAGATTCAGTATCCAAGATGTTTGGAAAATTGGTCTACTGTAACTACACAAGGGTACAAGCATTTAATTGTATCAAATTTCTGACAAATTCTGCTGCATTTCAAAACACTAAAGCAATATGGCAGCAGTGCGATGCATTCCCTGATGGAATTGGAGCTTGGATTAAATCCATATCATAATCAAGAAGCCAAAATCTCATGTAGATGAAATCATTACAGAAAGGGCATTGTTTACAAGTTATGCAAAATGGCATGGTTTTATTAAGGAGTAAAATTCTGCCATCTGCAAAAATATTAGTAATAATAATATGAATAATATGAATGCGTTATTTCTTAAGGGTGAGGTATCTCACCAAGGAACATGTTATAATACAAAGATACTTTGGCCAGGCAAAAGAGGGTTTTCAAATAATTCAATAAAACATAATGTTAGCTACAGAGTACCTTCATTTATCGTATGTTGTATGATTCTGCATAATAAACATTTCCAGGAACATAATTATGAAATTCTTGTGGTCCAAGACTGTGGAGAGGAGTAAGAGCAGGAAGACTGACCTATATTGGTCCTCATGAATATGAGGTTGATTATGGTGATGATGATGAAGGTGATGTAGAAAATGGAGGAAGCAGATATATTAGGGAAAGGGGACCCAAAAAAATTGGATCAAACAGCAAGAAAAATAAGTGATTACACGAGTACATGTTTATAACCAAATCAATATTACAATAATTTATTTAAAGGAACTACAGAAATTTTAATAAGTACAAGCCTTTGAACTATATCAGGTAAATTATTGCGAGGCCTATTAAACTATTAGTTTCATTGATACAGTTAAATATTAATACATATAAATGAACTGCTCACTTTCGTCATCATTTTTGTCTTTTATGGCACATGAGATATAACACTTCTTATAATGCTCTACAAAAATATGTTTTTGATTCCTTAACACAGTAGAATTTTTATAGAAGCATTTCTATTTAAGAGTAACTAAATATATAATAGATATGTAAAATAATACACATTTAATGTTTCATTCTTAGCTTTCCCAGTTTTCAGAGGGTTTGTTTCTTCTATTAGGTTCAAGGAATTCCTTTTCTATTCTTCCACGTGTATATACTTGTTCTTTGTAAAACATTTGGTTTTAATTTTCGCTAGCATACAATATACATGTAGCTAGAGAAGGTATTGTATTACACCAAAACTTGATGTCGATATTTCACCAGAAATATGTTTTGAGGTCCCCTGAGTACAAAAAAAGTTCTCTGTGTGTGTGACATTAAATACCAAGCTTCGTATTTATGTTCAGAATCTTTCCAGGATGAGATATAAAGATTTTCTAGAAAATTTGCCACTCCAAATTACCCTTTGCATAGAAAAATGTTTGAAACTGTTTTTCTCAAAAATGGTTCTTTTATTAACATACCAAATGTTAAAGATATTTACTAAAGTGTATACCTTGTATTTTCTGGGAATAACTTCTAAAGACCTCTTTACTCTCGATGAATTTTGCATAACTAATAAACCATAAAAAATAAAAAAAAATGTATTACACAAAAATGCTACAACATTGCACATAATTTATGTCATATATTGGTAAAATATAACATGTCCAGGCTTGTATGCCATTGGTCGAATATTAAAGTTATTAAAATAATTAAAACTTGATGTTTCGTCCTCAGCTGTGGAGGACATCTTCAGAAATGCAGCTGGGCAGGAATGACTAGCGACTGCAGATTCATGGAGCAGTAGATGGCAATATATACTGTTGAGGTAGTGGGAGGGGTGTAATTGGACAGCTATGTTCTGATTGGCTGTTGTGCTGGCCGATGCGAAGATGCTGTAAGGCAGGAATCCAGGTCTAGTTTAGCTTAAATTGGTCTTCTCTATTAAAATTATTGCAATGTTTGTATATTTCTATGGATTCTCTGACCATTCTGGTAGTTGTGAGGACTTCTGTTTTTTCAAATAATATGTCGTGTTTGTCTAAGAATCCAGGTCTAGTTTAGCTTAAATCCGTCTTCTCTATTAAAATTATTGCAATGTTTGTATATTTCTATGGATTCTCTTACCATTCTGGTAGTTGTGAGGACTTCTGTTTTTTCAAATAATATGTCGTGTTTGTCTAAGACGAGGGCGTGATCTGCAACAGCTGATTTAACTGTATGGCCGAGACGACATCATCTTTTGTGTTTGGCGATGCAGGTTTTTATGCTGCGTTTTGTTGTGCCTATGTAAGAATAACCGCATGTACAGGGTATTTTGTAAACACCGGCAGTAGAGAGCATGGGTCTTTAACTGATTTGTGAATTTGTTTTAATTTTCTGTTTATTTAGTAGCTTGCCAATCAGAACACAGCAGTCCAATTACTCCCCTTCCACTACCTCAACAGTATATATTGCCCTCCACTGCTCCATGAATCTGCAGTCGCTAGTCGTTCCTGCCCAGCTTTATTTCTGAAGATGTCCTCCACAGCTGAGGACAAAATGTCAAGTTTTAATTATTAATAATTTTAATATTCAACCACGGCCTACAAGCCTGGACATATTATATTTTACCAATAATAACACCGGCCATGAAAGTCTAAGAGCATATTTATGTCATATACGTTTTTCTTGTAGAGTTGGCCGTTTTCAAAATAATCCTTGTTATTGGTTTCAATTTTAAACTATGTTAACTCTTCCTGAACAGGAAGTCACCTTTAGTTTCGTCTCTCTAGTTTTACTGCTGGCCATACAAAGCAAACCAAAGTTCTGTTTCACATACCGATCAGCTTTTAAAAGATTGGCTATCGCTTTAGCCTAGTGTGTTCGCTTAATTTCCTTCTACATACAAGGAAGCAGTAAAAAGACCAATTTTGCTAATATTTATATCAATTAGTATGGTGTAGATAAACAAATAATTTTTGTAAGAATCATTTGTGTGTGCTAGTGAAAGTCATGTGAATGGAACACATCAGCTTTTTTGTTACTTTCTCTACACATACTATGTATTTAGTGTACAGAGAAGGTATTCTATTGCACCCAAACATACGATACTGAGATTAAATACATGTTTTGGGATTCCTGAATCCAAAAAAAGCATTTTTATAAAAATGTCTGTGTGTGTCTGTGAGCAGCATAGCTCAAAAACGAAAAGTCTGTTAAATACCAAACTTGATATTTAAGTTCATTATCTTCCAAGGGGGCGACATGAAGATTTTCAAGAAAATCCTCCCATCCCATTTACCCTTTAATGGAAATAATTTCGAAATTGTTGTTTTTCTCAAAAATGGCTCTAACGATTTTTATTAAAAACTTCTATATTTACATGACCAATAAAATGTGTATTTTAAATTTTCTGGGAGTAGCCTCTTCATTCTGGATGACTTTTATAAAGCTGGCAAACCGAAGGAGATGTATAAAAACTTACTGCACAAAAAAATGTAGCTCTCATTAAAACATACAATTTATGTCATATTTTTACTTTCTCTATACTAATTGTGTACAAAGTGTATAGAGAAGGTATTGTAATGCACCCAAAAATTCGATACCGAGATTTCACCGGAAATATATGTTTTGAGACCCCCTGGATTAAAAAAAATTGTTTTAGAAAAATGTCCATGTGTATGTGTGCGTGTGCATGCGTGCGTGTACGTGTGTGACCATTAAAAACCAAACTTGGTATTTAAGTTTGGTATCTTCCAAGGATGATGCAACACAAAGGTTTTCAAGAAAATCCCCCACCCCAAATTACCCTTTACATGGAAAAGATTTCGAAAATATTGTTTTTCTTAAAAATGATTCTAACGATTTTGATTCAAATCTTGTATATTTAAGATACTTATGTGACAAATAAAATGTATATCTTGAATTTTCTGGGAATAGCCTCTGAAGACTACTTTATTTTGGATGAATTTGACGGATTTTTGCATAACTGCTAAACCGTAAGAGATGGACAAAAACTTACCACACAGAAGATGTAGAGTACATTAAAACACATAATTTATGTTATATACATTTTTTTCGTGGAGATGATTGTTTTTAAGATATTTCTCGCTTTTAGTTTCAGCTTTAAAAAACATACTTTTCTCATACAGGAATTTGTGAACTTCTGTCCATACAAACAAGGAACTTCGGTCTCATAGCAACCAGCCTTTGACTGTCAGTTTAGCCTATGGTACTCCCTTATTTCACTTTTACTTACAAGGAAGCAAGTAATAAGACTATTTCTGATTTTTTCTCGATTATCATTAAGTAAATAGAAGAATAAGCTTTTAATCAGTAATTTGTTGCAGAGATGTAGAGAAAGTCATGTGAATGGAACACATCAGATTTTTGTTTTTTGTAGAGTTTACCGTTTTCAAGATATTCCAGATTATTGGCTTCAATTTTAGCCACTTAAACTTTTCTCAAACGGGAAAACATCTTTCTTCTTGTTTCTCATTTGTTTACTCCTGATAAAGAGATTGGAATTCCAATTGTTTCTAAAAGGGACCGGCTTTTAAAGGTGAGACTATCGCTTTAGCTTGTGCATTTTCTTATTTCCCTTCTACTTACAAGGAAGCTAGTAATAAGACTAAATCTGCTTATGTTTATCTTGATTAGCATGATGTAGATGGCATATTAATGTTTTGAATAAAAGGCTTATTTGCCGTAAAGCTAGATGACATCATGTGAATGGAACACATTAGATTTTTTCCCTTCTATGTACAAGGAACCAAGTAATAGGGTCAATTTCTGCTAATGTTTGTAATGTGATTGTAACACATCAGATATTTTTATTCTGCTTTTCACATTGCTTATTTTCTTGAACGATTTAATTTCATTATAATCCCTATCAAGAACTTTTCCTTACTCTTGTTTAATGCCTACCATTGCAAATCTCTAATTTTCAGACAGTTACGATTTTATTAAGTATTTTTTTTTAAACGTCCGCGAAACATGATTAAAATGTAATTTTTAAATCTTCATTTTTACAGTATAAACCACATAAATTGAATCATAAATGCTCAAATAAGCTTCTCCATTCATGAAACAATACATTGTTTACCTGTTTACACACAGATAGCAATGCAGGTAGCGCACCTCACTTTGGAGGGGAAATTTTTATTCATTCAAAATTGACAAGACTTATCTCAAAAATATCTGCATCTCACATTTTCTGCTAGCAGTGTCTCATAATAAGCATCTCACTTTTATTCATACCATGCATGCATTTATTTTCATCCATTGAAACATGATATATATGCTATAGGACACATGAATATTAAAATACAAAGAAAATTTATAAAAGATTAAAAATACAGAGACATAAGATTCAACAAAATTATAAAATGTAAAGGAAATGAATACAAAGATACTAAGAAGACTACAGAATTAAGTTATAAAATAAATTATTTACAAATGTAAATTTATACTACTTCATTATGTAGAACTTAATCTACACTATAAAAACTATAATCCATTAAGAAGTTAAACAAAACCTTTTTGAATTTTAGCTGGAAATGGCATGTTATTTCTGGACGCTCTTTAACTGCTGTGGTTCTCAGCATCCCATTCTATACTGGGCATGAAAGACCACTTAATTTTGCTCAGAGGCATCTTTATCAGGCTTGAGGTTCTTTTACGTGCTGTAAATCTACGACACAGGACCAACAGCTTTACTTCCCACTCAATATTCTTTGTATATTGGGGTTGTTTATTATATAAATATAGACTACCATACGTGAAACTATTTTCATTGTAATAATCATTTCCATTAACTGACTCTTCTGGTAAAAGATCGGACCAATGACCATTTCTGGAGACAGGAGACTCAGGGCATTTACCTGAAAATTGTAATAAAGTTCCTTCATTGACCTGCATGCTGATTTCTGATTAAGTCTTCTTTAAGTATCGTTAACTGATACTTGACTGATTAAAATTATCTTATCTTGGGACTGGCCCTTCATGTTCTCTTGTAGTGGTAGGTTTTTTTGGCCCCAAATATGGCAGTTCCATTTGTTCATTTTCCCTGATAAATGGAAGGTCACCTCGTTAGAGCAGAAAAACTTGTTTTGTAGTTCTAGGTGCATTATTACCATTTCTCCTAGAACTTCACAAAATATCTGCCGTTGTTAACATGAAGAGCCTGAAGAATTTGTATCTGATATGCCAGGAAATTTAGCGTTTTCTGTTAAGATATGACATACAGAAGTGGGAGAAATGCTCAGTTCCTGAGCAGCTTTGGAAATTAATCTTTTGAACTATTAATAAAAGCATCATGGGCATTTGCTATGTTTTCTACACAAGTTGAGAAAGACGATGAATTGATCTCCTCTACGGATCCAGTTTCTTAAAAATTTTCCAACCGAAAGGATGATCTTCATGTTACGCACCTGGTATTGTGCACCAAACTGTCGTCAGAATAAATACTGACTTTCGGTCACAGGTTTACTGATCTCAAACCATGCAGCGATTTTTCTTCATTGTAGTAAAGTTAATTGAGCACATGGGATCTTGTTTCTTCATTCCATGCCAACAATGTAACAAGGTCTTTTTAATGCAGTGATTCTCATTGCACAAAAATGCTCCCTAGTGGACTTTGGTGGGCATATAAGGAACTAAATCAACTGTACAGCACCAGAAAATATATTTATTCATATATATGCATAGCCATGGACACAATAAATGAGTCATCCCCAAATTTCAAGTGTTGATCAAAGAGCTTTGTATCTTTGTAAAAGCTGTGTTCACAATGCACACAAAAAAGCTGTACATAGTTTGTGACTGACAGCGCAATGGTTAACTTATGAGTACTGAAAAGAAATCATAAAACAACGTTATATGGCTGAGACGTTAAGGTCTGCTTTCACTCATAACTTCCTAGGTTCAAATCTAGTGCTGCTTATCTATTTTTATGTTTGTTAATTTTATGACTGGATATGTAGAATATAATATTGCATTAATATAACTATAGCATTTGAAGCTATAGGCTATCTTTGTACACAAAAACAATTCTACTAACACTCATGTTAAATAAGTTAAAAAAAAAAAAAAAAAAAAAAAAATGTAAATAAACTATTATCTTCTAAAACACAAAAAATAAACATAATTAACATTGGGTTTATGAACTCTCAACCTGTATAAGTACCCTCAATCTTCAGGGCATAGGCAAAATTGAATGCTTGCAGTAATGTGGATGGGTACCTGTAAGATTCCAGACTTCTTGAATTTTTGCTCAGAAGCCATCTTTTGTCCTTTGCCCATCTACAGGTAAATTGGAGCACAGCTTGCTTTTTACCTAAGTCCACAATGTTCAACATGGTTCATATCGATGAACAGGGAGGCCAGTCTACCACTCCGATATCCTGTCTCTTTGAAAACCAATTTGAAACCTTTCAAGATGTAGGGACAGGATGATTATCCTGTTCAAATTTAACAACTCCATCAGGATATCTCATCCTCACAGAGGGAGGAGTATTGCTGTGCATTACACATATTCAGTATATCATCAAGCAGCTACTCACAGATAGACTGCCCCTTGATATTCGACCCCAACATGGTACAGATACATGACCTTAATGGAATTGTGAAACCACATATTTTGCATTGTATCGCGACTTCTTTGGATGATAGACAAACATCTTTTCCTTATGTGTGGAAGAAAATGTTGAGAATATTTTCCCATTGGATGGGTTTGTGAAGGGTATGCTGAGTAAAAAATATTATAATAATATTGCTTAACAATACTTTTAGTATTTCTTCATGCTATACAGATTTAATTGTTTCCCTTGAGAGAGAACTGTTTGTGCCTAATGCGATTGCACACCATGTTTTTGTGTGCAGCACATTGCTGTTCAGTAGAATAAACTTGTAAAGAAGCATCACAACTATCATATTACATATTACTCCCACTACAATGTATATATATTCTAGAAATAGTCTCCTTTATTCATAGCAATATGCAATTCTTTAAAAGAAATAAGGATTATCATGCCTATAATACTTGAACAACTGAGATAATACACCTACAATATCACTGACATAATAAAACTCAATAGTGTATCCCATAAAGGAACAATTCTATATAATACGATACCCAGATCATTAAAAGCTGTGCCAAGAAACATTTTTAAATCTGAAGTGCCTTAGTTATTATTAAAACACAAATTTTATAACGTTAATGATTTTCTTAACTCTGTTATTTAACATCTATTGTATTAGGACAACTGTATTATATTACACCTGTATATTTCTTGCACTATTTTATTTGTAAGTAATGACGAAGCCATATGTACAAATTGTATATCTGCGGTGAATAAAAATTGAATTGAATTGAATAGCTGTACCGAATGCTGTGTATGAAATAAGTATGTCTAAAATAAGTATTAAGTTGTTTTAACATCATTAAGAGAAGGGAAAAAAAAAATGTTTGCTACATGCGAGAAGCGAACCTGCATCCCTCACCAGAGGCATAATCTACATTTTGTCATAGTGCTACAGTAAACACACATGGAAGTTGACAAGGGTTATAATGCTGTACAAGAGAAACATATCATGTTTTGTGTCTATAATTAATTACTTTCTTTACATGTCTATGTACATAGTGTATAGAGAAGGTATTGTATTGCACCCAAAAATTTGATACCGAGATTTCACCAGAAATACATGTTTTGAGACCCCTGAATCCAAACAAAAAAATTGTTTTAGAAAAATGTGGGTGTGCATGCACGCACAGAACCTCCCTCCCCACTCCAAACTACCCTTTACATGGAAAATTTTGATTTTCTCAAAAATGGCTCTAACGATTTTATTAAAATACCTTATGTTAAAGATATTTTTTGACAAACAAAATGTATATCTTGAATTTTCTGGGAATAGTCTCTGAAGACCTTGTCATTCTGGATGACTTTTATATAACTGGCAACAACAGGACTAGCTTTTAAAGGTCAAGACTATTGCTTTAGCCTGCATATTTTCTTATTTCCCTTCTACTTATAAGGAAACTAGTTCTGCTTATGAATTTACCATAATGTAGATAACAGTTTAATCTTTTGAATAAAAGGTTTGTTTGCAGAACAGCTAGAGGACATCATGTGAATGCAACATATTAGATTTTTTCCCTTCTACGTAAAAGGGACCAAGCACTAATGACAATTTCTGCTAATGTTTATCTCAATTAGCATGATGTAGATAGAAGAATATGCTTTTTAACAATAATTTGTTACAAGATGTAGAGAAAGTCATGTGAATGGAACACATAAAATTGTTTTTTAATTAATATTGATAGTTTGTTGTTGAAGGCTTAATTTATGTATTTGAATATGACTATTGGTCATATGAATTAGTAATATTAAGATTTGGAACTTGTGGCAACTTGTTGCTTCTGCTGGTGCTAATAGTTCAGTTAGTTTGTGGTAAATTAGATATTATCTATTCACCATAAGGGCTGAGGGCCTCAACAAAAGAAACAAAATTTGGAAAGATAGGTATTCAAGCTATATCTTCTTAACCCCTAGATTTAAGTAGGAATAGAGCCATTAAATAAATCTCAACCTTTCAAACTGTGTCCCTTCTCTTACTTATTTCTTAAGTTCCTTATCCACTTCTTTTTTACCCTTTCCCAAATGCACCTATTATGCTAATGATTTTTTCCTTTGTACAAGGGCAATCCAGAAAGTAAGACGATTTGGCTAGAAAAGTATAATGTCGACATTGAAAAACTAGTACCGCGTAACAGTAAATGCCTTGAGAGAATGGAGATTACGTTGAGAAATAGAGTAAGATTTAATAATTTTGTAAATAACGTTTTGAGTTGATATCTTTTGTTATTATTTGATTATGCCAAATCATCTGGATTACCCTCGTATCTACTATATCATCCTGTAGATTATCCCAATTTTCATTCCATATACTATTTATCCATTTTTTTTAACCATTTCACATTCTAGTAGACAAGGGAAATACCATCAAATTTCTTTCAACAATAAACTTATTTTCAGATGGCTTTTTAATTTAAAACTGACAGAAATTGAAGAATAACTTTTTTAAAAAGTAATAAGTCCACAAATACAAACTTTTACAAGTGAAGCAAAAACTAATATTGAGTAAAGTTTTCTAATAATCTGTAATTTAAATAGGGGATCTAAATATATAAATATATAAAAATAGCATAAATAGTTCTATATATGAAAATCTATGGGCTTGTTTCATTCTGCATCAACCAAAAGGACAAATTGTGTTTTGAAATAGATTTATGCAGAAATACTGCAAGAATCCAGTCAATTCAAAATCAAAAGTTGATTATATACCAAACTTAGTATTAAGGTTAGCATCTTCTAAGGGTGTAACACAAAAGATTTAGAAAATAAAAATCTACCCATCCAAGCTGCTCTTTATATGAGATATTTTTCAAAAATGTTGATTTTCTCAAAAATGAGACCAAGGATTTTGATTAAAATGCCATATGTTTTAAGATATTTTCATAAAAAATGAAATGTGTAACTTGAATTTTGTGGGAATAGCCTCTGAAGTCTTCTTCATTCTGAATAACTTTACATAAATGTTAAACCATAAGAGATATACAAAATCTTACTACACAAAAACATCTAGATCTTGTTAAAGCATACAATTTGTCAAATATTTTTTTTAAATTAAATTATTTAATGTAGTTAACTTTCACACACTCTTTACTAGTATTAAAAATTCACCTATAACTCCACAGCAAATTTGTTAAAATATTTCAGAAATTCATCACAAAACTATCTCTAATGAATATATATAATGTAAAAAATCTCTTAGGTTGTTCTTTGAAAGACAGAATACCTCCAAGAAAAAATTAGGAATATACTCCATAGATTGCTTATTTTTCAGTATGAAGAACATTCTAATATCAAAAGAAATCTAGAAACACACAACAAAGAACGCAGAAGAATTATTAAGCTTACACAAGCTGATAAATCTGCATTACGTACCACTTTTGGCATCTCGATCATGAAATTAATCTTGAAATTAATCTACTAAAGGAACTATCAAATCCAATCAAATTAACAGCAATGGAAAAGAATTTTTATCTTTAAATAATGCTATGCAGCCATGAATTTTGAACTCCCTCATATGGACTCCATGAATTTTGAACTCCCTCATCGGCTATTCACCAAATGTCACCATCAACAGCCACAGCACCTGATCCCGACAGTAGTGGTTCAATAGCTGATGATGCAACTAAGGGCTTGCAAAACAATTGTTCTTCATGAAAGAAAGTGAAGTGTGGGTAAAAGAAGTTAACCACATTAATTTGGTTATGCCTTTACTGTAAGTAGCTTCACAATATTATATGCATCTGGTATTTTTTTTTTTTCTTATGCAGTTAACCATTTCTGAGATTTCTTGTTATTGGTTTGAATTTTCATATATTTATACTTTCCTCAAATAGTGAGTAATGTTAAGTGAATGGAATTTCCATCATATAGTGACCTGCTCTCAAAAAGATTTGACTATTGCTTAAGTGTACCGAATTCCCCTAATCCCCTTCTACCTCAAGGAAATAGACAATAAGACAATTTCTGCAAACATTCATCTTGGTTATCATGAAGTTGATAGAAGAATAAGCATTTGTAAGGGTAGTTTATGCAAAATAAGTAGACAAATTCCTGCAAGTGCAACAAATTAGATTTTAGTATTGCTTTTCCACACCCAGAATTTTTCTTATATATGCACTTCAAGGTATTCACTATGCAGGCTTTCTTCTCTGTGAATTTGTGTATTTGATTTCCATGTGCATACTTAGTAAAAGCAATTCACTTTGTTAGAGAGCGTAGAGACAGATCAGCAGCATTCTGCCAATAGGTGAGAAGGTACAGAAAAGATGCAGGGTGCAGTTTATTTGAGATGTAGGCTAGAGATGCAATTCCTAAGCAAGCAAGCAACAGTGTTGTTGTTGATTTTTGTTTGTTTATTTGTTTTTTTGTAGTTTTAACGTCCTTTAACCTGGTTGGTCATATCGGACGATGAATGAAATTGGTGAAATGATGCTCATATGATCTCGGAGTCCACAGAGCTTAAAGTTACTTGACATTCATCTTCTCAGGACAAGAGAAAACCCCGAAAAAAACCTTAACCGTGTAACTCACCCTAAATGAGATTCTAACTCACAACCTTTTGAATGTGAGGCAGACACGCTACCACCACACTACCCAGGAGGGCCATACAGTGTTATTGAACATCTAATTGCTTCCCTTGCTACAGCACTTCTGCATAACCACGGTTGAATCTGTACTTTTGAAAATATAGACAAAGCTATTTATTTGTAAGTGAAGAAATTGTATAACTTCAAGTCTTCTATATTGCTACCTTCCAACCTTGTGATAGTAAGCAGAGTGATAATGGAACATCACCTATAACTACATGCTGGAATATAGATATTGCTTTCTAGAAATATTAGATAATGGTATGAGGAGAGTATAAAGAAAATACTAAAAGTTGCATTATATTAGAAGCATAAGGCCATTTCTCTGGACTTATCTGGGTAGCATTGTGTAAGGAATGATTTAGATAAAGTAAATCATTTGAAGTTACAGGAGTGGATCTATGCAGGCCACCTGTTTTTAAAAGAGGATTGAATTGTTTTTCTTGTGCTGTTTTCATAGAATCCTTGTCTAAAGCGATGTTCATACAAACTCTAAGAAGATACTTTAGTCACCATGGAAGAATATTAGTTAGACTGCCTCTGCGGTTAAATGGTCAGCATTCTGACTTCTCACCCAGAACCTGGTTTCATTTATTGGCTGGGGTACAGAATTTTTCTTAACTAGAATTATTCTCTCTACCCCACAATCTGGAAGTATAACTGTGAAGTGAATATATGCATTGTTAATAGTATAGTACTGAAAAGACTAATGTTCATAAACCCGATATATCAGCGAGAAAACACCAGCAGTTGTTTCTAAGGCAAAGCCCCTGATACAACCATAGAAGTTAAGGGGGCTCTATAAATGAAATAATTAAAATAAAATCAGTTATTTATTCTGATTATGGCACCAACTTCCAAGGAACAAACAATTAAATTAAATTGTATTGGAATAAAATAATAACTTACTCTACTGTAAAGAAAATCACATGGAAGTTAATTCCACCTATTGCAGGATGAGGCAGTCGATGGGAGGTAATGGCTAGGAGGAACTGTAGGCTGTTCTTTGTTACTGTGAGGCTGTTGTAAATTCATGACTTCTGACTTATGTTACTGAAGATTAGATAAGCTTTTCGCATTGACTCCAGCTACTTTTCTTCAAGTTATCACCAGTAGTGAAACCCCAGACCTAGACTCAGTAAGTCAACCTACCTGGATGGTTCAGTTTGTTAAACACTGGCCTTCTGATCCCAAGATCACCAACCTGGCCAAATTCATGGTTTTTTTTAGCATATTTAAAAGCCCCATGTCAGTAGATATAGTAGGAGCCTACTGGAAACACACAGACTTTGGAGGTTAGCAATTAATTTTTCTGCACACTTTTAATATGTATTGAAAAACAAGATAACATTAAAATAAGCCACATGTGCTGTTGCGTGCTGGATGATAAGACGTAGGTAGGAAGGAAAGGAAACATGTTATGCTGGGTAATGAAGGAAGAAGGCTCTGTTTGCGCATTCACACACCAAACCCACTTAGTTTGAGGTCTATCTAAAGTTTTGTTTTATATATCAAAGAAACGTGAAAAAGTTTTAAATAAGAACCTGCTTTTAAAAATTAGCAAATATTGCCAATATATAATCCATCTCACAACAATTTAGTTCTACAACTGGGAATAGAACCCGAGCTTCTTGGGTGATATGGAGATATATATTGGCAAAACTTGTAATTTTTTTTAAAAGCACATTTTTATTTAAAACTTTTATGTGCATTTTTTCATTAATGATACAGGATTAAGTAGAGAAGTACCAGCATCTAAAAATCACAAAAAAATAATTTGGCACAGTTATACTATGTGACATCGCATTACAATAAATCTGGTCAAGTATTCATAATTTACCTAAATTGCAGAATTATGGATAATACAATGCTTTAGGGTTGTTAGTTTCTAATTGTGGTTACAACTTTATTTATGCTTGCCTTTTCCATTTCCCTTATGTTTGTAAGCCTGCTTGAAGCAGCAGACCACCAAACCAGCCATTTTGAACCTGTTGTAGAGTGAAGTGAAAATGAATTGTGTTGAGGAACTAAACATGCTAAATCTTTTAGGTATATTCTTAGAATATAAGTTATTAAACAGAAAGGCAGACCACTACCATCTATCAATTAGTTCAGGGAGGTAAATGTAAAGGGATGGCAGTTGGAAGAAAATTCAGTGAATCTATTAGCAAACTTTGCACATCCTCTGAGATAGGCCATGGGTTGTCATTGTTAATGCTAGAGTATTATTTCTGTGTAACTTATTTTATCAATTTGTTCATTGTTTAAAGTGTATTTCAGTGAAAAGGTTTTAATGTAGGTCATTTATAAGAATGTTAAAATCATACATACTGGGGGTCAACATTAGCAGTTGCTTCATCGAGTACCAAAATCTTATTATTGCGTAGAACTGCTCTTGCTAAACATATCAACTGTCGTTGACCAACGCTGAAGTTAGCACCACCTTCCTGTACAGCATGATTGAGACCAGAAGGTAATTCTGATACAGCTTGTGCCAGCTGCACTTCACATAATGCACACCATAATGCTGCATCTGTATACTGCTGAAAAGGATCCAAATTGTCTCGTAGAGTTCCAAAAAATAAAACTGGCTCTTGTGGAATTATGGATATTTTGGATCTTAAATCATGCAATCCCAATGTTGCAATATTCACATTGTCAATATAAATATTGCCATCAGATAGTTCATTGAGTCGAAATAGAGCAGTTATAAGTGATGACTTTCCTGCTCCAGTACGTCCAACTATTCCAACCTGAAATATGTAAAATAGAATAAGTGCGTGTTTGTGAAAGTGGAAGTAAATTCTAATTACATGCTTCAAGAAAGTAATAATTTTTACAAAACTAACAGAATCAACTAAAACTTCACTAAAGCGGAGGTTCTCTCTCTATTCACCTCCTATGTCTCCCTATGCTGATGTGACATTTTCAAAACTGAGGTGCCAGTAAAAACTGAAATGTAAGTACAGTTGAACCTGTTTTATACATAACCCAGTTGTAAGTAACTTGCATTTATATCTAAATTTTTATAGATCCCGGCAAAATTTAATTTAGAAACCTTATTTATATGTAACCTTATTTATATGTAATTCTTGTTAACAGAACTTTATTTATATATATATATATATATATATATATATATATATATATATATATATATATATATATGTGTGTGTGTGTAATGCGCTGTTATACATATTAAATTTCAGTGAAATACACTGAGTTTTACGTAATTATGAGCATACAGCACACACTATCTTGAAAGAAACTCGAGGGCATTTTCCTTATCTCTGTTGACAAAGATGCAAGCTGAGCAGGGGCTTTCGGCCTCGAAAACAAAAGACAATACATAATATGTTTGCTGGTAGAGTGCGACAGTCCAGCAACAAACGAGAAATAAAGATAAAAATGTTCAGTATCTGGTATTTATTGTTAAAAAGTAGTTTGTCTTTCAGTTCTCAATTGCTTTTAATCAGCCATGGAGAACAGAAAAAGGAAATGTTATATGCTAGATCAGAAAGTGAAATTCATTTGAGAGGTGGAGCTTAATCCACACAAAACCAAAACTGAAGTTGCTTCAGACTTAGGAATTGCTTACTCCACGCTATGTATGGTCATCAGTAACAAAAATGTTATTTTGAATGAGTTTTTAAAATTGGGTGCCAAATCAACAAAACACAGCCGTCAGCAGGAAGGGAGATGTGCTGATTTGGAAATGGCACTTTTCAAATGGTTCCAGCAGAAAGGGGCTGCAACTCTACCAATCAGAGGCGACTTGCTGAAAGCAAATGTGATAGATTTAGCTAAAATAATGAACATCATGGCTAATTTCAAGGCTTCATCAGGATGGTTGCAAGGATTTAAAGATTGTTATGGAATCACAGGGAAAACAATTTGTGGCGAGTCGAATGCTGTGGATGACATCACAATTCAATACTGGAAGAAAGAGGTTCTACCAGGAATCATAAGGGATTATCAGCCTTAAAACATTTACAACTGTGATGAGACTGGCCTATTTTACAATCTCCTTCCCAGCAAGACATTAGCTGAAAAGGGTGACTCATGCCATGGAATTTATTTTGACTGCCTGGAAGCAAAAGTCATCCACCACAATCAAACACTGCTTCATTAAATCTGGTGTCCTACAGGAAGAGGCTGTCTCTGATGATGGTGATGATATTGGTAGTGATGAGCCTATAAATGAGCTAGCTGTAGTGGAGGGTGCAAATTTTGATACCTTTGTGCATTTTGATGACAATCCAGCTGTGTGTGGGAACTGCAGGATGGGGAGATTATTGCTGATGTGTGCCAAAAACATGGTGTTGCTCAAAATAGTGGACCAGCTTCAAACGATACTGACAGTAATGTGAATGACGACTCAAATCTTGAAATACCTAAGGTGAGTGAAGTGTTAAGTGCAATAGATGTGTATAGGTGTTACATCAGTATTAAAAGTGGTAGTGAAAAAGCTCTAAATCCATTAATAAGTTTGCAAAATGAGGTTGATGCACTTAGTGTAAGAAAAGTGAAACAAGCTAAATTGGCTGATTTCTTTAAAACAGGAACAAGTTCAAAATAATGTTTTCTTCATATGTATCTTTGTTGTTTGTTAACTTTTGCATATGTAGGCTCATTGTGTTACCTTTTTTTTTTTTTAATATGTATGATGCATTATCAAAATCTGAGTTGTAAGTAATTCTAAGTTACAAGTAATCTTCCCTCTTTCCCTTGATATACACATAAATCAGGTTCAACTGTAATAGGTTTAATGTTAAATATAATCATTTTTATTCTTTAACTACACTGATAATATCAGTGATTTTGAATTTAGAATACCTTTTTTTTTGTCATAGGTTCGAAACTTGCTTCGGGTGTTACCCAGATAAGACTTTTTTGTGGGGTGGGGGAGTTTCCCTTATCCTGAGAAGATGAATGTCAAGTAACTTCAAGCTTCATGGCTCCTGAGATCATTTAAGTATAAGTTCACAGATCTAATTCATTGGTTAAAGGATGTTAAGCTATATTAAAAAAAAGATAAATAAATAAATAAAAAGAATTCCAGTTACAAATCCTCCTCCTATATGAATACACTGAAATTTTGTTTTCCTTGCATGGCGAGAAGTAAAACAAAAAAATAAATAAAAAAAGAATGACACTTTCCTGTTTGAGGAAAGTATCAGTATTTTAAAATTGATTATTACCATATTTTGATTTTTTATTGTTGGGTACCACATAATTATAAATAATTCATCCACCAGTACTCCCCACCCACTTGGTATTGCTGACTCACTGATGTTAAGTTTTATTTTTATTTTTTGTAACTCTGAAACACGCTTGCATTCACATTTCCAGACTCTGCAAAAGCAGAAAAAGGAAAATTTCTGAGCCCCAGCTGAAACTGAACCCAGAACCTATCAACATATCACTCTGTTACCAAACTTGCATATATCCCTTGTGATTGTTATGCAATCAACTATCAGAAAATGGCAATAAAGGACTCCGATGTGCAAAAAAACATTGCTTTTGCTCCTGCTATTCATATCACAGTCTATTAATTCTAATATAATGCAGGACAAAATCCACTAGTTGTGAGTGCCCCATGGTACATCCTATTATGTTTGGAACAGTAATCTCAGCAAGAAGAATTATTGAAAATTAAGGAAATATGAATTTCTTGAAAGTAATTTTGTGAAGTCTGTCTTGAATTGCATTGTGAATGTTAGCATGGAATTTTACTGCTACATACCTACACAATATGAAATTTTATTTTCAGTAGACTTGCCAGATTTTATAATGACAATAAGGGACACCCCCCCCCCCACATTTAAAAGTCAAATGAGATTCTGTAGGTAAATATCAAGTAGCCCAGGTACCTTTATTTGCACAAATTGAATATTTATTTGTACTGTATTAATGTATCAACATTTCAAAGGAAGGTCTAGGATGATTTTTGCTTAAATATATACATTAACAAACAATGTTTAATCCTTTTTATTTTTATAACAGACAATTAGTCCTAAAGTCATGCATGTATTCTGATGGATTATCTTACTTTATACTGCATACATTATTCTTAATAAGGTCATAAAACCCTGATAAACCATTTTGTAGCTCAATGTGATTGAATTTGCACCTTATCAAATTCAAACAATATTTAGTGCTTTCAATGTTCCATGTTTTGTTCAAAATTAAAAATACCAGGGCATTATATAAATATGACATTAACATACTCATTTTGGCAACATCGCTTGAGAGGTGACCACTAAGAAATGTTAACCATTTCATATCAGATGATAAAATTTCGGGCTGTTCAATAAAATATATAAAATTCTTTGATCCCAACACATTCTCCACTAATGCTTCTATTTTGGTTTTGTCACGGGTCAGTTTAGTGTTCTGCTGTAACTGTCACTGAATACTGTTGATACAGTTACACATTATAATCAAAACTGTTATAACAATGCTTTTCCTTTGCATTATAATTCATTACAGTTTCACTGACTGTAACTTGCTGTTCATTGCTAAGATATTTGTTATTTTCTGCTAAGAAGACTGCACTGCAATTTTATGAAAGATTGTAGAGGCTTGTTTCAAATTGGATTCACCACCATGTACAACAGAAACCTCAGGATTATAGGGATCATGCTTTGAAATTACTATTTTTCATGGATGATAGAAGTCCACAAAAATCTTCCCTCCTCACAATCATCTGACAGCAACACTTGAACCCTTAGATATGGAATATGCTTAAATACAATCAACTGCTATAGAGCACTCTGTGACCATATGATCAACTGATGTACCAATGAACATGTGCGCATTTCAAAATGCAAACTTTAATCACAGAATGAAATAGAGGAATTTTATGTCCTATATGCCAGTAACATGGGACATGATTCTTTCTCCTTAAATACAGAAAATCTTGTATAATACAGCACGTCTGGCAAGTCTAGCTGTTGTTAAAGCCTGAATCTCATGAGTATCTATTGAGTGTTAAAGTTACAAAAATCATTCATGTCTTTATTTTCATTTATGTGAATTTAAAATTCTTTATGATTCACAGAACTTAATACATGAAAGTGCAGTAATGTTGCCCTTTGCATCCAGGCACCACATAATTTTGCTAGATCATATCAACTTTAGGAAGGAATAAATCATTGTGATCATGATTAGATGCACCTTTGTCAGAAAACAAAGATGAATGATTCCACATCAGCAAATTCTTGGTACTCTGTTCTGGTTATTACACTCAAGTGTTGATCGTAAAGTTGCTTACACTCCATTTATTGAAAGTTCGAAAAACTCTCCCTCGGAATTGGAATTTTCCAGAGCTTCATTTGTATCTTGAATTTCAGCTTCAGTTTACAGAACTTGAGGAAAATGCATCATTTTAACATTTTAGAACACAAAACGTAACAAACATTACCACCTTCAAGGAAAATGGCGAGAGTAGCTAATATTACTAACTCTCCTAAATTTCCTAATAGTTGACTAAAGCAAGGACAGATGGTAGCACAAATCAGACAACTAAATGATAACTGATGCATGTTCTTTGCCGCATAGCCCAAGACCGAGTTAAAGTTGCATTAAAAGCGTTAGAAATACCTGACCTCGTGGGTCGCATGGCCTGAGCTATACTTGGGCTTGGGCTTCAATGTGTTAAGCAACTGGATGATGCTGAGGCAGAGAATGGGTGATGCTCCTAGAAACATAGACGATTATCTTGAGGGACGCTTCTGTGACCAGTAAGAACAGCCTGCTTTGTAAGAGCACATGAACATGAACATCCTAACTTTTGACACCTTGTGCATTTATATGGTTATTTTTCTATTAACCCAATATATGTGCAGTCATTTAAAATCTACATGCTACTCCTCTACACTTGAGATGTGCCTTATCAGTGGTACAAGCACATCATGGATTGTGTTCTTTTAGGAGCTTTTGAGCATGCACAATTGGTATGCCATATTTGCCTTATGGATGAAATACACACAGTTTGTGCACAACTGATAAGGTGCACATCTTTACCATGCATCTCTCAACTGCAAGTTGTCGCCCTCTGTGGTGTAATGGTTACTATGCTAACTTCATATACCCAAGGTCGCAAATGTAAAAATCCTTAGCATGACTTCCTTCAGAAGGGAAATAAAACTGTTGGTACCATGTCATAGATTTATGGCACGTAAAAGAACTTCAAGCCTCATAGAGAGGCCTCTGAGCTAAATTAAGCGGTCTTTCACGCCCAATTTAGAATAGGATGTTGAGAACCATAGCAGTTAAAGAGCATCCATAAATAACACACCATTTAATTTCATGTCAGTGCCAGTAGATGACAGCACACCACAGCAGAAGTTTAACTTTCATTTAATTTCATTCAATTTATGCATTTTTCAAATCTGTCTTGTCTTACAGATTTTGAATAAAATGAATAACATTTTTTGGCAAAACCATAGAAACATGTACAAAAGCTTCAAGTATGGATTTTTGATATCTCCATTGCAAAGAGAAAAAATTATATCAGTTGTAAAATTTTTACGTTTTCTGCTCACATTTAATTTTTTATTTCAAAAAGAAATGTTGTAATACAAAATCCCATTCTTAGTTTTGTTAGCAATAGTTTTTAGAAGATGCATTAAAATTTTCAGCTTGCTGGCATGTATTTAGTGGTTTGCATTAAGTATGGTCAACTCTCATATACCATGACTTACACTGTACGGCCATTTGGACAGATGAGCTGCAGCATTATATGATCTTATAATGCTGTTTAATGCCATTTGTGAAATCTTTTTTTAACATAATAAAATGGCAAAATGTAATTCAGGCTACTTGCAGATGTCATACGATTTTGTAACTTTGCATACATGTACTTTAATGTGGCTGTGTTTTTCCATGCAAAAAATCCAAAAAGCCTATTTTTACTGAAAATGATTGAAATTTCATCCATCACCCTCCTTAAAGATGTCAAATAGAAATAGGTATTCTGTTCTATATGAGGGTTAGCTATGATGTTTTATTTATCATGTTTCATAGTAATTCTTGAGTGATACAATAACAGACAAACAATTCAAGGTAATATTATTGTCATACCGACTACAAGACACAATTGCTTGACCAAAATTTGATAAAAACGTGATCTTTGTACTTTCTTTACCATGTACGGAGTAGCTAGAGAAGGTATTATATTCCAACAAAAAATTTGATTGTGAGCTTCCACCAGAAACATATTTTGAGGACCTCTAAAGCCAGAAAATGCAACTTTAGAAAAAGGAATGTGTATATGTGGGAGGGAGTAGGGGAAAGGGAGGGTGGAGGGAGCAGAGGAGGGGAGGAGAGAGAGAGAGAGAGAGAGAGAGAGAGAGAGAGAGAGAGAGAGAGAGAGAGAGAGAGAGAGAGAGAGAGAGAGAGAGAGAGAGAGAGAGAGAGAGAGAGAGAGAGAGAATCTGATTAAATTAGCAATATTAATGATATTGATATGACAAATAAACATGTTTCTTGATTTTTCTGGGAATAGCTGTTGAAGTTTTTGGCAACAATGCATATATTCTTAAATAATCTTTAACTGTAAGTGATAGATGAAAGTATAGAATTAAGATTTTTGTATCTTAAGCCATTTCCAAGACATCTATTATTAATGTTTAGAATAACTGTTCCTTTCAATATTCAGCTGTTTTTCACGTCTGTATGGAAACAGTAGAATGTTAAGGCCAATATATAGGATGTCCTAGAATTCAACCACACAAATTTATTTATTTATCCTGGTTGGAGTTCAGGCCATAAGGCCTTCTCTTCCACTCTGCCAGGCAATACATTAAATTCAATACAGCATTGATACAATGAATAAAGGAATAAGAATAATAATACAATTCTATACACCTTAATAAAAGGTGAAACAAGTATACTGAAATGAAAAAAAAAAAGAAACTGTAAACAAAATTATTTAATTGAAATATTCATGTAAGTTGAAACACATATTAGTCAGATTTACAAGTGAAATGCATATTACTTGTTTGCACATAAAATATTAATAACAAATGAAAGTAGTGATGTTTTTAACATATTAATACAGCAGCAGATTAGGTTTATTTATAAATGTATGCCCTAATTTTCTTCTTGAACATTATAATATTCCAGCAGTCCTTTGCAGGTAGGCAATTCCAAAGATGAATAAATCTATTGTAAATGATGATGAATAGAAGGTTGTGTGATGGGCAGGTACAGCAAGCAGGAAAGAGTGTCGTGAGCGAGTTTCTTGATTATGACAGTCAGAAAGATATTTGAAGCAAACATTATAGTTTGGAATGTGAGAATGAAGGAGTTGATAGAGAAATAATAAAGAATGTAATTTTCTTCTATCCCTAAGCTGGAGCCATTTAAGTGTTTTGAGTGATGGTGTGACATGATCAAATCGATGGAGATTGCATACAAAGCATACACACGTATTCTGAGCTATTTGAAATCTTAGAGTCAAATTTTCAGTTGGGTTAATAAAAAGAGAGTCACACTTGGTAGAATTGTAGAGGGGTCCTTTATAAATAGGGAACCTATTGTCTCTTTTGCCAAATGCTAAAGTTATGACATGTTTTCTGGACCACACATTAATGGCTGTAAATTAAAATAATGTGGACATATGTGTCCTATTTTCATTCAGAATGCCTCATTAGCATGCCAGAAGTCATAGGAATGCAATGTTGGTGCGCAATTAATACAATATTTGAAATTTTTGCATTTGCAACTTTGTAAAAATTATCTGTTCTTTGAGGGTGTGCATGCCACTGTTATCAGCTCATTAGATTTCAGATCATATATCCTCTGCTATAACATACTGGTGAGTGAGTTGGTATAGCGCTGGTCGATGAATCCCATGATACAAAGATTGCACAGTTCTCTGAAGTTTTGGTTTTTAAGTTTTTTAATTTTCTTATTTTTCTCAAAGAGGTACAGTTTTGAGCAGTTCTAAATATGCTTAATTTATATTTCTGAAGCCATGATGATAAATCCTCCAGGTCAAATTTTTTTTTTAAAAAACTGATATTTACATAGTGTTAAATATTAAACACAGTAATTAACCTTCATAGATTAATACAACAGAATAATTAGATTTGTTAAAAACATTTTTGTAATGTGTGCTTTGAAATGTAGCAACAGAACTATGATTTTAGCAGTGGAATAAAAGAAACGTGGGCTATTGCTAGGATTCAAACCTAAATTTTAAAAGTATAGGCATGATGCCATTTTAATCACTTGAGCAACGGAGCTTACACAGACCAACATCCTAAGATAATTTAAGTTTCTGATCTCATATGCTTTTTGGTGTAACATGGTACCATTAAGGAGTCTGTTGAATCAGATGAACAACTGCTGACACAAGCTTTAGGTGCTTGTGATGAGGTTCACAACCCTCCTAGAATTTTAGACAGGGTGCGAGGTTCATTTCTTTGTAGGTGCAATCTCTGCAGGGATATTCCAGGTCATCAAATCAAACAGTTCCACTGGTGATCTGTTGTATTTTTAGCTTCGGATATTGTATTATTTCTCGAAGTCTCTTTCTTTTTCCTTTCATGCAGAACAAGTGGTAGAATGCACTTTGCTGACTAGTGCACAGCTTTTAATTAGTTTTATGTAAGTTCTTGTACTACTGAGATAGCTATCCATTTTTATTTCATTTGAAGTTCATTCAATACAATGATAACATTGTTTCATAAATTGTGAACTGTGCCTACAATTCTAATATGCATGTATATAACACATCAATGTATGTACTTTAGAAACTCCTTCAAGGGATATGGAGAAGTGTACCTATTCAGGTGTTAAATATGCAATTGTTAATGAAATGTTCCCCCATACATGCTAATCCTGCATTCAATTTATTTTATTTGTCAGTACAATAAAACCATATTGTATAACGCAACAATATATGAGTGGCTCATTATAAAATGGAAACAAACGTGACAACATAAAAGTAAAGGTAATTATGGAGGCTAACCCTTAATACATGTTAAGCTGGAACCATCAATTCCCTCAACATCTTAACCCGATGCTAACCGCTAACCAATGCCACTATATCTATGCTCTCTGAAATTGGTTGTTTAGGTCACAGTCCACGGTGCAGTTTGATAAGTGGTGTGCTAACCCTTAATACATGTTAAGCTGTAGCAAAGAATTTAGAACCCATAGCCCATAGGATCCCTATGTGAAAGTGTTTATCCTGGACCCCTCCACAACCCTGCTAATTTGTGCAGTTGAATTCTGGGACATTCTGTATAGTGTCCAGTTGTTAAACATTTGATTAACACTATTCCCTTTGTATCTATAACAAAATATGTAATGCATGCTATTTTTGCTTTTCTACCTTGATAAAATGAAAAAGATATGATATATAGCCACAATGATAGCAATCAGAGAAAGTCATGAAAATGTAACATAAGCTTTTTTTTTTTTTCTGTTACATAATCTTCAAAGAAAATTGCATTTAGGTTATCTTCAATGAAACCTGCCAGTTGTTGCAAGCTGTATATGAATAAGAAATAGTGGAGGGCAAAAAAGAATTAAGGTTTACCTTTTTACAGTTCCTCTACTGGCCAATATCAAATTTCTAAGTTGCATGCAGCCTGTATTTCTGGAGCTTACAAGTCTAAATTTGTCTTCTGAAGATAACTTAGAAAGAATGTAAGTTAAATTAGAGCCATACCTTTTCACCACCCTTGACTTCAAACTTCAAATACTTTAATACTGGAGGTTCATCCTCAGCATACTTAAGAACAACATCACTGAATCTGATACACCCTTCTTTAGGCCAGGATTCTGCTGGTTTGTGTTCTGCAGCATTAACATAAACAAATTTACCTTAAAAATATGCATTTTTGTACATTTCCTAACTTCATATACATAAATAATAATGCATTCAAATTTTTGTATTTTGTATTCCCATAAATTAACTTTCTCTTAAGTGTTCAATGCACAAAATAAATACCTGGCAGTGATTTCAATGGTGCTTCTGTTTCCACCTGTGTGTATTCAAGAATTCTCTCAGCTGAGGTCATCTGATTCTCTATTTCTGCGAGCTGTCGCATACCCCATTGCAATGCCATTGTCAAACTCATTGCTTGAGTGATAGCCAAGCCTACATCTCCCCCATAAACACCTCATTATATGAAAAGAATATATACATTAATAGTCAATGCAATGGTGTTGAACATTTATTTAAAGCACACAGATTTAGCTTTTCAGGTTCTAAAATAGGTGTTGCTCTTCAACATTTTTTTTTTAAATCAATGTAACAGCAAGGAACACTTATGTATGATATGAGGGAATGCTTTAGTATCATTTTGCTTAGGTGTTATGTAACTTATATTGCAATTCACCTGTTTGAAAATAATGCATATGAAACAATTATCCTTTTCTGAGGAAACAATAGTTTTATGAGCTTATCTGCACGATAAGTACTAGGATGTGAAAAACATTTCAGAGAATCCTGTAGTAAATATTATAAAATTTACAGCATCCATAAATATTTGAATAAAATATAGAATAACAAAATTAACATGCACACACACACACACACACACACACACAGAACTGGTACATATACAGAAGTAATTAAATTGATATAAAAGGGTATACTAATGTGAATAAAGTTTTATATTAAAAATACTAAAATAAATTTGTACTTTTTGAGAGACATTAACCCATAAAGCAATAATTTAACTTACATCTACAATACGAAACTGAATATGTTTAGCAACATCACAATAATGTAGCAAAATCATTATAATAAAACATTTATTTTATTTTAACACTCAAGAAACAAGTGTTAGAAGAGAAACTCAATTTTGAAAGATTTCACAGGAAATAAAAATAGATACCTAAACTAAATGAAAAAAATCTGATGTGTTCCATGCACATGACTTTCTCTAGATGTTGCACATACAAACTTTTCTTACAAATAATAATTCTTTTATGTATATCATGCTAATCAACATAAATATTAGCAGAATTGGTCTTATTACTTGCTTCTTTGTAAATAGAGGGAAATAAGGGAATACACTAGGCTAAGTGACAGTCAAATTTTTTAAAAGCTACCATGTGAAACAATTGAAATTCAGTTCTCTTTGCTTTTTAGGAGTAAACAATGAGAGAACGAAAAGAAAAATGTCTTGCTGCTTGAGAAACGCTTAAGTAGCTTAAAACAGAAAGCAATAACTCAGAATGTCTCTAAAATGGTTAACTCTATAAAAAAAGAATCAATATCACATATATCTGTTTTAATGAAATCTACAAAAAAAAAAAAAAAAAACCACACACACACACACATGCAGACATACATGTTTCTAAAAATACTTTTTTTGGAATCAGGAGTCTCAAAACATATATTTCCAGCGAAATCTCAGTATCAAATGTTTGAGTGGAATACAATACTCTCTCTATCCACTATGTATATTGTATATACAAGCTAAAGAAAGTAAAAAGTACAGGGAGCACTTTTGAAGGACCATTCATGATGACATTTCATCCACCTTTGTATTTTGATTTGAAAGAGCATGTTGAAATAGGCATATATATTTATGCAAGTTTCACATCTCATTAATAACTGAATGGATAACTCATCTCCTGTCACTTCTTAGACATGGCAGTGGCAGTAAAAAAAAATGTAAATGTCATGTTATTTATGGATGCTCTTTAACTATTGTGGCTCTCAGCATCCCATTCTCAATTGGGCGTAAAGACCGCTTAATTTTGCTCAGGCTTGATGTTCTTTTATGTTCCATAAATCTATGACACAGGACCAACAGCTTTACTTCCCTTCCAAATGAAGCCATGCTAAGGATTTTTACACCCGAAAAAATCCATTGTCCTCTGCCAGGTTGGAACCCGCGACCTTGGGTATATGAAGTTACCATGGTAACCATTACACCACAGAGGGCGACAAACAGTGACGGTGGCAGAATGGGCAGGGTTAGGGGTGGTGGTAGTGGTTGGGGTTTAAGGGTGCTTAACTACTAAGTTATTAGTGTCCTTACTCCCGAGGCATACTGTTCCAATCTGTATATGAAGGAGCTTTTCCTTCTCTTTTTCTTAGTTTTTTTTTAATTCTTTTTTTTTTTTGAATAAAATTACAGTTGAATGTTTTAGAGCACCAGAACCAA
The DNA here is from genome assembly GCA_030762935.1 of Hymenopus coronatus. Classification (NCBI taxonomy): domain Eukaryota; kingdom Metazoa; phylum Arthropoda; class Insecta; order Mantodea; family Hymenopodidae; genus Hymenopus; species Hymenopus coronatus. The sequence goes on along the minus strand of CM060894.1, from coordinate 124,470,024 downwards.
TCTTTAGTCCATAACAAAAAAGTGAAAATATTATCATTCAGACCTAATGGGTTTTTTTATTAGGTTATGTTTTAATTCAAAATACATCTTATTCAGACTGCATCTCAATTGACACTTTTCATTTTTACCATCTCTGCCACCAACCAATAATAGATAACAGAGATAAGAGGCAGTAGTGTGTTCCATCCAAAAACCTGATGTTGAGATTTCATCAGAAATAGTGCTTTGAGACCATGTGAATGCTTTCTTCTCTTAACCTTTATATTAAAATCCCCTCATAATAGCATGCATGCAAATTATGTTTAAGATATTTTCATGAAAAATGATATATAGGTTTCTCTTGAATTTTATGGAAATAGTCTCTGAAACCCTCTTCTTTCTGAATTACATAGATTTATATATTTACTTTCTCTAGTGCCTATCTACAATGTATGTAGTGGGTAGAGAAGGTATTGTAATACACCCAAAAATTTGATACTGAAATACAAGTCTTGAGAACTCCTGAATAAAAACAACTGTTTTAGAAAAGTATGTGTGTGTGTATATGTATGTGCAGCATAACTCAAAAATGAAGGCGGTTATATTAAATTTGGCAAGTTGCGACATGAGCATTTTTATGATAATCCCCTACACCAAACTACCCATTACATGGAATATTTTTTAAAAAAAATGTTTGTATTTTCTCAAAAATATCTTTAACTATTTTGATTAAAATGTCTTCCTTATACTAAAGATGTTAAATGGCAAATAAAATATATATCCTGCATTTCTTGAGAATAGCTCCTAAAGTCCTTTTCATTGTGAATGACTTTTGGACAAATGGTAAACCATAATAGATAACAAAAGCTTACTAAACAAACAAAAATGTAGATTTTGTTAAAACACACAATTTAAGCCATGTAATTTATTTTTGCAGAGCTAACCATTTCTGAGACATTCCCTGTTATTAGTTTCAGTTTTAAAATATTTAGAACCTTTCATAAAATAAGAGCTCCTCAACCGTTTCATCTCTGTTTTAATTAACTTCTGGCCATGGGAAGAGACGCAAATTTCAATATCAATTGTGTAGCAACAGATTTTAAAAGATTGGACTAGTGTATTCCCTTAATTTCCTTCTAGTTACGTGGCAGCAAGTAATAACAGAACCTTTGCTAATGTTTATCTCGATTAGCATGATATAGATAAAAGAGTAATCTTTTGTTAAAGAAGTTTGTTGTAGAATAGGTAGAGAAAGTCATATGAATAGAACACATAATGTTTTTCTTTTTGTGTAGAGTTAATCATTTCAGAGATATTCCATGTTATTGACTCTAAATTTTTTGGGTTTCTAGCCAGGTAAATACATGGATTGACTCTAACATTTCAAAGATGTAACGGTTCATCGAGAAGTCGCTCCGCGCCTCCCGTTTAACCAAGATTCCCCTAGAGTTGGGAATTCTGGTGGCAGCACTGGCTGACTGGTGTGAGCATATGGTAAAAACGTTTCGCTGGTTAAGAAAAATGCTAGGTTCACTATATTCATGCATTAAAGGTAATGTAGAAAAATAATATGCAATTAACCTGTTTAAAGAAGATGTTGAAATTGTACCATTTTCTTGAAGACACAAATTCACTCATTTTAATTTATTTTCGAACACTGTAATTAATGTCTCCTTTGTTACAGACATTATGTAATCTTCTATTGCCATTTTCAGCCCATCGATTGTTTTTGGATTGTCTTTATAGACCGAAGCTTTAGTGCCTCCCCAAAGAAAATAATCTGGAGGGGTAAGATCAGGAGACCGCGGAGGCCATAGACCTTTAGAAATTAGTCTTTCTCCAAAATATTCCACTAACAGTTCCATGGATTTATGTGATGTATTAGCAGTGGCATTATCTTGTTGAAAAAATGCACTGTTCACATCATCTTCATTTAGCTGTGAAATAAATGGAAAAAGAATATCCGAGAATATCTGAATAAATTGGATTATGGAAAAGAATTGGCCCAATAATTTGAGAGCGAGAGATCACACACCATACACCAATTTTCTCTGAATGTAAAGGGGTTTCCTGAATTGATTAGGATTTTCAGTAGACCATTTGTGAATTTACGCATCTTGATAAGCGGAACCAAGCTTCATTAGCAAAAAATGTCCTATCTAACATGTTGATTCCATGGTGCAAAATAAACCTCTGAAACCATTCACAATACTGAACTCTTTTCCCGTGATCTGTGGGTTTTAATTTGTGGACGACTGATACCTTATAGGGATACAAACCTAGTTCTTTTTTGACTGCTTTGTATGCACAACTGTAAGAAATATCACATTGTTGGGCCAATTTGTTTATTGATTTCGGTGGACTTTTAAGCATTCTATATATAGCTGATAGTTTTTCTTCTGTTAGCACACTGGGTCTTCCACTTCTAACAGCATCATGCACGGAACCTGACTCCCGAAATGTATTAATTAAATCACACACAGTATCGGTAGTAGTTTTGAGTTTGGGAACCTGACAACAAAATTTTGTTTCACTTTCTCAGTATAATTTCCATGTTCATTAAAAATGTTTTCCACTAGAAAAACATGTTCCTCTGTAGAATGCATTGATTTTGCTTCAGGCACACGTCAGAACTCACAGCATAGTAGACCATACTAACCAGTACAATAAACAAATCATGTGCTCGCAGCCACTGATAATGCTGACAGTCATAACATCCCGTCGGAATAAAATGCGATAAACCTAGGGATGCCAAGCTTTTATTCAGTGGTGGCCAGCAGCAAGTGCGGATGACCTGTTACATCATCTTTGTCTTCATGGTAAACTGATGAATTGAAAGTCCAGATTCACGTATTTATAGCACCAGAATGAAGTAGCATCCGATTGGTTTGCATGTTATTTTTGAACACGGACCTGTTAGAAAACATTTTATAGCACACATGCTTTTTAAGCCCAATTTTTTGTATAAGAGTGTCATGAAATTTTCTAAAGTCTTGGGAGATGGTAGGTTGGGAATTAAGTGTTTAGGCTCCTTATCACAATGACTGTACTTAGTTGTAGACCTGAATCACAATTAAGATTATTTACTTCAGATAGCTAAGGTTGCTTTCACCCTTCTTTCCCAGTAGCTCAAACAGTTTGTCACTATCCTGGTGTTAGTAAAATTGTACCTGTGGCTGTTTTCAATAGTTCAGCCAGTCCAGATTTTTCAGGTTGCATGGTTCTTTAGTGTTCAGTGACTTGAGCTGCAATAGTGTGTCCTGTTTGGCCAATTTATGCTGAGTCACAATTGCAAGGAATGTGGTAGACATCAGACGCTCTTAGATCTAAATTATCTTTTATTGGTCTGACCAAATTTGTGATTTTAGGTGGTGGCTTATGGATGGTTTTGATGGCATATTTGTAGAGCAATCTGCTTACCTTTCCTGAAAAATTGCCTTTAACGGTATGTAGGCTATAGTGGATGGCTTATCTTTCCCTTGAGTGACCTTGTTGGGGTTCCTTTTTTGTCTGGCTCTTTTTAAAGCAACTGTAATACCCAGCGGCGATTCGTGGTCAGTAATTTAGGTACACTGCTCCCTTTGTCTTAGTCTATAAAATATAGTCATCCCTTGTTATGTGCGATCTCATTTTACGCATTTTCGTGTAAATCAATTTTAAAAAATACTGATTTTAACACTATACAAATGACATAAATTGATGCATCTGTTTAAAACACATTTTTTTCATGCTTACCTTGAAATAATCCATATCATTATCACATTCACTTTACACAATTTTTGTGTTACATGATCATTCATGAGAACCAATTACTTGCACAATGTGAGGGATACCTGTATTCGTAAATTATTGTTAATTTCAGTAGCAGTAGTAGTACTTACCAGTTTACTGGAATGTTAGCTCCAATCGACAAGATTTCTTCAGAAATAGTTCCATTACAGCTTGCGTGAAATTCTCATGAACATCCTTCCAAAGCAAACAAAGTAACTGTTTTTCTATGGACATCATTGACAGAGAAGATAATCTTTCTTGGCCCATTGTAGACCTACAGTAAGATTTTACTTGATTTAAAGTGGAAAATGATTGTTCAACAGAAGCTGTAGTTGCTGGTACAGCTAGAATTAGACAAGCTAATTTGTAAACTTCAGGCATAGCCCACACCAGATCTCTTTCGCTCATAATTTTCACTATTTCACCAACTGACTTTCCTTCAAAACCTTTATCTCCAGAAGAGTACACAGCACTTAAGTTCATTTTTCAGACTACTGGATCAAAATTTGAGCCATAGATGTCCAACAATTTTGAGCAATGGTGATGGAAAATAATTTTGAATTTTTTGAATTTTGAGTAATCAAGGAGAGCAAGTAAATGAAAACTTTCTTAGTTGGAAAACCTATTTTGTATTTGATAGAGCACATTATCCAAAATTTCATAGAATATCCTCTTGAACATAGCTTCAGTAACTTCACTTGGTTCAATGTTCTTCCTTTTCTTTTGTGCATGTTCATTTATCACTTCTGTAGAAATGCTTTGCCAAATATTTTGGAACCCTTCTTTCCTTAGCTCTTCTAGCTCTTGCTTTTTAATATGCATTACTTTTGAATGGCAACATGCATATCCATAGTCTTGTCTTGTAATATGTAGAAGAGAGCATCGGTATGAGCAAATATTGCCAACAATGTTTTGAGGAAGAAGACAGTATCCAACCAAGTCAAAAAATAAAGAAAACCTTGTGCTTTAACCAATGTATCAGGTTCCCAATCAACATTTTTTTTTTTGTACTGTCAGGAATTCAAAGAATAAAATCAGGTTATGTCGTCGCTCTTGTACAGTGTTGACAAGGTGTGAATTGAAGCTCGAGCATGTTGGAGACGCTTTTGGTAACTTTTTATTCATAAAAGAATTCAAAGTTTCTGTTCTTTTAGGGGAATGAGTAAAGAAATTAGAGAGCCCTGATAGAGTTTGAAAAAAAATTCTGCACTTATCAATACACAGCTGCCTGTTGCAGAACCAAGTTCAGAATGTGACAGTAGCAGTGAACAAATAATGCCTGTGGAAATGCCTCTTTTATTTTAGATTGCAGACCACCTAATTGGCCAGACATTATGGCCGCACCATCATATATCTGAGTGACAAGTTTCTTACAAATATTAAATTCTTTAACTGATGCAAATACATGGTAGTAAAGTGCCTCAGCAGATCTGTCTGCTCTGACGTCTGTAAAGCCCATGAACCTTTCTTGAACTTCCCCTGATTTGTACACATAGCGTAAAATGGTAGAGAGTTGGGATTTGTTCACTATGTCTGAGCACTCGTCTAGAAGAATAGCAACAAAATTAGCAGATGCAAGTTCTTTTGTTATACAGTTAACCAAAACACCCCTAACAGCTTCAGTTAAATCATTCTGAATGAATGATGAAATAGCTCAGAAAACTGTAGTATTTTTTTAATGATCATTTAAAAGTTGATCATATGTACTGAGTAAATCCAATATTTCTATGTAATTACCTCTATTAAAGGAACTTTCTAACTCATCAGGTTCTCTAAAAGCTAATTCCTGCTTTCATAAGTGACAACATCAATGAGTCTATTCAATACTTCTCTATTCTTTTTTGCCATTTCATTATGTTTTGAAATTTGTAATGATTTCTGAGCATTTAGCTGCAGGTTTACTCGCGTATTGCCAAAATTACAAACAGTGAATGCACAAAATTTGTGATTTTTTGTTTTTTCATGCTTACTTAATGAACCAGTTAGAGACTCTATATTGTGGAATCCTTGTTGAGACCATGTGGTACTGCTTTTGTCATTACTAAAAAGAAGACATGGCCAACAATAGCGTTTGTTTAATTTGGGGCAACCAGTTAACCACTTGTACCTAGAATAGTTGCTAATGCAGAAATGACTGTTATACTTCGTTTTCTGTCTTGACATTTTGCAATCAGACCTAGTAGTTTGGGAATGGGCTTGCCATTGTTTTTATTTTAAGTTTTTCAGAAAATTCAAAATTCTGAAATGCAGTCTTTAGCACACGTTCTACTACACAGTCACAAGAACCACTAGCTTATATAACATTTACATTGGTTCATTTTCATAAAAACTTATAAACAAAACAACACTAATACAAATTAAAAATGACTGTCAATCGCAAAATTTAGCGGTACATCTTGGCAACTAATGGGTTGCAATTAAACTTCCATTCCCCTCGCCTCTCTAGTGGAGAATTGGGAGTGCGTGGCTATCGCTTCAACTTGAGATGGAGTACATGCGAACACACACCAGTGCTGGCCTTGCCTAGAGCGGAGAATGTTGGGAGCATGGTTATGGTTTTAACTTGCGGTGAGGTAGATGTATGCGCACATCATTGCAAAAAAAAAAAGGGAAAATTTAACCACAGAAGCTTGCAATCATTTTGTATTTAGTTGAAGTGACATACAAAAAATTCTGATTATTTTTCATGTTTATTGAGAGTCGTTTTAAACTGCCTCAAGTTTAGTACACTGGAAGTGTATGTGATGTATAGGAGAATTCACCACTGGTAAATACCCTTGGTGGAATATCCATTCTGATGGAGTTTGAATTTTAGATGTTGAAATTCAACTTGAAGGTTATTTGGATCTGATACAGAAAATGCTCTATTGCCAATGTGTTAAGAATGCCCATTTATTGCGTTTTATGGTGGAAACGGTTTGCATTGAGGTACAGATTGGTATGTGTAGGTTTGTGGTAGACAGCATGACTAAGAGTACCATCCTCTTTTCTGAAACCCAGAATACCCAGGAAAAGGAGGGAGGCGTCCTTCTCAACTTCCATAGTGATTGATCTATATTTATGATCAGAGACTTCATGGCCAAAAATATCATGCAAACCAATCAGATGCTAGCTTCATTTTGGTATTATAAATTTGCAAATCTGGACTTTCAATTCACCTGACTAGAAGCTTGAGAAAATTTAGAGTTAATATGTCATCAGGAAAGCTTCAGCTCTTACTTCCATGTTATTGGTTTGAATTTTCAAATGTTTTTTCAAGTGGAAAATTGAAAATTTTTTTCTCATGTTCATGCAAAGAGAATGGAATTTCAAAACAATCTTAAAGGATTTGACTGTTATTTAAGACAACTTTATTCCCTCAATCCTATTATGTAATCAAAACATTTCTGTAAATGTTTATCTCAATATGAAGTAGATAAAAGAAACCTTATGTAAGAATAGGTTGTTGAAGAATTGGTAGAGAAATTATTATTTTCTAAAACTTATGAGGTTCATTAAAGTGTTGGTTATTTCTATTAGTAGCTTTTATGTTATTTTATGCCCCTGATATGTTAAAAAGATGTCATGGCAATTAAGGTGAAATTAAAAGAGTATATATGATCTGCAGCAAAGATGTAGATAATTAGAACATATAGTAGTTGAAAATAAGTCGGAATAGTGACACTCACCTCACTTAAAATGAAATTTTTCAAAACATATATTTCAAGGGCATTTGCCCTCTTCTTCAGTTGAGGTCCGATTAACCTCAACTGAAGAAGAGGGCAAATGCCCTTGAAATATATGTTTTGAAAAACTTCATTTTAAGTGAGGTGAGTGTCACTATTCCAACTCATTTTCAACTATTATACTTGAACTACTCACCTGTCTCAAACTTCTGAGTTATTTAATTAGAACATATTTGATGCAGTTAATGATTATTCAGATAGATTGAAATCAAATTTACTTGGTGGAGCACTGTTGTGTCCATGACTAGTAGGTATACTAATCAGCACAACCCAGGACCATTGATTGTGCCACCTTCTTGCTTTCTTTAAAGAAATTACAATCCAGTTTAATAGCCCAAAGTTTTATCATGGTGTAAACTGCTTCTGATGGTAATACTGTAACCCTGTTAATAACTTTACATTGATCATAACCCTATTTCATCTGTGCCAGGCCAATGGTACCGTAAAGTTGGATCAAAGTCACAGGAGAATGTCCCAAATTCTAACAGGAGAGAATGAATAAAATTAAATGGACCATTTATTAAATGGAAAATATCTGTTAAGTACTTACCTTTCTTCAGAAGGAGAAAACTGAATGTGACAAGAACAATATAAATAATACACACAGTGTCCAGCCACAAACCAAATGCACGACTCACTGCCATTGCTGTGTATGAAGCAGATGTATGAATATCCTGTAAAAAACCCAATATATTATAGCAACTATTTCTTCCTCCCCCTTTCCCTTTTTACTTTCTCTACTTAGTGCATAGTTACAGAAGGTATTGCACTCAACCCAAAAATTTGATACAGAATTCACCAGAAATACATGCTTTAGGGTCCCCTGTATAAAAAAAAAAAAAAGCATTTTTAAATAAGGTCCATGTATGTGTGGTGTGTCCATGTGACTGTGAACACAGTAACTCAAAAACAAAAAGTCAGTAAATTACCAAACTTGGTATTTAAGTTTAGTATCTACCAAGGGTGCGACACAAAGATTTTGAGGAAAATCCCACCACCCAAACTAACTTTACATGGAAGATTTTTTTGAAAATCTTGTTTTTCTTAAAAATAGCTTAAACAATTTGATTAAAATACTGTATGTTAAAGACATGACAAATAAAATGTATATCTTGAATTTTGTACCCTCTGAAGACCTCTTCATTCTTAATGACTTTTGTATAACATGTAAACCATAAAAGATGGACAAAAACTTACTACACGAAGTCAACTTTTATTTCATCTCTTTTGTTTTATTGCCAGGAATGCAAAAGAGAGCCAAATTTCAATTGTTTCACATAGCGCTGAGTTTTTAAAAGATTTGGCTCGCTTTAGAATAGTGTATTCCCTTATTTACTTTCTACTTACAAGGAAGCAAGTAATAAGACCAATATCTTGATTATCATGATGTAGATAAAAGAATAATCATTTGTAAGGAAAGTTTGTTTGTAGAACAGCTAGAGAAAATCATGTAAATGGAATACATACAATTTTTTGTTTTTTTTTTGTTTGCCCTTTTTTTAAAAATAAAGTAGACTTATTTTTGATCAGAATATATACTAACTCATTTGTGTTGCATTATGCAAATGATTAATATTAAATGCCATATTAGTATACACTTATGCTAAAGACATATATGAGGATGATCCAATAAGATCTAAGTTTCAAAATAGATAGTTTTGTCAAAGAAATTTAGTATTACTGCTGTGTACTGTTATGTGTTACACAATGCCAAAACAAATTTGATTCTGATTCATAGATTTTTTTGGATTTGGCTGACATTTCAGTTAGTCATTCACTGTGTTTTCACTAAAATGGAAAAAGTGCAGAATTGTTCAGTGATTCACATTTTACTTTTAGATGGAGAAACTTGTGAGGAGATAAAAGTAAAATGAGATGGTGTTTATTGGGACATTTTGTCATTTATAACACAGTTAGATATTGGTTCAATTATTGTAAACATGGTTGAACATCCATTTTTGATGAAGAGCGCCCTAGAATGCCCAGCAGTTGTGATTACCAAGGAAATCATTGAAAAAGTCCAACAATATGACTTTTGCTGATCATCAAATGAAAGTTTGCAAACTGGCAGAGTCCATAGATATGTTAACCAGAATGGTGTGATAAGTTGGAGATGAAATAGTTATCAGCCTAATGGGCTTGCTCACAGTTGACAAAGTTTTTATCTTTGAAGCTGTGTTTGGAGCTATTTAAGCAAAATCCAAAGAACTTTTTGCATTGATTTGTCATCATCAATCAAAACAATGCCTGAGGAGCAGATTCCTGTGAATCTACTCCAAAAAAAGAAAGACAACCCCATCAGCCGGAAAAGAGATGGCAACAATTTTTTGGATGCAAAGGATGCTCTTGACTTCTTGGAAAAACAATTATTAGACAATACTATGAGTTATAGGCCCATTCGACAAGAAGCTAGACTCACAGCCCCATTTGGTAAAGAAAGTGCTATTTCATAAGGACAATGACATGTTTTGGAGTTATCACCACCAAACTGCGATATGAATTGCTGCTACACCTTCCTCAATCACCCGACCTGGCTTCCCATGATTTCTTCTTATTCCCAATCATGAGGAAAGCACTTGCAGAACAAAATTTAGATCAAATGAGGTCATCATTCAGACAGAGGTGTATTTTGCAGAGTTTACCAATTCCTATTTTTGGGGGGGTTGAAAAAATGACAGAAATGTTGGGAGAAGTGTATGTCCGTAAAAGCAGACAATGCTGAGAAATAAATAATTTGTGATTGAAAAAATGGCATCTACATTCCTAAAATTCATATTGATATGTTTTCAGAAATATAAAACCATTGTAATATGCAATTTGTGGTGTACAGGAGGCTGAGAATAATCAGTCAATGTAAGGGAAAAAATCTGATGTGTTCTACTCACATGACTTTCTCTAGCTATTCCACAACAAACTTTTCTTACAAAAGACTACTCTTTTACCTATATCATGCTAATCAAGATAAACATCATCAGAATTCGTCTTACTGTTTGCTTCTTTGTAAATAAAAGGGAAATAACGGAATGCACAGGCTAAGGTAATAGTAACAGTTTTTAATACCCACTCACTAGTTGAAACAAATGAAGTTCAGTTTGCTTGCTAGGACTAGACAAATGAGAGATGAAAAGAAAAATGACTCCCTGTTTGAAAAAAGTTTAAGTTAAAACTAAAACCAATAATTTGGAATATTTAAAAAACAGCTAACTCTACAAAAAAAAAAAAATATATATATATAAATAAACAATAATAATAACAACAATAATAATAAATTGTGTGTTTTAACGAAATCTAAAGTTTTTCTATAGTACGTCTTTGTCTACCACTTATGGTTTACCACTTATACAAAACTTATACAAAAGTCATCCAGGATGAAAAGGCCTTCACAGCCATTCTCAGAAAATTTAAGATATACCTTTTGTTTGCCATAAAATATCTTAAATATATATGAAATTTTAATCAAAATCGTTAAAGACATTTTTGAGATCTTAAAAATTTAAAGAAATATTCCATGAGTTGTAAAGATTTGTAGAGGGGGATTTTCTTGAAAATCTTCATGGTGCATCCTTGGAAGATACTGAACTTAAATACCAAGTTTAGTATTTAAGTGACTTCGTTTTTGAGCTATGCTGCTCACAGACATACACGTGTTTTTAAAATGCTTTTTCTTCTTTTGATTCAATGGGTCTCAAAACATATTTTTCTGGCAAAATCCTGGTATCAAATTTTTGGAATAAATACAATACCTTCTCTATCTACTATGTACAAGAGAGAGAGGGAGGAGGAGGGGAGGGAGAGAGGGGGAGGGGAGAGAGGGGGAGGGAGAGGGAGGAGAGAGATTATATACCTGCTATACCTTCAGATGAACAGATTATGGCTTTGAAATTCTAATATGGATTTCTTAAATTTAAATGGCGATAATTTGTAACAATAATGTTTAAAATACCAAAAAAACAAGTATATAAAGCACATGTTGGATAGATTATTTAAGAAAAAACTTAGAAAGTAATGGATTAGGTAATATTTGGAGAAAAAGAGAAACAAGTAATAAAATTGCTTTGGAAATATTCTCCAACTATAATACAGGGTCTGGCAGTGGGATATAGCTTGTTTTTATAGCCAGTTTGTGGGATACTCAGTATGAATTAAAAGAAAACACATACACTGAAAGTAATATAGAACAATGCAATTTATTTATGTTTTATCAGTTTTTGAAAACCACACTTTGTAAGTGGCCTCCATGGCAACAAACACGTTCATGCAATATACTATGAAAGCTCTGCATAGCTCATCTCAACAAAGTAGGACCGATGGCACTGATTTTGTTCCTTATGTTTTGTTTCAGCTGAATGATGGTGCGAGGCTTGTTGCAATAGACCCTACTTTTCAGATAGCCCCATAGGAAGTAATCAGCTGCAGTCAGGTCAGGAGATGTTGGTGGCCAGGAAATGTCTCCAAATTGTGAAATTAAATGTCCTAGAAACACGTTTAGTAAACAGTTCACTGAACCATGAGCAGTATGTGCTGTGGCACCATCTTGCGGGAACCATAATTCATCATTGAAATAATATCATCAGGAATTTCTAACATTTGTTGATAGAATTTTAAATTGACCACCTTCTTCGAAAAAGTACTGGTCAATAATTCCTAAGGAAGAGACGCGACACCAGACTGTTACTTTTGGATTATGGAGTGATTTTTCATCACTTGAAAGAGTTATTTGTCGCTCCAGTAGCGTAAATTATGTTTATTAACATAACCAGAAAGATAACAATGTGCCTCATCCGACATTATCAGTCTGTTCCGAGTATCTGGATTAGCATCCAAAATGCCAGTGAACTGTCTACAAACTGTCAGTAAGTTTATCATTGGGTTTAACATGATGCAAACTTTGAATTTTTTGCAGATGAAATTTAATGTCACAGTGTAGGATGCGTTGAAAACTTCTGTTCAATAAGTTTAAAGCCATTGACTGGTGCATTGCAGAATGAGTTGGACTTTGTTGCACAGCTTCTCTAACTCTTGCAATGTTTGCAGGTGTGGACTGTTTTTCCACTACCAACACATTTATCACAAGCATTGCCAGAATTGTTAAATTTACTCACCCACTTTAAGGTAGTGTTTCGGGGAAGAATTCTTCCATGCCGTGCAGTATTAAATCCATTTCTAAATGTTCTCTGCAGACCAGTGATCGATTTCAACTCAAAATAAGTTCTTACTGCAAACACATTTTCTGTAGGCCAGTTATCCATATTGTCTTTCACAACATGAGAAAAACAATTGCATTGCATCCAGATCACATTACCAACATTGCTAATTTCTTCACTCAAAACCACTAGCAACAAGCACAAGTACATTCTAAAAACTGTCATATCCCACTGCTGGACTCTATATATGATTCCAAATTTTCTCGGGCTTCTAGCCCGAGAAAATTTGGAATTAACACGTCGCCAGGAAAGCTTCAGTTCTTATTCTATATATGATGTTGACATATAAAAATTGTTCAGTCAACTAATAGAGAAATTGTCACTAGCATTTTAAGTTTCAATGGAAAACAACTGGGAAAAAGGAGGTATATAGACTATAGGCACCATTAAAGAAAAAAGAAGGGGTGTAGCATGGCTAAAAGTATTAGCTTAAAAAATCTGATATGTTCCATTCACATGACTTTCTCTACTTATTCTGGAACAGAGGTTTCTCCAACATCATCAAACCCTTCACATGTTTGATGGAAGAGCTATGGCCTTACATGTAGTCAGAAGAAGTCTAGTGCTTGAGTCACACTGTGCAGTGTGCCTGTGTTAGAATCTCCACAACCTGGTGGCAACTTCATTGTGGAACTGGCATCAGCGATACTAGCATTGGAGGCATTCTATTCCAGGTACAGGATATCCAGAAGTTGGTAACAATATACTGCAATAAGATGCTCTCCAAGGTGTTTCCCAGCAGTAGTAAAGTTGCTGGTGCACTTTCACAAGCACCTGTATGGTCAGCCATTCCAACTGATCACTCCATCCTCACATGACTGAGAACCTGGAGGGCCAGAGAACCTGTTGGATCCAGAGGCCCCAAGAGTTTAACTTCACATCAGAACACTGGAGAGGTCCACTCCAATGCAAATGCCATGTCATGATCATCTTGTCCAGAGAAGTGCAGTCTCTGTACTAAAGTGAAGGAGAAGGACCATGGCACAGCTGTCCAAGTGTTTTCAGCATTACCTGCAGCTAGATGGGACAGTGCAGGTCTGAGGAGGGAGCAGCGGGTGGATGCTGACTTGATGCCACTCCTGCAGGTACCAGACTCAGCTGGGAAGACATCACACGCAGGAGTAGTGAGTGTAAGTACTACTGAGCCCAATGGGACACATTAAAGACCAAAGAAGGTGTACTTTTAGAGTATGAAAGTCACATGTTGGAAAGACACAGGGAGAATGTAATGATTCTCCATCAGAGTAAGACAATGGAAGTTCTACAGGAAGTAAATGCAGGGAATTTGGGAAAGACATTTGGGATCGAACCAAACCACTGACAAGCTTTGACAATGGTACTTCTGGCTGAGGCTATCAGCAGATGCTGAGAGGTGGTACTGAGAGTGCAGGAGCTGCAGTTGCGTGCAGCTGTATACAATTAGCATGCAGTATTTTCAAATGCTGCATTTCCATTGATGTCACTAGGCCATTCCCTCTATCAGACAGGGGTAACAAATATCAATTGGTGGTTATGGATTGCCAAGTGGTTGGAGGTATATGCTATTCCAGACCAGGAAGCCAAGACCATCGCAAATTGACTCATAGAAGAACTTTTTTGTCACAGGGTACTGTTGGAGCTACACAGCGATCAGGTTCAAGTTTAACCTGATGAGGGAAACACTGGAGAACTTGGAGTGCACCTTTCCACCCACAGTCAGGTGGAATGGTTGAGTGCTATATCAAAACTTTAGAAGAACATTTGGGGAAGGTTGCAGCCAATTACCAGAGAGACTGAGATATCAGAGTTCCACTTTTCTAGCTAGTCTACTATTCTTCAACCCATGACACCACTGATTGGTGTTTGGCAGGGAGCTGTTGTACCATGTGACCTAATGTTTGAGAGTCCTCCTGGGGCAGAACAGTCAGCAGTCAACCTAATGGAGCATTTTGAAGATGTCTTCATGACATGCATGGGATGGCCTGTCAACAAATCCAGGTAGCAAGTTGTTGTTGTTATTATTTTTATTGTTATTGTCATTATTGTTATTATTATTATTATTATTATTATTTATTATTTTTTTTTTATTTATTTATTTTTTTTTTTTAGGGCAATAGTCTTAAGTACAGCAGAAATGAAAGTGAAAAGGTACAAGTTAAACAATTCTGGAATTTGTCACATGTTTCTATTGCAAACAGTCAATGAGTTAATTGTTACTGAATTTTTATACAAGTGAATGTAGACATACTAGGAATGCATTGCAAAGAATAAATGGCTCTTACTAGCCACATCTCAAAATACAAAATAGTGCTGCTGCTCTCTTCCCCTCATCTCCTTTCCATAGAGGATGACAGTTAATGTGTTATCTTTTATATCAATATTTCACAACTAATTGTTGCCTGAATATTTGAGTGGCACAATTGCACAACAGTATCATTGAATTTGAAATGTTTAACAGAATATTTGAATAAAAATAAAGTGTAGTACAGTACACAATCAAAATACAATTTAACCCTGAATACCATTATAACATATTCATCATGCCATACCAGTGTATATTGGGCTACTTTTACAGTAGTTACTTGATTAGGGAATTTTTGGTTTGTAAGTTTGCCACTATATGCACATGATGTCGAGGAATCAGTCATTATCCATTGGCACTATAGAAAAAGAATCACAACTTGTGGATTTGAAATTTGATGAATTTAGCCCAGGGCCTTTTCCTTCAATACATTTTATGTCCAAAGAAACCAATGGGGCCAATGGCTCTACTTCCCTTCCAAGGAAATCCATGCTAAGGATTTTTATGTCGGCAAAAATTTGATCACCCTCCACCAGGTTTGAACCTTGGTTATTAGAGGTTTGCATGAAACATCAGAGAGGGTGACATTATATTGTATCAGAACTATATATTTTCATTAATTAAAAACAAACTAATAACTTATAAGAAGAATGCAGAAAAAAATACTGTTGAGATATATGGATGGTCTCAGTACAATCCCTAATATGGTAGTGTTGGTTGTAGTAGGAATTTTACTAATCGATAACCAGGAGCAGTATGTTGGCTTAGAAAAGGAAAATTAGACAAGGTAGAGGAAATAATTGGAAGATGTGTAAATTGAAGTGAAATAAAGAAAATTATGATAATTGGCAAAACCAATGGAATGAAAGAGACAGGAAGCAGAGAATATGAAGAAAGAAATATTTCTTCAGTTATTGAAGTTTCAAACACATTCTACTCACAAAAGGACTAATATACCAATATATTACAATTAATATATTATATTAATTGGGCATGGTACATATAAAACATATTGGCATAAAATTAAAAAAGTTTTAAATAATACACATAACATATGTGTATTTCATGTGCCCTATATACTCCATTTTATGTCATGTACTGAAGCACGTTCTTTTTGAATGTCCAATATATAATATGGAAGAAGAAGAAGAAGAAGAAGAAGAAGAAGAAGAAGGAAGAAGATAGAAGAATACTACTGGGGCACCAATATCAAATTTATTATAAGAAATGACATACTATAAACATTTAGATTAGTAAATAAAATTAGTAAACTGGCCTGGAAAGAAAGGGTGAAAATAGAAGAACCAATAGATAACACTAACATGTTGCAAATGGTACTTAGAAGATCAGAAGGACAACTATTGCAGTCAGTGGAGACAGCAGAAGAACTGCCAGAAATGCATGCAATGCATAAATAATTTATTTTAAATAATATAGAAGATTAGAAGATGGGAAGGGAGATAATATAATTAATGAGACTGATGAAGAGAGGAGGGAGCAGGAACCAGGAGATTAGAAGGAAGGAGGAGGGAGTTGTGGAGGAAAGAGTCATTGGGTTAGCAAGAAGAGAAGGATTGGATGGAGAGTTGGGATGAGGAAGAGACAGTGGAGCTTGGGGAGTTTTTTTTTTTTTTTTTTGGTAGTGTTTAACATCTATTTTTACCATTTGTGGCATCGCAGGCAATGACACTGGTGATGCATTGAATAAAAATGGAGCACCGGTGGAATGCAATGGCAGGGGAAACCAGAGAACTAGGAGAAAACCCGCCCCTGTACTGCTTTGTCTACCACAAATCTCACATGTGGTTGCTTGGGATCGAACCGGGGCCATTTAGGTGAGTGGCAAGAGGTCTAACCACTCGGCCACAGCACGGCCCACTTGGGGAGATGGGAGTATGGCTGGAAGTATAGAAGAGGAGCTGAGAGAAGAGAGTTGAAAGAAGAAGAAGGATCGTGAGAAGGAGTGAATGGACTAGGCTTTTTGTTGGAAGTGAAGTTAGGTGATAAAACCAAGATAAGTGTACAGTACTAAGTGACATACATTAGTAAAAGGAGAGAGCAAAGTACCTATTAAATAAAGTGATTATGAAAAGTGATGTAATATTTGAACTCATAAAAATGACAAACGAGAAAAGGATTTTAATTGATAAATTGTGAGGATTCTTTTTTTGAATTAAGGTCCTTTAGCCTGATAGGTCACATCAGTTGATGAATGAAATCTGTGAAATGAGCCCAGGTACATGGAACTGAAAATTTACTTGATATTGTCTTTTTAGGATAAGGGAAAACCTCCGAGATTCAAACTGGGACCTCTTGAAATTGTGAAGATTATTAATGTGACAAAGAGGAAGATTATTACACAACAATTTGAAAATTCTAAGGAGGGAGAGAAGAATTTTATAAACAAGAGTAGCAATAAGTAAAGTGTAATTGAATACATAAAACAATATTTAATTAAATGCAAATAGTATGATTATGTAATGATGCATTATTAAACATATAAAATTAAGGCATCATTTGTATTTTGGAAAGTTAATACACTTTTAAAATCATAATTGCACTTATAGTTTAAATAGGATACTGGCTACCAGCATTTATTCTGCTGAATATCATTAGTGAAGTTAACATAAGAAAAAGGGAAATGGCAACCAGTTGGTGGGTCTGTGGTTTCCAGTAGGATAGTAGAGATGGTGGCTAATTAGGTTTAGATTTTATCAGCATGATAATGATTAAAATAATTATTTATTAAGAATGAAATAATAAATAATGAAATATTAATATAAAAATAATAGTTGCAACAAATCTTCACTTATCTTTTGGAATCCTTGCCTTTAATATTTATATTAAAGTATAGAAATCAAGCAATGAATTTTGATATACCTCCAATTTACCTCTTACCAAATTTGTTTTCATTACAGTAATTAGCAATGCATTAGTACACAATCCACCTAGTAGCAGTAACCATAACAGTGTAAATAAACAACATCAAAAAAGAGACCAAAAGGATATGTTGATAATGCAATGAAATCATTGTGAAACTAGTCACAAGCAAGGATTCCAAAAGATAAGTGAAAATTTGTTGCAACTATTATTTTTATATTAATATTTGTGTTATTCTTCACTGTTACTAGCTTCCTTTTACATTTATAAATAAATAATGAATTTATACATGCTGGCTTAAATATCCAGGTGCCAGGTTGTACATGGCAAATTTATTTTATTTTTATACTAGTATTGAGAAATCAAAATAAAAAAAATGTTACCAAACGCTTTTACCTGGAGTGCATCAAATTCTTTAATCAACCTGGACTGGGCATGGGAAGTTCTTATTGTTGTTAAGCCTTCCAGGCTACAGCTGAGATGAGTTAGAAGAGGACTACGTGCTGCAAAGAAAAGATTCATTAAGTTTTGTAACTAATAACAACAGAAGGTTTTATAAAGTACAAATTTATTACATGTGCATTTATCACCAAAAGAATTTAATTGAACATGAATTATTAAAGGGACTCTTTTTACTACAAAATATTTATCAAAATGCTCTTTTATGCCTACTTTTATTTATTAGTGCTATCCTAAGGAATCTTGTGTTGCAGTCACGCTCATGGTAATATGCCCCATTTATGCTTCATAGTATGAGAATTCAATAAATTATAAATTTAAACTTGAATTTTTATAATGACCATATTCTCCTATTTCAGTTAATACCAAAATTACACAGATATACTGGGTATAGTTGTCCAATTTTAACCTATTAACAGAACTCTTTGAATAGAGGAAGCATTACACAGGAGAACATTCAAGCCATTTCCTAACTTATTGAAGGTGATCGTCATTTGCCGGTTTCAGAAATTTCTCATTGGGTTGGATTAAGCTTTGGGAGCTACAATACCATCATTAGAAAACAGCTTAGGCTTTTATAAAGTGTGCACCCGTTGGGTCCCTCACCTCCTGACTGAAGAACAGAAGTTGGCACGTGGGTAGGTCTGTGAGAGCCACTCAGAAAGGTCTGCAGAGGAAGGCAAGGCAGCTTTGAACAGCATCAACACCTGTGATGAAGCATATTACACCTGTGACATTTTGAGTAAGGTTAAACCTGCCTATCGCAACAAATGACGTGGCCACCTAATAAGAGGAGTCCTTCTCCAGGACAACACCTGACCCCATACTGCCTTCATCTCTTTGGGTCACTCAAGGAGGCATTGGGAGGTCAAAGATTTGAGAATGATGCTGGTGAGGAAGGCTTCATGCACAACTGCTGATGACATGACCCCGTTTTTTTATAGTGACAGCATCAAGAAGCTGCCATTACACTGGCTAAGTGCATATCCAAAGCAGGAGACCATGTAGAAAAGTGATGTGTAAATTTTTTATATCAAATAAATGAGTATGGGAAAGAAAGCCCTGTTTATATTTGATTGACACTTGTATGCAACTGGCAACTGTGCAGAGATTCAGCCAACTGCCACATACAGGGCTACTTACATGGTAAACACAAATGGTGACTGGTTTGGAAAGCTGATCTTGCGAAGAGATCAGCTCAATTATTTGACTTCTATGGGCAAATCTTGTAACTGTGGCTGACGTTTACAGACATCTGTTAGAGGTTAATGGAGAGGCTGTAATGTCTCAGCAGTATGTTGCAGAATGGTGATGAAAGTTTGTGGCCAGTACAGAAGAGGATCACAGTGGCCGACCCAGCACAGTATCCACAGATTTGAACACAGCTCGCATGGAGGAGCTGATTCAGGATAACAGGAGGATCACGTTACAACATATGGCAGTAGAATCGGGAGTGTTAATTGTTCACGATATTCTGCAGTACCAGAAAGTTTGTTCCTGATGGGTTCCACTAAATATGTCCAACCAACACAAGTAAGCACAGGGAGGCAAGTCTGCAACTTTTGCAAAGGTTCTCCAAAGGGAACAGTTTTCTTCACTGCATTGTCACAGGTTACAAAACATGGATCCATCACTATACCCCAGTAGTAAGTGGTTTTCAGTGGAGTGAAGATACCCCTCTTCTCCAATCAGGAAGAAATGGCCAGGGCTCCTGACCAAGGGTGTTATCTTCCTTCACGGTAATGTGCAACCTCATACTGCCCAAAAAACCTCCATGCTATTGAAACAGTTTTGCTGGGATATCATTAACCACCCTCCCTACAGTCCTGATCTCGCTCCAAGCTTCTTTCACCTTTTTTCCCACTTGAAGGAACACCTAGAAGGCCGATGATTAGCTTCAGATGAGGAGGTGCAACACTTCACGACAATATGGCTGAACATGCAAGGACAGGATTTTTACCAGGAGGGAATATTCAAACTCATCCCATGAAGCGACAAATGCCTCAACCTATATGGAGACTATGTGGACAAATAACCTAAAGTATGCACTGTCAGATTTTTGTATTGGTTGTACAAAGTAAAATATGCTTGTTTCACTGCAGGTTTTGTAACCTTAGTTTCTGATCTTCCCTCGTATTTCACTTTCACCTTCAGTGATTAAGTAAATAATTACCTGACCATTCTGACTGATGGTGATTCCACTGCTAAATGATAGGCAGTGGCATAGGCTAGGCAAGCATTTCCTGAGCTCAGAAGACTGTCGGAAGGGTAAGTTAAGGCAGCCAGATGTTTTGTCAATGTTGCACATTCTTTTATTTTAATATTAGGGGATAGGAATAGCCAGGAATATATGAAATTACAGTAAAAAGGAGTAAAGTGGAGGATTCACCATACAAATTTTCTGGATCATTGTGCTAAAATTTAATAAAGAATGGGGTGGGAGGTAAACGAAATCAGTGAATAAATGCATTAATTATTCAAGTTTCTAAGCTAGCCACAGTGTTTTGGGTAAGGCATATAGTGTATTGCAACAAATGAGAATACTAGTTTCAATTAAATTCATTTTATTTACTAGAGCCCTATATGTAATACAACACTTGAACTTGTGGTATACAAATAACTGAGTCACTGAGTTCACATCACTTTCTTGGCAAGTGTCACTCACTAGATTGATCACTTCACTTCATTTTACTTCAGTTCACCTCCAGTACTTGTTGTCTCTTTATACGTATAAAAACCTCTTATATCTTAACTTTGTTAAGCTTAAATTTTATTGTTTTGATTTTATTTATTATTTTTTATTACTATACAGTATAAATAAATGGAGAATAGTATATAACAATGTTTTTTTTTTTTTTTTTTTTTTTTTTTTTTTTTTATATATCTTTTACAGTTTGTGAAGGGGCTTAGGGTTTATCAATTTTAATATCAATAGTTCATACTCATGGAAATTATTATTTTAATTCATTTTCGCCCGTAATGACTTCCAAAGGCTCCAGTGTTAGAAATTCTGAAAATATTATGTTTTGTCCATTAGAAAGAGATTACCCTAGAATAAGAATGTTCTTGGCCTAGGGCAAGGAAGGTTCGAGAGATCTTGCAAAGAAACAAAGGCCTTTATCTGCCCGACAATTGTGTCCGTTCACTCTATTGTTAGAGTGGGCCAGGCAGCGATCTCTTCAGCGGTCGCCCAGTCTCACGCACCGCCGTACACTGCTCCCTCCTCAGCGCTGGACGTCCCAAGCAGCAGCATCAAAGCGGACTAACAATCTAGGTGTACTACCAGCATCTTCCCTCATGGTAGTCTCTGAATGCGGTAGACCACATCGTTGATCCTCTTTACCATGCGACACGGTCCTTGCCACCGTTGTTTAAGTAGGGCGATAGAACCCGGCTGGTGCCCTTGACTGTTGAGTAAATTATCGGTTGTTCAATCCCAGGTGAGTGAGAGGCTTTGCAATGTTGGAGTACCCTCTAACGAATCGGCGTGGCAATTAAACAGACGCAAAAATCTGCGTAACTCCCGCTTATCCCTTAGGCGAGGCCAGTCTCACAGCTCGAGCCTTCTCCGGGTCGGTGGCCACGCCGTTAGGTGAGACAACTAGCCCAAGTGATTCACTTCCTTACAGGGGAGTTAACGCTTCACATTCAATTTCAGGTTGGCCGCTTGCAGTCGCTCTATCACCTTGGTGAGCTAACAAGGTGGTCCTTGAAGGTGCTGCCCACAATGATGATGTCCTGATACAGTAGGCAGGCGTCGTAAGTCAGCCCCCGTGGTTGACGGGTTGGTCGGGTGTCGGTTTGATGGAGCACTGTCGGTGCGGCCGCAATTGCCATCACCTTGGCTGAAAACAGACTGCTATTTTCGAAGTAGGCGCCGGATCTGTTCTAGTTGTGCCGCGGTCAAATGGTGTGCCACCCTCCTCAGCAAGTCTTCCAGTCGGGGCCCCAGATCGCGTGTGGTTGCTGGCCCTTCGGTTCCGTTGAACGGCGATACACTCATATGTGGCTCACCTTCCCCCAACTTCGTTCCAGCCCGTAAGTCCTGGTTGGAGTCCGATGATTTCAGTAGTCTCATGGCACTTCTTATCAAGGGAACAATGCCCTAGCGACACACATTTCATTGAGTACTCCGGTCCAAGAGAATGTTCCTTGATCGCTGGCCTTCCAGGAGCGCCTTCCTTGCGGGCACGAACATATCCTCCGTCAGGATCACTGTTCGTCGGGGCTTCGAAGCGTCATCTCGTCCAGGCCGAGTCATAAGACTCTCTTTCCGACGTCGACCGTCGCGTCATGGCTCCTGAGGGCATCCACCCGTATCACGACGAACACCTACAGTTTTACGATTCTCCGAACAAGGGTTAACTCCAACAAAACCTCCAGAGGCAAGGTGTCGTCCGATGCCGATACTACCTGGTTGGTCTCCTCAACCACAAACTCTTCGCGACGGCAGGTGTGATTAAGATCACAGCAACGCCCGTGTCCACTAGAACCCAGCACAACGTCTCACGTATCCAACCGTACGCGACGAGTGTCATTCAGTCGTCTGCTCAAGATGCGCAATGTCACTCGTGCGGATGGTGATGCGGCCCCGACGTGTCCCTCACCACACAATATTTGTTCACTTCCCGTTTGCTCCTCGGATTGGTATGGACAATCCCTCATCAGGTAGCCGGGCTGGTCACACTCCCAACGCACCCGACTTGATCTACGTGGACGTCCCTGGGTTGCTCCTCTGTTCCCATCGTAGCAGATGCTCCTGGTCCTCGATGTAGTTTTTTAGTTGTTGTGTTTAACACCCACGTTTACTAGTGTGGAACCACAGGCGATAATGTAGTGGCTTTTGTCGGCCATATCTGACCACCTCCATCCTCAGCGCGGCCGTTAGTGCCTCGTGGATGGTCTTGTAGTCACTGAGCATCAGACGCTCTCGTATCTCAAAGCCACGCATCCCGTCAACAAAGAGTAGACGGCTTCTCGAGCGACGTAACTGGACGGAAGGTCCACCAGAGCTTTGGCCGCTGATTGTTCGATGGCAAATGCGAACTCCTAGAGCGTCTCTCCTGGTTAGTTGCCAGGTTAGTTGCGCTGACTGTAATAAGTTGTGGCCAAGTAATGGTTCCCGAAACGGTTCTCGAGGGCCTTCCAGATGTTTTCGGACGACGCGGATGTCGGAATCGTATTCAAGATTTCCGCCCACCCTGGAGGCACATTATCGATGGGGTGTTTCCTCTTCTGCCGGCCAACGGTTGTGAGTAGCTACGGCAGCGAACTGTCGGCAGAAACTGCGAATGTCCTCGTACCGTGGTACTTTGATAGTTTGACACGCGCAGATGTTGTGTCGCGTCCAGGCGTCTCGAACTTCATGTCCGTCTGCCATTAAGCTGTTGTCGGGTTTTGCCTTCAGGACACTCACACGTTCCTCGAGGTCTCCCAGGGCATCAACGCGATGGTCAAGGCTCTTTACCATTACCCCAAGCTCTTCTACGCCCTTCTTCACGCTGGCCAGTTATTCATTGAATTTGCTAGAAACTTCTGTTTTCAAGCTGTTATTTCATTTCTCATTTTCTCCACTGTGGTGTCCATTCCGGTTTTCATTTCTTGTGTCTTCACCTTCTGTAGCGAGAAATTCACATTGGGAATTTCATTTCCCATTTTGTCCAATTCCAGAATTTACATTCTTCATTTAACGCCTCATTTCTTCCGTGTCAGAATGCACTTTTACCTCCACCTTGTCCAACAACCTCTGAAACATTGCCTCCATTTTGGCTTTATTTTTTATCCTACTCCTGACACCAGAGTAACAAATGAAAACACCAGATTCACTGTATTGTTTACTAGAGCACTACATGTAATACAACACTTGCACTTGTGGTACACAACTGAGTCACTGAGCTCACGTCACTTTCTTAGCAAGCATCACTCACTAGATTGATCTTTAACTCACTTCATTTCAGTTCGCTTTACTTTCTTTGTATATAGTCTGTCCCGGTCTCCAAAGGTTCAGTCTTAGAAATTATGGGAACATTGTGGTTTTCCATTTGAAAGAGATTACTCTGGAAGAAAAATGTTCTTGGCCTATGGGAAGGAAGGTTCAAGGGATCTTGCAAGGAAACACACAAGGACCTTTGTTTACCTGGCTATTGTGTTCGTTCACTCTATTGTTACAGTGGGCCAAGCAGCAATCCTTTATGTGGTCGCCCGGCCCAGCGCGCTGCCATTACAATATGATATACGTAATTAATACATTTAAATAAATATCTCCAATATAATTGTTTTTAAAGCTTTGTCAATGGATTATACTCCTGCAAGTTTTTTTGTAATATTTGTTCAATTATGGTTGTTTTTCTTTACAGTGTATATGCATATTTATTTGCTTCATTGCATAACTGGAATGTTGCTTATTTGTTAACATGACAATCAATATTCTGCACTTAATTACTACACAAAGAATTTACTAAGCGACTTATAAATATGGATTTAAATAAGTAATGTTGCATGGCTTTAACTGGAAGTAGATGGTTCCTAGTCAATCAGTTTCAGAAAAGAAACCAATCAGTGGCATAGAGTGGTATATGGACTGGGGTATTCACTTCAAAGTCTAATGTTTAAAAACATAAAGGAGAAAGAGTGTGAGAAGGAGGGAGTGAATTGTTTAATTCAAATAATCAAAATATTTAAAGCATGTTGCAAAAGTAAATTGGCTTTTGTATCTGTGTTCCGCATATCATCTGTAAAACCAATGAATTGTTCTTCAATAGTCCACTGGGTTGTCACATCATGGAAGAAGTTTTGACAGTTGTGACTTGTGTCCTAATATCAAGAAACAGAACATGTTTCAGAAACCTCTTATCTAATTTTTTTGGTTGTGATTGCGCTGATTGGGAATTGAAATTGTTCTGAATAAGAGGGGTATTCAATAAGTCCTTAGAAAATCCAAGAAATTACACTAGTAGCATCGAAAAATATATGTATTTAGTAACCGTCATCTCTTACTAGATGACACTTAAAGTTTCAACTATAGGTATCCATCATGTGGTTTCGTTGCCATAGGCGATTGAATCAACAATCTTGTGCTTATTTAAAAAGATAGAAAAAAAAAAAGAGTTCCATGTGGTGTTTAAACACTTCTATTTAAGAGGCTTAACACCAAAAGAGATAAATGCTGAGATGGAAGAAGTTCACTGCACATCTGCTCCTGTGTTTGCAACAATTAACAATTGGATAGATGAATTTATACGTGGCCGTACATTCATGATTGACTAATCAAATTTTGCAAAATAGTAGAGGCCACAGGCATATCACAAACTACAGTGTTCTCAATTTTGCACCAATAATTAGGTCTGACAAAGCTCTCGGCAAGATGGGCGCTGCCTTTGCTCTCAAAGGAGAATAAACATACTCGTATGATCGATTTGGGAGCAGGTTTGGTAATTTTTCGTCGCAATCCTGGCGAGTTTGCGATGATATAAAACTGTGGATGAAACATGGATACACTACTACACTCCAGAGACAAAACTACAGTCGAAACAGTGGGTTTCTGAAAGTGAATCAGCTCCAAAGAAGGCAAAGGTGGTGAAATCTGCAAAGTGATGGCTTTGGTTTTTTGAATCATCTGCATTAATTACTTGCAGGAAGAATGATAAATGGAGAGTATTATGCACTGTTTTTACACCAGTTGAATGGAGAAATCAAGAAAAAATGCCCTCATCTGGCAAAGGAAAAGATTTTCTTCCATCAAGACAATGCAAGGGTGCACACCTGTGTAGTTGCGATGTTGAAAATTGTAGAATTAAGGTTTGAATTACTACAGCATCCACCATATTCACCAGATTTGGCCCCCAAAAGGTTTATTTCCAAACTTGAAAAAGCGGCTCGGTGGAAATCGATTCATGTCTAACAAAGAGATCATCTCCCAAACAGATGCCTATTTTGAACACCTCTCAAAATCCTACTTTTTGGAAGGCTTAAAACAATTAGAGAAATGCTGGTAAAAAGTGTATCGAGCTAAAAAGAATTATGTTGAAAACAAATATTCCAAAAATAATTTGTTTTTCTATTTTTTCTAAGGACTTATTGAATGCCCTTCGTATCAGGTGAGGTAACATGAACTTAAGTGGTCTTTGAGAGACGCACATCATATTTTGTTATTCATGAAATTCCCTCTTTTGGATGATTCAGCCCTTTCAATGTGCCCACAAAATGTTAACCCTTGACAGCTTGTATAAAATGTGCTGGTATTGCTCAGTTTCTTTATATGTAGAATTAAATTCCACAGTTTTGACCGAACATTTTTAGTTCTTTTTTGTAAGGAATGCAATTACAGGTGTGTACACACATATGCACATGCGCGCACACACACACACACACACACACACACAGGTGTCCCAGAATTCAACTGCACAAATTTGCTAGATTGTAGGCCCCCCCCCCCCTCTTAAATAAACAGTTTGAGATAAGAAACCTATTGTCCATTTTGCGAAATATCAAAGTTATAACATATTTTCTGGATTGCACACTGGTTATCATAAATTCAAAGAACATGGATGAAGGGGTCCCATTTTCATTCAGAATGCCTCATTGATATGCCAGTAGTCAAAGGAATGCAGTATTTGTGCATAATCAATACAATATTTAAAATTATTGGACTTCCAATTTTGTTTTTTGAGGGTGTGCACAACACTGACAGCTGTTTGGTTGACTTCAGATCATAATAATATGTAGTAAGCTATGGCGTTCTGATAGCACACACTGATGGGTGAGTTGGTATAGTGTTGGCCAAAGAATCCCACAATTCTTAGTTCGCAATGCTCTCTGAAAGTTCCACTTTTTATTTTTTTAATTTTCTTGTTCTTCTAAAAGAGACACAAATTTGACCAGCAATAATGCGCTTTTTGAAGTCAGAATAATAAACTCTCCAAAATAAATTACTTCCAAAAGACTGTGAATGAAATCTATGTAGTGTTCAATACTAAATGCAGTAATTATTAATGAATCTACACAGATAATGTAATAAAATAATTCGGTTTGTTGAGTATATTTATGCAATGTGTGCTCGTATATTTATGCAATGTGTGCTCTGAAACATAGAAATTGAACTATAATTTTAGCGGCAGAATAAAAAACTACCAGCTATTGCTAGGATTTGAACAGCGGTACTTTGGTTTTGTCTTGCTATGTGCTTCTGAAAATCTTGTCTGATAGCTTCACGTGGCTGTTGTGAAACATGAATTGATGAGCAATGTGTTCAAATTGTAAAAGTAAACTCATTATGTGTAAGGAAATACTTTGTTTCAAAGGTGCAAAATGGAGATCATACAGATTGACAACCTAAGATAATCTAAGCTGTAATCTTCTGATCTCATGTGTCTTTTGGTGCCATGTGGTACCATTGTGCATGCATAAGGTACCAATAATATCAACCCAAGCAATTAAGAGCCTGTTTAACTGCTTTGCCATAAAAGTTGCAATTATAATGTGTACGTACATAGCACATCAGTGTATGATACAATTTATTTTAGAAACTCCTTGGAGAGACATGGAGAAGTGTTCCCCTTCAGTAATTTAACATAATTGTTACTGAAATGTTCTCCATTGCACCTACATGCTAATTGTACATTACATTTATTTTATTTGTTGGTATGAATTAATTGGATTGAGTAACACAACAAAATATGAATGTTTCATTATAAAATGAAAACAAAGGAAACAACAAAAATAAAGTACAAACATAGACTTGAACCTTTAACTTTCACAACATCTAAACCCAATGCCCACATGTTAACCATAACTATCATGTCTACACTCTCCGAGACATTAATGTCACGCCTTATTGCTAATCCTTAATATATTTTATGCTGTAGCAAAGAATTTAAAACCCATTGCCCATAGGTTCCCTATCTTAAGCAGTTTATCTTGAAACTTTCTATCCAATTTGTGCAGTTGAATTCTGGAACACTCTGTGTATATATACATACAAAAACATGTGGATGAGTGTGTCCCATTTTTCATTCACAATGCTTCATTTATATGCCATCAGTCAAAGGAATGCAGTATTGATGCACAATTAATATATTTAAAATCATTGTACTTGCAATATAGGCTAAATTGCTTGTTCTCTGAGAATGTATACACCCTGATAACCATTCAGTCGATTCCAAATCATAAGGGGGTTAGCTAGAGAGCTTTGCTATAACATACTGGTGGGTGAGTCAGTATAGCGCTGGTCATTGAATCCCATGTTACTACGATTGCACCATTCTCCAAAATTTCCATTGTGTAGTTTATTGTTTTACTAAGAGGTAAGCAATTTGACCATCACTAATATGTTTAGTTTACATTTTTAAAGTCATGACGATAAACTCTCCAAAGCAAATTATTTTCAAAAGACTGAATGAAATTTGTTTAATATTAAATGTAGTAATTGTTTACCAAGGAACCTGCATAGATAATGTAATAAAAGTATTCAGTTTGTTGAAAACCATATGTAATGAGTGCTTTGAAACACAGAAACTAAACTATAATTTTAGCAGTGTAATAATAATAATAATAATAATAATAATAATAATAATAATAATAATAAATACTTAAATAAAATAAAAAACTCTACTATTGCTAAGATTCAAACATCAGTTCTTTTGTTTATATAGGTATTATTTGTCCTAATCACTTATGCCAATTATGCCCTATGCGACTGTGCTTCTGAAAATGTTGCCTACATGTGACTACCATGAGAACCATGAATTCTTAAGCTTTGTGTTCATATTATAAAGGTATATACACATTATGTGTAAGGAAATAAATTATTTGATCAAGGCGCGAAACAGAGTTTACACAGACTGACATCCTAAGATAATATAAGCTATGAACTTCTGAGACCATGTGCTCTTTGGTATCATGTGGTACTATTGCACATGTGTAGGTACTAATAGTATTAACCCATGCGATTGAGGGCTGGTGTAACTGCATTGAGTGTCATTGCTGTAGGTTGCTTACATTTGCTCTGAACCATTTGTTTGCAGAGTTTGCTGAGGTGCATTTGATTTATGGGGAAGCAAGATGGATCTGTAGCTGAATTGAGTAATGCAGCAAAATATGAACGGCTCATATAAAATGCAAACAAAGGAGAGACAACATAAAATAAAGGTACTGCTGGACGCTTCAACCTCCAACTCCTCTACATCTTAACCCAATGCCCACATGCTAACCACAGAGCTAAATAATACTACTATATTTGTGCTCTCCAAAATCTGTGTGTTTATATCACAGTCCACTGCAGTTTGATCAGTGGCATGCTGTTAAGAAAAATAAGGATAAACTTTGCTTTAAACCACGCTAATCTTAACAAGCAAGATGTATTCTGCCCTATTACATCCATTGCATGCACATATTTGATGAGTCTGGCATGCACTATGCAGGAAATATACTGATGTGATACAGTGAATAATATTTCAAGGAAAAACTGTTGTTCAAAACATACTTCTCAGTAAGGATAATATCAGATTAAAGCAATAGAAAATTGTAAATTAAAGTACACTGCTAGGGTATGTAGTGCATTACCCACATCCATTGACTCTGCACCCCTGAAACCAATGGTATGCAAAGTCAAGTTACAGGGTTGTGATATTCAAAGTAATTAGAAACTAGGATGAATAAGTCACAATCAGAACCCAAATATTAGTAGAGAATTTTAAGCACTTGCTAAACCAGTGTTTTAACACTCTGATTAAGTATTTCAAATTTTGTCATTACCAAAATTGCTAAGAATATGGCATTTTGCTGCACATCACTGCAATGGATAACTTATTAAAGGGAAATGTTTAAATAAGTTTTGGAAGATTTCAGAAGCTGTACAATGGCCAAGCAATTGTACAGACTAACCTTCTACTAAACTAAGCATTCAAAATCAAGTTTGAAACCGCAATGGGTAAACTCTTTTTTTACTTTCTCTACTAAGTATAGTAGGGGAAGTATTATATTCCACCCAAAAATTTGATATCAAAATTTCACCAGAAATATAAGTTTTCAGATCTCTTGAATAAAAAGAAAGCATTTTCAGAAAAAAGATAGTGTGTGTGTGTGTGTGTGTGTGTGTGTGTGTGTGTGTGTGTATGTATGTGTGCATATTCTCATGTGTGTGTGGTGGTTTTTCTTTTTTTTTTCTTTTTTTCTTTTTCTGAATCTCCCAATGATGTGACATGTAAGTTTTTGAAGAAGACTCCTCACACTCAAAACTGCCCTTTATATGGAACATCTTTAAAAATGTTTGATTTTCTAAAAATGGCTCTAACAATTTTGACTAAGACATTGTTTTTTCTACACAAGCTGTGTGTAAAACAGGAGTTGTTTAAGATATTTTTATGACAAATGAAAAGTACATTTTGAATTTTTTGGGAACAGTCTCTGAAGTCTTCTTCTCTGAGTTTTGTATACCAGGTAAACCATATGTGAGAGAGAGGGGGGAGGGGAGGGGAAGAGAGAGGGGAAGAGGGAGGGGGAGGGAGGGAGACGTACCACATAAAAAATGTGTCACAATTTATGTCAAACACATTTTTTGTGCAGTTAAATTTCCGAGATATTTTGTGTTGTTGATTTCAATGTTTCCATACTTTCTCAAACGGAAAGTCATCTCTTTTTTCCCCCTGCTGGTTAAGCAAAGAGAATGGAATTTCAAAGCCCTCACTTAGGGAGCAACCGTTTAAAGATTTTATTGTCACTTAAGCCTTGTCCATATGGAAATGTGCAATAAAAGTATTTCTGCAGATGTATCCTGGTAGAGAATGTATTGCATTTCACCAACAAATTTGATAACAAGATTTCACTAGAAATACATATTAGAGATCCCTGATTCCAAAAAATAGCAGTTTTAGAAAAAGGCCCATGTGTGTCTGTCATGTGTCCATGTGTGTGTCTTTGAACAGCATAATTCAAAAACAAGCTGTTGGTTAAATACCATACTTGCAGTTTCAGTTCAGCATCTTTCAAGGATGTGACACAAAGATTTTCAAGATTTTCCATCCCAAACTACCCTTTACATGGAAAACTTTTTGAAAATTTTGATTTTCTCAAAAATGGCTCTTATGATTTTGATTTAAATACTGTTTGTATATTAAACATATTTACATGGCAAATAAAATCTATACCTTTAATTTTCCAGGAATAGCCTCTGAAGTCATGTTCATTCTGAATTACTTTTGCATAACTGGTGAATCGTAAGAGAGAGGAAAAAAATTACTGCATAAAAAATGTAGATCTCGTCAAAACACTGAATTTATAACATACAAATTTCTGTTGTGGTGCTAATTATTTCCAAGATTGTTATAGATATAAATTTTCCAATACTCATGCATTTCTCAAATGGTAAGTTGTTATTCATATTTTTTATCCTGGTCAAGCAAAGAGAATTTCAAAATCATTACATGGCGACCAACTTTTAAAAGAGTTGACTATGGCTTAGCACAAGGAAATAATATCATAATAAAACCACTTCTGCTAATATTTATCTTGATAAATTGAAGTAGATAGAAGAATAAGGTTTTGTAAGAATAGCTTGTTGTAGCATAGGTAGAGAAAGATTTATGACTGTAGCACATCAGATTTAAGACAAGTTTGCTGAAGAATCGGTAGAGAAAGTCATGTGAATGTATCACATCAGATTTTTTTTCTTCTGTTTTCCCATCGTGAGAACAATGCTAGCTCATCCCTTAAACAGGCAAATTACTAACATCATTGAAATATAATAATTAACCTAATTTAACAAAATTGATATTTACAACTGCTTCTAAACTATAGTACTTATAAACTTGCATTTTTGATAGTCATTTATATAGACTTGTATAAGATCATTTAACATTATTGTATGCATTTATTTTCAGTGTGTATTATTGACAAAATGAAAGATAAATAGTATTTAAAATTTTTGAAATTTAAAGCTTGAGCACAAAAGTTGAAAATTATACACACACAACTCATATGTTTCCTTAAATCAAATTAAAATGTGTGTATGTACTTCTTTAAGAGAAAGGGGGGAGTGAAAGAGCGAGGAGAAAGAGGGAGAGAGAATAATATGGCTTTCTGGATTCAAACCCAAAATTCAAATGTTTGTTCACTTGTGCCTTTCTGGTAACACATCCATTGCACTAAAGATGCATGTTCCAGTTTTTCTCACTATCATAACAATGATCAAGAAGTGCAAGAAGTAAAAATACATAAGATACAACCACACTAAACAGAGAGGAACAGCACAGGTATTACTATTTTATGTACAACCCATAACTTCACAACAAATTTGGGAACATTTTCAAGAAATTCAACATAACACTGACTCCAGTAATAGATATAAAATTAAAAACCTCTGAGGTTCTTCTTTGAAAAACAAAATACTCCAGAGAAAAAATCTTCATAGATTGCAGTGTGAAATACTTTAGTAAAGCCAAAGCAAAGCTGGAAACACCCTTAAGGAACACAGAAGAAATAAACTGATAAATCTGCAGTGGTGCACCATTTTAGGCACCACAATCATGAAATTAATCTGGATATAAATTTACTAAAGGAACTGTTGAACCCATTAGAATTAACAGCATTGGAAATAATTTTTATACTTAAATACCACCTTATACTCCTGAATTTTGAACTTCCTCATACAGATTGCTTATTCAGTCTCATTGACCATCCACCAGATGTCACCATGATTGACCCATCAACAGCAACATTATCTAAAACTAACAGTAATGGTTCAACAGCTGATGATGTGGGTAAAAGTTCATGAAACAACTGCCGTCCTTCTTCATAAAAGTACCTAAGTGAAGTGTGTGTAAAAGTTATCATGCTAATCAACTTTACTATGCCTTCACTGTAAGGAGCTTAACCAT
Source organism: Hymenopus coronatus (assembly GCA_030762935.1). NCBI lineage: Eukaryota > Metazoa > Arthropoda > Insecta > Mantodea > Hymenopodidae > Hymenopus > Hymenopus coronatus. The sequence continues at coordinate 124,436,855 of CM060894.1, read as the reverse complement.
ATTATACGTTTTGTTCACTCACTTATTTTCTTATCACACAGTACTTTTGAAGTAGTATGCAAAATCCCTAGCAATTTTAAGACATAACTTAGTATTGGATTTAATTGTTTTTCACACAAGCCGTGTGTAGGAAAGGAGTTGGATAGGTAGAGTCAGACTGAAAAATTCAATGCCATAGCCGGGATTTGAACCATGGATCTCCCGATCTCTAGCCGGTTGTTCTGCCACTGAGCTTCCATGGCAACATGCCAGCAGAGCATTGAATTTTCTCAACTACTCGCATTTTTTCCCGGTAAACCACAAGGTGATCTCAAATTATTTTGAGATGACAACTCCAATAGCGACTTACAATGCTGTAAGTACTTTCATAGTATAGCCAACTAATGACCGAATATTTGGCTATACTATGAACCCTGGGACTTTAAGTACAACATTGTAAGTCACCATTGGGGTTGTCATCTCAAAATAATTTGAGATCACCTTGTGGTTTACCAGGAAAAATGCGAGTCAGTTGAGAAATTCAATGCTATGCCAGCATGTTGCCATGGTAGCTCAGTGGCATAGCTTAATAGTTTGTCTCCATAGGCCATAAATTTCCTATTTCAAATTGATTATCTAATAGGAATCTCTATTAGTAAACTTCATGCTGTGTTATTCTTTACACCTGGCATAAGCAGTTCACAGGTTTGCTACGCAAGTAAGAAATCTCTCTACCTACTCTTACTTCTTACCTACAAGATGTCTCAAATGTTATTTCATTTAATTACACCAAATCAAATATGAAATTATAATAGCAATTCTTACTAGAACATCATTTGAGAAAAGAAAAATCTTGTAAACCAACATTAATTTAATATTTCAAAGAATATAATAAAAGCTTAAACATTAAAAGAAATAATTATTTTAAATTAGGGAAATATATTAATGTACACCATTTCCAGGAGCATATTGTTTTCATTGCTCTTCTGGATAGCTGACTGGAATATCACACTATTTATTAAACTATTATACTCATTTCAGTGAAATTGAGCTTCAGCATTGGTTTGAACATATCACATAATGTTATACTTCAAATGGTGGCAAACCATGAGGCCATAATAAAAAAAAAAAAAAGTTAGGCATTTAAAAATCAATAAACTATAGGACCCAATAAATATCCTGAATATGTAATTACTAAAAAGGTACCTGAGTAACTTATTTTGGAAAATTGAGATATTTTTGGTATTTATGAACAGAAAAGTGTGTATGTTATTGATACTCTAAATGTGACAAATCCTATATGAGAAAACTCTGCACTGCAGAAAGGTTCCTAAGCCACTAACATGTTGCTTTTATGCTTTCCTATGTAAGATAAATAGATACTTTATTCATCCTGTAAAATCATACATTTATAAACCTAAGTACCGTGATACAACAACAACAACAACAATAATAATAGTAATAATACTAATAATAATGATAATAATAATAATCTTTATTCACCATTCGATTTATACATAAATCATGGCTTCATCAGTATATATATGTACAAGTAACAGTATTTATAAATTTATATTTTTAAATTCTTGAATGTTGAAGGGCATATGCTCTAAGAGAGCTTTAGTTATTGAACGTTTAAATTTGCTGTAAACCAGTCCTTAAATACTGTTTTGCTTGGTGTTTTCACAAGAACTTGCTTAATTATTTTTAATATTTTCTTTTGTAATTTAAAGATAGCATATATATTTGTGGACATGCCCATACTGGGTTACCATAGGTTAAAATGGAGTGAACATATCCGAAATACATAGATCTTAATATACTTGTGGTACACACTTTACTTGCTACTCTGAATACATAGCAGATTTTGGACAATCTGCTGGCTAGATAATCAATATATGTGTTCCATTTTAGCTCTGAATCTATCCAAACTCCTAAGAGTTTTGTTTCATTACCTTTGCTAATGGGGTGATTAAGCAAAAAATTTATACAAATTGTAGCGACAATTATTTACAAAAATTCCCCTTCTCTTAATTATCAACAAAATTTGACTTTAGATTTAGATTGCAATTTATATATCTATATCTTAAAATATAAAAATCTGATGTGTTCCATTCACATGACTTTCTCTACATCTCTGCAATGAATTATTTTTAAAAAGCTTATGCTTCTATTCACTTCCTGCTAATCAAGAAAAAATTAGCAGAAATAGTCTTATTACTTGCTTCCTTGTAAGTGGAAGCGAAATAAGGAAGTACCATAGGTTAAAGTGATATTCAAACCTGGTTGCTATGTGACTGAAGTTCCTTTGTTTGTATGGACACGAGTTCACAAAGTCCTGTATGAGAAAAGTATAAGTTTTTTATAGCTGAAACCAAAAACAAGGAATATCTAAAAAACAATCAACTCTATGAAAAAAATGTATATAAGATAAATTGTGTGTTTTACAGTGCTGTACATTTTTTGTGTAGTTTTTGTCCATCTCTTAAGGTTTAGCAGTTATGCAAAATTCCATAAAATTTACCCAGAATAAAGTAGTCTTCAGAGACTATTCCTAGAAAATTGAAAATATATACTTTATTTGTCAGGTAAATATCTTTAATATACAATATTTTAATCAAAATTGTTAGAGCCATTTTTTAGAAAATCAAAATTTTTGAAAAGAATTCCATGTAAAGGGTAGTTTGGGGTGGGGGCATTTTACTCAAAATCTTCGTGTCGCATCCCTGGAAGATACTAAACTTAAATTCCAAGTTTGGTATTTAACCAACTTTTTGTTTTTGAGTTATCATGTTCACAGACACAATAATTTGTTGCAGAAATGTAGAGAAAGTCATGTGAATGGAACACATCAGATATTTTAGTAAAATAATGCCCCTTGTAGATATTCAGGTTGGACAATTTCAAAAAAGGGAAATGGATTCCATTTAGCTCAAAAGGCCTTCCATTTAGCTCAAAAGGCCTTTTCTAATTTCTAGCAGAATATCAAATTTACTTGAGACAAATTGGTAGTAAGGTCAGCAGCTCTTCAGAACCTAGTTGCAAGTGATCAGAAAAACAAGGCTGACAATACAGAGTGCAGAAAGAAGCAAAGAAAGTATGTGATGTTATAATATGTGAAGTAAACTCCCCTCTACTTTTTCAGGCCACCTTATGGCTTCAAACCTCTTCTCTTCAAATATGTTTAGGCAATACAGGTCAACATTTCCAGAGGATGTAGTAAAAATGTGGCTCAATATACAGCTTCTTTGACAAAGTAAAACTTTTGCAGGAGAATTTGTCACTGTCCATGGCAGTAGGTCTGTTAAAATTTATATTACAGAATAATTTAGAAAAAGCATTTAATGAAACAACAGAGCTTTTAAAATTGGTGTTACCTGTGTCTATGAAATCAGTGGAAGTGGAACAATGTTTCTCTACACTAAAGAGAACAAAAACTTTTTTGAGAAACTCAATGTCTCTGGGAAGATTGACCTTTAGCTATATTATCCATTAAAAAGGACCTGACTGCAGAAATGACAGACTTCAACCTACGTGTCATTGATAAGTTTGTGGCAATCAAAAAGAAATGGATGGATTTTCTGTTTAAATGAAGTCAGTGCACTACTTATAATTACAATAGCTTTAAACAGTTTTAATACTTAGCATTAAAATATTGTTGTAGCATGAAACAAAATTATGTGAAAAAAATGCAAACTTGCATTAATGTGTACAACACCCAAGGTAAAACCAAACCGGCCACCACTGATTTTAAAATTGAAACCAATAATAAGAAAAATCCTGAAAATGGTCAATTCCATGTAAAAAATGTATAGACATAAATTAAGAGTGAAAACATAGATTACACTTAAACTTCACTCTTGAAATAAAATAACTTACTAGCTATAGTATAATCCGAGCTTGTGGGTCGTGGTCTACAGGGCTCCTCCTTCTTCTTCCCAGATGTTTCGTCTGTAACTACAGCACACATCTTTGGTGGCAGCAGCAAGGTCGAAGTACTCTACTGGGCGTTTCAACTGTCTGCCGTAGTCGTAGATGAAATGTCTGGGAAGAATAAGGAGGAGCCCAGTAGACCACCGCCCACAATCCCAGATTATACTACAGCTATTATTGACACCAGCCGTGAAAACCTAAGTAACTTACTTTGAACATGTTTCGTGGCTGTGTCACCATTTTCAGCATAGATTCACTTTTTTTATTATTATTATTTTTTTTAAGTTACTTTATTTCAAAAGTGAAGTTTGAGTATAATCTATGTTTTTACTCTTTGATTAGTTACTTCACTATGCATTTCCATTAATGACATAGTAATATGTTTTAATGAGATCTAAATTTTTTGTGTAGTAAGGTTTTGTCTATCTCTTACAGTTTGCCACTTATGCAAAAGTCATCCAGAATGAAGAGGTCTTCAGAGGGTATTCAAGATATACATTTTGGCATGTAAATATCTTTAATATACAGTATTTAAATCAATGTTGATAGAGCCATTTTTGAGAAAATAAAATTTTTCAAAATTTTTTCCATGTAAAGAGTAGTTTGGAATGGGGTATTTTTCATCAAAATCATTTTTTTTTTTTTTTTTTTTTTTTTTTTTTTTTTTTTTTTTTTTTTGTATGTCCTTTAACCTGGTTGGTCATATCAGACGGTGAATGAATTTGGTGAAATGATGCTCAAATGATCTCGGGGTCCATGGAGCTTAAAGTTACTCGACATTCGTCTTCTCAGGATAAGGGAAAACCCCGAAAAAAAACCTTATCTGGGTAACTCATCCTAAGTGAAATTCGAACTCACAACCTTTTGAATATGATGCAGACATGCTACCACCACACTACCCAGACAGATTTCAAAATTTTTGTGTTGCATCCTTGTAAGATAACTGAACTTAAATACTAAGATTGGTACTTTACCGACTTTTCATTTTTGAGTTATCGTGTTCTCTCTCTCTCTGTCACACACACCACACATGCACATGCTCACATACAGACCTTTTTCTAAAAATGCTGTTTTAGGATACAGAGGACCCTAAAATGTGTATTTCTGTTGAAATCTCGGTATCAAATTTTTGGGTTGACACTAATATAGGATTATTAATAAACATATTAATTTAATACAATGTAAAAGTAAACATTGGAGGTAAAAACAAAGTAATGAAAATCATTATTACCAAGTTTCCAGATGTGCATTTATAGAGTAAAAGCAGTGCTGAAAAAAATATGCCTAAGCTACCTTTTTAAACATGGAAAGTTTATATGTGGTTTTATATGCTATATCCAAGTTATTAAAAAATGTTATCCCTAAATTTATTACACTGTTATGATGACCACTTGATTTCTTTTTCTTTCTCTGCGCATGAATGTCCATTGTCTGGTTTGTGCTGTGGTTATGAATTATGCCATTAAAAGTAAAGGAATCACTTCCATTGATTAATTTTAATAGAAGAATTTCACAGATATACATACAAGGAAGAGATTAAGATTTAATTTTTTTTTTTTAATTAATGGTCTGCATGAAGATCTTGGATTAGCTTTTCCCAATACTCTTAGGAATCTATTTTGTATTCTGAACAGTGAGGTGACCTACCCCACAGAATATGTATTCCTAAGTGTCTCTAAATGTGTCTACTCACATTTTTATTCAAGTGATCAATGTGTGTGTTCCATTTTAAATTACTTCAGATCCAAAGTCCAAGGAATTTAGTAATATCTTCGTATTTAATTAATTTTGTTATAAAACATCAATTGTATTTGTTTGGAATATTTGTTTTGGGAAAAATGAAAATTGATTAAATGTATGTGATCTATGTTTAAATTAAATTAGTATTGTTGAACTATTTGCAAATATCATTGAGCATTTTGTTTGCTAAGTTTTTAAGTCCTGGTTTCTACTGCTTTTAATTATTATATTTGTGTCATCTGAATAACTGAACTTGTGTTTTAGCTGAAACATTTGAGCTTAAATCATTTATAAATAATAAGAAAAAAATAGTGCCTAAAGTGGGCCACAATGAGGTGACAAATTGTTTCTACTATCCAATATTCTTTAATGTAGTATTTCTCATTATGTAAAATGTCTGCTATTTGCTTTCTGTATTTAAGATATGATTTGATCCATGCTAAAGTATGCCTCTGATTCCCAAACATTCTAATTTATTAAATAACAAGTTGTAATTTAAAACACCAAAAGCTTTAGCTGGATCAAAAAAGGTACCTAATATGTTTCTTTGTTACCTAGAGTATTTATTATGCTGGATAGGTAGAGAAAAATTCAATGCCATAGCCAGGCTTTGAACCATGGACCTTCTGGTCTCTAGCCAGTTGCTCTTCCACTGAGCTACCATGGCAACATGATGGCATAGCATTGAATTTCTCAACTGACTTGCATGTTTCCCGGTAAACCATGAAGTGCTCTCAAATTATTTTAAGATGATAGCCCCAATGGCAACTTACAATGTTGCAAGTACTTAAAACCCAGGATTCATAGTATAGGATTCTTTTGTTAGTAAATTTTACTTTCCAAAGGATTCTTTAAACTACAGTGTTGTCAAAGAAAAATCTGATGTGTTCCATTCACATGACTTTCTCTACATCTGTTCAACAATTTATTCTAATTACTTCATCTAATCCAGAAAAAATTAGCAGAAATAGGCTTATTACTTGCTTCCTTGTTAGTAGAAGCGAAATAAGGGAGTGCCATAGGTTAAAGTGATAGTCAAAAGCTAGTTGCTATGTGACTGAAGTACCTTTGTTTGCATGGACAGGAGTTGACAAATTCCTGTATGAGAAAAGTAGGTTTTTCAAGGCTGAAACCAAAACAAGGAATATCTCAAAAACAATCAACTCCAAGAAAAAAAAAATATATAACATGAATTATGTGTTTTAAAGTACTCTACATTTTTTGTGTTTTAAGTTTTTGTCCATCTCTTACGGTTTAGCAGTCATGCAAAATTCCGTAAAATTGGCCCAGAATAAAGTAGTCTTCAGAGACTATTCCCAGAAAATTCAAGATATACATATTATTTGCCAGGTAAATGTCTTTAATATACAATGTTTTAATCAAATTCGTTTGAGCCATTTTTAAGAAAATCAAAATTTTCGAAATTTTTTCCATGTAAAGGGTAGTTTGGGGTGGGGGGATCTTTTTTGAAAATCTTTGTGTTGCAATCTTGCAAGATACCAAACCTTCATAAAATGTTCCATATAAAGAGTAGTTGGTGGTAGGGGGGGGGGGAGTTCTCGAAAATCTTTGTGTCGCATCCTTGCAAGATACCAAACTTGAATACCAAGTTTGGTATTTAATGGTCTTTTCATTTTTGAACTATGCTGCCCACAGACTCACACATGGACATTTTTCTAAAAATGCTTTTTTTTTGGATTCAGGGGACCTCAAAACATATATTTCTGGTGAAATCTCGGAATCAAATTTTTGGGTGCAATACAATACCTTCTCTATATACTATGTATATAGTACGTACAGAGAAAGTAAAAAGTGACAACATAAATATTGGTGATATAAAATTTAATACCTCAAAGGATAAAAATAAATTAAATTTTAAAATATTCTATTGGAATGTACAGAGCATGTTGAATAAAATGGACAGTTTAATTGACATTGTTAATGCTTTTAATGCATATAATTTGTATTGCTGAACATTGGCTTTGTGACAAACTATTTTTGTTAAAAATTTCTGGATTTTATTTAGCAAGCTATTTCTGATGACCCAGTGGTAAACATGGTGGCTCAGCAATATTTGTAAAACATGTACATGAATCTAGCCAATTAATTGACATAAGTAACATTGTTGTTCAAGATAATTTTGAAGCCTGTTGTGTATTTATCAAAAGTGTTAATCTTTTATAGACCACCTAGTAAGTTAAGAACCTGATTTTTTTATCTCGTTTTTATGATTAGAGTTAATATTTAGCTACAAAATGGGTATCAATATTGTTATTAGCAGTGATTTTAACATCAATTTTAATACCAAAAGTAATGAGTTAACCGATTTAATTAGTATGTTTGAATGTTTTGGGTTATGGTACTTGATTACAAAAACTACTCGAACTGCGTCGGTTACTTGTTTGGATAATGTCTTTACTTCCATACACCACGACAAGTGTTCTGTGGAAGTTATTCCTTGTACATTTTCTGACCACGATCCAATACTATTCTCAGCTAATATTGATCACGATGGCAATAATTTACCAAGGAAATTAATAATGGTAAGGGACACCAATAATCGCAGCGTAACATATTTTGTGTATTTACTCATGAATACTAACTGGATCTATCTGTACAGTATAGTTATGTTAATATTTTTACATATTTTTTAAACAGTTTTTATGAGGTTGTTAACATGTCCTTTCACTTTATAACCTTTAGTCCCAAACTGCATAACAAATGTAACAATAAAAAGTAGTACAATGATGAACTCCGAATTTTAAAAGATGATATTTTATGATCTTTATGTTTATTTTGGTATGTATGAATATAAAAGCAGATATATTGAGTTGAAAAAGAAATACGTTAAAGTTTACTAAAATGAACTACTATTCTGCTTTCATTAAAAATTCTAATAATATATCAAAATCCTCCTGGTTAGTGATATCTGAACACTTAAATTCTAATTCTAAGTCTGATATTTGCCCGACTAATCTAAATTGTGAAGGATTTAATTTCTTCTTTATTGATAAGGTCAATGATATTGTGAATAGTATACCTATTACTAATGAATCAATGTCCTTTCTAAACATGTTGCCCAAGACTAAGAGTAATTTTTTAGAACTTAGTGTTGAACATGTTTACTCTGGCATTATGAATCTGAATAATAGCATGTGCATATATATATATATATTTTTCTTAAAGCTGGTCATTTTCCGGATGCTTTTAAATTTTCCAAAGTAATACCAGTATTTAAGAAAATTGTTATCATTTGGGAATGGTCAGTAATATTTTCATTTCAGAAAGGTGCCTTAGTCAGCAGAGTTTGAATATTTTTCTACACTAAATCATTTCATTTACAAGCACTTGTCCATACAAGTTCTATTTCTTATTATCAGAAGATTAGTTAGCATTATTTTTGTTAGGAAAAAAAGTCCTTTCTACTCTGGTATAAACATTTATATGAGAGTCAGCTGATAAGTTCTGGGCCTCATACAAATATGGCGCCACTAGGCCAGTTAGATGGTAGCATCGTATAGTTTAAGTCTAGACTAGCTTGTATGCATAGTTACAGGTCATTACATTTGTTTAGTTTTCGAATGACAGCATTTTAAATTAGATAACTTTACAGTTTTCACGAAAGTGGAGGATTTGGAAAAAAGAGTAGTAATTAAATACTTCCATTTGAAAGACTTAACGCCTAAAGAAATAAAGGAGGAAATGGACAGTACATTGAACGACTCTGTCCCTTCATATTCAATGATTAAAAGGTGGGTTGCAAAGTTTAAAATGGGACGTGTGAGTACTAATGATGAGCCTCGCTCTAGACGCCCTCTAGAAGAGACAACTCCAGAGATCATTGAAAAAATTCATTGTTTAGTACTGGAAGACCACAGATTAAAGTTGCTTGAGATAGCAGAGGTTGTAAACATATCAAAAGAACATAGAGGTAATATTTTAAGTAATGTTTTGGGCTTTCACAAGGTCTGTGCAAGATGGGTGCTGCATTTGTTAATACCTGATCAAAAGTTGCAAAGAAAAACTGTTTCCGTTAAGAATGTGAAGCTCTACTGCAAAGTTTAAAATGGGACGTATGAGTACTAATGGTGAGCCTCGCTCTAGACGCCCTCTAGAAGAGACAACTCCAGAGATCATTGAAAAAATTCATTGTTTAGTACTGGAAGACCACAGATTAAAGTTGCTTGAGATAGCAGAGGTTGTAAACATATCAAAAGAACATAGAGGTAATATTTTAAGTAATGTTTTGGGCTTGCATTTGCTGCATTTGTTAATACCTGATCAAAAGTTGCAAAGAAAAACTGTTTCTGTTAAGAATGTGAAGCTCTACTGTAAAAATCCCAGCGAATTTTTGAGACAGCTTATTACCATGGATGAAACTTGGATACATCACTACACTCCAGAAAGTAAATCATAATGAAAACAGTGGATTGCACCAGGTGAAGAGTAACTCCAAAAAAGCCAAAGTCAATTTTGTCAGCTAACAAGTTTATGGCCAGTGTTTTCTGGGATGCGCAGAGAATTATTTTTATTGATTAATTGGAAAAGGGTATAAGTATCACTGGTGAATACGTTTGAATGATGAGGTGAAAAGAAAGACATCATTTGACAAAAAAAAAATCTTGCTTCATCACGACAATTTCCCCGGCCCACCTTTCAGTCATTGCAGTGGAAAAAAATGCGATATAAAGTTTCAATTGCTTGAACATCCACCCTATTTGCCAGATCTAGCATCCAGTGACTACAACTGCTCCCAAACCTCAAAAAATTTCTTGGAGGACAAAGATTTCACAGCAACGAGGATATGACAAATGCATTAGCCTTTCTGGAGATTATGTTGAGAAATAAAGCAAAAAAAAAAAAAAAAATTATATGCTGTTTTCATTGAGAGGCCCGGGACTTATCAGCCGACCCTCATAATAACCTACCAAACAAATATAGAGAAATAAAAGATAAAATTGTGTTTCTGAATACAGTATAAAAGTCTCTCATAGGAAAAACGTATTACTTTGTAAAAGAATACATGGAAAATAGTCTCTAGGACCATACATGTTAGTAAATTTGTTAAACATTAGAAATTTATGCGTAATATCATCTTTTATTGTATTTGTAGTATTAGCTTTTATAGATGTTAACTTAATGAGTCATCAGCTTACTGGGCTTTAGTCCAACCTATGTAAATGTATGTGACAAAAAATTATTATTGTTGTTGTTCCTTGGCTATTAAGCTGGTTTCTTTTCTTTGAGTGACTTAGGTGCCTTTCTGCAATATCAGTTTACATTTTTTTATGAAATACAATACATTCTCTATTATGTATCTAACAACAGAGAAGAAACAGTATTACAACATTTAAAGCCCTCCATATGAAATAGTTAAATAGCAAAAGAAATAAAAAAGGAAAGAAGAAAGAAAGCTACTAGGAGGAGATGGAAACAAAAAATATGTGTTCCATTCACATGACTTTCTGTACATACATCTCTGCAACAAATTATTGTTAAAAAGCTTATTCTTCTATTTACTTCATGCTAATCGAGAAAAAAAATAGCAGAAATGGTCTTATTACTTTTATCCTTGTAAGTAGAAGGGAAATATGGGACTGCCATAGGCTAAAGCAATAGTCATTTCTTTGCTGGTTGCTCTGTGATTGAAGTTCCTTTGTTTGTATGGTCAGGTGTTGACAAATTCCTGTATGAGAAAAGTATAAGAATTTTAAAACTGAAACCAATTACATGGAATATCTCAAAAATGATCAACTTCACGAAAATTATGTTTAAAAAACATAATGTATGTTTTAATGAGCTCTACACTTTTTGTTAACTAAGTTTTTGTCTAACTCTTATGATTTACCAACTATGCAAAATTCCGCAAAATTCAACCAGAATAAAGATATCTTCAGAGGCTATTCCCAGAAAATTCAAGATATACAGTTTATTGACATATAAATATCATTAATATATGATATTTTAATCAAAATCGTTAGGCATTTTTGAGAAAATGACTTTAAAATTTTTTCATGTAAAGGTTGTTGGGGGTGGGGGGATTTTCTTGAAAATCTTCATGTCACATCCTTGGAAGATACTGTACTTAAATACCAAGTTTGCTATTGAACAGGCTTTTCATTTTAGAGCTATGCTGCACACACATGCATGCACGCACCCACCCACCCACAACTGCCCACCCCCACCCATACTCACACCCACACCTCCACCCACACATGCACACACGCACGCATGCACCCCCTTTTCTAAAAATGCTTTTTTTGGGCTCAGGGGCACCCAAAGCATATATTTCCTGTGAAATCTCGGTATCAAATTTTTGGGTGCATTACAATACCTTCTGTATACACTAGATACATAGTAGGTGCTCAGAAAGTAAAAATGGTAGTTAAGAAATCCTAAATTCAGCTATCCATTGCCTGGCTTTCTTAGCCTTAGGCTACACAAGAGCTAATAAAATATGCAAGTAGGTGATATTCTAAACTACTGTTATTGCATTATAATGGATAAAATGATGAAGGACATACTTACTAATTCCTTCTAATCTCTTTAGTGGACGAGATGTTCTTGTGTATACAATATGCAGCATATAGAAGAGGCATGCTAGTGATAGTGCTGGGATTAACATCCAGTAATTAACTATTGCCACAAGAGTAGCCACTGCCACAAAAAATAATGCAATCTGAAAAAAATAACAGCAAAGAGTTAGGTTAAGTCATTTAAATGTATATAGTGAATAACATCGTAAATCAAAATCTGATGTATTACATTCAGGTGGCTTTCTCTATCCACTTTTATACAAATTATTCTTACAAAAGCCTATTCTTCTGTCTACCTCATACTAAAGTTAATTCTTTCATTTGGTACACTTTTGCATGAAGCAATTTGTAAAAGTGGTTGTCTATATAAGAGAGAAACATGTGATGAATCTGATGTGTTACATTCACCTACTCTTACACATACTATTCTTATTGCATCTTATATTTCTATTACTTCTTGTTAAGATAAATATTGGCAAAAATGTTGTAACGCACATTTTGTTGCAAATACAAGAATAATACAGAAGATTTGAGCATAGTGTTTTTTTCCTTCTTTCTCTGTTCAGCCGCTTCATATGCAAGACTTACACCCCCCAGAACTTATAAGCCAGTGGCTGGGGTCAAATGCCTGTTGAAGAGCAGATGCTGTGGATCAGAGAGTAGCCTGATGCCTGGCATGAAAGTGAGGACTTGGATGATATGAAAAGATGGTGAAATGGATGACAGAAAAGATGATTATAGAGCAACTGGTGGAATGAATGGTGGGGGAAACTGGAGAACCCAAAGAAACTCCTCCCAGATGCCATTTCATGTACCATAAATCCCACACGCTGTCTCCTGCGACCTCATCTAATCGCTCGGCTATGGTACCACTATCTTAAGCATAGTCAAATATTTAAAAAGTGGATTTCGATGTAAATAATAATTAGTAAGGTAGTCAAATAGAGATCTTTAGTCTTCTGTACACCGATGAAAGATTCGTGGGGAAGGGAAAAATAGACATGACAAACAAAGAGGAGCGAGAAGGCATTGCATGGATAAGAACAGGATTATGGAGACTTAAAGGTCTAAGGAAGGGTATCCCATAAAATCAAAGTCGTATATGTGGTGGAAATGAAGATCTGGGGAATACAGAATATTTAAATACAACAAACTGGAATATGGAGAAAAGAATGCATCAGTAACATTTAGTTTAGGTTAGAGAGAAATACGGTTACAACTGAAATGTTCCATAAAGATTTAGGAAGGTAGGAAATGCTTTAATAAAGTGAAAAACAAATGGATATGGGCAGTTAACAGAGTGAAAGTACAAAATCTCTGATGGTTTAACTGTTAATGCAAAATTCTGCAAAAGCCATTCAGAATAAAGAAGTCTTTAGAGATTATTCTCAGAAAATTCAAAATATACATTTTATTTGTGATGTAAATATCTTTAATATACAGTTATTTTAATCAAGATCGTTAGAGCCATTTTTGAAAAAAAAAACAAGATTTTCAAAACATTTTCCATCTAAAGAGTAGTTTATGGTGGGCAGGTTTTCTTGAAAATCTTCATGTTGCATCTTTGGAATATATTAAACTTCAATACCAACTTTGGTATTTAACAGACTTTAAGCTTTTGAACTATATCGTCCACATGCACACACACTTGAACCTGTTTCTGAAACTGCTTTTTATGGGCTCAGGGGACCTCAAAACATATATTTCCAGTGAAATTTCTACATCAAATTTTTGGGTGGAATATAATATCTTCTCTATCCACTGTGCATATTGTGCATACAGGCTAGAGAAAGTAAATATTGGGGAAGGTCCTGTGATTTTCAAAATCAAGTGTGGGGAAAAAAGTTATGTCCTTACCTTTAATTAAATGGAAAACAATAAAAAAAATCAAAAAAAAAGAAAAACATTACATATACTGTCACCATGGAAAAGAGAAAGAAGGCATGACTCACACAGGACCATTGTTACATTAATATTATAGATTCTACTCATGTAAGCATTTAGTGAAAGTAGACCAAAAGTAAAAATACCAGTGTCTCATCTTTATTTGCCATAGGCCCTAGTTTGACACAACAATTATTTACAGATAAGAATGAATAATACAGTAGAAGCCCAAAATAGTGCAGTCTGAAGTACTGCAGATTCGGATTTAACAAAGGGGAAAGTATGTCCTCCAAAAAATTACTGTACTTTTTATTTATTTGTATTTTCGATTTTTGAATGTTATGTTTAAAAATTTCTTCAAAGAATGGTTCAGGAGTATAATTTTCACTCCCACCATACTCCTAGCATTGACATTTGCTGCAATTAGACAAAATGAGGAGAAAAAAACATTGTGAATTAGTCTGTCAAACAAAACTTACTGATTTCTTTAAGATAGTGCAAAAATAGTGTAATTACACTATAAATTAAGATCTATTACAGGATTGGAATACATACCCAGCATAACTAGCGAGTAATTGCATTTAAAAGTTTTGTACCTTATTGTATATCACATACTTTAAAATGTATTGTAATTTATTATTGCAAGAATGTTTCCCTCCACCTCCATGGGATCAATTTTTGTCATTTCCAAGCTCACATTTCAGTATGTTGTGGAATTGTTATAATGTAGGGGTGTCTCTCAGCAACCACGTTATTACAGGCTCTATGGTATATAATAATTACTAAATGAATTAACTTACATAAATGTGCAACTTTTATCCTTCAGTGTTTTTCTTAGAGATACCTATCATGTAAAAAAATTAAACGTAGTTGTGACCAATTTTGTCTCACAACATGAAATCTTGATTGTAAGTTATCTTGCACACAGATAAAATGGTGTTTTATTTATGGACGCTCTTTAACTGCTGTGGTTCTCAGTGTCCCTTTCTAAGTTAGGCGGGAAAGACTGCTTAATTTTGCTCATAGGCCTCTCTATCAGGCTTGAGGTTTTTTTTATGTGCCGTAAATCTATGACATGGGACCAATGGCTTTACTTCCCTTCTGAAGGAAGCCATACTGAGGATTTTTATGCCTGAAAAAAATCCATCGTCCTCCGCCGGGTTTGAACCCGCAACCTTGGGTATATAAAGTTAGTATGGTAACCATTACATCATAAAGGGCGATTTGCACACAGATGCTTGTAGCCTCAATGCACACAAAGTTCATTATTAGTGCTTCGTATACTGCAAGGCAGCTGACTGAAGTCAGTCATTAAATTAAAAACTTGATTTTTTTCTGCCAGTTGAGAGAGAAAACCAAAACATAGATGTTCTTGTTTTCGATGTATTTAAATAAATATAAATAAATCACAGTTCAATTTTCGACATCAATGTGATAATGGCCCCTTGTCAGTGTAGTCAATAATTTTGTCATAAAACATGCCTTTCCGAGAGAGACACAGAATTCAAAATATTAATCCTTGAAATTATAGGTGGAAAATGCTTCAAGCTACTCCCCAACCCTCCATTAGGCACACTTGTGATTAACACAAATGGTTTTCTTATCTATTTCCTTGTAAGTAGGTTCAAGGAGAATAAGGGAATACAATAGGCTAAGCAATAGTCAAAAATGGTTGCTATAAGATGGCACCGAAATTTTGTTCTCTTTGCATGACCAGAATGAAAGATGTAAATTACAAATAAATGTAAATTTACCCATTTGAGAAAAGTATAAATATTGGAAAATTTAAAAAAGAAGCTAGAAATAACTGAGAAATGGTTAACTCCACAAAAAAAAAAAAAAAAAAAAAAAAAAAAAAAAAAAAAAAAAAAAAAAAAAAAAAAAAAAAAAAAAAAAAAAGATGAGGATAATAATAATAATCATGATGATGCTAATAATAATGTATCTGACATAAATTGTAAGTATATCGAGTTTGTGTAGTAAGATTTTGTCTAACTCTTTATCGCTTACCAGAAGGCATCCAGAATGAAGAGCGCTTCATAGGGTATTCCCAGAAAAGTGAAATTGTACATTTTATTTGTGATATTAATATCTTTAATATAGAATATTTTAATTAAAATTGTTAGAACTATTTGAGAAAAGAAACCTTTCGGAAAAATCTTCCATGTAAATGGTAGTTTGGGTGGGGGAATTTTTTCTGAAAATATTCTTGGAAGATATTGAACTTAATTGCCAAGCTTGATATTGAACTGCTTTTTTATTTTTCAGTTATGCTGTTGATAGACACTCATGCATTCACATGCACATTATTGCAGGCAAGCACACATACAGACTTTTTTTTTATAAAAATTCTATTTGTTCACTCAGATGTCCTCAAAACTTGTACTTCTGGTGAAATCTTGGTATTGGATTTTTGGGTAGAATACAATACCTTCTCTACCTATTATGTATAACATTGTGGAAAAAGCAATTACTAGAATACCTATACCAATAAAATAGTAAAGGTTAAAAAAACTTATTTTAAATAAATTATGTGTTTTAATGAGAATTACTCTTTTGAAAAATAAGTTTCTCGCACAGTTTACAAGTTACAAATTATACAAAATTTATTAAAATGAAAATGACTTTAAGGCTATTCCCAGAAAATAGGAGGTGCGTTTTGTCATGTAAATATGTTACAAATACAAGGATTGATCAACAAAGACTGAGAGCGAGTTTTTCCTGTGGATTTCTTGATTGTTAACTATTTGTACCATGAATATTTGAAAGAGTGGGGTATTGAATATAATGTCCCTACTTGCATTATGCACATACAAAATGGAAGTGATATTAAAAGTGCAGTACAGCACAATAAAATTTTGGTTTTGCTTAGAGCGTACAACCTCTGAAGCTCATGAAAAGATGCAGCAATGTGTTCAATGAAAATGTACCTTGCACAAGAGTTTTTAATTGGATAAAGGACTTCAAAGAAGGTGAAATTTTCTGTTTTAAGGAAAGTGAACTTGAATATTTGGCTTCGGCTGTAATCAAAATCAAAATGAATACAAGTGCTGTGATTTTCATGTGATTCAGCAGATAGTATATGTAACCTTAGTGAAGTGTTGAAAATTTCATATGGCAGTGGATTTAGAATGATGCATATGACCAGCATTTTTGTGCGTTGGGTGCTGTGTCTGTTGACCTCTGAACAAAAGGCAATGTGAATGGAGATATGCCATGCGGTTCTGTTCTCTTAGCTGATGGAGACGATGGATACCTGGAACCAATTGGATGGTATTATGGATCAATTGATCGAGTGCCAAAATCAACTTTTTTATATTACTGCTCTGTCTATCAGCTAATTGCTTAAAATCATTAATCTGTACGTTTTCTCCATCTTCCTCCATGAAAATGTATTTTTATCAAACACCAATCATTATGGTAATGAAATCAAATTCCATATCAACTGATCAAGGGTCTTTTCTATAGTATGAAGTACTCATCAAATGACCATGTGGGATTGGTTTGTCTATGTTGATGATTATCTATTCCCTCTCAGTACATTCCTGCTTTATTAATACACATCCTTACAACTTCATCCTGGAACATGATGCTACAATTTGTATTTAATCTATGTATGTTCTATGTGCCAAGATTATTCATAGTGATTTATGTGTTTAAGCCTAGAAGATTACAATGGAGCTGTATATACCTACCTCAGTGTGAGCAAATGATTCTGCTGGCAAAGAAACAACTTTTAACGGTGAATAAAACTCAATGCTCTTTTTATTAGAAAACTAATGTTTAAATTTTAGTTGCTATCACATTTAAATTATTATTTCCCGTCTTCGGAAATGAAGATGTAACAGGGAGGCCATTTACACCTGCAGTTACTACCCTCACTTCAGCCAAGGTATTCAATTCAATTGTTTATTCACCATAGAAATTAATACAATCAATCAATATGTCACTTACTACATACTATGTAAAATATTTACAAGTAATAGTCATTATTAATTCTTTTATTTTATTTACAATTAGAAGAATTTATTTTGCTAAACCTATTAAATGAGTAAATACAATATACTATAATTTGATGTTTATGTATACTACAGTTATCAAAGAATGCCTTCTAGAACATTATTTATTAATATTTGTGTTTCAAACAAGTATTTTTTTTTATCCTTTTCTAAATCTGCCTGCACTGAGATCACCTATTCCTTTGCTTAGTATGTTTATAGTTTAATACCTTGATGGCCAATGGATTTTAAATTTTTGAAGGTTCTTTGGGTAGAAAGATGGATGTGATTTGTTGTTCCTGTGAAGTAATCATGATATTTCCTATTTGTTTTAAAATCCTTTATATTATGCATAAAGCAAACCGTCTCTAAAAAATACAAACATGCCAGATTAATATATTTAATTTATCAAAAAGTGGTTAGCTAGAAATATTATGAGGTACATTAAGTATAATTTGTATAATTTTATTTTGCAGTTTAAATATTTTTTTGTAGATTATTGAGTGAAGAACCCGAGAAAGGTATAGTGTAGCTAAATAGATTGTACATAGCCATGGTAGATAGCTTTTAAGTCTGTAATGGTGATAATGTTACTTAACTATCCAAATGTAAATACTAATTTGCAAAGTTTTGAATATAAATATTGTATGTGGTTTATCCAGTTCAGTTTTGAATCAATCAATCATTACTCCTAGAAACTTTGTGTTTTTTACTTCAGAAATGCTGTTTTTGAAAAATAGAGATACTTTTACTTTCTCTAGTCCCCTATGTACACTGTGTGTGTGCGTGTGCATGTGCGTGCATGCGTGTGTGTGTGTGCTCAAAAACTAAATGACTGTTAAATGCCAAACTTTGTATTTGGGTTAAGTATCTTCCAAGGATGAGACACAAAGATTTTCAAGAAAATCTCTCCACCACAGAAACATGAAAAAACATGAAAAAATTTTAAAAAATGTTGATTCTTTTAAAAATGGGTATAATGATTTTGTATAAATTGGATATATTAAAGCCATTTACATCCCAAAAAAAAATGTATATCTTGAATTTTCTGGGAATAACCTCTGAACACCTCTTTATTCTGCATGCATTTTGCTTAACAAAAACTTACTGCACAAAAAATGTAGATCTCGTCAAAACACACAATTTATGTTCTTAACGTTTTTCTTGTGGAAGTAAGTGTTTCCAAGATATTCCTTGTTATTGGTTTCAATTGTGAAGTACTTATACTTTTCACAGACATGAAACATCCGTTTTTCTTTTGTTCTACTTCTGGCCAAGCAAAGAAGCGATTTGCAATGACAATCACATAACGATAGTTTTTAAAACATTTGACTATCACTTTAGCCTAGTACATTCCCTTAGTTCCCTTCTACTTATAAGGAACTAAGTAATAAGAGCATTCTGCTAATGTTTATATCAATTAGCATTGTGCAGAAAGAAGAATAATCTTTTGTAAAAAGTTTGTAGAGCAGCTAGAGAAAGTCATGTGAGTGTAACACAAAAGACTTTTCTTGTAGAGGTGACCATTTTCGAGATATTCATTGTTATTCATTTCAATTTTAAACTGATTAACCTTTCTCAAACGGGCACATACAAAGCGAACAGAACTTCAATTTTTCAAATAGCGAGCAGCTTTTAAAAGATTTGACTATCTCTTAAGCCTAGTATATTCCCTTATTTCTCTTCTACTTACAAGGAAGCAAGCAATGTTAATGTTTATCTAGATTAGCATGACACAGATAAAAGAATAATCTTTTGTAAGAAGTTGTTTTGTGGAACAGCTAGAGAAAGTCATGTAAATGGAACACATCACATTTTTATGAAAAGATTTTGCTAACAAAATTTATTCATTATGTGCTGCTGTAAAGGTTAACATGTTTGGCATCAAATGCTGCAATAAAATTGCAGGTATTCAGTGTTGCAGAAAGCAATGTCAAGTTTTCTCCAAGTAAGCACACGTTACACTCATGGACATTTATTTTTTAAAGTATCATGTGAATAATACATTAGTAAGGTTCTTATTAAGTGCAATGAGAGTACTACACATTGCTACTAATATCTAACCACATTTTCTCCTTACATTGTCTTCCTCTCTGTTACTGTCATTTTCAAACATGTATCACAAACAAAGCATTGTCATGTGAAACATCCTGCAATTGAAATTTTTACTTCCTCTACACGTGCTATGTACATAGTGTATAAAGAAGGTATTGCACTCTACCCAAAATATTGATACCGAGATTTCACCAGAAATATATGTTTTAGGGTCCTCTGTATAAAAAAAAAAATCATTTTCACAAAAAGGTTCGTGTGTGTGGATGTTTATGTGTGTGTGTGTGTGTGTGTGTGTGTGTGTGTGTGTGTGTGTGTGTGTGTGTGTATCCGTGTGTCTGTGAACATGATAACTCAAAAATGAAAATTAAAATTTGGTATTTAAGTTTAGTATCTTCCAAGGATGCGACACGAAGATTTTGAGAAAAATTCCCCCACCCCAAACTAGCCTTGACATGGAACTTTTTTCGAAAATTTTGATTTTCTCAAAAATGGCTCTAACGATTTTGATTAAAATATCATATATTAAAGATATTTACCTGACAAATAAAATGTATATCTTGAATTTTCTGGGAATAGCCTCTGAAGAGTACTTTATTCTGGATGAGTTTTGCAGAATTTCTCATAACTGCTAAACCGTAAGAGATGGAAAAAAACTTGCCACAGAAAAAATGTGGAGCACTTTAAAACACACAATTTATGTTTTATGCATTTTTTTTTCATGGAGTTGATCGTTTTTGAGATATTCCTTCTTTTTGGTTTCAGCTTTAAAAAATTGTACTTTTCTCACACAGGAATTTGTCAACTTCTGTCCATACAAACAAAGGAACTTCAGTCACATAGTAACAAGCTTTTGACTATCACTTTAACCTATGATGCACCCTTATTTAACTCCTACTTACAAGGAAGCAAGTAATAAGACTATTTCTGCTAATTTTTTCCGATTAGCATTAAGTAAATAGAAGAATAAGCTTTTTAACAATAATTTGTTGCAGAGATGTAGAGAAAGTCATGTGAATGGAACACATCAGATTTTTCTTTTGTTGCATGGTGTGCTGAGCACATCTTTGCCACACACTCGAATCTATATTTGGTACACATTCTCTCATAATTTTGCACACACTGTCACTTATAGAAGGAATTACATTCCGCTTTCTTATGGCATATTTAGGCATGTCCATATTAGCTTAATCGGATTGAGACAACAGTGATATGGTGATAAATTAAGGACTTCATGGCCATGATGTTTTGTCATATCGTCTATTACATACACATTCTGTATATTTGCATCCTGAATTGTCTCCAAAAGCACAGCTTTTATATGAACTGGATTTGGTAATTCCAAACTATGTTCTTCCATGAATCTGATCATTTCTCTCTTCTGCTGGAGATTCCATAATCATGCACCTCTTATTTAATGTACAAAAGCAGAAGCCTAACTTCACTAACAACTGTCTAAGCAAATCCCTTTTGTAAGGAAATTCGCACATGGTTTGAAGTTCATTCTGCAATTCTAGCGCTGTTGGTGCCTACCCTTTTTATAAAACCTTTACACTTCTTTACGAACTATGTCACAGGTGAACGTATTAAGCTTCCCTAACTTTAGTTTACTGTTGCTCTTCTTTTACGGCGTAATAGGAAGTCTGCACAACTTACTGTTTGTCTGTTTAAGCTTACTGCTTTTGCAGTTCCAGTGATAGGTCCCTTCCCTATTTTATTGGCTTCCATGTACTGAAACACATTACATATTATCTGTTGGAACTGTTTAGTTAAGTGTTCCTAAAGGTGGCTTGCTTGCTTGCTTGCTTTTCCTCTTCCTTCACTTGCTGCCCCACTAGCGACACTAGAAGTAGAAGCAGCATTATTACTGGCACCACTAGTGTTATCATTATGAGAAAAAAATCTGTGTTACACTCACATGACTTTCTCTAGCTTTTCTACAAACTTCTTACATAAGCTTATTCTTCTTTCTGCACCTTGTTAATCCAGATAATCATTAGCAGAATGTTCTTATTACTTAGTTCCTTATAGATAGGAAGAAAATAAGGGAATACACTAGGATAAACCAACAGTCAAATGTTTCAAAAGCTATCGTTAAGCGATTGTCATTGCAAATCACTTCTTTGTTTGGCCTGGAGCAGAACAAAATAAAAACAGACACTTGCTGTCTGAGAAAAATATAAGTACTTCACAACTGAAAACAATAACAAGGAATATCTTGGAAACGGTTACCTCCACAACAAAAATGTAAAGGACATAAATTATGTGTTTTGATGAGATCTACATTTTCTGTGTTATAAGTTTTTGTCTATCTCTTACCGTTTAGCAGTTAAGCAAAATTTGGCAAAATTCTGCCAGAATAAAGAGGTCTTCAAAGACTATTCCCAGAGAAATCAAGATATACATTTTATTTGATATGTAAATATCTTTAATATAAGGGTTTTTAATCAAAATCGTTAGAGCCATTTTTTACAAAATCAAAATTTTCAAAAATTTTTCCATGTAAAGAGTGGGGGGGGGGGATTTTCTTGAAAATCTTTGTGTCGCATCCTTGGAAGATAACAAGCCTAAATACCAAGTTTGATATTTAATTGCCTATTTGTTTTTCAGTAAGCTGTCCACGCACACACGCATGCATGCATACACACACACTCACACAAGGACCGTTTTCTGAAAATGCTTTTTCTGGATTCAGGGGGTCCTAAAACATGTATTTCTGGTGAAATCTCGGTATCGAATTTTTGGGTACAATACAATACTTCCTCTTTACACTATGTACGTAGTACATATAGAGAAAGTAACTAGTGGACTATTGACACTAGCATCAAAGATAGAAATGTCCCAAGGCCTCCACATATTTAACAATACACAGAAAATACCACTTGAACCTGTGAAATTCTCAAGAAAACTACATAAATGAGATGAACGAGAGAGAAAACAGCGAAGACGATGCAATACTGTGTCTTACTCCACGTGTAGTTAACACCTATCTGTCATTTGTGATTTATACACATTCATTGGCTGAAGTGACATGCTCATTGCTACACTGCAAAACATTGGCAACTTCTGGGAATAATTAATACGTTATCTGAGAGGTTTCTATTAACAAAGATTAAGCACATGCTATCCATTTTAGCAGATAATACAAAGAAAATGTCGCAAGAAGGATATGTGTAACATTAAAGATATTTTATAGCTCCAAATTAAAAATTTCATTGGCACTGAAATTTAAAATTTTGATAATAGGATTATAAAGGATGTTAAACTCCGAGCAAGAGAGAGAGAGAGAGAGAGAGAGAGAGAGAGAGAGAGAGAGAGAGAGAGAGAGAGAGAGAGAGAGAGGGAGGGAGAGGGAGAGGGAGAGGGAGAGAGAGAGAGGGGGGACAGGAGTTAGGAGTTGTACCTAGATTGTAAAGCTGCCAAAGCCATCCAAGAATAAAAATCTGATGGTGCTCGCAAGTTTTCTGTACCCATTCTTCAACATATTATTTTTACTGAAGTTCACTCTTCTATTACTTCATGTTAAATGAGATAAACATTGCAGCAATTGTCTTATTTCATATTTCCTTTTTAGTTGAAGGGATTAGAGCAATGTATTAGGCTTTAAGTCCTAGTCAGTCTTTTAAGAGTGGGTTGCTATGTGATTATTTTGAAATTCTGTTTTCTTTTCATGGCTAAAAAGAGAAAGAAACAAAGGAAGGAGGGAAGGAAGGGAATTCTCATGCAGGCTGTGAAGCTGGTCTATGAGATTCTCCATGTAGTTGACTGCTGCCTGTTCTGCCCCAGGAGAGCTTCCAAACGTCAGGTGGATGGTGGATGCAGCCCCCTGCCAAATAACAAACTGGTGGTGTCATGGGTTGAGCAAATAGGCCAGCGAGAAAAGTGACACCCAGATATCCTAATCTCTCTGGTGTTTGACACAACCTTCCTCAAATGTTCTTCTACGTCTTGATGTACTGCTTAACCATGCTGTTTGATTATAGGTGGAAAGTGTTGTGGGTGTCTTGTGCACTCTAAGTTGCTCTCGTATCTCGTCAGTTTAGACTTAAGTTGGTGCCCTAATCATTGTGTGGGTCCAACGGTATCCTACAGTGACAAAACGGTTCTTCTACTAGACAGTTCACAATGGCCTTTGCCTATTGATTAGGGATTGCATACACCTTAAGGCACTTGGTGAAGTAATCTATGGTGATCAACAGACACTTGTTGCGCCTGTCTGACTCGCAGAATGGCCCAACTACATTAATGGCTAAGCATTTGAAAGCTGCTCCCAGCTATACTTGTTGCCCCTGTCTGACTCGCAGAATGGCTCAACTACATTAATGGCTAAGCATTTGAAAGCTGCTCCCAGCTATACTTGTTACCCCTGTCTGACTCGCAGAATGGCCCAACTACATTAATGGCTAAGCATTTGAAAGCTGCTCCCAGCTATACTTGTTGCCCCTGTCTGACTCGCAGAATGGCTCAACTACATTAATGGCTAAGCATTTGAAAGCTGCTCCCAGCTATACTTGTTGCCCCTGTCTGTCTTGCAGAATGGCCCAACTACATTAATGGCTAAGCATTTGAAAGCTGCTCCCAGTTATACTTGTTGCCCCTGTCTGACTCGCAGAATGGCTCAACTACATTAATGGCTAAGCATTTGAAAGCTGCTCCCAGCTATACTTGTTGCCCCTGTCTGTCTTGCAGAATGGCCCAACTACATTAATGGCTAAGCATTTGAAAGCTGCTCCCAGTTATACTTGTTGCCCCTGTCTGACTTGCAGAATGGCCCAACTACATTAATGGCTAAGCATTTGAAAGCTGCTCCCAGTTATACTTGTTGCCCCTGTCTGACTCGCAGAATGGCCCAACTACATTAATGGCTAAGCATTTGAAAGCTGCTCCCAGTTATACTTGTTGCCCCTGTCTGACTCGCAGAATGGCTCAACTACATTAATGGCTAAGCATTTGAAAGCTGCTCCCAGTTATACTTGTTGCCCCTGTCTGTCTTGCAGAATGGCCCAACTACATTAATGGCTAAGCATTTGAAAGCTGCTCCCAGTTATACTTGTTGCCCCTGTCTGTCTTGCAGAATGGCCCAACTACATTAATGGCTAAGCATTTGAAAGCTGCTCCCAGTTATACTTGTTGCCCCTGTCTGTCTTGCAGAATGGCCCAACTACATTAATGGCTAAGCATTTGAAAGCTGCTCCCAGTTATACTTGTTGCCCCTGTCTGTCTTGCAGAATGGCTCAACTACATTAATGGCTAAGCATTTGAAAGCTGCTCCCAGCTATACTTGTTGCCCCTGTCTGACTCGCAGAATGGCCCAACTACATTAATGGCTAAGCATTTGAAAGCTGCTCCCAGCTATACTTGTTGCCCCTGTCTGACTTGCAGAATGGCCCAACTACATTAATGGCTAAGCATTTGAAAGCTGCTCCCAGTTATACTTGTTGCCCCTGTCTGACTCGCAGAATGGCCCAACTACATTAATGGCTAAGCATTTGAAAGCTGCTCCCAGCTATACTTGTTGCCCCTGTCTGACTTGCAGAATGGCCCAACTACATTAATGGCTAAGCATTTGAAAGCTGCTCCCAGTTATACTTGTTGCCCCTGTCTGACTCGCAGAATGGCCCAACTACATTAATGGCTAAGCATTTGAAAGCTGCTCCCAGCTATACTTGTTGCCCCTGTCTGACTTGCAGAATGGCCCAACTACATTAATGGCTAAGCATTTGAAAGCTGCTCCCAGCTATACTTGTTGCCCCTGTCTGACTTGCAGAATGGCCCAACTACATTAATGGCTAAGCATTTGAAAGCTGCTCCCAGTTATACTTGTTGCCCCTGTCTGACTCGCAGAATGGCTCAACTACATTAATGGCTAAGCATTTGAAAGCTGCTCCCAGTTATACTTGTTGCCCCTGTCTGTCTGGTCATAGTCTCAGCCAGTAGTACTATTAATGGAGCTTGGGGATGGTTCAGTTGGGTGCCAATTAGCCTTTTGTAGTCCCTGTATGTACTTCCTCTAGGACTTCCATGACCTTACTCTGCGGGGGATCACCTGCTCTCTCTAGGAATTCCCATCAAGTGACTTCCATACCTGAAACAATCCTCCTTACTTGGTTTTCAACAAGTTCCATAGGGGCTAGTAGGACTTGCACACACTACTCCTGGATGCAATGTCTTCTCAGCTGATGACACTTCTCTCAGGAGTGACCCAAGTCAGCATCCGTAAACTACTCCTTCCTCAGTCCTACATTTGCAGGCACTGAAGCCTCTGAGCCCAATGGGCTGTTTGACCCTCCAGGTTCTTAACAATCAGGTGAGTGTGGAGTGGTCAGTCTTCAGGTGAAATTGCTGTATGTACAGGTACTTCTGGAAGTGCTCCAGCACCTTTATTAATGCCAGGAGCTCTCGCCAGGAGGACTGATAACACAATAGTTCTTTGCTGTCTTGGAGACCAACTTGCTGTAGTACGCTATAGCACACTTCTGGCTATCCTGGACCTGGAATAGAATGCCTCAATGCCGGTGTCATTGGCTTCAGTGTCCATAATAAAGTCACTAACAGGTTGTGGAAATACTGTAGAGTGCTGACTTAAGAGTCTGCAATGCAGTCTCCCTCTTCTGACCATGTGCAAGGCTGGTGCTCTTCTGTCAGGCAATCTTGGTCAGGTTCTTGAGATGGTCTTCAAAGTTGTGGGCCATGATCATGTCAACTAGATAGAGCAGGCAGGTGTTGTAGGTCAACCCTATCATCACTGATTCCAAGAGGCACCCGAATGTGGCTGGCACGTTACAGAGGCCAAAGAGTTAAACTGTAAATTGTGAAAGTCCTTGGCCAGTCAAGAATGAAGTATCTCTGGGTTCTAGGCCTACCTACCTGTATCCCAATTTCAAGTCCAAAGTCAAGAACCACTGGGCTCCAGCAAGTGTGTTCAGGGTGTCATCAATCTGGGATAAGGGGAAACAGTACTTTCTGTGATAGCATTCAGCTTTCTGTAGTCCATGTAGAAGCACAGCTCACCATCCTTCTTTTTCACAGACTTCAGACTCTTCAATGATTCCCCTGGATCTCATGTCCTCCAGCAAGTCCCGTTTTGCCACAGGAACACATCTTGGTGGTTGCCGGATAGATGAGCATCTTTTGTGTCGATGTACTGGGTACACTGCAGTCATAATCGACGTTTCCTTCGCTGAAGGCAGACTGTTGTCGGCTAAGGAGTTTCTCTAGATTTGATCGACCGCCGTCATCAGCAAGTCTTTGAGCCGGGGCCGCAGATCCTGCAACGTGTTGGCTGATTGTACAAATCGCAGGGCGATATACTCGCTGTTGGCTCGCTCTTCCCCTTACTCTGTCCCGGCCGGAATGTCCTGGTCGATGCCCATTGGGTTAGGTAGCCTCACGGGCACTTCCTCTCTAGGTGCGCCTTCATTTCCACCTCACTTCTTGCAGGCACAACTACATCGTTACTCAGGATCACCCTGCAGATACCCGATTGTTCAGGGGGCTCCGGAGCAACACCTCATTTCGGTAGAGTTGCAGGATCTTCAGGCTGACGCCGACCGCGCCTCGTGGCTCCTGAATGAATCTAGTTCCAGTATCACATCCTTGGGCACCCTCGCGACAAATGCCCATAGGTTTACAGCGCTCCGTCCCAAAGACATCTCTAGCAGGACTCGTGCTCCACAGATAAGATGCTGCCCGAAGTTACTAGTTGGTAAGATCAACTGAATGTTCATATCGGCAAGTCATTTGCCACGTTAGGTCTGATTACAGTCACACTTGCACCTGTATCAACTAGTATCCGGCACAGCTTTCCCTGTACTCAGTCTTCTGCGATGAGGCTTTCGTTCACTCTTCTGCCCAAGACACGTAGCGTCACTCGGGATGTGCCCCTCCATTGTCGTACGCCTGCTTGTGGGCTTTGTGTGGACTGCCTTTCACTAGATGTCCTGATTGGCTACATCCCCAACACACCCCACTGAAGGGTCGTCTCTGGGTTATCTCCCTGTCTCTGTCGTAACGAATACTCCTTGTCTTCGAGGTCGGTGCAGCTGTTGCCTTGGCCGCGACATCCTTAGTCTGCTGTTAACGCCTGGTGGATGATCTTGTAGTCGCCGAGCATAAGGCGCTGTCGTATCTCTGCATCACGCACCCAATGAAGGAGTAGGCGGCTTCCTGGGACACGTAACTAGAATATAGGTATACCAGGGCTTTGTTCACCAGCTGCTCAATCGCCAAGGCGAACTCTTGTATCGTCTCCCCTGGATATTGTAGCCTCGATTTAAGCTGACTGCAGTAGGGTGCTGCCAAGCGATGATTCCAGAAGCGATTCTCGAGGGCCTCTCGGACATTGCCTATGTCAGAATCGCATTCAATACTTCTGCCACCCTTCTCTGGAGACTTGCTGTCGTGCAGTTTCCTCTTCTGCTGACCATCGATTGTGGGTGACAACGGTGGCAAACTGTCGGTGGAAGACTTCGAAAGTGGATGTTCTGACGAACTTGGGTGGCTTGACGCGTGCAGGTGATGTTTCGCATCCTGTTGTCTCGACCTCCAAGTCTTTCAGCCTTCTGTCTAGGTACCTTTTCCATTATTGTGTTCGGTTCTTTTGCTCTTTCATTGACTCTTTCCTCCAGGGCATTAAGTTGTTGGTCATGGTCTTTCATCATTCCATCAACCTCCTCCAAGGTGTCCATGCATTCTTTGACAAGCTCCACAGTGTTAATGCATTGGTCAAGGATTCATCTTTCGGCCGAGTTCTTCTATATCTTTCTATATCCTTTTTAATGCCGGCCAGTTGTTCAATATCTCCTTTAGGTTCTCCGTTTCCATTTTCATTTTCTCTTCCATCTTGTTCATGTTGGGTTCCACTTTTTCCTCCATCTTCTCTATCCCAGATTTGCTCTTTTCCATTTGGGAGTCAATCTTTATGTCCATTGTCTCCATTCCTATTGCATTATGTTCATTTTTTTCCATTCCTGATTTCATGTTCATCATCTTTTTGTCCATTTTGAGTTACCTATATTTTTTTCCATTCCAGTTTTCATGTTCTTCATTTCTTTGAGTAAAGTTCTCATCATGTCCTCCATCTGCCATTTGTCCCATTCTTGACACCAATGTAAGAAAAACTCTTTTCTTCAACAAACAACTCTATTTCTTCCACAAAGTGATTATAGTCAAAATCTGCTCACAAATAACTATCTTATTTCAATGCTTTTGTAACAATTTGTCTATATAATTTCCTTCTGACTTCGCTGCGGTGACAACTACTGAACTCAACTACACACTAACCACTCCCAGTTGAAACTGTACTCTAGGCAGGGCTTCATCCCTCTTTTTATACCTGTTGATCTCAAGACAGGAAATTTCCAGAAACAGTGGCTCATGCAAAACTACTGCAGGTGTAACAAAACCGGCTTCAACATCAAAGAACCTTCCAACAGAACACATGTTCACTCGCAGAGGTGTAACAATGGATGCCAACAATCAGCTATGAATTATGAAGCGAGCCATTCACATTCTTCAGTAATTATGGCTACAGAGCATAGTCACAGTATTGAAAAAGAAAGGATGGCCTTTACATTTCAAAAGTGTTTTGAGAAACAACTAATGCTAAAAGTATAGTTTCTCAAAATAAAATGCATATTTTAATGAGCTATGCTTTGTTCCCGTAGAAGTTTTGCCTATGTCATTATTTTCCAGTTGTATAATAATCAATGAGAATAAATAGGGTTTTACAGGCTATTTACAAAAAATTTAAGTAATACATTTCATTTATGAAGTTAATATCTCAAAAAGTGGACATTTTCTTCAAAATTGCAGAGCCAGTTTTGAGAAAATAAATTAAACATAATGGATTGTATAAGGTGGTGGGAATTATCTGCAAATCTTCATTCTGCATCCTTGATAGATGTTTCACTTAAATACTAAATTTGTTCCTATACCTAATATTTGGATAAGCTAGTAAAAAAAGTCAAGTCCCTGATGATGAGAGCAAACAGTTCTCGAAACTCATCAAGCACTCAAACAAGGTGAGTGAAGTACCTAAGTGTTTCTATTTGACTCAAACGTAAAACTAAATTTGTATTTATCTGAACATTTACTGTTTTGAATTGAAATCTTGCAAGTAAGCAAAGCAGCTTATAACAGTGATGTGATTAAATTAAAAAAAAGAATTTGAGTCGGTTTTTGTAACACAAACATCACTTAGTAATTACTTACTGGGGCCAGTTTTGGGAACACTTGTTCCCATTTTTAATCCTTCATTCTGACTAAATCTTGCTTTGTTGGCGATGAGGGAGGTGGTATATCACTTGTGGAGGCATCTATGAACTTCCAAACGTTACTGTATGGGGGTAAATCAAAATGCATGATATGGCTCTCTTTCTTCATGATGTAGATCTTCTCACAGGCATCTAGGTTGGCTTTAACAATTTTATATTAGGTGTGATTTCATGTCCTGATGTCCAAAAATGATAAGCAACTGCTCATTTCTCTGGTTTCTTGTATTTTAGGTTTGTCATGTGTTCCTTTAATCTGATTTCCAAATTTCTCTTTGTCCTTCCTATATATACTAGATTACAGTCTGAGTATTTAATTTCATAAATTCCCAGTTTTATGTTTGCATGGATAGGATCTTTTAAATTTTTGCATAGCAGTTTCTGAATGCTGTAGTTTTTTTCAGAGCTAAGGTGATGTTATATGGTTCTCACAGAAATTCAACACCTTCCCAAAATTCAAGAGAAAAAGTGCATCAAATTCATTGGATCTTATTAACCAGTTGAAAGATTTCAGTATTTCACCTAAAGATAAGATAGTATCCTTTGATGTCACCACCCTATTTCCCAGCATACCCATAGACGAACTCCAAAAACCTCTTAAAACTTGGTTGCAAAGCATAAACATCCAACAGAGGAAATAGAAGGTCTTGTTCAGCTAACCAATTTTTGTATAGGACAGAACTACTCTACATTCAAGAATAAATGTTACCAACAGACAACAGGATTAGCAATAGAGAATCCTCTATTACCATTCATAGCCGACTTATACTGAGTAATTTTGAGACACACATCACTGAGACATTCCTGCATATATACAGAAAATGGTATAGGTATGTAGATGACATCATCACCATAGTTCCAGAGAAACTTGTAAACGATGTACTCAAACTCCTCAACTTGCAAAACAAATCTATTCAGTTCACTATAGAGATCGAACAGGAAGGGGTCCTACCATTCCTAGACATCAAAATAATAAGAACAAAAAACATAACGTGACATTTGGAATACATAGAAAATTCACAAATATGGATAACTACATAAATTTTGATAACTACAATCCCACAACACACAAATATGCAGTCCTAAACAGTGTAATTACAGATTAGTACACATTTCCATGGAAAATAGTGAATACCAAAAAGAACACCTACAGATACTCCAAATAGCTACCAACAACAGCTTCCAAAAAAGTGCAATAGACAAGAGAATACATAAATACAAAAAACTGAGCCACATAACACACATAACCACCCTACAGAACCTCTGTCACCAATCTCAGTTAAGAAAATTCACCTATCACCTTGGGCACACAACAAATATGGCACTGCAGGTGATGACACTGACGATCATGGAATGAAGATGGAGCACCTGCACTGCTTTGTCCACCAGAAATCCCACATGCAGTCATTCACCTGAGATCAAATCCAGGCCACCTAGGTGAGTGGTGAGTGGTCTAACCACTTGGCTTTGATGCCCCCCCCCTCTTTCTCTCTCCCTCTCATACAAACATACTTTTTTCCTGAAAGTGCTTTTATTGGGTTAAGGGACCTCAAAACATGAACTGCTGTTAACTTTAAAAGTTAAATTTTTGGGTGGAATGCAATATTTCTCTACTTACCATAAGCAAATATTAGAAAGAGCAAAACTGAAGAGAAGTTAATTTCTCTTTAACCTTGCACTACAGAGTACAATTTCAATGTTGACATTATTTTGTTTCAAAATAAATGAGAGCACATTGAAGATGAAGATGGAACTTAAAGAGTTAGTTTCAGCCATCACCAGTTCCAAGTATATTATACTAGACTATGTTAACTTCATTAAGTAGACAGGCAGACTACAAGATAACTCACCACTAAAACATCCATAAGGCTTTTTGGTAAGAGCTCATCCACTGTACCAATATCTCTTGAAAATCTATTGGTGATTTGTCCTGCAAAAGAGAGAAGGAAGTGAGCTAATCAGCTGGTTTTAAATTCTAAATTTACAATTAATTTAAGCTAAACAGTAATGAAAGTGTTTAGTTAACAATTTTCATTGCTTTTTATTTCAATTATTTCTTTGTCTCCTATAATAGAATAGCAGCAACGTAGTGACATGAATTACTGTAAAATGTTATTCTCAATATTTAATTTTGCAACTAGCTTAGTTTTACCTGCTGGATTGGTGTGAAAGAATCTCATTGTTGCATGTGTTATAATGGCCATAATTCTATCATGGAGTGTCATAGAAGCTCTCATGCACAGTTGAACATTGTAATGCAGATTTGCCAGAGGTAGTATCACAGTTCCAATTATTAAAGCAATATATACATAAATGCATGAGTTTCTATCCAGTGCATATTCATTCTCAGTTAAGTTAGATCTGGTGGCTTCTATATTTGTCCTGCAATAAAATCACAATCACCTCACATTTCCAAAATTTTCATTACTTACATGCCACTAAATATGATAAATAAAGCATTACTACAGCCTTTCTTTTTCTTGCCAAAGGTATGTAGACATTGGCAAAGGAAGCACATATTCCTATCATGCTGAAAACCTTTCCTAAAGTTTACATATATTAAGATATTTAAATGATAAAATAACCTATAATCCAAATGCAAGTAACTGTATTTAAATTTTAAGTAATAAAATAAGTGCACACCACAGCAAACTACCAAAGTTGAAAACACCAACTGAAGTTGTCTGTAAAAATATGTAACTTTGGTTCAAGATGATACATCTATCAAACAACAAAATTGTCATATCAGAGAATCACTCCATTCTGGAAGCAAGCTTCAATAAAAGAAATTGAACAACCAACATCACTGAACATAAACCTATTAAATGTTAAAACCTAAGTGTCATGCTAGTATTCTATCATGCATTTATATATTACTCCATTAAAAATGTAAGTGACTGGCATTTTGCATTTGGTAGGTTAAATCTGTAACTTCATATATAGGTACAATGTTGTAATAGTTGTTTTATTAATTATGTCAATATTTATTTACCTGTATTTCTATGATTTAATGAATGAAAGAAAGAATTAAAGCCATTTATCCTGAAGGGCTATGGCCAGCTCTTATGAGGGTGAGCTTGTTTACAACTCATGCAGGAAGCTACTCCCCATAAATGAAATTATTGTCTCACTTCGTCTTTGAGATTTCATTTATGTCCATTGGTTAGGTCACTCCCACATTATGATTACTTTTTCACTTCTTTGCAATAGACAGTCCACTCATGGCCAGATGTCAGCTCCTTGGGATGTCCCTCCAGTCACTGCAGTTGCTTGCTGTCCTTTCCAGTGGGCTCCTACTTTACTGAAAGTGTGAGCCCATTTTGGCCTGGGCCTTCCTCAGTATTTTTATCCAATGAGATGATCACATTGTAGCTATATATCCTGACCTCATGTTCTGAAACCTTGCTTGATGGCCTCCCCATTTCCATTTCAGGTTGAAGGCTTGATGAGAAGCATGTTCCAAGTTGGTTATTTTCTTTATTTTAATGCCATAGCACTTTTCTCTCCAACTTCCTTTGGTATATCTGAATGTGTTTCTGTCAAGTTCTAAGTTTGATACCCATATAATAATGATGAAAAATACAGGATTATTTTTGTTTTGATTACTTTTTTAATGAATTTTGGAGTCAAAAAGTTTTCCATACTATTATATAAACATAGATATTTATATATTAATTATATTTATATGAGTTAGAAGTAAAAGTTATAAAGGTTCTTAGTCTTTGAATGAGACCTGAAAAATTCATTGTGCTGTTCATATTAATGGTTGGTATAATAAACAGTATGAAATGGCAAAAGAGTTGTTCTAAATAAATTGTTTGTTTTAAAAAGGTGTATACATTTGTTGCGCATCTAACATTGTTAAATCACTCAACGTTTACCAGGTTACACAAGATTATACACAATTCAATGAAGAGGACTTCACAGACAATTCCCAGAAAATTCAATATATATATATATATTTTATATGTCATCAAAATATTTTTATTGTATTTTATTTTAATCAAAATTGTTAGAGCTCTGTTTGAGAAAATCAAACACTTTAAAAAGTGCTGTAAAGCAAGTTGGGATGGATGAAAATCTTTACGTCAGATTTTTGGAGGAAACCTACTGAATTTAAATAGCAAATTTGGTATTTATCCACTTTTCATTTTTTTACTTTCTGTACTTAGTACATAGGTAGAGAAGGTATTGCATTCCATCCAAGAAATTGATACTGGGGTTTCACCAGATATACATGTTTTAGGATCCATTCAATCCAGAGAAAGCATTTTTAGAAAAAAGTTTTTGTGTGTGTATATGTGTGTGAACAAGATAGCTTAATTATTTTCTGTAACTTCTAAGTGGAACATAGGGCATCATTACAATGTTTCTGTGATTGGGTCTGAATTTCTATGTGCCATGGTAATGAGGGATCAGCTCATTAACCATAAATTACACTGTAACATGAAATCATGACTTGCGAACGTGAAATAGTATAATTTTGCCCAGGAACCTTCTTCTTTCAAGATATGGGGTTCTTCTACATGCTAATAAACATTACATGGGACCACCTTCATTACTTCCCTTCCGAAGGAAGTCATGCTAAGGATTATTGCATCTGAAAAATCCTTCAGCATCTGTTAGGTTTGAACCTGCAATCTTAGGGTTTAGAGGCTAGCATGGTAACCACTACACCACGGAGGGCAACAGTCTGTAAACAACATAACTCAAAAAAATATCTGATGTGTTCCGTTCACATGACTTTCTCTACAGCTCTGCAACAAATTATTGTTAAAAAGCTTATGTTTCTATTTACTTCATGCTAATCGAGAAAAAAGTTAGCAGAAATAGTCTTATTACTTGTTTCCATGTAAGTAGAAGTGAAATAAGGGAGTACAGCAGATTAAAGTGATAGCAAAAAGCTGGTTGCTATGTGACTGAAGTTCCTTTGTTTGTATGGACAGGAGTTGACAAATTCCTGAATGAGAAAACTTTTAAGTTTTTTAAAGCTGAAACCAATAACAAGGAATATCTCAAAAATGATCAACTCCACGAAAAGAATGTATATGACATAAATTGTGTATTTTATCATGATCTATATTTTTTGTGCAGTAATTTTTTGTCTATCTCTTACGGTTTACCAGTTTGACAAATTCCTGTATGAAATAAAAAGGAATATCTCAAAAATTATCTGCGCCATGAAACAATGAAATGAAATGGCCTGTTATTTATGGACGCTCTTTAACTGCTTTGGTTCTCCCATTCTATATTGGGCATGAAAGATCACTTAATTTTGCTCAGAGGCTTCTCTTATCAGGCTTGAGGTTCTTTTACGTGCCGTAAATCTACGACACGGGACCCAAAGCTTTACTTCCCTTCCGAAGGAAGCCATGCTAAGGATTTTTACGCCTGAAAAAAATCCATCGTCCTCCGCCGGGTTTGAACCCGCGACCTTGGGTATATGAAGTTAGCATGGTAACAACTCCATGAAAAAAAAAAAATGTATATGACATAAATTGTGTGTTTTATCATGATCTACATTTTTTGTGTAATAAGTTTTTGTCTGTCTCTTATGGTTTACCTGTTATGCAAAATTCAATAAAAATCATCCAGAATAAGTCTTTAGAGGCTATTTCCAGAAAATTCAAGATATACATTTTATTTGACATGTAAATATCTTAAATATAAGAGATTTTAATCAAAATCATTACAGCCATTTTTGTGAAAATAAAATTTTTTTACATTTTTTTTCATGTAAAAGGTAGTTTGGGTTGGGGAGATTTTCTTGAAAATCTTTGTGTCGTATCCCTGGAAGATACTAAACTTAAATACCAAGTTTGGTGTTTAACAATATATTTTCGTTTTTGAGTTATGCTGTCCCCCCCAACACACACACATGCGCGCACGCACACATGCATGCATGCACACACACACACACACACACCATATAAAGGGCCATTTTCCAAAAATGCTTTTTTTGGAATCAGGGGGACCAGAATATGTATTTCCGATGAAGTCTCAGTATCACATTGTTTGGTACAATACAATACCTTCTCTATACACTATGTGCATAGTACGTGAGGAGAAAGTAGTTAAAACTTGGTTAAATTACCAAACTTGATAATTAAGTTCAGCAACTTCCAAGGATGGTCGTCTCCTTAGCGCGGTGGTAGCGCAGCTGCCTACCAAGCGGGAGACCTGGGTTCGATCCCCAGTACCGGCGTGGGGATTTTTCCCCCGCTGGGAGACCTGGACCGGGGTGCACTCAGCCTCGTGAGGTCCCTGAGGGGCCAATTGAGGAGCTACTTGATTGAGAAGTAGCGGCTCCAGGTCGTGAGGACCGCATTAACCGGCCGGGAGGGGCTCGAGGCGCTGACCACGTCTCACCCTCCAGTACTGCACCCCATCCATGACGTCTGTAGTGGACCGAGATGGGGGACGCAGCGGCCGGGCGGTAGGCCAAGGCTCCCCGTGAGCTGTCGTGCCATGGAGTTAGTTAACTTCCAAGGATGCAACACAAAGGTTTACAAGAAAATTCCCCAAACAAATTTTGATTTTCTCATAAATGGCTCTAACAATTTTGATTAAAATAGTGTATATTAAAGATATTTACCTACATGACAAATAAAATATATAACTTGAATTTTCTTTGGTGTTCCAACTTGATTTTTTCATGTGTAAACTCCTACCTTTCACCATTTCACCTGATCACTAGCAATGGCTCTTGGGAGAAACATCAGCCTACATGGGTTGCATACCAGATTCTTGATGTCTTGATCCTCCAGTAGCTTCCTTTTATTTCATGTTGATAATATCAACATTTTAGAAAAATATTTGAAGTAAAGGATAGTTTGGAGTGAGGGGAATTTCTTGTAAGTCTTCTTGTCACATCCTAAGATGCAGAACTTAAATATCAAGTTTGGTAGTTAACAGACTTTTCATTTTTAAGCATTTTGATGCTTACATATGCACATGCTCATGCACACTGCATGGACACACACATGTACCTTTTTGTAAAATTTTTGGGGGGGTTTCAGGGGCCTCAAAACATACATGCCTGGTGGAATCTTAACATTAAATTTTTGGTTGGAATTCTCTACCTACTCTAGTATATGTAGAAAAAGTTAAAACCCTGATGTATTTCATCCACATGGCTTCTCTATCTGTTCTGAAAACTATTCTTACAAAAGATAATTCTTTTATCTACATCATCCTAATGAATGGTATTATTGCTTAGTTTTTTTATAATTAAAAGGGCAATAGGGGAATCTACCTCAGGCTAAAGGAGTATTAAAATCTTTTAAAAGCTGTCGCTATTCAATTGTTGTTGAAATTCTTCTTTCCATGCCAAGAGTAACACAAAAGAGAGATGAAATGGAGAAACATTTGAGAAACATTCAAATACTTTAAAATTTAAAGCAATATACAATGAATATGTTGCAAATGGTTAGATCTACAAAAAATTGTAAATTGTATGTTTAGCGACATCTTCATTTTTTGCGTAGTTGTTTTCATTTATCTTTTGGGATTTACCAGTTATGCAAAAGTCATTCAGAATGAAGAGTATCTCAGAGGCTATTCCCAAGATATAATTTATTTGATATGTAAATATCTTTAATATTCTAATTATTTTATTTTAATATTCTATATTTATTTATAAATATAATATATTTATTTTAATATTCTATTATTCTAATATATAAATATAAATTTATAAAATCATTTATATATAATAACAAAAAAAATTAAATTATTATATAAATATATAATACCTAATAATAATGGTAAAGAAACAAATATATGTCATTTTAATAAAAATCATTAGAGAAAATGTTTATAAAATCAAAAATTTTGAAAACTGTTCCACACAGGGTAGTTTGGGGTTGGGGTTTTTCATGAAAATCTTTGGGGAAGATACTAACTTAAATACCAAGTTTGGTATTTAACAGATTTTTTATTTTTGAGTTATGCTGTTTAGAAAATAAAACATTTTGAAAACTGTTCCAGGTACAGGGTAGTTTGGGGAGGGGGTTTTCATGGGAATCTTTGTGTCATACGCTTGGAAGGTACTGAACTTAAATACCAAGTTTGCTATTTAACAGCTTTTTTATTTTTGAGTTATGCTACCCCCCCCCCACACACACACAGGATCCTTTTTCTAAAAATGTATGTATTTTACTTTCTCTACATGTACTATCTATATATGTAGTGTATAGAGAAAGTATTATATTGCACCCAAAAATTCAATAGTGAGATTTCATCAGAAATTCGTGTTTTTGAGGCCCCTGAATTTTTAGAAAACTGTGTGTGTGTTCGCGTGTGCGTGTGCGTGTGCATGTGCGGGTGCGGGTGCATGTGCGTGAGCGTGTGCGTGCAGGTGCGTGTGCATGTGTGTGTGTTGTGTGTGTTGTGTGTGTGTGTGTGTGTCATGCGCAGTATAGCTCAAAAACGAAAAGTCCATTAAATACCAACTTGATATTTAAGTTCAGTATCTTCCAAGATTGCAACATCCCCAACTACCCTTTACATAGAAGAAATTTAGAAAATTATGATTTTCTCAAAAATGGCACTAATGCTTTAGATTAAAATCTCTTTAAGATATTTAAGTGACAAATAAAATACATATCTTGAACTTTCTGGAAATAGCCTCTGAAGACATCTTTATTCTGGATGAATTTTGCATAACTGGTAAATTGTAAAAGATAGACAAAATCTTACCACACAAAAAAATTAGAGCTCGTTAAAACACACAATTTATGCTATACACATTTTTTTCGTGGAGTTGACCATTTTTGAGTTTCAGCTTTAAAATACTTACACTTTTCTTATACAGGAATTTCTCAACTCCTGCCCATGCAAGCAAAAGTACTTCAATCACATAGCAACAAGCTTTTAAAAGAATTTGGTTATCAATTTAGCTATGGTGCTCCCTTATTTTCATCCCTCTTACAAGGAAGCAGGTAATAATGCCCTTTCTGCCAATTTTTTCTCGATTAGCATTAAGTAAATAGAAAATAAGCTTTATAACAATAATTTATTGCAGAGATATAGAAAAAGTCATGTAAATGGAACACATCAATTTTTTTTTACTCAGGAGTCCTTAAAACATATACTTTTGGTAAAATCTCAGTAGCAAATTTTTGAATGGAGTACAATACCTTCTCTACCTGCTATGTACATTGTACATATGTGCTAGAGAAAGTAGAGAGTAATCATGGAAACAGTATCATTTTATTTTACATATTATGCATAACCAGACTTGCAGCATTTTCAGACAGTTAAAATGTATTTAAAGTGTATTAGAAACATATTTTTGGAGGTGGGATTTAAATTTGAGTTTAGGCACCTTTTATTTAATTCCTGTTGTTTGTTTTGCATTAATTTGAATTAATTTGCTACTCCTCATCACCCCATAATTTGATAACTTGATAAGCTATGAAAATGTACTAATTTTATATCATATATGAGGAGGATTTTTCAAAATTCATTAGAACACACATTTTGAGAAAATGAGTTATATATGGGATTGGTAAGTTTTCAATACCAGCAATCAGTCTGTGAAATCCAATTTTGTATAACTAGATATTTGCTGTGTGTATAGTATGGTGAATCACAAGCGATTTTTCATAACTCGATAGAGCGCATGCACAGTGATTTTACAATACTCAATATAGCACAGTCTAAATGAAAAGATTTACCACCTGTCAAGACCCACCTGATAATAATTTACAATATTTTGCTTGTCCAACCTTGCTTTCTTGGAATGAAAAGCTATACAAAAACCATATCATTATTTCAAATCCTTACCGTGGCTAAAAAATATACGGAATGATCAACTCACTTTTCTGATTTGAAGGGAAGAGAATGACAATATTAATTGGCATATGGTTTATATCAAAAACTTTGTTGTCATATACTCTTTCAGAACCTTTTTTCAACATCTCTCTCAAAGTGGCATTACAAAGCCCTAATAATCAAACAGGTTCCACACTTTAATCAGGATAGCGTGGCATTACTACAGGATAAGCCATGTTTAAAACCATTGTTTATCATACAGTAAAGAATGCTATGTTTTCTGAATCACTTCTACGTCTGTGTCACTAGTGTTATGTACATAGATTGAACCAGTCTCTAGCAAGCACAAGCTAAGTCATGGACAAGGTTTGATTCTCAAGTGACTGAATCTGATGGGGGAGGAAAATTGCCAAAAAAGAGGATCTTAATAGAACTGATGAGGTTGCAATTAGAGAAGAGGTAAATAGATTAAGTTGGTGGGGTATAAAAGTGTACAAATAGAGGGAAAAGTAAATATGCATAAATAACCTGGGTGTTAACTATATATGATACAAAAGTCAGCAACTCCAGGAAAGTAACTATATAAGTATGATGTTTGTTATTTAAAAAAATGAAATATATTATCTGTCTATAAATTATCTATAAGCACAGGTTTCAGATTTGTTATACAAAGAAGCATAACTATTTACACAACACGATACAATACTTTCTTTACTTCTATAACTCCAAAAACATAGACTCGGGAAAGACAGTTTCAAGTCCTTGTAAATTATAAGTAGCACTTGAAGTTGCAAAATCCTCATACAGTTTGTTGGAGGCACAGTGCCTGAAAATTTCACTTCAGACAAAAATATGATATGTCTAGTATGTCCAGTTGTGCATATTTATGTGTGATTAATGCACAGGAATTGACAATTGAAGATATTCTCCTTCTAGCTTCCCAGTATTTGGTGACAATATTAGGATACATCTTCAACGCTTGGTATGATTCTGGGTGTTCCATATTCATAATTTCTTCTTTGGTACGTGATGGGCAGTTTGGTGAGGTTGAAAGGCCAATCCTTTTAGAGATGACTGTTCAGACAATCATGTCCACTTATCAGACGAAAGCTGATTTGGAATTAAATTGTACAATTTGTAGCCACTTTGTATTTTTATTTTTATTTTCTTGTGTTGTTTTATTTATATACTTTGTATCTATTTTTCTTTTTACGGTGCGCTTGATTCATAAGGAAATTTTATCATAGTTTTTTGTTTAATTTGGGTTCCTTTCTTTGCCAAAAAGTCTGCTTTTTCATTACCGCCCACTCCACAATGAGATGGAATCAATTGTGATACAACTTTTTTCCTCAGTTTATTTATTTGTTGAATCTTCTTTTGGACTTCTTTAATTTTTTCCATTTTAGGGAGTCTTACTATTGCCTGTATAGCAGCCTGTGAGTCTGGAAGAATGACTATATTTTTGCATTGATGTAGCCAGGGAAATACATTTTGCAGTGTTATATAAACAGCTTCTATCTCTCCATCAAAAGTTGTGGTATTTTTTCCATCATTTCTGCAAAAGGAAAAGAACTGGCACATATCACCTGCTCCAGCCCCATCATTGGTATCAGAGAGCATCTGTGTATACATGTAACCATTCGTGTGCTGGATAATTTAGATATAAGGTTTCTAGTGTATGGGCTTTAGCTACAACAGGACTACATTTTTGTTGTTGAGTTCTTATTTTAGATTTAACTGGTATTCAATTGTAATAGCCTCAGTAGGGTTGAAGCAAGTGATACGATTTTCTCTTTGAGTTGGTATTTCTAATTTTTTTTCTAATTTATTGACTTCTTGTATGAATCCATATTGTGTTTTTAAATTGTATGCAGTTGAATTATTATTCCATTTATTGAAATTCTAATTATTATGGCATTTTTCAGTTGCTATTGTAAAATAGCTTGAGCTTCAAGTTCTAAATTCAGTGGTTTGTTAGAAGTAGCAGTCTGCAGCGCTTCTATTAGGGTTGTTTTAATTGCCCCAGTTATTCAATTCAATTCAATTCAATTTATTGTCCATGGAGACTACAAAATCTATTAGACATTGTCAATACAGCTAAAATACAATGCATAAATAAATACAGAGAAAGAAATACTTATAAATAATATACAAAGAAATAAATACATCAGTTACCCATAAACTCTTCAACTGAATAGTATGCCTTACTTACTAAATATTTACATAGTTCTTTTTTAAACTTTTTTACATCCATTATTAACTTTAGTTCCTTTGGCAGTTTATTATACCATTTAATTCCTTTATATTTCGTACATTTTTCAAAAAGTTTTAATCTATGGCTTACAATACTATATTCATCCTTATTCCTAGTGTTATAGACATGATTATCAGAATTTATTTTGTTATAATGTATCTTAGTATATAATATGGTTTTAAAAATTAATAAACAAGGAAATGTCAGTAATTTCATCCTTATAAATTCTGATTTAACACATTGTCTTAATTTTAATTTTAGCATAATGCGAATTGCCTTTTTTTGCAGAACTAAAAGTCTATTTATACTTTCCTGTGTAGTATCTGCCCACAGTGTCACACAATAGTTGATGTAACTCATAAATAAACCATGATAGATGTTTAATAGTACATTAATATTACAAAAGGCAGCCATATATCTCAATAAATAAATAACACTATTCAACTTTTTACAGCATTCGTCAACATGGGCATGCCAATCAAGATTATTGTCTAATAGTATCCCAAGATATTTAATAGTTTCCACTTCCTCCAAGCTTATTCCATCAATATTAACATTAACCTTAAAGTCATTTATTTTGTTAGATATAAACATATGCTTGGTTTTGTTAATATTAATATTTAGATTGTTGTATTTTAATATTTGAGTAAGATGATTAATTACATTGTTCGCAAATTTTCTGATATATGGTGGACTTTGAGACAGTGATGTGTTTTAAACAATTAAAATTTAGTTGAGTCGATTTTGTAACACTACATCACTTACTTTTTTATTTCGGAAAACATGTTTCAGAAGCCATATGCTTCCATTGTCAATTCCTTTTGTCGACTGCCGGCATTGCTTGCTGTGGTGGTTGTCTCTGTCCCTGGTGGTGGTTTGATAAACTTCTGGATGAGTAGATCGCCTGGTGGGATTTCAAAATTGAAAACCCGGTTCTTGTTTTTCCAAATATATATGTTTTCCCAAACTTTTAATTCTGCAGTAGCTTGGCATTTTTGGAAAGAGAAACACACTATAAATAGAAGCCCAAAAATCCTCAAAAACATCACAAGGAAGACAGAATTAAAAGTTTGGGAAAACATATATATTTGGAAAAACAAGAACCGGGTTTTCAATTTTGAAATCCCGCCAGGCGATCTACTCATCCAGAAGTTCATCAAACCACCACCAGGGACAGAGACAACCACCACAGCAAGCAATGCTGGCAGTCAATAAAAGGAATTGACAATGGAAGCACATGGCTTTTGAAACATGTTTTCCGAAATAAAAAAGTAAGTGATGTAGTGTTACAAAATCGACTCAACTAAATTTTAATTACATTGTTCGCATTAATTTCCAATTAATCTAAGTGCTTGATTTTGTGTGCGTTCTAGTTTTCCTTTATTATTTGATGATGATGTTATTAGTACTTCTCCGCAGTATTTTATTACTGGTTTGATATAAGTATTGTAAGTTGTATGTAATGTTTCCCAGGAACTGCCCTATTTACAGCCTGCTAGTCTTTTCAGTAGTTTAAATCTTTTAGTATCCTTATCACATACATAATCTACATGGTTTTTCCAGGTGTGTTATCAAAAACTACTCCAATATATTTTTCTTTATCTGTTCTTTCTAAAATAGTATTACATATTGTAAATTTAATTCAAATTGTTTTCTGGTTAGTGAGAATAATTGATACTTAGTTTTCTCTGTATTTACTATCATGAGATTTGTTGAGCACCATTTTTTCAAAATTTATAGAGATGATTGCGCTGTCATT
The DNA here is from genome assembly GCA_030762935.1 of Hymenopus coronatus. NCBI lineage: Eukaryota > Metazoa > Arthropoda > Insecta > Mantodea > Hymenopodidae > Hymenopus > Hymenopus coronatus. The sequence continues at coordinate 124,392,672 of CM060894.1, read as the reverse complement.
TCTAATTGTTTAATATTTTGTGTTTTGTGGGAGTGCCACATAACTAAATCATCTGCAAATAGGGCAGTTTTCATGCCAGTATTTTGACTGGTGTAAGGCAGATCATTTATATATATGTTGAAAAGAGTGGTACAAAGAACAGCTCCTTGAGGAAGTTTAAATGTGCATGTTGCTATACCATAGGATGTGGCACAGAATCTTTGCATTAAAAATTCAGAAATCCAGTGTAGCATGTTACGTTTTATTCCAATGCTTTGTAATTTTTTAATTAGGTTGTATCTCCAAATGGAATCATATGCTGATTTAAAATCTATGTATATGGCAAGTATGATGTTTTTTATTAAATGCTTCTTTTATCTCTTGGCTTAGTAGGATCACTTGTTCATTTGTAGAATGATGTTTCTAAAGTCAGCTTGAGATGAGGAGAGGAGATTATTGGATTTTGTGCATATTTATAAGAAGTATAAACTGTCATTTGCACACAAAAATAGCAACTGATTAAAGCTTGATAATTAGATTGAAGCATTCAATTAGAGATTACATTAATCCAAATCTGCTTGCTGCACTGATTTAAACTAAATAACCGAAAGAAAACCACAGACTAAAACCAATAGTTGCTAACAAATTCTTTATAGAGGTAAAAGCAATTTTTACTTTCTCTATATGTATTACGTACATAGTGTATAGAGAAGGTGTTGTATTGCACCCAAAATTTCGATACTGAGATTTCACCAGAAATATATGTTTTGACACCCCCTGAATCCAAAAACCACATTTTTAGAAAAATTTGTGTATCTATGTGTGTTTTTTTTTGTAGTGTTTAATGCCCGCTTTAACTACTTATGGCACCGCAGGCCATAAGGTGATACATGAATGATGATGGAGCACCGGTGGAATGTGATGGCAGGGGAAACCGGAGTATCCAGAGAAAACCCGTCCCAGCGCCGCTTTGTCCACCACAAATCTCACATGCGGTCGCTTGGGATTTAACCCCGACCGTGTAGTCGCCCTCCGTGGTGTAATGGTTACCATGCTAACTTCATATACCCAAGGTCGCGGGTTCAAACCTGGCAGAGGACGATGGATTTTTTCGGGCGTAAAAATCCTTAGTATGGCTTCCTTCGGAAGGAAAGTAAAGCTGTGGGTTCCTTGTCGTAGATTTACGGCACGTAAAAGAACCTCAAGCCTGATAAGAGAGGCCTCTGAGCAAAATTAAGCGATCTTTCACGCCCAATATAGAATGGGACGCTGAGAACCAAAGCAGTTAAAGAGTGTCCATAAATAACAGGCCATTTCATTTCCCTGGCCGTGTAGGTGAGTGGTCTAACCACTCGGCCATGGCGCGGCCCTTGTGTGTGTGTGTGTGTGTGTGTGTGTGTGTGTGTGTGTGTGTGTGTGTGTGTGTGTGTGTGCATGTTCGTGCGTGTGTGTGGGGCTCAAAAATGAAAAGACCGTTAAAAACCAAACTTGGTATTTAAGTTTGGTATCTTCCAAGGATGCGACACGAAGATTTTCAAGAAAATCCCCCCACACCAAACTACCCTTTACCCTTAAAAATGGCTCTAATGATTTTGATTAAAATCTGGTATATTTAATATATTTACTTGACAAATAAAATGTATATCTTGAATTTTCTGGGAATAGCCTCTGAAGACTACTTTATTCTGGATGAATTTTACAGATTTTTGCATAACTGCTAAACCATAAGAGATGGACAAAAGCTTACCACACAGAAAATGTAGAGCACATTAAAACACACAATCTATGGTATATACATTTTTATCGTGGTGTTGATTGTTTTTAAGATATCCCTTGTTTTTGCTTTCAGCTATGAAAATCATACGTTTCTCATACAGGAATTTGTCAACTCCTGTCTATACAAAGGAACTTCAGTCACATAGCAACCAGCTTTTGACTATCACTTTAACCAATGGTGCTCCCTTATTTCAGTTCTGCTTACAAGGTAACAAGTAATAAGACTATTTCTGCTAATTTGTTCTTGATTAGCATGAAGTAAATAGAAGTAAGAGCTTTTTAAAAATAATTTGTTGCAGAGATGTAGAGAAAGTTATGTGAATGGAACACATCAGATTTTTTATATAGTTTTGGCAAGGTTGATAACATGAATCACTTGTTTTCTGACTAAAATTATTGCAAATATGTTGGTATGAGATACTGAAGATATGTCAAGGGTGTGAATTAATTTGAAATAAACTTGGGTTACATTATAGTAAACCCATCTCTCAGGTTTTTATTCCTTTTGCATCAGAGTATGATCACAGAATGTATGGGTGTCAATATCCACTTATAAATTACTCTGCATTAGCAATGTTTGATCACCATAGAACTTTTGAGTTAGAACAATTGTATTGAATTCCTTTGTATTGTTTATATAAATACACAATAATCATATGAGCCTGCCTTTGTAATGTGGAGATATCATGTCACATTCAAGAGGTCCCAAGTTTGAATCTTGGTTAGGGTATATGGCTTTTCCTGGAGTTTTCCCTTATCCTGAGAAGAGAAATGTCAAAGAATGCTGTATGGGCTCTGGGATCATTGATGCCCATTTTATATATCATCCAATATGATTTATCAGGCAAACAAAAACCAAAAGAAAAAAGAAAGAATGAAATAAAAAACATGTGAAAATAAAAGATGAAGAAGAAGTAGTGGTCTTTTGCCATCTTTTGTTTGATGCATATACTTTTATTACAGTCTGTTATAGTGTCATTCAAAATATTGTTAATCATTTATTTGACTGTTATATCATTTCATGATCAGTGTCAGAATGTAAACTCCCTGCTCCTTTGTTATTTTATGAGGTCGTGTAAGTCTAAGTAACTATATATTTCTTATATTAGGAATGTTCAAGCTATTATGATAATCATTAAGAAGGATATAGATGGTCTTGTGAGCATTTTTAGACATTACTTGGAGTTAAATAATTAATCATGTGAAATGGGATGGAATTTCGAATTCTATCAATTTTTGACTCATATTCAAAAGCTATGTGTGTCAGGTTTGGTCAAAATCAATATAAGAAGCCTATAAAGTACATATATACATATTAATATACATACATCAAGTTTTATGTATTATATTTACTTCATATTAATCAGGAACAACCCCCCAACACACACACCCACCCCCCCACACACACAAAACACTTATTTCTGATGAAATTTTGGTATCAAATTTATAGATGCAATGCAATGCTTCTTCTACCTACCACAGGTAGAGAAACTAAAATGTGGTCGTTCTTTGCACTAAAGACAAATATAAAGACCTGTAAAAGTGCCAATGAGTATAGGAAATAGCAAATTTTCCTTTTTTCTAAGGATTTTTTTATTGCAGTTTGCATACATATAGTTAATTTTCATTTTATTATCTATTTCTGCATTTTGTTTGTTGTGACTTACCATTTAGACATCCAAAAATCGCCTGCACTTACTGTAGCTTGACAAATGACAGCAACAAAAAGAACAAAGATTATATAGTACCATTTTCCAGCAGCATCAAAATATGAAATATATACATCTGCCTTCACTTTACCATGATATTGTGTTTCTCTGGATAGAACACATCTGGAATCTGTAAGGTCCTACAACATCACAATAATAAGCATCATATTAATAATCATAAAAATAATCACAATAATAATAATAATAATGATGATGATGACAGGAAGAAGAATTATCTTATTTAAAAGAGTATAAAGGAAAACTTTATTACAAAATCATTATTCTTTTAAGGACAAAAAGTAGGTGTTACACCATTTTCTCAAAATGTGAGAAATGGTGATTGTAGTGTTTCTGCAGACCTGCGTTATTACCTTAAATAATGAGACTGGTGATAAAAAAGGAGAAATGAGATGATAAAGATACAGTGTAACAATAGCTATTGTGACTTTGATGATGAAGTAACAATGGTTATAGTGGCAATGGTGGCAGTTGTGGTGAATTTTTACATGCATTTTTACATAATAGTACTGAGCAAGTTAGTCACGGAAGTAATACTTGAGATTCACATTTTGTTAACAGCTAAAACTTGCTTATATTATATTCAAGGAAATGTTAGGTTAAATTTTTTTCCCTCGGATTCAGCTTTGATTTAGGTATATCTTCATCTGAGTTTCATATTATACAATGTGTTTCATCTTCTATGAATGTATGTATGTCTTGCCTTCAGAATCAGCCCAGGCATTAGACTATTCTCATTCAGGGAGTCCCTCTATGTTTATTATGCTTTTATATTGTACCAATGGCAAGGTGAGAGAAAAAAAATCTGATGCATTCCATTCACATAACTCTCTACATTCCTGCAAAAAAATATTATATTAAAAAGCTTATGCTTCTATTTGCTTCATGCTAATCGAGAAAGAATTAGCAGAAATAGTCTTATAACTTGCTTCCTTGTAGGTAGAAGCGAAATAGGGGAATACCATGGGTTAAAGTGATAGTCAAAAGCTATATGACTGAAGTTCCTTTGTGTGTGGACAGGAGTTGACAAAATTCCTCTATGAGAAAAGTGTAAGTTTTTCAAAGCTGAAACCAATAACAAGGAATATCTAAAAAATGATCAACTCTTCGAAAAAAATGTATATAACATAAATTGGGTGTTTTAATGTGCTCTACAATTTTTTGTGTGGTAAGTTTTTATCCAACTCTTACGGTTTAGCAGTTATGCAAAATTCAGTAAAATTCATCCTGAATAAAGTAGTCTTCAGAGGCTATTTGCAGAAAATTCAAGATATATATTTTATTTGTCAGGTAAATATCTTTAATACAAGATATTTTAACCAAAATCATTAGAGCCATTTTTGAGAAAATCAAAATTTTGGAACAAAGTTCCATGTAAAGGCTAATTGGGGGTGGGGGGATTTTCTTGAAAACCTTCATGTCGCATGCTTAGAAGATACCAAACCTAAATACCAAGTTTTGTTTTTAATAGACTTTTCATTTTTGAGCTATGCCGCCCACAGACACACACACACACACACACACATACAGATATTTTTCTAAAAATGCTTTTTTGGATTCAGGGGGTCTCAAAACATGTATTTCCAGTGAAATCTCGGTATCAAATTTTTGGGTGCATTACAATATCTTCTCTATACACTATGTACATAGTTCATGTAGAGAAAGTAATATCTTGTTTTTAATATACGAGGGCCGTTCAGAAAGTAGCCTCCGATCGGTCACAGTGCGGGTAGTGGGGGGAGTAGCGACGCCATCTGTGCATTCACGCACTCAGCAGGTCAGTCGGCATCAAGCCGTGGTCGAGTGAAAGTCGTACCTGCGCTAGTTTAGTGTTTGTGGCCGTTTGAAATGTGTACTGCAATAGAAAACCCCGCCAAATGTGAAGTGCGTACTGTTATAAGGTTTTTTACAGCCAAAGGATATTCTGCAGCAGCTATTCATCGTGAGCTTTGTGCCGTGTACGGACCAAGAGTTATGAGTGAAGGAGTGGTCCGTGAATGGGTACGTTTATTTAAAAGTGGACGAGAAAACGTTCATGATGAAGAGAGGAGTGGTAGACCATCATTGGTCACGGACGAACTCGTTCAGACAGTTGATGCAAAAGTTCGTGAAAACCGACGTTTCATGATGTCGGAGTTGTCTACTGATTTTCCACAGATTTCTAAGACTCTCTTGTACGAGATAGTGACAGCAAGATTGGGTTACCGTAAGTTCTGTGCACGATGGGTGCCCAAAATTCTTACCGACCACCACAAAACTCAAAGAATGGCCTCTGCATTAGACTTTCTGTCACGTTATGAGGCCTAAGGTGAACCATTGTTAAACAGAATCGTGACCGGGGACGAAACCTGGATTAAGTACGTGAACCCTGAGGCAAAAGAACAATCAAAGATGTGGGCACATTCAAATTCGCCTACCAAACCAATAAAAGCCCGGCAAGATTTTTCTGCCCGAAAATTGATGGCAACGGTGTTTTGGGATGCAAAAGGGGTGTTGTTGGTTGAATTCATGGAACGTGGGACGACCATTAATCAAGACGTGTACTGTGAAACACTAAAACAATTACGACGGGCTATACAGAACAAACGCCGTGGTATGCTGACTTCCGGTATCGTTTTTTTGCACGATAACGCCCGTCCTCACTCTGCTCGCAGAACAACAGCCCTTCTTGAGTCCTTCAAGTGGGACGTTGTCAACCATCCACCTTACAGCCCAGATCTGGCGCCAAGCGATTATCACCTCTTCATGCATATGAAGAAATGGCTCGGGTCCCAGCGGTTTGATGACGACGAAGAGCTCAAAGATGCGGTCACAGGCTGGCTCCAGGCACAAGCGGGTGATTTTTATGCAGAAGGAATTTCAAAGCTTGTGAACAGATACGATAAGTGCCTCAATCGTTATGGAAACTATGTAGAAAAATAGTGCAAAGATGTAGTTGTAAGATGTATATATTAAAATATTTTTATTTAACTTGGTGAATTTCTTGCAATCAACCGGAGGCTACTTTCTGAACGGCCCTCGTATTTTCATCCAAAAAGTTTCTGTACTTTTTACACTTACACTTAATGATGTCATATAATAAGTTTCCTCTCCCAATAAAGCTGCACTGCTAACAGTCTGGGTCTGTTGCTTCTCTTTAGATTGAATATCTGTGGCAATATCTAGTCCTATGTCCTGCAGTTGCTCAAATGTGCCCAGTGCTTTAACAGATCCCTGTAAGAAAGCCAATTCTATATATTATGTTTTCTTTTGGGTACCTAAAACAGAGAAAGATGTAGATAGAGAAGATATATTATGGAAAAGTTTACTGCATATGGTATTAAACTTTTGAAAACAATACTTAGAGCAACAATTCTGAATGATATGTATATAGTTCTGTAAACAGAGGAACTTTGTGTCAATTTGTTAGGAAATGAGTGGATTGTAAAATGCACCACAATACTAGTATTTCAAGATACTTCTTGTAATAAGTCCATTGTTTTTAAGCAACAGCATTTTCTTCATTTTTGAAATGCCCTATATTTCTGTGGTGGCAGAAAAACAATTACATATTACTTCCTGCAAACATGCAAAACATTGTAATAATCAGTACTTAGCCTTTTGTTGAAGTGTACCTACACTTATATTGAAATTGTTAAGTACTTACAACTACTAATGGAAGTAGGGAGTTATTATAGTTTTGGATATTTATAAACTTATACACATTTTATGTCTCAGTCATGTTAGGAATACTTTACTTTATATGTTAGAGGGATTTTAAATAATTTCACATGATATTGTTGCATTTATTGTTAAATTAATTTACAGTATTAATTTGTCATTATTGGGATGTTTCTCTTCATATATACCAATAGGATAGGGTTCTCTTTTGCTGAAGCTCTTGATATGCTTGAGAATGAAGAGATTAAAGGTGATGTCAATGTTTTAATGAGCCTCCCAAACTCAGTGTGGAACCGATGAAGACTCTAGGAATGAACAAGGATCAACTAATGCATTGAAATGGAATATTTTGTCAATTTTTTGGAATATAGCAACCGAATGTTCAAGGTGAATTTATTTTTTGCTGTTTTACAAACAAATCTGGTTTTCTGTTTTTGCTTTTGCAGCGCATATAGCATCCTCATGAGCTCAAAGGGAATTCATTTCAGAACTTTTCACACATCAAAGCTCCCCACTTCTCTCAGTTACTTATTTTTAAAAAGATTTTGACAATGCCCTTTGCTGAAAATTATCTTGCAAAGGTGCAAAAGAAATCTGTCTCAATAATCACAGCTTCACTTTTAGCCATTACTGCCTCAATCAGCTGCCTAATTTTATTCTCTGTTGCCTCATAAGAGTATGCCATGATGAAGTTATAATACATACAGGACTATATTTGTGAGCCGAGGTGCAGACACTTTTTGTTTCACTTACTGTTCTTTTAAATAGGACATGTTTCAAGCCATTTCTTTTATCTTCAGCTGTAGTTTTTCGACTGGCATGGATGGGGTTGTCTAGAGTAGCCTGTAATGTTGATATGAGTTCTTAATAGAGTGCACTCTTCCTTTAAGTTAAATGATTCTATCACACAACTGTCTGCTTCTCTTTGCTCATTGTACCTATACTAATACTAACTATAAAGAGAGTATGGCATGTGTGTGTGTGTGTACGCCCGTGTGCGCGCATGTGCACATTCATTTCTGTAAGGGATTAAAAAGGTCTGCACTTAAATGCAAATATACTGGAGTTGTGAAAGAACATGTTTGCACAGAAGGCTTTGACTTTTACTTGTGAATATCTTAGAGAAGAAAAGATAGGTGTTGTTACTTCATAAAATATAAATGGTTGCTGCACTCCATAGTATAAAAACAAAAGCAGTTACCTTTTATTGCAAAGAATTTACATAGATGGCTATGATGTAACTCTTCAGCAAACAGAAGACAGTGTATGGCCGCGCTGTGGCCAAGTGGTTAGACCACTCGCCTCTCACCTAGATAGCCTGGGTTTGATCCCAAGCGACAGCATGTGAGATTTGTGGTGGACAAAGCGACGCTGGAGCAGGTTTTCTCCGGGTTCTCCGGTTTCCCCCACCATCGAATTCCACTGGTGCTCCATCTTCATTTATGTATTATCAGTGTCACCGCCTGTGGTGCCATAAGTAGTTAAAGTGGGCGTTAAACATTACCCCCCCCAAAAAAAAAAGAAGACTGTTTAAATAGCTATATCATGTTATATTTGTTTCTTTAATTTCGAATTATCAAATACTACAAATGTCTAGGTATGTAATTAAGTAGTGTCTAAACCTCTGAACAAGCTTTATTCTAATTCATTAGATGTTTCTAGATTCTAAAACCTTCTAATATACCTCATGTAAGAATGTTTTGCTTTATTTCCTTTGAATTTATGTAATAATAAGTTAGTTATCAGGGCATGCTAAATGATGAATCATTTTATAAAATGTTAAGACTACACATTAAATGTATTGTATATAGAATGGTGAGAGAGGGAAAGGGTGTGTGCATGCATGTTTTTTTGTCCTTTATCCTGGTTGATCATATCGGACGATGAATGAAATTGGTGAAATGATACCCAAATGATCTTAGGGTCAATGAACCTTAAAGTTACTCTACAATCATCTTCTCAGGATAGGGGAAAAAATCTTATCCAATTAACTCACCATAAGCAACATTTGAACTCGCAACCTGTTGAATGTGAGGCAGACACACTACCACCACACTACCCTGGCTGGCATATGCAAGTTTTGTTTTCTGTTTGTAATTTTGGCAATGCTCCATGCTTGTAGAAAGTATTTATGAGTAATAAAAAGAAACATATTGAAATTGATTGTACGAGGTTCACTAGATAAAGTATTGAGACAGCAAATAATGAATAGGTTACTCATAGAAATGTTTTGTTTATCTCAGTTTCTCCCTTGCCCGTATGCAGCATTCCATCCTCTGGAATCACTTCTGGAACTCAGTTTCAGATACTACAGCCTTTTATGCTGCAACAGTTTCTACAAGATGCCAGATTGGTTATTGGGTGGATAAGTCAATAGTTTTGTCCTAGTTCCTTGCAGAAACTCCATTGTTACATTAGTGGTTTGAGCTGATGCATTGTCATCATGCAGCAAAATGACCCTTAGTCCTGTATTTGGATGCTTTTCTTGGATTTTTTAAACACTTTTGGAAGGCAAATTTCTGTGTACCATTTTGCAGTAACAGTTTTCTGACTTTCTGCTAAGTGAATACTTCAAGAGTGGAAAAAATCTGATGTGTTCCATTCACATGATTTTCTCTACATCTCAGCAACAAATGATTGTTAAAAAGCTTATGCTTCTATTTACTTCATTCTAATCAAGAAAAAATTAACAAAAATGGTCTTATTACTTGCTTCTTTGTAGAAGTGGAATAAGGGAGTACCATAGGTTAAACTGATAGCCAAAGGCTGATTGCTATGTGACTGAAGTTCCTCTGTTTGTATGGACAGGAGTTGACAAATTACTGCATGAGAAAAGTATAAGTTTTTCAAAGCTGAAACACAAAACAAGGAATATCTTTAAAACGATCAATTCCACAAACAAAATATATATAAAACATAAATTGTGTGTTTTAATGTGCTCTACATTTTTGTATGGTAGGTTTTTGTCCATCTATTATGGTTTAGCAGTTATGCAAAATTCCGTAAAATTCATCCAGAATAAAGTAGTCTTCAGAGGCTATTTCCAGAAAATTCAAAATATACATTTTATTTGTCAGGTAAATATCTTTAAGATACACAACTTTAATCAAAATCCTTAGAGCTATTTTTGAGAAAATCAAAATGTTCAAATTTTTTTCTACGTAAAGGGTAGTTCGGGGTGAGGGGATTTTTCTCAAAATCTTTGTGTCACATCCCTGGAAGATACTAAACTTAAATACCAAGTTTGGTATTTTACCGACTTTTCATTTTTGAGATATCGTGTTCGCAGACTAACGGACACTCGGACACATATTCACACGCATGGACCTTTTCCTGAAAATCCCTATTTTGGATAAAGGGGACCCTAAAATGTATATTTCTGGTGAAATCTCGGTATCAAATTTTTGGGTGGAGTGCAATATCTTCTCTATACACTATGTACATGGTATGTGTAGAGAAAGTGAAAAGCAATCACTTTCTTTTCAACATTTCTTGCTCTCTTGAACCTTGATGGGTTGTTAGTCATTTGGGAACACCCAAAAAGAGGACTGATGTCATGTGGTTTGGTCAGACTGACATATTCATATTTCATTACGCCTAACAATATCTTAACACGGCGAGACTTTCCACATTAAAGTTATTTCTTGGCGCCATTCCACCCTAGGGAGTTTCTGTGTTTCAGATAAATTATAGGCAACTATCTTGAATATTTTTTTACAGAATGATGTTCATGAAGGAGGTTGAAACACTCAGTGAACTAATTGCTAATGTCCTTGCAGGTTCGTCTTGGATCTTCCCTAATCTGATAATTTTCTCAGTCACTATTGTTGTTGGTCTGCCACACTTCTTTTCATCTTTAAGAGATTGCTGTCCCCTCTTGAACTGTCCAAACTAGTGGAACACAGTGGCACATGACAAGAGAATATTCCTCAAAATCCCCCTCAACCGTGACTGTGTTAGGCCACATTTGAAAGTGTACAAAATGATTGCATGAAAATGTTCTCTCTGAATCTCCATTGCACTTGCAAGATCATTCGCACATTCTAGACTTCAAACACAAAATGAGGGAAAATGAATGAAGCAATAATGCTCTGCCTACTACCATTGTATTAACAATGAGGCTATTTTGTAACAGTAGGAATGTTTTCCACGAGGGATGCCATTATTGCACACCACAATACTTATCTAGTGGCCCTCGTATAAAGTAAGAAAACTTCTTATATTAGAAATTGGTGAAATAATAGCTGTATATACTGAGAATTTGTGCATTATGTGAGAATGATATAGCTTAATATAATAATAAATAATTTGTTACAAAAGCTTATTTAGCCTTATGAATTAATTAAATTAGTTAGGACATGTTTTGCAATCCACATTTGATTGTATTATCACTTTCTTGCTGTTTGTTTACTGTCACTAGGTAATGGATACTTACTATAGTATTGTCATCTACTGGACAAATAATTTGTAGCAAAACTTATCTTTATGAACAAATTCAATTAGTTAGGACATGTGTCACAATCCACATTTGATTATATCAACTTCTTTCTTGTTAAAAAATAAAAGAATTTGAGTCGATTTTTGTAACACAAACATCACTTGTTTTTACTTACTGGGACCGGTTTCGGGAACACTTGTTCCCATTTTCAACCCTTAATTCCGACTAAATCTTTCTTTGTTGGTGTCAATGATGGGGGTGGTGGTGTATCAATTGTGGAGGCATCTGTTGCTGGATCTATGAACTTCCAGAAGTTGCCATATGGTGGTAAATCAAAATTCATGCTATGACTCTTTTTCTTCATGATGTAGATTTTCTCCCAGACATCCAATTCTGTGGGTTTATATACTGGTTTTAAGAGTTTTATATTCTGTGTGTTTTCGTGTCCTGATGTCCAAAAATGATAGGCAACTGCTGATTTTTCTATTTGCTTGTATTTTAGGTTTCTCATGTGTTCCTTTAATCTGGTCTCCAAACTTCTCTTTGTCCTTCCTATATACACCAGATTACAGTCTGAGCATTTAATTTCATAAATTCTTGGTTTTTTTGTCTGCAGGGATAGGATCTTTTAAATTTCTGCACAGCAGTTTCTGAATGTTGTAGCTGTTTTTTGGAGCTAAGGTGATGTTATAATTCCTGAAGATTTTCTGAATTTTGTTGTGTGCCCAAGGATGATAGGTGAATATTCTGAACTGAGGTTGGTCACTGAGGTTCTGTAGGGTGGTTATGTATGTTATGCAGTTCAGGTTTTTGTATTTCTGTATTCTCTTGTCTACTGCACTTTTTTAGAAGCTGTTTGGAGTATCTGTTTGGTATTCATTATTCTCCATGGGAATGTGTACTAATCTAGACGTTAAACTGTTCAGGACTGCATATTTATATGTTGTGGGGTTGTAGCTATCAAATTTTATGTGGTTATTTGTATTGGTGGATTTTCTATGTATTCCAAATGTCAGGCTATATTTTTCTGTTCTTATTATTCTGATTAGGAATGGTAGGACACCTTCCTGTTCGGTCTTAATAGTGAACTGAATGGACTCAAACTTCTTAACTTGCAAAACAAGTACATTCAGTTCACTATTGAGACCGAACAGGAAGGTGTCCTACCATTCCTAGACAACAGAATGATAAGAACAGAAAAACATAGCCTGACATTTGGAACATATAGAAAATCCACCAATACAAATAACCACATAAAATTTGATAGCTACAACCCTACAACACACAAGTATGCAGTCCTGAACAGTTTAACGTATAGATTAGTACACATTCCCATGGAGAAGAATGAATGCCAAAAAGAATATCAACAGATACTCCAAACAGCTACCAACAACGGCTTCCAAAAAAGTGCAGTAAACAAGAGAGTACAGAAACACAAAAAACTGAACTGCATAACACACATAACCGCCTACAGAAGCTCAGTGACCAACCTCAGTTCAGAAAATTCACCTATCATCCTTAGGCACACAACAAAATTCAGAAAGTCTTCAGGAATTATAACATCACCTTAGCTCCAAAAAACAACAACATTCAGAAACTGCTGTGCAGAAATTTAAAAGATCCTATCCCTGCAGACAAAAAAAAACGAGAATTTATGAAATTAAATGCTCAGACTGTAATCTGGTGTATATAGGAAGGACAAAGAGAAGTTTGGAGACCAGATTAAAGGAACACATGAGAAACCTAAAATACAAGCAAATAGAAAAATCAGCAGCTGCCTATCGATTTTGGTCACCAGGACACGAAATCACACAGAATATAAAACTCTTAAAACCAGCATATAAACCTACAGAATTGGATGTCTGGGAGAAGATCTACATCATGAAGAAAAAGAGCCATAGCATGAATTTTGATTTACCACCATATGGCAACTTCTGGAAGTTCATTGATCTAGCAATAGATGCCTCCACAATTGATACACCACCCCCATTGTTGATGCCAACAAAGAAAGATTTAGTCAGAATTAAGGGTTGAAAATGGGAACAAGTGTTCCCAAAACAGGTCCCAGTAGGCAAAAACAAGTGATGTTTGTGTTACAAAAACCAACTTAAATTCTTTTATTTTTTATTTAATCACATCACTGTCACAAGCTTCTATGCATATTTGCAAGTTTTGAAAACTTTCTTGTTGTTTATTTACGTTGTTACGGTTATTATCACTAGGTGATGGATTGTTCACAATGGTATTGCCATTGTTACATATTACTTATTATTATATTTATTTGTATTGTTTCAGTGTTACTAGCTTCAAATTTTATATATTATAAATTATATAGCTTTTTTGCAATGAGACTAAAACAAGGTACACAGGTTTAAAATTTAACCTACTATACTTATCTAAAACAACTACTCAAACATTCTGACAAGGATTCTTCCACTACAAAAGGATACTTATAAGCTATACTATGCAGCATTTCCAGAACTTGGAAGACTGTTGTAGGGAAGTAAAGAAATTCAGACATTTTGCTGATATTTCTGATTCCTTTTGCATAAATATAGAGCGGGTTTTTATTCATTATTTTGAATTGTCAGGAGTGTAAAAACTTACAATATAAACAGTGAAGGGGAGGATTCATTATAAAAACCTAGATCACTGCAGAGTAATTTAATAAAGAATAGGGAGAAATAAATGATATTAATTTGTCACTGGAGTTTAGAAAGTGAATCATAACACAGGGTAGATCAGCTAGTTTCATTATAAAATAACACTTACACTGCTGAGTACCACAATTAAATCAGCTGTGTTCAAATACTGCTGTTGATGTGTGACCAGAATACGTGTTTTACTGCGAAGGAATGTGTTTATACAATTATTAAACAGGGCTGCTCCAACATTAGCATCCACTGCTGACAAAGGATCATCCAGAAGGTAGATATCAGCTTCTCTGTATACAGCCCTACAACAATTAATTCATTTTATATTACTTTGCAATATTATAACATTGGTTTTATACATTTTATAACTAAGGTATTATTGAAATTTATGGCAGCAATAAAGAAAATGCCAGAAATACCACAAACACTACAAAGTGTACACCGATGGATCTAAATGAGACTCAAAATCTGGATGTGCCATAGTCAACTCCTCACTTTTAGAAACTAACTCTTATCATTTACCAGATTACTTCTCCATCTTTTCATGTGAAGCCTTGGCTGTCCTCAAAGCAAGTGAAATATGCACCGAAAGACACAAAAAGCCACCACTTGTGATCTTCTCTGACTCCATGTCAACACTTACTGCTTTGCTGACAGATTCTCTAAGAATCCACTCATTCAAATTATACAAGAACAGTTATATTATCACTATAATAACGGCTACCAAATTTCATTGGTTTGGCTTCCATCATATAAAGGCATTGCTGGAAATGAAAAGGCAGATGTGGCAGCTAAATATGCTATGAGGCTGCAACAAATTGAAGCTGGATTAAGTGGTACACTTCAGGATGCTAAAAAAATGTTTAAAAGCTATATCGCGGAGCACTGGGACAAACAGTGGAAATCTACGCCCTCAAAACTGCAATTGGTTAGGAAATCTATTACAGAACTGGCAATGTCACACATTAAATTCCAAAGAAAACAAAAAGTCCTGTTAACCAGGTTGCACATCGGTCACTTCAACATCAGTCATGGTTATCTGATGAAGAAAACAACCAAAGATCCATGCCCAAAATGTTCATCTCGAGAAGTTGTATCAACATCTCACCTTATCCTCGAGTGCCCTGCTTTACTCAACGACACAAGGAACTTAAACCTTAAGCGTGATCTGTATTCCATTTTTAACACCACCGAAGGATGCAGAAAAGTTAACAAGCTAATGAAAGTATCACAGATGTTGTCTTTTATATAATGTAATTTAATTGTTATAACCAGAGCTTGATACTATTATAATTGTTTACCAATTTAGATGTACAATGTTTTACTGTTACCAAAGTTCAAATAGTTAAGTTTATGACCACAGTTGTAATACATTTGTATTAAATTTTGTATACATTGATCTTGATATGTAAGAATATTGTGGTCGCTGATGACCTTTGTTGTTATAAAGTGTCTTTAAATAAATAAATAAATTAAAAAACAATAAAAATGCACATGACAAAACCTTTTAGATATTTGGATTGATACAGATTTAAGTTTAAATACACATTGCAAGTACCCATATACTTTTAGTAAGTCCTTGGAATGTATATTTATTAATATCTTTTTACATAATCTTGTTAATCATACTTTAGAATATGTATACCTTGCAAGGTTTATCCGTGCCCTTTGTCCTCCACTTAGTGTTGCTCCCCTCTCTCCTACTATGGTCTTATCTCCTTGGGGCATCAGGGCAAAGTCCCTCTCGAGAGCACATACTTGGATTACTTTCCTGTAACGTTGCTTATCCAAGGGCTCCCCAAAAAGGATGTTTTGACGCACAGTAGCCTCGAATACCCACGGTTCTTGTGATGCATAGGAAATGGTTCCATTCACTGTAACCAAGCCTTCATCTGGTTTCAGCTCCCCAAGGATTGTGTGTAGAAGTGATGACTGAAAAGGCAAAGCTTCCAAAAGCTTCTTTGTTGCTTGTTACATTTTATGATTTCTAAAGGAGACTTTTTGCTGGTTTCAAAGGTATTTTTGAGCATTTCTGTTCCTTTAGAAATTACTGTTAAAATATATTAATGCATTCTAATATGACATTTTTATTAAAATTAGAAGATATTTAATATATGCCATGTGTTTCATTTATAGCTAGGCCAGAGATTGCATGCATGTGTAGTTTGCTTTCACTGCAACGACATCAAAAATTTTCCGCAGCACACTAGTGGTGAATGTTCTGCTTAAGGCTACATTTATCACTGTGTTATACTGTGTCATTTGCTGCTTTACTTTTAAGCTGTAAAGACTACAGTGCATCTCAAAAGTGAAAGTCTATTCAAAACATCTATCTTTTGTGTGAATTACATTAGCTTACTCTTATTATCCGCTGAAATGCCAAACAAAACTTTCATACTTGAATAAAGGATTTCTATGTATGATGAGTACATAAAAATTGATTCATATAGACAGATAAACACTAATTACAAAATTATGATTGACACATTTACATGTATTTCTCTACCCATTCTTCACAAAATATTATTAAAAGAAAGCTTATTTTTCTATCTACTTCATATTAGTCAAGATAAACATCTGCAGAAATAATTTTATCATACATTTTCTCGTAGATGCAACAGAATTAAGGGACTACTGTAACCTTAAGCAATAGTTATATTTTTAAAGAATTGGTTGCCATGTGATAGCTTCGATAATAAGTTACCCCCTTTTTAAAAGAACTAAACACTGTTAAGGATTTAAAAACAGCTTCCCAAAATTTTACTTGGAAAGTGTTTTTATTTTATATAAGGTAGCTTTATCATCATAGTTATTATTATATTTTATTTTTTAAATGTTGTATATCTCTTCTCCAAACACTATGTTGTATTTTCTTTTGTAAATTTTGTATTTTCTGCAATCACTATATTACTTTTCTTTTGTAAATTTTGTATTGATTATCTTATTTAAGATAGAAAGGATGAATAAATTGAACTGAATTGAATGCTTGGTCAGCAGAAAGAAAAATGAATAACGACTTTCCAGAAAAGTTTCTCTCTCTCCCCCTCCCTCCCTCTCCCTCCCTCTCTGTCATCATGAATGCACGCACATAAAAAATTACTAATTGTGTGTTTTGATCACATCTATATGTTCTGTATAGTAGATTTTTGTCATCTCTAACAGTTAACCAGAATGAAGAGGACTTCAGAGGCTGTTCTCAGAAAATTTAAGATTTACATCTTTAATATATGGCATTTTATTCAAAATTGTTAGAGCCATTTTTAGAAAATTGGAAATTTAGAAAAATTGTGCATTTAAAAGGTAGTTCGGGATGACAGGGATTTTCCTGAAAATCTTCCTGTGGCATCCTTGTAAGATTCTGAATTTTAAATATCAATTTTCATTTTTGAATTCTGTTGTTCACATACAACTAATACACACCTTTTTCTAAAAGTAATTTTTTGAAGGGGGGATTTGGAAGTCCTCAAAAGTCATATTTCCAGAAAAATCTTGGTATCAAGTTTTGCGTGTAATGCATAACTTCTACCTACTTTGTACAATATATGTGAAAGAGAAAGAAATTATTTGTCTTCTCCACCTTCTCATTTGCCATTTTCATTACTGATGTGCATCTATAATGCTGCTGCAATTCTGGACAAGCTTATATATTGTTCCAATTCAGTTTTACTCCTTGTGGTATGCAACATTTGCTGCATTTCAGTAAAATGCAATAAAAATGTTAAGTGCCCTGTGTTGCATATTGCTGCATTGGTGTAATCCCACCAGCTGAACAAAACTGAGATGGAAAAATTTTAAAAATTTGCAATACATCACTTTTTATTTTCTCTACATATACTATGTATATAGTGTATAGAGAAGGTATTGCATTCCACTCAAAAATTCGATACCAAGATTTCACCGGAAATCCTTGTTTTGGGTTCCCCTGAATCCAAAAAAGCATTTTTATAAAAAGGTGCATGTATGCGTGTGTGTGTGTGTGTGTGTGTGTCTGTGGGCAGCATAGCTCAAAAACGACAAGACCCACCCCCAACTACCCTTAAATGGAACTTTTTTTGAAAATTTTTATTTTCTCAAAAATGGCTCTAACGATTTTGATTAAAATAACATATATTAAAGATATTTACCTGACAAATAAAATGTATACCTTGAATTTTCTGGGAATAACATCTGAAGACTACTCTATTCTGGATGAATTTTACATAATTTTACATAATTGCTAAACCGTAAGAGATGGACAAAAACTTACCACACAAAAAATGTAGAGCACGTTAAAACACACAATTTATGTTATGCAAATTTTTTTCATGAGTTGATCGTTTTTTAGTTATTCATTGTTTTTGATTTCACCTTTCAAAAACATTTTCTCATACAGGAATTTGTCGACTCCTGACCATGCAAACAAAGGAACTTCCATCACATAGCAACCAGCCTTTGACTATCACTTTAACCTATGGTACTTCTACTTACAAGGAAGCAAGTAATAAGACTGTTTTTACTAATTTTTTCTCGATTAGCATGAAGTAAATAGAAGCATAAGCTTTTTAACAATAATTTGTTGCAGTGATGTAGAGAGTCACATGGATGGAAAACATCAGATTTTTCTTTAATATCTCAACAGATAACAGAACTGCATTAATTACAGTCATTCTTTCAGTCATTTTCTACAAAGCATTGAAAGTCTAGCTGTAATGTTTTATGATCAAATGCCTGAAATGTATGAGAATGAACAGAAATACCAAGATCTGATGGATCATCATGTCCACCATATTAGCAACATGTTTATCTTTCAATTGACACTTGAGAAATGTGCACTAATAATTGCAAATTTTATTTTATTCATTAATTTTATAATATTGTTTCAATAAATATAATATCTGATCAATCTTTTAAAATATTCTACCACAACATATTAATTTAGATATGGTTTTGGGCACCTATGCAATGTGTATGACCTACAGTTTGCTATAGATACTGATTAAATGGTTAAGGCACAATAAACTAGGAAGCTTTGCTAACTATTGCCTAATCAAAAGAAAACACATCAAATTACCTTTCCAGCTCCAACAGGACCAATGATAACACATAGCTGTCCAGGTTTCACATCCAAGTTAATTCTTGTGAGTGTATTGTCAGGTATATCTGGATGCCACTTTGCAGTCATATTGATTATTTCAATATGAGTCTCCTGTTCCCTCTGTTGTTCTTTAGAAGGCATGTCATCCATTTCTTGTACACTAGAGGATGTGTCCAATTCATCAAGCAATAAGAAACCCTAAAAGAAAACATTTTTAGAACAATGATTATTACTAGAAAAACTTATATATATTTTATTTCTCATGCAGATATTGTTAATATACAGTATTTTAATCAAATTTTTAGGGCCATTTTTAAGAGATATAAAATTTTCGAAAATTTTTCCATGTAAATGGTAGCTTGGATTGAGGGGATTTTCTTAAAAATCTTCATGTCGTATTCTAGAAAGATACCAAACTTAAATACCAAGTTTGGTATTTAAAGGTCTTTTCATTTTTGAGCTATTCTGTCCACAGACACACAAACACACATGGACCTTTTTCTAAAGATTTAAGAGGACCTCAAAACATACCATGTGATGAAATCTTAATATTAGATTTTTAGACAAAATACAATACCTTCTCTATGTACTATGTACATATGTGCTAGAGAAAGTAATACACATATAAAATATTTATTCAGAAGTTATACCAAGACTCATCTCCATGATATTCTGGAGGACTCAAATACAAATCTTAACTGGGGTGTGTTGCTTGAATGTAATATTTCTACTGCCTACCTATAGTAAATAGAGGAATTTGCATTTCACCCAAAAATTTGATACCAAGATTTCACCGGAAATATGTATTTCTGAATTACAAATAAAAGACTTAGAAACTTTGTGTGCGTGTGTGTGCATGTGTCTCTCTCTCTTTCTCTCATAACTCAAAAACAAAAAGTCAATTAAATACAAAACTTCTATCCTTTACATGGAAGATTTTTTGAAATGTTTGACAATTAACAATTTTGATTAAAATACCATATATTAGGATACTTATAAGACAAATAAAATGATTAGTGTATCTTGAATTTTCAGGAAATAGTTTATGATGTCCACTTCATTTGGAAGGAGTATTGTATAATCTTGTACACTGTCAAATGTTTAGCAGTAGACAAATATGACTGCAAAAAATGTAGATCTGTTTAAAAAACATGGCTTATTTCAAATAACTGTTTTCAATCACTTCTGAGATAGTAATGGTTTAAATCTTCAATACTTGTCATTCTTATAAAGCCTTGTCTATTTGAGTTCTTTCTCACAATGTTACTGGCATTTAAAGACCAGTGTATTATAATTCACTAAAATATTTAACTATTCCACCTTGTATCAATAATGAAATGTGTAATGCATCTATTTCGAGAAAGGTCTACCTATAGTAAAATGGAGTAGTTAGGAAAATAAACTTTTGTAAGAATAATTTGCATTCCCACTAATAAGCGATATAGAGTACAGAAAGCCATCTAAATGTTACACATAAGATTTTTAATGATATTTTAGCATTTCCTAAAAAGTCAAATCCGGATATCTCTAAGCTCTAAGGACCATTGACTCATTTAAGCATCATTCAACTTTTTTCACCCCTATCCAGTAAGATCTACTTGTTAAAAGATGTTACAAAAAGAAATAAATAAACAAAACCTAAACAAACTAAAATAACCTCAGCAGAATCATCCAGTTTCTGTAGTTAGACTGTTTTTTAGATGATCCTTGTGAAGATGTGGCTATTGTGCATATAACATTTTTTAGTCTTTAATATAGTGCTGTTTTTATAGTTCATTATGAATTATGGAGACTATCAGGCAACATTATCAGCCCTATTAAGGAAAGTACAAGAAGAAATATTAAGTGGGAAACAAGATATAAATGTATCCAAAAATAGTAATATACATTCATATATTTTGAGAAACAATGACGACAATTACAGAAAAGCACTTAGAGGTACATTAAATAATAGAGGCTTGGATAGCATGGGAAAAGAATCATATAACAGATTACCAAAAGAAATAAAAGAAATTCGTAACACTAAAGTGGCTCTAAGCACAATAAAAAAATATTTAATTGAGAATGCACATTACAGCATGGAAGGGTACAAATGTAACTTGTAAATACACATTGTAATCATATACATAGATTTAAACATTGACATGTCCTTTATTGTACATTTTAAAGGATGAATAAAATGACTTATGAAACCAAAGATGAACTTGAAATAGTCCAAAAACTGAAAATGAACAGAGTGCAGAAGAAGAACATATTAAAGTTCAATGACAAAACATAATAAGAAAATGAGGAAAATGCTTAGAAAAATAGCTAGTTACATAAAATCAATGTGACAAAGTATTACCTTTATTCTCCTTGTGGAAACAAGAGCTTCTGCCATTTGTGCAAATCCTCTAGGAAAGAAATCTGTCATCAACAGTTTCAAAATATTGCAATATGCAGAAAGAACAAACACCTAAAACAGTTCATCAAATGGTTAGGCAATTTGAATTACATTATCTATGAATCAAACTATCTATAACAAAATAAATAATAATAAAAAATAAAATTAAAAAAAAAAATTATTTGAGCAGTAGTGCAGCCCATTAGCTAAATTAATTTATTGCAGAGAAATGAATTAAGCAGAATGAAGGCTGTTAGCATTCACAATTGAGCCTTACATATTAAATGTTTTCTTATTTGAGCGATTACATTTTTTCCAAATTAAAAACACTTTAAATCTTGTTTTGAAGACAGATACATTATTCAGAACATGTTATAAGATTTAAAAATGAAGCATATGTATTAGCGGGAGGCTGCCACCAGATTTAAAGCATTAATTATAGCTTCATGGATAATCAGTCATGTCAAATTTATAAATGTTGAGCTTTGGGCCATTTTAAACTCCGTGGACTTCTTCAAGACATAAAATCCCTGTTCCCAGAATTCCTCTAGAAGACTCTCTACAGCTTATAGCTGAACATCTCCCAGAGGATATCACCTAGCTGTTCAGATATTTGCTCAGTTCCACATACTTCAACTACAGGAGTCAGTTGTTTGAACAGTCAGAGACAGAGTAGCCATGGGCTTATTTCTCTCACCTCCAATTTCAAACTTTTTCATGGGAAGCTTTGAACACACTTCATTGAATACTGCTATAGACAAACCTAGAGCCTTCTTCAGATATGTGAATGATACCTTTATCATTTAGCCTCATGGTGAAGAAAAGTTGGCTGCATTTCTGTAACATCTTAATAGTTTGCATGTAAAGAACAGATTCACTATGAAAATTGAGAGTAATGGCTTTCTTCCCTTCTTGGATGTGTTAGTATACAAGAAACCAGATGGCACCTTGGCCCATAAAGTGTACAGGAAACCCACACTATTTGGATACCTCCAGCCATTAAGAAGGTAACAGTCATCTCTACCTTGTTTCATTGAGCATTTGACATAGCAGATGAGTACTACATTCAGTGAGAAATTCAATATTTATGCCCCACATCTACAACAATCACAACATCAAGAAGAACTATAGAAGGGTGGTGGACAACAGGTCCACCTCACTCCAAGATTAGGGATAACTTACAAATCAAGACTTTCATGACATTTTATGATTCTGCTTCCAGCAAGATTTCATGCATTCTCACCTATTTAACATTAAAAGCTACAACGGGCATTCAATAAGTCCTTAGAGAATCCAAGAAATTACACTCATAGCATCGAAAAAAGTGTGTATTTAGTAACCATCATCTCTTACTAGATGGCAGTTAAAGTTTCAACTATATCCATCACATGGTTTCATTGCCATAGGTGAATCAATAATCTTGTACCTATTTAGAAATATGAAAAAAAATGAGTTTCTTGCAGTGATTAAACACTTCTATTTAAGAGATAAAAGCTGAGTTGGATGAAGTTCATGGCCCATCTGCTCCTGTGTTTGCAACAATTTATAATTGGATAAGTGAATTTAAATGTAGCCATTCATCCACAAATGTCAAATTTGTGGATGTATGAAATGTCATTCCAGACACCAGTAGAAGTGACTTCCTCCAAAATTATTGACAAAATTCAGGACATGGTTTTGAGTGATCGACAAATCAAAGTTCGCAAAATAGTAGAGGCCACAGGCATATCACAAGGTATAGTGTTCTCAATTTTGCACCAATAATTAGGTCTGACAAAGGTCTTGACAAGATGGGTACCATTTTGCTCTCAATGGAGACTAAACACAACCATGTGATCATTCGGAAGCTGGTTTTTTCATCGCAATACTGTCAAGTTTCTATGTTGATACATAGCTGTGGATGAAACATGGATACAATAATGCACTGCAGAGGCAAAAGTACAGTCAAAACAGCGGGTTTTTATAGGTGAACCGGCTCCAAAGAAGGCAAAAGTGTTGAAATCTGCAGACAAGCTGATGGCCTCTGTTTTTTGGGATACATGCAGAATCATCTACATTAATTACTAGTAGAAAGGAAGAACAATAAATGGAGAGTATTATGCACTGGTTGAATGAAGAAATCAAGAAAAACTGCCCTCATCTGGCAAATAAAAAAAATTCTCTTCCATCAAGACAATGCAAGGATGCACATCTGCACAGTTTCGATGCCAAAAATTGTAAGAATCGATTTACAACATCCACCATATTCACCAGATTTGGCCCCCAATGAAGGTCCTCAAAATAGGCATCTGTTTGGGAGATGACCTCTTTGTTAGATGTGAATCGTTTTCCGTAGAGCCACTTTTTCAAGTTTGGGAATAAAAAAAACTTTTCTAGCTTTTCCTAAGGACTTGTTGAGCACCCTTCATACTTTACTGTGCTCAAGAAGATCCAATATCTGAGACTGGTAAAAGATCTACTGTTGCTCAAGATCCAGAGAGTATTCAGGCCGAAGGACTGCCTCATGTGTTGTCATTGGTTGGCACTGGCCAATAGGGGTTGAGAAAGGTGGGGCAAATAGTTGTGAACTATAAATAGCAGTGTTTAGCTTATTTGCAGACCTTTGTCTTTGTTAAAATTATTTTTGTTTGTTTTTATGTACATTGCTTTTTTCATCAGTCTGTCATAATATTCAGCAGATTTTTCTATTATTTTGATGGATGAAAAATTGATCTTATGGGCAGTATTATGTGCATGTTGTGCCACTGCTGACTTTTCTGGGTAGCCCAAATTGGGCAGTAAGGAAATGTGTGGCATAGGATTATGTCTAGAAAGTTTTGAAATATACCACGAATATCACTAAATGAAATTCTTAGTTTTTAGTTTTGTTTGTTGTTATAAATAAGTTTATAATGATTCATTTCTTCAAATGTTGCCTTATTTATATCATATATTGCTTCCAGAGAATATTTGAAGTTGAATTTCAGGTGGTATAGAAAACATTTAAAATATGCATCTAAGGGCCTAGCATCTCCATATGGACACAATCTGTTTCAGATACACTAAGGCTGTTGAAGGTCAAATAATACCTTGTATGCAATATTTAGATGTATTAGATGTCAATAAACAGAAAATATACAATTTTGACAAATATGGGCACACATTGTGAAGCTCCATAAATTAACCTTAAAGCTCTCTTCTGTAAAATAAAAACTCCTAATGCTGAAGCGTGGTTACCCCAGAGCAAAAGTTCATAATTCAGATGGCTATGAATATGTCCTAATAGGCCACAATTAAAGATTCTACATTAATATTGTTCTTAAGTATTCGTAACATGAACAAACCCTTACTTACTTTTTTTACAACATACGTAACATGAGTTTATCAGCACAAATTTGAGTCGATATGCAAACCTACAAATTTCACTATTTTATGGTTATCTGAATTTATTCTCCTTAAACTAAAATGTAATATCTCTGTTTTTGAACTGTTTAAAATCAAATTATTAACATTACACTATGTTTTGACACTATTAGTTAACTCTTTAAGTTTTGAGGTCAATATATCTGTTCTTGACTCAGTAATGTTAACAGCCAAGTCATCTGCAAACATATATGTCTTTGAGTAACAACTATGAATAAAATTAGGAAGATCATTAATGTAAATTATGAACAATAGTGGTCCCAATATGGACGCTTGAGGTACACCATGCTTCAAGAGTTTGAAAGAGGAAACTTTACTACAATTTAAAAACACTGTTTGTACCTATTGCTAAGATAAGAAGCCAGAAGGTTTACACTAATATCATTAAAACCATAAAATGTTAGCTTATGTTGAAGCGTTTTATGAGAAACTGTATCAAAAGCCTTCGTGAAATCAAAAAATCTACTACAAACTACATTACCAGACTCATTGCCAGAAAGACAGCGTTTATAGAACAGGGTTATTGCGTCTATAGTACTATGGGATGTCTGAAACCCAAACTGTTGCTTACTTAATAAAGAGTTTTCTTCAAAATATTTATAAATTTGTTTATTAATTAAAATCTCAAAAACTCTTGACATAGTTGGTATAATACATATAGACCTATAATTTCCGTAGTCTACTCTATTACCTTTTTTAAACACTGGAATTACTTTTGCATATTTAAACGCATCGGGAAACACACCAGAATCAATGCAAAAATTAAAAATATGTGTAAGGGGTTCTAATCTATGGATGGCTGTCAATTTTAGTATTTTGGAATTTATACCATAAACATCAAGAGAAGTGCTATTACTTAAGCTCAGAATGGAAGAGTATACTTCATCTGCACTGACATGTTTAAAGGAAAAGTTGTTATCAGCTTTGGATATATTTTCCAGAAATGACTTTGGTTTACTAGGAGGTATGCTACTCATCAGTTCTTCTACTTTGTTAATAAAATAAGAATTACATACTTCAGGTCTAGCTCTGGAGTAAGTAGCCTTTGTTTTGTTTTGAGAATCCTTAATTAAACTAGAAAAATAATTGATCATTGCATTTTGTAAGCTCTTCTGATACAGTTTCTTAGCTTCAATATACTTCATCTTAATTTCAGAAATGCCATAGTGTACATAAAGATTATAGTATTTCAGACATTCCATTTTAAGTTTATGAAGCTCCTCATTATACCACCTTTTATGCTTAAATTCTCTTTTATGTTTTGTTTTAAAAGAAATTAAAGGAAAAACTACATCAATTATATCAATAAAAACCGAAAGAAAGTAGTTAACTTTATCATTTAAATCAGCGATGCTATATAAAGAAAACCAACACATTTGACTTAATAACAGAGTAAAATAGCAGCCACTTTGATCATTTATAACACGTTTTAAATGTACATTATTGGTGTTATTTTCATCATTTATGCTTTCATGCACACTAAGTCGGTCAACATCTACAACAAGCTGTATAGCGCCATGATCAGAGAAAATTGTGGGTAGAACAGATGCTTTACAATCATCATCATAAATATTGGTGATCACATTATCAATACATGTGCCAAGATTATTAAGTATACCAGGACGTGTGGGAGTATTAATTGTCTAAGTCCAAAACTTTTAAATAAATTAACAAGTTCCCGTATTTCAACAGCTTCAGAGCAGAAGTCGACATTAAAATCACCACTTAAAATAATGTTGACTGACTTGCTAAATTTATAAAACAAAGTCACAAAAAGGTCACTAAGACATATTAAAAAGATGCTTAGGGTTAAACATTGTGGCATATGTGCTGGCTGGTGCCAACCAGTCAGACTGGTAAGAGATAAACACAGGGAAACAGCATTCTTGCCCAGCGCAAATACCACACTATCTAGATATAACTAGAACCTTTTGGAGGTTTCTTACCTCCTGCCTCCAATGCTTCCAGAACATTTGTTTCTAGAAGGTTCTATAGAGATATCAGCTACTATATAAGTGAGCATTTTCATGTGGTCTAGTTAGTGAGTAGTGCCTGATTTGCAAGACCATTTCAGGTATGACATAAAGTGCATTTGCAAAGTAGGTTTGTGGCAACTTTGTGACATGCAGTGAGTACAGCTTCCTTGAGATATCGGAGAAATCTTGAGTATGATTTTCCAGCAAGTGAAATGTCTGGAAGAAAAGGATACATCATCCATATCTCATCATGTGACAACATTGTGGAAGTAAGTGAAGTGATGGGAAAATTGAATGGTTTAACTGTGAACTGTGAGTGAAGTGATAATGTAAACTTAATGAAGTGACAGTAAAAACCAGACAAAGTCACACTAGGACAAAGTGCTAATTAAGGGATTAAACAGCCAGATGGAGGAAATACTTCAAGTTACTGTCCAGAATGCACAAGATAGGATCTGGAGCGTAGAAAGTGAAACGCAAAAGTAAATTCACTCTAAATGCAAATGTAAATTGGTCAGTGAAATGGCAACAGTGAATTACACCTTGGAGGAGATGCACAGGAAAATGAAGAGAATAAAAGAAGAAATGAAAATTAAATGAAGAAAATCAAATCTAAGCTTGGCTAAGACATGAAGATTGAAATGAAGAAAATGGAATCTGAATTCGGCTTTGATATTGGCTCTATAAAGTCTGAGATAAAGACAATGGAGAGACAACTTTATGAAAGAGCTAAAAGAAATTAAATGTGATATGAAGGAAAGTTTACCTTTACTGTGGCAGAAGGGCATATAGATAGCCAGAAGAATGGCTAGACAGGCAAACAAAAGAAAACCAGAGACTGCCAAGGATAAGCACATGGACAGTTTTGTTGCACTACGCTTAGTAGTCATAGTACTGTTGGTTGGGATGAGAAGACATTGAAGAGAGAGCAACTGAAGGACCAAGACTTAGTGCCAACCCTGAGAATAGAAAATGTGGCATGTGACTCTGTGAGTGGATGTACACCCAAGATCGGTAGTCAGAAACAGTGTATTGAAGAGAATGTGGAAGTTCACAGAAAAAAAAAAAAACAACTAAGGACAGCTGGTGCTACTAAGGAGTATGGTGAAAGAAGTCCTTGAGGAAAGCTATGCATGGGTAGGAATGAGTCTTTAAGAAGCTATGTCATTGGATTTATTGGTTGCATCTTGAGAGTCATTAAGAGGTTGCACCAGCAGATGGTAGCATCTGCAAGATAGGTCCTGGGCCCTGTCACAGCTGATAATATTCATTGTGATTGTCATGCTGAGGAGGGAGCTGTTACTGCCTGTTGGCACTGATCAAATGGTTGGTAAGAGATGAGAACAGATAAACAGTGCTTTTGCCCAGTGCAAACACCATGCTATTGAGAGAAAACTAGAATTTCCTGCAGATTCCTTTCTTCCTGCCTCCAGAACACTTCCAGGATGTTCTGCGGAAATATCAGCAGCTGTAAAAGTGAATGTTCTTGTGCAATCCAGTTAGTGAATCAGCCAATGAGTGATTCACAAGTGCATTACTGATTTCTGGTGTGACACAAAGTGTGTTTGCTGCAAGTGAACTGTCAAGAAGAAGATGCTGCATCATGCATATCTCATCACATGATGTCACAGAGGAAAGTGAAGTGACAGGGAAATTGAACTAGTTAGATGTAAGAGAAATGAGAGTGTATACTTAGTGAAGTTACAGTTAAAACTGGTCAGTCACAATACTTTTATCAGCAAATCAACGCAATTGCAAGTATTTCAGAAGCGCCTATTAAGATACTTGGCAATTTTGTGAGGAAGGCATGAGTTTAAATGAAGGGAAGTACAATGACCTAAATGGTCACAGTGTATAGGGCATTTACTACCTTCCCTTTCTTTAAAATAAATTTCAAAAAGTAAATGTTAAAAAAAAATGTACACTGTAACATACCATTTGTTAATTATAACCATGGTAATTTAGTTTAGAATAGAGCACGTCCAAAATTTAATACACCTTCCTAGCATTGTACCAATGCAAAAGCAATTCACAATACATTACAGTCAATGAAACATTTCTAATCAAATATAGCACCTTAGAGCCATTTAAGATTCGCACATTCATATAATATGTTTCAAGTACATAAGGCAAATAACTCAATACATCATTATTACTCATTGCTTCACTTTATTTAGTTTCCTAATATGTGTATAACTTAAAAATATTTTATTTGGAACAGACTAATATAATTCCATCTTCCAAAATTTATTATTCATGCAATAGCTATTAATAAAGCAACATCTCCTATCTTTAGGAGAATTACTTGGATGTACAGAATTGAAATTTTATTTACAAGATCGGAGAAAATCTATGTGTACATTTGAAAACCTGTTGGAATTGTGGGGGAAAATTTGTGATTTTTTTTAATATATACTTTCCAAAATATCTTGAGTAATACATTTTTTATCTAGGCATGATTTTGGTCAAAATAGAAAGAATATGAAATGTAACACTATAATAATGAGGTCATTTAAATCTTAAATAATTCAGTGAACTTAATGTATTCCTCTGCACAGCAAGTTATGACAATGATATTAAGCTTTACTCACTATTACATTGGTGTTTCTACCTTTTCAGCTGATAAGCTTTCCCCATTTAAGACATACGACAGAATAGTTATGAAGAATGCCAATCTAGGGCCAGATGTTTCAAATGCAATTATGGAGCCATGTAATAGCAATGATGAGTGGATGGCTTTCACTTCATGCCTGGAAGAGCAAAAATGCATTAAATATGGTAAATGTGTGGCAGATGTTTTTATTTCTAAGATGGAATATACATATACCTCCTTGCTTTGGAGATGCGCTGGACAAATGGCTCCTCCCAAGCATACATCTTTATGACTTGGATTCCATGAATTATCTCATTCATTAATCTGACACGTATATCTGTTCGTTCTGCTGTCTGTTGTCTCACTGTACCAACTCTCTTGCCAATGTATACTGAAATAACATTTCAACATTGATACCATTAGCTAACGTAATATATACACAATGACCTAGTGGGGTGTGAACCCATTTATAGTGTTTTTCCACTGATGTGTAGGCATGTGTTCCCTGCCTGGTAATGGAGGTCATCCTAATGATAGTCCAGTATCAACTAAGCAGTTATTCAGTGTCATTCAATTAGTGTCTTCTGCATAAGTGCTGATTTGTATTAACTCAGCCATCTTATCAATTCAAGTATGATAAGCAGGAAGCTTCTGAATATAAAAGTTCCATGTCTCACTCAACAATTGTGAGGTTAAAACCATTAAAAAATAATCAAGGTTTTTGAACAGGTGATCCTGTAAGTAGGTGCGCATTTTGGGAGTGGAGTCTGAGGAATGTGATTTCCTTATTTAATATTTACTCAGATGAGGTCCATTTCACCTTCATGGCTATGTGTGTGGAGCACTGAGAAGCCTCATGTTGTTTATAAGCGTCCCTCCATGATGAGAAAAATTTTGTATGGTACATCACAAGTAGAAAAAGGATTATAGGACCAATTTTTACTTTCTCTATTCCTTACTTATCATTAATTGAAGTATTTTGTTTCAGTCAAAATACTGGTATTAATATTTCACTGGAGATGCATATTTTGAGACTCTCTGAATAAAAAGAACATATTTTTACTTCCTCTATACGTACTATGTACATAGTGTATAGAGAAGGTATTGTATTACACCCATAAATTCGATACCGAGATTTCACTGCAAATATATTTTTTGAGATCCCCTGAATCCAAAAAAAGCACTTTTAGAAAAATGTCTGTATGTCTGTCTGTCTGTGTGTATGTGAGTCTGCGTGTGTGTCTGTGGGCAGCATAGCTCTAAAATGAAAAGACCATTAAAATCCAAACGGTACTTAAATTTGGTATCTTCCAAGGATGTGACACAAAGATTTTCAAGAAAATCCCCACCCCAAACTACCCTTTACATGGAAAAAATTTCGATATTTTTGATTTTCTTAAAAGTGGCTCCAACAATTTTGATTAAAATCTGGTATATTTAAGATATTTACTTGACAAATAAAATGTATATCTTGAACTTTCTGGGAATAGCCCCTGAAGACTACTTTATTCTGGATGAATTTAACAGATTTTTGCATAACTCTTCACTGTAAGAGATGGACAAAACTTACCACACAGAAAATGAAGAGCACATTAAAACACACAATTTATGTTAAATACATTTTTTTCGTGGAGTTGATCGTTTTTAAGATATTCCTTGTTTTTATTTCCAGCTTTGAAAAATTTACACTTTTCTCATAAAGAAATTTGTCGACTGCTATCTATGCAAACAAAGAAAGTTCAGTCACATAGCAACAAGCTTTTGACTATCATTTTAACCTATGGCACTCCCTTATTTCGCTTCTACTTACAAGGAAGCAAGTGATAAGACTATTTTTGTTATTTTTTTCTCGATTGGCATGAAGTGAATAGAAGCATAAGCTTTTTTAACAATAGTTTGTTACAGAGATGTAGAGAAAGTCATGTGAATGGAACACATAAGATTTTTATAAAATGCATCTACTCATGCGTATAAATAGAAAACTAAGCTGAGTTAAGTATCAAACTTGCTTTTTAAATTCACTTACTTACAAGGTTGCAACATAAAGATTTCAATAAAATCTCCCCACCCCAAACTACTTTTACAATGACCTTTTATTACTTTTTTTATTTTCTTAAAAATTACTCTAATCATAATGATGGAAATACAATATGCTTAAGATATTTACATGACAAATGAAATAAGTTACATGTGTTGAGCATTTGGGAATAGCCTGTGAAGTTCCCATGAGTGAATTTTGTACAATCTGAATCACAAGGAAACATTCAAATATACACAAAAAACTTCACTCTTATAGTTTATTTTTTCTTTCTTTCTTATTTTCATATTATGAGAGTCATCCAGAAAGTAAACAATGATTTGGCATAATTACATAATAATGAAACATATCAACATAAAACTTTATTTACAAAGTCGCAGTACCTTAATCTATTTCCATTGCTGTCAATACATTTATTGCAACATCCTAGCAGTTTTTCAATCCCTGTGTTATATTCTTCTACCACCAAAGACTTAATTTTTGCATGTACAAAATGTTCTCCCAGTCAACATTTATAGTCAAATAACACAATGTATGGTGATAATGCAATGAGCAAGACTTCAATGAGGAAATGGTGCATTATGCTTAATCAAGGAAAAACCAGTGTGCAGGATGAAGTCATCAGTCGTTATGGAGGCTTGAAAACAAATGTTGAAAGAATTCCAGAAATCGCTGTTTCACTTTGGACACCTTACATGATTTTTTGAGTGGAAAAGAGTTCCCAACCATGAAGCTCTGAAACAACAGTCAACTCTGGCTCAGATCTCTGGTGGTAGATGAGTATAACATTGGCTTTAAAAAACAGTACCAGTTTTCAATCGATGCCTTGACAACAAAGGCAAAATAGAGTAAATTATTGTATCTTTGTAAATAAAGTTTTGTGTTGGTATCTTTTGTTATATAATATGCCAAAATGTTCCTTACTTTCTGCACATCCCTTGTACATTAACCTTCAACAACAAAATTAAACTCTTTATAGCTATTTTATATTGTAAAAGTATTACATTTTCTACATAATCTATAGAGAAGGCAACATAATGCAACATAATCTATAGAGAAGGCATTCCACCCAAAAATTCAGTACAGAGATTTCACTGGAAATAGATGTTTAAGAGTTCCCTGTATCCAAAAAAAAGTATTTTTAGTAAAGTCTGTGTGCATGCATGCGTGCGTGCGTGTGTGTGTTGCGTGCAATAACTTAAAAACGAAAATTCAGAAAAATACTACACTTGGTATACAAGTGTAGTATTTACCAAGAATGTGTCACAAAGATTTTGAGGGAAATCCCCCAACCCCAAACTACCCTTTACATGGAAAAATTGTCGAAAATTTTGATTTTCTCAAAAATGGCTGTAAAGATTTTGATTAAAATACCATGTATTAAAGATACCTACATGACAAATAAGATGTATATCTTTGTATTTTCTGGGAATAGCCTCTAAAGACCTCTAAATCGGCATGAATTTTGCATAACTAGTAAACCGTAAGAGATAGACAAAAACTTATTACACAAAATATGCAGATCTCGTTGAAACACACAATTTATGTCACATACATTTTTTTTCGTGGAGTGGATCACTTTTGAGATATTCTTTGTTATTGGTGTCAGCTTTAAAATACTTAAAACTTTTCAAAAATGGGAATTTGTCAACTCATGGCAATACAAAGATAGCAACCAACATGCCAAATTAAAAGGTTTGACTCACGTTTTAGCCTAGTGTATTCCCTTTCCTTCTATGTACAAGAAAGTATTTCTACTAATGTTTATCTTGATTAGTATGAGTAGATAGAAACAAGGTTTTTAACAATAATTTGTTCAGAGAAAGTCATGTGAATGGAACACATCAGATTTTTACTTTCTCTATATGCACGATGTATATAGTGCATATAGAGAAAGTATTGCACTCCACCAAAAAATTCGATACCGAGATTTCACCGGAAATATATTTTTAGGGTCCCCTATATCTAAAAAACGCATTTTCACAAAAAGGTCTGTGTGTGTGTGTGTGTGTGTGTCCGTGTGTCTGTGAACACGATAACTCAAAAACGAAAAGTTGGTAAAATACCAAACTTGGTATTGAAGTTTAGTATCTTCCAGGGATGCGACACGAAGATTTTGAGAAAAATTCTCCCACCCCAAGCTACCCTTTACATGGAACTTTGATTTTCTAAAAAATGGCTCTAACGATTTTGATTAAAATATCATATATTAAAGATATTTACCTGACAAATAAAATGTATATTTTGAATTTTCTGGGAATAGCCTCTAAAGACTACTTTATTCTGGATGAATTTTGCATACTACTAAACCGTAAGAGATGGACAAAAACTTATCACACAAAAAATGTAGAGCACGTTAAAACACACAATTTATGTTATATACATTTTTTTCGTGGAGTTGATCATTTTTGAGATATTCCTTTTTCTTGGTTTCAGCTTTGAAATCTTATACCTTTCTCATACAGGAATTTGTCAACTCCTGTCCACACAAACAAAGGAACATCAGTCACATAGCAACCAGCTTTTGGCTTTCACTTTAACCTATGGTACTCCCTTATTTCGCTTATATTTACAATAAAGCAAGGAATAAGACTATTTCTGCTAATTTTCCTCGATTAACATGAAATAAATAAAAGATAAGCTTATTAACAATAATTTGTTACAGAGAGATAGAGAAAGTCATGTGAATGGAACGCATCAGATTTTTTCAATAAAACTGCAGTATTTTCCTTTTTAAAAAAAGGAAGCAAAATCTATGACACTGCAGTGAAATATAACCCTGCTAGGATCAAAGCATATGTTACACCAATTATTATCCTACTAGGGCCTTCCTTTACCACAGGCATATTTGACTGCAATCTGGGAATGGAACTTGCAATGTTTGGCTTTAAATGAGTGGCCATTTGATTACCTCTCAACTTGTGTTGTAATAAGATTAACAATAATTATAAAATTATGATAAGAGATATTAATCATGACGTTAGGATTTCCTACCCAAAGAAGAACACATGCTTAGATACTTTAAGGTCATATAATTGTTATTGTCTCAATAAATGTCCAACATGATTTAAATGCTTGCTTTGAGAATGTTATCTGAAATATCCACAAGATTGAGGTTAGAACTTGATGCATTACTTTCAAGTCATTTAGGAATCTGGCTTCAGATACCCAAAGAAACAGAAGCCCGGTTAAACCGAATGAAATGAGATTAATTAGAAAATTAGGAGAATTACTTAGATTCACACTTGTCTAAATATACATAATGAATGTAATGTACATAAGGGGTACCATTACACAGGTATTTAATGCTATCAACAACTGTTGCCCTAATTTAAAAGTACAAATAAATAAAAGGAAAAGCATAACAAATATACCAAATTGGTACTCCCCAGAATTATTAAAGATAAGAATTTTAATGCTGATTGCTTATGAAAAGTCAAAACAACATAATATGTATAAAAACTGCTATAATACGAGGGCCGTTCAGAAAGTAGCCTCCGGTTGATTGCAAGAAATTCACCAAGTTAAATAAAAATATTTTAATATATACATCTTACAACTACATCTTTGCACTATTTTTCTACATAGTTTCCATAACGATTGAGGCACTTATCGTATCTGTTCACAAGCATTGAAATTCCTTCTGCATAAAAATCACCCGCTTGTGCCTGGAGCCAGCCTGTGACCGCATCTTTGAGCTCTTCGACGTCATCAAACCGCTGGGACCCGAGCCATTTCTTCATATGCATGAAGAGGTGATAATCGCTTGGCGCCAGATCTGGGCTGTAAGGTGGATGGTTGACAACGTCCCACTTGAAGGACTCAAGAAGGGCTGTTGTTCTGCGAGCAGAGTGAGGACGGGCGTTATCATGCAAAAAAACGATACCGGAAGTCAGCATACCACGGCGTTTGTTCTGTATAGCCCGTCGTAATTGTTTTAGTGTTTCACAGTACACGTCTTGATTAATGGTCGTCCCACGTTCCATGAATTCAACCAACAACACCCCTTTTGCATCCCAAAACACCGTTGCCATCAATTTTTGGGCAGAAAAATCTTGCCGGGCTTTTATTGGTTTGGTAGGCGAATTTGAATGTGCCCACATCCTTGATTGTTCTTTTGCCTCAGGGTTCACGTACTTAATCCAGGTTTCGTCCCCGGTCACGATTCTGTTTAACAATGGTTCACCTTCGGCCTCATAACGTGACAGAAAGTCTAATGCAGAGGCCATTCTTTGAGTTTTGTGGTGGTCGGTAAGAATTTTGGGCACCCATCGTGCACAGAACTTACGGTAACCCAATCTTGCTGTCACTATCTCGTACAAGAGTGTCTTAGAAATCTGTGGAAAATCAGTAGACAACTCCGACATTGTGAAACGTCGGTTTTCACGAACTTTTGCATCAACTGTCTGAACGAGTTCGTCCGTGACCAATGATGGTCTACCACTCCTCTCTTCATCATGAACGTTTTCTCGTCCACTTTTAAATAAACGTACCCATTCACGGACCACTCCTTCACTCATAACTCTTGGTCCGTACACGGCACAAAGCTCACGATGAATAGCTGCTGCAGAATATCCTTTGGCTGTAAAAAACCTTATAACAGCACGCACTTCACATTTGGCAGGGTTTTCTATTGCAGTACACATTTCAAACGGCCACAAACACTAAACTAGCGCAGGTACGACTTTCATTCGACCACGGCTTGATGCCGACTGACCTGCTGAGTGCGTGAATGCACAGATGGCGTCGCTACTCCCCCCACTACCCGCACTGTGACCGATCGGAGGTTACTTTCTGAACGGCCCTCGTACTTTAAAAGGATAGCTAAATAAAACAAATGATATGTTACTGGCTACTGCATCAAACAAATGCAAAACTGCATGGAAAATCATAAAAAGTGAAGCCGGTGCAAAACATAAAGATAAAGTACCACTTTCTCCTACAGTTTTGAATTTTGAATTCATTTACAAATACAGGAAATGATTTTTCTGCTATCAGTTTACCTACCTCAGCAAACACTAGTATAAATGATTTACTTTCTTACTATACAACTAAGGAAAATATGTCCAAAAAATTTAAATGGAAGGTAGTTAAACCTGATGTTATATTACTTATTGTATCAAAATTTAGTACATCAAAACCTGAAGATTACTATGGTATGTCCAATCATATATTCAAGAACATCATTAATATTATATATCTTCCTATAGGTCATCTAATTGGATGTTCACAGAAGGTATCTTTCCTGATATATTTAAATTAACATAAATAAACCTATACATAAAAATCTGATGTGTACCATTCATATGACTTTCACTACATCTCTGCAACCAAGTTACTGTTAAAGAGCCAATGCTTCTATTTACTTCATGCTAATCAAGAAAAAATTAGCAGAAATCGTCTTATTACTTGCTTCCTTGTAAGTAGAAGCAAAATAAGGGAGTACCATAGGTTAAAGTGATAGTCAAAAACTGGTTGCTATGTGACTGAAGTTCCTTTGTTTATATGGACACAAGTTGACAAATTCCTGTATGAGAAAAGTAAAAGTTTTTTAAAGCTGAAACCAAAAACAAGGAGTATCTCAAAAATGATCTACTCCACAAAAAAAATTATATAACATAAATTGTGTGTTTTAATGTGTTCTACATTTATTGAGTGGTAAGTTTTTGTCTATCTCTTACAGTTTAGCAGTTATGCAAAATTCCGTAAAATCCATCCAGAATAGTCTTCAGAGGCTATGATCAGAAAATTCAAGATATACATTTTATTTTTCAGGTAAATATCTTTAATATACTGTATTTTAATCAAAATTGTTAGAGCCATTTTTGAGAAAATCAAAATTTTCAAAAAAAGTTCCATGTAAACGGTAGTTGGGGGTGGGGGTGGGGGTGGGGATTTTCTCGAAAATCTTTGTGTCGCATCCTTGCAAGATACCAAACTTGAATACCAAATTTGGTATTTAACGGTCTTTTCATTTTTGAGACACATACACACATACACCTTTTTCCAGAAATGCCTTTTTTTTTATTCAGGGGGACCAAAAACATGTATTTTTGGTGAAATCTTGGTATCAAATTTTTGGGTGCATTACAATACCTTCTCTATACACTATGTACATAGTACGTGTACAGAAAGTAAAAAAGGAGATAAGAAGGCTCTAAACAATTTCTCCTGTGCCTGTTATATCTGAGATAATTGAAAGTATAATACAAATACAGTTATATCAATATTTTGAGGGTAATAATTTGTTAAATGAGGCTCAGTTTGGATTTAGGAATGGTCAGTCTACTTTTAAAGCAGTAGAAGAATTTATAAATACGTATTAAATACCTTTGAAAATAAAGAAATAGCTTGTGCTACATTAATAGATCTAGCAAAGCATTTGATAGTATAGCACATAATATATTGATAGAAAAACTCCATAACTGTGGAATAAGAGATCAGGAATTAGCACTTATACAATCAGATTTGACTAATAAGCAACAAATGGTATTAATAAGAGTGAACACAAATCTGAATTTTTAAAAATAAAAAAGGGAATACCTCAAGGTTCAGTGCTGGGACCTTTTTTATTTATTATTTACATTAATGCTTAACATATTATCTACCTTTTAAATCAGTTATACATGCTGATGATATAACATTTTTAAATTCTGACTTTAGGAACTTAGAGGAATGCTTAAAAATCTGCCACATGGTTTTATGTTAACAAACTAGTAATAAATGAGAAAAACTTGAACAAATTTATTTTACTTTAAGAAACATGCCCAAATGAGAATAAATCTGTGAAATTGTTAGGAATACATATTAATAGAAAACTTAACTGGAATGAACACACAAGTATTTATATGCCAAAAAAAACCAGTTAGATGTATCAAAGGTCTTGATAGAACTACTTCATGGAAAAGTTATGTTATAAAACTTGGCATACTAACAGTTCCCAGCTTATTCATTTTATTTTAACCTTAGAACAGGTATGCACATCCATAGTAATAGGGGGAAAAAATGTATAGACAATCCTACATCAAGATTAGCAATAAATCAGCATCATTATACATAAATGGGTATTAAACTTTATAATAGCCACCCCCCCCCAAGTACTAACAATTAGGCTAAACGGTTTAAATGCATAATTACCGAATGGCTAAAGCTAAAAACTTTTATAATAATTTTATAATATTTTGATTGCTGTATGGATGATTTTTTTATATGTGATAGTAAGACTTAGGTAATTTATAATTGTATAATTTTGGTAATTTTATTAAACTTTAGGTTTATTATATAATGACAAACATTGTAAATATACTATATAACAAATATGTAAATAAATTATAGGAACAAGACAAATCTTGTAAATGAATTAGAGGAAAAAGAGCAATATTGTAAATATATTATAGGAATAACACAAATATTCGAAATAGTGACTGTGACAAAGCCAATATATGTAAGATTTGATGGTGAATAAATTCTGATTCTATCCTTGATACTCATGATCATTCACACTGCTTTGGTTGTGATGGCTCTGAAAGTAATATTAAAGCTGGTTTAGGAATTGATGAACACCAGTAAATGTAGCAAAATAAGTCCAGCAATAAGGGACTAATATAGGAAAATGAAGGTATTATTAAAATATGCATTTATTTTAAAACATTTTCTTAGTGTGCCATATTGAAATAGTCCATCCTGAGTACCATTTAATATAAAAGTATGAAATAAGATGACTCTTGCTTTCTTTCCCCTTTGTTTCTTTCCGTTAAATAACTGTTTCACATGTTATAACTAAGAATGTGATGCTTAACTTGAAATAATTTCTAAGCAAAAAATGAGATGGCTTAAATCACATCACTTACTCTACCTATCCTGCAAGAAACCATTCTTGTAAAAGCTTATTTTTCTATTTCAAGCTAATCAAGATAAAAATTAGCAAACATTGTTTTAATGTGTGAAAACTGAAGCCAGTATTAGTGAAGCAACATAAATACCAATATAACAATTAAGAAATTAACAACTTGAAATTATAGTTTCTTATCTTTTTCAAATTCAAAGATTCCATAGCATCATCAATTTGTTGTTTATTTATATTGTTATGGTTACTGCTACAAGGTGGAGGATTATGAATCAAAACCAATTTGGTATCAGAAACAAATCAAATATTGACAAAGTTAATCATAAAAATAAAAATCAAATCCCTATTTGATAATAAAATATCAAGTAATGAATAACTTCTAATTAGAAAAATAAAAGATAATAAAATTACAATAAATTCCCAAAAATATTTTGCCACAGGTGATTTATTAATCTGTTTGTATTGGATATTTCTAAAGTTCTCCTGAACTTAGTTTCCAAATGGCATAAACAAGGACATAATTTAAACAATTTAACTGATAAATGATAGATGTTTTATTTTTTAAATTTCTTCTTCTTTTGTAAGCCCAACAAATGTTTTATATTACTTTTATTTTGAGGAACCAATATTATATCATATTCTTTAAAAATATTTGTGAATTATTTATTTACCCAAGTAAACTTTTAAAAAATGTAATAATCTTTTATATTCTTAAGAGCAGAAACCTCCTTAACAGCTTTCTGATATTTAAACTCAATTTTTGCTCTCTCAGGTGCATAAGTACAATGAATAATGTACACAATAGTTGAGACAGTATTGTATTCCATAAAAAAATTTGATACCAAGTTTTCATCAGAAATATATGTTGTGAGACCCCCTGAATTCAAAAAAGCATTTTTAGAAAAATGTCAGTGTATGTGTGTTTAAAAATGAAAAATTTGTTAAATACTAGACTTGGTATTTAAGTTCAGTATCTCCCAAGGATGTGACATGAAGATTTTCAAGAAAATCCCCCCTCCCCAAACTACCATTTACATGAAAAATGTATGAACATTTTGATTTTCTAAAGATTTTCATTAAAACCTGTATATTAAGGATATTTACATGATAAATAAAATGTATATCCTGAATATGCTGGGAATAGCCTTTAAAGTCCCCTTCATTCTGGATAAATTTTGCATAACTGGTAAACCATAAAAGAAAGAAGAAAACTATGCAACAAATATGGATCCCGTCAAAACACACAATTTATGTCCCTTACATTTTTGGTGTAGAGGTAACCGTTTTCAACATATTCCTATTTCACTTTTAAAATACTTATACTTTTCTCAGACAGAAAGTTGCCCGTGTTTCTTTTGTTTTACTTCTGGCCAAGTAGAGATGTGAATTTCAATGCCAATCGCATAACAACAGCTTTTAAAACCTTGGACTATCCATATAGCATAGTGCATTCCTTTAGTTCCATTCTACTTATAAGGAACTAAGTAATAAGAACATTCTGCTAAAGCTTTTCTCAATTAGCATGGTGTAGAAAGAAGAATAAACTTTTGTTAAGAAACTTGTTTATAGAACAGTTAGAGTAAGCCATGTGGGTATAACACATCAGAATTTTTAATTATAAAATCAATGTTGAAACCATTAATTAAAGCAGTGTTTATAATGTGCTTATATTCTTTATTGAATTTATCTTTATTATGGGATAAATTAATTAACCTATAGATTAAACTAACTATTAAAAACAGCAAATTTATGTGAAAATGAGTTAAAGCTATTTGTGTAATTATTAGTATGAATTGATTTTTTGTAAATTCAAAAATTCAATTTATTATTACGTTTTATTATTTTTTAATCCAGGAGAGGGAGATAGCCATTTTCAATTTCCTATGTAAATTTTATAGCTTTATATTATAAATTAAAAAAATGTTAAAGCATCATTTACATATATATCAGGAATGAAAGCAAAGATATCATCTACATAATATCTATACCAAGTTTTAAAAATCTGTTATGTTCCACTCACATGATGTTATCTAGCTATTCCACAACAGATCATTCTTATAAAAGCTGATCCTTCCCTCTACTACATACTAATCAAGATAAAAAAAATGATAGTAGAAATGGTTGTATTAATATTCCTAATAAGAAGGAAAATAAGGGAATACTCTGGGCTAAAGCAATAGTTAAATGCTTATAAATGTAAAAAGAAGCTAGTAACAATGAAGAATAACACAAATATTAGTATAAAAATGATAGTTAAATGCTTTGAAAGCAGTTGCTATGTATTGAAATTTGTTCCTTTTCATGCCCAAGAGTTGACAAATTCCTGTATGAAAAAAGTTTTAACTATTTTAAAACTGAAACCAATAACAAGGAATATCTTTGAAATAGTCAACTCACTAAAAAATGTGAATGACATAATACTGTGTGTTTTTTAAAAAGATCTACATTTTTTTGTGAAGCAAGCTTTTGTGTATCTCTTACAGTTTATGAGTTACGCAAAAGTAATCCAGAATGAAGAGGCCTTCAGAGGCTATTCCCAGAAAACTCAAGATATACATTTTATTTGCGATGTGAATATCTTTAATATATGATATTTTAATCAAAACCATTAAAGCCATTTTTGAGAAAATCAACATATTTGAAACTTTTTCCATTTAAAAGAAAATTTGGATTGGGGGGATTTACCTCGAAATATTTTGTGTTGCATCCTTGGATGATACTAAACTTAAATATCAAGTATGGTATTCACACACACACACTCCCCTGCACCCGTGCGCACACGCGTACACACACATGCACACACACATGCATGTACACATGCATACACATGTATTTCTGGTGAAATCTTGGTACCAAATTTTTGAGTGGAATGCAAAATTTCCAATTATGATGGACATTATACATATGTGCTAGAGAAAAAAAAATATCTGATGAGTTACATTCACATGACTTTCTCTACATCTCTGTAACATTATTGATAAAAAGCTTCTACTTCATGCTAATCAAAATAAACATAAGCAGAAATTATTACTTGCTTCCTTATAAGTAGAAGGGAAATAAGGGAATAAACTAGGCGAAGTCAAATCTTTAAAAAGCTGGTTGCTATGTGATTGAAACATGTTTCTTTGCATGGTCAGGAGTTGAAAACTGTATGAGAAACATTTTTAAAACTGAAACAAAGAATATCTCTGAAGTGATTAACTCCAAAAGAATGTTGTATGACATAAATTGTGTGTTTTAATGAGATCTACATTTTTTTGCAAAGTAACATTTTTCCTATCTCTTATGAT
The DNA here is from genome assembly GCA_030762935.1 of Hymenopus coronatus. Taxonomy (NCBI): domain Eukaryota; kingdom Metazoa; phylum Arthropoda; class Insecta; order Mantodea; family Hymenopodidae; genus Hymenopus; species Hymenopus coronatus. The sequence continues at coordinate 124,349,836 of CM060894.1, read as the reverse complement.
TTACTAGTTATGCAAAAGGCATCCAGAATGAAAAGATCTTCAGAGGTTATTCCCATTAAAATCAAGATGCGCATTTTATTGGTCATGTAAGAATCTTTAGTATACTGTAATTTAATCAAAATCGTTAGAGCCATTTTTGAGAAAATCATAATTTCAAAATTTTTTCCAAAAGTTTGAGTGGGGGAATGTTTCTCAAAATCTTTGTGTCACATCCTTGGAAGATAGTATACTTAAATACCAACTTCGGTATTTTACGATTTTTTGTTTTAGTGTCATCATGTTTACAGACAAATGGACCCACAAACACACAGACACACCAACACATGGACATTTTTCTAATAATGCATTTTTTGGACACAGCAGACCTTAAAATGTAAACTTCTGGTGAAATCTTGACATAAAATGTTTGTGTGGAACACAATATCTTCTCTACCTACTATGTAGGTACTTAAAATAGTATGTGTATAGAAAGTAATTAGAGGGAGAGTTTTAGTGACCTATATTTCAAAATAGCTCATGAATAGTTCATCAAGAAAAGGTGAAAGTGGACTACCCGTCTCTAAACAGAAGTTCATTGATACAATTTGTCATTAAAACTCAAAAAGTTTTGATTATTAATAGGTTAATAAAATCAGTTACTAAATGTTCATTCAATTCTACAGAACTTAATCATTTTTTAAAAAAAATGTCAAAAGTTTTTCTCTAGGAATGCTTGGAAACAAAACAGTTCCATCGAATGAAACAAATTTATTATTAATTCAAAATCTTCTCGGGCTTCTAGCCAGGTTCACCCTGAAGACGAGGAAGATGCACTTCTTCGAAATGTTGGTGTCAAGCCAAGTTATTACCTGGCTAGAAGCCCGAGAAGATTTTGAATTAACACGTCGCCAGGAAAGCTATAGTTCTTATTTTAAATTTATTATTAGTAGACAATACAGCATTGTGAATCTTAATTAAATCAGTTAATAGCATCAGTTATTAAATGTTCATTCAATTCTATAGAACTTAATCATTTTTTAATAAATGTCAAAAGTTTTTCTCTAGGAATGCTTGGAAACAAAACAGTTCCATCGAAAGAAACAAATTTATTATTTGTAGACAAAACAGCATCATGAATCTTTTCTCCTAGCTCAAAAAATGTATAATATTTATACTCTACTTTTACTTTTAATAGTTTAAAGCTTAAAAATTTGATAGGTTAATTTATTCCTTAATAAAGATGAATTCAATGACAAATATAAACACATTATCAACACTGCTTTAATTAATGGTATTAATACTGATTTTATAAATAAAAAAATTGAGAAGTTTGAATATCAGAAAGCTGTTAGGAAGGTTTCTAATCTTAAGAAAATGAAAGGTAAATGGTAAAGGTAAATGAAAAGTGGTCCTTATTTTAAAAATCAGCCACATTGAGTATCAATCAATTTTATCTTAAGCCTTTCCTAAACAACTTATACTTATCATAAGAATAGGTCTCCCCCCTCATCAGCTATAAATGCTATACTTAAAAACTACCATAATTAGCTAAATATTAATTCAAATGTATCAGAAGTATCCAATATGTTAACATATCTTCTAGAGAACAAACATTTATTTCTGCACATAATATATGGTATATAAACATGCTTTTTTTCAACATATTTACCGTCTATGGGAATAAAAGCGAGGATCATGAACACAGCAATCAGTGAAAATATTCCCACTAATCTGTACATGAGGTATGCAACAACACACGTTTCAATGGGAGCGATCCAAATATACATACTATCCATGAGGCTGTAATCATAGCGGATTACATCATTTGATATTAGATTAACTGCTTGTCCCAAAGTGGTGCTTTCCAATGAGGTTTTGTTCAGCCGAAGAGTCTGAAAAAGATGCAAAAGTTTCTTATATTCAGAAAATCTGTATCATTCTTGTTGATAGTGCTTCTAATGCTGATATTTCTCTAGTCAGTAACAGGTGTAATGTATATATAGTTAAAAAATTGTTACATTCACATGATTTTTTCCTACCCACTATTATTTATTTGTGTGTAAATACTGCTCATCATTGTTACATGAGAATCAAAAAGTGAAGAAATAGTTGCAGGAGTAGTGACATTACACTTATCATTGCAGATAAGGATATTTAGGAAAGCTTAATAAAAATTTTAAAAGGTAAAAAAATAAAAGGCCATATATGCTGAACTTAAAATTCCATAATATTTAAATGCAGGCTTTAAAATTTCATGACATAATGAGAAACAATTGAATGGCACCAGTACTTTATAAAAACTGAAAACTTCACAACAATAATAGTGGACATCTTGGAAATGCTGATGCCACAAAAAGTTATTTGAAATAAATTGTGTATGTTTTAAGAGATCTACACTGTTTTAGCTCATTAACTCATTTTATTCATCCTTTAAATACAACCTTTAAAGGGCGCGCCAAGCTTACATATACATATGCATTTATAACTTATTTACCTTGCAGTACTTAATTTATATTCTTCTAGGCTATAGAATTCAATTTCTAATAAGTAGTTTTTTTTTTTTTTTTTTTTTTTTTTTAATATTCCTTTGTTATTTTTAATAATTTTTATTTATTTAGGTAAATAGTTGTTTCCCCATACTTCTTATATCTTGATTATTTAAGGTACCTCTAAGAGTAGATCTAAAATACTCATTTTTGTTTCTTAAGCAATAGTTATAATTGTTTACCACTATAACAAATTACATAAAATTTATTCTGAATGAAGAAGACTTACAGACTATTCCCCAAAGTATATGTTTTATTTGTCATGTAAACATTTTTGAAATTATGTTTTATTTAAAACAATTAGCCATTTTTACTAAAATAAAAATTGTTAAATTTCTTCCATGTAAACTTAAGTTAAACTTATTCCATTAAGATAAGATTTTCCATTTTTGAGTTGTGCTGTTCCCTCCCTCCCTCCCTCCCTCCCTAAAACCCCCCCTTCCTCTCTCCCCCACCCACTCACTCACTCACTCACTCACTCACTCACTCACTCACTCACTCACTCACTCACTTACTGACATATAGATCTTTTCTAAAAAAAAAAAAAAAAAAAAAAAACTGTCTGTTCATGAGGCCTCAAAACATTTATTTTAATCAAATCTTAGAATAAAATGTTTAGTTGAAGTGCAGTACTTCCCCTATATACCAAGTATATAATAGAAAAGGTAAAAGGACTTCATCATCAATAGACCAAAGAGACTTCATTAATATTAAGTGAGCATTAAGATGCAGGTTCCTTTTCCCAAAATCTAAAATATACTATATAGCTAATAATAAATACTGAAAACTGGAGCTTAGGTATTTAAATATATAAGATTATAAAGTAGAGTATACATGAATAACATTATAAGGAAGAGCAGAGAAATCACATGCAGGAGTAAGGTGGAATTTTGAGCAATCCAGAAGTATCTATATATTAAAACATCAGTAAAGCATATATCAGTTTATCATGAAATATGATTTTGTTACTATTCTCCCCTACGAGTGTGTTCAATACTTTCCCTTATTGTACATATAATTGGCACACTATGATTGCCTCAGACTTTCTTACAAACTACCACCATAACTTGCTGCAGATCCGAAATTTATATGAGGAATCTTGTATTGAAGGTTGAAAGTTATGTTTGTGATATTATCTTATTTTCAACACTGATAACAGCTTATGATTTGTGATGTTTGTCGAAGACTTCATAAGAAAAGCAAAGAAATTAATCCATTTACCCTAAAGATATGACCAGTAGGTTTCTGCTTTCTTATCTTTTTAGTCTAAATAGAAAGAGGAGAAGAAACAAGATTAAGTTCAAAGAATGCTAATAAAACAGAGTTACAGTCACTAGCTTTTAAAGCATCTTTTGAGGGCACATTTTGCTAAAACTTTTCTCATACTTAGCAATTATGTCTAATAGTTGGCTAAAAATACATTATGTTTTGTAATGTTATAGCTTCGTAGTATTAAGGTCTTCAGGAAGCAAAAGAAAGTGATAAGAATTATGGCTAATGTTGCAAATAAAACTAGTTGTAAACCATATTTTAAACAATTTAAACTTTTACTTTTACCATGCATGTTTATTTATGAAACACTAAACTATACAAAAAAACAATGCTGAAGTTCATAAACATAACACCAGAGCAAAGAAAAATTTATTTGTAAATTCACATAGAACCAAACTATATGAAAATAGCTTCACATAGGCTGGTCTACATTTATACAACAAACTACCCCAATATATAAAGAACATTGAATCCCAGCTAAAATTCGAAAACATTTTGTTTAAATTCTTAATGGACAATAGCTTTTATAGTGTAGATGAATTTATACATCACGAACTGGTATAAATTGTACAATCTGTAAAAATTGTCTTTATGACTCAATTCTGTATATTATTTCCTTTTATATTTAAAATTTGTTAAATCTTGTATTTCTGTATTTTAATCTTGTGTGCATCTTGATATAATTTTGTTTTTTCTTGTATCTTAAATTGAGTGTCCTATAACATGTATTGTGTTTCTATGGATGAAAATAAATACAATACATATTCTTTTATATTATTTATTGCATAAAGAAAGTATATTATTTATTCCAAAACTGGGTAAAATCCACATAAGAAGAAGATGGAAAGTCTATGATGGACTGGATGCTTACATTTCTAGATAAATATTAAACCTACTTTTCTGTATATTAAGGAGGTTAGGGCAGCTCTCATCTTCATTCCCAAATGATGCAAATAAAGCATACTGGGCTGTCTCACCAACACCCCAATAGTTGAGCACAGCACAATCCCAGCAGCATACAGAAAGGCTTCAGTTTGAGTAACATGTGAATCCTTTGTGAAATACTCTAACAGTCCACCAAGTAACAGCGGCTGAAATACTCTGTAATAGATTTGTGGAAATAAAAATAGTATAAATGACTCTGAGAACTGCAACTTTCACATACAAAAATTCAAGGTACAAGCATAATTTTTAAATCTGCTATTAAATGGGATTAAACCTAATTTGAGGAAATAGAAGCTAGTAGCTGTGATGCATAGTCATATAATAAGTGAGTTGGTAAATGGTTACACTACATCAATGAAAAAAAAATAGCACAGTCAGGAATAAGAGGAGTTGCCTTGAACTGGTTTAGAAGCTATCTCCTTAGAGCACAATATGTCAGCCTAAACAATTATTCCAGCCCAATATTAACAGTAAAGCATGGAGTTCCACAAGATACAGTGTTAGGTCCAATTTTATTTCTTATCTTCATTAATGATATAGGAAATGCAGAACTAATAGGTAAAATATTTCTATTTGCAGATGATATTTTTCTATTTTATGAAAATAAATCTGAATCGCAGGTAATGAAAGATATGCAAACTGACCTTACAACACTGCAGACATGGTTCACAAATAACAACTTAATCCTTAATGCCAAAAAAACTAAATATATGCTTTTTCATAAACCCTCTAGACCAATTACAAGTAATATGTCAATTAAGATCAAAGATAATGTTATAGAAAGAGTAAACAAATTTACATACCTATGGCTAACACTAGACTCATCTTTGACATGGACATACCATATTGAACACATTATTAGCAAAACAAACTCCATTATTCGCATATTGTACAGACTAAAAGATCTAGACTTAGACAACAGTTGTAAAAGAAATCTTTATTTTGCACTCTTGCACCCCAATTTTCTGTATTTAAATGCAGTATGGTCCAATAACAATAAAGAACAGCTAAACTGTCTAGAAATCCTACAAAAGTGGGCTATTAAAATACTTTATGGATTTAACATTTTAAAACCTTCCGTAGAAGTATTTAAGGAAACAAATATACTGCCATTTTCCTTTCTCTGTAAATATAGTGAATCTTCATTCGTGTACAAAGCTGAAAATAACCTCCTATGTACCAACTCTGTACCAAAAGAGATATTCACTCCTACAAAACTAGATCAGCCAATCACATATGTATAGAATCAGTTAACTCTACCAAATATGGAATAAAAAGTACATTACATAGTGCCACCAAAACATACAACAGTCTCCTATTTATCCCAATTTAAAAACAAACTCTTCAAATACCTACTTGAGCAGTACTGTAATTCCTAAAAATTTGACAACAGAAAATCCCTATGATGTTTCTTGAAATATTGCACTAAGTTTAATCACACACCCACACAAATTACAATAAAAAAAAATTGTTTGTATATATATAAAATGTATACTTATATACTCTTTTTTTATATGTGTTAATGTGATTTATTCTTTGTATTTTTCTTACCGCCTCACTAAAGGGCAGTCCCTATCTAGAGCAATATGCTCATCGGGACATTCTATGTAAATAAATAAATAAAAAAAAAATAAATAAAAATGCCATTTACTTGACTTTTCAGCGATGTAGTGTTACCATTTACTAATACCTTATTATATGGGATAAACCTATTTTTTGTTTCATTGGTTCTGTTGTGTACCTGTGTTACATTTTTCTGAATTTTAAAATTAGTTCTTTTCTGTTACAATTTTCCCCAGAATAAATTCCCTAAGTAATTAAACCTTGAAAGTGTGCAACATATAAGATTTGAGCTTCTACCAGAGTTATTATTTAGATATTGTTTTATATAAATGTCACTGTTTAATTTATGTATGACATCTGCAATATGTCAGTTTTTTTTTTTTGGTAGTGTTTAACGCCCGCTTTAACTGCTTATGGCACCGCAGGCGGTGACACTGATGATACATGAATGAAGATGGAGCACCGGTGGAATGCGATGGCAAGGGAAACTGGAGAACCCGGAGAAAACCCGCCCCAGCGCCGCTTTGTCCACCACAAATCTCACATGCGGTCGCTTAGGATCAAACCCAGGCTGTCTAGGTGAGAGGCGAGTAACTTCTCGGCCATGGTGCGGCCACAATATGTCAGTGATGATGATGATAATAAATGCAAAAACTGAGATGCATCATCCTGTCCCATTCTGATCTATGTGAGTAAAGCATTTAGAATTTTAATTGAATAATTAGGTTTACCTGGCCACTTCGATGAAAATCATCATAAGTTGACAGGGTACTACTTGTAAACCAAAAGCTTTAGCAAGAGCCAATATCAAACTAGGCCTCTTTTTCTTCTTTAACGCATTTCTCCAAATTCTGAAACAGTGTGATGATTATCAATAAGTGCAGTAACAGTCTTTTTAGTAAAAAATTATATGTCAAATGTGTTCACATATTTGGGAATAATTAAACCTTTCTAGTCTTCCTCCAAGCAAGTCAGATCTATGTTCTCTGAGAGGCTCATAAAGATCTTCACTTTTCAGTTCTTTTCTGTAGCCTTCAGCAAATATATTAAGTGTCCATCTGAAAATTAAATTCAAAGTATATCCATTCAGCATTTTATTCATATTTAGATTAAAACAGATTTACACAGACAACTTAATAAAAATCATATAAAAATGCCTATACAATGCAATAACTGTAAATTGGGTAACTATAATGTGAAAAAAATCTAATGTGTTATATTCATATGATTTTCTCTATGCTCTATCATTATTAATGGATATAAAGTACTTCAATGGAAGGTTATTTTACTATCTATTTCTCTTTAAATGAGACTAAACTTTTCAGAAATAGCTACAGTGCACGTTTCATTATGTCTACAAGCAAAGGTAAAAGCAGCAGTCAAATGTTTGAGAACTAGATACCATATGCCTGCCTTAAAATTCCATTCTTTTTCCATGCAATCACAAGAAGCAATTAAATATCAAAAGGACCTTAAAAGAATGACAAAGAATCACACAACTCAAACTGTTAATAACAGATATCCCAGCAATAGCAAAGGCCACAAAAAAGTTATTTAAAATAAATTGTGGGTTCTGAAGAAATCTACATTTTCAAATTAGTGTACTAGTGTACTTTGTCTTTCAATTAATGTGTACCAGTTAAGCAAGATATTACAATATCCTTTCCAAATGAAGAGGACTTCACAGAATATTCCCAGAAAATTCAAGATAAGTTTTATTTCTCATGTATATATCTTTAATACTTCAATTTAAATTGAAGGTGAAAGTCTTCATGTTGCATCTTTCGAAGACACTCAATTGAAATACCAAGTCTGGTATTTATCACACACACACGCACACACACACACACCAGCGGGGGCTGCTGTATAGGAGTACAAGAGCACGTGAACCTCCAATATTTCTTAATGGATCTTCTTTTTCTCTTTCACGAAACATTTAATAAAATGCACTATCCGGTGCCACTTGTTTAAATATGCCGCGCTCTGCTCTTCAGATTGAACACAGCCGAGAACCTGAGTATGTGGCAACAACGCTTGTAGCACAGGCCTTGTGTGCTAGCGTATAAGTAACGTTTAGCAGCTCTGCACTTGCGCGGCCAACAAAACAGCTTGGAATTTTACAGCCAGAAATGAGCACAGTGCGACCATGCACATTAACACCTCAAGGGTTCTGTTTATCAGCAGGAGGTGCTGCTATCTTTGAGATTTAGTTGAAACTATTCGGAAGTGCAACTGCAGTCTTTGTGAGACGCGCTATTTTTCTTAGTAATTTGCATTTTATGGGAGAGTTAAGCAGTTCAAAACAGAAAACAACTTCAACGAAGAAACTTTTCTGCAATTAACCGAGCTACTGAAGATTGTTAGCACTACGACCTTGACTACATCAGAACCAGAAATATGCTTTTCCACAATAAAAAGAATTGACTTTCAGCCTGGCAATGCTTGATATTGAGAATAAACTGGTCAACAGCATACAAGACTTTATTCACCAAGTGTTAGAAAAGTTTGCACATTTGAAAAACTGGTGCATGGAATTTCTGTACTAATAAATTTGGTGTTAATTACGTGATTCAAACAATGTAAATATTATTCACTGGAAATACCATTCTTCACATAAACTGCATCAAAGGATTTCACCCCTTCATCACCTCATCTTGCTGTTAACTTTTGGAGAAATTCAACATATTTACAATGCTGGATGGGTGATGATTTGTGTAACAAATTTATAATTCTTGTTATTAGGCACTATCATTGTTTCTAATATTATTGTATTTTATGTGGCGGCGACGGTGGTAGCAGTAGCGGCAGCAGCTGCGGTGGTGGTAAATTGCTGATTTTGTTAACACCTAAATTTTTAATCCACAAGCCGCCACTGACGCACATACATGCATATGTAGGTTAATTTTTCTAAAATTGCTCTTTTTAGATTTCTGGGATCCTCAAAACAAGTATTTCTTGTGAAATACTAAATAATTAAACACTAAATATCCCTCTTTCCTTTTAATATTAAATACTCTTTCCCTCACTTAACAATCACTATTCACCTCACTAGCTATCATTCACTCAACTCCCCCATTCTCCATTTTCCCTTCCTTTACTCTTCTCTAAACTATTGTATAACTGAGAGTAATTCCACCTCTACCTCACTATTTTCACCATTTCCTCTCCTTTCATGCTCCTTCCTCACCATCATGGCCAAATTCAGCAATAATGGTCCTGTGCACTACACCAGCAACTTCTTCTCTCTCATCTCCATTCTTCTTCTCCTTCCTCACTCACTCCATAACTATAATTCAGCAATAATAAACCTACTCACTACATCGGCACCTACTTCTCCCTCACATTCATTCTTCATCTCCTTCCTCGCTCACCACCATTACTGCCAATTCAGCTCTGGTAAGACTATTCATTACTCTGGCACATCTCCATTCTTCATCTCCTTCCTCCCTCTCCCACTTATCTTCCCATTAAATCTTTATTACTCTAAAATGTCTCTTAAATTTCAATATTATAATTAAATTCATCCAATAATATATCTTGTAAATGTTGGCTTAAATTATCTTCCTCCAGTCTTCTGTTTTCTATTCTATTTAAAATTCTTTGAGATCTTCTAATTTCTAATGCTCTAATTGGTAAAGGTACTTTTGTCTTTCATCTTCTTCCCATGCTGTTTTACTCACATGGTTAGTCAGGATTTGTAGATGTTTAGTTAAATCTGGATTTCTCAAAACTGTACGTATATAATATCCTCCTAGCTTATTTCTTTCTTTGAGTAAATTTTGATTATAACTATTACATTAAAAAATTGTTTGTTCTGGTGTATCTTGCACTTTACAAGTTTCCCAGATGTGTTTATTTTTTCCAGTATGTTTTGTATGGTCCAGCCCTCTAATATAATGAATAAGGCCTTTGGTGGGTTGTATTTGGTTTAATTTTAACCTTTCAGGTACATTATTAAAAAAAAAGTTATTATGCACCCTTCTTCCTATGTTATTATATTTAATACCAGATATTGTATTGCATCTATTTCCAACTATTTTCTCTACCAAATCAGAATTTTGGTTCTTTAGCCAAAATATTGCTCCCTTCAGCTTAATCAAATAGTCTATGGGCGAAATAGTTGTAGTACTTAAAAGTGCCACGTGGGTGATATTTACAACATCTGTAAAACTTAGTAATATTTTCCTTTGAGTTTTCCTAAGTAAAGTTGTAATCGCTGCATCACTCATCCTCACTGTCAAACACTGGCTACATAGGATTGATGCAAAAATTATGTTGTGCTAAATAATTTTTTTGAATACTATTTCCTAATTTAATCATAGTTTTTTCTGATGTTAGCCTTATAAACTCTGTATGCTTTCTAAAATTTAACTTTTCATTTAATAAAATTCCTAGATATTTGGATTCTGTATTTCTTTTTGTGTTCTGATTATTAATCTTAATTATTGGGCCTCTTCTTAAATTTACCTTAAATAACATGTAACATGATTTATTTGGTGCAACATTAACTTTACATTTTTGCAGCAATTATGCAATATCTCTATTAGGTTTTTTTTAATTTTGTTTCAATCTCAAATTGACTCTGTCCCTCGATAATAAACATCAAATTGTCTTAATTAAATAACTCAGAAGTTTGAGACAAGTGAAGTTTTAATCAATGTGATGTTGAAAATGAGTCGGAATAGTAACACTCACCTCACTTATATGTAATACATATGTTTTGAACAATTACATATAAGTGAGGTGAGTGTTACTATTCCGACTCATTTTCAACATCACATTGATCAAATTGTCTGCATATGCCATGGCGTTTTTAATATTATCATTCATCACTTCCTCAATTAATGTTTACACAACAATATCACAAAACAGGAGTGCAAGAACTGATCCTTGTGGACATCCTTTGGTAATGTTCTTTTTTATTGTCTTATTTATTTCTTCTATGAAATGCTACAATTTGTACAGTAATCTTGTAAAATTTTATATATACCTTGTAGGTAATTTTTAAACTTTAATCTGCCCAAAAATTATCTCCACAAATTATCAAAGGCACCAGAAATATCAATTTGTATCCCTATTATATATATTTCCCTCACTTTCTTTAATTTTCGTAATATTTCATTTATGGTGTCTTCTTTGATACTCCTTTCCTGAATCCATATTGTTTATTGTTCATTGTTCATTCTTATCATACTTCTATATACAAAGTTTCTTTTGTTAAATATTTGTTCAAATATTTTCCCCATTATTTTAAGTAGACATATAGCCCATAGGACTATTTTGGATCCTTATCTGTTCCTTTTTAAAAATTATAACTTTTATTATCATCCATAATCTGGAAATCTTCCTTGCTATAAACAATCGTTAAAAGTGATATATTAGAAGCTTAAAGATAGTGAAGCACTATTGAATTAAGTAAGTGTCTACTCCTCGACACATAAATTTAATTGTTATAAAGTTTGTGTAAAAATTGTATAACATCATCCTTTAAATTTAATAACATTTCATTCATAATTCCATTGGGTCCAGCAGCTTTTTTTAATTTTTTAAATGTTAACTTAATTTCAGTTATATTCACTGGATAAATAATTCTACAGTTATTATATGGCATAGCCATTTCAATCCTGCTCCTTATATTTATTTCTCCATCTGTACTCCTATCATCTGGTAATAATGATGAAACAAATCCTCCCAACAATCAGTCATTTCACCCTCTCCTTTCTCCAATTTTGTAATTACTTCTGGTTTTTTAATCTTATCCATAATATTTTGTACAGCAGTCCCCAAGCATCCAGTTATTTTATCTTCTACAAAAGTTTTCCTCTGTTGTTTACGTGTTTCTTCCAATAAGTTTTTATATTTTTCTTTCCCTTTATATTTTTACAGGTTATTTTCTCTTCTGTATAAACAATTGATTTTTTTATACTCTTTTCTTAATCTTTTGGTTATAGATCTTTGTTCATCCAAATTTTATTAAAAAACTTTTTTGGTCTTGTTTTTGGTATTGTCTTTCGAATTACATTTTTTATTGCTCTTGTTAAATTTTCCATATCTTGATCAACCGAAAAACCTTCATATTTCAAATTCACTAATCAATATTCTTCTCTCATTTTATTCCAGTCAGCTTGTTGAAAATTATACAATAAATCTCCTCTGTCTTTTTGAACCTTATTTAATGCAGGGGTACTGTATTTAAAATAAATTATCATCACTGGAAGTTAGTCCTTCACCTACTTTCCAATTATACATTTTTGTTTCTGCTTTTCTTGAACACAAGGTGACTTCTATATTTTTCGTTGCCTCAGCCCTGTTGTGGTAGGAGGGGGGATTGTTATTTTGATTTAATATTACTACATCCAATTTGGCTATTACTTCTATTTTTTTCACCCTCTCATCTGTTTGTTTCCTGTATCACCACTTGGATTTGGCATTACAGCCACATAAATGTGCCACTTCCATATCTTTGAATTTGATATGTATTTCTTTTAATTTACATAAATATGGTTCTATTTGTTGATAGTATTCAAAATAATAATTTGCCAACATAAATTCACCATTTTTGTGTATAATTTCCACACAATTTATGTGCATTTCCAAAAATTTTACAATCTTAACTACCTGTAAACTTGAATTTAATATTATCATTACTGCCATGGGATTTGTCTTGATAAAATATATGGAATGTGGACATTTATTACATATGGTTCCTGAATGCAAATAATCTCCTCATTCAGGTCCTCAAAAAAGTTTCTTAACTCATACATGACTAATTTACTTCTTTGACCATTTATTTGTACATTTCTCAAAAATTCTGACATTAAGAAATAATTTCAGAAGAAAGTAAGAAATAAAGTTTGATTTTAGGAAAAACACTTCTTTTGTAGCTTTTAACAAACTGTTCCTATTTTCCTGGCACTCTACTGTCATATCTTATCAAATTTGGCTACCTTCCTCTGTTTATTGTATATTTACTTTGACTGATTACTATTTTTTCATACAAAATTCTTGGTACCAATACTTAAATGTTGTGCTAGATGACTAATTGCATTTTCTGATGATTCTATTTTTTTTTTTTTTTTTTTTTTTTTTTACTGGTTCATAAGTATTTATTTTGTAGGTAGCTTGTTTAGATTTGAATGGAGTAGAATTTGTATTAATTACAATTATTTCTTTCTTTTCTGGTGTTATGGTTGGTTTACTAGTAGCTGTTCTGCTGGCACATCTGAACATAACAGTGTGGCCAGCTTTGACTAGCATAAAAGACTATTCCATCATAGCTCAAAACAAAATCTTTATATGCCTCTTCCAAATTTAAATTTTCATTTCTTCTTTAAAAGGCCCAATTAACAATGCAAATAACTATTTTGGATCAGTTGGTAAATCTATAGATTTTAATTCATTTTTGTCAACTGCATTTGGTGCTGGGAATAAAATTTTAGCTCCATTCATGTGTTGTTTTCTTATTAAACATTGCAGTGCAGCACGTAATGTTCAAAATTACTGTATGTTTCATTTACATTAGCAGTAATGCAAAGGCATCAAACTGCAATGACCTACACATTGCATTCTTGTAGTATTTACAGCTGATGTATTGTTAATTTCAGCTTCCTTATAACTTTCTTTATCTTTTTGTATTTTTCATCTTTCTTAAAATCTGTTTCATCAATTTTCACAACTTTCTTATTAATCTTATGCCTCTCCCTCCTTGATCTTTCCAAAAAGGTTGTCTAAAGTACGTGGATTTTTAACTACCCCATACTTTGCATATTTATTATTTATGCTTACATCTTCCTCTGAACTGTATCATTTTCAATAATTACATCGTAATCCACATGTATTTTCCATTTATTTTTTGTATCTATTTCTGTGTCTATTTTATTGATTGTAATTTTGGTGGTAAATTAGGTTTTTCTGGATCAATTGCAACTTCCTTTTGTTGATTTATTTTAACATCCTCTGGTGTATTACTGCCTCAACTTTTAATTCTGGGCATACTTGTTCATCTGTCTGTGTCATAATGACATGCTTTTGATTTCCTTAGTTTAAAGTTTGTTTTCTTAATTTATCCTCAATCACTCTTTGAAGGTTTCATTTAATCCTACTTGGTGTATTCTCTTCTTTTTTTTTGTTTCAAACCTATTATATAAATTTTACTCTCCATAATCGGTTCTCGCTAAAAGTTTCTCTAACATTAGATCATATGTTGGACAATTATTTTTACCTCCACATTTCTTTTTTCCCTCTATCATAAGGAATGCAATTAGCAGGCTGGTCTTTTTACTAACAATCCTCCTTCTTATGATCCTTTCCACAGTGAGCACAAATAGATTTCTCTATGTTGCAGTATTTGGCAACATGACCATAATCCTGATATTTGACTCATTTTGAAGCAGAAACAAAATCTTTAGCAGATATGGCTTGAAAATTAATATATACAATGCATATGTATGATGTGCATAGTAGATAGAGAAGGTATTGTATTCCACCCAAAAATTGGTTACCGAGATTTTAGGGGAATATATGTTCATGAGATCTCCTGATTCCAAAAAATGCATTTTTAGAAAAAAATTCAGTGTGTGTGTGTGTACAACATAATTCAAAAATGAAAAGTATGTTTAATACAAAATTTGGCATTTAGGTTTAGTATCTCCCAAAGATTTGGCACAACGGTTTTCAAGAAAATCCCCCACCCCACTCTTTACGTGGAAAAATGTTAAAAAAATTTGATTTTCTCAAAATGGTTCTAACAATTTTGATTAAAATACCATATATTACAGATATTTATATGACAAATAAAATGTATATCCTAAAGTTTTTGGAAATCTCTTCATTCTGCATGACTTTTGTGTAATTTTTGTATAACTAGTAAGCTGTAAGAGATAGTCAAAAACCTAGTACACAAAAATTGTAGATCTCAATGAAACACATAGTTTATGTCATGTTCATTTTTTTTTGTAGAGTAGTCAAAAACCTACTTTACAAAAAATGTAAACCTCATTGAAACACCCCTAAGTACTCTTTTACATGGAATAATTTTTTAATATTTTGATTTTGTCAAAAATGGCTCTAACAATTTTGTTTAAAATATTGTATATTAGAGATATTTACATAGCAAATAAAATGTACATATAAATTTCTGAGAGTAGCCTCTGAAGTCCTGTTCTTTCTAAATTACTTTTGTTTAACTGATAAACCCTTAGAAATAGACAAAAACTTACCACACAAAAAGTGTAATCTCATCAAAATACAATTTGTGTCCTTTACATTTTTGTTGTGGAGGTAACCATTTCCACGATATTTGTTGTTATTGGTTTCATTTTTAAAATACTTATATTTTTCTCAAACAGAAAATTGCTCATGTTTCTTTTGTTTTACTCCTGGCCAAGTAAACATGTGAATTCCAATGACAGTTATATAATGATAGCATTTAAAACATTTGCCTATCTCTTTAGCATAGTGCATTCCAATAGTTCCCATCTATTTATAAGGAAATAAGTAATAAGATTATTCTGCTAATGCTTATCTTGATTAGCATTGTGTAGAAAGAAGAATAATCTTTTGTAAGTTGTGTGTAGAACAGCTAGAGAAAGTCATGTGAGTGTAACACAGATATTTTGGTGAGAGAGAGTCGTGTGTGTGTGTCTCTCTCTTTATTCATCGTTGGAAATTTTACAATTTCATGGTTTCGTCAGGAATACAATATTATATAGAGAAAACAGACTTAATAGTTACTATATTTATTATGAAAACCATTAAGTAAATTAGCATAAGAAATAACACAAGACACCTAAATATATACACAATAAATGTGGTGTTGGAGTTCATAAGTCTTTGTACAATAGCAAAAAAAAAAAAAAATAAATAAAAAAAAAAATACAAATTACATATTAATCAGATTAGTTTCTAAAATAATCAAAACACTCCTGCTCGTTATAGAAACTCTACTCAATTAAAAATGTTTTTACTTCTTTCCAGTTATTACATAACTGATTTAACTAGTATAATTTATTTTTTGTAGCTTCTGGATTGAAGTTAAAATTTATTCCAAATTGTAATGAAGTACATGACAAATAAGGAAGACATAATTGATAAAGCTTTAAAGCCTGCATATAATTTATGTAAATATTAAAATTCGAAGGCTTTCATGGCCGGTATTATAATCACTCATAGGAAACAAATCCGGGCTTGTTGGCCGTGGTCCACGTTTCACCTGCATCTGCAGCAAGCATCTTCAATGGCATACATCTCCGTGGCCTCTCAGTAATGACTGGTACGTTCTCTGGAGCGGTTGGCTTATGTATTATGGGAGATACCACCCTTGCATGACCTGATTGGTCCAGATTGCGGTCCCCTGCATCCATGTTGTGTCTGTTTGGCGCACATGTTTTCTTGTTTGATCTGTTCTGTAAGGCTGGGTGCCAAGTTTTATTTAATCTGAATGTTTCTGAAACGTCTGAAGGAACAAGGGGAAAAGCCCAGTGGACCACGGCCAACAAGCCTGGTTTTGTTTCCTATAATTATGTAAATATTAATCTTTTTTTCTCTAATAAATGAGTATTGAAAGTGGTAATGAATGTTTTAAATAAAACCAAAAAGAAAAATTAGTATGAATAATTAAGCATTTTTAAAGAATATTAACCTTCTTAAGGTACATTTACACATTGGAAATTACGACTTTTGCTTATTCTACATGTGCTATGAACTTAGTAGTTGGAGAAGATATTGTATTGTACTTTCTTTGCCCTGCAGCTTATTCTCAAATATGTTTATAAAAAGCACAAAATATACTTACCCCAGAAAACAGGCTGAAATAAAATTGGCACTAGCCCTGGGATTGGGATTTTTTATGCTTTGCTTGCCACTGTTCATTTTGCTGCAATTATCCCTTCAGATGCAAAGGTGCCCTAACACACTAAAACAAAAACCAATTTAATATGTTATGAAACACAACACTCTGTAGAGGAGGCCGGGCCACTATGAGTCTAAACAATTCAAACTCTCAAAGGTATACTTAAATACAACATGATTTTAACAAACTTTGCATAATTTAAAGGGGAGTATATATTTTAATATTAATTTTTCAGAGTTTTTAAAATTATCAATGTCTTTTTGGAAAAATTAAAATACATTTTTTTGGTAGATGATCCAAGGTGCCCCTTATATGGCACTATGGGTCACTCATTCTCAGGGGCACTATGGGTCACACACAGAACAACTAATTCCATTCAAAAAGTAACGGTGAAGTGAGCTGAAATGAATTTTATTTTACATACATATGGTTATATGAATTAGGTACATTGCAACAAAGCAAGGCATGTTGGCTCAGTACATATTTATCAAAAAAACAAAGACCTAAATATTGTAGTGTCATATGAAATCTTTGAAAATTATATTATTAAGAATACAATGTATTTTATGAAAGAAGTTTATTGCTTAGATCTGTCTATTGCACAGATCATAGTGCTTCATTGCACTTTTCAGATTCAAAGGCATTATTAGACATTTGCAATGGTAAATTCCTGTTGACATTTATACTGGCCTCATTTCGTTTCCATCACATTTCTTCCATCAAAGGAAGAATTAATGTCGAAAGTGTTTCCAAATGTTTGTGCAAATTACAAAAGCTGTACTTGGTTGAGTGAACGAGTCATTTTAGCAGCAAATTCAAAGGCCAGGATATACTTATTCCAAGAATAACAGTAATGTCAACCGACTTTCCTTTTGAATTTAAGCGCGCCTTGCATTCGCAATGACAATAAATCCCAAGGTCAATCGTTGGAAGTGTGTAGAATATACCTTGAATTGTCGTGTTTTTCGAATGGGTAGTTGTACATTGCATGCTCAAGAGTCGGCAAACCACCGGCGCTATTTGTTTTCTCTCCGGAAGGAAAATTGTGCCTTACAAGGCATTACAATAAAGTATTGTAAAATTATTTAATTGTAATTTTACTTCATTGCATGGTCATATTGTAAACGGAAAATTTTGTCTGAGTTCTTTTCATTAGATATACCACCCATGCGAAGTAGGTTCAAGTCATGCTTGCTCTGGCCAGTGGGAAAAATCCCAAACACTATGTATCTGCAGCTTAAATGTGTGTGGGTCAGCAATGTTTAGTATGGTTGAGGTGTAGACAGTAGAACATTTATTATTATTGTTGTTGTTATTGTTATTCTTATTGTTATTATTATTATTATTATTATTATTATTTTTTTTTTCCTTCTTCATTTATTCAAACCAGCATGCCCCATTACCAAAGTAATATTACATGCATTACATATTTCACACTATTTACATTGTGTATACATTATTTACACAGTTCTGTATATTTTAATACTTCTTTCAGTATTGTTATCTCAAGTTGCACTTTTTCACTTGTCCTTCAGACCCTATCATGCACTATTGCTTTCACATATTTGTTAAAATGTCTAAAATGTTTGTGTATTATTTCTTTCTGTGGCACTGGCCATGTTCCTCCACTTTTGCGGATTTCTTCTTTTAGCTTGTTTCTGGCGTGTTGCTGCATTTCACAATCGTATAGTAGATGATCTACGGTCTGTGTGGCTTTCCGACATGGGCAATTAGAGACTATTATTTATTATTATTATTATTTATTATTATTATTATTATTTATTATTATTATTTATTATATTATTATTATTATTATTATTTATTATTATTTATTTATTACTATTATTTATTTATTATTATTTATTTATTTATAGTTAATTTATTTTTATTATTTATTATTATTATTATTATTATTTATTTATTGTTTATTTATTATCATTTAATTATTATTTATTATTATTTAACTATTATTATTTATTATTATTATTTATTTATTATTGATTTATTATTAATTATTTATTATTATTTATTACTATTTATTTGTTTATTATTTATTTATTATTATTTATTTATTTATTATTATTTATTTATTATTATTTATTATTTATTTATTTATTATTTTTATTTAATTATTTATTTATTTATGATTTATTAATTTATTATTATTTATTATTTATTTATTGTTTATTTATTATTTATTATGTATTTATTATTTCTTTATTATTTATTTATTTATTATTCATTTATTATTTATTTATTATTTTTATTTATTTATTATTCATTTATTATTTATTTATTATTTTTATTTATTTATTATTATTTATTTATTATTTATTTATTATTTGTTTATTTATTTATTATTCATTTATTTATTTATTATTTATTATTCATTTATTACTATTTATTTATTATTACTTATTTATTATTTATTATTATTTATTTGTTTATTATTTATTATTTATTATTAATTTATTTATTATTTATTATTAATTTACTTATTTATTTATTATTGTTTATTTATTATTATTTATTTATTATTATTTATTATTTATTTATTATTATTTATTTATTATTTATTTATGCTTTATTTATGATTTATTTATTATTTATTTATGATTTATTTATATTTTATTTATGATTTATTTATATTTTATTTATGATTTATTATTATTTATGATTTATTATTATGTATGATTTATTATTATTTATGATTTATTATTATTATTATTATTATTATTATTTATGATTTATTATGGTTTATGATTTATTATTTATGATTTATTATTATTATTATTATTATTATTATTTATGATTTATTACTATTATTATTTATGATTCATTATTATTATTATTATTATTTATGATTTATTAGTATTATTTATTATTATTAATTATTATTATTTATTATTTTAATTAATTATTATTAATTATTATTATTATTAATATTATTAATTATTATTATTGTTGTTGTTATTATTACTATTATTAACATTACTTTTATAAGGCTTAATTGTATCTATGTATTAGAATATGGCTGTCAATCTACAGTGGAGGGTAACATTTTTTTAATTAAATCTCTTTTTTTCAGTATACTTTATTTCAATTTTTAAAAAGATAAAATTGAATATTTATTACCACTACTACTACTACTACCACCACCACCACCACCACCACCACCACCTCCACCATCATCATTATTATTATTATTATTAAAGTGGCTAATACTAAAGGGTTAAATAATATAGTTTCACATAGCATAAATAATAATAATTTTCTTTTTAATAATAAAATCTCTTTACAAGGAATTTAAATAACTTACTAAGAAATCAAGTGCTATAAATTATCTCTAATAGGTATCTAGGATTCTCTTGATAAAATTATGAGATTTTTCCCAAAACATATCATTATCACATTATTCACAGTTGTGGTCTTTTTTCTGTAAACATCCATGACAAAATACAGCTGCTCGTGAAGAGAAGGAAGGTCATCATCCTCCATATTTGGAAAGAAACAAAATAAATAAAAGAAAAAGGTAATGTAGGTATGTAGAAGCTTCGAGTGCTATGAATTCAAATATTGCAACCAAGAAAACAGATAGATATACAATAAATCCTTGATAACTAGTACCTAAATTTCATTTAGGACAAAATATGCTTGCTGAACTGAAATCTATATGCTATTCAGTTGATGCTACAATTTAATATTAAAATAAAATGAGACTAAAGGAAAGTAAACCATATTTTTTCAATCTCAAATTTACTTGGAACTTATTTTTTACTTGACCCATATCTCTTAACTGCAGTATTGTAAAACTTATAAGTATTTAACAACTGTTAGAAATTATTATTATTATTATTATTATTACTACTATTATCATTATTATCATCATAATCATCATAATTATTATTATTATTATTATTATTATTATTATTATTATCATCATTATTATTGTCATTATTATTATTATTATTATTATTATTATTATTGTTGTTGTGATTTAATTATTATCATTATTAATTATTATGACTATTATTTCTGTTATTATTATTATCATCATTATCCCTATCACTATTAATATTATTATTATTAGTATTATTATTATTATTATTATTTATTGGTGTAATTCCAATAATTTGATCATAAACACTGCAAAAATTACTGATATTCAATATAAATTTAACATTGGTTGTTTTGAAAGCTATATAACATTTTTAGGTATTCATATTGATTCTGACCTTGGATGACCAACACATAATTAATCATATTTTTAACAAAATCACAACAGGAATTCTTATGTTGAGAATCTTAAGCCATAGTATTACTAAGAATGTGCTGATGATGAAGGTGTATTATGCTCATATTTATTCGCATGCTAATTATGGTTTGCTTTTTTGGGAGAATCATTCCTTGGCAACAAAGATATTTTATTAAAAAAAAGGGCTGTAAGATTAATTTGTGGAGTTCATCCAAAAGAACATTGTAAACCGCTTTTTATTGATTTAGGTATCTTAACTTTGCCATCGATGTATGTGCTGAACTGTCTTTTGTATGTTAAGGGAAATTTTAGCAATTTTACAGTTTTCTCTAATATTCATAATTATACAACACAAAATTGTCAGAATTTATATATAAGCATATGAAAATTCAAAACATTAATTAAATGTTATAATATTTTACCCCAAAGATTAAGAGAACTCCCTATTTCAACTTTCAAAAGGTCTATACGCCATACATTGGTGACTAATCCATTGTACTTTGTAAAAGATTTTTATGATTTAGCTTAGTAACTGTTAAATTATGTTACTATACGGAAATAGTTGTTGGCAATAAACATTATCTAAATCTAAATAAATATTGTTATTGTTATTATTTTGTTTTTAAACAACACTGTCAATTGATGGGATCATATCACCAGCACCAGTGTGCCAGAATTTCATCCTGCACTAGTTTTTTTACATGCCAATAAATCTATCAATGTGAGGCTGTTGCTTTTAAGCACACTTAATAACCATTGGTCTGGGCTAGGTGACCTTAGAATCAGAAAGTCAGCCTAGATTGACGAATATGTTCCAGATGAATATGGTATTTCTAACTTATGAAAGCTGGAATACTGAGGTAGAAAATAGTTCAAAATATCTACCAAACAGCAATGAAAAGTGATAATAATGAAATATCTTCTTCTAAAAAACATAAAGCAAAATGAATTCAGTGGATAACTCAAAACCAATAAATGCAATTTCAATACATTAAAAGGTTTTTTTTTGATTTGTAAAAGCTTAACTATGTCAACTACCAGAGATCTCAAGGCTATAAATAAAAATCTGATGTGTTTCATTTACATGATTTTCTCTACCTGTTCCACAAACAAACTATTCTTACAAAAGATTATTCTTTTATCTCCACAATGCTAATTGAGATAAACATTAGCAAAATTGTTATTAGTTACTTGCTCCGTTATAAGTAGAGGGGAAGTAAGGGAATACACTAGGCTAAAGCGATAACCAAATTTTTTAAAAACTGGACACTATGTGAAACAATTGAAATGCATGACCAAGAGTAAAACAAAAGAAATATGAAGTGAAAGATAACTTCCTATTTGAGAAAATCTTAAGTAATTTAAAACTGAAATCAATAACAGAGAGTATCTCCAAAAAATATGTTACACACATAAATTGTATGCTTTAACAAGATCTGCATTCAGACTTCAGAGGCTATTCCCAGAAAATTCAAGACATATATTTTATTTTTCATATAAGTATTTTTAATATACAGTATTTTAATAAAAATTTTCAAATGTTTTTCTGTGTAAAGGGTAGTTAAATATAACATTTAATATGCACTCAAAAAGTATTGAATTATCAATCTTGCTTATTTAGTTGAAATTAAGTAAGAAGAAAATTAATAGTAATCAGTTTCGACCGAATAGCTCCAATAAATGCAGAAAAAATAATGAATTATAAATTGAATAAAATAATTATTAGTTAATATATAGGGCATTGGGTAGGGGGATTTTATTGATTATCTTCATGTCATATCCTTTGAATATGCTGAACATAAATACCAAATTTGGTTTTAACACACACACAAACATGCATGCACACACATAGACCTTTTTTTCTGGATTCAGGGGACCTTAAATCATATACTTTTGGTGAAATCTTGATATCAAGTTTTTGGGAGTAATATAGGACCTTCTCTAGCTATTATGACCTGAGTTTGATCCCAAGCAACCGCATGTGGGATTTGTGCTGGACAAAGTGGCAGGTTTTCTCCTGGTTCTCTGGTTTCACCTGCCACTTATTCCACCAATTGCTCCATCATCATCTTTCCTATCCATTTTGCTTGCATTTCATATCATCCCCTTCCTCACTCTCATGTCTGGCTACATGTCGACCACTTATTTCCTGGTTCTCCATTCTATGGTTTTGTGCTGTTTGCTCCCCAACAGGGTTCTGACCCCTAGGCATTTGCTTGTAAGTCCTAGGAGGGTGTCAGTCCTAAATATGGGGAGGGTAAGCTGATTACTAGAAAAAACTTTTTGTTTTCTCAAAAACGGTTTTACAATGATGAATAAAATGTTTGATATATTGATTGATATGAGGAACAAAATTAATATATATTCAACTTTTCTGTGATAGCCAGTGAATATATCCCTACATTCTGGTTTAATATTGTTTAGCTATGAAAATTATCTTACTATACTTCCATGAGCTGTAACAAAATGTGTATTCAAATAATTTTGGAAAGTGTTTAACTTGATTAGAAAATTAAGGCTTATATTAAGAATAATTTAGAGATGAGTTATGAATCTTTTAAAAGTAAATTATAAGGTAGGGGGAGCCAGGGCACTATGGGTCATGGGGCACCTTGAGTCATTGACTTATGACAATCTCTTATGGTTTTAACAGTTATGCAACATTCTGTAAAGTTCATTCAGAATAAAGTAGTCTTCAGAGGCTATTTCCAGAAAATTCAAGATGTACATTTTATTTGTCAGGTAAATATCTTTAATATATGATATTTTAATCAAAATTGTTACAGCCATTTTTGAGAAAATCAAAATTTTCGAAAAAATGTCCTTGTAAAGGGTAGTTGGGGTGGGGGGATTTTTCTCAAAACACATGTATTTCTGGTGAAATCTCGGTATTGAATTTTTGGGTGCAATACAATACCTTCTCTATAAAAAAGTGCAGGGATAAATGTAATACAAATGAAAATGTAAAACTGCTGGGAATAAATATTGACAATAATCTTTCTTGGAACACACACATTGACTTCGTCTGTAGTAAACTATCCCATACAGTATTTATGCTAGCTAACTTGAACAAATTAGTGCCAAAAGAATATGTAAGGGCGGTCTATTTTTCCTTTTTCCAAAGTATATATAGATATGGTTTAATACTATGGGGTAGCAGTTCCAGGATTTCTGAGGTACTTATTATTAAAAAAAAAAGTTGTGAGAATGTTAACTTCTTCCCACAGAAAAGAGCATTGCAAACCTCTTTTTAAGATTGCTGAAATTCCCACAATTGCTAACTTATATGTATATGATGTTTTAGTTTATATTAAAGAAAATGTAGATATGCACACAAAAAGAAATGAAATACATACATATCATACAAGAAATAATAACAAAATAGAAATGCCTTTTCAGAGACTCCAGAAAGCAGCCAAATTTTATAAAACCATAGGAATTCAATTATATAACAGCCTGCCCATTGAAATAAAAAACTACAGTTTAAATAGATTTAAAGACAGAATGTATAAATGGCTGATAGAATACCCATGCTATAGTTTACAGGAATGTCAGAATGAATTGTGTCGGATGTCTTGTACATAGTCTATAAGTATATAGTTTCTAAG
Organism: Hymenopus coronatus; assembly: GCA_030762935.1. Lineage (NCBI taxonomy): Eukaryota > Metazoa > Arthropoda > Insecta > Mantodea > Hymenopodidae > Hymenopus > Hymenopus coronatus. The sequence goes on along the minus strand of CM060894.1, from coordinate 124,324,819 downwards.
CTCTATTTAGGATATAGGACAAAGTCTATTGTAATTCATGTAATTACCTAATGACGGATAGTAAATTATTATTATCATTACACTATGTACATAGTACGTGTAGAGAAAGTAAAAATGACAAGGAAAGTCTCTGGACTTTTGCAAGGACTCCAACAATATTTGATCCCATATATCTAACAAAAGATGTAGAGTTTGGATGTTCAATAGGGATTCCTAAATTGCTCCACTGTTTCTTTCAAAATATTGGCCACAGGTTTCTCTTCATCAGGAAATGGTGCAGTGAATAAGACCCTCTTTTCCGTTTTCCAATGGTGATCAATTATCAATGCAGTGAACATAATATAAATTGTTTTACGGATATCATCCATCCAAATGTTGCTTTGCAAACAAACCTGCTCTTCAAGTGTGGCATAGGTATATCTCTCACTGTGTCAGCGATGTCAACCACTCTATTTTTTACAGTGGTAGGAAGAGGCAGGCTCTTGTCTATTTTTAGTGTGCTTTGGATATTCTGCATCAAGTGCCACAAGGGGCGCTTTATGCACTTTGACGATTTCACTATGTTGAACTGTCAAAGATCTTCGCAACACATTAATGTGGCTGCATCACTTACAATATGCTTTTTTGAAGCAGCTATGTGGCTTTATTTTTGTTTCCGAGTTCCTTTTCAAACATCTATGTTTCCTCATACAGGTTGTTGAATATTTTAATATACAACCACTTGTTTTACAGCACACATATTTAGTTGGTTTATTATCTACCCTCTCAACAATGGCACTGAACTGTTTCCATGCATACTATGAGTCTGCCTGTCCATACACTTTGTATGTTCCTTGTTTCTGCCTGTGTATAGCTGCACTTCTCCTATTGGCTTTACCCCAACTTGTACAGCACACTCATACTCAACTGTTTTTGATCTCTAATATGAATATTACATGCCAGAGTTTTAGTGGTATTAGCCATTTCTGAGATATTCATTGCAATTAGTTTGAATTGCTCAAAATAAAATAAATAAATGGCATTTTATTTATGCACACTCTTTAACTGCTGTGGTTCTTAACATCCCATTCTATACTGGGCATGAAAGACTGTTTAACTTTGCTCAGAGGTCTCACTATCAGGTTTAAGGTTCTTTTAGGTGCCGTAAATCTACGACACAGGACCCATGGCTTTACTTCCCTTCTGAAGGAAGCCATGCTAAGGATTTTTACGCCCGAAAATATCCATCGTCCTCCACCAGCTTTGAACCCGTGACCTTGGGTATATGAATTGTTAAATATTTTGTCTTTTTGAAGTTCTATCTTGATTCAGTTGTTTCTTATTATATTGTAGAAAGAAAATGGAATATCAAGGCAAACACCATGGTAAGTGACTATTAAATATTTGACTATTGCGTAAGTCTCCTTTATACCTACAATAAAATATGTACCCAATTAAACTACTCATGCAATTTTTTTATCTCCAATAGACATATAAGGTCTTCCAAGAAAAGTTTGTAGAAGCCATACAGAAATTACTTTCTCTAGCTATTTTGCGACAGATTATTCTTACAAAAGCTGATCCTTCTCTCTGCTTCATACTAATTAAGATAAACAGAAGATAGCATAAATGGTTGTATAATTACTTTGTTATAAGTTGAAGGGTAATAAGGGAAAAGCAATAGTCAAATGTTTTAAAAGCTGTTGCTATGTGACTGAAATTCATTTCTTTGCACGGCCAGGAGTTGACAAATTCCTGTATGAGAAAAGTTTTAAGTATTTTAAAACTACGATCAATGACAAGGAATGTCTCAGAAATGGTCAAGTCCACCAAAAAATGTATATGACATAAATTGTGGGTTTTAATGAGATCTACATTTTTTGTGCAGTAAGTTTTGTCTATCTCTTATGGATTACCAGTGATGCAAAAGTTATTCAGAATGAAGAGGTCTTTAAAGCCTATTCCCCCCAAAAAATTACATATATTTTATTTGCCATGTAAATATTTTTAATACACAGTACTTCAATCAAAATCTTTAAGAGTCATTTTTGAGAAAGTAACAATTTTTGACATTTTTCCATGTAAAAGGTGGGAGAATTTCCTTCAAAATCTCCATGTCACATCCTTGGAAGATACTAAACTTAAATACCAAGTTTGGTATTTTACCAACTTTTTGTTTTTAAGTTAACACACATGCATGCACAAAAGATTTTCTAAAAATGCTGTTTTTGGATACAGAGGACTCTAAAATGCAAATTTCTGGTATTGAATGTTTGAGTGGAATGTAATACCTTCACTACCTACTATGTGCATTATACACAAGTGCTAGAGAGAGTAATAAATTATAGTATCTAGAGAAAATTGTGCAAATGTAACACAGTGGATGTTTTTCAATATATATTTTTGCATATTCATAACAATTTAAAATGTAATTGCTGATACTTGTAAGTATTCAGTATTTTAGATCACTGCATTATATAATACATGTCTGGAATTAGCACTCCCACAATGACAATCAGTTAGTTGTTATTTAGAAGCTTACTTCATTGAAATTATATGACTTTATACAGCTGGCACTAGAACTGTGTTAATGACACAAGAAAAATCATTATAATTGACAGCAGACACTTAAATCAAGTGAATAACGTTCTTGAACTTTCAAATTGACCAGTCAGCTGTTTGGTGGTTTGTTTTTGGTCCACTATATATGTTGATTGAAAAATGGTCTACAAGGCCATGATGCTCTAGATTAATGTTGACCCCCTCAATTGAAAGCACATAATCCTTGCAGCTGAAGCATCAGACAGTGTAAAGAAATAAAATAAGCAATATACCCATATCATATTTATAGATGACCATTATTGTTTTCAGATCATTAAGCTCATAAACTTGCTTACACAATTTCTGAAGCAGAATTTCATCTTCTTTTTTCGCTACATAAAGAGTAAGACTTTAGAAAGAAAATTTAGAGGTAGACTTATGACAATGTATCTTTCTTTACATAATAAATATGTTTCAAATAATCATCTTCTGATTGTCATTTGATAAAACCTATCTTGGGATCAAGTCTTGAGAAAAGAAATGTCTAGGCAAGTTTTTATGACAAAGTATCGTTCTTTAAATAAACAATCTGCTTCAAATAATCATCCTTCAATTATCTTTAATAGAGCCTTGGGGTCAGGAGCAGATCCAGGATTTCAGGGTGGTTTGGAAAGTTTGGAAAATGAATTTAGACCTTGAAGTAGAAAAATCTGATGTATTCCATTCACATGACTTTTTCTACATCTCTATTACAAATTATTGTTAAAAAGCTTATTCTTCTGTCTACTTCATGCTAACCGAGAGAAACATTAGCAGACATGCTTTCATGTAAGTAGAGGGAAAATAATGGAGTACAGGGCTAAAGTGATAGTCAAATCTTTCAAATGGTTGCAATGTGGATGAAATCAATTTGTTTACATTACCAGGAGTTGGCAAACTCCCATATGAGAAAAGTTTTAAGCATTTTAGCACAGAATATCACAAATATATACATATATGACATAAATTGTGTGTTTCAACAAGATCTACATATTTTGTGTAGTAAGTTTTTGTCTATCTCTTATGGTTTACTAGTTATACAAAATCCAACAAAATTTGTCCAGAATAAAGAGCTCCTCAGATGCTAATCCCAGAACATTCAAGATATACATTTTATTTGTCATGAAAACATCTTTAATATACATATTTTAATCAAAATCGTTAGTCATTTTTGTGAAAATCAAAATTTTTGAAAATTTTCCATGTAAGGGTTAGTTTGGGGTGGGAGGATTTTCCTCAGAATCTTTGCGTCACATCCTTGGAAGATAAACTTAATAAACTTTTGTTTTTGAATTGTCACATCCCCCCCACACACAAGCACACATGGGCCTTTTTCAAAAAATGCCTTTTTTGGATACAGCAGATCCTAAAACATCTATTTCCTGTGAAATCTCGGTATTAAATACCCTACCTTTTCTGTACCCTATGTATGTAGTATGTGTAGAGAAAGTAAAACAATTTGAGGAACATAAATAATACTGTATCTGGTGCTAATACTACTGTTATATTAGAACCACTGAAAGAAAACAATTATAGTAGAGAAAATGAACTTAAATAGTTGTAAATCAACCAATTGAAAAGCAAAATCCTTGCATTTTTATTAAACAAAACAAAAAAAAAAAAAAAAAAAAAAAAAAAAAAAAACTGCTTGACTGCAAAACAAAAGAGAACCATTGTAAAGAGTGGAAAAACCAATTTCTTTTCTTCTTTTCAATTTTTACTTAAATGATAAAGTCCAGCTTTCTATGTTTTTACTCAACAAATCTGTTACGAGATTAATGACAATGACTGTGATCTAAAGTAGGTACTGAATTGAAAGATATTTCATTGCTTATTGAATAAAAAGTAGATTCCAGGCTTGTAGGCTGTGGTCAAGTCGATGCGATCCCATCTGACATTTTGCCCATAGCTATGTTGGGCATCTTCAGATAATATGACTCCTAGCTGGTTATAGCTAGATTCGCACAGAGAGTGCGTGCGAGATCTGGTAGGCTTGAGGTGAGCCTAGGTGTTGTTATTGTGTACCTACCCTTGTAAGGGTTTAACCACAGGAATGAGGTGAAGGTTAAGGTTTGGTATTTGAGGTTTCGGGTGATGATGTTAAGGAGGTAGCGCTAGATAGGCTCCTCGAACGGTTGCATTTTTCAGGAGCAGCATCCTTTCCTCTGCTCCGCTGTTGTTTAATTTGTGAAAAATTGTTTTTGTTGGAGAATTTTGATTCACCACTCCCAATTGTGAAGGGGGGAGTACTTGTATCAGCTAATTTGCTGTTGGCTGGTTTGAAGCCATTGTTATCAGGGGTGCCCGCAAGCCATGTGGGGAACCTGATACTGCCTGTAATGGCGTTCAGTGGGTATCTACTCCCCCAGCAATCTGACAAGTGTGTTCTCATTTCGCCCAATCTGGCATAAAATTTCTGAGCCCGGTGCCTAATGACATCTTCCACATATGGGAAGGCCGAAGCTTCATGTAGTAGCCTCAAAGGGAAACATCGACATACAGAATATGTGGACCACAGTCCTCTATTCTGTATCCGCTGTAACCAGAGAAGCTGGGAATTTGCTGCCATGCTCCACACTTCGCAGGCGCAGAGCATCAGGGGGACTATGAGGGCCTTCAAAAGACATAACTTTAAGTGAACCGGCATTTGGGAGGCCAACACAGGGCAAAGGGAGGCCACTGCCCCCTTAGCTCTGTCTGACATTCCCTGCACGTGTTCACGAAAAGTTAGGCCCTTATCAAGAGTGATGCCCAGGTATTTGATGGAATTTCCCCACTCTATTTTCTGGCCTTGGTTAGAGGGACACAGAGAGAAGCATTCGGCTATATATATATAGCCGGGAGCGATCTGCCCCCCATGTCTGCTATTGGTCAACCGTTGGCCAATCCTTGTGTTGCATGGGCTCCTGCCATCTGGGTTTTGGTTTAGTTCCATCTAGCAATGTCATCTAGCTATTTCCTCTTTTCTGTTGAAACTGTTTTTATACTTTTAAATTTAAATTGCCTTGCAATTAACCGTGCATGATAATATGCTGTGCTGGCTAGGACTTCAGTCTCTTCAAACTTAATGTCATGGCCCATTAGCAATGCATGCTCTGCTATGCTGATTTTTTTGTATGCTCAAGACAGTTGCTTTTGTGTTCTTTTATGCTGAGCTCAGTAGCTGCACGCTATAAGGTATTTTCCCTGCGTTGAAAGCAGGTCCTGTCTGTCCTTTGCCGATCTTAGTTGACTCATCTGCAGTACTTAATTTTGACAAGTGGTGGCATGAGTAGTTTTTTTTTTTTAAAAAAGCGACTATATCAGCTGAAACAAGGGCAAAGATTACACTTGCTTCTTCTTCATTTAAGGAATACAGATACAGTGCATATAAACCAGGAATTCTTGTAGCACTTCCTTCCATAAACAGCATTTGGAACATACGTTTCATCTTAGGACATTTTCCTTGCAACCAATGGCAGCATACACAGAGGGCAGAGTCCCAATAAAAGCAGAGAAGATTAAGAACTTGAGTATTCAGTTAATATATGTTGCAAATGAGAATGCTTAGACATTTTATTCTGACATTATTTCACAACCAATGAATTTCCCTTAGGTTAGAAGTCTTAGATGTGTTACTGCAGTTTTGGTGCTTCAAGGTAATTTGTATCTGTTTTCCTTGTTATTTTCTGTTGCATAAACTGTAAACAGTTGCTATGCATTGCATTATGCTATGCTTAATAAAAACAAGATTTATTTCCATCTCCCAAAAATTCTTATGGCTTTATTGGAGAAAGGAACTAAGTCAAAAACATCTGATGTGTTCCATTCACATGACTTTCTCTACATCTCTGTAACAAATTATTATTATTGTTAATAAGTTTATTCTTCTAGTTACTTCACGGTAATCAAGATAACCATTGGCAGAAATGCTATCTTGTAAGCAGAAATGCTTTCTTATAAACAGAAAGGAAATAAAGGAATACACTAGGCTAAAACGATAGTAAAATCTTTTAAAAGCTGGTTGCAATGTTGATGAAATCCGTTTTTATGTATTGCCAGGAGTTGACAATTTCCCTTATGTGAAAAGTTTTAAGTATTTTAAAAGTGAAACCAATAGCAAGGAATATCTCAAAAATGGTCAACTCTACGAAAAAAAGGTATATAAGGATAAAGAGGTCTTTATAGGCTATTCCCAGAAAATTCAAGATATACATTTTATTTGCCATGTAAATGTCTTTGATATACAGTATATTAATCAAAATCGTTACAGCCATTTTCGAGAAAATCAAAATTTTCAAAATTTTTCCATATAAAGGGTAGTTTGGGGTGGGGATATTTTTCTCAAAATCTTTGTATTGCATCTTTGGAAGATACTAAACTTATATACCAATTTCGGTATTTCACTGGCTATTCGTTTTTGAGTTGTCGTGTTCACACAAGGACACACACACAAGGATTTTTTTTAAAAATCTGACATGTTCCATTCACATGACTTTCTCTACTACCTCTCTGTAACAAATTATTGTTGAAAAGCTTATTCTTCTATCTATTTCATGCTAAACAAGATAAACATTAGCAGAATTGATTCCTTGTAAGTAGAAGCTAATACACTAGGCTAAAACTATAGTCAAATCTTTTAAAAGCTGCTTTATATGTGAATGAAATCCATTTCTTTGCATTGTCAGGAGTTGACAAATTCTCGTATGTGGAAAATTTAAGTATTTTAAAACTGAAACCAGTAACAAGGAATATCTCAAAAATGGTCAATTCTAAGAAAAAAATGTATATAACATAACTTGTGTGTTATGATGAGCTCTGCATTTTTTGTACAGAAAGTTTTTGTCTATCTCTTACGGTTTACTAGTTATGCAAAATCCAGCAAAATTCATCCAGAATAAAGAGGTTTTCAGAGGCTATTAACAGAAAACTCAAGATATACATTATATGTGTTGTGTAAATATCTTTAATATACAGCATTTTAATAAAAATTGTTAGAGCCATTTTTGAGAAAATCAAACTTTTCGATAATTTTTCCACGTAAAGAGTAATCTGGGGTGAGAGTATTTTCCTCAAAATCTTTGTTTCAAATCCTTGGAAGATACTAAACTTATATACCAAGTTAGGTATTTTACAGACATTTCATTTCTAAGTCATCATATTCACAAATACACGGACATACATACATACACACATCTATTTCCAATGAAATCTCTGTATTGAAATGCAATACCTTCTCTATATACTATATACATAGTACGTGTAGAGAAAGAAAAACAGTTGTAAATTTTTCGGTAACATGTTCTTGTTACTTCTGTTACATATCTATCACTGATCTAAATATTATATTAAACATGAGAATTATTCATCGAAGCATGTCAAAGAAAAGTAGATTTTTTGTTCTCCTGAAAAGTAGCAAAATCTGAATGAGTTCCTTACTCGACGGCTCGATTCAACTGTCTCACTCTTAGAAAAGAATAAAATTGTATCACAAATTCTATTTGGCTTCAAGAAAATAAACTCAACAGTGCAATTTTTTTCCTTCATAGAAAATGTCTTTAAAGCTAAAGACAAAAAAGAACAAGTAGCAGGTCTATTCCTAGATTTAACTAAAGCATTTGATACAGTTGATCATAATATTCTGATAAAGAAGTTAGATGCCTATGATGTCAGAGGACTAGCCAACAAATGGTTTTGCATCGTATCTTGAAAATAGGCAACAAATGGTTGAATTAGAAGGTGCACATTCAAATCTGGCATCCCCTAGCCATCCAAATTAGGACCAGCTCTATTTATAATTTACAAAGATTTTTCTCACTTATTGCCAATTTGTAGTGTACTCTTTGCAGAAGATACAAATCTTATTTTCAGAGATGATGAAAAACATATGCAGGTATAATAACAATAAATGGATGACAATTAATAAACCTTCATATAAATATAAGTAAAACTGTGTAACTTAAATACAATCAAAATTATTGGGAATTCTTAATTCTATTCAAATTTCATTTTTAATATATTGATTAGTGAGAAACATTGTTCTAAATTTTTAGGGATTGTTATTGATTCTCAGCTCAGTGGACATAGAATGTCAATTTTCTAACTAACAAATTAAGCTGTATATTCTTTGCTATAAGGTTAGGTCATGGACTTCTTGCCTCTCAATGGGCCGGGTTTGATCCCAGGCGACCACATGTGGAATTTCTGGTGGGCAAAGTGGCACAGGGGTGGGTTTTCTCTGGGTTCTGCAGTTCCCCCCCCCCTCACATTCCATGCACCTAACATCAGTGTCATCTCTGTGGTGCCAAATGTAGTAAAAGCAGGTTTTAAACACTATCAAAAATGCTATAGGGCTGCTAGCTAAAACCTGCAACTTAGATGTTTTCAAAACAGTATATTTTGGCTATCTATCTTCAGTATTGACTTACGTAATCCTCTTCTTGGGATCTTCCAACAGCTATATTGAGGTGTTTAAATTACAAAAATCTGATGTGTTACAGTCACATGACTTTCTCTACATCTCTGCAACAAATTAGTGTTAAAAAGCTTATGCTTCTATTTACTTAATGCTAATCGAGAAAAAAATAGCAGAAATAGTCTTATTACTTGCTTCCTTGTAAGTAGAAGCGAAATAAGGGAGTACCATAGATTAAAGTGATACTCAAAACCTGGCTGCTATGTGACTGAAATTCCTTTGTTTGTTTGGACAGGAGTTGACAAGTTCCCATATGAGAAAAGTATAAGTTTTTCAAAGCTGAAACCAAAATGAAGGAATATCTAAAAAACCATAAACTCCACGAAAAAAATATATATTATATAAATTGTGTGTTTTAACGTGCTCTACATTTTTTATGTGATAAGTTTTTGTCCATCTCTTACAGTTTAGCAGTTATGCAAAATTCCATAAAATTCATCCAGAATAGAGTAGTCTTTAGAGGCTATTCCCAGAAAATTCAAGATATAAATATTATTTGTCAGGTAAAAATGTTTAATATGCACAGGAGTTGACAAGTTCCTGTATGAGAAAAGTATGTTTTTCAAAGCTGAACCTAAAATGAAGTAATATCTAAAGAACCACCAACTCCACGAAAAAAATGTGTATTACATAAATTGTGTGTTTTAACATGCTCTACATTTTTTATGTGATAAGGTTTTGTCCATCTCTTACGGTTTAGCAGTTATGCAAAATTCTGTAAAATTCATCCAGAATAAAGTAGTCTTCAGAGGCTCTTCCCTGAAAATTCAAGATATACATATTATTTGTCAGGTAAATATGTTTAATATACAATATTTTAATCAAAATCATTTTTAAGAAAATCAAAATTTTCGAAAAAAGTTCCATGTAAAGGGTAGTTGGGGGTAGGGAGATTTTCTTGAAAATCTTTGTGTCACATCCTTGAAAGATACCAAACTTAAATACCAAGTTTGGTATTCAACAGACTTTTCGTTTTTGAGCTATGCTGTACACACACATGCACATGCGCACACCCACCCACACACACACTCTCATATGCACACATGCACCAACACCCCCAAGACGCGCACACACCTTTTTCTGAATTTTTTTTTTTATTCAGGGGGACCCAAAACATGTATTTCCAGTGAAATCTCTGTATTGAATTTTTGGATGGAATGTAATACCTTCTCTATATACTATGTACATAGTGTGTGTAGAGAAGCCAAAATGAATAATAAGAATAATCAATCAAATGAACCAAAGTACTCCTAGTAAATCATTTTTCTTGCATTTAAGATTCTATCTTTACCATGATTGTGTTTATACCTTAGAGACATGAAAATAAAATCATTTTAAGCTTAACAATAAATACCATTCATAACAAAACAAGAACATCAAACAGCAATCCATCTTCAACAAACCAGATTAACAAAAACCTTGAATTCAGTTTCCCATAAAGGGAATAAACTGCCTGAGACTATCAAAATCCCACAGAACAAAGCATAAGAAGAAGGTTAAAAATCATCTACTAACCTACATGTTTTATCTGTTGACAAATTCATGAATACAGACAGCGTTTTCAGTATCTTATGTATGTACTAAAATTACTAAACTATACCTTTTGTTTAATTTGAATTTGAATAAGCCATAGCACTGAACTATAGTTACTGCCCTTTTGAACTTGTTTGTTCCACGAGTCCTGTCCATTTGAGGGATGCAATTTGGCTCAAGAGGAAGATGGCTGCCTTCAACACCAAGATTGTACTTAACATTAATTGTATTTAGTATGTTGATTGTTATTGTAAGTATAATAAGGTATATACAAATATAATCAGTTTGTTACATACAGTATTTATTATTTTGTTTTCAATGAAGCTATGAATTCATTGTACTTCTTATGGTAAATAAATTCTGTTTATTATACTGTATTTACATGACTTTCTCTAGCCATTGTTTAACAAATTATTATTTTAAAAGTTTATTATATTTACTTCAAGTCAATTAATATAAACATTAGCAGACATTATCTTATTACAATTTTATTCATTGGCACAATGGGTCATATCTTTTAAGAGTGGATTGGTACATTCTCTTTGTATGGCCAAGAGAGGGAATAAATGCAAATGTGTTACACTCATATGGCTTTTTCTATCCTCTATTGTTTATTGGTGGTTATGCAAATTATTATTCTTAATATAGCTTATTTTTACTTTCTGTACATAGTACATAGGTAGAGAATGTATTGCACTCAGCCAAAAAATTGATAGTAATGTTTCACCAAAAATACACGTTTTATGACCTCTGTATCCAAAAAAGCTTTTTTTTTTAGAGAAAGGTCCATCTGCGTCAGTGTCCATGTACAAAAATGATAACTCTAAAACGAAAAGTTGCTAAAAGACCAAACTAAGTACTTAAATTTAGTATCTTCGAAACATGTGACATGAAGATTTCAAGGAAAATCCCCCAACCCAAACTACCCTTTACATGGGAAACAATTCTTTTCTTTTAAAAATGCTCTAATGATTTTGATTAAAATACTGTGTATTTATATGACAAATAAAATATATATCCTGAACTTTCTGGGAATGTATAAGACCTGAAGATCTCTTATTCTGAATGAATTTTGCATAACTGGTAAACTGTATATGACACATGCAAAAGCTCCGCCTGCAGTGCCATAAGTAGTTAAAGCGGGCGTTAAACACTACCCATATACACAGACAAAAACTTAGTACACTAAAACTGTAGGTCTTGTAAAAACATACAATTTATGTCATAAACATTTTTTTTTTTTACTTTCTCTATACGTACTATGTACATAGTGTACATAGGTAAATACATTCCACCAAAAAATTTAATACTGAGATTTCACCAGAAATATGTTTTAGGGTCCCTTGTATCCAAATAAGTATTTTCAGAAAAAGGTTCATGTGTTTGTGTGTGAGTGTCTGTGAACACGATAACTCAAAAACGAAAAGTTGGTAAAATACCAAACTTGGTATTTAAGTTTAGTATCTTCCAGGGATGCAACACAAGGATTTTGAGAAAAATCCCCCCACCCCAAACTACCCTTTACATGGAACTTTTTTCGAAAATTCTGATTTTCTAAAAAATGGCTCTAACGATTTTGATTGAAATATCGTATATTAAAGATATTTATCTGAAAATTAAAATGTTTATTTTGAATTTTCTGGGAATAGGCTCTGAAGACTACTTTATTCTGGAGGAATTTTACAGAATTTTGCATATCTGCTAAACCGTAAGAGATGGACAAAAACTTAGCACACAAAAAATGTAGAGCACTTTAAAACACACAATTTATGTTATATGCATTTTTTCGTGGAGTTGATCATGTTTTAGATATTCCTTGTTTTTGGTTTCAGCTTGGAAAAAGTTATGCTTTTCTCATACAGGAATTCGTCAACTCGTGTCCATATAAACAAAGGAACCTCAGTCACATAGCAACCAGCTTTTGACTATCACTTTAACCTATAGTACTCCCTTATTTTGCTTCTACTTACAAGGAAGCAAGTAATAAGACTATTTCTGCTAATTTTTTCTCGATTAGCACGAAGTAAATAGAAACTTAAGCTTTTTAACAACAATTTGTTGCAGAGATGTAGAGAAAGTCATGTGAATGGAACGCATCAAATTTTTTTCTGTGTAGTTCACTATTTTTGAGATATTCCTTGTTATTCGTTACTTTTTTAAAATACTTAAAACTTTCCTCATATGGGAATTTGTCAACTACTGGCAATACAAAGAAACTGGCTTCAACAACATAGTAACCTGCTGTTAAAAGATTTGAAAATCGGTTTAGCCTAGTGTATTATGATATTTCAAGAACTTATGTTACTTACAAGAAAGTAAGTAATAAGACAATTTCTGCTAATGTTTACCTTGATTAGTATGAAGTAGATAGAACTTCTAGCTTTTTAACGATAATTTTGTTCAGAGTAGGCCATGCCTCATCCAATGGATAGGTTATGAAAGTTTGTTCTGCTTTTTTGCATAAAACTAGTGTGTTTATAAATAAAACAGTTCTTCCTGTAACACAAGAAAGTGTGTTTGTGTATAGGGAATATGTCTAATGTGTGTGAAGTGTGTTTGTGCCCAGTCCAAGCCGACTGAGGCAAATTGAAAAATTCAATTCCTAACTTCAGGTAACAACAAAGAATACTAAATCTAATGTATTAAGTTATTCAGCAACTGCACAAAGTGGACCTAGCAAGGATCAGGCAATCGTTATTGCAGCTCATGATGGCATTCCTATCAAAGATTATGTTTATGCCATAGCAAAACTTACTGAACCAACTAATATACGGTTTGTCTCACGAATCTCAAATAACTGTGTATGCATGTACCTCTCTAACAAACGAATATTGGAAGAAATAGCTGCAAATTATCCCCAGATTACTATCAATGATATTGTAATAGATCTGCGACCCCTATTGACTAAACACAAGAGTCATACTGTCGAATGTCTGTCCAGTCATCCCCATAGTACCCTAGAAAATTACCTGGCATCCCAAGGTTTATGTCTGACGTCTGCAATTTCACATGTCAGGGCCGGAATGAGTGCTCCAGGATTCTCTCATATTTTAAGTTTTCGCCAACAGTTCTATGTTAAGCCTCAGGAAATTGATTGACTTTCCAACAATTTTCAAAACTATCATGATGTCACAAACTATTGGGTCTATGTGTCAACTGACATACCTACTTGTTTCATTTGTAAACAAGAAGGCCACTTGGCTAGCCAATGCAAAGCATCAAAAGTGCAACAGACAATCACAAAACCCTCCACCACCAATTCAGGGGATTTTCCCTCCTTGCCTACCACAATGGTAACTTCTGGTCCAGCCACATCAAAAAAGGACACTCATCATGTCAATGATGACCAGGTAAAATCCTTAAAAATACTGAAATGGAGCAAAGTTCTTCTTCTCATCCAGTAAACAATACACAGCTTATCACTACTTCTCTCAATACTACTACCGTACACTTAAATGAAGTAGCCACCCCAGTTGACAGTCTACCACACCACATGAAACACCCATTTCCTCAACCAATAGTAATTCAGGACATCCAAATGATTCAAAACTTGAACAGGATAATTCTGAATGGTTATCCAAATCACAGATGAGTCATCTGATGATGACATTATAAAGACCAGCGCTAAACCAATATCCTCAATAGCAACAAAATCGCTCTACGTGAACTGCTACTACTGCTTCAAAGCCACATGGAGGCTAACCCAGATGACTACTTTTTGAATTTTACACAACTTGTTAGCTTCTATGAAAATTTAGTGGGATCCTCCGATGTCTCTCACTTAGTCACATCATACACCACAGGTCATCATGTGTTAGCACAATGCTTAGAAACATATATATATTGTTATCAAAAAAAAAATATAGAGCCACACAACTTGAAAAGAAATTAATGTCGGGCACTACTAAACCAGAGAACAACTTGGGCACTTTCTCCACATACCATGATTGTCAGCTTGAATATCGAAAAGGTTTACATACTCTCTGGCGTGATCACATCGTTTACAATTCTCTCCCAAAGCGTCCACATTGAAAATGGGATACAAGGATCTGTTCTTAGTGTGACACTCTTCTAGCCATCAATGATGTGAATTCCTGCCTCCAGCCACCTGTAAGAGCTAGTCTCTTTGTGGATGACCTAACTATATTTTGCAATGGAAAGAATGAACAGACTACCCAGGAACTATTACAGAGTGCACTCTACAAATAACAGCAATGGAGTAATAGCACCAGATTCAAATTCTCTGCACTAAGAGCCGATGCATTCTGTTTTCTCGTTCTCATGGACAATCATCGCCACCTCTCTTTTTCTAGGGAACTAGATGATTCCTATAGTCACATTTTAGGGCTGCATTTTGACCACACACTTAAAAAGTGTTTGAGAGTGGAATGATTTTGACATTTAAATATCATGAAAACAATAGCAGCTACTTCACAGTACTACTTCACACATATAGAATAATTGTACATCCCAAGTTGGATTAAGGCTACATTATATATCATTCAGCCCACCCAAGAAGCCTGAAAATGCTCGATAGTATTAAATTTTCGAGGCTGAGGATCTGCTTGGGTGCTTTTAACAACAGTCTCCAAATTGAAGCAAATGAACCTCCGCTGAATACGAGAAAATCCTTAAGTCTCATATACGCTACACGAACTTCCTCCAGGAGTCCATCAACAGTTTTCAATCATGTTTTTCCTGCCAAGACCCAAAGCATATGTGCTCATAGTCAATGTCATTTTGTACCCTTCTCACAGAGAATTCTAATTTTTCTGCAAGAGTTTCAGTTGAATATACCGCCAATAGTCTCCTGCTCCTTCAGCCTTGACACTATCCCTTGGAAGCTACTTAATTCCGGGGTTGAAAATGGGAACAACTGTTACCCGAAACCGGTCCCCAGTAAGTAAAAATAAGTGATGTTTGTGTTACAAAAATCGACTCAAATTCTTTTATTTTTTACTATCTCCATTTATTCAGAGCTGTTTGTACATCACACTGTGCATCATAAAAAAAATTTACATTGATGGTTTCAAATGTGAAAATCACTGTGGTTGTGCAGTGATTTTACCACATAAGACCTTGCTCTACGGCTTATCTGATAGCTATTCCTATCTATCTTCTGATAGCTATTTGTCTTGCTTTGGAGTACGTCCATGAAGCCACTGCTCTCTCCTACACTATCTTCACAGACTCGATGAGTGCTCTCCAACCAATAACCTTGTGCCTTACATTCAGTTCCTCTATCACAGATTATCTACCTCGGGTAAGCAGGTCCTTCTTGTGTGGTGATTTTTTCCCCCTATCTCTTACACTTTAACGTTATGCAAAACTCATCCAGAATAAAGTGGTCTTCAAAGGCTATTCCCAGAAAATTCAAGATATACATTTTGTTTGTGATGTAAGTACATTTAATAATCATTAGGGCTATTTTTTTATATAAAAATATAGGCACATTTCAAAACATTTTCCATGTAAAGAGTAGTTTGTGGTGGGGGAATTTTCGTGTAAATCTTCGTGTCGCATTCTTGGAATATACTAAACATAAATACCAAATTTGGCATTTAACAGTCTTTTCGTTTTTGAGCTAAGCTGTCCACAGACACACACAGACCTTTTTCTAAAAATCTGATGTGTTCCATTCACATGACTTTCTCTATCTCTGCAACAAATTATTGTTAAAAAACTTACTCTTTTATTTACTTATGCTAATCAAGAGACAAATCAGCAGAAGTGGTCCTATTATTTAAGTTATTTATTATTATAAGTTGAAGGAAAATAAGGGAATACCATAGGCTAAAGCGATAACCAAATCTTTTAAAAGCTCGTTGTTATGTGATTGAAGTTCTTTTGTTTGTATGACCAGGAGTTGACAAATTCCATATTAGAAGTGTTGTTTTAAAACTGATACCAATAACAAGAAATATTTTAAAAACGGCCAACTTCACGAAAAAAAATGTATATAATATAAATTGTGTACATTAATGAGCTTTACATTTTTCGTTAAATAAGTCATTGTCTATCTCTTACGGTTTACCAGTTATGCAAAATTCCGCCAGAATAAAGATGACTTCAGAGGCCATTCCTAGAAAATTCAAGATATACATTTTATTTGTCATGTAAATATATTTAATTTTAATCAAAATCGTTGGGGCTATTTTTTAGAAGATAAAAAATTTCGAAAATTTTTCCATGTAAAGGGCAATTGGGGGATTTTCCTGAAAATCTTTGTGTCGCATCCTTGGAAGATGCTAAACTTCATTACCAGTTTGGTATTTAACGAACTTTTCGTTTTTGAGCTATGCTGCCCCCCCCCACCCACAAACATACACTATCAGACACACACATGGACATTTGTCTAAAAATGTTTTTCTTTTATTCAGGGGGTCTCAAAACATATATTTCCGATGAAATCTCGGTATCGAATTTTTGGGTGCAATACAATACCTTCCTTATACACTATGTACATTGTGCATGCAGAGAAAGTAAAATGCTTTTCTGAACTCAGGTGGTCTCAAAACATATATTTCCGGCGAAATCTCGGTATTAAATTTTACCTTCTCTAAACATATGTACATAGCACGTGTAGAGAAAGTAAAATTGACTCTTTTATACAAGGGGACTCTAAAACGTGAATTTCCGGTGTAATCTCCATATCGAATTTATGGTGTAGTACTTGTGTACTAAGTAGCGAAAATTAAAATATGTTTGTATTACACCTGTGACTTTGGGCCGCGCCGTGGTCGAGTGGTTAGACCATTCGCCTCTCACCTAGAGGGTTCGATCCCAAGCGACCGCATGTGAGATTTGTGTGGACAAAGCGGCGCTTTCCGGTTTCCCCCGCCATCACATTCCACCGGTACTCCATCTTCGTTCATGTATCATCAGTGTCACAGCCTGCGGTGCCACAAGTAGTTAAAGCGGGCGTTAAACACTACCCAAAAAAAGAAAAAAACCTTGTGCCTTTATTTCAGGGTCGCCAGGCAAATGCATTATATTACTCGAATTTCTTGTCCACCATTTCCTTGTCATCTGTTTTAGGGTTGAAGACCAGGCGGCGGTGTTCGGCGGCTTACGCCTGGATGGTGACTTGCACGCTGAAGAGGTTTATTCAGACGACGTCGATGTACTGTTCTTTTGGATCCCGCCTTTGCATGCTTTTGCGTAACGGACCCTTCGAGAAATTCTCAGAAGCTTGGGCTTGTTGAAGGCGCCAGTCGTCATTCAGATCTGGTCGCCCCTGGGTTTACGTAGTCACAAAGAGCCTACGTCCGGTGCCCTGCCCCAGTACTGGGATCCACATCCATGAGTAATCCTAAACCTATTATCGGTGAGAAATTTCTTTGTGATTGACACTTGTGGGGTGTGTCGTCTGCTGGCAACGGCTCGTCAGGTTGCTGACTAATCATAGTGTAAGAATACATACCGCCAGAGACATCGGCGTTGCAACACCTATGTGGTTCAGTTCTCATGCATGACTGATCAATTGTTTGCAATCTGATTGTTTGATTTCATTCTGTGAAAAGTTCGGTAATGTTATACTTAGCGATTCCGTATGGATTTACATTTATATTCGTTACTACCTTTTATACATCGCGGACATTACTCTTGTTCTCATCCTAGAAATGCCATAAGTGACACTATGACTTGAAAATGTGTTAGTTATATCCGTGATAAGTAAGTTGAGGTTAAAATAAGAACTAAAGCTTTCCTGGCGACGTGTTAATTCAAAATCTTCTCGGGCTTCTAGCCAGGTTACCTGGCTAGAAGCCCGAGAAGATTTTGAATTAAGTTGAGGTTACTTTAGCCGAAATAATAAAACATTCCAATTAGTGAAATACATGACCCAATGTGGAAAGGAATAGATGAGCTAACTAGTGAGAAATAGGGAAAAAATAGTTCAACATACGAGAGGTATGTATGGAGAGAAATCAGTGGAACGTGTCGCTGTAGACGAACAGCGAGTAAATAGGGCAACAGCGTAACAACAAGTTCACGTGTCAGCAGAATGTCAATCACAAAGTCATTTCTCACAGATAATGATTCTACACTTTTGGGTGCGTTTTGTCTTCCTGGTGTACAGCCCTTCACAATAAGAACGGTTAATTTGGTATCCTTTCAGTTTGTTTTTTTTTCCTACTTTTTTTACTTAGTACATAGTTCATAATTAGAGAAGGCATTGCATTTCACCCAAAAATTTCATGCTGAGATTTCACTGAAAATACACATTCGCTTATAAATAAACGTCGCCTACATAGTACACGGTACGTAGGTAGAGAAGGTATTGCACTACACCCAAAAATTCGATAACGATACTTCACCGGAAATACACGTTTTAGAGTCCCTGGAACCAATAAAAATCATTTTTACGGAAAAGGTCCGTGTTTTTATAGTGTTTAACGCCCGCTTTTACTATCATGGCACCGCAGGCGATGACACTTTGATACATGAAGTGAAGGAGCATCGGTGGAATGCGATGGCGGGGGAAACCGGAGAACCCGGAGAAAACCCGCCCCTGGAAGGTCCGTGTGTGTGTCTGTGAACACGATAACTCTAAAACGAAAAGTCGGTAAAATACTAAACCTGGTAGTTATTTTAGTTTGGTGTCTTCCAAGGATGCAATACCAAGATTTTGAGGAACACCCCCCGGCTCCAAACTACCCTTTACAAGGAAAAATGTTCGAAAATGTTATTTTCTCAAAAACGGCTCTGACGGTTTTGATTAAAATACCGTACATTAAAGATACTTACATGACAAATAAATGTTTGGTGTTTTTTTTTTTTAATTTCCTGGGAATAACCTCTGAAGACCTCTTTATTCTTGATGAATTTTGCATAACTGGTAAACCGTATATAGACAAAAACTTACTGCACCAAACATGTAAACCTCCCTAAAACACACAATTTGTGTCATATATATTTTTATAGAGCTAACCATTTCCGAGATATTCCTTGTTATTGCTTTCAATTTGAATGTATTTAAAACTTTTCCCATACGGGAATTTGACAACTCCTAGCCTTGCAAAGAGAACGAATTCAATCGCATAGCATCAACGTTTAAAAAACGACTAATGCTTTAGCGTGTTGCCGAATTTCCTTTTACTTATAAGGAACAGAGTAACAAAACCATTTCTGTTAACGTTTATCTCTCGATTAGCATGAAACAGAAGAATAAGCTTTTTAAGAATAATTTGTTACAGAGATGTAGAGAAAGTCAGGTGATTAGAACACGTCAAATTTTTCTGCTGGTTGATCATATCAGACGATGAATGAAAGGCGAAATGACGCTGAAATAATTTCGGGGTTCATGGCGCGTATCGTTTTTCAGGATAAGGGAAAACCCCGAGAAAAAAAAAACGTATCCGGGTAACTCACCCTAAGCGAGATTCGAACTCGCGATCTGTTAAATATGAGGCAGACTCGCTGCCCCCTTAGCGAATAGCTCTTAAAGGATCTGACTATCGATTAAATCTGGTGTATTCCTTTATTCCCCTTAAACCTTATGAAAATTTGCAATAAAACCATTTCTGTTAATGTTAATGTGCTTGAGGTAGAAACAAAAATAAGTTTTAAAAGATTACTTTGTTGCAGAATATATAAACGAAGTCCTGTGGGTGTAACACATCAGATTTTTGTTCCTTGCTGTACCATTCTTTTTTTAATTATCCAACTCCGTCATTAACTTATGACCTGAATTATTTAGATGGCATAAAAAAAAAACAAAAACTTTCTGGTATGTTAGTTATGATTTTGCCATAAATTATTTCTGGGAGGTTAACCATGAATTTGCCTAAAATGTGATTTGGATTGCATTCGACCGATATACGTGTATGTAAACGATTGGTGATACGTAGCGCATCAGCTAGAACTTACTTTGTGTGTGAAGAAGATTATGCAAATTGCACTGTCACTGCTCACTTTTGTTCGACAAGTTTTCAATGCATTACATTGGATATAGTGTATAATACTTACAGGTGATTTTATCACTTGAATATTTAAGCGAGTGCGAAGTTTGGGTAGAATTCGACATGATAGATTGCGCGCGCGCGTGTATGAGTGCTCGCGTGCGCGCGCAGGGGTGCATGCGTCCTTGGTTGCGTGCGTGCGTTTGTTTCTCCGAGTTTTACATGATCAAATTATTTCCTTTATCCTTTGTCTCTGCGGCTTGTGATCATTTGCTTATCGAATTGCATCAGCCAGTCTTAATTCACACATTGGATTAAATCTTACGTTTCTCTCAGAAACAGTAATAAAGTTATAAGCAAATTAGAAACGGGAAGGAATACATGTAGATTTAAAATCAAGAAAACAGGCACTAACCTAAAATCCTTGTTTTAAAACATTAAGTTTTCACTTGAATGAAAAAAGTTACAAACTTGACAAAGCAATCCTTAGTTTGCAAACGTAATAGCGATTCTCCCTCTGAGTAAAGAAAACAATAAAATAAATATGACTTTCCGTTATCAAAATGTACAGTCATAAAAAAATCAAGTTTAAAAATAATTTAAAAATGTATAAGAATTAAATATAAGCTTAAAAAATATAATCACAGTAACAGAATAATGCTACTTGAAAACAATTTTAATAAAAGAAATCGTGGCAAAAATATCAGATTATTTGGAAACTAAAGTAAAAATGGTACACGTTACTTTAATAATTGAACCATAGGAAATATGCGAAATTATACTTTAGAATACCCTGCAAAATACGTCTGTACTAATACATTTACCTTAAGTGCTGATGGAAACGTCCGGTTACAGACACGTACAAGAGAAAAGTGACGTAACAACGGAGTAGCCCAGTTCGCAGAATGCCGGAGGGTAATAACTCGGGTTAATCTCCTTCTTGGATCTGTCCTGACACATCTGCATGAACTTGCGAATCTGCTTTTATGTATGCTCTTTTCAACTACAACACACCCCGAAGCAAAACACGCTCTTTAAACTCTTAACGAAACTATGCTAAGCTATACATTGTTTTATAGTACAGTAATGCCATATCACACTAAACTAGCTGTAGAGCCACAATTATTCAAAATACCGATAAACTTTCCTTACAATGAAATATAATTTGCAAGATATGGTTTCGCAAGGTCCTTCGCCTCTTTGAACTGATAAACTTCTGCCTTCATTATTTTAACGTTAACATTAGGGATTTTGTTGTTTCGCAGGAGCATTGCCCACAAAATCTAGTAGGCAATGATCGGTGTATTTCAATGCTTTAAGCAGAGTAGAAATATTTGTTTTAACAATTTTGATTTGTCGCCAATATGGATAACCCACATTATACAGATACACAAATTCTGTGATCTCAGTCTCATTTGAAATTGGATCTGTCGATCTGGGTAGCTCAATTGATTAGGCGCTGGTCTTGATCTCAATGATGGCGGTTTCAAACCTGGCCCAGACAGATGGCTTTAAAGTGTGCCGTAAAAGAACTCCTGCGAGACGAAATTCCGGCACACCGGCGGCGCCTGGCAATTGGCAGCGTGTTAACACACACAATAATTTAGATTGGATCTGACAGACATGGTCCGAGAGTGCTAGAAAAATCAGATGCGTTACATTCACATCATTTTTCTACTTCTGCTGCAGTCGTCCTCCGTGGTGTAATGGTTACCATGCTAACTTCACATACCCAAGGTTGCGGGTTCAAACCCGGCGGAGGACGATTGATTTTATCGGGCGTAAAAATCCTTAACATGACTTCCTTCGGAAGGGAAGTAAAGCCGTTGGTACCGTGTCGTAGATTTACGGCACGTAAAAGAACCTCAAGCCTGATAGAGAGGCTCAGCAAAATTAAGCTGTTTTTCACGCCCAGAATAGAATGGGGCGCTGAGGACCACAGCAGTTAAAGAGAGTCCATAAATAACACGCCATTTCCATTTTTACTTCTGCTGCAACAAACTATTCTTAAAAAAACGTATTCTTCTGTTTCGTGCTTATCTAGATGAACATTAGCAGAAATAGTATTACTACACATTATTTCCTTGTTCAAGGGAACAAGGAAATACAATAAACTAGTTCGATAGTAAAATCTTTCAGAGCCTCTCTTTATGTGATGATATTGAGGTATTTTTTCTTTGCTTGATCAGGATTTAAAAAAATGAGAATAACGACTTCAGGTCTGAGAGAAGTATAACACAAAAAAAAAAAAAAAAAAAAAAAAAAACAAGGAATATCTGGGAAATAGCTCCACAAAAAAGACACATTTGACATAAATGGTGTGGTGTTTTAAAAAGAACTGCATTTGTTCAAATAGTAAGTTTCTCTACATATATCTTGCGGTTTAGCAGTTATGCAAAAACTATTCAAAATAAAGAGGGCGAGAGATTATTCCCAGGAAATTCAAGCACTTTATTTTTACTTTCTCTGCTTGGTAGTACTCTGAGAAGGTATTTCATTCCACCGAAAATTCGATACCGGGATTTCACTGGTAATACACGTTTTGGGATACCCTGAATCAAAATAATCTGTTTTTTTTTACTTTCTGTACTAAGTCCATAGACATAGGTAGAGAAGGTATTGTATTCCACTATAAAATGCGATACCGGAATTATGTTGAAAGTACACGTTTTAGGGTCCCTGAATAAAGAAAAGGTCGGCGAGCGTGTGGGTGCGTGCTGTGAACAACATAACCCAAAAAGAAAAAAGCTCGCCTGGGTAGTGTGGTGATAGCGTGTCTGCCTCACATTCAAAAGGTCGTGAGTTCGAATCTCGCTTAGAGTGAGTTACCCGGATAAGTTTTTTTTCGGGGTTTTCCATTATCCTGAGATCGAGTAATTTTAAGCTCCATGGACCCCGAGAACATTTGAGCATCATTTCACCAATTACATTCATCGTCCGATATGACCAACCAGGTTAAAGGACGTTAAACTACAAAAAAAAAAAAAAAAAAGTCGGTTAAATACCAAATTTGAGAATTAAGTTCATCTTCCAAAGATAGGATAGAAGATTTTCAACCAAAGATGGGTACCCTTCACAAGAAAAGTTTTCGAAAATTATGATTTTCTCAAAAATGGCTCTAACGATTTTGATTAAAACACGGCAAGTCCGTGTAATTTGGACCACTTAATTTTAAGTGCTAATATCTGGACAGAAAATCTTTGTCAAAGCACACAACTTATTTTAACGTGTTGATAAGACGAACTTATACCATTATAGGAGTTTTCAAGGTTTAGTCCCAGCTTCATAATTTTCAAATTATAATTATAGTTTTTTTTCTAAGGCGCGTATTTTGGTCAGAGGCGTGTAATTTGGTCAGAGAGGGTGTGTAAATTGGACCACTATATAATACATTTATAATCGATTCGTATACCTTTACATTCTCTTTTAATTATTGAAATTCACAATAACATTTAATTTAGACCTGGAATAATCATGTATATTATTATTATTATTATTATTATTATTCAAAATATCCGAGTGGAGCAGATTACCTTTAACAAAATTCATATCACCTTACATCAATTTCACCCAAAGTTTTGTGGACAGTTAATATTTTCAAGTTTTTGTTCCAAATTAAAGGAGGATTTCACTGTTCACGCTACAATGCACCTATCACAAAATTAATAGAATGAATCATTTATATCAGCACGGTTTTCATGAACCCATCCTTTGCATTTCTTGCAAGGTATTAAGTCTTCCTCAGGAGATTCCCCACATACAAAACAAAAAGTCTCTTCTAAGTTTTTATTTTCATCTTTACCAAAATTGATTTTCGTTTTACCCTTGTCCCTAGAGGTTTTCACTAGCATTTCTTTATGAGGTGTTCTTATAAAAGCTAAAGTTTCTTTTCTTCTTCACTTTGAAGATCCTCCTGATGTGGACATTTATTATGTACGTGTTATAATTTTAATACTATAACATACTCATAGAACATTCTCTCCAAGTATAGAAGGTGATGCTCGACTTCACTTGGCATATCGGTAGGCCTCTCAATGCTCACAATAGGTGCTGGTGCCTTGGAGGTATGTTAAACAATCATTAATGTTCATGACCTCCGCTATAGCTTCAAGAGCTTTTCTTAGATCTTCCTCTTTCCATTTACAGTAGGGACCTAGTGGTCCGGACCAAATTACACTTCACCTTCGGTCCAAATTACATGACACAACACAACTTTATGGTTATCACATTTCTTATAATCCTAAACTGAATTAATAAAATATATCTATAACTCTCTTACCTTAATATATTGAATGTTCCGACGTTTTAATTTGGTTTCCAAAGAAAGATCTTAGGTGGAAGAAAACACCATACTAAAACCGGGACAAAATTACATCGGAAACGTTCTCAGCAAAGATCACAACTTGCCTCCTAGGTTATTGACAATAGAATGCTGAAAATTTGGAGGGAACGTTTACAAGTGCTGCTCAATATGCCCATATTGTTGGTGCTCCCAACGGTACCCATTTTCTTAAACTGATATCGGTCCAAAATACACGCTGGTCCAAATTACACGGTCTTCCCTACCGTACTAAATATATTTACATGACAAATAAAAAGTACCTATATGTTGAATTTTCTGGGTATAACCTTTGTAGACTTCATTCTAGATGAGTTTAGCATAAAGAGATAGACATTTACTATACAAAAAATGCAGATGTCGTAACACACATGATTTATGTCACATACATTTCTTGTATGGATTTAACCATTTTCAAGGAATTCCCTGTTATTGGCTTGTTTTAAAATGTCTAAACTTTTCTCAAACGGGAATTTGTCACACCTGTTTCTTTTATTTTACTCTTGGCCGTGCTGGGCGCTAATAACCCAGAGGTTGTGTGGGTTACACTAAACATCATCATCCTGGCCGTGAAAAATGAACCGAATTTCAATCATATGGACTAACTTTGAAAAACCAATGACTATCGCTTTAGCCTATAGTCAAGTGTATCACTTTATTTCCCTTCTATTTACAACGAACTAAGTAATAAAGACATTTCTGTTAATGTTTACCTCAATTAATATGAAGTACATAGAGGAATAAACTTTTTAAGGGAACAGTTTGTTATACAATAGGTCAAAACCATATGATAGGAATACATCAGATCTAAAAGAAGAAAGAAAGAAGAAGAAGCAAAAAAGGTCTGCGCGAGCGCGTGGATGAGATTGTGTGTGTGTGTGTGTGTGTGTGTGTGTGTGTGTGTGTGTGTGTGTGTGTGTGTGTGTGTGCGTGGGTGTGTGTGAACACGATAATCCAAAACGAAAAGTCGTTTAAATACTAAAGTTGAAAATTTAGATGTTCTCAAAATTAGCTTTAACGATTTTAAATAAAATGCCGTATATTATATATACTTGCATGACAAATAAAATGTACGCAGGTATATTTTGAATTTCCTGGAATAGCCTCTGAAGAAGTCTTCATTCTAGATGAATTTTATTCAATTGGTAAACCGTAGAGATATACAAAAATGTCCTGCACATAAAGATGTACCTGCATCTCGTTAAAACTATTACGCATAATTTATATCACGTACATCCTTTGCGTGGCGTTAACCATTTCCAAGATATCTCTTGTTATTGGTTTCAAATTTAAAATGCTTAAACTTTACTGAAGCCAGAATTGTCACCCCTGTTTCTTTTGTTTTACTCCTGCCCAGCAAAGAAAACCGAATTTCAAGTTCATTCGCAGAGCGATAGCTCTTAAAAGAGTTGACTTTTATTTTAGCCTAGTGTTTCCTTTCTACTTATAAGGAGCTAAGTAGTTGAACCATTTCTGCTAACGTTTATCTCGATTAGCATGAATTAAATAGAATAAGCTTTATTAAGAATAGTTTCTTTGCAGAATGTGCAAAGAAATCATGTGAATGGATCATTCACGTGGTCTGGAGGCAACATGCTGGCCTCTGGTTCCCAAGGTCGCGGGTTCAAACCCGGCAAAGGGCGATGGATTTTTTTGGGGGCGAAAAACTCCTTAGCATGGATTACTTCGGAAAGGAAGTAAATGCCATTGGTTCGTGTAGTAATATACGGCATGTAAAATAACCTCAAGCCTGATAAAAGGGCCTGTGACCAAAATAAAAGCGCTCTTTAACGCCCAGTATAGAATGGAACGCTGAGAACCGCAGCCGTTAAAGAGCGTCCACAAATATAGCTGTTTGAATTTCATCAACCATTCAAATCAATTGAAGACATGATAACTTTCATTGAATTATTCAAGAAACCAAGTGTGCTTTTTAGGAAGCATCACATTTCTAAAAAGCACACAACGCAGGAAGAGAAACTCAGTAATTAATAATTATAACCCAAGTAACGTAACACATCCTAACCTTCTCATAATATAGAAAAGCATTCAGCATAAGAAGATAATATGAGTTAATTAAGTAAATTAATTGCTCCAGTTAATTACATAAATGATTTACTTGAGTGGGTAAATTATGTGAATTCAATGGGTCAAGTCATTACGCTTACATTATTTACGTGCTGTAGCACATAATCAAATAATGAAATAGAAAGTAGATATACAATCCTAATCTAATCTATCTCATTACTGTTTATTAATTTTAATCACCAGGAGCACATCTCACAGACATTTTAACAAGATTAGGAGAGGATGCAGATGTTTATATTATAAAACAGATTACCTCTTTTTTGGTGAAAACCCCTTATCTGTAATGAACAAGAGAATGGGACTTGGAAACCAAGGCTTCTACTTTAGCCATTTTTTCTGCTCTTTTCTTTTGTAGTCCATTATATTAAACTATTAGGATAATATTTTTATCGCAGAATTATAGGGTTAATATTTTTAAAAATTCCTCATATTTATTCGCACCCTCTCACCAGAACCGTTTAACTCATATATTCAATCAAATTTCATTTGAGAAATGTCTCTTTCATGATTCTTGGGAGTAATGAATTTGGCAGAGAATTCACACCTTCAAACGACTTGCATTTACACACGTCCGGCACTAGCAACACCCTTAATTCACCAATCCACCATTGCCTTTATTGCCACTTCGATGGTGTATGCATTCCTAAACTTCTGAATTTGTTCGCACCTCTTGACACATCCTGCGGTAATTTATTTTGAACATGACACATCCTGCGGTAATTTATTTTGAACAAAGTACAAGTTTGATGAATAATTCAAGCCTATGTATGCCCGTTGGATCCTGCCTGTAATCATGATTGTTCGTTTGGACTATTAACCGTTCTTATAGAGGGATGTTGGATTCTTGTTGAATCGTGCCTGCAGACATGTGATGGATTATTTGTACATATATGAAATGTCTTTGTGGAGGATGTGTTGTATTCTTGTCGTAACCTGCCTGAGCAGTCTGATATTTGGGAATATTAATTGCGTTTAAGAGATTTCCCAATCGGATATCAAATTTTGGCGTTCTGGTATGTACTACTACTTACAGAAATATTAAGAATTAGTGTTTGCAGCAACGTCCACCGAATTTCCTTTTTACTTTCTCTATGCGTACTATGCACATAGTGTATAGAGAAGGTATTGCATTCCACCCAAAAATTCGATACCGAGATTTCACCGGAAATATATATTTTAGGGTTGCCTTTATCCAAAAAAAAAAAAATTTCGGAAAAAGGCGTGTGTGTGTGTGTGTGTGTGTGTGTGTGTGTGTGTGTGTGTGTGTGTGTGTGTGCGCGCGCGCGCGTCTGTGAACACAATAACTCAAAAACGAAAAGTTGGTAAAATACCAAACTTGGTATTTAAGTTTAGTATCTTCCAGGGATGCGACGCGAAGATTTTGAGAAAAATCCGCCCACCCCCAACTACCCTTTACATGGAACTTTTTTCGAAAATTTTGATTTTCTCAAAAATTGCTTTAACGATTTTTATTAAAATTTCGTACATTAAAGATATCTACCTATTTACACGACAAATAAAATGTATATCTTGAATTTTCTGGGAATAGCCTCTGAAGACTACTTTATTCTGGATGAATTTTTGCATAACTGCTAAAGCGTAAGAGATGGAGAATAATTTACAACACAAAAAATGTAGAGCACCTTAAAACGCACAATTTGTCTTATACACATTTTTTTGTGGAGTTGATCGTTTTTAACATATTCCTTGTTTTTGTTTTCAGCTTATAATTTTCTCATACAGGAATTTGTCAACTCCTGTCCATACAAACAAAGAAACTTCAGTCACATAGCAACCAGCTTTTGATTATTAGTTTAGCCTATAGTACTCCCTTATTTCCCTTCTGCTTACAAGGAAGCAAGTAATAAGACTATTTGTGCTAATTCTTTTCTCGATTAGCATGAAATAAATAGAAGCATAAGCTTTTTAACAATAATTTGTTGCAGAGAGGTAGAGCAAGTCATGTGAATGGAACACATCAGATTTTTTCTAAAGGAAACAGAACTGCCCTAAGGTACATATGTATGAGATAGGACAGCAGAAACGTTAGCGCTATAAGTTGGATGACAACAGCAAACACCTTATCAACCCAAGCATTGATATTGAAACAAAATGAAATAGGAGCCATCAATTTATGTAAGTTCATATATTTTATACGTGATCTACCAAATTTGTGAGTTTTCCCACCAGATCCTCATACGAACTTAAGAGCAAGGGCAGCTCACCAGGTGAAGTGAGTCAAGTGTATCTTCACCTACATTTTTAATCGAAATACAAAATTAGATATTTGTATCTTGTACTTCACACAATATCCTGTCCGAGATCTTACGTGAAGTGGTAGGAACGCGCTCTACTTTTGTCACTGTTGTTCTGGCTACCCCTTTTTTAACTCTCTTTCTACACTATACAGGATGTATAGTGACAAAATGCAGGACACATTCTTCAGATGTAGACGAAGAAATTGTGTTATATGAACATGGGCCTGGAAACGCTTTGTTACCATGTTACAACTCATTTTCTCCAACTCATTAATCATGGTAAACACTCACGAACAGAACGTTAGTCATGAAGAACATGCACTCTTATTTACGCCTGGTTACGTTGTCATTGTAGGTGCTTTGTTTTACATGTCCTGTTGCCATGCGACTTAATACGTCTTGCTTGTACACAGGTAAATATCAACTGTTCCAGTGGCGAGCTGTACGACCTTGGCGAGCTGCGGGTTACTACATACTAGTGAAGTTGATCACATACTCGGCTCGTCCGCAAAAGTGTACACAAATACAGAGATGGTAGATGCCCATTTGATGAATGGAATAGCAGACGGTAATGACGCTCACGGTCAACGTTTGTACCGGGAGAGATTTCCAGGATGAAGGCGCCCCGATAGGCAAACTTTTGAAGCCATTGATCGTCTTAAGGAACATGGGGCATTTCAGCCTGATACTCGCGATAGGAATACAACAGCGAATCAGGGATTGACTTACGTCCGCGGGTTGATGCATGTATCAATGTTCATGTAGGGCATATTGAACATCTGCGAGAAAGAGTTGCATGTAGGAAGCTGGGACGTTGTATTCTTGTGTGTTTTCCATGATTGAGTGGGAAAATGGAGTTGTAACATGGAAACAAAGCTTTCCAGACCCATGTTCATATAACATACTTTCGTCTAGTGTGAGGAGGAGTGTGTCCTGCAATTTTTGCCCTACATTTCTAATACATGCTGCATTTTTTCTCACTTCCTCAGTCAAGGAAGAAGAACAAGTGTGTCTGGCTAAAATGCTCGTATTTCTACCCTGTTTCAAACGTATTTGTATACGACTGTTCCTGCTCGGTTTTCATTTCCTGTTGGAACATCGCTCGCCTGCTATTCTTATACGTGCTATGCTGTGAAAATTTCCTTTCTGATTTTAAGAACTCAGTTTTAGCTCTAACTGGTGAAAACAAGGTATACCGTTATACTGTGGTTTTAGTTGTGTGGAGTGAATTCAATTTTGATAAGTTTCTGTCTGAGAAAGACGCTAATTAGGGTCCTTCCTAATATGTATTTAGATTAATTTCAGTTCAAAGTGTTAGTGGATTTTACGAGTATTAATGAATCCAGAAAAACGTTTTGATTTGTAGTGTGTTGGAAACGCTGTTCTCGAGATGGCGGAGACAAGATAAAAATGACCTGTTAACATTTAACCGACCCATTCGTGGGGTGTCGTATTCGGAGCTTCTTCTTCGAGCTGACTACATGGCGAAGAAGAGACTGCGCAGATCCGTCGCTACTAAGGCAGCAACCGACGCCTCTTCCCCGGCAGCACCTCCGTCTTCACCTGTCGGGGCAAGCCCCGCTTCGCAACCGCAGTCTCGCCGCAACTGTAACCGCAGTCAGCCGGCACCGCCGCCGTCTGGTTCAGTGCCGTGGTACGGGAGGTCACTCTGGACCTTTTCACTCGGTATCTACTCACCGCCTTGCAGTCGCGGTGGCCTTCTTGCTAGAGGGCCACCCGCATATACTGCGACCGGGGGCCAACGCCGCTTGTACGTGTGGAGATACAGGAGTTGGAAGCTGCCTTGGCGTCAGGGTTGCCCTTGTTAGGGCGATTCCTGGTCGTCGAGGCAAGGTGACAAGAACGCCACCGGCCTTGCCGACGCTGCTGTGCCTTCGGGCACACAGCTGACGTCTGCTCCTCGCCGCCGCGGTGCCACCACTGTGGTACCAACACCACCACCTCCAAGTGCACTGGGCACGATCTCGCCGTCGCCACCGGTTCTGTGCCACCTGTCGTGACACACGACACTTCACCGGGCAAGCCTAGTGCCCTCTCTACCCGAGGAGCAGAACGTCATCACCTCCAGCCCGAGCAATACCACCGCAGACTCCAATCGCCGAGGTCACACCACCTACAACCTCAACAGACGCAGCGACGCGAGACACCAAGCAGGACCTCCACGGGGAGATCCAGAACGTCGGCGCTCGTTTAGCTGCCCTGAGGAGACGTGCAGCATCCTCACAGAGTAGCTACAGGATCTGCAAGCTTCAAACTCCGCAGCAACTACAAGTCACCAGACCACAGCCGCCGACCTGTCCACCAGGATCGATGGCAACACCCAGCAGTTGAGAGAGGTTCTCCTGCAGCAAGCTGCTTACTCTGCTGCGCTGTTCCAGTCCAAAAGCCAGCAGCTCAACACCGTTTCTCCTCCTGCCCAGGCTGAGGGGCGCGCACTGTCAGCGAATTTCCGGCCTGGGAGATTCGCAGAGCACTACCGCAACCAAATGAATCTAAGTTTTCTACGTCCATTTCTCTCCTCAATTCCTACCTTTTAATTCCTCTCTGCTATCACCTCCATTCCCTAGGCTGCAGTCAGGTTCCATGGCTGTCAGCCTAGACATAACCTTTTACACGCTACCGCACATAGTGCGGCAGTATCCTATCTCTCTTCTACTAACGCGGGTGCATTAGCGGGATCGCGTTAAGCTTCAGAGCACGACGATCTCAGCAATCTACTGTTATAACGTGGAGAGTTTTATGCCGCATGAGGAGCGGAGAATCCCACATATCCTCCCAGCCACTGCACCTCGGCTGGGGGTCGAATGCGTAATGCATTTTCCCCCTTCACGGTAAAAAAAAAAAAAAAAAAAAAAAAAAAAAAAAAAAAAAAAAAAAAAAAAAAAAAAAAAACGCGACATGAAGAATATATGTGAAAAACAAATGGCGTGTTATTTATGGACGCTCTTTAACTATTGTGGCTCTCAGCGTCCCATTCTATATTGGGTGTGAAACACCGCTTAATTTTGCTGAGAGGCCTCTCTATCAGGGCTTGAGGTTCTTTTACGTGCCGTAAATCTACGACACGGGATCAACGGCTTTACTTCCCTTCCGAAGTGAGGGATTTTTACATCCGAAAACCCATCGTCCTCCGCCAGGTTTGAACCCGCGACCTTGGGTATATGAAGTTAGTATAGTAACCATTACACCACGGAGGGCGACAGGGAATATATGTGGTTATGCGGTAGTGTTTATCTACAAAAAAAAAAAAAAAAAAAAAAAAAAAAAATTCTGTTGTGCCTGTCTTTTACTAGGAGTAAAGGAATACTTTGGAATGCTACAGAATTTGGATATTAGATGAACTTAACACGAGATTTTCATAAACATGTAGATTCGAAAGATGGTTTAAAATTTGTATTACAACTGGAGATGTCGAGAGGAACTTGAACTCAATTCGCGATGCGAATTATAGGAATCAGCTGCGCTAAGCATTAAAATATTTAATGAAAATGTGTGTTTAAATAGGATTTTTATGACACATTATTAAGGCTCTATTTTTAGGGAAAAAAAAGTTAGCATTTCAAGGACATGATGAGAGTGTTTCATCAAATAATCGCGGCAGTTTCAAAGAACTTAACACGCTGCTGTGTGAATGTTCTGATGAAATTAATAATCGTTATGGCAGAATCAAATTGGTGTTCAGTGGCGACTCAAAAATACTTCAGAATGAAATACGAGGGTAAACCCAAAAGTAAGGTTTCCATTTTTTAAGTAGAGATAAACGTTTATTGACAACAGATAGCACATAGTTTTGAAGCTTGAACATTTTTCTATTTTTCTACATGATCGCCATTTCGATCGATGCATTTTTGTAGACGCTGTGACAGTTTTTGTATGCCCATGTCATACCAGCTTGCCACCATGCTCTTGAAGAAGTGATGGACCTCATTTTTCACTTCCAGAACACTTCCAAGTGTTCTTTCAACTTGGTAAACAAGTGGTAGTCACTGGATGCTAAGTCAGGACTATAGGGTGGATGGGAGATGATGTCCCATCCAAACTGTTGCAGAAGATTCCTCTTGTAGATCGTATATCCAGAACACTGACTGTGAAATACACACATGAATTCGTTACGAGAAGTGTCTTTGAGCTCGCATAAATTTGGTTCAACATCCACTACCGTTGGAGGCAAAAGAGATGCAGTCTCGATCGTAAGAATATAAAGAGTTTTATACCCGATATATCATCGTGATGCAGCTCGATGATATCGGGATACATGCCAGTATCTCTTTCCTCGGAATGCATCAAAACTAACGTGAATCAACCCCGACTACAAGTTGGTTTTCAAAAACCTCGTTGTAAATGGCGTTTTATTTATGGACGCTCTTTAACTGCAGTGGTTCTCAGCATTCCATTCTAAATTGGGTGTGAAAGACCACTTAATTTTGCTCAGAGGCTTCAGGCTTGAGGTTCTTTTACGTGCCGTAAATCTAGGACACGGGACCAACGGCTTTACTTCCCTTCTGAAGGAAGCCATGCTAAGGATTTTTACACACGAAAAAATCCATCGGCCTCTGCCGGGTTTGAACCCGCGACCTTGGGTATATGAAGTTAGCATGGTAACTATTACATTACGGAGGGCGACGTTGGTCTTCAAAGAAATCGGGATGGAAAGCATCCGCAACAACTGTTCTCCTTATTTCCACCAAATTTACTTGAGCATATACATTTTTTTTTTTTTTTTTTTTTGTGACTTAAAAGCTTATTAGAGGCTATAACACACCTCAGATACTGTGCTCGAATGTTGGTGTGTGTGTGTGTGTATGAGGGTTGTATTTGCACCTGTGTAGTGCTACCTCTAATATTTAGTGCTCTATTTGTAGCACTAGTAGCGAAACTGGAAGGATCGTTCAAGTTACCTCATCTTCTCAAACCTATAAAATGCAATACCTCACTATTTTTCATTCCATCAGTCCTCAAGTCGTAGTACTTTTGTTAGAAATGTATGGCATCAATCAATGTTTTGTAATCTTTTTATTAAATTTATTTTTCTCTCCCAGTGATATCCACAATCTTGTAGATGATGAATGACTTCTAATGTATGATTTGCTAGAGCAGGAGTACATAACAAGTATAATTTGTAGTATTCTACACATTTTCAGAGGCCTCATTTTAACTGTTATTGTAGATACGAATGGTTCTTTTGTCCATCTATCACAGTGTAACACATACCATGTTTTCTGGAACTTTTTTTTTTTTTTTTTTTTGGTGTTTAATATCCTTTAACCTGCTTGGTCAATTGGACAAGAATGAATTTGGTGAAATGATGCTCAAATGATCTCGGGGTCCATGGAGGTTAAAGTTACTTGACATTCGTCTTCTCAGGATAAGAAAAAACCCCCAAAAAAACCTTACCCAAGTAACTCACTCTAAGCAAGATTTGAACTTGCGACCTGTTGAATGTGAAGCAAACATGCTAACCCCACATTACCCAGGTGAGCAGAACGTTTTTGTGCAACTCAATTTGTATCCACAAGTTCATCTAGCATTAACAGCCATGATTTTTCTGTAGGTCAGATTAAACACACACATCAGTCTCTTGGTCATGAAATCATCTTGATTGTATGGCATCTGAGTGTCTCCATAAATGGTTCATTTGAAAGGAAAAGCCTTTTATAGCTTGTAATTCT
The DNA here is from genome assembly GCA_030762935.1 of Hymenopus coronatus. Classification (NCBI taxonomy): domain Eukaryota; kingdom Metazoa; phylum Arthropoda; class Insecta; order Mantodea; family Hymenopodidae; genus Hymenopus; species Hymenopus coronatus. The sequence goes on along the minus strand of CM060894.1, from coordinate 124,289,996 downwards.
TGTATTCTGCGATGTCTAGATGCACTGTCCCCTATGGAAAACATTGGTCTGGTGCCTTAAGGAAGAGGTACCAAATATCCTAGTGATTGATCATGCTCAAATATCTTATACTGTTACATTATTCGCCCCGCCACAAAGGGTAGAGAAGTCACAGGTATACAGGATTAAATTAACTGAAACATCCTGAACTCTGATGTACTAGGTATTTATTAACAATATTAGTTAGGTAACAAGAGGTAGAAACCCCAACATTAGACTACACATATATAACAGTTGTTCCTCTGTTTGTTCTAAAAGTGTGTGTATTCAAAACATGTTAACTTGACAAAATTTTGAAAACTTAATGACAATAACTAACAACCACACAATTTAATTCAGCTGGGGATTCTCTTGAAAAGTGACAGTAATGAATAACAAAAGTTATCCACACTCCTAGTAAGATTCACATAATAAATCTTATTGCAGACTGGGCAGAATGAAAGTGCACTTCTCCCAAAATTCTCAAAAGGTCTAACACACAATTGACATATAATAATACACAGTTTGTCTTAAATTGAAGAATTCTCAAATAAAGCTGAAAATGGAGATTACGTATATTGTGAAAATGGTAGAAGTTATCTACACTCTCAGCAAATTCCACATAGCTATTTGATTTTAAAAAAAATTAAAAAGGTATAACACTCACTTTAACCTAAATTTGAGAATTCTTCAGAAAATGAGGAATGGACAATAATGTGTTGTGAAATTTATGCAAAAAGTAATTGCACTTTTCAGCAAATTACAGCCAGCTAATTCCTTCTATTCTGTCAAAAATTTAAAGTCTAACACATAGTCTGTTTAAATCTGAGAAGAAAACAAGAAGTGAGCATTGAATATATTGTGGAAATTATTGTAAAAGTTAATTGCAAGCTCAACAAATCCCATAGAGCTAAGTTCTTCTGTTCTTACAAATTTAAAAAATTTAACACAAAATTTGATTTTAATTGGTGAATTCTCAAAAGAAACTGAGAAGCAAGTATCAAATGCAGTGGTGGCTGCTGTGTAAGAGCACAAGAGCATTCTAATGCCATAGCTTTTGACATTTTGTGGATTATTTGGTTATTTAAAAACTATGGCATTTGAATCTATCACGTTACTTCTCTAAACCCAATCAGATGTGGCAACATCACCTCTAGCACATCATGGATTGTGTACACTTTTAGGAGTTTTTGTATGATGGAATTGCCTGATTGGTGAAATGCATACCACTTGTGCACAGCTGATGGCGTGCACATTTTTACTATGCGTCTCTCAACTACAATTTCACATCAATGCCACCAGATGGAAGCACACTGCAGAAGAACAGCTGTAGGTGTGGAAAGTTGGGAACCCCCATTCGATTTTCATCTTGTCATAAATTCCACCAGATGGTAGCATATTAAACAGTTATGACAATACTTATAGAAAAAAACTATTCTATATAACATATTCTGCATTTCTGGATATATTTAGTATATTATGTTATGTGTATTATCATTCAGTGTTTGGGTTCCTATATTTCTAAATAATAAGAGCACCTGTTTAGTAAAATTTCTTTTATTTTTAATCAAGTGATCATGTTGGTAAGTATTGTTATGCTGCTATTTGATATACACTTCTATTAATGGCAGTTTGATGGTAGTTGTTTATGGGTGCTAATGATACTCGCAATACAAAGTAATGATCCGTTATTCGGGTGCAATGTCTACATGAATTCCGTTGAAATTATTTAAAGTGTCAACAGAAGATTATATTATCAGGATAAGTTAGCCACAAAGGAAATAAGGATGCCCAGACGAGATATGTTGATTGAAAGAATGACAAACTCTAATATGCGTGACTATAAGCGAACATGCAACAAAAACTGTACTGTAAACGTAACTGGTTGTGTGGGTGCAATGTAAGAAATGCAACGTTTTCAATTTTGATTTTCGGCCCGGAAAACATTTGTGGACTAATTTAGGTGTTACAGATCTTATACATTTGTACAGCAAAATAAAAAAGCACGAAAATTGCTACTCACACAAAAATGTAAACATTGAACACACAATGCTTAACATTAGTGCCCAGCTTGACAGCACATACAGAGTCTGTGAGGAAGCACAATGAACAAGTGGACAGCAATAGATACATCCCCTTCAGGCTATTAGATTGCATACAATTTTTATTTTGATTAACATTTAAGAGAAGTACATTTCACAGGAAGAAATAATGCAGTTTTCTTGATCCAGAAAAAGAGACTTGGTGAAAATGGCAATGTTATTTATGGACGCTCTTTAACTACTGTGGTTCTCAGCATCCCATTCTATATTGGGCATGAAAGATCGCTTAATTTTAATCAGAGGCCTCTCTATCAGGCTTGAGGTTCTTTTACATGCCGTAAATTTATGACATGGGACCAACGGCTTTACTTTCCTTCCAAAGGAAGCCATGCTAAGGATTTTTACGCCCGAAAAAATCCATCATCCTCCGCTGGGTTTGAATCCGAGACCTTAAGTATATGAAGTTAGCATGGTAACCATTACACCACGGAGGGCGACAGAGACTTGGTGAGTGCTAATAAATCAGTCATGTTAATATTTGGCTGGTGAAATAATGCATATGCAGAGTAGTGAAGCATTACACATTACTCCGTTGTTGCCTTAAAATGTATCTAATTATGTACAAAACAATAGCAATTTACAAAAGCAAATGTTTCCTTCATCAGACAAGTTATGTGCTACCTATCATAGTTATACAATGATATAGTTGTACTTTAACTGTTGTTAGTGGGAGCAATTGCCATTATTGTGTCAATTCTTCGTAATCATAACTTATGCAGTAGATCTATTTCATATTTTCAGGGCTATCAGAATCTAACATTTTGTGAACACCCAAAATAAATACTCATGAGCCGCCACTGAATAAATGCATTGAGAAGGTTATTGTAAAAGTTAACTCCCTCTTAGCTAATTCCACTCAGCTAAGTCCTCCTGTTTTTACGAATTTCAAAAATCTAACACATAGTTAGCTTTAAATTTGAGAATTATCAAAAGAAATTGAAAAATGAATATTAAATATATTGTGAAGGTTATTGTAAATGCTAACTGCCCTCTTAGCAAATTCCACTCAGCTAAGTCCTTCTGTTCTTATGAATTTCAAATCTAACACACAGTTAGCTTTAAATTTGAGAATTCTCATAAGAAACTAAGAAGTGAGTATTAAATATATTGTGAAGGTTATTGCAAAAGTTAACTGTCCTCTTAGCAAATTCCACACAGCTAAGGCTTTCTGTTCATGTAAAGTTAAAAAATCTAACACACAGCTTGATTTAATTTTGAGAACTCTCAAAAGAAACTGAGAAGCGAATATTAAATGTATTCTGAAGGTTATTGTAAAAGTTAACTACATTCTTGGCCAGCTGAGTCTTACAATTCTTTCAAAATTCAAAAACTAACACACAGTCCGCTTTTAATCTCAGAAGTGGATTTTGAATGTCTTGTAAAACTTATTTTAAAAATTATTGTGAGAGGAAACTGGAACCCTTAACAAGAACCCGACAGTCAAAACTTATCAGGACTTAGACAAAAACAAATCTACTTTGCCAACAAGCTAATGGGCTATTAGCTAAGCATGGAGTTTCTCATACATGTATAACTGTACTCATAATGAGATTGGCAAAATTATTTCATACTCAAGCCCAAGCTCAGCTAACTTGTTTCCATGGCTGGAAGCGCACAAATCCATAAATAGTATGAATGAGAAATTTTGTGTTATTGAGATAAAACAAGATAGCATAAAAAAACCCAAACTACCCCATTCACTTAGTGTGTGTGTGTGTGTGTCTCTCCCCCCCCCCCTTCCCCCCTGAGGGAGTTGTTTAGAGGAACATATTACTGCTCTTATTTGTATGTTTTCAGGTTTACCCTTCCCTGTCACTGGATCAAAAGAAGAGCTTGATAGATACTAAAATGTTCAGCAGTAAAAATCGAACACTTCCCCAAAAGATGTAATGCATATCTCTACAAATTAACGAAAAAAGCACATTCCACACCATGGCCATCCTTGAAACTATCCGTGTAAATGAAACAATGGTTTTGAAACTTGGCCTGCAGCTCAAAAAGTATGGAGCGGAATACCAAGGATGGAATCATTGATTTCGGCATGGATCAAGATGGAAGGGGATTCGCAGAGTAGCCAAGGGGGGAATGAACATTCCCCCAGTGCCAAAACAGGCGGTAGGTGAACATCCAAGAGCCGAAGAAGTAGACAAAAATGAACGCCATGCAGGGAGCAAGGCCAGCAGGCTAACAGCATATTAACGACCAAGAGACTCGTCAAAGAGTAACTTGAAAGATGACCTGGTAAAGCAAAGAGTCAGATAGCATAGCAGCACAGAAGTACGTCATACCTAGGACACTGTGGAGGTTAAGCAGCTTCCATATACAAACTAACATCTGGACTATTCGGAAAGGCATCCAGCACCAGACAAATCCCACAATGGTGGACTGGGTTCAAAAGACGTAAAACCAAGTCATTTCGAAGAGTACACAATGCACCCTTAATCAAGCTTAGAGCGGACAAGTGAACGGTATAGATAAAAGCTATTCTTCCACCTTCTTGATTAATCATGATACATATTAGTAGAAATTATCTTATTGCTTAGTTTCTTTTAAGTAGAAGGGAAATGAGGGAATTCACTAGACTAAAGCGCTAGTCAAATTTGAAAGGTAGAGTCAGACTAAAAAATTCAATGCCATAGCCAGTATTTGAACCATGGATTTCTGATCTGCATCCAGTTGCTCTAACCACTGAGCATCCATGGAAACATGCCCATATGCCATTAAATTTCCCAACTGACTCACATTTGCAACCCCTGGTTGCTCTGTGATTAACATTAAAAACTCTTTTAATAGGCAGGAGTAACACAAAAAACAAACAAACAGGAGACACAAATTCCCACTTGGAAAAAGTTTAAATTGAAACCAATAACAGAGAACATCTCAGAAATGGTTAGCTCTACAAAAAAGATTTGCATGACATTAATTGTGTTTAACGAGATCTACATTTTTTGAGCAATAAGTTTTTGTCTATCTCTTATGGTTTACAGTTATTTAAGAGTCATTCTGAATGAAGAGGGTTTCAGAGGTTCCAATAAATTCAGGATATACTTTTTAGTAAAAATCGTTAGCCATTTTTGAGAAAATCAATATTTTGGAACATTTTTCCATGTAAAGGGTAGTTTGGGGTGAGGAATTTTCCTGAAAATCCTTGTGTCACATCATTGCTCACACATACACACAGACTTAGATTTAAAACAGGTATTTCCAGTGAAATCTCAACATTGAATTTTTGGGTGAAATACAATACCTTTTCTAACTACAATGCATGTACATAATACTTGGTACAGAAAGTAAAAGTATACCATACATGGTGGAGATTGACAGTTAATACAAAACTAAGATCTGCAGGTATCCAAAAGTGGCATGCCACAAGGCTCTATTTTGGGACCAATCCCCTTTCTCATTTACATAAATAACCTCCCAGCCTACATGAGACCAGCAACAAGTGTCTTATTTGCTGATGATGCAAATTTTATTATTAGTGATTCTAACGAAACTTCACTACAGTTGGACCATTAATAATCTAGGAATTAATCTTCTTAATTGAAGTATAAGGCAGAATGGATAGTTCAATCTCAAGTTCCCGCATGTGGGATTTGTGGTGGATGAAATAGCATCTGGGCAGGTTTTCTACAGGTCCTCTGAAAGCCCCTGCTACTTATTCCTCCAATTGCTCCATCATCACTTTTCCTATCATCCATTTTGCTTTCATTTTATATCATCCATTTTCTCATGCTTGTACCTGGCTATGGGCCGACCACTTGTTCAAGGTTCTTCATTTAGTGACTACCAGAGGCATATTTACCAGGGGGGGATGAACGGACCGGATCCCCCCCCCAAAAAAAAACCCCTAAATACAAGTTCTTCCATTTTTTTTTAAATTTAAAAGTGACACATTCATTGAAATTCTCCGTCATAAACAGCTTTCTGCTATACCACAGAAATAAAGGAATATATATAAAACTTAATATAAACAAGATTATGAGAGAAGATTATGTAGCCATTGTGCGGGTTAGTCGCTTTCCAACCAGCAAGACTTTGCACCAGATACAGCTGACAGAGCTTGCATTCCTACAACCTGCCTGTTGGTTCAACGCCACAAAGTATGGCGTTAGTGTAATGTGTATCATGGTATATGTTAGCAAATGGCTACTTGTGCTCTTTTCCCCTGGTTCATTGATCCATCATGCTAATTAATTTACCTTTAATTTGTTCAGTTTTCAATTTAATTGACATAGAAAAAAAGCGTAAACCTAACGATATTGGTATAAGCCTGCCACTCGTCCTGTAAAATTAGGACAGTCCCTCTTTTTTACTTGTATGTCCCGCATTCCGAGAACTTTTGTTGGGACGTAAATAGGACCGTATTTTCTAAAATTATTTCAATTTCTTGTTCTGAGAACTGCTGAGTCAGCACTTATCTCACGTATGTTGTCATTGTTTAGCGCATTCTATGAACAATAAAGACAGACGATGTTTGCCCAGTGTAGTGTTGACAGTAGATGTGCTGTGACATTTGCAAGAACTTACACTATTATGCCTAAATGGAAACGCACCTTTTTATCCAATTTACAGGATAGGTATCCTTTCCTCGAAGAGACAAAGCTCAATTATAGAGTTCACTGTAAAATTTACAATCAACATTTTCGGTTGTACATGGTGAAAACTCAGATATTGTAAAGTGTATTTATTCAATATCATGTTTCCTTCATTCTAATGTTATGTTAATGCCATATTTAGAAAGTATTGATCAGTTAATCACAACCTTTTCAGGCGTCTCGTATTTTAATGAGACAAATGATAGGCTTACACTGGTATCAGGACTATTTATTCCTTTTTTAAAAGAAAAGCAACTGGATCAACTTCAGAAAATAACAAAAGACATTAAAACTGACCAATCCAGTACCAGACAAACAATGCAGTGCTGAGTTTTCGGGTAGTAATGCTTTGGCATTTCAAGTTCATTTCTAGCCAAAACACACATCTCATTTCATCAATCCTAACAACATATGGACTTTATAGGTAGGGTAAAAAATCTGATGTGTTACACTCACATGACTTTCTGTAGCTCTTACACAAACTTCTTTCATAAGATTATTCTTCTTTCTGCACCTTGCTAATCGAGGTACTCATTAGCACAATGTTCTTGTTACTTAGTTCCATAGAATTAGGAAGAAAATAAGGGAATACACTAGGCTAAACCAATAGTCAAATGTTTTAAAAGCTGTCGTTAGGCGATTGTCATTACAAATCGCTTCTTTTCTTGGCCAGGAGTAGAACAAAAGAAAAACGGACACTCCCGTCTGAGAAAAGTGTAAGTACTTCACAACTGAAACTTATAATAATGAGAACCTCGAAAGCGGTAAGCTCCACGAGAAAAATGTATATGACATAAGTTGTGTATTTTAAAAAAACCTACATTTTTTGTATAGGAAGTTTTCGTCTATCTCTTACGGTTTACTAGTTATGGCAAATTAAGCAAAATTCATCCAGAATAAACAGGTCTTCAGAAGCTATTCCCAGAAAATTCAAGATATACATTTTATTTGTCAGGTAAATATCTTTAATATATGATATTTTAATCAAAATCGTTTGAGCCATTTTTAAGAAATTCAAATTTTTCGAAAAAAGTTCCATGTAAAGGGTAGTTTGGGGTGGGGGGATTTTTCTCAAAACCTTTGTGTTGCATCCCTGGAAGATACTAAACTTAAATACCAGGTTTGGTATTTTAGCTACTATTCGTTTTTGAGTTATCGTGTTCACAGACACATGGACACACACACACACAGACACACATGGACCTTTTCCTGAAAATGCTTTTTATGGATACAGGGGGTCCTAAAACATGTATTTCCGGTGAAATCTCGACATCAAATTTTTGGGTGGAATGCAATATTTCTCTATCCCTATGTACATTGTACATACGGGGCTAGAGAAAGTAAAAACGATACTTCATTAGTTACTTTAAGATTCGCATAGCTGCTTTGTTTTCTTAAATTATTTTATTTTATTGAAAAATGGGTAGCGCATGAAAACCAGCATGAAAAACTGCTCGCCAGTCAACTACTCATGAATTGTTGCCCGCCACAATAACAAACAGGTAAACATATAATAATTAGATAATAAAGAAATAACAAATAAGCTAATACAAAGGTCTATATTTACAAAACTTAGTTGAAACAGCTTCGCAACAACAGGTAACAATTGACAGGCAACAATGAGCAGACTAGAACTTGTGGCCGGTTTTTATGCGCCATTCTGTAGAACCGTATTTACTCGTGTTTATTCAATTTTTTTAAATCAATTGCCCATTTTTCATTAAAATCACGCACACCGCAAATTATTTAGGTAAATTTAATCCAATCATTGTACATTAATCATACTACAGAATAAATCTACAAAGCTGATAAACCAAATCGCGTTGTTATTTGAGCTAGACACTAGGAGATTTAAGTAAGAAAAATAAAAATGAAGTATTATTGTTTCAAACATTAATAAAACCATTAAGAACCATGTTATAAGTTAAAAACATGTCAAAAAACTGATTACATTTAAACTAATGAAGAAACATTTAGGCTTTGCGGTATGTCTGAAATAGTTGGTACATGTCCAGTGTCTAGAAACAATTTTTAGAATTGCCCAAAATATGATCTTCTTTCCTGGTTGGCGCTATATCTGCCAAGGAACTAGGAAAGCCAATTTATAACATGTGCATTATAATGACAAATTTTCAGCCGATTTCACATACTTTTTATGAATAATAATGATGGGTTATTTCCTGTAGGTACAAGAGAAATAAGGGAGTATATTAGGCTAAAACAGTTAAATTTATTAAAAGATGACATTCCGTCCTCTTTGCATGGTCAGAAGTAAAAAAATAAATGAATGATTACTTCCCATTCGAGAAAAGCATTGTTGGAAAATTTATACTAATAAAGAAAAATAACTCCAAAATGGTTAACTCTACACAAAATTTATTTCTCAAATTCTGTTTTAATGAGGTTAACAATTTTTGTGTATTTTGAGATTTTATCTATATCTTATATCGCTTTTGCTTAAGTCCTCCAGAATGAAGAATGCCTCTGGGGCTATTTCCTGAAAAACCAATATATACATTTTATTTGTCTCTAAATTTCTTTAATATATGGTGGCATTAATCCAAACTGTTAGAGCCATTTTTGAGAAAATAAATTCCAAAAATATTCAATATAAACGATAGTTTGGGATGGAAGGGAAATTTTCCTAAAAACCTTGCTTTTTCTGGGATTCACATGTCCTCAAAACATGTATTTTAAGTAAAATATCACTATTGAATTTTTGGATGGAATGCAACACCTTTCCTACTTATTATTTACATTTTACGGGATAGAGAAACTAAAAATACAAGCAAACGTAAAATATGAAGGTTGAATAATTAATCAAATTTTAAACAAAAATAGATATTAAGTGGTACAATACAGGAATATACTCAACTAGATCACAAATGAATATACTACTGAAACTCTTTCATTCTTTAATTTCTTTAATTTGTTCTTGGTAATCTGCAATATCTTCTAAAATTAGAGCCCAAAAATAAGTTTGTATTGATTATGTAAATAAGAAACTAATTTCTATTTATGGAGCTCTTTAATGCTACAGTTTCAGCATCCAATTTAGGCATGAAAGACCACTTAATTTTCCTCAGAGGCTGCTTTATAAGTTTTAAGGTTTTACATGCCATAAGTCTACAACAAGGGACCAACATCTTTACTTCCCTTCCGAAGGAAGCTATGCTACAGATTTTTATGCCCGAAAAAAATCCATTGCCTCCACCAGCATTGAACCTGCGATCTTGGGAACTAGAGGCTAGCATGTTACCCCTAAACCACAGAGGACTATTGATAGTGCAGTTTTTTTTTAAATGTTGACATGATGAGGAGGGAGGGTTATTTCAAACTCCAGGAAACTTCAACTATAAAACATATTCTTGACTAACCCCCCCCCCCCCCGAGCCAAATTCTAGATATGCCCTGGTGCTACGTGCTATTGGCTCCCCGGCAGGCTTCTGACCCCAGGCACCCGCTTGTCAATCTTACAATTATGTAGTTGGTAAGCAGACTATGTAATTGAAGTATAATAGATGAATTTTAAATATTAACAAAATGTATTATTTACATTTTAATGCACATACAAATGCTATTGATCAATTTCAGGTATTGTTGTTGACTCTTCATTGCCATAGAACATATTTTAGTAGTTAGACTCCTAAGTCAAGTGGGCAGCAAAGAAATGTTAACATCTGGAAATGTTTATTTACAATTTCATATGGAAGGGAATACCCTTTTGAGGGAGTAAAACCTTGTCTGCTATAGTTTTCAAACTCCAAAAGAAAACACTGAGACTAATAAAACAGTATCAAGAAATACTTCAAGTAAACCAATTTTCGAAGAATTTAATGTACTACATCTGTCATGGATACATATACATTTTAGAAACAGTCTCCTTCATCAATATTATTTCACAAAATATTAGGACTATCATACCTATTATACCAGTCACTACATCTGTAATATCACATACTCTCTCAGAGCACTAATAGCATATTGTATATAGAAGTGACTCCATAAAACAAATTACCTATTTCACTCAAAATACCTTCGGAAAACATTTTCCAGACCTATATTATACTATCACATTTCTGTGTCACAGAATGTGATAAAACTTATGATCACATGTTGTGACCGTATTAAGGGTGTCAAGTATACTACACTACGTCAAACCTTTTATCTCATCTATCACAATTTTAAAAAGGATATCCTACAGTTAACACCATGAGCCATAATAATGGTTCCTATTTTGAACTGTTTGGAACGTTAGTTAAGTCATATTAAATGGTTATAAATAATTTTAAGTTTCTATTACATTCATCTACTTGGCTTCCTTAGCATTGCTTCCTTCAGAAGGGAAACAAAGCTGTTGGTCCCATGTCATAGATTTATGGCACATAAAAGAACCCCAAGCCTGATAAAGAGCCCTCTGAGCAAAATTAAGTGGTCTTTCATGCCCACTATAGACTGTGACGTTGAGAACCACAGCAGTTAAAGAGCATCTATAAATAAAATTCAATTCAATTTTATCTGTAACATTTCCACATAATCTAACCTAAAACTTAATCTCAGTGAGACAATTTCTTAAGACGTAAATTAATAATGCATATTTGAGTATGAACTAAATCAGAGGTAAAAATAGTAATTAATGGTTGTCACAATAACTTTAATTTGGTTCTTCCCAATCCAATTAATTTTTTCCTCACATCATTTTCCTATAACTTGCATGTACTTCACTAATGGCTTCTGCTGTGCTTTTATATATTTTCAGTGTTGTGTTTTTGTTTTTATAATAATTGTTTTGAATTGTTCAGCATTTCATGTGATTCATAATAGGAAATAAGCACTTTGGCTGTAGCCACTAAGCATGTATAATGTCTGCCATTTTCTTTCCTAATCACTATGGCTCAGATTTTTAGGTGCTAAAAACTTGGGAAATATTTATTTTTTATGCACTAAAAATGTTCAAATATGTGCCAAAACAAATAAGATATTTTTTTAATGATCTGAATGCTTATTCTAATAGAAAGTATGTGGTACTCACCAGACGTCATTCCTGCAAGAGATCACCATTTATTGTAGTTACAGTATACGACCACATCCTTCCGCAAATGTTCCATCCCAAAAGATTGACGATTGTCATGAGAAAGTTCCTTGAATTTCGAAAATGATCGCTCCACATCACAAGAACTAAGTCTAGCGTAATTATAACTCGGAATGTCACTCACATCAATATTTCTTCATGTTGCCCATCCAATGCATTTGAACATGTATTATGTTAAATTCACTATTAATTTTGAACACTTCCTTGCATTTTCTTTTTAAATTTTTTGCTGGAGAACCAGAAAGAACATTTAGTATTATTTTCACATCCTGAACTATCTGAACTGCTTCTCTCAAAGGCATTCCTACTGACTCAAGTTTCTTTATGGAATCACACAGACTTGCGGAAATGTTTCTTAGCACAGTGTTACTGAAAAGTTCTTTGAAGAATTTTATTGAACTGCATCTTTATAATTAAGTTCAGTTATGACAACAGCAAAACCATCGAGGTTTTCTGCATAGTGTTGAACTACTGCAGGAGGCAGCGGAGTGTTTGGATTTTTGTTCTGAAAAATTTCAATAATTTTAGGTGACTTGATGAACACTTTTTTCCCATTAGAAATTAATTTGTGACTGTCAGGACACATGAACCTAATTTCCTCATATATTCTATGCAATCCATGCACAACACATGAATCATTTTAGGATAAAGTGCTGCTGCCTTTTTCATATATGGTGCAGCATAACAAAACATTGTTATATCATACACTGTTTGGTCACAATATCTGCATTGCTTCATTAAATAATCTGACAACAGTCATATGGTTTGCAGCAGGCATGACAGTACAAAAGATGACTTTTAAATTTCAGAATCATTCTTCAATATCCCTATAATAACATTTCCAATTTTGCTGCCAGTAGAATCTACAGTTTCATCTATGCTCACCCATATTTTTTCATTAGACAAATTTTGCATATATATGTCACAGTTTCTTCATAGCACTTGGGAAGGTAATGTTTTTTGCAAAGTTGATTCATCAGGTGTGAGAATACTTGTATATTTTGTCAGGAGTGTTTCAAACTGAGGTTGGTTCACTTTCAAGATGGATATGTCTGCTGAAACTAATGTGCTGCACAAATCCTGTCAATACACTGAAAATTTAGAAGGCCCTGCTGAAGTACTTGGCACTGGATCATTAAAAAAAGATTGGTTTTTCGTAAAGCATCAAATAGCTGCCTTATGTTTGTTACCACTTAAATGTTTTATCACTTGCAAACATTGGTCTGCCATTATAACTTTACCATATGGCTGACAATACAGGATTTTACCATCAGAACTGAAAATATCCTTAAATTCTGCAGCATATTGTTGGGCACGATAGTTTGCACTACTTTTCACTCTGACCATGTTTAATCCAGTGTGAAGTCAAAACTGTCGATATGTAACTTTCCAACACAACTAGAAGGTTGTCTAAACTTTGCGGATTCACAAATGACAAATGAGTGACTAATTGTCTATACAGTTTAACAAGTATCAGTGTATATACTAGCCGACAGGTGTTTATTTATTTCAAGCACACGGCAGTGGAAGAATTTCCATTCTTCACTTGCGAGCTCATGTAACTAAGGAGAGCAGGATGATTATATTTTCTGCAAACTGAACGATTACTATAGCTGGCGTATCAGTTCTTCCGATAATTAACAACAAATTGGATCGTCTGGCATATGTAATTGAACATTAAAGAGATGGATAGTGACTTTCAAAAATAATTCTGCTGCTGTTTTTGTGATTTTATGAAATTATGCAAAAATTATTTTAAAATCGTTTCTTTATGCTATTTTTGTGAATATCCAAAAATATTTGTTTACATAAAAATCAGAAAAAATGGACTTCTATGTACAATAAAACTGTACATATCCAGAACACTAAACTCAATTTCAAGTTCATATTAGAATGCAAACAAAATATGTTTTTACCTAAAAATTTGAGCCCTACTAATCACAGAGGTAATCAATACAGATGGTGGGTATAGCTTTTATCGCAGAAGAATGTCACAAGAGACAGAAATATGATAGTGTAATATAGGCCTAAGCTACATAATTGCTAACATACACATTTTATAATATTAATGTATTTATAAAATTAAGATTGTAACCAACTAATCTGTAACTTTTTATCATCTCTTTTGTATATAGCTTTTTTTTTGTATGTATTATAATGTTAAGGGATTAATCATTTAGAACTGTAACCCACTGTTATTTATTCTTTGGCTAATACTTTTGTATATATAAGGAGGGGGGGGGAGCAATAGTGTATGATAGGGTCTGAAGGACAAGTGAAAAAGTGCAACTTGAGATAACAATACTGAAAGAAGTATTAAAATATACAAAACTATGTAAATAATGTATACACAATGTAAATAGTGTGAAATATGTAATGCATGTAATACTACTTCGGTAATGGGGCATGCTGTTTTGAATAAATGGGGGGAAAAAAAGGGGGGGATCAGAATCTAAGTTTACAAAACTTGCAGTAAAAGGGTGCATTTACATTCATATAGCTAATGCTGATAGTACATATACAGGATGTTTCAAAAATACGGGGCATAATTTCAGGTATGTATTTCCCACATGTAGACAATAAATTTGTTCATTATAACATGTGTCCGGAAATGCTTCATTTCCGAGTTATGGTCTTCACAACATTGAAATTCACTGGAACGTTTTTCTTTCTGCAGGTTGTTGTCATTACAGAAGATGTTCAAAGTGTCCACCTTCTGCTTGAATACAGACCTCACATCGATGTCTCATTGACCTGCGAACATGATCCCAAACTCCAGGAGTATTGCGTATGTCCTCACAACTTGCCACAATTCGATTCCGAAGGGATTCCAAATCCGGCACCGGAGACGAATAAACCAATGATTTTAAATGGCCCCACAAGTAGAAATCGAGAGGGTTCAGATCAGGTGAGCGTGGAGGCCAAGCAATTGAGCCACCTCTACCTATCCATCGACCAGGAAACCTTCGATCCAAGTACTGGCGAGCCGTAAGACTGAAGTGTGCAGGAGCGCCATCATGCAAGAAGTGAATGTGTTGATGATTGATCAGTGGACTGTCTTCGAAAACGTCAGGTATGGTGTTTTCCAGGAAGTTTGGGTACGCCTGCCCCGTAAGTCTGTTTACAAGTACATGGGGTCCAACTAATCGATCACCAATGATACTGGCCCACATGTTGAGGGAGAACCGCACCTGATGATGAGATACAACAGTTGCACGTGGGTTTTCATGCGACCATACATGCTGATTGTGGAAATTTGTTATGCCATCTCTTGTGAACTGTGCTTCATCTGTAAATAATACAAAGGCAGAAAAGTTTGGATTTACACCACACTGCTGCAAGAACCACTGACAGAACCTAACTCGTGCAGGGTAATCTGCTGGTGACAGGGCCTGTACACGTTGCAAATGATAAGGATACAATTGATACTCGTTCAACAGTCTCCAGACAGTCGTATGAGGAACATTGACTTGCAACGCTAACCGTCATGTGCTGATAGAAGGAGTCCTGTCCACAGCCTCCAGAATCTCCTCCTGCACTTCTGGAGTTGTAGATCTTGGTCATCCCCTTCCCAAACCAGGAGAGGTGAATATTCCATACTCGCACAGAATGGAGACGTACAAATGTCTTCCGATCTGGACATTGTCGCTGTGGGTACCTCTCCTGGTACAAACGACGAGTCAACGCAGCATTGCCGTCCGCCTTACCGTACATGAAGTGTATCTCTGCCAGCTCTTGATTTGAAGACATGTCGCACAGTCTTAATGCCTAAAGAACACTGAATGTAACCTTCCTCAGAATGAACTATCAGAGCGCCCTCCTAATGTCTCCTTTGACGGCAAAGAAAGAAAAACGTTCCAGTGAATTCCAATGTTGTGAAGGCCATAACTCAGAAATGAAGCATTTCCGGACATGAACTATTTTGATTGTCTACAGGTGGGACTTTCAATGTTGTAAAGGCCATAACTCGGAAATGAAGCATTTCCGGACACATGTTATAATGAACTGTTTTGATTGTCTTCATGTGGGAAATACATACCTGAAATTATGCCCCGTATTTTTGAAACATCCTGTATTAGGTTATTTTTTGGTACAGTCTCCATATCGGTTTAGGCACTTATTGCCTTGAATATTCCTCCCTGGTAAAAATAGTGTCGCTGAACGTTCACCCATGTTATTACAAAGTGTTTTGCCTCTTTGTCTGCCTCTTAGTTGTTCCTTCAAGGGAGGAAAAAGCTGAAAATTGCTTGGAGAGAGGTCTGGACTATAAGGAGGGTGATTGATGATGTCCCAGCATAATTGCTTCAACAGTGTGGTGGTCTTTGGTGCTGTATGAGGTCATGTGTTGTTGTAAAGGAGGATGACCTCAGGAGAAATCCTGGCATTTCCTCCTGATTGCAATCATATTAAGGTCTCGGTCAATGGTCAAGGTGTGCCTTCTTTCCAAAAAATTCACGAGTAGGACACCTGCGCTGTCCCAAACACTGTGGCTATCTACTTCCTGGCATATGGCATCCCTTAAGATTCTTTGTCTTTAGAAAAGAAGGGTGTTTCCACTCCATTGACCACCTCTTACTGCTGGGATGTAGTGCTGGATCCATATTTCATCACCTGTGACAGTGTGGTGAAGAAAACTATTCCCTTCTACAGAACCATTACATAAGTTGCAGACTTGACACTGCACTTCTCCTTGACAGATTTCCTGGAACCCATCCGGAACAAACTTACCAGTAGTGCAGAATATCGTGAACAATGTGACAAATGCTTCCAAATGACATTCCCAATTTTATGGCTACATAATCCACCTGTTGTGATAAATCAACTCCTCCTTGTGAGCTGTGTTCAAATTTGTTGATACCATGCTGGGTCAGCCACTACAATCCTTGTTTGTGACATTTTTCTATCAGCCACAAACTTTCAACATCACTGCATATGCTGACTAAACGTTATAGTCTTTTTGCAAATCTCTAGCAACTGCCAGTGTATTTCAGCAGTGGTTGGTTGTACTTTTTACCCACAGCAAATTTTTTGCAAGATCAGTTTTCCAAATGGGTCAATTTGTATTTACCTACAACTAGGTGGTGGGTGATTGAAACCTTGCAGTTGCTAACTGCACATATTATAATTAATGCACACTACTAATTTCTCTATAATGGACAAAACTCCAGGCCTTGTAACCCTAGTTTATGATCAACCCTCATATATTTATGTTATGTCAGAAACTTGTATCTTTTGTTTTGGATGAAACTATAATATGTACATTCTATATATTTTATGATGAGTGAATCTCCTCCTCCTTCTCCTACTACTGCTGCCGTTGCCACCCCTGCTACTGCAGAGCATTGATTGGGGATTGCTGTAATAGTATTATCTCAATAATCAAATTTTTGGACTTAAATAACTTCTCCTGGACACTAACAAAAAAACAAACAAACAAAAAAAAAAAAAACTCAAGGATTAAGATAGAATATTTCCTAAACTTCTAAAAATAATAAAGGGACTTGATAAATGAGCGGCTTGACAAAATATGAAACAATCTTTTCATACTGAAGGGATAAAATTGTACCTGCAGCACCCTGCACAAAAGAAGATAGCATATCTGTCTTGTTATGCCTCTTGATAATATTAGAGAAATTAGGCTTACTTCAGATTAAAAGCATTTATAAAAAACTTGTGTCAAGATGGCTTCAGAACAATCACGCCAGTAATCTCTGGAATAGCACACAATTTAGACTCAAACAACTAAAAGCATTTTACTGCGTAAGCCAGAAATTGTTTTTAAAGAACTTGAATATTATATCAAATCTATAATTTCCATTGGTTCCAATCATATTTATTAAAAAGTAAACAAAGTGTAAGCATCAAATGTAACTCAAGCATATTTAGATCACAATAGAAAATTAATACACATGTTGTTGTTGTTTGGGACTAGGGCCTCTGTTATATTCTTTACATAAATGATTTACCTTACAGCATACGTGCCAAACTAATGCTACGAGCACAAAAGTCGCCATAAATTAAAATCCATTACAGCAACACCTTAAAGAATGTAGAAAATTGGTTTAACAGCATTGGAGTGAAGTTAAATTAAACAAAAATTACAATTCTCACTTCAAAACTATGGTTAATGTAAACTCTGAACCAGATAGTGAAATGACAAAAAGCTGTGCATAATATTGGGACTACAAATTAACAAATAACTATTCACATCTTCCAATCTTAGCTAGATTATTAATTGCAAAAAATGTCCCAAGAACATAGCACATTAATACTTAATAGCTTCACAGAGAAAACAACTATAACAATTTTATGTGCATTTAAAGATAAGTTCCTTGAATAACAGACATCAAGTATTTACTCAATCAGATACACCGATTGTAAATAAGTATATGCAGATTAAATAAAAAAATAAAAAAGCACCAAAAAGAAAAGAACACTTCTGGTGTATCAAGTACAGACAGAAAAAATAGTTATTACGAATATGAACCAAACATTGGTAAAACAGTAAAATCTCTACAAAAACCATGATATGAGAAGAAATGTTAATCACCAAATACTGAACAAGCAATTAATTTTGAAACTTTGTCAATAGAACTTGGTCAAATTCATTAAAGTCCCCAAATGATTCCAGATTTACCTCTTCAACCACTATGAGAAAATGTGTACATCTAAACACCATTCCATCCTTAGCTGACGATAGGAGCAATAGCTTCTCTCTTCAACCACTATGAGAAAATGTGTACATCTAAACACCATTCCATCCTTAGCTGACGATAGGAGCAATAGCTTCTGGAACCAGTACTAAACAAGTGAACTTGATGTGCAACTTGGCTCATAAATCATAACTATTGTGAATAGAAAAGGTTAATGGAATATATACACACCAAATATTATGTGGTTTAGAAACAGATGTGTCTATATAAGTGGATAGTATTTGGCATTCATGCTGCATTTGAAATCAGTATTTTATATTCACTAGTCTGAAAGTATTAATATTATGCTCATTGGAGTTATATTGCACTTACAGAAATAATAACTGTTTTTTACATACAGCTAAGTTGTAAGCTGCAGTTGTAGAGTAGCAATTCTGTACTGGAAACTGGTTGTATTTCTTAGTAGAACCCAAGGAGCACAAGTTTTGCATTGTTTCTTTATTTTTCTCTGGTAACCCTGCACCAGCTGGACCAAAGCTTCAAGAGCTACATAGCCCTGACCCATACCATGAGCTTCTGTGAAGCTGAAGTCACCCTTAGCCACAAATCCTATGACAGAGCGACTGCTTGATTCCCTGACAACTGTTGTCTCTGGTAACCAGAGAGAAGACATTTTATTTGCTTGCTTGGCTACCAATTGTTTTGTTGGAGTTTCCTTTGCACCTTTTGATTTCTTTGTTACATTTTCTACTTCTTCGTTGTCTTCCTCTCTCCTTTTCTCCTTCACTCTTTGCCTTCTCAGGCGTTTCAACAACTTTTTGTGATCATTTCTTGACTCCTTACGCTGCATTTGGTTTTCATCAGGATGCACTGGCTCCACAGGTTCATTCACTGTCCCATTATAAATAAACAAATCAATGTCTTCATTTGTAGGAAGACATATGAGCGCATGGTCTGAAGGATTCCCCTTTCTAAGAGCATGAACAATAACTGGTACAAAGTAGCTCACAGGACCTAAGTCTGAAAATGTATGTCCTATATCATATATTTGTGATAAACTATTACTGTTATTTTTATTCCTGCAACAACTTGCAATGGCTGCTTTCAAGTGCTCTAACTTTTTCCTTTCCCTTAAAATACACCAAGAACTCTTGCCTGACCACTCTTGAGCAAGAATATTCCATTGACAGATAAATGGACTGGTGATTCCTAACTTTATATAATTTGGCCTTTTTGAAGGAGGTAACCTGCAAAGAAAGATACACAATTTTAATTTTGTATTTATCTAAAATATACAAATGCTTATATGTTGAGTTTTGCTCTTTTTGAGCTTCTGTGCAAAAAGCTTCTATGAACTAAGAAAAAACTTTAAGGAGCAATATGCCTTTTCATTATAAAGCAGCCTAATTTTAACTTCATACAAAATCAAAGTATATTATAACGCAATGGCTCAATCCAATACTATCATAATTAACATTTCTTAAACTTTGCAGTTTAAGCTGTAATCCAGTTAGACTTGTCAGTACTTTTAAAGACAAGCTCTGACTATATACTTGTATCTTAACACATTGAAGCCCAGGCATTTCTTTAGTTAGAGTGCCAAGAAACCCAGGGTTTTTATGCCTACTTTGAGTTATTATTTACAGTAGAAACCCAGGGTTTTTAAGCCTACTTTGAGTTATTATTTACAGTACATCAATCAAACCTGCCAAAAAGTATTGGAACAATCTAAAAGTATGGTATTCAAGGATTTCTCAACAAGTAAGAAAATAGTCATTACTTCCGTGTTAATATTTTATTATAAATTTACAATTTACTCTAAAGTCACATCTCTATTGCCACAACAATCAACACTAAACACTAAATATACACAATTTGAAAAAGATGTTGAGTCATACATGTATCAAATATGAGTTTGAAAAAATCTGCGTAAAGCTGCTTTGACTATATTTATTGAAAGTTCGAAAAACTCTCCCACACAATCGGAATTTTCCAAACCTTTATTTGTATATTGAATTTCTGCTTCAGTTCACAGAAATCGAGGAAAATGCAGAATTTTAACATTTAAGAACACAAAACATAAAAAACAGATCACCACCTTCATGGAAAATGGCGGACTACTCGAGAGGAGCCAATATTACTAACTCTTCTAAATTTTTAATTGTTGACTAAAGCAAGGACAAATGGCAGCAAAAATCAGACAACTAAATGATAACTGATGTATGTTCGTTGCTGCATAGCCCAAGACCAAGTTAAGGTCATGGAATTACATAAAAGCATTACAAATACTGGCCCGACCTGTGCTCGGTGTGGGTCTCATGAACATTTTGCATGCCTGAGCAATACTCGGGCTTGGGCTTGGGCTTCAATGTGTTAAGCATACTTGCAATTCTTAAGTAGTAATGTGTCAAATTCCTATTGCATCTGAACTACCACTAAAACTGTTAAGCTTGATTCATTTCATATTTTACCTGAAATATTTCTGTTTCAACTCTTTCTCCTGAACTATTTCTTCAGCCTTGCCTGCTGCAGTGTCTGGAACTAAGGCCAATTCTGAACCTGCTTCAAATCCCATTGAGTTAACTTCCCGGAGACCTCCTGCACGTGCACCACGGAATATAAAAGCCAACCACAGAGGCATCCCCCAACCTGCAGGACAAATGACATCCCAACCAGAGGAGTAACCTACCAATGAAAAAACAGCATTCATTATATGAAAGGAAGAGATTGAGATAATGTGTAGAGAAAGCATTTTTAAATTAATTATAAACAGCTTACATGTGTAGATACTATATGAAAACACAGTAAAGAAGCTAAAGGACAACTATAATTTCAAAGAAAAATCTGATGTGACACATTTGCAGGACTTTCTTTACAAATGACAAAAAATATCCTATGTACGAGGGCCGTTCAGAAAGTAGCCTCCGGTTGATTGCAAGAAATTCACCAAGTTAAATAAAAATATTTTAATATATACATCTTACAACTACATCTTTGCACTATTTTTCTACATAGTTTCCATAACGATTGAGGCACTTATCGTATCTGTTCACAAGCTTTGAAATTCCTTCTGCATAAAAATCACCCGCTTGTGCCTGGAGCCAGCCTGTGACCGCATCTTTGAGCTCTTCGTCGTCATCAAACCGCTGGGACCCGAGCCATTTCTTCATATGCATGAAGAGGTGATAATCGCTTGGCGCCAGATCTGGGCTGTAAGGTGGATGGTTGACAACGTCCCACTTGAAGGACTCAAGAAGGGCTGTTGTTCTTCGAGCAGAGTGAGGACGGGCGTTATCGTGCAAAAAAATGATACCGGAAGTCAGCATACCACGGCGTTTGTTCTGTATAGCCCGTCGTAATTGTTTTAGTGTTTCACAGTACACGTCTTGATTAATGGTCGTCCCACGTTCCATGAATTCAACCAACAACACCCCTTTTGCATCCCAAAACACCGTTGCCATCAATTTTCGGGCAGAAAAATCTTGCCGGGCTTTTATTGGTTTGGTAGGCGAATTTGAATGTGCCCACATCTTTGATTGTTCTTTTGCCTCAGGGTTCACGTACTTAATCCAGGTTTCGTCCCCGGTCACGATTCTGTTTAACAATGGTTCACCTTCGGCCTCATAACGTGACAGAAAGTCTAATGCAGAGGCCATTCTTTGAGTTTTGTGGTGGTCGGTAAGAATTTTGGGCACCCATCGTGCACAGAACTTACGGTAACGCAATCTTGCTGTCACTATCTCGTACAAGAGAGTCTTAGAAATCTGTGGAAAATCAGTAGACAACTCCGACATTGTGAAACGTCGGTTTTCACGAACTTTTGCATCAACTGTCTGAACGAGTTCGTCCGTGACCAATGATGGTCTACCACTCCTCTCTTCATCATGAACGTTTTCTCGTCCACTTTTAAATAAACGTACCCATTCACGGACCACTCCTTCACTCATAACTCTTGGTCCGTACACGGCACAAAGCTCACGATGAATAGCTGCTGCAGACTATCCTTTGGCTGTAAAAAACCTTATAACAGCACGCACTTCACATTTGGCAGGGTTTTCTATTGCAGTGCACATTTCAAACGGCCACAAACACTAAACTAGTGCAGGTACGACTTTCACTCGACCACGGCTTGATGCCGACTGACCTTCTGAGTGCGTGAATGCACAGATGAAGTCGCTATTCCCCCCACTACCCGCACTGTGACCGATCGGAGGTTACTTTCTGAACGGCCCTCGTATGTTACATTACCCACAATATGTATTTATTTCATGCTAACCAAATTACATTCGAATATGACGTGACATTTACCACAGGCTCTTTGACTCTTTTTACATTGCAACTTGTGGGTTCAATTTTATGATTATTAAAATCTACTCTGAATTGTAAATACAATTTGTGTTCTCTCTTTTGATGTCCAATTCCACTTTCTCTTCATCTTATTTAAACACTGACCTATTTTTACCTTCTCTACAAGTACTATGTACATAGTGTATAGAGAAGGTATTGCACTCCACCCAAAAATTCAACCCCGAGATTTCACCAGAAATATATGTTTTAGAGTCCCCTGTATCCAAAAAAAGCATTTTCAGAAAAATTATATGTGTGTGTGCACGGGCACATGTGCATGCGTGTGGTTTTTTTTTTTTTTTTCTTTCCATAGCAGCTATGTTTTCTTCAGTCACTGCCGTAGACGGATGACCACTCCTAACCTTGTCCTTTAATGAAGTTCAGCCTCTTTTAAACTCTTGAAACCACCTAAAAATTGTGGCACGGGGATGGAGCAAGGTCCCCAAAAACCTGTTGTAAGGCCTCATTTAAATCTATTTTAAAAGCTATCAAAATCATTGCACGAAAGTGCTCTTTTTCAACCTCCATGCTGGTAAGCAACTGACACTACACTAGAGGTTGTTGACCTTGCAGTGTAGATTGCGAGGGGAGATGGAGGATGCAAACTGACACATGTTTACACTTGCAAAGAATGTGGCTATCCAATGGTGCAATCCATTTAAATTGATCAAACTTAGTTTTCTGTATCTCAACACTTTCATAGTGACCCTTGTATGTGAGGCACATTTCCCTATTAGGTAAGACATTTCAGAAGCTCTGCTCTGTGTTTTGAAGACTAAGATAAAGTTCTCATACACAGGTTTCACAGATGAGCATAATATTAAAGATACATTTGCACCATTATTAGATACAGAGTACCATTCTGGGTATCTTCCCAAAATGCAATCACATGTATTGATTTTAAAATTAATTACATATGTACCTGTCATCTATGTTATCAGGTAAATGACTTTTAAATAGTTTGAGATTATGCCATTATAATTATACACATAAGTAACATATTCACAAATGTTTTATCCAAAAATTTAGATTTTTTACAGAAAGAAGTCCACTTTACTTGGTAAATCAATAAGACACCCAACAATTTTATTTAAATAATTACATATTACAAACTGTCTAAAACAGTATAAGGCTTTTGGAAATTTAAATTATATGTTTCATAGAATACAAAAAATTATGTGTGAAAACCTTAAATGTAATTTCTCAGTTTTTGTATATGAATTAATTTGCTCTGTCATTACATATAAAAGGAGGAGTCTATATGTGTATGGAATAGTGAAACCTGAAAAATATGAAAGTGTGAGTTTTGTGTACAGATTAATTTTTTTAAACAATGTGTATAAAATGTCATATTCACAGGTTCTGATGCAGCAATTGGAATTACAATTAAGAAATTGCTATTATTTTTACTAATAGTATACAAAAGTGCATTACAGGAAGGTTACAAATGCATCCTCTTGCACTTCCTTATAGGCACCTTGTATGTAAAATTATCAGACCTAATATGCAATAAATTAACTTGCAATCCATCTGTTTAAACTGTACAGATTGCATCATTCCTAAGGAGCACATTTGGGGTATGATAACCCTGAAGTGCACTCCACATTTGCCTGTAAATGCAGCATATGCTTGCTGAACTGGTATTTGAACAAAAAAGGAAAAACAGGAAGGCAGGAGCAGTACAATCACTAGTCATGAGTGTGGAGCGAGTGTACAGACTTCACCTCCTGTCTCTAATTGTTATCAATCCCTGAATTGCAACTCCTCAAACAATACTCCATCTGTACTCTCTAATTGCATATTACTCTGAAGCAGATGAATCTGTCTGAAAGTTATACAGATAAACCAACCACTTTTCATCACAATTTATATGTGCTGTTTTAAGTTTCCTCTGATCTTATTAATCTAACAATAATACAGTAGCTGCCGTGTTCATAAATACCCAAAGAGAAATATAGATAGTGGTGTTCTTTGTAATAAAGTTGCTAGGATGATGAATGCTGAACTATTGTTTCTCCACAACTCTTAGTTTGAATATTCAATTCAATGGTGGCAGTGGCGGGGGTGGCGGTGGCGGTGGTGGTGGTTATGAGGTTTTGAGTCCAAATCTTGCTTAGAGTGAGTTACCTGGAATTTTTTTTTTTTATCGGGGTTTTCCCTTATCCTGAGAAGACAAATGTAAAGTAACTTTAAGCTCCCTGGACCCCCTCAAACCCGGCGAAGGACAATGGATTTTTTTGAGCATAAAAAATCCTTAGCATGGCTTCCTTCGGAAGGGAAGTAAAGCCATGGGTCCCATGTCGTAGATTTACAGCACATAAAAGAACCTCAAGCCTGATATAGAGGCCTCTGAGCAAAATTAAGCAGTCTTTCACGCCCAATATTGAATGGGGCTCTGAGAACCAGAGCAGTTAAAGAGCATCCATAAATAAAATGCTATTTAAATTTTTTATCCATAGACCCCGACACCATTTGAACATCATTTCACTGATTTCATTGTCTGGTATGACCAAATATGTTTAAAAAAAATAATTGAAAATAAGTACAATTTTGAACAATTTAAATAATTTGCATTCAAAAATTACCTCCAATAATGCATTATGTACAAATTAATAACATTTCAAATATAATTTGCTACATCATAGGATGATGATGGTGGTAGGGGCACTGCTAATCATGGTGGGAAGAAGAAAAATAATTAATTAATTTAATATCTTATCTTGCACTTGTATAGAAATGCAATTAAAAATGGCTTTTTCCCTTCACTTCTTCTTTTTCGTAAATGTTAAAAGCAGTACTGCTACTAGGGGAGAAAAATGCTGAAGGCTGTTTTACTCAGTGCTACTATTATATTTTGAGTACCTACATATTTCTTGTATTTTAAAACAATACTATTTTGTCCTGAATGAGACAAAATATTACTTTGAAATCTGTCCTGCAGTTCTACATGAAAGTGTTGCTTCTAATGTTATAGAGAAAAGTAGTCAAATTTATGTCTTGTGTAATTTTAAAAACTTGATGATGATGATGATGATGATGATCCTGGCAATGATGGGCAATAAGTTAGGTCATCAGGCATAATAGTAACTCATTTGCAGCAGCTTGCATTGCCTTATACAATGAGAAAATGAAGTAACTTCACATTCTCATGGGTACCAACTTTTAATTTTGGGAACAGGGACAAGGGCATTAAAATTTTGAAAATAGATATTCATATTATAGCCTGCAGAGATAGGGTTCTCAATCACGAAACACAAATGGTGGCGGTAGGTTGTGATCACGTGTATTATGGCTCAGCAATTAGAAGACAGAGGCTATTTATCAATAGAAACCAGAAAGGAAAGTACTGATTCAATAATTAGGGATAGCAGAAGCAGTACTAATACAGAGAAAATATACAAGAAAAAAGCAAAATTTGTAATCACAGAGGCAGCGTTACAAAACACATGAGGTGAAGGTGATAGCATCACTATATCTTATCATAGGAATATTAAATAAGACCTAAAAAAGTGTATTTGGAGAGCAACACGATAAAAGCAGAAAATGAAGACCTAAAGGCAAGATTGAGTGCACAGGGAGGAGAGCTTTGAAGCTAGTGTGATAAAAGTAGCTCAGCTAAATACAATTATAGCTTGCATTTATAGAACTCTGAATAGCAATATCTCCACATTAATTGAAAATCTAGATAAAATGTTTTAAAGCTAAACTCTCGAAGGAATCATGGGAAGGAATGTATAAACTAAATAATGTAAATGATAAGTTTAACTCCTTCTTAAACACTTTCGTAAGAATCCATAGTTCCAGTTTTCAACTCCATGTAAAAAAAATTAATAACAATTCTAAAAATCTGTAAGTAGAAGCGAAATAAGGTACAACCGTAGGTTAAAGTGATAGTCAAAAGCTGGTTGCTATGTCAATGAAGTTCCTTTGTTTATATGGATAGGAGTTGACAAGTTCCTGTATGAGAAAAGTATACGTTTTTCATAGCAGAAACCAAAAATAAGGAATGTCACAAAAATGACGAACTCCACAAAAAAAATGTATATAACATAAATTGTGTGTTTTAATGTGCTCTACATTTTTTGTGTAGTAAGTTTTTGTCCATCTCTTACGGTTTAGCAGTTATTCAAAATTTAGTAAAATTCAGCCAGAACAAACTACTCTTCAGAGGCTATTCCCAAAAAATTCAAGATATACATTTTATTTGTCAGGTAAATATGTTTAATATACGAAATTTTAATCAAAATTGTTAGAGCCATTTTTGAGAAAATCAAAATTTTCGAAAAAAGTTCCATGTAAAGGGTGGTTGGGGGTGGGGGGATTTTTCTCAAAATCTTCGTGTCACATCCCTGGAAGATACTAAACTTAAATACCAAGTTTGGTATTTTACCGACTTTTTGTTGTTTTTAAGTTATCATGTTCACAGACACACACACACACGGACCTTTTTGTGAAAATGCTTTTTTTTGGATATTGGGGACCCTAAAACATATATTTCTGGTGAAATCTCGGTATCAAAATGTTGGGTGGAGTGCAATACTTTCTCTATACACTATGTACATAGTGCGTATGGAGAAAGTAAAAATGACTGGCTAACACAAGGTATAATTATATCATGCAGATATATTTAACAACTAGAGAAAGTAAGTGTAGTAGACGTAGACAACACTATAAAATGTACTGCAGAATTCTTAAAAGGGTTAGAAATGCAGCTAAAAAACTTTGTTATGAAAAACAAATACAGTCCTCTCACAATAAGCCTAGCGCTATATGGAACATTATTAAAATAGAGACTGGTAAATGTCACTCTAAAAATGATATAAAAAAATTAAAAACCAAGTGACCACAAATGATCCCCAGCAGATAGCAAATGCATTTAATGAATATTTCATTCAGGTGGCAGAACATTTACTGACAAAGAAACAGCCTAAGAGATAGTTACCCACAAGTGCAACCGAAATAAAAAAGTAATACAACCCCTGAAAAGCAAGAATTCATCACGACACGATGAAATTACACGAAAACATTAAAGATATGTGCTGACATTATTTGCAAACCTTTAAGTCATATATGTAACATATCCATGTTAACAGGAACAGATTAAAATATTCAGTCTTTAAACCATTATATAAGAAAGGGCAAATCTCAGTCATTGTCATGAGCACTATCTGTATCCCCTTATCAGCAATGCAATCTTCATAAATGAAATAAATGAACACCCTTATTAAAGAAATGAACTTCCTTCATTATCATTGTCAGTAATCTAAAGAAAGTTTGTGACTACTATTTCACTTAAATTAGGTGCAATGTATGAAGATGTTATATGTTTTTCTCCTTGAGCTATTGTGATGACCTAATAGTGGAAAATGTGCAAGTTTAATTACATTGTTCCTGGCAATTAAGTGATCAGAAACTTGTCTCTAAAACCATATTCATCTTCTTGGAATTAGCAATTTTCTTTCTCTAGAGCGGGTATCATAGCAGACTGGAAACATAACTTGGACTATAAACCTGTATTTAGAAGCATCTTCCTAATCAATTAAATAATTAAAAAAATCAATTAAAGATGGCTTCCATTGTCAGTTTACAATCATCTTTTAGAATGGTGTACAAAAATATCTTTAAAACCAATTCTTCAATAATAAAAGTAGGATTAAAACATTGTACAGTCACTTAAAAATTAGTTAAAGAATAAAACTATGTTTTCTCTATGTATTAAGCCACCGAGTTTGTTTGCCATTTCTAGCTTCATCCACTTTCTTAAATTACAATATATACAATATATATACAATGTTTACATAATAAAATTGAGCTCACAAAAATTAGCTGGAATACATTGGCACTGAATGTTAATTATTTATCAGTGACTGGGAAGGAACAAAAAGTGCTGCTCAGGGCAAGAAAAATTTAAGATATAATGTGATGAAAGATATAAGTAAAAGATTATACCTAGCCTCTTATATCTTGGGTCCTGACTGCCTGGTCTTTGCAAAAGCAGAAGGGGAACACAGCAATTTTCTTCCTGTTGAATTTCTTCTTGGATAATACCAGGCACCAGGTTCCTTGAACGCAACTTTGATATCTCAGCTGTAGACATTTTACTGCATGTAACTCTATCTCTGACATTGGAGGCCCATATTGGACTGTTGCTTGCATGCTGAGATGGTGAAAGAATACCTGCAGATGCATCATCCCATATTGCTGAAAATGAAAAAGGAAAGCAAATGCCTTTCAGTTTAATTTGAAACAAATTATACATTTTGATTTATAACTTATGACTAGTTTACTTGCAAAAGAAATATCTAACATGCCTTAGTGCACAGGCATATGTGCAGTTGGCAACTTGTTTGAAACTTCAACTGTGTGTACTTTTCTGAACATATTTTTAGAGGAATGTTACTTTAAGGGAAGTAACATTCCCATCCCATCCCATCTGTCCGTGCGTCCATCCGTCCATCCATCTTCCCTGCTTTAACAAGTTGCCTTTGGAACATAGTGCCTTGTGACAACTAGCCTAAATTCTTGCATGATTTCACTTTTTCATTTTCTAGTACATGGCTGCTGATGGCATAAATCTTTCTTCTGCCCTAAAGATGCTTGCATCCATCACTTCAAATTATTAATTATTAAAACTAAATCCTCGATATCAAATTTTTGGGTGAAATGCAATGCTTCCTGTGCTTACTGCAAGTACATAGAGAAAAAAATAAAAATATTAGTACAAAAGAGACAAATTAATGAAGTATAATTTAATGAAAGAGAATGGTCAGCATGAATAGATTTTGAGAAACAGTGATTAAGAAATTTGATTATGTAGAGCAAGGAACATACAGTAGGAACACATATTGTTACATTTTAACTATACTGAGGATGTAAAATTTACAAAATCAAAATAAGTGATATGCATCAATAAATGCAACATTTAATATTTTTGAGAAGCATTAAAATTATAAAATTACACAAAATTTTGTCTCAAACTTTTATTTATCTTATGAAGGGCATTTAATAAGCCCTTAGGAAATCCCAGAAAATACACTAGTAGCATCAAAAAAAGTTTGCATTTAGTAACCATCATCTCTTACTAGATGGCAGTTAAAGTTTCAGCCATATTGATCATGTGGTTTTGTTACCATAGGCAATTGAATCAACAATCTTGTGCTTATTTAGAAAAATGGAAAAAAACAAGTTTCATGCAATGATCAAACACTTCTACTAAAAGGCTTAATATCGAAAGAGATAAAAGCCGAGTTGTATGAAGTAAATGGCATATCTGCTCCTGCATTTGCAACAATTTACAATTGGATAAATGAATTTAAATGTGGCTGTACATCCACAAATGATGAACATTGTTACAGATGTCCGGTAGAAGCGACTTCAACTGAAATGATTAACAAAATCCAGGATACGTTTTGAGTGATCCACGAATCAAAGTTTGCGAAATAGTAGAGGCCACAGGCATATTACCAGGTACAGTGTTCTCAATTTTGCACCAAAAATTAGGTCTGACAAAGATCTCAGCAAGATGGGTGCTGCATATGCTCTCAATGAATAATAAATACAATCGTGTGATTGATTTGGAAGCTGGTTTGGCACTTTTCTGTTGCAATCTGCATAGATATAGCTGTGGATGAAACATGGATGCACTATTTTACTCCAGAAACAAAAGTGCAGTCAAAACAGTGGGATTTAAAGTCGAACTGGCTCGGAAGAAGGCAAAGGTGGTGAAATCTACAGACAAGGTGATGGCCTCGGTTTTTTGGGATGCATGCAGAATCATCTATATTGATTACTTGCAGAAAGGAAGATAAATGAAGAGTATTATGCATTGTTATTGCATCAATTGAATGGAGAAATCATGAAAAAAGCCCTTATCTGGCAAATTAAAAGATTCTCTTCCATCAAGATAATGCAAGAGTGCACTCCTGTGCAGTTTTCAGTACAAAAATTGTAGAATTAAGGATTACTATAACATCCATTGTATTCACCAGTGACAATTTTTAATTTCTAAACTTGAAAAAAAAAAGGCTCGGCAGAAAATGATTCATGCCTAATGAAGATGTCATCTCCCAAACAGATGCTTATTTTGAGAACCTTCCAAAATCCTACTT
This sequence comes from Hymenopus coronatus, assembly GCA_030762935.1. Classification (NCBI taxonomy): domain Eukaryota; kingdom Metazoa; phylum Arthropoda; class Insecta; order Mantodea; family Hymenopodidae; genus Hymenopus; species Hymenopus coronatus. The sequence goes on along the minus strand of CM060894.1, from coordinate 124,259,078 downwards.
TCTGAAAGGCATAAAACAGTTGGAGAAACACTGGGAAAACTGTATTGAGCTAAAAGGAGGTTACATTGAAAAATAAAAAACATTTACCAAAAATAATCTGTTTTTCTATCTTTTTCTAAGTACTTATTGAACACCCTTCACATATATTGTATAATGATCTCTGGATGAATAAAATGGAATGGGAAAATGCAAATAAAATGATGCATTATGAAACATATAACTGTATTACTATAATTTGTTCAAATAAAAGTTAAGGCAGACACATTTCAATTAGTGATGAACTATAGACGAATTAGTCATTTACAGGTAGGATAATAGTGCACATATCCCTAAAAACTATTTCTCAGTATAAATAAAGAATATCCAGGTTAAACATATAATATAAAATCTAATAACTTCAGAAGTAATTGAGGTATTTATTGGTTTGTTTCTACAAGTTTGGCACTTTTCTTTGTTTGATTGTAGCAGGTGGTTCTGCATGCAAATGCATATAACTCCCTTATCACAAAAATGTACATGAGTAACCATATGAAGACCGCAGTAGGTGTTCCGTATGCTTTCTCTCGTAGAGCTAAAATCTGTTAGATTGGTACGATGTCATTTTCAGGAGAGTACAGACTGCGACCAGCTGGCAATGTTCCCACTTACATAACAATAAAGAAATGGGACAGGCACACAGTTCCAGGGACTACAGCTCAATTAATAGGAATGTCCTTACAGCAGAGCCTTTGTGAGTAAATCAGTCTATGGGTGTACAAACTGCAGCTTTATCAAAAAATCCAACCCGATGGACACGACAGAAGACATTTGCGGAAACAATCCTGCAAACCTTGATTTGGCTTGTTCCACACTTCCAGCATGACAAACAACAAAATTGTTACATGTGGGAGTGGAATACTCCTGCATAAAAGTATGAACGTGACTCTCCAAAAGTAAATGTGTGGTATGGATTGTTGAAGGACAGGTTTATAGGCCCATTCTTCTTCACAGAGTCTACAGTTAATGTAACACGGTACCTTGACATGTTGGAGCTGCATGCTGTGCCACAATTTACTCACGACATGATTTTTCAACAAGATGGTGCACAATGCTATTATGCAGATTTTGTGAGGGACTTTTTGGATCAAGAGTTTCCAGATTGCTGGGTTGGGTAGGTAATCCATTGATTGCTTGGCCTCCTAGAAGCAAAGACATTATACTACTTGATTTTTTCTGTGGAGATTTATCAAGAATCAAATGTACTGGGCACTGGTTCCTCATCTACCAGATCTATGCCGTCGCAAATGTTAATCCTGCAAAGTAGCAAAACACTTGGAGAGAAATGGAATACAGATGTCTGTTGTGCCACTAATGGTGTGCTCATCGAGGTGTGTACAAAACATTTTGAGTTACTCTATTTGTAGAAACCATCAATTACTTCTCAAAATAATAATTTTATATTAGTATATGTTTAACCTGGACATACTATACATCTACTTTTATCTTTATACTGAACATTAAAATTACCATTTTCATCAGGGATGGCTTTTGTTCTCTTCATTGGCATCTGTAGTCTTGGATCTTTCACCACCAGTCCTAGAACAAAATGTGGTGGCAGTTGTGCTGGAGAAGTAGCTCCTTTAAGGCTCTCCCAAAGGCTCTTCTGTCCCTTCCATGACTCACAATTGTACTCATTCTCTGCATAGTAATCACTCCACCAGTCTCCTTCAACTTTTCCACTGGATAAAGTATATTCTGTGTCTCCACACCTTGTTACTACCTCATTTACAACAGTTGCTTGATATAATGAATCCAAAAGTACAGCAGTAGAAAGTGGTCCAGTCAGTCTAAATCTGTTCAGCACATCTTTCAATAGAAACATTGTAAATTTACCACATGCACTTTCATACTTTGGTACTCTTGTGAAAGGAACATTTTTTACTTTGAGTTTGACAAGCTCAACCTCAACTTTCTTTGTGCCTTCTGAAAGTTTACGTTTCTTCTTAGCTGGTGAAGAGTGCACTTCAGTTTCTTCTTCTTCAGGTTCTGCAACATCCATTTTTTCTATTTCTGTGAATGAGAATATGGAAATAAACTCATCTAGAATTTCCTGATAGAAGGACGGATGACTCCATATCCAGATAGTCCGTTTTGTGTCTGTTTCTGTTGGTGGTTTCCACAGAAATGTAATGTGGCCAATTGCTCCACATGGGTACATGCCTGAATGAAAAAGTGTAGTGCTGCCCTCTCTAGTACCATCAATGAAGGCTGCAGATGCAAATGTCAGTCCACATTCTGTGCTTGTGAGCTTTTGTAAGCCATCCAGAAGACCATCTACTGAGCCAACCAATTCAATGCAGCAATAATATGATACATCCTGAAAAATTTAAAAATAAATATGTGTTACTGAACTATAAACTTAAATGGATACAATATGGAATACTACTCATTTATTTCACCAATGCAAGAACTGTCTATAAATTTATATTCTGAGTTTATTAAGGGATCTATAAACTTATTCATTCTTTAAATTACAGGTTGTTGCATTTGCAACATTCTTACAACTACAAAATGATAAAGTTAGTACTGAAAGAAATAGCTTTATAAATTGTCATTCTGCTATTAGTATTTATAAGCTTATTGCATACTAGCTGAACCTACAGGCATGCTTGCATTTTTTTGTTCTTTTGTTTCTTTTTATATTTTTTTGTATTTTGCATTATAGCTTAACATATTTGACTGGATAAGTCATATCAAGCAGTGAATGAATGAAATAGGTGAAGTGATAAATAGATGAACCTTATATTAATAGAATTTAAGATTACTGACTGAGGATATGGGGCAACCCTAGAAGAAGTATTATTTAGATAATTACTTACCATGTTTGGGATTCATAGTGAGAACCTCTTTAATGTGAGGAATGCACCCACATCACAGAGGTGGACAATGCTTCCTTATTGAGTTAAATGCAGATATTTTGCTTTTCTCCCCCTCGCCTCCTCCCCCTTTCTTTCCCTTTACATTACCCCCTTCTCTACTTTCTCATTCTCCCATTGCATTTCCCACACCCTTCTTTTCTGTGCAACTTAGATTTAGCATAAGGCTGTAAACTCAGTAACAGAACTGTTTCTTCTGGGGTGATAAAAACCAAAACCTTATTAAATGATTTAGCATTATACAAGCTTATGCTTGTTATATGGTTGGAACTATACTACTTTTATAGTTTATGTACAGAAATGAATAGTAATTAAGAGCACAATCAGACTGGAAATTAATGACATAGCCAAGATATGAACCATGGATCTTTTGGTTTCTAACTAAGCTACTATGGCAACTTGCACTAAGTCAACTAACTTGCATTTTCCCCTGTAAAGCACAAGGAGATCTCAAATTCATTTTGAGATGATACATTTCAATGGCAACTTAAAATAGTATGAGTGTGAGAGCGAGAGAGGTTTTTGGTAATGTTTAATGCCTGCTTTTACTACTGCAGGCAATGACACTGATGATAGATGGAATGAAGATGGAATATGATGTTTCCCACTTCAGGAGGGGAAACCGGAGAACCTGGACACCCCTGCACTGCTTTATCAAACCACAAATCTCACATGCGGTCGCTTCTAGGTGAGAGTCAAGTGGTCTAACAGTGGGGGGGGGGTTAATGCACAGGAATTGACAATGAAGTTATTCTCCTTCTAGCTTCCCAGTATTTGGCGACAATATTAGGATACATCTTCAACGCTTGGCATGATTCTAAATGTACCATATTCATAATTTCTTCTTTTGTATATAGTAGGCAGTTTGGTGAGGTTGAAAGGCCAATCATATCCAGTTATGAGACGAAAGTTGGCAAAGCTGATTTTCTTGATAATTTGGAATTAAATTAGCATTTTCTACAATTTGTAGCCACTTTGAATTTTTTTTTTTCTTGTGTTACTTTATTTATATGAGATATATCTATTTTTCTTTTTACAATGCATTTGATTGATTTATAAGGACATTTTATAACAGTTTTTTGTTTAATTTGGGTTCCTTTCTTTGCCAAAAAGTCTGCTTTTTCATTACCATCCACTCCACAATGAGATAGAATCCACTGTAATACAACTTTTTTCCCCAGTTTATTAATTTGTTGAATCATCTTTTGAATTTCTTTAATTTTTTCCATTTTAGGGAGTCTTACTATTGCCTGTGCAGTAGCCTGTGAGTCTGAAAGAATACTTATATTTTTGCATTGATGCAGCCAGGGAAATAAATTTTGCAGTGTTATGTAAACAACTATTTCTCCATCAAAATTTGTGGTGTTTTTTCCAACATTTCCATAAAAGGAAAAGAACTGGCACATACCACCTACTCCAGCCCCATCATTGGTATCAGAGAGGGAACCATCTGTGTGTACATGTGTCCATTCATGAGTTAGGTAATTTAAATTTAAGGTTTCTAGTGTAAGGGCTTTAGCTATAATAAGACTAACATTTTTTTTTTTTTTTTTGCTGAGTTCATATTTTAGATTTAGCTCATGTTCAATTGTAATAGTCTCAGTAGGGTTGATGCAAGTGATGAGATTTTTTCTTTGAGTTGGTATTTCTAATTTTTTTTTCTAACTTACTGACTTCTTGTATGAATCCACATTGTGCTTTTAAATTATATACAAAATTTGAATTGACTGCCTCCGTGGTCGAGTGGTCAGTGAGCTGACTTCTCACCCGGGGGTCCCGGGTTCGATTCCCGGCTGGGGTGGGGAATTTTTCTCTAGCCAGAATTATTCCTTATGCCCCACAGAGTCTGGAAATTTGTATGTGAGTGTGAATGTGTGCCTGTTTGAGTAAAACAAAATGATTTAAACCAACGTAAAAAGAACCTACAGACGAGTTGTTTCAAGAGGAAAGCCCTCGATATGACCTTAGATGTTAAAGGGGGCTATATAAATGAAACAATAATAATGATAATAATAAAATTGAATTATTATTCCATTTATTCAAATTTGGAGATCTGATCATTTTTTCATGCTGTAAAATAGTTTGAGCTTCAGTTCTAAATTCAGTGGTTTGTTAGAAGTAGCAGGCTTTTAATTGCCCCAGTTATTAATCTAAGTGCTTGATTTTGTGTGCATTCTAGTTTTTCTTTATTATATGATCTTATTAGTACTTCTCCACAGTATTTTATTACCGGTTTGATGTGAGTATTGCATGTTGTACTAAATGTTTCCCAGGAACTACCCCACTTAGAGCCTGCTAATCTTTTCAGTAGTTTAAATCTTTCTGTGGTTTTTTCACATACATAATCTACATGATTTTTCCAGATTAGTTTGTTATCAAAAACTATTCCAAGATATTTTTCTTTATCTGTTCTTCCTAAAATAATATTACATATTGTAAGTTTAATTCTAATTGTTTTCTGGCTAGTGAGAATAATTGATACTTAGTTTTCTCTGTATTTACTATCATGAGATTTGCTGAGCACCATTTTTTCAAAATTTCTAGAGATGATTGAGTTGTCATTTCTAATTGTTTAATATTTTGTGTTTGTGGGAGTTCCACATAACTAAATCATTTGCAAATAGGGCAGTTTTCATGCCAGTATTTTAAATGGTGTTAGGGAGATCTTTTATACATATATGTTGGAAAGAGTGGCACTAAGAACAGCATCTTGAGGAAGTCATAAATGTATTTGTTTAAATGTATATGTTGCTATACCATAGGATGTGGCACAGAATCATTGTATTAAAAATTCAGAGATCCAGTGTAGCATGTTATGTTTTACTCCAATGCTTTGTAATATTTTAATTAGGTTGCATCTCCAAATGGAATCATACGCTGATTTAAAGTCTACAAATATGACAAGTGTAAGATTTTTTTTTATATGTTTCTTTTATATCTTGGCTTAATAGAATCGCTTGTTCATTTGTAGAATGATTATTTCTAAAGCCAGCCTGAGATGAAGAGAGGAGATTATTGGATTTTAAGTACCAGTTAAGCCTTGCTAGTATCATTTGTTCCATGATTTTGCTATATGACTGGTTAGGATATGGGTCTATAGTTTATTGCATCTGCAGTATTTTTTCCTGATTTTAGAATAGGAATGATAATCACTTTTTTTCAGTCTGTGGGGACAGAAGTTTTCCAAACATGATGGTAGAAATTTAATAGATATTCTTTAGCTTTGAGGCCCAGATGATGTAGAAATTCAGGGTGAATTTTATCTGGTCCAGGTGTTTACCTTGCTTTAAGATGTTTGAGGCTACATTGAGTTCTGTTAAATTGAAAACTTTACAGAAGACATCTTCTGTTGATTTTGGCAAAGACCTTTCAGTTTGATTTAGGACTTTTATACTTGATTTAACTGTTTTTTTTTGTATTTTTTTTATATATACTAGGAACTTTTGATGCTGTATATTGAGTATTAAAAACTAATGCTATTTTGCAATCATCTGCGATTTTTTTATTGTTGTTTCTTACTCCTAAAATATATCTGTATGTTTTAGTTTCATCTTTTCTATAATCAAGCTGTTCTACAAAATTATTATAGACTTTTCTTTATGATTCATAAATGTGTTTTTTAAAAATTTTCTTCTTCCAGTTTATCAGACTTTCTTTATCTCGAGAATGTTTGCTTTTTTTTTTTTTCTAGTTACATCGCGATCTTTCTTTAATATATCTAATTCTTTATTCCAGAAAGATGTATACACTTTGATTTTGCCTTCAGGAATGTGTTTCTGAACTGTTTTTATTAAAATTTTGCAAAGTCTTCTGTTTATGTGATTTGATGAATTGTCTTGGTTATTTTATTTGGTAATGTATTTTCTAATATTTTTGTGTATTCTTTACAGTTTCCTTTTTTAAAATTCCAAGTAGTTTTTCAATTTGGGGTTTAGCTTGATGTGATGAAATATCAATGTTTAAATTACAGCTCTATGACTTGCACCAAAATCATCACCGAGTTGTTTACTTGTTTTTTTTTAGCAAGACACAAATGCTAAATCAGGAATTCTAGTAGTTCCTGTGTGATAAAGATATGCTGACATGTCATTATTATTAAATATTAATTCTGCTGCATTTGTATTTAAAAATTCTTCAACACTTTTTCCACTGCTATCTGTTTTGGAGTATCCACTTAATTTTGAATAAAGTCACAAACAGTTATGGTTTTCTGCTGTACGTTTAAATGATTCAGATTTGATGTATTTTTGGGAGGTTGTACAAGTTACATATTGTATAGTGCTCTTTATTTTTCCATACATCAATTTAGCTATTTCATTTTTATTATTTACTTCCATTTCTTTAATTATGTTGAAGTCTGATGTTAACTCTACTGATATTCCATTTGCTATTTATCTTGCTTTGGAAGTAAATATATATTATATCCTTTAACTTTGAAGCAACTCTTTTGTTGTTCTGATATGTTGGCTTCCATAATGCTAAACTGTCTATGTCATTTAAAAATAAGCTTTTGGTTAATTCAGTCTTCTTATCTTGAGAAAAACCACCTGGTAGGATCTTCATGTTTTGTTTAGATCTCAAGGCAGTCCCTAACTGGAGATGCAATTGGGGATATTTCTAACTTCAGAATATTTTGCTTTGAGTCATTATTGCTAGTAATGTGCAGATTGTAATCGTTTTGTATGTACACCAGATTTTTACATTTTGGCGACTGCATTATCTATTCACAATCCCCAATATGAATGGAGGGCAATACTCGTCTTTGGTTAATGGATCCATCGAACCTAGCTAGGAGGATATTTATCCACTAGCTTACTTCACAGTTACAATTGTGAGACGTTAGAAAGCCGTGATGAGCTAGCATTATATTAATTTTGTAAGAAAAGAAGATATAGAAAAGATAGCAAGTGATCCCTTAGGCCTCGAATATTCTTAATACCATTAGGGTAAAAAATAACAAGAGTGCAATCAAGGGAGACTGGATAGGAAAGTGTAAAGAGAGAAAGATACCAGATTCGGTCATTTACTTATTAAGCTGACCAATGCTGATTGATGAGTAGCCCCTCCCTTTAGTTCATCATGTAAATACATGTTCACTTAAGTTTCCTATATAAACACATGATTACTAACAGCTACACCACAAGAAGGGTAGGGATGGGACTTCAGGTAATTGTGTAGGTTAGTTCCTTTAAGTTTTCTTTATGAAAAAATTAAAGGCTCTCCCTCCTGTTATATAACAAGTACCTTAAGCATTACAGCATTGTATTTTTCAGTCTGATTGTATCTTTTCAAGCCTCTCCTACACTTGGTTTGCCTTAAAGAACAATTCATTACCATTTATTGAAAACTAGTTGGTTAAATTATGAAGACTGGTATTTAAGGTACTTATAACATTAAGTTGCCATTGGGGTATGTCACCTCAAAATGAAGTTTAGATCTCCTTGAGGTTTACCTGGAAAACTGTGAATCAATTGGGGAATTTACTGTCAAGCAAGCATGATGCTCTGTTGGTTAGAGCAACCAAACAGAAACATAAAGATCTGTGGTCAAATCCTCCTAGGCATTCAATTTTTAGTCTGATTCTACTTTTTCAACCTTGTCCTAAACACAGCTCGTCTGAAAGAACAATGAATAACTAATAGTAATGAAAAATTTGTATAAATTGTTAAATATTCATCTTATCAAAATGTATCAGAAACATTGTGTTTTATAAAATATTGTTATGTAACATTTTAAAAAATCTGATTTGTTCCATTTACATGACTTTCTCTACATCTCTGCAACAAATTATTGTTAAAAAGCTTATGCTTCTATTTAATTCATGCTAATCCAGAAACAATTAGCAGAAATAGTCTTATTACTTGCTTCCTTGTAAGTAGAAGTGAAATAAGGGAGTACCTTAGGTTAAAGTGATAGTCAAAAGCTGGTTGCTATGTGACTGAAGTTCCTTTGTTTGTATGGACACGAGTTGACAAATTCCTTATGAGAATAGTATAAGTTTTTCAAAGCTGAAACCAAAAACAAGGAATATCTCAAAAAGGATCAACTCCATGAAAAAATGTATACAGTATAAATTGTGCATTTTAATGTGCTCTGCATTTTTTGTGTGGTAAGTTTTTGTCCATCTCTTGCAGTTTAGCAGTCATGCAAAATTCTGTAAAATTCACCCAGATTAAAGTGGTCTTCAGAGCATATTCCCAGAAAATTCAAGATATACATTTTATTTGGCAAGCAAATATCTTAAATATAAGAATGTAATCAAAATCATTAGAGCCATTTTTAAGAAATTCAAAATTGTCAAAATTTTTTCCATATAAAGGGTGGGGGGATTTTTTTGAAAATCTTCGTGTCATATCCTTTGAAGATACCAAACTTAAATACCAAGTTTGGTTTTTAATGCTCTTTTCATTTTTGAGCTATGCTGCACGCGCACACACACACACACATGCACCCACCCATCCCCCCCCCCACCAACACAGACATACACATGGACATTTTACTAAAAATGCTTTTTTTGGATTCAGGGGTCTCAAAACATAAATTTCCGTGAAATGTCGGTATCAAATTTTTGGGTGCAATACAAATCCTTCTCTATACACTATGTATATAGTACACATAGAGAAAGTAAAAAGTCAATTTACAAGGAAATTTGATTTCATAATTTTGTGTTCTTTTAGAATGCTCCCCTGCCCCTTTGGGGCAAATAATTACATACCATAGAGTTTTAGTTGGATTAAAGTATATTATAACTTGTATATCAACTTTCATAATAATCAGTTTGGCTATTCTTGTACAGTCTTTTCTATCATTTCTCATCCATCCATAGCTTCCAAAAAGCCTAAAAAGAGAGCTTTAGTATTACAAAAAATATCTGAAGATAAACCCAAAATATTTTTTAAAACTGTCCTAAATTTTTTACATTTTTCTTTTGTTAATATAATGTATACAGTGTATGCAAGTGTATTTTATTCAGTTATGTTGACTCCACTGCTTAAAGTTTTATTTCTGGTTCTCTGGTAATCTTGTAAAAAGATTTATAACATTTTTACTAATGAGTAATGGTTCCATGAAGTACAAAGGAAATGTTCAATAATTTCCATTTTTAATTTATCTAAATTATTCACTGAGAAGCCCAATAAATTTGTGAAGAAAGAATTTTTATTAAATTTATAAATAATGAAGAATTTATTCCTAATCTGTTAGATGTTTGCATTCTAGCCTATTGTTACAGCATAAAATAAGCTCCTTGTGATAAACCTTGATTCTGTTTCAGGCGGGAGTAGCATGATATAATGGACTTATTAGCAGAACAAGACTCTCAGGTTTTCACTCTTGCCATGTGAAGCATAGTCGACAAGTCTTGAGGACAGCTGAAGCCAAACCGATATGCGTTGATATAGTGATTTTTATTACTGAAATAAGGCATTCTTAATTTGCATAATGGATGCAAAATCAGAAGTTATCCACTTCAAAAATAAATGGAAGTCATTACTTTTCATTGCATTTTTTAATTTAAAGGTCTAGTTACAATTATTTATTTTTCTTTGCCCTGTTGTTATTATTATTATTATTATTATTATTATTATTATTATTTACTCTGTGTATCAAATTTCAATGAAATATTTACATTTCTTAAGGATAACCTTCATTAAGTCCAGAGTGAAAAAGCCTGCATTAATTTTCCAAGTGAAAAGGAGCTAGCCCAGAACTTTGTTGCAGCGTAACACCTCTGATAATAACTATTTTACTTATTCTAAAATATTACTTTTTTTTTTGGTAGTGTTTAACGCCCGCTTTAACTACTAATGGCACCGCAGGCGGTGACACTGATGATACATGAATGATGATGGAGCACCGGTGGAATGCGATGGCGGGGGAAATCGGAGTACCCGGAGGAAACCCACCCCAGCGTCGCTTTGTCCACCACAAATCTCACATGCGGTCGCTTGGGATCGAACCCCGCCGTCTAGGTGAGAGACTAGTGGTCTAACCACTCGGCCACGGCGTGACCCTAAAATATTACTTATGATCAATAAAAATAGAGGGAAATATGCTTTAATGATGGATGCGTATGCACTACCAATTTTTGCTACAAAGTTATTATTTTGACTTTACCACTTTCTTAGCTGTTACTATGCAGATAGTTCCAGAAAATGATTGAGAAGCAAATTCTAATGGTACTTTTCTTTAGAGATTAAGTTTATGTTTGCAATAATTGTTCAATGTACAATAAGCATTGCTCAAGGACAATAATACACATTTTAGATCTACATTTATGTGTACTTTAAATAAACAAGGCGTAAGAAATATGGGGAAGTAACTATTTAATAAGTTGCCTATAAAATAGAAAACATTAAAAATAACAAATGTATGTTAACATTAATAACAAAGTACTTATTAGAAAATGTTCTTTATAGCCTAAACAAATATAAACTGAGTAATATAAGATGGATTGAGTTATAAATATGAATAGCATATATATGTATCTGACATGTCCTTTCAATTGTATTTGAAGGGTGAATAAAATGAGTTTACCAGTTCCTTTATTCCAACACTCTGAATTAAATATTGTTTTCTCATCATTAGAAATAAACCTCTTAAAAAGGTGAAATACATAAATCAGCTGCAAAACAAAAATCAAGGAATATTTAGCCAACATTGAAATTGCAATGTTATACAAGTCATGTAACATGCCCATAATCTAGTTCTCACATATACTGTGCAATCCAAATACATATGAATTGCTGTGTGGTGTTTTTTCACAGCACACACAGAAACATGATAACACACAGCTGCTGTACATAAGGTCACGGTGCTGACTTGTTTTTCTCTGCTCTGAAAGTGCAGTATTGAGCTGATGGGAGATATCGTGTGGTTGAGTTAAAACCAGTGTGATTTATTATTTTGTCCTGTACTTAGTCACAAAGTGTATTATGGCTCAGCATTTTTTTCTACTGCACAGCATGTATTTATTTATGATTCATATTTATTAACACATATTTGTGAATGGACCCTCAATAGTGTATACAATGGCAAAATTGACCCACATTCAATATTTTCCACGGACAAGGCTTGGCTCCACCTTCATGGATATGTGAGTACACAAAACAATCATTATTGCAGCTCTGAGAAACCTAAGAATTAGCCCTTCATGACAAAAACATTGGTGTATGGTGCGCCATTAGCAGAGAAAGAGTTATAGGTCCAATTTTTTTCGAGCCAACAGTTGATGCCCATACATATGTGAATACAATTTTGTCCCCTTTTTTAGAGAATTAACAAGAAAGAAAACAAGATTTACAAGAAGTTTACATACCACCCTGCAACTTTATAAATTCCAGAAGATCTTCAAATGACACATCATTCTGTTCCCAAAAAATAATTACTCCATAAAAAACATATTGAATTCTAAATTAAAAGATGATATCCCATAAGAAAACAAACCAGGAATATATCAGTTCAGCTGCAACGACTGTGAAAAAATCTACTTTGGCCAAACAAAAAGAAACATAAAAACAAAAGCTAAATATTAAACTTAAACAAGAAGACAAATCTGCAGTAGTTTGGCATTTTTGGAAAGAGCAACACATCTTATATAGAAGTCTAAACATACTCAAAAATATCACAAAGAAGACAGAATTAAAAGTTTGAAAAACACAGATATTTGGAAAAACAAAAACAGTGTTTTCAACTTCGAAATCCTGCCAGGTGACCTACTGATGTAGAGGTTCATCAAACCATCACTAGGGATAAAGACAACCACCACAGCAAGCAATGCCAGTAGTCGACTAAGGGAGCACATGGCTTCTGAAACATGTTTTCTGATAATAAAAGTAAGTGATGTAGTGTTACAAAATTGACTCAACTAATTAATTTCAATTGATAAAACATATCACTGTCACAACGTCCACCATATATCAGTAATAAGAGCCTTTTTTAACTCTGCAACAGCTCAGACAACCAATCTTTCAATGAGAACAATTGAAAATGTGTTTCAGGACAGAATTATCAATAGAGATTTGTGGCCCCCCTCGATCCCCCCAACCTAAACCCCTACGATTTCTATCTCTGGGATAACTTAAAGCATAAAGTATACAAGACAAACCCACACATCCTGGAAGAAGTAAAACAAAATATCTACAGGAAACTGCCAGTTCTTCTCAATGTGATCTATGGTAAGTGATGGTTAGTTTTCTAAAGAGATCCAAAAATGTAGGAACAATGGCAGTGGCTAGTTTTAGCATCTTCTTTAATAACATTGATAAGTAAACCTTCAAAAGTAGCTTTAAAAATGTTGCATGGTTTCATTCATGCCTTTCTATGATAGCCTAGATGGCAATAAGTGCTGAGGGCGCAGACAGGCAAAACACTGCGTAGTCAGTTTCAATGTTTTTGGATCACCCAGTATATATGAATACAGCAAATGTATAGCTTACAATACCAAGAAATCTTAAGTAAAGTTAGGAAAAATGGCTCAATAAATTTGGATACATTAATCAAAAACTTCTGGGAACAAAAAATGATATGATAAACAACATCTCTAAAATAGCAAAACTAAAATTTGTAATCATATTTCACCCAAGTACACATACAAAATTTCTCTAAGAAAGCAATACAACACTCATTCCTGAAAATAAATTAAGCATAACATTTTTCATAAAAGCTAACCAGAAAGCAAAAAACCCCACTGTCATAAAAAAGTCTGGATTTACAGGATAGTTTGCAAGGACTGCCCCATTAGTTGGAGTCTGCTGAACATAAAGTGCACACACGTTTTGAAACATGTCCAAGTAAAAATTATCTGTTTGTGATGTTATAGTGTTACTATGATCCAACTCAATTAAACTTCTGACTCCAAAAATGTTTATAGAGGTCAAACAAAACTTAGAAATTGACTGCCTCCATAGTTGAGTGGTCAGCGAGCTGGCTTTTCACCCGGAGGTCCCAGGTTCGATTCCTGGCTGGGTCAGGGAATTTTTCCTTAGCCAGAATTATTCCCTATTCCCCACAGCACATGTGTGCGGAAGTATGTATATGAGAGTGAATGTGTGTGTGTTTGAGGAAAATAAAATGATTAAAAAAAAAAAACGTACAGACGAAAAGAACAAAAAAAAAAAAAAAAAAAAACTTAGAAATGAGATTTAAGGAACACTTTAGAAACATCAAATACAGAGGAGAAGAAAACTCATTATAGCTCTGCATTATTGAATTAAAGGGCACAGAATGTTTAACTCTGTGACTCCAATCAAGCATTCAGAAAAATCTACTGAAGTGAAACTTGGAAAAATTATTATTATGGTAATATCAACCAAAGTTAATGAACTTCATAATCCCTTACATGAAATCATCATGGATTACTAGAAAATAATCATAATCAAATTATTCAAGGGTTAACTTTTACTGTTTTATTTAGCATTTAAATATTTTATTACATATTTACCAAAATCTCAGTGTAAACTTCAAACCGCCAAAAATAGGACAAGAAGTGAGTAATGATCAAGCCAAGTAGTTGCAGACAGCCAATGAAGAGAAAAATATTCCTCAAAGCCAGTTGTGAGGTAATTATTTAACTTAGTAAAAATTGTATATGTGCAACTGCAAAACTTTTATGCAATCATATCACTGTGTCTGCTGAATTATACAAAACTTAATTTAATTTCTTTTAAATTATGAAAAATAAATTGATGTCAAGGCTCATATTGCTTCACTTAACAGATTTCTGGTAGGGCATGTTTTGAGGAACTTTTGCCCCTATTCTCAACTACTGTTGACTAATCAATGCTTCTCGGATCTTCTTCTTCTCTGTAGCATCATCTACAGTCCGTTTGGTGTAACTTGAAATATGACCTACTTAGTGCTACCCCGTTCTGTGAAAGGGCACAGGTCATAAGCAACATTGTCACTGCCTAGTCTCCGTCATTCAGCAACAGGTGTTCCGACCCAGTGCAAGGCTTACTTATTTATACACATTGATTTATATTGACAATGAAATATGGAAATACTTGATGTGTTTAGTCCTGCTTATTGTGTTGGCTATCATATTGTTCCAAGCTGGTGTTGGAAGAAGAGGAAACCTCTTCATTTAAAGCACAGGAAAAATTATGTTTGGTACATAAATTCCTCGCTGATGAACTGGAGGTGTTAACATCTGGTAAACCAAAAATATTCGTGACACAGGTCATGGAAAGAACTGCCACAGCTACTGGTATATGTCATACTACAATATACAGAAAGCTGTATGAAAAGAAGAAAGCAGACAAAAACAGAACTATTGTTACAATACCAGAAAGGAAACAACCATATAAAGAACCAACAAAAACAGCAGTCAATTCATTTACAGAAGGGGCTATTCCTAGTACAATTTATAGGTTGTATAAATCACATTTACAGACAAGCATTAAAAAACACAAATATTTTCAGTGGAAGTAGGTGGGCTTTACATGAGATAATGAACAGTGTTGAATTTTTTGTTTTCTAAACAACAATTTAGGACGAAAATTCGTGATGGAAAAAATTGATATCATAGTCAAACGATTTTGACTTTTATGACAAATGAAGAGTGCATAAAATACTGGACAGCCCATTGTCTATTTGGATGAAACCTGGGTGAACATCAATCAGTCGAAAGGGAAAATATGGGTTTCCAAAATTAACAAGCTGGAACACCCTTTGGATGTGCCATTGGGAAAGGCACATCTAGAGATTCATTGTTTTGTATGCTGGAACATCTAGTGGATTTGTTCTTAATGCACTGTTATTATTTAAATTTAAATTCCACTGATTGCCATGAGGAAAAGAATGGAGATGTATTCAAGCAATGGTATATTAACCAGCTCCTGCCAA
Source organism: Hymenopus coronatus (assembly GCA_030762935.1). Lineage (NCBI taxonomy): Eukaryota > Metazoa > Arthropoda > Insecta > Mantodea > Hymenopodidae > Hymenopus > Hymenopus coronatus. The sequence continues at coordinate 124,243,320 of CM060894.1, read as the reverse complement.
ACATTCCGGAACATAATATTGTTATAATAGATAATACCTCCTATCATCCCATTGAAAAGAATAGAGCTCCAGTTTCAAATTCACTAAAGAAAGTAATGCAAGAATGACTGCAAAATCAGGGAATTGATTATGACTAACGAGCAACAAAACCTAAGTTGTACAACGTAATTAAGTGAAACAAAGAAGTTTAAACGGTATGAAAAAGACTCCACAGCTGAATTAAATGACATACATAGTTTGCTTACCTTCCTATCATTGCGATATGAATGCTAATGAGCTAATATGGGCACAAATCAAAGCAGATATGGCGAAACATATGACATTCAAAATTCGAGATGTGAGTGAGGTCTTCCACAATGCAGCATCCAGAAAATTGGAAGGCTGCCTATGAACATGTGAAGGGAGTAGAAGAAATGTATTGAGGAGAAGATGGATTAATTAATGATATGTTGGACAATTTCATCATACGTTTAGAAGAAAGTGACTACGCAAATTGCATTCTTCACAAAATCATCACATTCTTGCATCATATATTTCACATGTTTTCTTTTTTTCCTGGGTGCAACCTTCCATTTCAAATTTTTCTTTATGAGCACTGTTTATATTTGTAGCACCGGTGTTTACTGGTAAACTCATCATTTCTTTCACAGGAAGTGTTGGATATTTCTCACAAAACTTACCATACATTTTCAACACTATAGTTTTTTTCACCACTAGTCAATGGTTTACCAGCCTTATGCTCTATGTAATTAAAAAATTGCAAGAGAAACCTCACGGCAACCCTCCTCCATGATTCTGAACAGTAGCGACTGTTACTGTGTAAACAATATCAGGCGACTCATACAAACAGCATGTTGGGAGTTGTAGTTCTGCTTAAAGGTACAAATCGGCGTCAATTTAACTCTTTGGCAGTTGAATATTGTACAATTTAAGAATAAATTCATTCTGTAATTTAGATTGCTATCATGAATTACATTCTTGTGCACACTACTACTGTGTTGTACCGCGGTGGACTGACCATGTGGATCTGTTTGGCGTGGATCAACCTAAGAATGAATAGAAAATAGGCTAAACCGACAATCAACAAAAAAACTCAGCATTTTGCATTTAGTTTGTTAGACATAAAAGTAAATGAATTACTTTTTGTTAAACTATTGGGATTCTATCTTGATCCAAAACTTGGGCAGAAAAAACAGGTGGAAAATGTAGGTATTAAATTATCCCGAGTAATCTTTCTATTTTGAAAACTGAAAGTCACTGGTTACTCTCAGACAGATATACTTTACTTTATTTGAGACTCACATAAACTATGGCGTACATTTATGGGGTCAGTCAACTGAGGTTCGTAAGATCCTCCTCCAACAAAAAAAGGACTGCGTTCTTTTAAATAAAAATAGCAAAGATTCTGTAAACCACTGTTTTCTAAGTTAAGGTTATGACAATGTACAATCTCTTATATTCAGATCACTAATTAACATCAGAATGAACATTAAGCAATATTCCCTCACAACTAATCTCCATAATTTTAATAAGCATAAATTAGACTATCCGAGATGCAGATTAATCCTTAGCACAAACACTTGTTTTTATAATGGTATTAATGTGTTTAACAAACTACCAGAAGCAGCATGAGTAGCCCCAATTAATAGATTAAAAGTATGCATTCACAAGTGGTTAATAAATATCCCCCATTTTACTCAATTAATGAATTTATGGACAGTACTGTAATCATATATGTATGTATATTTTTGACAATATCATTTCTGGATGTTTTCTGGTTTCTGACAAATATTATTATTATCAAATGTTTTAAAATATGGTTGCTATGGGATTAAATCTGTTTCTTTGCATGGCCAGAGTTGACAAGCTGTGAGAAAAGTTTAAGTATTTTAAAACAAACCAATAGCAAGGAATATCCCAAAAATGGTCAACACCACAAAAAAAATGTATATGACATAAATTGCGTATTGTCCTTTGTTAGTTTCTATCTATTTTTTTTTTTTAGAGTTTACCAGTTATGCAAAATTCAAAAACCTAAAACCTTCATCCAGAATAAAGAGGTCTTCAGAGACTATTCCCAGAAAATTCAAGATATACTTTTTATTTCTCATGTTAATAGCTTTTAAAAAAACTTGTTAGAGTCATTTTTGAGAAAATCAAAATTTTTTACATTTTTCATGTAAAGCGTAGTTGCGCATGGGGGGATTTTCTTGAAAATCTTTGTGTCGCATCCTTGGAAGATGCTGAACTTGAGTAACAAGTTTGGTATTTAATAGACTTTTCATTTTTGGGCTATACTGCATTTGCATACACACAGACATTTTTCTAAAAATACTTCTTTGGATTCAGGGGGTCCCAAAACTTGTATTTCTGGTGTAATCTCGGTATCAAATTTTTGGATGCAATACAATACTTTTTCTATACACCATGTACATAGTATGTGTAGAGAAAGTATAGAGCAAATGAATATCTCAGAACCATAAAACAAACAAAAGCAAGAAGACAAATTAGCATCATAACACAAATAAATATCCAAAAGTACTAAAAACCATAGCAAGGAAAACAGAGCCAACAGTTTGAGAGAATATCTATCTACATCTGGAAAAACAGGAACTGTGTTTTCAATTTTGAAATCCTGTCAGACAAACTAATAATGTTGAGGTTCATCCAAACACCATGAAGATGACAAGAGCAGTCGAATATCTTTAGAATAGCTTTAGAAACGTGTTTTCCATATAAACAATAGAGTGATGTAGCATTAAAAATTGACTCACTAATTAATCTAAATGATTAGAATTCATCACTGTTCACATAGTCTACCATACTAAATTGTAATTTTGGTCTTGTGTTTTATGTTTGTCTTGGCTTTTCCAATATTAATAAAAAAACATGGTTTGACAAAGAGTGTTATGATGAATAGAAGAAGGCACTTTTGGCATTACACCGGGCCAAAATTACAATGTAGCAACATGATCTGACGCTATATGCCTAACAGAGAAGGTTATACAAAATATTACTAAAGAAGAAGAGGGTGTATTACATAGAGGAGGACATTAAAGAACAAGCAGAGCCAGCCAAAAGACACCTGTTCATAGTACTAAAAAAGCCAAGGCCAACACCAGTTAAAAAAGTCCCCATAGACACATGGGAAAACCATTTTGACACCAACCTCAAACTATGAATGCTGTACACAGAAATAATAGAAAGTCACACTCCTATAACAAGACAAGAAATATACTATGCAATAACAAAAGCATTGTTCCATTCAAATGACTTTCTCTACATCTCTACAACAAATTATTGTTAAAAAGCTTAATGTTCTATTTACTTAATGTTAATCAAAAAAATTAGCAGAAATAGTCTTAAAGTGATAGTCAAAAGCTGGTTGCTAAGTAACTGAAGTTCCTTTGTTTGTATGGACAGGTGTTGACAAAGTCCTATGAGAGAAAAGTATAATTTTTTAAAGCTGAAACTAAAAACAAGGAATATGTGAAAAACGATCAACTCCATGCATATAACATAAGTTGTGTGTTTTAAGGTGCTCTACATTTTTTGTGTGGTAAGTTTTTTTCCACCTCTTACGGCTTAGCAGTTATGCAAAATTTCATAAAATTCGTCCAGAATAAAGTAGTGTTCAGAGGCTATTCCTAGAAAATTCAAGATATACATTTTATTTGTCAGGTAAATATCTGTAATATATGATATTTAAAATCAAAATTGTTAGAGCCATTTTTGAGAAATTCATAATTTTTGGAAAAAGTTCCATGTAAAGGGTAGTTTGGGGTTCGGGGATTTTTCTCAAAATCTTCATGTACCATCCCTGGAAGATACTAAACTTAAATACCAAGTTCGGTATTTTATCGACTTCACACGCACACACGCCCGCCCACACCCCCACCCACCCCCACATGCACCCCCACTGCCACACCTTTTTGTGAAAATGCTTTTTTTGGATACAGGGGACCCTAAAACATATATTTCTGGTATCAAATTTTTGGGTGGAGTGCAATACCTCTCTATACACTATGTACAAAGTATGTGTAGAGAAAGTAAAAATAATAAGGCTTCAGGTCCAGATTACATATATATCCAGAACACCTTAAAGGTGCCGCTGTTAATTACAGATTTTACTAATAAAGGATTACCAGAAACAAGTATATTTGGGCAATATGATGATACAGGTGAAAGTACCAGTAGGGGTGACAATAATAATAATTTCAGTGCACGTGATTCAAGAGGATATGAAGATAGTGAATTTGTTAAACCATGTAATGATCCCTCAAAATGGGTTATAAACAAAGCAACACGAGACTACATGCACACAAAATATCGATGAAAATTTTGAGTTCACAAGGCAACATCACACACTGCCAGATACCTTGCAAAATCGCTATTCAGTCAAACTTTAATTAATGGTGAAACACAGTCTAGATTCTGGTTAGTGTTTTCTAAAATTAAATGTGTAGTTTATTATGCTCACTTTAGGCTCTTTGAAAAGACATTTACCTTAGCTACAGAAGGTTACAATGTCTGGAAAAATGCAAATCAATGTATGAAAGAACATGAAAATTCCTATAAACATAATGCGCAATTACAATATTATCAAGAAAAAAAATTATGTGGTCCATTCACATCACTTTCTCTCTATCTCTGTAACAATGCTAGTTTATCCTTCTATCTTCTTCATGATAATCGAGATAAACATTAGCAGAAATTGTCCTTATCAATTAGTTCCTTGTAAGTAGAAGGGAGAAATCTAATGCGTTCCATTCACGTGATGTACTTAAGTGACAAACCTTTTATTCAAAACATTAATTGTTATCTGCATCATGCAAATCAAGATAAACATAAGCAGAATTAGTCTTATTACTAGCTTGCTTGCAAGTAGAAGGGAAATAAGAAAATACACAGGCTAAAGCGACAGCCTCATCCTTTAAAAGGTGGTAACTAAGTGAAACAATTAGAATTCCAATCTCTTTGCTTGTCAGGAGTAAACAAACAAGAAATGAGAAGAAAGATGTCTTCCCGTTCAAGAAAAGTTTAGGTGGCTAAAACTGAAACCAATAATCTGGAATATCTTGAAAATCATTAACTCTACAAAAAATGTGTATGACATAAATTGTGTGTTGTATATATCTCTTACGGTTTGCCAGTATATAAAAGTCATCCAAAATGAAGAGGTTTTTAGAGGCTATTTCCAGAAAATTCAAGATATACATTTCGTTTATCATAAAAATATCTTAAACATAAGGTATTTTAATCAAAATCGTTAGAACCATCTTTGAAAAATGTTCCATAAGGGTAGCTGGGGGGTGAGGGGATTTTCTTGAAAATCTTTGTAACACATCTGTGGAAAATACTCAACTTAAATACTAAATACCATGATTGATATTTATCAGACTTTTTGTTTTTGAGCTGTGCTGCATGCATGCATACACATGCACAACACACACACAGGGACCTTTTCTAAAATTATTTTTTTTTTTTTTTGATTCAGGGGGCCCAAAACATGATTTCTGGTGAAATCTTGGTATCAAATTTTTGAATGCATTACATACCTTCTCTATAACTATGTACCTAGTGTAGAGAAAGTAATACAGCTGAAAGAATTAACAGAGCTTTGCTACTTCAAATAGAAGAGAAAATTAAGTATGGAGGGAAGTTCTGAAGCATATACCAGCAACAGTAAAATCCTTCACAATGCATGGTTTGCTGTTTAGAGGCACAGATGAAAAGTTTGGTTCTAGCAATAAAAGAAATTATATCATGCCATTAGAAATGAATACACAGTTTGATCCATTTCTCGCTGAGCATAAAAAGAGATATGGAAATAAAGGAGGAGGCATAACATTGTATTGGTGATGATTTCATTAAAATAATGTCCCTGGAGGTGGTAAATTTTATAGTAAATGAAATAAAAGCAACGAAGTACTTTTCTACAATTTTAGATTAAACTCCTGACATTGTACATACAGAACAATTAGTATTCATGATTCAATAGGTAACTGAATGCCTCACAAATTTAGAAAAAGTCAAAGCTCACTGCAAATCGGGAAGGCAGCATCTTCAACATTAACAAAAGAACCTTTCTTCATAGAAGGGATCAGAATGCAGATAATCCTGACAAATACCATGACCTATGAGAACACATGCCAAATACTTACGGGAAAAATAAAATCTAACTTCTATTCAACTGATGTCATGGCAATGGAAGCAGACAAATTATGAACTTTGACGTATAGTAACAATATATAACATATGGCTTCCACCACAACTCCTGCAAGAAACAAGAGATTTTACCCACTAGATGAAGACTGTGTCTGTGAACTGTGCAACAAACATTGTGGAAAATATCATGCAGGAAACTGCAAAAAAAAAAAAAAAAAAAAAAAAAAAAAAAAAAAAAAAAAAAAAAAAAAAAAAAAAAAAAAAGACAATGTCAATAATATAACTAGGACTAGATTAATGTAATTCAGTTTATACACTTGCATATTGTGCGCATTTAATTTATGAATTTATATAAGCCTGGCTTTTTTTCTGATGGGATTCAGTTTGTATGTTCTGATTTCAGCATACTTTTTTTATTTGTATTTATTTTTTGGGGCTAGGACTTGGTTAAATTCTTTAAAGCTCCTTTGGAATTTATGAAATGTCCATGGGTGGTTAGTGAATTTAGATTTAGCTTTGTGCTTGTTGGAGACTAATATATTTATCTCTTGGAGCTGTTTCTATTTCTTCTATGAAGTTTGAAATTCCAGTGATAATTTAATCTCTAAATTCACAAATCCAGCACCAGTGATGTTACAGATGCCCAGGGAAAAAGATCTGGGAATTATTGGTTAGGTGACCAACAGCATACAAGAAACATGCCCTGCCAATAATTTGGCAGTACAACAGTGTGTTTAACATCTATCGCTTTTCCATAATTTTATTACTTGCTTCACTGTGTGCAAGTTCCAATAATTTTCTTTCTTTATTTTAAAATAGTACTGTAGACATTAGAAGGTTTTATTGGTTTTTATATTTGTGGTTTGAAACATGCTTTTTTTCCACTTGGTACAAATTTGTTACCATCATAATTTGTTTTAAGGACTATTTGAAAGTTAATACAACTATTTTATTACTTTAATTGATAAAAGCACTATTACACACTAGTTCATTTTAAGTTTATAATTCCCACTTGAATTTTTACACAGTAACTCGCATATGTATAAACATTTCTTGCGAGATAAATAAAACAACATACATTTAGGCAATGGTAATAGCTCCAAAAATCTACAATTTATAATTACTGAAACATGTATGCAAATAAATGTAAAAAGAAGCTAGTAACATTGAAGTAATAACACAACTATTATTTTTATATTAATGTACACAAATATTAAATCTGAAGATTAAAATCAACCTTTTTTTTAAAAAAAAACTATTATTAGAAGTATATGTTAAATTAATGAAGTCCTCTTTTACTGAAAAGACATACTTAGCATTATTATTCATTCTGTGACACCTTTAGAAGTAGAGAAATTGCATAACACAACAATGGTCTTTATATTTTGTTTCTGTCCGAATATTTTATAAAATCTTTTTACTGAGAAAAAGTTTATCATAGGTGGTGCCATGGCTGAGTGGTTAGACCTTTCGCCTCACATCTAAGCGGCTTAGGTTCAATTCCAAGCGCATGCATGTGGGATTTGTGGTGGACGAAGCAGCATGGGTGGGTTCTCTCTGGGCCTCCAGTTTCCCCCACCAATCATTCCACCAATTGCTGCATCATCACTTTTCCTATCATTCATTTCATTTGCATTTCATATCCACTTCCTCACACTCATGCCTGATTACAGGCCGACCACTTGTTCCAGGTCCTCCATTCTGTGGTTTCATGCTTCTGACTCCCTGACAGGCTTCTGACCCCTAGGGGAGGTGTCAGTCCTAAATATGGGGAGGGTAAGCTGATTACAAAAAAACTTATCAGTAAACATTAATTTGAGAAACTTCACTGAAGATGCCTTTTTTTATTAATGATGGTTTACCAATTGTTCTGTCAGAGGTAATCTCTTCCTTACTAAACCTGAGCATTAAGTTACTCATTGCCATTAATTTTATAGATGTGCTGTTTGAGTATGTCTTCATCAGAGTTGGATCCTGTAAGAGCCCTATCTATTATTCAGTCCAAAAATTTGTTCATGTACTCTTCAATAAAAGAAAAATATTATAATGGGTATCAGCACACTGTGAAGTACAGGGTAATGAAACAGCTGATTTTCTGACCAACAAAGGTATAAAATTCTTATGCATGCATCTTTTCTTGGATATTTGACTCCCTTGTCTTCATTCAGTATGTTTTACGCAATTTTGCAAGCAGAGGAGAGTGACAGCATGAATTATGCCACATACCCTGATATATAGTGGTTTCAGCTATGGTTTCATTTTACCTGTAGATCCTAGAGTTCATGCACATGCACATGTGCTATGTTTTGTTTAATAAAACAGCTAGTTTGTGGTAAATTGGATAATCTATTGACAATAATGGCTGAGGGCCTCAAAAGAAACTTTCTTTGGTTGACAACACAGTGGAAATACAGACAGGCAAGCTCTCTCTCTTCTTCCCCTGGCCCTCACTTCCTTGTAAAACTAATACCCAAGAAAAGGTGCACATCTAGTACATCAAAACATCTGTTCTGCTGTCTCACCACTCTATCAAAATAATAATTACATTAACATATAATAAAAAATCTGATGTGACCATTCACATGACTTTCTCTACATCTCTGCAACAAATGATTGTTAAAAACTAATGATTCTATTTACTTTGTGCTAATTGAGAAAAAAACTAACAGAAATACTCTTATTACTTGCTTCCTTGTAAGTAGAAGCGAAATAAGGGAGTACCATAGGTTAAAGTGATAGTCAAAAGCTGGTTGCTATTTGACTGAAGTTCCTTTGTTTGTATGGACAGGAGTTGACACATTCCTGTATGAGAAAAGTATAAGTTTTTTAAAGCTAAAACTGAAAACAAGGAATATTTCAAAAATGATCAACTCCACAAAAAAAAATTATATAACATAAATTGTGTGTTTTAATGTGCTCTACATTTTTTGTGTTGTAAATTTTTGTCTATCTCTTACAGTTCAGCAGTTATGCAAAATGCCATAAAATCCATCCAGTATAAAGTAGTCTTCAGAGACTATTCCCAAAAAATTCAAGATATACATTTTATATGCCAGGTAAATATTTTTAATAAATGATATTTTAATCAAAATCGTTAGAGCCATTTTTGAGAAAATCAAAATTTTCGAAAAAACTTCCATGTAAAGGGTAGTTTGGGGTAGGGGGATTTTTCTCAAAATCTTCGTGTCGCATCCCTGGAAGATACTAAACTTAAATACCAAGTTTGGTATTTTGCCGAGTTTTCGTTTTTGAGTTATTGTTTTCACAGTTACACAGACACACACACAAACCTGTTATCCGAAAATACTTTTTTTGATTACAGGGGATCCTAAAACATATATTTCCAGTGAAATCTCGGTATCAAATTTTTGGGTGGAGTGCAATGCCTTCTCTATGCACTATGTACACCATGTGTATAGAGAAAGTAAAAATTAAAGAAAAATATGTATCATAAAGAAAAGGGAAACACTGGGAAAATCTACATAATACAGCTAAAATTACTACACCATAAGAAAATTCTCCATAGCAGTTTTTAGACAATTAATAGGTCATGACTTCCTCAACAAACATACACAAGGATTGGCATAGCAGACTCTCTACTATGAACTTAAAGAACATATGCAGAGAAACCATGTACTCCACTGCCAGCTTTCATCAACATGGCAACCTCATATCAAAATAATGGAGTGCAAGAGAATGAATAGACTGACTGCCAAATGCCAAACATTAAATACTAACAAACTTTTTGCCAGTACAACAGTTCAAATACTAACTTCTAAATGTTAAGTTACACATCACATAGAGAATGAACACATTTATTGTCCTGATATATGGTGGACTTTGAGACAGTGATGTGTTTTAACAATTAAAATTTAGTTGAGTCGATTTTGTAACACTACATCACTTACTTTTTTATTTCGGAAAACATGTTTCAGAAGCTATGTGCTTCCATTGTCAATTCCTTTGGTCGACTGCCAGCATTGCTTGCTGTGGTGGTTGTCTCTGTCCCTGGTGGTGGTTTGATGAACCTCTGAATGAGTAGATCGCCTGGCAGGATTTCAAAATTGAAAACCCGGTTCTTGTTTTTCCAAATATATATGTTTTCCCAAATTTTTAATTCTGTCTTCCTTGTGATGTTTTTGAGGATTTTTGGGCTTCTATTTATAGTGTGTTTCCCTTTCCAAAAATGCCAAGCTACTGCAGATTTTTCTTCTTGTTTGAGTTTAATATTTCTGTGGTGTTCTTTTGCCCTGGTTTTTATATTTCTTTTTGTTTGGCCGATGTAGATTTTGTCACAGTCATTACAGCTGAACTGATATATTCCTGGTTTGTTTTCTTGTGGGATATCATCTTTTAATTTAGAATTTAAAATGTTTTTTATAGAGTAATTGTTTTTAGGGGCTAGAATGATGTTATGTCATTTGAAGATCCTCTGGAATTTGTAGAAAGTTGTAGGGTAGTATGTAAACTTCTTGTAGATCTTGTTTTCTTTCTGGTTTTGAGTGAGTGTGCTGACTTCTTTAATTCTCTTTCTATTTTTGGTCTTATTAACTTTTTTGTACGCCAGTTCTGCCCGAAATCCATTCTCTGTAGCTATGTCCAATATTTTAGTAAGTTCACATTGGTATTCTGTTTTGCCCATTGGTACATTTACCAATCTGTGTGTAAGGCTGTTGAGTAAAGCATGCTGATGGGGAATGGGATTGTAACTCTTTTGTTTTATATAGCTGTTGGTGTGGGTTGGTTTTCTGTAGATGCCAAATGTAAGGTGATTATTAGTTTTTATGATTTTTAGGTCGAGGAATGGTAGTTGTCCATCACATTCCTTCTCCATTGTGAACTTTATAGACTTTTCTTATATATTTAGGAGTTTTAGTGCATCTTCTAGGTGTTTATCTAGGACTATTGCAAAGATGTCGTCTACATAGCGGTTCCATATTTTGAACATCCAGGGGAATGCCTTTTTAATCCTAGTTTCCATAGTGCTCATGAAGAGATCTGCTAATATTGGTGACAGCGGGCTGCCCATAGCTAAACCAGATGTTTGTTTGTAATATTTCCCGTTAAATGTGAAAAAAATTTTGATTTATGCACAGATTCGTTAATATGATGTATTCTCGGACTTCTTCTGTTGTTTTCCCTATTGCAAGTAACCAGTTTTTGATGTGGGATTGTATGCTTTCTATAGGTATGCTTGGAAACAGAGCAGTAACATCAAAGGAAACTAACATATCGGTTTTTTCCAATTTTATGTCTTTAATTTTACCAATCAGATCTAAAGAGTTTTTTATACTTGCTGTTTCAAATTTAGGGAAGGAAGAGAATCTGTTTGTGAACCATTTTGCTAGATTATATGTAGGTGCACTTATATTGTTTATAATTGGTCTCATTGCATTTCCCGGCTTGTGTATTTTTGGAAGGCCATAAATTCTGGGCAGAACTGGATTATCAACTTTAATTTTGCATTTTTGGTTTTTGTCTATTAGTTTACATTCTTGAACACTGGCATTTAATTTAACTATACATTGGTTTAGAGGGTTCTTTTGTACTGTAGAGTATTCTTCTTTTTCTAAAAGTGTTTCCATTCTTTCTACATATTCAGTTTTGTCCATAATTACTATTGTGTTTCCTTTGTCAGCTTTGCTATAAATTACCGGTTTGCTTTTTAATGCTCTTATTACATTTTTTGGGGGGTTAGTTTTCTTTTTGCTTTCTATTGTTTCGATAATTTGGCAACATTCACTTTTTATTATGCTTTTATCAATAACATTTATGTGCTGGGTGGCTATTTGTACGTCTGCAATGTTATTGTCATTTTACTATCCCATGATATGGGATCTTACTTAGGAATTAGTAGAACAATATTGTAAAGTTTATAATAATTGGCATCAATTAACATATTAGCTGCAAGTGCCTGGAGACTTTTAACACTGCTTAATATATAATTTTGATATGATACAGATTAATAGTAAAACAGAGAAAAATTCTAAGTATACTTACTGATCTACAACAGACAGAAATTTGAATTCTAAGACTCTCAAGATGCTTGCAGCAGCCTGTAGATACAGTGATGTTAGGACTGCAGTTTTAAAATTCAATGAAAAAGGAACTTAACAAGTGGAAACAAATTTAATCTAAACACAATTTTAAACTTGTATTATTTTCTTACTCCTTGCAAACTATATAAAATGTAACAATGTACAGAATAAGCAAAGAATTTCCTTTGGAAACTTGAGGCTCATCCCTTATCTATTCATACCTGTAATAAGCAGTGTTGTGCTGTAGCTCTGTAACAGGCTCTGAAACTTTTATCATTTGGGAAATGAGCCAGCCTATATCCCCATTTGTTCACCATGTGAAATCTTTTAGCATGCCAGATGTGTGTTTCAAGCCATATGTTCTCCTTCTGCCGACGATTATACTCCAATAGCAGGTTGGTGGGGCGGCGTCTAAATTTTCTGTTTGGTCTTTTAGGCTTTGGAGGTAAGCCACTCTTTTCCAGCTGCAAAAAGATACAACCATCATTATATGTACAAAAAACTGAAAAGTAGGGGGCATGAGGCACTGAAATGACTTTCTCCACCCATTTTCATTTCAGAGATATCTCTCATATATATTATTCATATGAAAGCTGATTTTAGTATCCAGTTTACTTTAATCACAATAAATATTTGCATGATATTATTTCAAATTATGCAATATGGTTTGGTTACGTCCAAGGCTTGGGTTATAGATTTGCTGACTATTATGCAATATTATCAACAATTTCATTTCTAGTGATGCCATGTGGCTGGGTATTCTTGGAATATATTTCTCTTATTTTTTTAAGATTCATTATATCAGCTGCTGTAATGACATCTCACTTAAAATAGAAAAAAATCCAAAACATACCTTTCATGGACGTTTGTCCACATTTTCATTTGAAGTCCGACTATTGGCTGGATGTTGTGTTCTATGGTCCATTATGGTGAAGACATCTGATTTTCTCAGGAGAGGTTCAAATTCGTATGGCAGTATTTCAAAATTCATGAGCTGGTCTTTTTGTTTTGTGATAAAAATATTCTCCAAAATCGTGAGTGCTGCCTGGTTGTTTATGGATGTGAGGTCCAAAAATGGGATGCAATGGACCTCAGAGCTTGTAATAGAAAATTACATAAAGCTTTTAATACTCATAAAAACAAGACAGAGCTTATGGTTTGGCAGAATATTTTAATCACAAAATGCAAAGATCAACTCATAAATTTTGAAATATAACATGAATTTGAATCTCTCCTGAGTATACCAAATGTCTCTACCATAACTGACCATAGAACACAGCTTCTAGCCATCAGATGGACTTCAACTGAAAATGTGTATGAACATCCATGAAACATATGTTTTGGTTCTTTTCCATTTTAAGTGAGGTGAGTATGTTACCAATTCGACTCAATATCAATATAATGTTAAATTTTGAATTTAGTTATCTAAATTAAATTGCTCCTTTGAATCTCTTAAAAATTCAATTAAATTTATCTGATAAATGAAAACATACCGAGCTGTCTCTATAGTTAATATTTCAGTTTCAAGGCTAGAGTGTGATGAGCATGATATATAATATTTATATTCTGGAAAATAATCCTGCACCTAAGTCTATCAACAAGATATCAAGACCCATCAATGTATACATAAAGAACATCTTTATATCTGTTGCAGAATAATTCTACAAAGTTGAATCTTAAGACATAAATGGTGCATCATTTTTTGGGATATTAATGTAATATTCTGGGCTTTTAGCATTTTCATGTGTGATTACATTAACAACTGCATTTGGTTTCTTTTTATGCTAATTGAATTTAACAGACTTCTTTCATGTTTATGTTACAATACTTGCTAAAATTGTGATACATTCAAGATCTTAATGCACAGAAGCTCTTAGAGGGGTTTAAGAAGAAAAAAAAAAAAAAAAAAAAAAAAAAAAAACAACACACACACGCACATATTTATGCACACACCCACCCACATGTACACCCAGGGTGAATCACCTAAAACTTACTCTGCAAATATTTCAGATGCACGGTTTTCACAGTATTGGTAGTCAGAGGCTCATATTTGTAGGCTACACAGATCTTAATAATGCTTAGAATGTATGTTTTTGAATGAACATAGTTTATAAATGGAACAATAACTATTGACATCAACAAAATAAATATAAAAGAGTAAATGAAAATGCCAATGGTATTTATTGCAGTGGCCCATACAAGTAGTTTGTGAGAAATCATGTGAGGGTTGAGATAATAGTCATTGCAACTATTTTGTTTTTCTTACAGATACCAGCCCATTTGGAAAATGTGACATATGTAGATGAAAGGATAGGTGGAAATTAAATGTGTAGAAGTTGAAGAACATGTAGACATTGTGGCTCTCATATTTACTACAGCACTGAACATGATAATTTTGGTTTCATGGAGCAAAATGATTATAGCACAGCACACATACAGTTAACATGAGAAAACTGGGTCTAAAGGCCCTCAAAGTAGTCCCCTGCAAAATTCACCATATACTTTTAATAAAACTCACCATATACTGCCAACAATGTGGGAGGCACTGAATACCATCTGAGTCACCATTTGCCACATCATGTATGAATCGGGCTATTTGTTGTTGAATATAATTGGCAATGTCCTCTCATGTTGCAAACTGCCTACCACAGTGGTACCTTTACCTTTCCTATGAGATGAAGTCACAGGACAAAAGTCAGGAGAATATGGCAAATTGCTGCCACACTCTGCTTTAAGTGGTTTTGGTTGTTGTGCGGTATGATTGCCTGTCAACAAGATCTGGACATTCTTTCCAAACACCACATTGTATCCGTTGTACCAAGAAGTTCCGGTAGTACTCTACACTCACTGTTCTGCCATGTGAAACAAGGTGGCACAAAATGACACGTCTGATGATTACCATAAATTCCATGTGAGTAGGATTCTAATGGAACTTCTGCAACATGTCACCACTCTGCTGACTGACATTTGAATTCCAAGTTCATTTGCCCTTGTCCAAAATTCATTGATGGCAATTATTCATGACAGGAAGTGGTTGCTGTCCTATTGCCAGTGTGGTAGGTGGTTGGAGCATGTTGCATGTTACATCCACTGTTGAACTTCCATCAGTTCATGTGATACCCATCCAAATGTGATTTTGAGCAGTTGTACCTCTGCATTATCCTATGGATGATCCATTTCTCAATGCACTTAGCCTCTCTAACTCCAGTAGGGTCCAACATTGTGGCTTCCTCCAGGAGCTGGTCTAAGGCAGCACATGCCATGTCAATCTGCACATTCACAGGTCGTCTCAAGCATTGCTGTTCGGTAGTTGCCACACATCCATGCTACTGTATGGTATGGCAGAGCATTACTCCCAAGAGCTTCCAACAATTCACTATAACATTCTCTTGTGTTTCTCCCTCACAGAATGGCTATTTTGATGTACGTGCACTGTGCAACTTGGGTTACTTCCATCTTGCACGATGCTTGCTGCACAACAGATTACATATCACTCTTCTATGCTACTATCAGCAATCACAGAACCATTGTAATGAATACACACTATGCCTGCACTGCTTCCATGCAACAAATAGAAGTTTGTAATCTGCTCACATATCCGCAAGAAAAAATAGTTTCAAGACAACCCTTGATTTTGAAAATTTAACTTACCAACATTTGTTGTATATCTCTAGCGGTACAACTAAAGATAAACAGATGTGAATATGTATGCTGCTTCTGTGGATTCTGACAAGTAAAGAGAAAAATTGGCCTTCAAAAGTTATGTTCAAAATGACCACACCAGCTTCAATAAACACTTTCGGTCTGCTATGAAAAGATTGCTAGCATTTCAGCGGAAATTTAGTGCAGAAGCAGTAGTACACCATTTCATAGCGTGACTGTGCCTTGCCAGCCATAATCATACATGCAGCTGCAGTCATGTTCACAGAAGCCTTGGAAACCATGACGGCAGTAACTAGAAGCTTTGGAATGTGACAGAATGGTGCAATGGGCTCAGGTTAGAATGTCTGCTCTCTGGAAATTTATGTTGACATTGTCGATGGTTATTTAAGGAAGAGTTGCAAGTCAAGTCAGTCAATCCTCAACTGGGAGTTCCAGTGTGCAGTGGCAAAGAGCAAATGACTGTCAACACATTGAAACAATGAGAAATTATATTCCAGAATTGTGCAGCAGTAAATTAAAAACAATTATTGTAACCAGATTTGAGTAAATAAAGAGAATTTTCGATAGGTAAAGTCAGACTGAAAAATTCAATGCCAAAGCCGGGATTTGAACTACAGATCTTCCTGTCTCTAGCTAGGTTGCTCTACCATGAGCTACCATGGCAACATGCCAGCATAGTCTGACTCTACCTATCCAACTCCTGTCCTACACACGGTTTCTGTGAGAAAACAATTAAAATTATCACAATTTCCCATAATAGTTGGCTATACTATGAATCCTGGGACTTAAAGTAGTTACAATATTATAAGTTGTCGTTGGGTTAGAGATTGAGAGGTCTGTGGTTCAAATCCTGGCTATGGCATTGAATTTTTCAGTCTGACTCTACCTATCCAACTCCTCTCCTACACACGGTTTCTGTGAGAATACAATTAAAATTATCACAAAGAGAATTTTGTTATGCTGGTGTCAAAGGACAGGAAAATGGAATTCACGATGGAAAAGAAACAGACGACATGAAGATTGAAATAAAATCTGGAATGGATGAAATTAAATTCAGAATGGAGAATATGATGGTGGAGAAAATGGAATCTGGTATAGGGAAGATAGAAGAGAAAATCAAATAAAAAATGGAAAACATGCAGTCGACGAGCAGAAAATGGAGATGCTGATGATGGACATAGAAGAGCTTGGAGGAAATGTGGAATAGCTTGGAGAAAATATGAAAGAGCTTGATGGAACCGCACAGCATGTTAACAGAAGACTTTTGGGAATTCATTCATACCCTGGAAGGAACAGCTGACCGCAGCACCAAGGATCTCAATGCCATATACAAAAGTTGCTCAATGGAAGGCTTAAGGACTTGTAGGTCAAGATGCCAGAATGTGAACAGCATCCATATGTGTCAAGCCACCCATTTACAATGGAACATCTACTTTCTGCTGACAGTTTGCTGCTGTTGCTACCTACAACCGATAATCAGCACAACAGGAAGCTGCACAGCTGGTAGTAAGCCTCCAGAGACAGATTACAGAAGTGCTGAATATGATCCCGATGTTGGCGATGTCTGGGAAGACCTGGGAGGCCCTCGAAAACCGGTTCAGCAACCATCGCTTGGCTGCAGCCTACCACAGTCAGCTTAAATCAAGGCTGCAACAGCCAGGGGAGACGTTGCAGGAGTTTGCCCTGACAATCAAAAAGTTAGTTGTTGAACCTACCACCTAGTTACGTGTCCCAGGAAGCTACCTACTCCTTCATCGATGGGATGCACAATGCCGAGATACGATAACGCCTGATACTCAATGACTATAAGATAATCCATGAGGTGTTGATGGTGACACTTAGAATAGAGGCAGCAAAGGTTACAGTAGTGCCTCCTACCTGAAGCATTAGGAATAATCAGTACTATGGGCCAGAGACATCGGCAAAAATCTTGGGGTTGTGTCCAGGCAGAACACTTAGCATGAGAGATGATCCATATCAGACAATGAACAGGCAGCACTTGTAGACAGACAGGAGAGTGCAGGCCTGAGGAGAGAGCAGCCGGCAGTTGAGGTAACAGCTGTCCCGCTCAAGAAGATTAGAAGTACCCAGTTCCACAGAGAAAAGGGATCAACGTCGGTAATGACCTTCTAGTGGCATGTGCTGGGGATGTGGTCAGACCTGACTGTATGCAACCAAGATGATGAGCATCAAAAGGCGAGTGTAGAGGATGTGGCCACCCAAGGCACCTAGTGAAATACTATCCACATTCTTGTCAATTGGCAGGCGGGACACAAATAAGTCCTGACATGGCGAGGGGCACACCGAAGTCATCATTGCCATTTCTTCACGTGATGCTCTGTGTCTTGGGTGGAGGAATGGAACACAGCCTCATCGTTGAGGGCTGGCTATAAGGGAAGCTGTGCCAGATACTAGTAGATATTAGCGCAGCCATGATTATAATCCGACGTGACGTGGCTGAGGGCTTGCCGACAAGGGAACTGAAACAGCCCATGAGATAGTGACGGCATCAGGTGAAACTTTGTAGGTTGAGAAAGAAGTCTTGCTGGAGCCAACCCTAGGATGGAGCGTTATAAGTCTGAAAGTGTTCATCAAGTGGTGGCTGTAGACATGATATTGGGACTATATGCCCTTAGGAGCCACGATGCGACGGTCTATGTCAGTCAACTGTTAAAACTGGCTTATTCAAGATACAGAATTAGACATCTGGAAAAATATCTACATAGTGAGAAAGGACATATTATGAACTTTGATTTACCACTGCACCAATGTTCACACACCCAGGACCAAATGATCCCCACAACCAAGATCAATAGTCACATAGTCTGGTGACAGCCATTGTGAGGGTAATTGTGCCTTGTTATGGTGGGTATATCTAATGGTACACACAAAAATTTAAAGGAAAATGACAAATTGTAAAACTGAATCACATGATGATGTATGACTGTTTCATTTCCAAAGGAACAAGAAGAGATGAGCCCATGTATACAAAATTTCCCCTAATTATAGATAAAACATGGCAGTTAACTTTCCTTGGCAAAATAAAACTGACACTTTTATTTCTATCATATCTATTTTTTTTTTTTTTAAACTCCGGCGCTGTATACCCTACTTTTGATTTACCTAATTTTTTTACTTTGCTTGCTGTATGATTCCTGAATTGCTGTTTTCTTCTTTTTACACACACACACACATATACGCAAACATATAACACCCATGCCCAAGGTGGTACTTGAACCCAAGATCCTCTGCACTACGAAGCACCAAAGGGAGATGCTTTGGCAAGCGCAGCCATGGGGACCGGCTATTTAAACCAGAGTATGTGGTGGACTGTATTGTAAATGATGGCCCATTAAAGAAAAAGCACCAGATAGGCCAAAATGTGTTTTATATTTACAATAAATAACTTCTCAATAACAATTAAGCTCTGAAACACTATGAGCAAAAACTTCAATGAAACTGAAAAATCAAAATAATTAAAAATGACATTTAAAAGAAATGTTTGTTTAGTAATTTTAAGTTTTCTTAATATTTTAATTAATATTATTATCCAAAGGATTTTTTTTGTAGTGTTTAATGCCTGCTTTTACTATTTGTGGCACCGCAGGCGATGACATTGGTGATACATGGAATGAAGATGGAGCACTGGTGGAATGCGATGGCAGGGGAAATCGGAGAACCTGGAGAAAACCTGCTTGGGATCGAACCTGACATTGGTGATACATGGAATGAAGATGGAGCATTGGTGGAATGCGATGGCAGGGGAAATCGGAGAACCTGGAGAAAACCTGCTTGGGTTCGAACCTGGGCCATCTATGTGAGAGGCAAGCAGTCTAACCACTCGGCCACGGCATGGCCTGTCCAAAGGATGATCTGCCAATCACTTACATAATGTTTGAAAAACTAGAAAGATAAAATGCTTGATTGCATTTTGGTCATTGATAAGGTATGTACGTTTTAAAATGTGTAAGCCCATCCTAAAGGAATCCTGGCTTCGCCTCTGAATGTCAAATTTTTCTTGCATTTCAATTCACTGCACTCAGAGCTTTTATGGAAGCAAACTTCCAACAATTTAATGATTTTTTGCTTCTTTAGTGATAGATTGTAGCAGTTGTAAGTACTTCAGTGTTCACTTCCTCACAGTTTGTTTTCCCATTATTATTTCTCAGAATCATTCAAAGTTAAAATATTCAAAGAAGAACAAAATGTGTATGCTTAAGTGAAAAATGTCATTGGGGCTTCAAAATCTCCTAAGAAATGTAAAAACTGAAAGACACTTGTATAATAGCAAAATCAATTCACAATTTTTAATTTCTAGATATCCCATTTTAACTCCATATTCTAACCCTAAAAAATATCTTCAGGTGTACGTGAATACATGTAATGCATATTATACAATATTAGGTGCACTTTTCTAATAGAAGTGCGAAGATAAGAGGTTTATTTAGTTCCATTGTTTATTTGCCTAAGTATAAAAATATTTTTTAAAGTCACACATGTATTCAATAACTAACCTTAATTGGACAAATAACTATGAAAGTAACCTTTGCAGAGCTGCTGCTGGTTTAAATTAAGCTTCTAATATTTAACCTGTCTCTTACCAAATAGGTAGTGACATTCTGAATTCTGTACATTTATGGCTTTTATGGTGCTTTATTATGGTGATGTATGTTACAAATCACTTGCCAACAAAATCTGAACTTCTTTTACGTTGTAAAGGAAACAATTTTTTTCTGACTTACCTTATTGTGTTGATTTCAAATTTGCAGGGTTTTTCCATCATTTAGGGTTTTCAAATAATTGCAGGACAAACATTTTTTGTGCCTATAATCTATATGATATCTTAGCTGAAATACATATGCTCATCTAAAATGTTTGTGAATTGGATTTTTCGCAGTACTTTACTTGAGGAACATCTCTCTTCAGCGTCCAACAGTAGTCTGCCAGCATATTTGGACCCCATTTACCCTGGTAGCACCTTTCCATTTCCAAGAAATGCTTCCCGTATTCATCACTGACAGCCCCTAGATTTTCAGAGAAGAAATCAAGAAAGGAGTGCAGAAAGTGTATTGCATCCTATTATCTTGTAGTTCTCAATCATTTACTGACAAGTTCTCTGTAATTATCAGAAGTTTTCTAGAAAATTTCTAACAACTTTTTTGAAAGATTGCCATGCAACTGCTTCTTGCACATTTAACTAGTTTTCAAATTGTGTATCTTTATTTGAGGGCCAACAAATATTCCTTGTTTTAATTTAGCTTCACTGATTCTTCATTCTTCAGGAAGAGAAATGCACAGCCATCACGATCCATCACTTTCACAAAATTTATAACCCTTTTGTTGCCAATAACGATCTAATTGTGATCCAAAAATTTTGCGAGAATTACCAATCATGATCTAATCTTGATGCCGTTTTCATACATTTTAACTCTTTTTAGCGGGAAAGTATGTGTACTTTCTATGTCATAGCCATAGAGAAAGGTTTTCTGGAGCATTTCTGAACCTTATCTTCACTCCAAAGCACTAAATTAGCTCCAAATTTAACTTCAGACATAGAGAGGAAGATTCTAACCTCAATGATGAAAATGCATCCGATAACAATGGACCTTGTGTGTATGCAAATAATCGGTGTACTTATCAAAATGGATTTATGGAGGTGTAACCAGACGATGAATACAATGTTAATCAACCATTCTGCTATGCAATGACAGAAATATTAAATTGTACAGTAATCTACTTTACATTTGTATCCTATTCTTTGTGCTATTTTCATTAATAGTGATATCATGCTTATATCTGTGTATGTATGTACGTGCGTGGGTGTGTGTGTGAAAGAGACAGAGAGAGAGAAAAAATCATTTTTTGTATTTTAAAAAATGAAACACCAGACCAAAATAGGATGCTAAAATTTAAATATAATTAAATTTATATTTTCATTAACCTAAACTTTCTGTGTAGTAAGCTTTTGTGTGCCTAATTATTGACTATTTTGGGATTTTTAATTTTATTTTCAAATTTTTCTTTCGTTTTTGATTTTTTAAAAATATTTAAGAGGCTTCTCATCCATATAATGCATATTATATAGCAGACAAAAGGGTTTACTAAAAATAAAAAAAGAGGTTAAGTCTTCTATTTCATTTAGTACTCATTTATTACTAATAATTTAAAACCCTGTATTCTCCTCTAAAATTGCTTGGCACTTGTCAGAGAACATTTTGCTATTCAGGCTGGCACTAAAAGGGTTAATCATGCCCAGTTTGATAGGCTTCAGAGAATACAAGTGCTTGGTGAAGAACATTTTCTTGTCCTTGATTATGTAACTTTCCCTTTGGCAAGTTTTTAGTATAACGATTATGTTTAGCTCTGCTATCCCACTGCACAAGTAACAAAATTTAGTATGGCCAAGCTACAATCCAAGTGAGATAGCATAAGTTTCGAGTTAATTGTAATACTTCCTATCATTTACATTGTTTTATTATTAAGGACATATTTCGGAAGCCCGTTACTTCCATTATCAACTTTTTGACTGCTGGTGCCTTCACTGTTTCAAAATCCTCATCATTTCAAGTATAGTGGCTATAACTTTCAAATCCCCACATATCTGTCAAGAAAAATTGTCATATAGGATAGTAAGAGCTACATAATGTTTCCATATGTAGTAACACCTCTTTCAAGCCTTTTTTCGAGGAGTCTATGAACAAACGTCAATCCTCAGATTTATGCTTAAGTGACTGGAACACATTCTCAACATCATTGCAGAAAACTAGGTCCTTCTCTTTAGAAAACGAATGCTCAAATTCCTTTTGGCATTGATTTTGGTGTTACTCTGCAGTAGCTTCCATCCTTTCCATCTTACAGCAAATAATTCTGCCTTGCGTTTACTTAAACCAAGATTCCGAACCAAGTCATTTAAATCCTCCTGTGTTAGAAAGTGAGGTAAGTTTATAGCATCAACTTCTGCAAAATATGAGTAATTCTGCAATTCATCTTGAACGGATTCTTCAGTTATTGCTGTCATCTGGTGGAGTTGGTATGGGAACTCTGACCCCGGCTGAAGCTTATAGTGTGTAGGAACTTTGAACTTATTCCAGATATTTGTCAAGCAGAAGTCTATCTGTCAAATGATCCTTAGGTTGGGGCTGCAAAAGGCATGTGACAGGATTCTTTCAACCAGCCAGTTAATAGTGTTATACATTTGGCATGAGGCGGTTTGCCCCACTTTATGAGACAGTTTCAGGATGATGCTGCGATGTCCTCGGCTTCTATTAAAACTTCTGGATTCTTTGTTAAAGTTTAGCACCACTTACCAGTTCTAACCCCACATCCCAGATTAGCTATTATTAAGTTTAGCATGGCTCTTACAGTTCTGGGTGTTTAAAACAATACAATCTCGGGATTTAGAGATAGAAACAGCGATTCTGGCAGTTATGGAGGTGTTGTGAATATATACTAAATGAAGTATAGCAAGACTGACTTGATGAATTGCTACTCCAATAAAATGTGGATGAATATTTGTTAAATCTTTCACTGGTGATAGTTAATAATCTTTCTAGGCCACGTCCCCATAATATAACGTGGAATAAACTAATGCAAGTTCGAACTCCTAATTCCCTACTGTACATGTGGCTGCTCGCGAGAGCTTAGAGCTGACTTCTACAAACACTTCTGGTCGTATCACTGTCCTAATTCAGAGAGAGCAAGCTTATTCCAGTGATCTAACAACGAACCTCCGTTAACCCCACTACTCGGTTACAAGACTGCATGGCAGAGGAGTAGCCCATTGGTCATATACATGTCAACCACACTGGGCTTTTCACCGGTTGGCTGAGCAAACGGTCTACATGACCTGTGCGTTAACTCCCACTCCCGTATCTGTTTTACTAAAATTCAAAAATAGCATGGCTTTGCTGAAATCTAACCATGTGAAAGTCTTTAAAGCTTCTTCCAACATTCAAACACGTTTAAACATGAATTAACAATATATGAAATAAAATTGAATATTTTCCATAATACTTAGTTACGATGGTTATCATTTCCCTTTGCCAAATTGAATGTACAATTTACTATACAAGAATCTGACAATGATATTAAAATGATTATATATATATAATATTAAAAATATTAACTAATATTATTATCAAATAATTAATATTGATGAAATTTCATGGATATGGAATTTCAGTCTCAGGCCCAACATATCTCCAGGGCCCATGTTTGTTCTGGTGTACTTTGTTATTAATTTAACAGTAATAAGCTCTTTAATAAAAGGAGTAAACTATTGCCTTTGTGCTTTGAATCTGAGGTCACCACACATGCAATGTTCTGTTCTATCATTAACACACGTTCGATTGTTTCTCATTCACTACACTCTTGGCAGTGACACTTTATAATGCACTACTACAGACAGTATTACACACTGCCATCACAATTTAATTGACAATGGAAGAAAACACACAATTAAATTCTTTATTTTAATTAAAGAAGCTTCTATACATCTGTGAAATTTACCTAACAATCACAGTTTTGTAACTTGTGTCATTGTTGTAACTTGTGTAATCAAGGCAACTATCACCAAATGTTATAAGTCAATTGTTGACACAATGGTGAAATATAAATGTAAAAGACTCTTAATCAGCATATTACACACCACAAATACTAATAAACAAGAAAAGATTATTTTCAAAATTAAAAAAAAACCTGATATGTTCCATTCCCATGACTTTCTCTATATCTCTGTAACAAATTATTGTTAACAAGCTTTTCTTCTATTTACTTCATGCTAATCAAGATAAACATAAGCAAAAACAGTTTTATTATTTAGTACCTTATAAGTAGAAGGGAAATAAGGAAATATACTAGGCTAAACCCACAGTCAAATGTTTGGAAATGTGGTTGCTATGGGATTGAAATCTGTATCTTGCGTGGCCAGGGTTTGACAAGTTTCCATATAAGAAAAGTTTCAAGTATTTTAAAACTGAAACAAATAACAAGTAATATCTCAAAAATGGTCATCTCCACGAAAAAAATATATATCACATAAACTGTCGTAAGAAAATCTACATTTTTATGTTGCAAGTTTTTATCTATCTCTTACTTTATCAGTTATGCAAAATTCAAAAACATTCATCCAGAATAAAGAGGTCTACAGAAGTTATTCCCAGAAAATTCAAGATGTACATTTTATTTGTTATGTAAATATTTTAAATAAGAGATTCTAATCAAAATCGTTAGAGCCATTTTTGAGAAAATCAAAATTTTCAAAACTTTTTCCATGTAAATGGTAGTTAGTGATGGCGGGATTTTCTCGAAAATATGTGTGTTGCATCCTTGGAAGATACTGAGCTTAAATATGAAATTAGGTATTTAACAGACTTTTTGTTTTTGAATCAGTGATATACATACACAATTTTTTTCTAAAAAAAACTTTTTTTGATTCAGGGGGTTCCAAAACATGTATTTCTGGTGAAATTTCAAATATTGGGTGCACTACAATACCTTCTCTATACACTATATACATTGTACATGTAGAGAAAGTAAAAAAAGTGGTGGACAAAGGAAAATTTCTGACTTTAATTTTGGAATTAACAGATGAAAATATGCAAGCATCATTGTTTATTCCAATTTCATAGTTTAAAACCTAAAATTGCTTATATGACAGTGTATTTGTCTGCAGGAATGTTCAGTTTATAGCCCTATAATGGCGATTCCATAGGTACAATTTGGGACCAGATTTTGTATTGTCCTTACCCACAACCATCACCCACATCATTGGCGCCAAGTAAATGGAGATTCAGTCAGAAAATGGGAACATGTGTTCCTGAAACCAGTTCCAATAACTAAGTAATTTTTTCCTGAAACCAGTCGCAATAACTAAGTAATTTTTAAGCGATGTTTAGTGTTACAAAATGACTCAACTCTTACCAGTGAATATTAACCACAACACTCTCACATCAACATTTATCTTACTAACAACTACACCAAATATTTTAGCTATATTCGTTGTGCCTGCGAAAACCACTATGTTATATTTTGCTAATTTTGCAGGAGGAAGAAAGAACATTATTGCAATGGCAAATGAAGACATAAGAATAGTATGAGTTTTATGGAATGGTTAATACATTCAACAATAATACTATGATTCTGATAATCATGAGCAACAACACCATGAATGTGTTTGATTTATATGAAAAATGCACATAGCAGATTGCAACTGTGCCTACTTTAGCAAATAGCTGAGTACACTCACTCTTTCAGAAATCATAAAGTAAACATGAAAACCTTATTTTATTAATATAATATTTATACAGTGAAACCTTTAATGTTACAAATTTGCATATACATTTAGGCTTTCATGGCCACATCGACTCGACCATAGTCTACAAGCCCAGAATCTACTTTTTATTGGATTACAAACTTGCACTTGTTGGATCAACACAAAATTACCTACATTTTGTAGAACTATTTATTAAGTTGCCAGTTAATTATGAATTATGTATGCTTCAAACACTTGTAACTTCAGTTCAGTACCTAGAGATACATACGGTGCATATATTTTCAAACTAACTATCACAGTATTAAATTGTCCTTGGGACTTAACTTAGTGACTTAAATTATCATAGAAGCAAGGATAGTCCTTATGCATAAATACTATCAAATTCTTCAAGGAGTCAAACTTTGATATCTCAATTTTTATAGGTGCATTGTGTAGCTTACAAGGCTTGCCTCCAGCCACTGTCATGATCAATCTTGTAGAACACATTGCCTACCTTAAAAAGCAGTCCTCTAATGTCAATGGCCGTTGGATCTCCGGTTTTTCTGCCAGGCCTAATTGAGGAGAAGTTGTTGGATTGTGCTTCAAAGTTTTTAAAAAGTGAGTAAGTGAGTGGTGATTCTTTTTGTTATTCCTGATGTCCTCCATTTTAGTGACATAATGAGCAGGAGTGTAAATAGTGCAGAAAATAGACGTTCCAAGTGGGGCGGACACTGACACTTTCATCATCATATGTCCTTATTCCAGAATTATTTGCTCCACTTCCACATTGTGCTTGTTAGAGAAGTCTGATAAGGCACTAGTCATTAATCTGTCTTTATTTTGATAAGGGCATACGTCTGAAATAAGGATCAACTTTTTGTAATGCAGATTCCTCTTTAAAAAATCAATTATGCATGAGGTGAACTCATTGGCAGAAACATCTCCCTCACCTTCATATCAGACGTAAAGATGCACATGCCTATTATTTGAAACACACAGGGTGAAATTGTGTATCTGTA
Source organism: Hymenopus coronatus (assembly GCA_030762935.1). Lineage (NCBI taxonomy): Eukaryota > Metazoa > Arthropoda > Insecta > Mantodea > Hymenopodidae > Hymenopus > Hymenopus coronatus. The sequence goes on along the minus strand of CM060894.1, from coordinate 124,216,180 downwards.
ACTTTTGGCTGCAATATTGCTTACCTTCTAACAGTTTTGGACAGACCAAAGTGCTCTGTGTATCCATCGTAACAACCAATATGTTATAAGAGGCAGATGTTATGACATTATCTTTTGCCCTGTATGCTGCTTCTTTCTTGCTAATGTGAAGATTGAAGTCATCTTGTGAAATGTTGCCTTCTCTGTAAGAAGTACATGTATCACACTGATGTTTCCTCAGCCTAGATGGATATTTTTTCACATTTCAATATTTCACAAAATTTTTTTTCTTCCTATAAAATCCTTACCAGATTCTATGCACCACTCGTTGTAGACTTCATGCATATGGCAAATTGATTGGAAATTAGGCTCAACGTAAACTCTATTACTCTAAAAAGAAATTTCTACATACCCTAACCTTTATGCCATCTTCATGTTGTAGGTAGCAGTCATAACCTTGATGCTTAATAATTTTATCTCTGCTGCCTGTTCTCATTTTTAATATTGGTCTAAATGCCACAGGCCCATTTATAAGTGACTTTTTCTGGTTCCAGTCATTTAAAGACAACAACTTTTCATGAATCCTTTGTCTTGAAGTTTCATTGATCTCTTTACATCAACTTTGAGTTGATTTGTTTTCTTTGTGCTGATATGTTTGAGGAAGTATTTTCCTTTCAAACCATATAACTTCATTGTAATTGTGATCTACTCGTTTCATTCCTTGATATTGCTTCCCAAGTAATCGTAGATTTCTGTTATGTTTTCCAGTATACTTTTTTGGCTTAGACACACATGCTATCTTCTGTGGCACCAGAAACAGTGGAATCAATTTCAAGGGCCGCTGCTTCCATTACTACTATCTCTTCTTGCACCCTGTTACTTGATGTGACATAATTGATATCTGCATTTATGGCATTTGTAATATTATCTATATTATAATTTTTGATTACTGGAAGTGGTACACTGTAAAGCTAGCAATTAGTTTTAATTTTAATTGGAGTTGAGTATACACACATGTGCCTCACAAAAACTTACTTATGCAGAACTAGTTTTGCAGCGTGTTGCACGCATGTGAAACTAGTTCTGCATAAGTAAGTTTTTGTGAAGCACAAGTGTGCATACTAGACTTCAATTAAAATTAAAACTAATTATCTATATTCTCTAAAAAGCAATTGTTATTTAGTCCTGCTTCTTCTGTGACACTGCTGTTTAAGTCATCTTCAGGCAGTTCTGTTTCAAAGGTGTCTATAACTGGCAAATTTAATTCTCCAATGAATCCTTCAACAGAAACATTGTCAGGATCTTGGGGTAGGATTATGCAGTCATGATTTGGGAAACAGAAAGAAGGGAAGGGACTATATAAAACTGCAGTCATATTATTGGCATTTTAAATACCCTAGAACTACTGAATCTAGCTAACTGCTAATGGCCACAGTGAAAACCTAATAAACATATTTGAATAGGTTTTCTGTACTTAAAGAAAATGGATTTTTTTTCAAGAAAGAGGTAGAATGAGGCATTCATTACTTTATGAAATAGTTTCCAAAGGATGGACCAGCACCTGTGATGTTTATTGTGTATCTTTTTCGAAAAACTGTATAACCGAATATCACCCTTAGTAGGTACTTTATAAATAACTAATATTGCAAAAATAGAATAATTTTTAAATAAATTGTGTCACTATATTAGAACCAACATGTAATTTTTCTTTGTTGCTGTTTAAAAAACTCAAGTACTTGGTAAAAGGTACATCAAGAAAAGTTTTTCTAAAATGAAATATTGAACAAAAATACATAAAATTGTGAAGAAAAGTTCATAATATAACACACTTACTTTAGTTTTGCTTACAAGAATTAAAAATAAAATGGAATTAAATGAAAGTCTTAGAAGTTTAAATGTGGTATTTGTTAGTGTTAAATATGCATAATCTGGAAACTTGTCAATTGCTAAACAGCCACAGGCTCAATTTATTCTCCCCATTTCAGACTTACCTATTCTGATGAATTCTTCAACAGAAGTGTCATTTCACTGGAATTTTGGTCAGTTTTTGTCCAAATTCCAAAGCTAATTTCACAAGCTGCTCTCTTCTGCATGCCATACTGACTGTATGCCAATTTAGTAAAAGCAGGCATTGGTTTACATTATTAGTGACAATGTGTTTAATTATTGCAATAGCTTTGTCATGCGTGATCTGCTATATGTTACATGAGGTGCAAAAGAAAAACTTAAAAACCTGCCATGTACACAAAGGCATACATAGCTGATTTTGAAGGTGCAATGTTAAGAGGCAGCACATGGCGGGGTATATTGTTTCCTTAATAACACTAAAACTATTCCTTATGAACATAGCTGCTTTTTACGATCAATCCGAGGCAGTTTTCTGCTTCTTTTAAGCCACATAACTCATTTTATGACAAATTTCCACATAGCGGGTTTTGCAGGTGCAACAACGATATTTTGTTACATTTCAGTCATATATGATACCATACAAGTCAAAAATGCATATTGCACAGTACTCAAAGCACTAGAAATTGTTATTACTTTCAAAATTATAAGAAGAGCTTTTTGGATTAAATATAATTTGCAGTGCTATGATTAATTTTGCATTGTAAAACACAGAGAAGCCAAGGATGTCATTTGTTCTAAATACTACAAATATATACTAATGAACATATAATGATGGACATCATTGTCATTGCCTCTAAGCCAATACACTTGATCCCATGCTTTGCCACACAATGTGTTTAAAGTAGCATTGATATGAAGTGATTTATACAGTGAAAATTTTAAATTATTACGAAAGTAATTTAAGTCAATTAACTACTATTTCACTTAATTTTTTTCACATGCATTTCAAAGATGTACATCTTTATCATTGGCAGGTGTCTGACTGGCTATAGAAGAGGACATTCCTGTCGTAATTTTATTCATGCTGCCATCTGGTTTCCTTGGGGTGATCTTAAGATGTCGTCTGCCGATGGTTTTTAAAAATTCATAGCTATGTGTGTATTTTTCCTAATGTGTAACATTTCCCAAATTGATAGTTCTCTGCACATCATACATGTTTCATTAGTTTGATGTTGCATTGTGTTATCCGGAAGTAATAATGTAGATTTGTCTGTTGCTCGAGTTTAATGTTCCTGAGGTGTTCTTTTAATTTTGTTTGAAGGTTTCTCTTAGTCTGTCCAATGTAAATTTTGGGACAGTCTGCTTGTTTATTTGGTAAATGCCCGATTTTGATTTGCTTGGTATGGTGTCAATTTTTTTTGGATAGTGTTTAACACTCACTTTTACCACTTGTGGTACTGCAGGCAGAATGCGATGGTGGAGGAAACTGGAGAACACGGAGAAAACCCACCTTGCGCCGCTTTGTCCACCACAAATCTCACATGCAGTTACTTAGTATCGAACCTGAGCCATCTAGGTGAGAGGCAAATGGTCTGACCACTTGGCCTCAGCGCAGCACAGTATCTGTGTCAGTGTCTTTAATAGGTTCCTGAGGTTGTATTTGTTTTGAGGTGCCAGCTTTATATTGTAATCTTTCAGGACATCACAACACAACAACAAACTAATAAAACATGTAAAACTACAGCAGAACTAGCAATTTGGGAAATGATACACATTAGGAAAAATGCACACATAGTTATGAATTTTGGAATGCCACTGGTAGATGACAGCTTAAGATTACCCCCAAGGACACCAAATGGTAGCATGGATGAAAGTCTGACAGGAACTTCCTCTTTTGAACCCAGTCAAACACCTGCCAATGATGATCATCTTTGAAATGCATACAGGAGAAAAAAAAAAATATATATATATGGTGTGAAACTACAGTGTACAAGTTTGGTATTTAACAGACTTTTCATTTTTGAGTATGACACACATGCACATATACTCACACACACTTACACATAAACAGACCTTTCTCTAATTTTTTTATTCAGAGGTCCTCAAAACATGTATTTCTGGTGAATATTGGTATCCAATTTTTGGGTGGAATACAATACCTCCTCTACATACAATATATGTTCATAGTATTGCTAGAAAAGTAAAACTGGCATATCAAGTCTGTGAAAATTCTTTGTGCGGCTATAAGAGATCATTTGGTAATCTTTGTGTGTTGGGAGTTTTGAAGTTCATAGTCTGGCACCACCACCCAGAGGTATTTGGCAACCCTACATGGGTGGACGAAGTCACTAGCAGGGCCAACACTATGTGAACATTAGTTTGTGCACTGAAATGGGCTCCCCATGCAGAAGTTTACCTGTTTAACCTTCTTTAAATTAATTGTATAGAAGAAATAAAAGCGTGAAATTTATGTGCTTGGGGTCTAGAATGCCTAAGCTACCTGTCTTCATTCCTAATAACTGAAATGTACCAAATAAATACCTTTCTCAGGCATCTTGACCCCGGTAGGATATCAGCCTGGGCAGTGAAAGACAAAAATATTACCCTACAGCACGTGTGCTGATGGAAAGGTTTTATTAGGAAATAACCATTATATTACAAACCTGATGCATATGTGCCTCGCGCAAACGTCTAGGCATGCGCTTAGCATTATGGCCCATGGCTCGTCGCCGCATATGTTTGGGAAGTTTTTGGAATACCTGACCAGTCCTCTGTGGATCCTCTGTAAAATATACTTTGCTGTTAAATCATCAATTATGGATAATTTAGAGCAAGCAGCAAAAGTGGCAATAAAGATTTTAATACGTTTTAGGGGCTCATGTTAGAACATAAATAATAAATACAATAAACCAAATTATGTATAAACATACTTTTTATTTATTTTGTGGTACATATAAAGGATTCTATTAGCCAGCTCCCTGCTACAATAAAATAAAAACAAATTTACACTAAAAGAGATCTTCATTCAAATTTGTAATACCTAAATTCTGTTGCTTTTCCCCTTCTCCTTTTATATTAAGATAGCCTGTGGTACAAAAGGAACAGTAGATACTAATTATTAATTACCTATGGCTTGTGTTAGTGCAGCAATCTCTTGTGCACGAGCTGCTACAAACTTGCGTAATGCAACTTCTGGGGGCAGAGCCTCTGTGCCACCCAGGAAGGCATCAAACTGTGGTTTATCAGACATCTTCTTGACCAACTCACCACAAAGTTACTGTAACATTAGATCTGTTGGGCATTATAGTCTTAAAGTATAATACAGAAATATTATGTATCTATTTATTAATTTAAAAACTTTATATAACTAGATGAAATTTACATGCTGAAATTTTAAAACTATGATTCTTAAGTATATTAATCTCCCAAAAATCCGTATTTCCAATTTCATACCATTATCTAGTTGCATTTAGCATTTACAACATCAAGATACCAATTTTAGCATTTGCTATTTATTTTTATTGCAAGTAAATATGCCGTTTTGGTTCTTTGATTTAGTTCCTGAAGAAATTTGTGAGTAGAGACTGAATAAAATAAAAGATTGCCTTTACCGGTATTTGGCAGAATCACATCTCATTTAAGCACAAAGCTTTCACACGTTTGATACAGCTGGAAGGGTAGCATCACAGAAATTTATTGCATACCAAGTACCGTATATTTATTTATACGACAGAGCACATGCTATAAGCTTGTGGATCTCAAGCAAAACGAGCAACACCTTGTGGCGTAGTATTACTGGCAACTCGCCACGCACGTGCGTTTACTGTAAATACCTATGTATGTCAGTATTATAGTAATCTAATTTGGAAACCACGGAACCAGAAAAATCTTTTAGTCTCATTAGTGAGAAAATAGAGCAAATATTATGCAAGAAACGGTAGCGTTTTGTAAAAAGGTGCATGCAATTGGTACTTGACAATTGTTTCTTGCATCGTTTATAGGTATTTTATAGGTTAGAAAGAGGATGTGTTTCTACCCGTACTTTCGTGCGTGTGTATGCGTGGGTGTTCAAGTGGGTGAATGTACTCGCTTCGTGTGAGGATCAAGTTTCATTAAGCGTTGGTGAATTAAGTCTCTCGATATTAACAACTCTATATTTTTAAATTTGACCGAGAGTGGGCGTAACCAACTGCGGATAAAGAGCTCAAACACCTCTGACGTGTCTCACCGAAACGGATCCTTTCATAGTCGATCATATGGCAGTTAAATTACATTTGGGCAGTTTAATGTAAATCTAGATTGGTGTACTGTTATCAATGTCATAATCAATTCTCTTAAATGATTGCCCAGCATTCCGTTCATTTCCATTGATAATTTCAGGTCACCGTGAGCGTAAAAACCGATATTCCCGTACAACTTTGCATTCATAGTTAATGAGCTTACCCAGATCGAGGCGCTTAAAGTAAAGGGCCTTTCATTGATGTTATGTGTTTAATTTTAGACTTCTACTGTAGGAAGAGTTATCCTCCCACTAAATCCAACGAATTACGATCATAGCTAACAAATCTGTCACTATAATTTAAACGCACAACTTTTATTTTTATGCTAAATTTACCCAATAGTGTGTAATTATGTGGTCAAGCCCAAAAGATATGAGATAATAGTAGAAAGATATGAATCATTAATCTGTTTTTAAAAGCATATCAGGTTTAATGAGAAAATAGTAGAATATGCTTTAGTTTTTTGTTACAGGTAGTTAATCCCTTTAATATTTTAGTAGTTACACGGTTATAAATTAGGATAAATGTATGACAAATAGCTGCAAACTACACATTTCCAGTAATTGCGTTTGACTACTTTCGATTTTTTTTTATGTACCCACCTTACATGTCTCACTATTTAAAATGGATTACGAGTAATTCATTGATAAAGGAAAGCTGTCCAGGTCATAATTACATGTGTTACTCCCTTGTGGTAAACCTGTTAGTTTGACTAATTATTTTATTGTACACATGACAACTTCTCCTTCAAGACTTTGTGCTATATTAATTATTTACCTATCAAAATTGTTTGTAACTCCCTTTTTGGTAGGAGTAATTTTTCATCCTTTTAATTGTGATCACCTGATGTAAATCTCAAATTCAATAAGAGGAACTCATGTTGTTTTCACAACTTTTATAATTAATTTTTTTTTTCTCTTCCCTTCACAATTTTTAGTTTCTCTGTCACTTAGCCAAAGTAGAGGAAGTATTCCAGTCCAATGAAAAACTGGATATTTATATTTCAATAAACTTGCATATTTAAAGCACAAAAAAAAATAATAATGTAGGGAATGGTTCATGAGCTATGAAATAAAATTAAAAAGTCATATAAATACCATTTCTTCATATTTAAATGAAGTACTGTCATAGAATGCAATTTTTTTTTTTTCTCAATAGCTTTAAAGATTCTGATTAAAATATCACATTTGTGATATTCATACATAAAACTGCTAACCAGTTACTATAAGCTTTCAAATTATTCTGTAATGTCATAACATCATCTTTTGAGAGGAAAAAAATTATGATTAACAACACTAAGAGCTGATATCATGTTGTTAGCTCTGGCAATTGTATTACTACTGGCTGAAAATGGTTGTATGTTTAGTGCTTCTTGATCTTAAAGAGTGTCAGTGTTCTTAACCAGAAAGTCACAGAGTAGCCTTGAATGGCATGTTAAATAAAATGCATATGTTCTATTTTCTCTAAGTAGGATCCTGTGAAGTCCTCTTCATTCTTACTGAGTTTTTTACAGCTAAAAATCATAAAAAATGCACAAAGCTTGCTGTAGGAAAATTAAACTGTCATCAGGAGTATGCTGTTTGTGTGAAACATGTTTGTGACATTAATAATTTTAAAAATATTTTGCTGCTGCTTCTTTAAATGTGATTATGCTTTAAAATCACTAGACTTTTTACACTTTTAAAATCAGTAATTATTTTATTGTTTCTCATAAGCTCATAAAAAGTATTTATATGCTCAGCTTATAGTTATAAAACTGGTTTTTAAACAGTTGACTTTTGCTTTAGCTTTACCTTATGGTAGGTATTCTGATCCCTTTAGTGGTAAGAGTCTTGTAGAGCCCTTGTACCTTCTGATGTTACCAGAAGTATGACAAATTAAATATTTCAGCCATCATAATCAGAAGTTGTTCAAATTGAGTTTATTATAGTGATCCAATGTTCCCAATATCTATGGAAAATTGACAATCGACACCACCACAGCAGTTTTGAGGTGCCTTTAATGTCCTCCAACATCATTATGTAGAACTGCAAGGCTAGGATTTGTTATCATTATTCAAGAATGTTCATATTTTGACTTGCACTGATGCATGTAAGCAGCTGTCTGTCTGTGGAGTTAAGGAGCTCTTAGAAAACAAAATAATGGCCTAATAGAAAAAAAGCCTGTGCTTAGCCTTAGAGAGGGAGATGTAATCCTGGGTAGACCTTAATCCAAACATTGTTGCCTTAGGCTACAAGACAAAGGACTGGTTAGAGAGAAAAATGCACATTAAAGCTACAAAATATCACAAGTAGCTGGTATTAAGGGAATTTGTACATTAATGATTGGCTCATTGCAAGTTCAAGCATACATTGTACAAATCATTTTAACATCTTATTGTTCAATGCCAGCTTTTAGACACACATTTATTCTCATTTAAATGTATTTATGTATTCTTATTTATGACTGGTTCTGTTCCAGAGTAAATAATGCCTAATAAGAATGGAATTTATATTAACTGCTCAATGTTTACAAGTTATATTTGCAATGCCTGATCCTCTATATATTACACGTTTTTGCTAAAAATTGTATTATACTGTATGTTATCTAAGAGAGATTATTTCTGGAAAATATTTTTCGTGATTAGTCAGAAGTAAATAGAAAAATAAGCTTCCAAATTAATAATTTGTACTGTAAGTATAAAAATAAATGGTAGTGGATGTAGGTAGTCATATGATTCTTCAGATTCCTTTCAAGGTTATAGTTCTGTCATTATTGTCGTCATCATTATCATCATATTCTTCTTTCTCTCTTTACCCTCCTCATATGTAGGATTTACACCCCCCAGGATTTAAAGTCAGCACCTGGGGTCAGACGCCTATGGAGGACTAGAGGCTCTGGAAGAGAGAGAAGTCAGGATGGATGATTAGGCTGATGCCTGGTATGAAAGTGAGGAAGTGGATTAAATTAAATTGAGTGTTATTTATGGATGCTCTTCAACTGCTGCAATTTTCTCAGCATCCCACTCTATGTTTGACGTGAATGACTGCTTAATATTGCTCAGAGACCTCTTTATCAGACTTGAGGTTCTTTTACATACCATAAATCTATGACACAGAATCAACAGTTTTACTTCCATTCTGAAGGAAGCCATGTTAAGGATTTTTACACCCAAAAAAATCCATCATGCTCCGCCAGATTTGAACCCGCTCTTGGGAACTAGAGGCTAGCATGCTATTTCTAGGTTGCAGAGCATTGGTTGCATACCACATTTCTGTTTTAGTATGAACAAGCTTTAATATAATTTAATTCTGAAACATAACTTGAAAACAGAAATCTACTGCATTACATCCATATAAATTTCTCTACCCACTACAATTTATTATATCTCTCCTACAAATTACTCTGATAAAAGCTTATTTTTCTACTTACTTTGTATAAATTGAATTAAACATTTGCAGAACTGGTTTCTTTATAGTACAAGGGGGACACAGAAGGCTGGAGTAAAGCTAAATATTTAAAACTTCACTATATGCTGGCTTTGAATGAATTCCTTTGAATGATACTGAACAACAACAAAAAAAAAGGTGAACTAGTACATAAACAATTATGATAAATTATTGGGACATTCAAACTAATAGCAACAAATATTATAAGCTCATATCATAAAGAAGTTTGGCATATATTGTTTGTTTTAAAAAGGTTTACAATTTTGTACAGTAAGTTTATTTCTATTTCTTAAGGTTTTACATATGTACAACATTTATTTAGAATGAAGAGAATTTTATAACAAATAAAACAATAAAAAACAACAACAGACATGCTTCTTGAGGTGTTTCAAATCACAGATATTCTCACCACTTTCTGACATCTTTATAATTGATTATGATGGAATTAAGAATACAGGGACAAAGAGTTAAAAATCTGATGTGTTCCATTGATATGACTTTCTCTATATCTCTGCAACAAATTATTGTTTAAAAGCTTATGCTCTTATTTACTTCATGCTAATTGAGAAAAAATTAGTAGAAATAGTCTTATTACTTGCTTCCTTGTAAAGAGGAGCGAAATAAAGAAGTACCATAGGTTAAAATGATAGTCAAAAGCTGATTGCTATGTGACGGAAGTTTGTTTGTTTGAACACAGGAGTTGTCAAATTCCTGTATGAGAAAAGTGTAAGTTTTTAAAGCTGGAATAAAAAACAAAGAATATCTAAAAAATGATCAACTCCATGAAAAAAATGTATATAACATAAATTGTATGTTTTAACATGCTCTAAATTTTTTGTGATCTAAGTTTTTGTCTATCTCTTATGGCTTAGCAGTTGTGCAAAATTCCTTAAATTCCAGAATAAAGTAGTCTCCAGAGGCTATTCCCAGAAAATTCAAGACATACATTTTATTTGTTAGGTAAATATCTTTAATGTACTACATTTTAATCAAAATCGTTAGAGCCATTTAGAGAAAATCAAGATTTTTGAAAAAAGTTCCATGTAGAGGGTAGTTTGGGGTGGCGGGATTTTTCTCAAAATCTTTGTGTCGCATCCCTAGAAGATACTAAACTTAACTACCAAGTTTGGTATTTTCCCGACTTTTTGTTTTCGAGTTATCATGTTCACGGTCACACACATACACACACGAACCTTTCTCTGAAAATGCTTTTTTTGGATAAGGGGACCCTAAAACATATATTTCTAGTGAAATCTTGGTATCAAACTTTTGGGTGGAGTGCAATACCTTTTCTATACACTATGTACATAGTACGTGTAGAGAAAGTAAAAATGATTCAAATAGTGTTCCCACCATGCAAAATTCAGAACTGTTTCTGAGTATTCAACTTGCACACATGCATAAGAAAATTTGGTACTGGTTTGGAATGTGATCGGAACTGACTGTTGAACAAGCCTTATTTGTACAGATTGAACTACACTAACGGTAACAGTAATTTATTTTAAAATGAACCTACAGCTTTAAAATGTTCGAGACAAAAATAAAATGCATTTGAACTTCACTTGCAGTTTCATTAATCAACCATAACCAGAAATAGATTAGTGCAATATCACTTTAAAATTTCAATTCTAAATGGGAGGGAAAATTTAAGAGTATTAAATAGAATAACTTTAAAAAAACAACTTTTGTAGGAATCATTTTTATTAATCCATATGTCTTTCTTGGAAAACAGTTTGCTTTTTTACTTTCTCTAGCCCCGTATGTACATAGGGATAGAGAAGTATTGTATTCCACCCAAAAATTTGATTCCGATATTTCACCGAAAATTCCTCCACCCCAAACTACCCTTTACATGGAACTTTTTTAGAAAATCTTGATTTTCTTAAAAATGGCTCTAACGATTTTGATTAAAATATTGTATATTAAGGATATTTAGCTGACAAATAATATGTATATCTTGAATTTTCTGGGAATAGCTTCTAAAAACCTGTTTATTCTGGATGAATTTTGCTTAGTTTGGAATAACTAGTAAACCGTAAGAGATGGACAAAAACTTACTATACAAAAGATTTAGGTCTTGTTAAAATACATAAGTGGAGCTTACAGTTTTCAAGGTATTCATTGTTATTAGTTTCAGTCATGAAGTACTCAGTCGGGAGTGTGCGGTTTGATTTTGTTCTACTCCTGGCCAAGAAAAGAAGGGATTTATAATGACAATCGCATAACGACAGCTTTTAAAACATTTGGCTATGGCTTTAGCCTAGTGTATTCCCTTATTTTTTCCTACTTATAAATAACTAAGTAATAAGAACATTGTGCTAATGAGTACCTCCATTAACAAGATGCAGAAAGAAGAATAATCTTATGTAAGAAGTTTGTAGAACAGCTAGAGAAAGTCATGTGTGTGTAACACATCAGATTTTTTTTTAATCAGGTTACATTGACTAGATGATGTATGGAATCTGTGAAATGAAAAACTTTATCCAGATAATTCCAAAGCAGAGCTTTAAATTGAGATCCCTTGCATATAACACAGACATGCTACCCCTTCTTCTCCTTCTTCTTCTTCTTCTTCTTCTTCTTCTTCTTCTTCTTCGTCTTCTTCTTCTCCTCCTCCTCCTCCTCCTCCTCCTTCTCCTTCTTCATTTACAATCCAGGTTCCCGTCATTTCTCCAGGCACACAGCCTGGGGCTTATTATACTATCTGTATCGTTTAGAGAAATGAAATGGAGTTTTATATATGGACATTCTTTAACTGCTGTGGTTCTCAGCATCCCATGCTATACAGGGTGTGAAAGACTGTTTAATTTTGCTCAGAGGCCTCTTTTATCAGGCTTGAGGTTCTTTTATGTGCCGTAAATCTACAACATGGGACCAACTTCCCTTCCAAAGGAAGTCATGCTAATAATTTTTATGCCCAAAAAAAATACATTGTCCTTCGCCAGGTTTGAACTTGTGACCTTGGGTATATGAAATTAGCATGGTAAGCATTACACCACAGCAACTAATCGTTTAGAGCCAACCCATTACACCTGCATCCCTTAAAAAGGAGCGCAGCCTTGCAATGGGTATGGATGATACTTCTTCTGATTCTATAAACATTTTCCAAAAAGCTTTGTATCTCCTTCGAGCCAAAGCTTTGCAGGAGCATAAAATGTCTGTTTCAGTCTCCTTCCTGCATAATTCTGCAGTCTAAGTTGCCCTGAAGCTCTCCAATTGTGTGAGGATGCTTTTTCACAGGGGCATGCCCTGTGAGGAAAGCAGTAATTGTTCTCAGCTGAAGTCTGCAACATTTTAGAGGCTCTCAGTTCTTTCCTTACATGGTCCTTTGATACATAGTTTCACATGTCTGTTTCCTGGGGTTTTACACCAGGTTTTATGATATTCTCTGGACCAGTTCATAATAGCTTCTCTAATTAAACACCATGGTGTTCTTAGAACCAGTTCTGGTCCATTAAATTGTGAAGCTGCTTCTTGTCTTGCAAGTTTGTCAGCTTTTTCATTGCCCTCTATGCCCTTATGGCCTGGCACCCAGATGAGTTGAACCTCATTCTGTTCTGCCAGCTTATTGAGCATACTTAGGCAATTTTGAACCTGTCCTGGTGTAACCTTATGACTACTAAAAGCCTTAAGTGCAGCCTGGCTATTTGAGTGTATAAGGATCTGTTTACCAGCGTATCTTCTCCTTATATTTTCATGAATGCATTGGATAATAGCATAGATTTCTGTTTCAAACACAGTAGCATATTTACCCAAAGGAAAGGATCCTTTACAACTTGGTCATATGCCATATACTCCAGAACCAGTTCCTGATCCTCCTTTGATCTATCTGTAAACCACATCAAAGTCTTTTCAGGCTTTTCCAGAGTTCTATTCTTCCAATTTGGGATCAATAATGATCTCATGGTTTTTATTAAAATGCTTAATTGGAGTTATATAGTCTGAGTGCATTTCTGGACTGTTAAGCACATGTATGCTTAAAAGTGGCAGTCTATAGAGTGCCATTCTTGCCTCCTTCATCACAACTAAGTGTAAAGAAGTCAGGTTTAAGAGTGTCTCCATTGCTGCAGTTGAGGTCATTTTCATGGTTCCTGTAATAGCCATGCAAGCCGCTCTTTGGACTTTATTTAGTTGGTTTGTGGAGCCTGTTTGAAGGACTTTTGGGCTCCAAATCAGCGCTCCATAGGTTATAGATGGTATGATTATCCTGGTACATATCCAAAGGATCACAGCAGACCTTAATCCCCATTTTTTGCCATGTGTACATCTAACTACTTCAAAAGTTGTTTTTGCATGCTTTACCATGTGCTTTTGTTGTGGCTAGATTGCAATTGTCAAGTTACTTGTATATGGGTAGTAAGATGCCTGACAAGCACTTTGAGGGTACTTCAGCATACATGTGCTTAACAGTCCAGAAATTTAAATGGTATTCCCTCAACTCCATCAACATATCAAAGCCTTAATTGAGAAACTCATCATTATTTATAATGATTGTCACTTATTTTTACACATATTTCATCAGCCACAAAAATAAAGAAAACAAAATATTCAGTTGTCATTGAATTATGCAAGTCAATCTGAGCTTCCTTTGCCAACATTAATTTAACTTTCTTTAATGTTTCTCAATATCAAATACTTTGATATTCTCTATCTGGGATTCATATGTACTATTTTTTTTATATATATACTTTTCTACTTGAAAGGGAATGAATTAATAAAACTGTTTCTTGTTCTGAAGAGCTCTATCTAATGCCATACACTTTCTGACCTCCACTTCCATTTGGAATTTTAAAGTGATGTGCCACTGTCACATTTCTGGGTATGGCTGATTGCTGAAACCAAGTTATAATTAATATGTTTTTCTCAAAATTGTTTGTCATATTAAGAGGTCTAGTTCATCCTAATGACTAGATTTATGCTCAATATTAAACATTTTTCCACATGCTGTTTCTTTAAAATCAAGTAAGTATAATAATTTTGATTACTTCAGAACATAAAAATATGATGAAACATTTTATTTTCTTATTATTCCTTACCAAAGAGATTATCTTGTTACACCAATAGCAAAATATTTCTTAATGATGTTTACAAACATAATTTAGAATTATTGTCTATATCAGTTTCATGTAGATCTAGTCACATATTTATTAATACTTATTAGATTCTGTAGGTATTTGTTTGTATAGGGCTCAGATTCATAGGTTTTAACCTATATTTTTCCTTGCTATTGAACTATTTTTAGGACATTAATGCTTCCCATTTCCAAAAACTGCCTAAAAAGGTGTTATAACCTGTTGTACCCAAGGAGACTCCTAAACATTAGCTTGTGTGGTAGACAGAGCTCCCTGCTGAAGACTGGCTGTGTCAACCTGGTAGTGTCTGGCTTGAAGAGCATAAAAAAGGGGCACCCTGTCATTCCAGTCTCTCTGCTGATTGGTCACAACCTTTCTCAAATGTTCTAGAGTCTTGATATACTGCTCAGCCATGCCATCTAACTATGGTTGCAGAGATGTTTGCATGTCTTGTGCACTTTAAGTTGCTCCAGTGTTTTCCTTCACCAGGTTAGACTCAAAGTTGGCATTCTGATCACTATAGTTCGAAGTGGTAGAGCAATTTTTCTATGAGGCAGTTTGTGATTGCTTTGGCCTCCTGGTTGGTATACACTCCGACTACTTGGTAATGTAATCCATGATACTTGTTGCCCCTGTTGGACACAGGGAATGTTCCAGCTATGGCAATGCGTTAAAAGTTATACTGCTGTGTGCGACTCCAGCTTCTGGTTTGTGGGCTGCAACTTACCGCACACACATGGCATTTGTAGTACCACCTCTTAGCATCTGCCTGTAGCCTCAAACAGTAGTACAAGGGTTGCCCAATAAGTAATGCCCCACAATTTATTTTGCAGTAAAAACATTTTTGAGAAAGGATAGGTAGAGTCAGACTGAAAAATTCAATGCCATAGCTGGGATTTGAACCATGGATCTCCCAATCTCTAGTCAGCTGTTCTGCCACTGAGCTACCATGGCAACATGCCGGCATAGCATTGAATTTCTCAACTGATTCACATGTTTCCCGGTAAACCATAAGGTGATCTCAAATTATTTTGAGATGACAACCCTAATGGTGACTTACAATGCTGCAAGTACTTTAAGTCCCAGGATTCATAGTATAGCCAACTATTATGGTCATTTGGTATTAGTTTTAATTGTTTTTTCACACAAGTTCTGTGTAGGTCAGGAGTTGGATAGGTAGAATCAGACTGAAAAATTCAATGCCATAGCTGGGATTTGAACCACAGATCTCCCGATATCTAGCCAGTTGCTCTACCACTGAGCTACAATGGTAACATGTTGGCATAGTATTGAATTTCTCAACTGATTCTCATGTTTTCCGGTAAGCCACAACATGATCTCAAATTATTTTGAGATGACAATCCCAATGGTGACTTACAATACTACAAGTACTTAAGACCCAGAATTCATAGTATAGTCAACTATTATGGTCTCTCTGGGTCTTTGTGTTAGGTGTCTCCCAAACTCTGAACAGCACACATCCTCCATTGTCTTTCGTGAGTCCCATTGAGCCCAATAGGACTTGCTCATTACTCCTGGGTGCAGTGTCTTCCCTGCTCCGTCTATTGCAGCCTCCACTTCTCTCAGGTGCAGTTCTCTCCTTAAACTGCACTATCCCATCCTCTGAAGGTGCCACCAAAATCACATGGAGAGCTGCGGCACCCTCCATATTACTCTCTCCAGGCTATCCTGGTCATGGAATAGTACACCTCTAGTACCACTTTCACTGATGTTGGTGTCTACTATAAAATCTCCGTCTGGTTGCTGATATCCTAAATTAGAGTGCAGACTTAAGTACCTGGAACATGGCCTCAGCCTCTTTTGTCCTTGTGTAAGGTTGGTGTTCCTCCCTCAGAAGAGTGAGGTGCTTTATGATGTTGGAAAAACCTCCGACTAACTTCTGATAGTAGCTGCATAGGCCCAGGAAATTTGTAACTCTTCATTATCTTACAGACAAGGCCAATCTCTTACAGCCTTAAGCCTTCTCTTGGTCTATGCCCACCCCTGTTGGTGAAGCTATATGGCCCAAGTAGTTCACCTCTTTGCAGAAGAGTTTGACAGTTCTTTGTGTTCAGCTCCAAGTTAGCTGCCTGCAGCCTCTGGAATACCTTGGCCAGGTTCTTGAGATCATCTTTGAAATTGCAGCCAATGATGATGTCCAGAGATACTGACAGGTGTTATAAATCAACCCCCCAACTGACTCCATGAGGTGCTGGAAAATGGATGTTACATTGCAGAGGCCAAAGGGCATAATTGTAAACTGCTAAGGCCCTTGGCATCTTGAAAATGCAATCTTCTTGTTTCTGGGATCTAGGGTCATTTGCCAGTAAGTCAATTCCAAGTCTAAAGTTGACAACCCATTGGGCACCCGCAAGTATCTCAATCCAGGGCAAGGGAAAACAGCCCTTTCAGATGACAGCATTCAGCTTTCAATAGACCATGTAGAAGTGTAAGATGCTGTTCTTCTTCACCAAGATAACAGGAGAGCTCCAAGAACTATCAGGCTCTCCAACAATTCCTCTGGATCTCATGTCCCCGCATGTCTCTTACATCTGCTGACTAGAGGAACATGTCTTGGAAGTTGATGTATAGGTCGGTCATCTCTGGATGGAGTACTCAGTCAATGCAACTATAATCCTTTGGCTGGAGACAGACTGGTTCATCTAAGTAGATGCTGGAACTCTCTCCAGTGGTGTTGTGGTCAGATGGTCAGTTGCCCATTTCATCAAGTCTTCTTGCTGTGGTCACACATCTGTTGCACAGCGATACACATGCAGCTGGCTCGCATTTCCCCAACTTCATTTCAGGCTGGATGCCTTGATTAGTATTCAATGAATTCAGCACTCTCATGTGCCTTCCTCCCGGCAAGGTAACAATGCCCTGGGAGCGCATAATCTGTTTAATGGTGCCTTCTGATCCAAAACCAGGTTCCTTGAGCATTGACATTTCAGGTGTGTCTTCACCACCGTGCTTTTTGCAGGCACAGCCACATCAGATATTCTTGGGGACTTTAGAGCATCACCTCATCTCGACCGAGTCTTGAGACAGTCCTGTTGATGTTGATTGTCTCCTTGTGGCTCCTGAGAGCACCAGTCCCAATATCATATCCTCAACCACCCTTACGAGAACACCCACATGCTCACAGTGCCCTTTGTCAGTTCCAGCAGGGCCTCCTCCACTGTTGCCCGAAGCCATTATTAGCTAGCTGGTAGGGCTGATTGAGTTTTCACATCTGCAAGCACTTCACCATGTCAGATCTGATTAAAGTAATGGATACAACTGGCACAACTTTCCAATACATCTGCAACAAGGCTGTCATCTCTCTTCTACCTAAGACATATGGCTTCACTTGAGGGGTTGGTAATGGTGGCCCTAACATGTCCCCCGCCATGTTGGTCCTTATTTGTTCCTTGCCTGCTGGACAACTTTGTTGTGTACTGTTTTTCACTAGATATCCTGTCTGGCCACTCTATTTGAAGGTCATCACTTCAGCCTGTGAGTTGATCCTTTGACCCTGTAATGAATACTGCTGGTCTTTAAGGTGGGGGCAGCTATTGACTTTGCCAATTCCATCTTTAATGTAGCCATTAACACCTCATGGATTGTTCTATAGGCAACATACATCAGGTGCTGTCATATTTCGGCATTGTATACCCTGTCAATGGAGCAGAGAGCTTCCTTAGAAATGTAACTCCAGGGCTTTGCTCATCAGCTCTACAGTTGTCAGGGCTAATTCTTGTATTATCTTCCCTAGCTATTCAGTCTTGACTTCAGCTGACTCTTGAAGATGTTTGACACTTCCAAAGTCAGTATCCCATTTAAATTTTCTGTAGCCCTGAAGGCAGACTATCAGATGTGCAGCTTCTTTCTCGCTTGACTGGCAAATGTGATGGCAACAGCAGTGAATTGTTGGCAGAAGACTGTCGTTCTGTCATATTTGGGCGGCTTGAAGTACACGGATGGTGGCATCTCGACCTTCAAGTCCTTAAGCCTTTGGTTGAGTATCTTTTCTGCCATGACATTCAGTTCCTTCATGCTGCCTTTGACTCTTTCCTCCAGGTCATTAAGTCATTCCCCGGTGTCCTCCAGGGCACAAATGCATTGTTCAAGGTCCTTCATCCTTCCATATATTTCTCCAAGCCAAGGATTCCATTATTGTGTTCATTTTCTCCATGGCAGATATTCCATTTTCCTTTTCACCTTCTCTATTGGATTTCACTTTCTTCACTCTGGATTTCATTTTCTCCTCCATCTACTCCATTCTGGGTGTCATAGTCTGGATTTCAGCTAGTAATATTTTCATCATCTCCTGCATTGTGATATTCATCCTATTCCTGTTATAGGGTAACAAAAATGGCTATATCAATAGCTGTAGAACAATTTTATTTTTCATCACAGTGGCATTTGCACACACTCAATTGTCTCTCTAATCCATCTGCATTCTCCAAGCTCTGTTGCAATTGACCACCTTTTGACCATGCTATCTCTCCTTATATAACTCTCGCATACAGACCAGAAAGTTCTGGAGCTGTGGGAAGCCACATACAAACTTTTTTTTTTCCCCCTCTCTTTTCCTTGGGTGCATATGCTTACAGATATCTGTGATAATCTAGCGGGTCATATTAAGTGGCCACACGTTTATATATTCACCTCTGCAACAATTCTGGTGGCTATGTAAGCACACTTCACATACATCTGTAACAATCAAGGGGGCAAAGTAAAGGTGAAATTGCACATACATTTAGACATATAGTCACAATATGTATTTACCCGAGGCTCTCATTATTGTTACTTCCCTTACATATATCAAGGCACATTGTAAATATATAGGATGTGCGCAGATTTTCTGTGTGCTGGGAGATCCAAATATGATTAGTAATAAAGTCTAATAACAGTTATACTTCTCTTGAAAGGCAACAGAGATAACTGAACATTATTTGCACAGTCTGGCAACAGAGTAGGATGTAAGAGCTGATTGTTTTGTTTTGTGCTTGAAATCTGGTTTGCCACTTGCCTGTGTGCTTATCATCAGTGACTGCCAGTAACAAGGATGGGGGTTTTCTTTCAAACTATCTGATCGTATTCACAAGACCTGAACTGAAAGCTGCATAAGAAGCTATGCTTAAGATTTAGTCTGATGATCAAAGATAAAGCAAATTCAAATGTGAATTGTGGAAATACCTCATTCAGGTGTATCATGGAATAATTAAATCAAAGCCACACCTTTGCTAAATAGGAAATTTATTAATACTCAATAACTACAACATCAACAATAAAATATGTTCATTTACAGCAAATGCTCAAAGTATGTTCCATTAGAATCTATACAAGCATTGCATCTTCTTAGCCAACTTTGCCCTGCCCTCGTTAGTCTTTTGCATTCTGTCCAATCTCTAGGGCTAAATCATGTGTGCAAGATTATCAATGGTAGCAACTTCATCTTGGTACACCTTACTCTTCAAATGCTCCCATAAATAAAAATCTAAATGGTTAAACTTTCCCATAAGCAAGAAACATATCTAGATACTCTTGATTTGTAAAGACTGCCATAGTTCTGGATCACATCTGAAACACTGACAGAACCAGCTGTTGTTCAAGGTGTTGAGGCACAACATTACTGTCAACATTCCTGACCTACTGTTCTACACAGAATGCCAGTGTGCCATAGTTGCTAAGCATATAACCATGACTTTATTCCAGTAGGCATGCTGGAATTCAATTCTTTAATATCATGTTGTTGCTAAACGACTCATTTAGCAACAAAAGTAAAAACACAAATAACTCATCTTTGTAGCTTTACCTCACTATTCTAATTGCAGAAGTAAACAAAGGAATGTAGACATATTCACAATCAAACATTTGAGCAAATTTATTTTTACTTTCTCTATACGTACTATGTACATAGTGTATAGAGAAGGTATTGCACTCCACCCAAAATTTGATACCAACATTTCACCGGAAATATATGTTTTAGGGTCCCCTGTAACCAAAAAAAGATTTTCAGAAAAAGGGCTGTGTGCGTGTGTGTCCGTGTGTCTGTGAACACGATAACTCAAAAACGAAAAGTCAGTAAAATACCAAACTTGGTATTTAAGTTCAGTATCTTTCAGGGATGCGACACAAAGATTTTGAGAAAAATTCCCCCACACCAAACTATGCTTTACATGGAACATTTTTTCAAAAATTTTTATTTTCTCAAAAATGGCTCTAATGATTTTGATTAAAACGTTGTATATTAAAGATATTTAAGTGACAAATAAAATTTATATCTTGAATTTTCTGGGAATAGCCTCTGGAGACTTTTTATTCTGGATGAATTAATGGAATTTTACATAATTGCTAAACCGTAAGAGATAGACTAAAACTTACAACACAAAAAATGTAGAGCACATTAAATCACAATTTATGTTACATACATATTTTTCGTGGAGCTGATAGCTTTTGAGATATTCCTTGTTTTTGGTTTCACCTTTAAAAAACTTATGGGAATTTGTCAACTCCTGTCCATACAAACAAAGAAATTTCAGTCACAAAACAACCAGCTTTTGACTATTACTTTAACCTATGGCACTCCCTTATTTTGCTTCTACTTACAAGTAAATAAGTAATAAGAATATTTCTGATAATTTTTTCTCGATCACCATGAGGTAAATAGAAGCATAAGCTTTTTAACAATAATTTGTTGCAGAGATGTAGAGAAAGTCATGTGAATGGAACACATCAAATTTTTTATTTATACAACCATGCACTTCAGTGGAAAATTATGTGGGAACTTATATTTAACATCAGGAAGTTGCTTCTGAATTCTGCGCACTCATACCCCTAACACCTTGTATACAAGAAGCTATTTTCTTCTTGGAAAGCACACCCTCTATCAGACTTTGGATATCATTAGCAATGCTCCTTAAAAGGAAGGACCTGGATTAATAGGAGTTGCCTGTTTTTTGAAGTTGCAGAGAATGTGATACTCGATCCTGGCTTTGAAGACATCAAGTTAATTTTGTTCAATACCACAAGGAAGAAAATATATGGTTGGTTGGTATCTAATGTTGAGCCATTCGCTCTCTTGCATTCCAGTATTTTGATGTCATATTATCATGTTGACTAAAGGTTGGGCAGTGCAGTAGATGGTTTCCATCCATATCTTCTTTAAGTGTACAGAAAGGACACAGAGGAGATCTCACTATACCAATCCTGAATAAATGTTTATTGAGACAGTCATGGCCTGTTAGGAGTCTAAAAGTTGCTACAGAGGATTTTCTTGGTAATGTAGTGATTCTGGTTGTGTTATTACATAAATTTTCCCATGATTTTCCTTTTGTTTGTAATACATTATCTTCTTTAGTTTTGTTATTATATGTTGATATAATGATTCTTTTGATAGGGTGATAACTTATTGGATCAGATGAATTTGATGTAATTTTACTCCTGTTCTTGGCTAGAAAGTCAGCTGTTTCATTACCCTGTATTCCACAATGTGCTGATATCCATTGAAGTATTAATCTTTTATTTAAATTCATTAGTTGTTTTATGATTTTGCTGCATTCTGCAATATTTAAGTTATTAGGTGTTACATCAGATGTTATGGATATAATAGCTGCTTTAGAGCCAGATAATAGTACAGCTTTTTCAACTTTATTTATATGATATAGTAGGTTTTGTAAGCTCCGAAGTATTGCCGAAATCTTTCTATCAAAATGTGTAGTATTTAAACTTAATATTTTGTAGAAAGAGAAGAGAGGGCATATTGCACCTGCGCCAGTACCCCTGTTATTTGGTAAGCTAGAACTGTTAGTATAAACATGTAGCCATTCATTGGTAGGGTATATTAAATTTATTATTTCTAGTGTCATATATAGGTTAGCCTCAGGCCATGCAAACACTGGAAAGAGCTTAGTAATACATCGCTACAACCATTAACATCTGTGGTGGCATTAACATCTATGACTTGTGCTCCAGTGACGTTTTATTCTGTGGAGAGAATGTTTTCTTCGTAGAAAAATGTGCTACATATAATAGGATATTGTTCATGCCTGAAAATGTGGGCATGTATTAAAAAAAGCTAAAAAAGAGACAACTAAACCAGTGTAATCTACTATGTGCATGTTTTCTTCTGGGTTGAATTTTTTTGTGGACTACATACTTTTATATAAATCTTACTAAAATTAGAAAGTGATTAGCAGAAAATCATTCAAGCCAATTATTTGAAAATGCTTTTATCTGCTGTGTTGTATCAGATACAAAAAAAAAAAAAAAATGTGTATATTGTTGTTTAATGATGACTTTTGACAAGGTGCACTTTTCTAAGTATTGCTATGATTACATTTTGATAAAATCAGAAAAACAGCAAATTATTGACATTAGCATTTATTAAAAAATATATATGTTCATTGCATAAAAGCCTTAATCATAGGCATGTAGCCTAAAATTAAAGCAGTAGAAAACTATTGGTGTTAAGAATAATGATCTACAAAGAAAACCTTAAAGGTTTTTTTTAAGGGTATACAAAACCTAAAATGGAGATTAACAAGTTCTATGTATGACTTTTAAAACCTCTGTGTGCATTTATGAAATATCTGTGTTCTTTCAATGAGTAAACTTTCTTTCATTTTACATTTCTTTGCTTTATTTAAACCAACCTCTTTGTTGATTATTTGAAGAACCTATATTTTGGTTTGCTTTTTGGGCAGATTTATTGATGAAGCACTTTTTTGCACCAAATGCACTTTGTTTTTGACTACCTTTGCACAGGAGCAAATGTATTTAATATGCAGAAATCAAGTATCAAATGTTTGTCCCACCTCTCATGGCTTAAATATAACTCATTTTTGTTCCCCAAAATATAGGAAAATTCTGATGTCATCCATTCGCATAAATTTCTCTACCTGTTTGGTAAACTATTCTTACAAAAGATTATTCTTTTATCTATATGATGCTAATGGAAATAAACTTAGGCATTTTTTTTTTAACATCCTTTTACCTGGTTGGTCATATCGGACGATGAATGAAATTGGTGAAATGATGCTCAAATGATTTCGGGGTCCATGGAGCTTAAAATTACTCGACATTCGTCTTCTCAGGATAGGGAAAACCCTGAAAAAACCTTACCCAGGTAACTCTAAGCGAGATTCGAACTCACAACCTTTTGAATGTGAGGCAGACATGTTTTCACCACACTCCTCAGGTGGACCAAAATGGTTTTATTTTTCTTGTAAGTAGAAGGGAGATTAGGAAATACACCAGGCTAAAGCAATAGTCAAATCCTTTAAAAGTTGATCACTATGTGATAAAGTTGAAATTTGGTTATCCTTACATGGCCATGAGTAAAACAAATGAGATATGAAATGGACGAAGACCTTCCATTTGAGAAAAATTTTAAATATTTTAAATTGAAACCAATTACAAGTAATATCACTGTGAAGGTTAACTCTACAAAAATAAAGTATGTAACTTAAGTTCTTGTTTTACAGAGTTTGGTTTTTTGTGTAGTAAGTTTTTGTCTATCTCTTATGATTTAACTGGTATGCAAAAGTCATTCAGACTGAAGAGATCTTCAGAGGTATTCACAGAAAATTCAAGATATACATTTCATTTCTCATAAAAATATCTTAAAAAATGGTATTTTAATCAAAATCATTACAGCTACAGGGGCTGGATAAAAAGTAGTGAGAAGTGCATATTTTATTCTCTCTGAAATAACTTTATTGTCCGAGGTACGTATAGTTACACGCCTTCAATATATTCACCCCTGTTATTTACGACTTTTAGCCAAATGTTTAGCATGTCTGTTTCTGTTGATATCCCATATTAATTTCCCTATAACATGGATGATGTCATCTCTGGTGTTGTATTGGATCCCTTGGAGTGGTTCTTTCACTTTGGCAAAGAGGTCATAATCTCAGGCACTTTTATCGGGCGAGTACAGTGGATGTTTCATAATCTCCCATTACCAGAAGCGCAAGAGGTCCTGGACAGCAGCAGCAGAATGATGGGGTGCTGTTCCATGAAATGTCATTGCTTTTGCCTGAGCATGGACAAAGGTGGTGTTGCAAGAACATGCAGTAGTAGGCATCATCTCAATGAATGGAGGCTTCCAGCTCTCCTCATCCAAAGAAAGTATATGCTGCACAAAGTGCTGTGAAAGTGATCTTCATTGTGACACATGGCATTGATGGGGTAACATACAAGATGGCAGCCTGTAAAGTGGTAACCCGTAGCATGGTAAAGAAAAAGTGGAAATATAGTGGAAATAACAGTGAAAAAGTGATAGAGTGAGTGGTTCATCAATTTGTAATGCAGGAAGCAATGTAACTGAAGACAAAGAAAACAGAAAGCCTGCGGCGGAAAATGTTACGATGCAGAAAATGTGTGCAGTATCATGTGAGTTGAGGTTATAGCATCGCTCTAAAAATTAATTGATACGTTGAATAAAGATTTGAAACAGGCACAAGAAGAAATTATAAACTGAAACAAGAGAGAAAACTAGCTCAAGAAGAAATCTCATCATTGAAAGAAGAGAATGTAAAGTTAACAAGTGAATTTCAGCATCAGATGGAAAAGGAGTCTTTTGCAATGATCATAAGCAGGAAGACAAACAGAACTACTGAGGTACCAGGTAATATACTTAGTAATGCAATGACCACAAACCAATATAGCATGCTGAATAAAAGGAATGAAGCCACCTTTGAACAACAGAAGAAACAATGGGAACAACAAGAGATGAGTTATAACAAAGGAAAAACAAGGAGCCAAGGTAATGGTGTTCAAAGACTCACTTCTCAAATTTGCTGGGAATGAATGTAGGGATGCAGGTTATGACATACGCTGCTACCCAGGGATCCGATGAAAGAATTAAGCCGTGAAGTAGAAAATTCCAAGTTAAATGAGATAACACTTAATGTTGTTGCCATTCACGTGGGAACAAAAATATCCAGAGAGGAATAATGGCCGAAGAAATTATGGTGACACCATGGACTTCATGATCAGAACATCAGATCAGAACTCAAAGTCCACAAACCAAAATTGTAATCAGTGGAGTATTATGCAGGTGACATGTGAGCAAACAAAAAGTAACAAGAATAAATGCAGAGCTAGATTGGTTGTGTTATATTCAGAAGTGTGTGATGCTGGACAGCAACTGGTGCATACGGGATGAGGATCGAGCCAGAGAGGTGTTCATCTAAATAGAAGGGGAGCAATTAAATTCTTATGTGAGGGCATCAGTAAATGCCAGGGACAGGGAAACTAATAAGCTATGTGGTGGATGACGCAACTGTAGGAATGACAGTATTCTCAAATCCAGAACACTGTGTGTCTGATAATAGTGACCAGAGTAAATATGAATTCAACAAGACATGCAGAGAAATAGCGGCTTCAACAGGAACCAGACTCAGAAGAAACAAATCCCTCCAAGGAGCATCACATTGCACAGGGACATACGAGGGACAAGGATGGCCCAATACAGAAAAAACAGAGACAGTCAACCGGGTGAGTAGTTCAGCAAATTCTATACATTTTAAAACTAAGACACCTGGTAAAGCAACAAAATATAGAAAGTTTGCATTAATGCACCAAAATGTCCAATACCTTAGAAAAAAAGCATGAAATAGAAGTACTATTAAATGATAAAATGCATGATATAGATATATTTTGCTGTACAGAACATTGGCTCAAACCTGATGAAATAACATCCCATCACATTATTAACTATAAACTTTTGGGTTCTTTCTGCTGATTGGCTTTCATAAATGAAGGTATAGCAATATATGCAATAGACCAATTGAAATAAATAGAAAACGAAGAAGTATACTACCTAAATATAGAAAAACTTTGAACATGCAGTCACTGACATATTTGACTCAAATTACAGATTCACAGTCGTTTGCATCTCTAGAGCCTCCAGTGGTTGGATAAAAACCTCTTTTGAATATTTTGAAATCTTGTTAAATGATCTAGTGAGCAAAAATAGGCAGCTGACTGTGTGTGGGGACCTCAATATAAACTTCCTATCCACTGAATTTTGATCGCTACTTCTTTCATACAATCTAATGGAGACTATGAATACTCCAATGCATATAACCTCCAATTCTTAAACTTGTTTGGATCAAATTATAATTAATTGTAACTCTCCTCTAGTCACAGTAGAAAATGTAAACTTAGGAATTTCCGATCACAAAGCTGTAACCCTATATAAACAAATAAATGGAAATATACCTTCAAAATCTGCTAAATCAATTAGTTATAAAGTGAAGACCACTTACAGTACTTTGAACATTTGCTAGAAAAAGAAACCTGGACAGATGTAATTACCAAAACTGATACAAATGACAAAACATCAGTTTTTCCAACTACTATCAAGCACTATTTTAATGTAGCATAACCACTCAAAAAGATCATCATTTCAAATAATCAAAACACGAAAGAATCAAAATGGCTCACAAAAAGTAAATTAATTTCTTGCCAAAGAAAAAGGCATTTATACAATCTATGTAAAATGAATAATGATGAGCATCTTCGAAAATAATACTGCAAGATCCTAAACCAGGTTATACACAAAGCAAAGTTGAAATCAAATGAGGGTTATATTGCAAATGCTAAAAACAAAGCAAAAACTATATGGAAGATAAGATAAGATAAATGCTAAGGAAAAAATCATACTAAACAAAAATGGGGCTGAAATGTTTAATGAATACTTTAGTCAGGTTGCTGAAGGCTTTGAAACAGCAGCAAAAAAATTAGGCACCATAAATGGTGGTTACATCACCTAAGTAAAGAAAGGTATGGACAGGAAAGAAAATGAAATGATCCCCTAGGCCTCGAATACTGTAATACCATCGGGGTCAAAGAAAACAAGAGTTAAGTCAAGCAAGACTGGATAGGAAAGGTAAAAGAGGGGATCTGATATGTGGAAAGGAAGAAATAGCAGTCCAGGTCAATAACTCACCAAGCTGACCAGTGCTTCTTGGTGAGCAGCCCTTCCCTTTAGTTCATCACATAATTTTGTTTACATCGGTTCCTTTAAGTCTTCAATTATTGAGGATCAGTATAGTGAGATCTCCTCCGTGTCCTTTCTGTACACTTAAAGAAGATATGGATGGAAACCATCTACTCTGCTGCCAACTGCTCAACATTAGATACCAACCAACCATATTTAAGTAACAGATATCAGTCTGTTGAAGTACTTTCAGCTAAATCAAATGATGTTATTACAAAGCATAGAGTCCCACAAGGCTCAGTATTAGGTCCACTACTCTTTCTTATATACATAAATGATCTCCCTCCCAATATTACTCAAGCAAAAAGTGTGTTATTTGCAGATGACACAAGTATTACAAATAGTGACCTTGTCAAAAATAAGTTGCAGAATAAAACCAGCAAGATTTTAAAACAAATAGAAAACTGGCTATCGACCAATAAGCTCAAGCTTAACATTGAAAAAACTGTGTATATACAGTTCCATAATTATGAGCAAGACCGAATGCAAGTTTCTTTCAATGATGTACAAATTACTGAAGTAGAGTCCACAAAATTTTAGGGCATTTGGGTAGAAGCAAACCTGACATGGGAAGCACACATACATCATCTAAGCAGGAAACTCAGCTGTCTATGCTACACATTTAGAATCCTCTCAAAAGTATTGCCCTTGGAGGACTCAAAGTCAGTGTACTTTGGATATGTCCATTCACTGCTCTCATGTGGAGTAATAGCATGGGGACTTCTTCCAATAGTTGCAGGTACTTAAGCTTCAGAAAAGTTTAGTAAAAATCATAAAACTAGTACCAATAGGATCAAATAGTAAGATAGTATTCAAAGAATTATCTATATTACCTTTACTTTGTATATATATCTTAAGAGTTGGTCTCTTTTATACATCAAAATCTGTATCTCTTTAAAAGAAACTCAGCCCTACATGACTACAATACAAGAGCCTGCGGTAATATACATCTCAACACTCATAGGCTCACCAGGTGTCTTAAGTCTATATCACATCAGGGTGTAAATTTATACAACCATCTTCCAAACAGAGTTAAAGAGCTTAATCACAAAAAAATTTAGAACAGCTATTAAGAGCCATCTCAAAAGTTGTATACCACTCACTATTAATGAATACTTCAATCTGAAACAGAATACAAATTAAATAACTATAAATTATTATTATTATTATTATTATTATTATTATTATTATTATTATTATTATTATTATTATTATAATTTGCAACTATATATCTCTTGTGCAGATACTGTCGCTTTGTTTTTGTCATTACAGGTCCCATTCTGCAGAAGTAGGAAGGAGCCTGGCACTGGCAGAAAACTGTTCTGGATTTTTCTTCTTACTAATTCTGTATATATTTAAACTCAAATGTAACAACATATATTTGTATTTTGATGATGCCATGGAATCTGTATTTCTTCAGATATAATCTGTGCTGATAATAAATCTATCTATCTATCACACTGTACTACCAATGGTGACGATAGTCCCAGTGATTACGATCTCTTTCCCAAAGTGAAGGAATCTGCTACAGCACCAGAGATGACATTATCCGTACTATAGGGCGGTCAATACAGGACATCAACAGAAATAGAAATGCAGATGGTAAACAAGGCCTTACTAACATTTGGCAAAAGGCTATAAATAATGGGGGAAATTACATTAAAGGTGCATAACTATAAGCACCTGTATCAATAAGATCATTTCAGAGGAAAAAAATAGTTTTCATTACTATTTTTCCAGCCCTTGTATTTTCATAAAATCTTCCATGTAAATGGTAGTTTGGGTTGGCAGATTTTCTTGAAAACTTTTCTGTCATATCCTTGCAGGATGCTGAACTTAAATATCAAGTTTGGTTTTAATGAACTTTTCATTTTTAAGTTATGCTGTGCACACACATGCATGCGCACATACACACATACTTTTTTCTAATTTTTGTTTTGTTTTTTGTTTTTTATTGTTTTTGATTCAGGAGACTTCAAAGCATATTTCTAGTGAAATCTCAACATAACATTTTGAAGCGGAAAATAAAAGCTTCTCTGCCTGCTATGCACATAGTGTGCGTAGAGAAAACAAAAATTTACATTTCCGCTGTTACCAAAAACCCACCATACGAATATAAAGTTGAACAAAGATTATGATGACATGGAGTAAACCTTTAGTAGATTAATTCTTAGCTCTGACTTGTTACAAAAATGTGTTGCTAACATTTTCTAAACTTTCAAAGTGATTAAAACATTAATGGGAATGCACAATGAAGTAACTAATAAATTGAGAGTAGAAGAGTTTGAGTATGATGCTGTTTTTTTTACTCTTAATTTCATAACAATGATCATGTTTTTGAATGTGTGAATGGAACTGTTTTTAACTTACAAAAAAAAAAAAAAAAAAATTATATATATTTTCAATGAAGGTATAATCAAATTAATTAAGGGTTATTTTTACACACAATTCACTTTCTTTTATGAAGAAGGGCAATTGTTTTGCAAGCTTTTGGCCACTTCATCAGCTATTGAACCATACAATTCTCCTTCATTAAAGTAAGTGAAGTGCTGTAAAAGTTAACCTTGTTAATTTGTTTTTAACTTACATATTTATAATGCAGTGAGCATGTTTTGTATGTTTCAGATTGTGAAAGGAATCCTCATAAGCTCAAGCTATGACTGCCATATCTCATACAAATAATGAAATTATGACTAAGTTTCAAGCCTTAGAGGAACGAGTTGCTGATTTGTTGCCACTAAAAATAAAAGTAGCACAACTAGAGAGCTGTGTTCATGAAAGCCGTTTTCTCTGTGAACAACGGCATGGGCTTCAAAGACTGACTGAATTAGAGGAAAGAGTAAAATTGGAACAGGAAAGGTGTAATAAATTAGAGCAAACTTTGAAAGAAGTAGAAGAAAAATATGAGAATAAATCAAAATTTTGTCAACTATTACAATGTAAACTTAATAATTTAGAAGAAGAATTGAGAAAAGAGCGGGAGCGCTATAAACAACTAGAAGATGCTCACTTTTTGGGGAAGAGTGAATGGGAAGTAAGCAAGGAGCAATGTCAGCTTTTAGAACAAAAGAATAATGAACTAAATGCACAATTGTTACAATTGCAAAAGGACTTTGAAGAATGGAAAAAGAATGAAAGTACTACAAGCATGGACCTTTTGGTATGATGGGTTAATGTATATACATTTTTTTGTTTTATTATAAAACATTATGTCATAATGAATTATATTTTTACCTGTTCTTTTGTTTCTTAGATGCTTGATTTGTTTATTTGTTTGTTTTGACCAGTTGAGTATATCATAAAAATGCAGATCTGTAGGCTACCAAATGTATACAACTTAAAATCCAAAAGTACTTAGTTTAGTATTAATAATTAACTTCTTTGTATTATATTTTAATTTATATTAGTTAGGTTCAGCTGTAATGCATGCTACTGCTGTTTCATTTGAGTTTTCTTATATTGCTGAAATATTTGATAATACTGAGTAATCTAGTTATAACTACATAGTCCTTCAAATGTAACTAGAGTTCTTGGTTGGTGTGGTATATCAAACAAAACCAGTATGTCAATCCTGATATATTGCTGCTTCTTGTTTTTATAGTTCAAGTGACTAAAGCTTTAAACATAGAAGCCACAATGTCAAAGGCTAATTAGGTTTAAATCCTTACAGCAGTGTTCAAGATCAATTTATTTTATCCGTGAAAACATCTGCATGTTGTGAATTTGCCAAATACAATAATTATTTATGAATACAACAATTACTTGAAATACAATTTCTTTACAATTCTTAATTAAAAAAGCCCCACACTTAAATTTCTTCAGACTATAAAATACATTTACCATTAAATACCCCTTCATTGCTTTCATAGTTAGATTAGTATTTTTCATCAGTACTAGCTGTACTAAAGTACAGAATTTTTTAAGATAAAAGATTGATGAACCTAGGTATTAACGAGACTTCAGCAGCACTGAGCTAAAACCTATGCATCAGGAATTTAAAGTAAAACTACCCATCTTACTTTTTTCACTAAATAATTACACAAATTTGATGTATACTTTTTTTTTTCTCCTTAGTAAACTTTCAAATTTCATTATACTGTTGACAATGTACCCAAAAAGATCCTGTTTTCTTTCCCATAAAGTGAACACATGCAGGAACACCCTTGAGCAAAAAATACAGTGAAAACTTTCCTTTAGAGTCGAACACAATTCCACTTTTTGATTCTAACAGCTCTGTAGTGCAGTCAAAACAAAACATATTAAAATACAATGACTATAGAATGTGATACTTAATTGTTACAAATCCAACTCAGAAATATTCTATTCATATGTATTACTGTTCCAAAACACAGTTTCATCAAAACTGTTGTTAACAATAACTATAGTTTTATTTCAAAAACTTCAGTGGGAGTTTAACTCTTTTTCCACTTATGGTGATCAATTCTTTTCTTGGAGTGGAAAATGCAGTCACTGTCTTTGACAATGATCCTTTCTTTTACTCTTCACTATTAATTTTTCTGCGCTATCACTGCAGTCAGCTTCTTGCCAACACGTAACTTAGATTTCTTTCTTACATTGTTGGAAAAATGCAAAATCTAGATTTTTCATGTAAGTTGAGAAATAACTCAAGTTACACTTCTTTTGGTGATTGAAAAATAATTAAATAAAAAACATAAATATATATATATATTTTTTTTTTCGTACTTGGTGCGTGAACCTCCAACCATTCTAGTATGTTCAACTCTCAAATACCAATGCTTTAGACTGCATTTGAGCACATGATAACTGCATTATTACAAGGGTGATTCAAATATAAATGGAAATGTTGTTAAATATATTTATTGATTAAATATATACCTACACAAGTGACTTCATCAGCATTTCCCAACTAAGCCTGCTTCACACTCTATACATTTTTGCCAATGTTTTGGAAGCTTGAACATTCCTTTTTCAAAAAAAGTTTGAGGGCATGTCACCAACCAATTGAGCACATGCTCCTCAACATCCTCATTGTTTTCGAAATGTTTCCCTTCAAGCGATTCTTTCATGGGGCAAACAAAAAATAGTCTGGGGGAGACAAGTCTGGACTATAGGGAGGGTGTTCAAGGGTTTCCCAGTGCATGTCTGCCATTGTGTCCATTGTTAAATTGGCGGTGTGTGGCATAGCGTTAAGAAGGATGACATCTCTGATGGGCATACAACATCTTTTGCTTCAGTAGGCAGCTTTTACAGGCCTTAACTATTGGCAGTAGTAAGCTGCAGTCACTGTACGTCGATCATGAAGAAAATCAACCAGCAAAACTCCTCTGTAGTCGAAAAACACAGTTGTGGATGTGTCATATGTGAGACTTGACCTTAGGTGTTGAGCATGACCTTCGATTTGCACAAATTCTCGGCTGCCCTTAAATTGTCTGGCCCAAGTAAACACTCGATTCTGCAACAGTGTAGTGTCCCCAAACTGTGCCCTTAAATGAGTTAAAATCTCCAAAGGTTTAACACCTTCTTTGGTTAAAAATTTGATAATAATGTGTTGTGCAACAGACGAAGCAACTTGTTACTCACTCATGGCTGTACTGATGCCAGAACCTAGCGAAGCGGCTAACAAAGCTAGTTCCCCCTTCCTAACACACTGACCTTCAACCCCCCACTCCACCACCCCACTCTGAACTGCTTCCTCCATGATATGCAACAATTACCGTTTGTATTTGAATCACCCTCGTATCTGATTCTTGCAGTACCTGGCCATATTACACACACCTTGATTTTTCACCGCAGTATAAGATTAGGAGGTAAAAATGTACGAGGGCCGTTCAGAAAGTAGCCTCCGGTTGATTGCAAGAAATTCACCAAGTTAAATAAAAATATTTTAATATATACATCTTACAACTACATCTTTGCACTATTTTTCTACATAGTTTCCATAACGATTGAGGCACTTGTCGCATCTGTTCACAAGCTTTGAAATTCTTTCTGCATAAAAATCACCCGCTTGTGCCTGGAGCCAGCCTGTGACCGCATCTTTGAGCTCTTCGTCGTCATCAAACCGCTGGGACCCGAGCCATTTCTTCATATGCATGAAGAGGTGATAATCGCTTGGCGCCAGATCTGGGCTGTAAGGTGGATGGTTGACAACGTCCCACTTGAAGGACTCAAGAAGGGCTGTTGTTCTGCGAGCAGAGTGAGGACGGGCATTATCGTGCAAAAAAACGATACCGGAAGTCAGCATACCACGGCGTTTGTTCTGTATAGCCCGTCGTAATTGTTTTAGTGTTTCACAGTACACGTCTTGATTAATGGTCGTCCCACGTTCCATGAATTCAACCAACAACACCCCTTTTGCATCCCAAAACACCGTTGCCATCAATTTTCGGGCAGAAAAATCTTGCCGGGCTTTTATTGGTTTGGTAGGCGAATTTGAATGTGCCCACGTCTTTGATTGTTCTTTTGCCTCAGGGTTCACGTACTTAATCCAGGTTTCGTCCCCGGTCACGATTCTGTTTAACAATGGTTCACCTTCGGCCTCATAACGTGACAGAAAGTCTAATGCAGAGGCCATTCTTTGAGTTTTGTGGTGGTCGGTAAGAATTTTGGGCACCCATCGTGCACAGAACTTACGGTAACCCAATCTTGCTGTCACTATCTCGTACAAGAGAGTCTTAGAAATCTGTGGAAAATCAGTAGATAACTCCGACATTGTGAAACGTCGGTTTTCACGAACTTTTGCATCAACTGTCTGAACGAGTTCGTCCGTGACCAATGATGGTCTACCACTCCTCTCTTCATCATGAACGTTTTCTCGTCCACTTTTAAATAAACGTACCCATTCACGGACCACTCCTTCACTCATAACTCTTGGTCCGTACACGGCACAAAGCTCACGATGAATAGCTGCTGCAGAATATCCTTTGGCTGTAAAAAACCACATTTGGCGGGGTTTTCTATTGCAGTACACATTTCAAACGGCCACAAACACTAAACTAGTGCAGGTACGACTTTCACTCGACCACGGCTTGATGCCGACTGACCTGCTGAGTGCGTGAATGCACAGATGGCGTCGCTACTCCCCCCACTACCCGCACTGTGACCGATCGGAGGTTACTTTCTGAACGGCCCTTGTAACTAGTCTTGCTTTTAAACACTGATGAAGGATTTGAAGTATAATATGCTTGCTTATGGTAATAGTTGGATATATTTCTGAATTGTTATCAGATGCTTACAGTTTTATGAAACTTTTAATACATATTTGTGCCACCTTTGGTAGCTATCAATACTTTAATTCACCTTGGCATACTATTTATACATGCCTGAACTGTCTCTTGTATATGTGGATAATGATTCCAGACCTCTAAGATCTTTTCAATAAGCCATGTTTTTGTAGTAATGACTTCCTTTGCCACTTCTTTCTGCACTAGTTTTCAGACATTTTCAATCAGGTTAATATCTGGTGAATTCCCAGCCATGGCAACAAAGGTACGTCTATCTCAGAAAAGCTATCACTGATTTTGCAGTGTGACATCGTGCATAAATGTGAGTGATTCTTCATTTGGGAACCAGTCTCTTATTTGAGGCAGCAGCCTACTCCTCAACACTTCTTTGTACTGATCGCATTGTCCCTTGAACAATATAGAAACGTCCAGTGTCTTAGCCACTGATGACTGACCATATCATGACTTTGGTGGGATGTTTTATAGTCTGCACAACACAATTTGATGATACATTTCACCAGGATGTCTTTGCACAACTGAACTTTGTTTGCAAGAATTTCAAAAGTGCTTTCATCACTAAAGCAAACCTGAAACAAAAGAACGTGAATTGTTTCAGATATTACCTTTAGTTCTGGATAATCCATTTCAAATGTAAAATTTAACTCATTAAGAATTTTTACAATGAAGATTTTCATATTTACTGATTTCCAAAAGTTTAGATCTTTATCCTGGAGCTCCTTTGCCCAGCTGAGCCGTTTAGCAACCATAGCTAAAGTTAATTTTGGTTTCTTGGCAAGCCTGTAGCCTTTTAATTTCATTTCTGAAAGTTTATGCCTATAATTCTTTCAGATGAAGCTCTCTTCAAACTTGAATTTAATTTCTTTTACACTAGCAAACCTGTTTCTTTCACAGATGTTTTTCAAACAACATATACCTCTTGGTGTGAGAATCTGTTTTTGCCCACATATATTCTTCCATTGTGGAGCTAGGTCCATAGCAAATTAAATTTTCTTTTTAATTCGCCTCACAGATGATTCAGATGTTTCTTTGAGAAATCTCTCGATTTGAAAACAAATCAGTTTTAATTAACGTTTTTACCTCTGAAACTTTTTGAGGTGTCAGGTCACATGGTTTCCATTATGTTGTGAATAGAAAAAAAAATCATAAAGTTCACCTTTCAAACTGTAAAAATCACCTTTCAAACCACAATTAAACTGGCAAATTTAAGTATTAATAGCTCAAGCTTACACTGTGCCTTCTTCTTTTATTAGCACTACTGCAGCTAATGCTTGTGAAGCAATAATTTGGCTCTTACAACACAGAAACAGCATAACACACATGCATTGTAGACAACAATAGTCCCCTAACATTGTCCAGTGAGCTCACAGTGATAGATGAGTATTGTTGTTACGCAGTTCAGCTATTTCACAGTTCACTGACCTGTGAAATCGCCTAGGTGCATCCGATATTATGGCCACGCACTATATAATGCTGCATAATAATGAGAATGAAATTTTTTACTCCCCCTCAAAAAAAAGGAAAGAAAATCAAGTTGTAAAATGCATATATTTGCATTCAATTGAAACCCATCAACATCCAACCATACCATCACACCAATTGTTTTTGTTAGGCCCTCCCATCCTTTTCCATAGTTTCTATTGAATGCAAAACTACAATTTGAATGGTAGGTTAGCTACTCCTGTCATGCCTTAGACTGTTTGACCATAAGTCCAGATGTCAAGTTTGTATTATTTTATTGAGTTATCCGATGTTATCCATAAGTAAGATGGGTTATTTAACAGTCATGCAGAGGATGTCGTATCACGTCCATATTGCTGAAGTGGTTAATTGGGCTGCAGTCTCTGTATAGCATTGTCCTGATATGGCGCATGCTTCCAATCTTTGGTCCTGGAGTGGTTATGAATTTCTGACTCGCTTTTTTACAAATGACTCCCATTTCCCTTCTTTTGTAGTTTTGAATCAATCCAATAGTTTTCTCTTATCTCCCGCATATTAAGGCTTCCCTTCATAAGCTTAGCTAAGCATACTGTAATTAAGCAGGATGGTAGTCCAGTCTTGGAATAGTTATTCTTCATAAAGGCAGAATTAGATTTAGCACATAATAATTCTATGCACACTATCTGTTCATTTTCATACGTAGAAATATACGCAATATGAAAATTTAGATGTATTGCAAAGGGTATGTAATGTACAAAAATTTTTTGTTCTGTGATATTCATCTTGGGATTCTTACATTCATTAAAGGAGGCAGGTTTTAATCTGCCAAAAAAAATTGTAACTCAACTCTTCTGGTAGTTTAGCATCCCAGCTTAATTTTGATTTCCAAGTTTATTGTAGAATCAGTTTCAGATGAAATGTCATGGAGCAACTAAAGAGTATGGGATCAAACACTCTCTGTGCAGTTGCTACTTTCTGGTTGCTACTCCTTGGGGTTGACTTATTTCACTGATATCACAGAACAAATTATCTTCAACTTTATCCCACAGTAATCCAAGAACAGAAGATGGTTTGATGTGAACATTGACTACTGAAAATCTAGTACTTCCCATCCTCTTAGTTCAAATTTTCCTTCAGCTATTATCTCCATAGTATGATTACAAGCCTCTCCAGTTTTTTAGAGACAACTAAATTAATGCAGTTATCTACACAAAGTGAATCCTTCAATTTTTTAGCCATTTTTACTTTCTCTATGTGTACTAAGTACATAGTGTATAGACAAGGTATTGCATTCCACCCAAAAATGCAATACCGAGATTTCACCGGAAATACATGTTTTCGGTCCCCTGAATCCAAAAAAAGCATTTTCAGAAAAAGGTTTGTGTATGTGTGTTTGTGTGTGTGCATGTGTGTCTGTGTGTGTCTCTGTGGACAGCATAGCTCAAAAATGAAAAGACCATTGAATACCAAACTTGGTATTTAAGTTTGGTATCTTTCTAGGATGCAACACGAAGATTTTCAAGAAAATCCCCCCACCCTCAACTACCCTTTACATGGAACTTTTTTCGAAAATTTTTATTTTCTTAAAAATGGCTCCAATGATTTTGATTGAAATATTGTATAGTAAAGATATTTACCTGAGAAATAAAATGTATCTCTTGAATTTCTGGAATAGCCTCTGAAGACTACTTTATTCTGGATGAATTTAATGGAATTTTGCATAACTGCTAAACCGTAAGAGATACACAAAACTTTGGAGATACACAAATAATGTAGAGCACATTAAAACACACAATTTATGTTATCTATATTTTTTGTGGAATTGATTGTTTTTTTAGATATTCCTTGTTCTTGGTTTCAGCTTTGAAAAACATACTTTTCTCATACAGGAATTTGTCAGCTCTTGTCCATACAAACAAAGGAACTTCAGTCACATAGCAACCAGCTTTTGACTATCACTTTAACCTATGGTACTCTTATTTCACTTCTACTTACAAGAAAGCAAGTAATAAGACTATTTCTGCTAATTTTTCCTTGACTAGCATGAAGTAAATAGAAGCATAAGCTTTTTAACAATAATTTGTTACAGTAATGTAGAGAAAGTCATGTGAATGGAACACATCAGATTTTTTTGGTGGCGGTTTATATTTTTCTAGATGAAACCATGCTGTTTCCAAGAGAATTGGACTACAGTTCACCCACAAAAACCACCCCTGACTTCTCTCTTCTTCTCTTTTTGGTATATTCTCACCATAGGAAACATACTGATTCTGAAATGCAATTGATGCCAAATCATGGAGTGTACATTAGACAGTCATGGATATATATGTGAACTGATCAGGAATGGTATATGGAACAAAGCTTATGAATACAAGAATGATAATTATTATCAAATAACAACTCTTACTGTACTAAAATAACACTCTTAATCACACACGCATAAAATGCTGTCATCATTTGGACGTATGCTAAAGAGAACTATTATTTGAAAACAGCAATCAATACCAAATGAATAGTAATCTTGATTAACACAGTGATAACAATAACTCCATGGCATGACAGCTCACGGGGAACCTTGGCCTACCGCCCGGCCGCTGCATGCCCCGTCTCAGTCCACTACAGACATCATGAATGGGGTGCAGTATTGGAGGGTGAGATGTGGTCAGCGACTCGAACACCCCCGGCCGATTAACACAGTGAAGTTCATAATAAATGATAAAGCTATGAGTATTAATTAAAATATTAATGGGAATGCACAGTGAAGTAACTAAATTAATTTTAATTTGTTAGCATTCTTTTATAATTCTGTCTCGTAAAACAAATCTGATATGTTGTATTCACATGACTTTCTCTAGTCACTCTTTTACATTAATTCTATTTAAAATTGAGTGGCAGAGATGTCAGTGTTTAGATATGCCACTATTCTACCACAGATTAAGCATAATTGCAAACTAGCAGAAATCTACTCCAGTAGTTCCACTTCCATAGTTATGCATGTTTGGAGATAATTTTGCCCAATGCTATTTTCACTATTTGTCCTAAAATGCCCAGCATAGTAAGCATCCAAGTACAGACAAAGGCTCCCATATATAATCGTAAACCATTATTGTTTATTGCTAATTAGTTGTCTTTGATTATGGTTTGGATAAATATTAAAGCCACTATGGTAACACAAGATATGTGGAAAACGATCACTATACCCTACAACAAAATAAGAGTGAGAAGAGAGAAATATTTAAGTAATACCATAGTGCTGAAAATAAGAGAACTTGTTGGTGTAGGGGCAACATCCCTGATGTTTGCTTGAGAAACTGATTCAAGTGTTGGGTGTGAAAGTGCTGATTTTTTTTGTTTCCTTTATGTTCTCCTCACTCTTTATGATGAATATAATGTAGGTTCAGAGTTAGTTTATCCTATCATTTGTTCATATTTGTTGTTTCTATACAACCCAAAAAATATTTATAAGCTTTAATTTTGAGATTTTGTTTATACCTAATATTGGATTATAGATTTATATATACTTTACATATTTTGATAGCACATTTAGTAAATAAGTAAATTATACTCATGATAACTGCTTCCTCCACCACCACCAATATCCCCAACCCCTCCGCCACCACCATAGCCACATCTATCACCATCACTGCCACCATCACTGCCACCACCACCACCACCACCACCACCACCACCACCACCACCACCACTGCCACCACCACTGCCACCACCACTGGCACCATCACTGCCACCACCACTGGCACCATCACTGCCACCACCACCGCCACCATCACCGCCACCACCACTGCCACCACCACTGTCACCACCACTGCCACTACCGCCACCACTGTCACCACCACTGCCGCCGCCACCCCCACTGCCACCACCACTGTCACCACCACTGCCACCACCGCCACCACTGTCACCACCACTGCCGCCGCCACCACCACCACCACTGCCACCGCCACCGCCGCCACCACCACCACCGCTGCCACCACCACCACCACTGTCACCACCACTGCCACCACCACCACCACCACCACTGTCATCAACACTGCCGCCACCACCACCACCGCCACCACCACTGCCACCGCCGCCACCACCACCACTGCCACCGCCGCCACCACCACCGCCACCACCATTGCTACTACCGCCGCCACCACCACCGCTGCCACCACCACTGCCGCCACCACCACTGTCACCGCCACCACCACCACTGCCAGCATCGCCACCACCACTGCCACCGCCGCCACCACCACTGCTACCACCACCGCTGCCACCACCACCGCCACCACCGCTGCCACCACCTCTGCCACCACCACTGCCACCGCCCGCACCTCTATCACTGCCATCACCACCACCACTGCCACCGCCGCCGCCACCACCACCACTGCCACCACCATCGCCACCACTACCACCACCATCGCCACCACTGCCACCGCCGCCACCACCTCCACCGCCACCGCCACCACCACCGCTGCCACCACCACCACCACTGCCACCGCCGCCACCACCACTGCCACCACCACCGCCACTACCACTGCCACCACCACCACCGACACCACCACCACCACCGCCACCACCACCACCGCCGCTGCCACATCTATTACCACAGCTGCCATCACCACTGCCATCACCGCCACCACCACCATTGCCGCCACCACCACCGCCACCACTGCCACCGCCACCGCCACCACCATCACCACCACTGCCACCACCACCGCCACCACCACCACCACCACTGCCACCGCCACCACCACCGCCACCACCACCACCACTGCCACCGCCACCACCACTGCCACCGCCGCCGCCACCACCGCCACCCCTGCTACCACCGCCGCCACCACCACTGCCACCACCACCACCGCTGCCACCACCACCGCCACCACTGCCACCGCCGCCACCACCACCACTGCCACCACCACCACCGCTGCCACCACCACTGCCACCGCGGCCACCACCACCGCCATCAGCACTGCCACTGCCGCCACCACCACCACTGCCACCACCACAACTGCCACCGCCGCCACCACCACCACTGCCACCGCAGCCACCACCACCGCCGCCACCACCGCCGCCGCCACCACCACCACCGCCGCCACCACCACCACTGCCACCATCGCCATCACTGCCACCGCCGCCACCACCACTACCGCCACCACCACTGCTGCCTCCACCACCACCACTGCCACCGCCGCCACTGCCACCACCACCGCCGCCACCACCACTGCCACCACCACCGCCACCACCACCACCACCATCACTGCCACCACCACCGCCGCCACCACCACCACCGCCGCCGCCACCACCACCGCCGCTGCCACCACCACTGGTACCGCTGCCACCACCACCACCACCACCACCACCCCACCGCTACCACCACCACTGCCACCACCACTACCACCGCTGCCACCACCATCGCCACTGCCACCGCTGCCACCACCACTGCCACTGCTGCCACCACCACTGCCACCGCCGCCACCACCAGTACAGGCCCGACTTAGGGTACCTGAGTATTCATATCCAAGTGGGATAATAAATAAGAATTGCTTGATTGGTACATTATTGAGTTAGGGCATATTTAAATAATTATACTAATCATCTGAGTTTCCATTATTACTTTACTTTACTTTTACTTAAAGAATTATAATGTATCCTAAACATACACAAGCACATAAACTCTATTATTATTGTTGTTGTTGTTATTATTATTATTATTATTATTATTATTATTATTATTATTATTATTATTATTATTATTTAGAATGAAACCGGCAAATACAAAATAAGAAAAAAGGTGGCCAAAGTATGTTAAAGAGGTAACCAGAGGCAACATTTTTTGGATGTCGAAAGCTGGCTGACCTGTTTTTGAAATTTCAGGATTTAGCCTAAAGCAAGATAATAGAAGAAATCCTTTCTTGTCAGTAGCAGCAATTGGGTCTGCCTGTTGCAATATCTACTGTTCAAAGACATCCACATGGAAGTGGAGTTCACCGTAGAAAGGCCAAGAAAGGTAATAAAACCAGTGCATCAAGAAGACAAGTGAACTTTGCCCTTTTATACCTTCCAATGCCATATGATTTTTAATGTTTTATGGATGGACAAGAAAGTGTTCTTGTTCTAATGTTGATGGGCAGTTCACCTGGGCAACCAGACAAAGCTTGCTAGCCCCTAATATGATGAATACTAAGAGAAGTGGAAGAATCAGTATAGTACTCTGGTGCTAGATGTCACGTGCCAGTATTGGGGAATTGGTGCAGACTACTTTTCATTGTTCGAATTTTGTATTCTGTGGAGGACCTGCCTCAGTTATGTATTTATGGTGCACAATAACAGCAGTGCCCTTGCCTCAAACTTCATCAGAGTGGCTAAATGATACTTCTTGGCCAGCTTGTCCTGATTTAAATGTGTATGAGAGTACATAAAATATAATGCCTCAAGAATGGGGTCCTCAACAAAAAAGAACCATAGTTGCTATTTTGAACCATATCATGGAGGTGTGTGGAAGGGAGTAATGTGATGTCCAAGAATATATCACAGTGACATCTGCAACCAGCAGGTTTGATGAAGTGCAGAACAATAATGGTTATTGTTCAATTGAAATTCTGATCTGCCTTGATCTGTTAATATTGTTAGTACAATTTCAGCAACCAACAGAGAGCCAAACTCTAATCTTTGATGATCGTATGATGATTGATGCTGCTCCTGAAGATATGTGCTGATAGGACCTTGCAGTTAAAAGCAGGGTATAAATGGAACAATAAAAAAAATCTGATTGTTCCATTCACATAATTCTCTCTACCTCTCTATAACAAATTATTGTTAGTAGTGTATTCTTCTATCTACTTCATGCTAATCGATATAAACATCAACAGAAATGGTTTTATTACTTAGTTCCTTATAAGTAGATGGGAAATAACAGAATGCACTAGGCTAAACCCACAGCCAAATGCTATAAAATGTGGTTGCTATGGTATAGAAATCTCTTTCTTTGCTTGGTCAGGTGTTGACAAGTTCTGTATGAGAAAAGTATAAGTATTTTAAAACTGGAATCAATAACAAGGAATATCTTAAAAATGGTCTACTCCAGGGAAAAAATGCATATAACATAAATTATGTGTTTTAACAAGCTCTACATTTTTGTGTTGTAAGTTTTTGTCTATCTCTTATGGTTTACCAGTTATGCAAAATTATGCAAAATTCATTCAGAATAAAGAAGTCTTCAGAGGCTCTTCCGAGAAAATTCAATATATATATTATTTGTCATGTTAGTATCTTTAATATACACTATTTTAATCAAAATCATTAGAGCCATTTTTGGGGAAATCAGACTTTTTGAAAGGGTAGTTTGGGGTGGGAGGATTTTCTTAAAAATCTTTGTGTTGCGTGCTTGGAAGATACTGAACTTAAAAACCCAAGTTTGGTATTTAATGGACTTTTCATTTTTGAGCTAAGCTGTCCTCCCCCCCCTCCCACATGCACATGTGCACATGCACACACACACACACACACATACAGACCTTTTTCTAGAAATGCTTTTTTGGACTCTAGGTACCAAAATATGTATGAGGGCTGATCAACAAAGACTAAGACTGATTTTTTCCTGTAGCTTCCGTGATAGTTTCGTATCTGAACATAAATATTTGAAAAGAGCGGGTTTTTATGTATAATATCGGTAGGCGGCAGCATTCTTGTATCGGTAGGTTTGTAGTAATGCTCTATTTAGTAGACCCTACGAGCATTTTGCATACCAGACAGTGGAGGTGACGCGAGAGGAGCAGTAGAGCGCAATCAAATTCTGTTTTCGTTTAAACCATACAGCCACCGAAACTTATGAAAATCTGAAGCAAGCGTACAGTGAAGATGCACTACCTCGTGCAACAGTGTTTAGGTGGTTCAAGGACTTCAAAGAAGGCTAACTTGTCAGTGTTAATCAAGGTGGGTCTGGTGTTTTGGCCTCTGCTGTGACTGAAGTCAACATCAACACAGCTGCTTTGATTGTCCGAGAGGATCGGCGTATAACATTAAGTAACCTGAGTGAAGTGTTGAGAATTTCATATGGCAGTGTGTTTACAATTATGCATGACCATCTCTATATAACCCGAGTTTGTGCTCGTTTGGTCCCAAAAAAAGGCTGTGCGAATGGAGACAAGCCGTGAGGTGCTGCATCTCTTTGCTGATGGGGGGGATGCATTTTTTAAATTGATTATCACCGGTGATGAGTCATAGCTGCATCATTATGATCCTGAAAGAAAACAAGCCAGCACAGTGTGGAAATCACCAGGTTCTCCAACACCAAAAAAGGCAAAAGTTGTTCCATCTGCAGGGAAAGTGATGGTGATCACATTTTTTGACTGTAATGGAATGATTTACCAGCATGCAGTTCCCCCTCATACTACTGTTACAGCAGCATACTGCACGTCAGTATTGGCTACCCTGAGGAAGCACATTGCAAAGAAACGACTAGAGCTTTCTTGC
Organism: Hymenopus coronatus; assembly: GCA_030762935.1. NCBI lineage: Eukaryota > Metazoa > Arthropoda > Insecta > Mantodea > Hymenopodidae > Hymenopus > Hymenopus coronatus. The sequence continues at coordinate 124,171,444 of CM060894.1, read as the reverse complement.
ACTGCATGGCGACTTCATCATGACAATGCACGGCCTCACATCGAAAATCAAGTCATGCAGTTCTGGCTCGATTCAACATTACCACATCCACCTTATAGCCCTGATCTTGCACCCTGTGACCTTTTTTTATTCCCATCACTAAAGGCAAAGCTTAGGAGTATTCGATTTGAGAACTCTGAAGCAGTGCTCAAGAAAAGTGAGGCGATTCTCAAGGACCTGACAAAGAATGGTCTGCAGCATGTGTTCAAGGATTGGCATAGACGCTATAAAAAGTGCATTGAAGTAGGAGGGGACTACTTTGAAAAAGATCATGTAAACATTGAATTGGAGTAATAAACATCTGTGAAAAAAAATCAGTCTCAGTCTTTGTTGATCAGCCCTCGTATATCCGGTGAAATCTCAGTATTGAATTTTTGGGTACAATACAATACCTTCTCTATACACTATTTACATACTATGTGTAGAGAAAGTAAAAATAATGTCACACCCTATTTATAAATATATACAATGCTATAAAGAACAATTATTTTGATAAATACTATTATATAAATGATGAATACATAGTGAAATTGTTAGGATAATAAACACATAATAAATAGTGTTAGCAATAATAACAATATTAGTGCAAGTCATGGTAGATTAAGTAGGTATTTAAAACTGACTGAACAGGGAGCAGAACTTAAGTCTATTCTACACCGGGTTCACAGTAGTTGGAAAAGAAGGCGTGGCTTACATGGATTGATAAGCAAATGCTTCCCCCTCTCCATGCTACAGCAAGCTGTGTAGCATTTTAGGAATTTAAACTCCAACTCATGGCTGTGATTCAAAGAGAGCTTTAAGTTTTCCTTCCAAATCGCTCTAAAGTGGTAGTGTGAGTGAACTTAATAATTTAGTTGTTTGTGATATTAAAACACTACCAGCATCAATTTTATTCCAAGAATTAAAATTTTAGGGATTATGTCAATGATGAATTTGTAGGGTGAAAAGAGTGTGATGTATGGAGAAACAAAAAATCTAAAACAAGCCCACAGACTTTCCAGTTAATTATTGAGGGTGGCACTGAAAACTTTTAGAAAATCAAACAAGAATTAATTTTAAAAATTGAAATGACTTTATTGTTTTTCAAAATATTCTGCTTTAACATCAATATATTTTTGCATTTGATGAAACCAGTCCTTAGAGCAGTGGTACCACTGTTCTTAAGGGACTTCAGAAACCACGTTTTTGTAATGCTCCACTGCTTCATCTGATGAAAACCTCATTTCACAAATTATAGATTTTTATCTATAATTATTGAAAAATAAAAAATAAATAAAGGTACTAGGTCAGGGCTGTAAGGTGGAGTGTATTGTACCAATTAAAAATGTTGCCATTAGATAGGGTTTCTTCATTAGATGTATTTCTAAGCCTATCTTCACACTGTTTAGGCATTAATGGCAATTTAAAATCTAAAAAAAATTATAGCTTCAAAATGTTCTCTAGTCAAATTCATTTTTAGGTGAACAAAACATTTTTAAATGATGATAATGAATGAACTATTGAAATTGAACAAACTAAATGACAGTTATTCATAAAATATTAGAAAGTAACAGTCAGATATAAACAAATTTCATTTGTTTTTAGTAACATGGGCATCCTAAAAGTATTCAGTGCTGTCCTCAAATAGCAACTTAATAATAATAATAATAATAATAATAGTAAGAAGGAAAAGAAAAATATAATAAAAAAAAAAAAACTGGCAAGAGATAACATAAAAATATTAGCATAAGTATTATAAACAATATAATGCAGTTATACTCTTAAAACACATTTATATATTGAGATTTAAAGTGTCTTGTATATACAATGTTAAAACATTATTGTTGCACTCGTTTTTCTGATATAGATATTATATACTGACATATGACTGCACATGTATGAACCACTTCTGCAGAAATATACCTCTCCACATTTCCTAGTTTAACAGTAGAGCAAAGAATTAAAATTAAACTTTCCCTATCTCAGTAAGCAGAAAATTGAAGGCATTCTCAGGTCTATGCTATGGCAGAAAAGTTTCCCTTTTGTGGTAAATGATCTGTTGATCTACTTAAAAATCATAACTGTCAAAAAATGTTAGTGGCTTTTCTGCAATAAGCAGTTCATACATTTTAACCTGCATGAGTTCTGAAGATGGGAGAAAATTTTATTAAATAACCGATATATGGACACCAGACCCTCTCACAAGAAAACTACACAAAAAAAATCTACTTGATTGTGATCCAACTCTGCACCTTACTCAATACTGCATCTAAGGTGGAAACTACTGTATAACAGCAGTAATAACAACTGAGTGTTCTGACATATAACTGCGCTTGTGTCTTGCTATTGAATTAGATTAATAACTTGAGCAGTGGTAAAAGAAATGCAGCATTTTTCCTTCAAATATGCATCAACTCATGAAACTAAGTGCGATCATTGTACAAACTGTTCTTACAAATGCTTATTCTTATATCCAGTTCATAATAATTGAGAATAAAGATTTGTAGAACTATGTTATTGCATATTTATTTGTAGGTGCAATGGCATTAGGGAAATAGAGTAGAACTTAAGCAATAGTAAAATCTTTTGAGAGAAACTTGCCATGTAATGGCTTTGAAATTCATTCTCTCTGGCGAGCAAAGAATAACTTCCCATTTAAGACAGGTATTAAGTATTTTAAAATGAAAACCAATAACAAGGAAAATTTCAAAAGTCATTAATTAAACAAAAATTAATAAATGAATAAAAAAAATCTGAAATGTTCCATTCATATGACTTTCTCTACCTATTATTCTGCAAACAAATTAATCCTACAAAAGATTATTCTTCTATTTACTTTGTGCTAATCAAGACAATATTAGCAGAAATTGTCTTATTGCTTAGTGCATTATAAGTGAAGAGAAACAAGGGAATACACAGGGCTAAAGCAAGAGTCAAATCTTTTAAAAACTTTTGCTATGCGATGACATTGAAATTCATTCTCTTTGCATGGCCAGGAGTAAAACAAAAGAAAAATGAATGAGTTCCCATCAGAGAAAATTATTTTAAAACTAGCTGCCCACCCTGGCTTCGCACGGATGGCATACCTAATGAAAAAACGAGACAAAATCTTCCATTTAATTTTGACTGAGATTCTGTCAACCTTGAGCTGTAGATTGTGCAGTGGAGTTCTGGTAAATCCAATGAATTTAGGAATTCAGTTAGATAATTAACAACTTCATTTGGATCGGTAATGGAATCAATGACTTAAATGAGTGCATTTGTCCATAAATTTTGCTCTGATTTTTTATATTCAAATCATCTACATACTTATTAGTTGCTGCTAAAATGGCTCATTTGCTCAATCAAGCATAATTTTTGTAATTTACACCAATATTTCGGAACATTGTCAATATTAATTTTTCGTTTGACGTTGTGAAGTGACAGAATTTGGTGGAAACGAAATTGGGCCAGTAAAAGTATCAACAGGAATTTTCTCATTTCCAATGTCTAATAATGCCTTTGCATCTGCAAAGTGCAATGAAGTACAATGATCTGCATAATGTAGCATATATTGTTGGTATTGCAAAAAGAACAAAGTCAGCGCACCCATAAGGTAGTGTGGAAAGGATGACATATGCAATGGGTAAGCAAGGATGTCATTGTCATAATAACAATAATGGCAACACTTTCATAGTGTAAATGCTGAAATAGGTAATGTATTATATTAAGGAGAAAGTCACAAAGTAACATTCATGCTTCTTCTGAATCTCTTGTTTTCCTTTACTCCTAATGTTTTCCATCTTTCTTTATTTTCTTCTATGTCAAAACAGCCATTTTTAAGGCTAATAATGAGATAACGAAAGAGCAAGTAGATATGGTTGTGCAGGTGATAAGTTTTTATTTGATGATAGGTTTGTGTATTAAATTTATCCATTTAACCCAAAATATCACTTGATCAAATGTATTATGAGCAATTGCAATGTGATGGTGACGGGGGTGTCTTCATATTCTGATGAAATTACCTTTAGCTAGCTCATGTACCACATAACCTCAAATAACCAACATCTGCAATAGGAAGTTAACCTAAATTGGTTTACTATCTGGGTACGTCAAGAAGGATTATTGGTTATGAGTATAGTTTATAACTTGTTCATTTTAAAGAATTACAACAAAAATATACTTATTTCTCAAGGTGCATTCCCTTAGCATTGAATGGGGAAGAAAAATTGAGCAGTACTACGATCATCTATAATTTTTACAATATAATTTATTTTGGCCCGCTTTAACAGCATGGTCATATCGTGAAACAGCCATCTAGCGGCAAAAAAATAAGTACTTGCTCTATGTGTTCGTTGCCAGCAAAGCTTTTTTGCTCCTTCATTTTAAATGATAGGAGTAAAGAAAAGACAGTTATAACATTAAAATGTATTTAAACTTCAGTACTGCATTGCATCATTGTCTCAATAAACTGCTGCATGACCTTAACATTGAATGGGGAGGAAAAATTGAGGAGTAATACGGCCATCTAGCAGCAAATAAATAAGTACTTACTCTAGGTGTTCATCGCCAGGAAAGCTGCTTTGCTTCTTTATTTTAAACGATATGGTAAGGAAAGGACAGTTAATACATAAAACCGTATTTGAATTTCACTGCTACGTTGTGTCATTGTCTTGATAAACTGGTGCATTACCTTAGCATTGAATGGGGAGGGAAAATATAGTAGTACTACAGCCATCTAGCGGCAAATAAATAAGTATTTACTCAGGTGTTCATCACCAGGAAAACTTCTTTGCTTCTTTATTTTAAACGATATGAGTAAGGAAAGGTCAGTTAATACATAAAAACATATTTGAATTTCACTGCTGCATTGCGTCATTGTCTCGATAAACCAGTGCATTACCTTAACATTGAATGGGGAGGGAAAATAAAGTAGTACTACGGCCTTTTAGCAATAAATGAGATACCACTGCCTTCTGGCGGCTAGTAACTGAAATGCGTTCCCTTGGCACTGTTGTTATTCATATTATGAGACTTTAAAAACTTTTCCATACGGTTTTTAAACATTTTCTTTTCCACAAACTTTGTTGTGACAATAAGAGAAACAACAAAAAAAAAAGAATTGTTCAATTTGGTGCAGTCGTTCGAAAGTGATGCACATACATATATTTTGGTGATTGAAACCAATTACAAGGAATATTTGGTGGTTAACTCTACAAAAAATATATGTATCTAATATAAATTGTGTGCTTTAAGGAGATCTATATTTTTTTTGTGATAAGATTTGGTCTATCTCTTATGATATACCAGTTATGCAAAAATCATCCAGAATGAAGAGGGCTTCAGAGGCTATTGCTAGAAAATTCAAGGTATATATTTTATTTGACATGTAAATATCTTTACTACATAGCATTTTAATCAAAATCATTACAGACATTTCTGAGAAAATAAAATGTTTCTAAAAATGCTCCATGCAAAGGGTAGTTTGAGTTGGGGGAATTTCACTTAAAATCTTTGTGTTGCATCCTCAGAAGATAATAAACTTAAATCCTAAGTTTGGCACTTACCGACTTTTTGTTTTGGAGTTATGCTGATCTGTCTGTCTGTCCATCTTTTCTCACTCACTCACTCACTCACTCACTCACTCACTCAGATTGTTTTCTAAAATGCTATATTTGTATTCAGATGTCCCCAAAACATGTATTTCTGGTAAAATCTTGGTATCTATGGTCTGGGTAGATCTCTATTTACTCTGTACCTTGTACATTTGTGGTAAAGAAAGTAATGAAAAATAAACAAATAAATTTATACAAATTATGTGCTTTAAAAAGGTGTACATTTTTCTGTGCAGTAAAATTTTGTACATCTCTTTCAGTTTACCAGTTATGCAAAAGTCATTCAGAGAGAACAGGACTTCAGAGGCATTTCTAGAAAATTCCTTCCTTCCTCCCTCCCTCCCACCCTCCCTCCCTCTATTTACCCTCCTCATATGTAGGACTTGCACTCCCCAGGTGTTACAAACCACCACCTGATCTTAAACGCCTGTTGATAAGAGTCTCTGGGTCAAAGAAAAGCCAGGATGGGTGATCAGTCTGATCTCTGGTGGGAAAAGTGCAGAAATGGATGTCAGGAAAGATGATTATGGAGCAATTGGTGGAGTATATGGTGGGGGAAACTGGAGAACTTGGAGATAATCTGTCCAGGCGCCAATTTGTCCACCACAAATCCCACATGTCCTGGGATTTATTATGGATCACTTAGGTGAGAGGCGAGCAGTCTAACCACTTGGCTATGCTGCTGCCTAACTTAAACTGGTATTTTAATCAAAATCGTTAGGGTCATTTTTGAGAAAATCAAAATTTGTGAAAAATGTTCCACGTAAATGGTAAATTGAAGGGGGGGATTTTCTTGAAAATTCTCAAGTACATCCATGGAAGATATTGAACTTAAATATTATTATTTTGGTTTTTAACTCATTTTTGAGTTATGCTGTTCACAGTCATCCTCCATAACCTAGGGGTAACATGTGGCCTCTGGTTCTCAAGGTCACTGATTCAAATCTGGTGTAAGGTGATGGATTTTTTCAGGCATAAAAATCCTTAGCTTGGCTTCCTTGGGAAGGGCTGTTTCCATGTCATAGATTTAGGGCATGCAAAAGAACCTCAAGCCTGATAAAAAGACCTCTGAGCAAAGTAAGTAGTATTTCACGCACATATAGAATGGAATCATAACAGTTAAAGAGCATCCATAAATAAAACTCAAATTAATTTGACACATACAGACCGCTTTCTAAAACTGATTTTTTTCTGAGGTTTAGGGGTCCTTAAAATATAAATTTGTAGTGAAATCTCAACATTGAATTTTTGGGTGGAATACAATACCTCCCCCTACTTCTGTATGTAGTAGAGAAAGTAAACACAACACTAAATTTGCCTATAATGCTGCATAGTAATTATTGCACTCACAGGTAGATGTCAGGCATAAAGTACAACTACAGAGTATCCTATATCACAAGAAAATAGGTCTCTCATCAGTAAAAGTATTACTGAAATCAACCGAAGTACAGCAATTTCATAACTCTGTTTAAGTCCATAATAGCAATAATAAGTTAAATGTTGTCATGTCTTTTATATCAAATGGCAACATTTTTTTTTGGTATAAATATTTATCAGAACTGGAAGAAAGTTTGAAAATATTATACTTTGCAATATTTAAACCTTTCATTTACGAAATCTTGGATAGATCTTATAATATTTGGGAGAAAACAATAGAAACATTTATAAATTATACAATGAGACACTAATTTTATGTAATTCTGTGATCCATCTGTTTTACTCATAGGCCTCAAATAACTAGACCAATGACTAGAAACTCCCTAAACCAATTTGTAAATTCTTATAGTTCAACTTTTACAAAAAATCAGCATGTTTTTCCCAGTCCCATTTCTTTTCTAAGTTTCTGTAATATATTAAAGTAGCTATGCTCAATTCTTGAGCTACTAGTATATGTTTCCTGTTTTTAAAAGTAATTAATTCTTAATTTCACTTGATCCATAATCCTTGGTTACTAATCATCTGTTTATTATCTATAGGCTTAGTTAAAAGTACTGCACACCTTAATAGCTTTTCAACCTTTTGACTGATTGTCACAAAATTGTGGATTGAGATTGTCATGTACAGGGAACTCAAAAATTATATTAATTCTGGTTTTGCCAAAAGTGACTGCAACTTTCTTATCTTAAATGGTATACCGGATATTTTTTATATATTTGTATATTCCTCAACAGCTTTTTTAACAAGTATCCACAATAGAATAACAAAGAAAAAAAATCTAATGTGTTCCATTCACATGACTTTCTGTACATATCTACAATACATTATTGTTAAAAAGCTTATTTTTCTATTTACTTAATACTAATCGAGAAAAATTAGCAGAAAGGGTCATAAAACTTCTTTCTTGTAAGTAGACAGGAAATAAGGGAATACCATAGGCTAAATCGATAGTCAAGTCTCTTAAAAGCTGGTTGCTATGTGATTGAAGAATCTTTGTATGGACAAGAGTTGACAAATTCCAGTATGAGAAAAGCGTATAAGTATTTTAAAGCTGAAACTAATAACAAGGAATATCTCAAAAATGGTCAACTCCACAAAAATAATGTATATACCTATGTAACATAAATTGTGAGCTTTAATGAGATCTATATTTTTTGTAAAGTAAGTTTTTGCCTTTCTCTTATGGTTTACCAGTTATGCAAAATTCATCCAGGATAAGCATGCCTTCAGAGGCTATTCCCAGAAAATTGAAGATATACATTTTATTTGTCATATAAATAGAAGAGATTTTAATCAAAATCGTCAGAGCCATTTTTGAAAAAATCAAAATTTTTGAAATTTTTTCCATGTAAAGTTTAGTTAGGATGGGGGGATTTTCTTGAAAATCTTCATTTCACATTCTTGGAAGATACCAAACTTAAATACCAAGTTTTGACACACACTCTGACATTTTTCTAATTTTTTTTATTCAGGGGGCCTCAAAACATGTATTTGTGATGAAATTTTAGTATCAAATTTTTGGGTTCTCTATACACTATGTATATAGTATGTGTAGAGAAAGTAACAAAACAACGCTAAACAGAAAAACAAAAAGTACTTCACCTCACTTGATTTCAAAGCAACTCCAAATATCTAGTCATAATTAGGGTTTCTCTAAATAAGAAAGTACCAATAAAATGGTCACCTACCAGCCGAAACATTCAGTTTTTGTGGATGCTGCAAGTGGTGCTCCATCCATTGTGGATTTATGTCTGACCAATATTGTAGTTGTGTCTGTTGCCAACAAATCCATTCAGGCAGAACATGGATTCATCTGAGAATACAATTTGTCATAGAAAAACTGGGTTGTTGTTAATGTGCTCTAATATTAATTCACAAAGCTGATTTTTCTATCAGAATAATCCACTGAAAATTCGTGTAAAAGTTTAATTTTATACTGATGTTGCTTGGCCGTTTTACTTTTCATCACAGAACTTTGGCTTTTATTACATTCTAATACCAAATTTTTAGATACTTTTGAATTTTCATGCACATGGAGAACATTCAATGAAGTACTCTTATCAGCTGCATTTTTCAGGCAATCTGATCTAATTCCTTTACACTTCCAGTTTCAGTAAATTTGCTTACAATCCTTGTAACCATTGTATGTGTAATTGGAGCACAATCCAGATGTGTATTATAGATAAATTTGTGGCCTCGTAATAAGAGCATTGCTTGTCTCCATAGCCAACCATAATTAAAATTAGTCTTTCTTTTTTTTTCAGCATCAGATTGGATATTATTTAACATTAAATATCAGATTCTATCCCATAAATTAATCAATAACAATAAACTGTTTGAATATAAACAAATGATAGTAAAATAAACAGGCTTTCATGGATATAAATAAAGATTGTCAAATCACAGGGAAAATAGAATCTGAGCTATTCACTTGGATTTTTCTCCTATTCTGCAACAAACTATTCTTATATCTACCTCATGCTACTCAAGAAACTTTAGCAGAAATGGTTTTATCACTTAGTTCCTCCTGAGTGAAAGGGAAATAAGGGAATACCCTAGGCTAAAGCATGACCAGGATGAAAAAAGTGAATAATGACTTCTGATTTGAGAAAAGTATTGGAAATTTTAAAATGAATTCCAAGGAATATTCCATGAATAGTTAGCCCTACCAGGAAAAAAAAAAAGAAAAAAAAAGAGGATCTGGTAAAAATTATGTGTTTTAACGAGATCTACATTTTTTGTGTAGTAACTTTTTGCCTATCTCTTATGGTTTACCTGTTATACAAAAGTTATTCAGGTTAAAGAGCACTTCAGAAGCTATTCCCAAGATATTTAGGATATACATTTTATTTGTCATGTAAATATCTTCAATACACAGCATTTTAATCAAAATTGTTAAGAGCCATTTTTGAGAAAATAAAAAATTTCAAAAGATCTTCCAAATAAAGTGTAGATTGGAGTGGAGGTATTTTCCTCAAAAGCTTTGTGTCATTCTTGGAAGATATTAAACTTAAATACCAAGTTTAGATTTAACTAACTTTTCATTTGAGTTATGCTGTCCACACCTACCCAAACACACAAACACAATGTTTTTTAACAGTAGTATTTTTAGATTTATCCTCAAAATATGTATTTCCATTTCCTTCTCTGGCTACTACATACATACAATCAAAGTATTGGGTACAGAAAGTAAAACATGTTATTCTCTAATTTGAGGAAATTGAAGCTAATAACTGTGATGTAGTGTTACCATTTACTCACACCCTTATTATATAAGTGTTATTCTACTAAAAACTTTTTTATTTCTTTTAACAATAATGAACTGCACAGAACTATCTCTATGGATACTTTTTGAAAAGCTGTTGAAGACTCTATCCGAATCTGTAAAGAAATGTAGGATGTACCATTTAATAATAAAGTTGCAGTCATTTCCATTTGACCAGAAGTGGCAAAACATCATTAATATAAATTTTGAGTTCCTTGTAAATGAATAACTTCAAACACAAGAGTTTAGCTTTAATCAGCCACATGATTCAAAAGTTATTTAGGTTACAGGATTTTAAATTAATCCTGTAAACACTAGACATTGTTTTCTCATTGTCTTGTGTGTTTGAAACTCTATTTTTTTTCTCTTATATGCTTAAAACATCTTTAACATATCCATTTTCCCATTGGTTGAATTCTATTTCAGTATTTAAGTATATTTTTACCTTGATTTCTTCTATTTTGCAAAAATACAGTGAATTTTGTAGTGTATTATATACCCATGAATTGTTATTCTTGCCAGCCTCATGCTTTATTAAAAGCTTAGCATTTGTTTATTCTGCTTATACAGACTAACTGCTACTCTACAGCCTAATAGGGCATGTCTTCAGTTAGTATATGCTGGTCTCTGAAGCATGTCCTATTAAGTTTTTACTTTCCCTACTACTTATCTACACATAGTATGTAGAGGAAGTGCTGCATTCCACCCAAAAATTTGATACCAGGATTTTATTGGAAATAGACATTTTGAGACTCCCTGAGACTCCCTGAAATTAATAATAATAATAATAATAATAATAATAATAATAATAATAATAATAATAAAAGAAAATATGTGTATGCATGTGGTGCCTGTGTCAACAGGATAAAATTCAGCTAAATACCAAGTTTGATGTTTTAAGTTCAGCATCTTCCAAAGATGGTACCAAAGATTTTCAACTATAACCTTAACTTAAAAAATTTTTGTTATGTTTGTGTTTCTCAAAAATGTCTCTAACAGTTGATCAAAATACTATATATATATATATATATATTTCAAACATTTGAATGACAAATGAAAAGTATATCGTAATTTTTTTAGAATAGCATGTAAAGTCCTGTTCATTTTGAATGACTTTTGTATAATTCGTAAACTATAAGAGATAGATAATATCTTGCTTAATAAAAGAAACAGATCTTGTTAAACAACACAATTTGTGTTGTATTTGTTTGTTTGCTGGTTTTTTGTTGAGTTAACTATTTCTAAGATATTCACTGTTATTGCTTTTAATTTTCAAATACTTATAATTTTCTCAGCTGGGAAGTTGTTATTTGTTTTATCTCATAATCATGTAAATAATTTTCAAAGTCATCACATAGTGGTACACTCTTTAAAAATCTGATCCTCATTTTAACTTATTGTACCCTATAATGAAATATGAATTGAAAGTTTATCTGGATTGGTAAAAACTAGATAGAATAATAGGTTTTTGTAAGAATAATTGGTGGGGAGTGATGTGAGCACAGTGTATAATATAAATGCAATACATCAGATCTTTCTCCTAATAATTATTTTCTATCTTCTTTGCATGTTTCAAAATTCCTGCCCGTCTGTCTGTTTCCATAACAATATAGCATAATGTTGTGCAGTTTCTGCAATGATAAGTCACCTGTTACTTTTCTTTTCCTAATTATTTGCTTATCCTTGATCCAAGCTAGTTCTATAGCATTAAAATCTAAAAAGTATGGGAAAACAAATAATGGCCTGCAGAAAACAGAAATCATCCACTATGAACACCTCTAAGTTTGTTTATGTTAGACAGTACAGTTCTGATTTATGCAGCAAAAATCAAATGAGCATTATTGGTTCTTAAGTAATTAATATTATTTTTAATATAATAATTGGAAACTTTAAATTCATTGGTATATTTTTTATTATTATTAATATTTTTTTTTTATTGAAGGTAAACTTCAGTAAAAATTGTACTCATAGTATAATAATCTTATAATATTGTAATGAACCTTTTTATTATTTTTAGCAAGGGGTTTATCCAGCTGTAAAGGATGATAGTCTGTGACAGAAAATCAGAAAAAATTAAGAATTTCATTAAAATACGAAGGTTTTCAAGGCCAGTGATATGATGACTAAAAGAAAATAAAACCAGGCATGTAGGCCACTGGGCTACAAGCTCGGTTTTGTTTTGTTTTAGTCATCCAATTAAGACTTTGTTTTTCATGAACCCACTTCAAAGTTTGTAAGCAGTCACATTTAGTTGTAAATAAGAGGAGACTTTTCTAGGAACTGGTTTATGCCACCCACATTAACTATTATCAGTCTATTGCTTGCATTAATGTTAATATGAATGCCAAATTCCACCTTTCTGTACTAGCATTTCTTTTGCTGAATGCTTGCACTCTTGCACTTGTAAGAAGAGAAACTGGGAGATATCAGCAATGTCTATGAGTAATTATAGCACAAAGAACATTAATGTTAAGTTGATAGCATTAGGCAACACAGCATAGCTATAATACATGCATAGACTTCCACTGCGTGTGTCCTCATAGATGTTCTCAGCTTCCGGAGAAGGTTGCATCATCTTGAGGGTGATCACCAACATTTTGCTCATCAGGTCATGAGCATCTTTTTAGCTCCTGTCCCTGTTAACAACTCTCATGATGTCACATCTTTCTCCAGAAGTCTGAGAAAACCTATGCAATAGCAGAGATTAATAAATACTTGGATTGCCTCTCATCTTTATTTCCTGGAGATTGAAAGGTAATGCATTATCGTTTGTAGAATGTTTTGTGAATCTCTCACAAATCCCTTCCTATTTCTGTACCTTAGATTTCCATCCCAAATAGAATTTTTTATTCATCTGTGACTTATTAGAATATAAACCTCATTCATTTAGGATTTGTACATTAAATCATTCCCTTGTCAAATATATTGTTAGTTAATATTGATATACAAATGTATATACATAAATATCAATAAATGAGAATAAATATAATAAAATGGTTATACTTACATTTTAATTTGCTTAAATTAATATAAATTCCTGAATGGTGTAACAAAACTTTGGTAACTACTTGTGTAAATTAGTTCTTTATAGGTAGACTATTATATGTATGAATAAATATGTGGATACTGTTGCAACTGTTTTTAGTTCAACAAGTAACATGTATATGTTAAATGTTCATATTATGTGAGTGGTATATACAATTTGTTTTGTAAACATTTGTCTTTTTATGTTTAAAGTATGATAAGATATACAGGTAAAATATTTGATTCCTCAAATTCTTTTTAAGTATTTTTATAGGCTCTTGTTGCTATAATTTTTAATATTTTACTTTTGTGGTTTGAAGATTATATATACAGTGGAACCTCACTTATACATTTCTCAAGGGAGACTACTAAAATTCTCTATAAATGAGAAAACGTTTAACTTATTTTCTCTTCTGGTATGGACATTTTAATTACACACAAATAAAATTAGTGTAAACACTGTGCACTTTACATGACTTTAAAAAATCTTCAATTTTTTTCTGCTTTTTGGATTTTTCTGTACAGTCATACACTAGTTGATTATAAGCTCTAATCACTTTAACATCTTCATCATTAAGGCTTTGTGAAGACAGAAATCATTTTATTTCGAGGGCTTGAATTGCCTCATGCGCACTAGGAACACTTTCATAATATTCCTCTTGATCATCATCAGAATCATCAGATGAATCTTGAGGAACAATTTCTGAAACAATCTCACTGTCACTTTGGATAGCACAGGTAGAGAGATCTTGATCACAGAACACATATTCTTCAAAATCCATATCACTTTCCAAACAACTCCATTCTGAGGGGCCTGATAAAGTGGTTTCTTCTTCCACTTCCCCCTCTTCATCTTCTTCTTAGCCTGTCTTCTCTGCTGTTCTCTTTAGGATCCCAGCTTTAGTGAAACACTTGCAGATGGATTCAGATTTTACCCTATCCCAGGCGCACTGAATGAAATTTATAGTTTGCAAATAAACAAAATCACAATAAAACTTATTGTAGATGTACATGTGAAAAATAGAAGTTAAATTTAATTTAAGACTGTGTTCCATAGTTTATGGAAAGAAAATACAGTACAAACCTGGAGTACATTTATCTTCGGCACAACCTTCCCTGCATCAACATCAGCAACCACACGTTATACCAGCGGCTTCCTATACTGGACCTTCATGGCTGCTGTTATACCCAAATCAAGTGGCTGCATGCGACTGTGCACTTTGGTGGTGGAAAGACAAGTTTTATGTTACTACAGCTCAGCGAGATGGGATGTGCAGGGCAGTTGTCCAAAAACATCAGTATTTTTAGTTTTTCACGACACATTCAAGCATTCAGTTTTTCAAGGGAAGTAGTAACAATTGCGCTGGTTATCCAGGCCTTTTTATTGGCATCATATTGGACTGCAAGTGATTTGATACCTTCCAAACAGCTAGGCTTCGCTGATTTCCCAATGACCAATAGAGTAAGCTTAGCTGCTTCATCTGCATTTGTTGTAAGCAATACAGGTAATCGCTCTGTACTTCTTTTGCCCCCATGGCAAGGATCGCCCTTTATTGCGAGAGTTCTCTCTGGTAGGAGGTGAAAGAATAGTCCCGTCTCATCACAATTTTAGATGTCGGAAATGTTGAACTTTTCCACAATTTTAGGAATTTCATCTTTCCAGCAGTGTACATCTTCCTCATTGACTCTATTGGCCTCTCCACAAATTCTCCAGCCACTTATGTCATATCTCTTCTTAAACTTTTGGAGCCAGCTAACAGAAGCTCTAAAGTCATCCATCATGTTAAGCTGCTTTGCAAAATCTAGTGCCTTCTCTTGTAACATTTTTCCATCGATGGGAACATTTTTCTGACGATGTTGATTGAACCAGACTATAAGACATTTTTCTAAATCTGCAAAATGCCCTGTTCTCTTTACATTTTGATAGCTGCATCCAGGCTTTGATACGTTCCATACAGCCTCTTCATTTTTTATTATGTCAGTGTGGAGTATGATAGGCCCAAATGCTCAGCAATATTCTTCTTTGTTTCTTTAGGATTGTTTTTAACCTCATCCAGATTTTTTAATTTTTCTCCAAGAGTTAAGGATTTTTTGTTTTCTTCCTTGCTAGTTGATATTCGCACATGTTTCTTCTCCTGTTTTTAAATCAAAACTCCACATAAAATAGATAAGTGACTGTTGGAACGAAATGATGAAAATGAAAGGATAAATGACAATGAAAACAGCACATTAGCAGTACTCGACTTAAAGCAGAGAAGTGACTGTTGGAACCAAGGTTAATAGATTGTTGGAACGATATAATGATAATGAAACGATAAGCATCTTTGAAAACCACAAACCAGGCAATTCCAAGGCTATACACAGCAAGCATACCACCATAGGTTTTTTTAAAAATGTATAAATGGATACATTTTGTGTATGGGGATCAGAAAAAGTGATGCATTACCGAGAAAATGTATAATCAAAAAACATATAATTGAGCAAAATTTTAATGGAGAATGACTGGTCCCTAAAATTTTAGCATATATATGCAAAAAATGTTGAAGTGAACAACATATAAGCGAGTTTCAACTGTATTTGTTTATTATTTATTTATTTATTTGAGGACATGGCCCAAACTGGAATACCATAAATTCTCTCAGACTATTTAATTTCACATTTGGTATTCCCTTCATATAAGCTTTTACACTGTTAATAGTTAGCTTTTTCTTGCTTGATGCAATCAACAAAAAGAAATAAACTTTGAAGTGGTGAAAAAATTATTAAAACCAGTCTGAACATAGAAACATGAAACAAATCTAACTGTAAAATTGTATTAATATAAACTAAAATATATAGCATAAATTAATGTTAATTCTAATGCAGGATGCCATATTAGAACCCCTTTTTACTAAAAATGTTGATGAAAACTGGGTTTTATTTATTGACGCTCTTAACTGCTGTGGTTCCCAGCATGCCATTGGCTGTGAAAGACTGTTTAATTTTGCTGAGAGGCCTCTTTATCAGGCTTGAGGTTCTTTTATGTGCTGTAAATCTATGACAAGGCACCAACGGTTTTGCTTCCCTTCAGAAGGAAACTTTATGTCCGAAAAAAATCCATCACCCTCAGGGTTTGAACTAGTACCAAATAATGATGATGGTGGTGATGATACCAAAAAAGGCCATTCTGTATCCAGTAAGAATTATACACATTATTATTAAAAATATGCATTTTCTATGATGATTCCCAGCAGAAGGCATTGGATTTTTTCAGGCAGAAAAATGTCTTCCTTCAGTATGGAAGTAAAGCCATTGGTCCTATGTCATAGATTTATGGCACAGAAAAGAACCTCAATCCTGATAAAGAGACCTCTGAGCAAAATTAAGCAGTCTTTCATGCCTAATATAGAATGGCATGTTATGAACCACAGGAGTTAAAAGAGCATCCATCAATAAAACTCAATACAATTCTATGTTCACTGATTTGTTGTATTACTTCCTATAGGTATTGTTTAATTTCTGTAGTGATGTTCTTGAATTGCTGTCCATTATGATAGTAGAAATAAAAAAACATGGACACAGCCATCATCTCCTCTCCTGTTTTCCTTTCTATGCATGTATATATCTAAATCTTAATGGAAACAGTGGAATAAACATTTGTTTTTGCTCTTGCATTCTTCACACATAGTCTTCCTTTATATTCATGCCTACATCTGTGTCACAGGATATTTTGAAGGGAAGAACCAACGAGCAAGCACTGTTGGATGCAGCAGAAAAGGGAGACGAACGTGCAGTGAAAGCATTATTGAATTGTGGTGGTGATGTCACTGCCAGTAAATACTGCAGTGACTGTGGGGATGTTACCTCGCTCCACCTTGCAGCCAAGAATGGACATGTTAACATACTGACACTGCTAATTGAGTCAGGTGTCAGTGTCAATCTAACAAACAGCAACAGAGATACTCCATTGCATGTAGCGGCTTGCTTTGGTCATTTGCCTGCATGCAAGTATCTTCTGGATGCTGGCGCAACTATTGATTGTTGCAATAAATACAACAATACACCTCTACGTCTGGCTTCTGCAAAAGGACACTTTCCAGTTGTGAAGCTTTTGGTGGAACGGGGTGCAAACATTTCTTTGAGAGGGAACATGAATAAAACAGCACGCGAAAGAGCTGAAGAACTTGGATATAATCATATTGCAGAGTGGTTGAAATCACAATAAATTTAACATATGTTAGTCTTACAAAGAAATATTTAATCTATTTATTGTAACATATTTGAACAGTATTGCATTGTTGAATCTCACCAAGTTGTTCACAAAAGGTTCTTGCACCTTGCACATCAATAAGCCAGGCTTCATCAGACACACTTGTGATAGAATCTCACCAAACTTAACTGCCAAAGAACTATATTCCTTTTTAAATTTTACCATACAATGGAACATGATACATATCTATTTTATAGCCAAATGTCATTATTTATGATGAAATATTTGCACTTTGTGCATAGAAATGAATGAAGGAGAGAATAAAAAGTATTGTTTTTGAGGTCTATGTACTTTGCTCACTTGTTGCTTAAAATAAATGTGATATATTTGTTGCACCTGTGATATTCAATGAATCTGTTGTTTACTATGCTTAAGGTTCACAGCAGATGAACACCTAAGCTTTGTACCCTTTTAATTTTCTTTCTTCAGTATGCATAGTAGACATAGGAGGCTTGATCTTCCATTAACGTCTTGCCTGTTCACTTTTTATTTATCTTATAATGGAACTTTCTGTCTGCTAACTCTCCTTCTTAGTTGGCTGTTTAGGATGCCTATTTTCTTTCTTCTACTTTTGCTGTTTAGAAGCTTCTTATCTTTCATTCTGCACCTAGGGCTTTGCTTTTCTTTTGATAGTCTTAAGTCAAACTTTTACAGAGAACTCCCTCTTAGAAGTTCCCTTAAAATGTGTATGTAAGGCCATGCAGTAGATGTAATTTTGCTTTCTATTTTGTATATTTGTCAGCTGTATATTTTGATGCATATATTTCTGCTGTTCCTTAGAATTTATTCAAGTATTGAGGCACATTTTAAATACTAGCAGAATGTACAGACTATTAGCAGGTCCACTGTTTAAAACATCTGAGCATAGCGTATAGGAGAAGCGTGATCACTCCAGTTTGCTATTATAAGCTCAAGCAAAGGAAGTGGTGGTCGCACGAAGCAGTGACAGTGATTATGCTGGTTTAGCCATTATTAGTAAGCATTTAATTGCTTTTTAATGCATAACCAATTACGTAATTATGTTTATAACAAATGTCAGTCAGCTTATTGTCTTCAGATAGTATCTCTGTTATGCAGGTTGTATAAACATCTGCATGATTAGTTTTAGTGTGAATACAGTGCATAACAAATAGCAAGATGTCCTAACATTTCACATTTGGCTGCAGGTCTCATTATGATCAATCTATATTCACTTTTCCACAAACTGTTTAATTAAAGTTGGTGCCAGTTGTAAATGAAGAAACTGTAGAAATACCAAGACAAAGATGGAAAATAAAGCCAAATGCAGTTTTTTTTCCTAATTTGCCCAAGTAGTTTTCAGAGGCAATTGAGAAACATAAGTTTCCTGTATGCTTAGAAGACAAAAGTCAGGGAATTTTAAACTTCATGAACTCCAACCTCATTTAATCATCACTTCATTCATCATCCAATATGAGCTACCAGGCAAGAGATTTAAAAAAAATCTGGCTATAAATGCAACATCAATAAATGAGCTTGTGTATAGCAGTTCATCAAACTTGATAACCGAAGAATATGTCATGGAGACGATCACCAAGTTGAATAAATAAGGAACCAGAAAATTAACCTGTGTAGGATATGTTAATTGAAAATTGCCAAAGCTAGAAGTAAAGCAAAATCAAACACTGTTTTAATGCATTCAAGCCTGTTTGGGTTTATTACATAAACATACATACATAAACAAAGAACAGAAAATTGTAGTGGAAACAATGTTAAGGTCAATATTAGAAATGAATAGGGAATGGGTTATGATGAATCTCTCCTGGATTCTCTACCTTTGAAAATAAAATCTAAGGGTTGCAGACACTGTTTAAGACCTGAATTGCTTCCTTAACTCTGGAGTCCACTCAAGAAAATTAGTGAAGCGTCTTAAATGTCCTTATGGAAAAAATACCATGAAACAACACATTTTTTTATCATTTAAAAGAAACATTTTGGAATGCTAATTTTCAATGAAATTAAGCTAATTTATGTAGTTTAACCCAAGTGTATGAAAGGATGTAGTTTAATAATTTATGTAGTTCAACTCAAATGCACTAGTAATACTCATCATTTCTGGAACTATGTTACATATCATTCTATCTGTGTACCTTCAATGCTTAGTTTATCTAAAAGGTGGACATTTTGATACAAATTTGAATTTCCTATCACCTCTTTTGTAAACAAAATGTGCTGTCTTACAAAATTAATTGAAAATAAAATTGTACAATGACATAAATAGAAGACAAAATAGAGAATTTTGGCAGGTATTCATATTTGAGGATGTATGGACATAAACTGAAATTAACACTGGAAAAGAATGTTTAGTAGGATACCTAAACTGTATGACATGCATTAAAAATAACAACATATAAGCTGTGTTCCAATCTTCTCCATACCAAATCATCAGCAAATACAAAAAGAAACCAAACTTTTGACATAACATCTTTATTGCTTATTGTATAATACAGGTTGACTTATATAGAGCTGACACATTTCTTTCATTAATTGTTTCAAAACATGTTATGCTAGCGACAACTTATTATACCTAAATTGTAGAGGAATTCTGAGAGATTATTTACCTCTATAGCAAATGTTGAAAATGTCCTCCATCCTGCATAAGGCACAACTCAACACGTCGTTCCATGTTACTGGCCACTCGGAGGACTATTGTCAATAACTTGACTCTCCTTTGTGCTTCACATCGTCCAATGTCTGAGGACGTGTGGCGTAAACCCTGTCTTTTAAGTAACCCCATAGAAAGAAGTCCGGCAGAAGTCTGGAGATCTGTTCCAGTTATCGTAAAAATGACTTAATATAAGTTCAACATCTGCGCATCTAGTGACAAAGAATCAAAACTCCAGGAATAAAACATAAACATCTGTGCATCTAGTGACAAGGAATCGAAACTCCAGAACATTCTGCTTAATTTGGTATTAAAATTGGGTCATTGAATGAATTTCCAATGGATTAATTAAAGAAAGAAATGTGTCAGTTCTACATTTTAAGCACTGTTCCCCTCTACTGGCAATATGCCATTCCAGTAATTTCTTTCATTTTCTGGGATAGTGTGGACCTCTTGTCACATTGTTCTGAATCTCCGCTACGGTTTGGAAATTATGTCCTTTTAACATGTTTTTCAGTTTGGGAAACGTAAAATATCTGCTAGGGCTAGGTCTGAGAATAAGGTGGATTGGAATGTGATGTTTTGCTAGAGAGCTACAAACAAGGAGTGATACATGAGCCAGTGTATTGACATGATACAACATCCAATTCTGATTTTCCCAAAATTCAGACCTCTTCCTGTGCACAGCATCCCTCATGCACACCAGGATTCAACACTGATCTGTTTCTGGTCTTCAGGCAACAAAAGTGGCACACATTTTGCACTGATATCTCAAGTTTGTCTCTCAGAATGTGGCCATCATCTGTTGATGTGGAGGGATCATCATTGACTGACAATCTACCCATTGAAAACACTTAAACTATTAATGGCATTGTGTCGACTTATACAGTCCTCCCAGAATACTTGGCTAAGCAATAGCAGTGTCTCTGTGAATAGTTTGCCAAGTTTGTAGCAAAATTTCTCACACACGTGCATACACATAAAAGTCATAAGTCATTTTATTCATCCTTTAAAATGTACAATAAAGTTTAAATCTATGTACATGATTACAATGTGTATTTACAATTTACATTTGTACTCTTCCATGCTATAATATACATTCTCAATTAAATATTTTTTTTATTGTGCTTAGAACCACTTTAATATTACAAATTTCTTTTGGTAATCTGTTATATAATTCTTTTCCCATGCTTCCAAGCCTCTATTATTTAATGTACCTCTAAGTGCTGTTCTGTAATAGTTGTCATTGTTTCTCAAAATATATGTATGTATATTACTATTTTTGGATTCATCTAGATCTTGTAAAATTTACTTTACTTTCTCATAAATATATATGCATGGGACAGTTAAGATATTTGAAGTTTTAAAAATATTCCTACAACTGTGTCTTCTATCTACTTTTCCTAATATTCTAACTTCCTTTTTTTGGAGTTTAAAGATTTTTTTTCATTTCCGCTACTGTAATATTCCCCCCCACACACACACACTCACTCACTTACTTACTCACACACATTGTTCAAGCTCTTTCATCATCACTTAGACATTAATCTGAGCAGTTTTTTAATGTGCATACTCCATTGGTTGTAGCTCGCTTATTGTCAGAGCAAAACTCGAAAAATGGGTTTGTTGTCTAACCTGCTGTTACGTGTACTCAGTAGCTGCAGTGTGCACTATTTTAGCTTGGTTTCTTTTTGAACACACCTTACATTTCAGTAATACTAATTAAAGAATTTGATTCAAGCAAGGGCCTTTCATACCTCATGTTTGCAACAAGGAAGATTCTATTATGTTTGGAAAAGATTTTCTCTGAATAGTTATTCTGTGCAAACAGCTTGAGGAGGATATATTTTTGGAATACCTGGATGGCTTAAATGAAATTCAAGAGAAGTGGTCACATTTGAGCCATTCCTTGTACTGAACAGACTTCTAACTTAAGTTTTTAAGCCTTTTATAGACAAATCAAAGATACCTTTATACTTTAGTTTTGGCCAAATTTAATTATTTTGCATTTTTTGTGACATAAAAATTCTGGAAAAAAGTACACAAACTAATTCATATACATAAATGCTCATTCCCAACATATTTGTCATATGAAATTAAGAAAATGTTATATTAAATTAAAATAAATTTTAATTCAACCAAAAAATTTCAAGCCAAAAACAATTATATTCTCATTATATATTTTTATCTTTAAAAGTTTTGCTTTTTTATTTTGGTTTAAAAGTCTTCTTTAAATGATTAAGCAGATTATAGTAATATGGCAATTACCTCTGATGAAAAAGAAGTTATTAAAAAATCTAAAAATCAAGCTATATACTCATAGTTTGGTAAACATGTATTCACTACTCATTATATTACAATTATTAAACAAATCTTTTTGCATACTTATGTTACTTTAGTTATAATTTTAAAAATAATTTTCCCTAGCTTTTCCATGAACAAACTATTCTTACAATAGATTATTCTTTATCTACATCTTGCTAATTGAGATGCACATTGACAGAATTGCTCTTATTACTTGCCTCCTTGTTAGCAGAAGGGAAGTAAGGGAATACATTAGGTTAAAGCAATAGTCAAATCTT
The DNA here is from genome assembly GCA_030762935.1 of Hymenopus coronatus. NCBI lineage: Eukaryota > Metazoa > Arthropoda > Insecta > Mantodea > Hymenopodidae > Hymenopus > Hymenopus coronatus. The sequence goes on along the minus strand of CM060894.1, from coordinate 124,148,652 downwards.
TTAAAAGCTGGTTGCTATGTGAAACATTTGAGGTTTGGTTCACTTTGCTTGGTGCCATAGTTTAAAATTGAAACTAATGACAAAGAATATTTAAAAAAACGGACAACTGAGAAAACCATATGACATAATTCTGTATTTTAATGAGATCTACATTTTCTCTGTAGTAAGTTTTTGTCTAAATCTTACTGTTTGTCTAACTGTTATGCAAAATTCTACAACTCTCCAGAATAAGTGATCTTCAGAGGCTATTTCCAGAAAATTCAAAGTATACATTTTATTTCTGATGTAAATATCTTTAATATACAGTATTTCAATCAACATCATTAGAGCCATTTTTGAGAAAAACAGACATTTTTCCAAATTTGTCCATGTAAAATTGTGTTTATGGTAACATTGTTAGTTTGTGGTAGGAGGATTTTCTTGAAAATCTTCATACATAAACATCTTTTCCTAAAAATATTTTTTTCAGACTCAGGAGACCTCAAAACATATTTGCAGTGAAATCTCGACATTGAATTTTTGGGTAGAATACAAATCCCTTCTCTAGCTACTATGTACATGCATGCGCACACACCCACACGCACGCTCACACACACATACACCCACCCACCCAGTAATATAAGCATGATCTCCATTTATCATCTTTATGGATGAAGAATTTCAGGTTGGGACAGCAATTAATGAGTAAAAGATTTCTAAATAAATGTTGGTATAGCTATTAAGCGGCTTCAGCAAAACCTGGTGCTGGACAGAATATGCTTCGGTTTACACATATTACTCAGGTCCAGCTGACACATCACTTCTTGATACCGATACCATGCTGGAAAATGCATAATATATCTCTCTCATTGTATTAATTCTAAAATGCTTATTATTCTTCTTTATTTATACTGTCTTGAGGAAAAAGGTATCATAAATGTTCTCTGATTGCTAATATTTAGTCAATAGTCAGATAATAACAATACAATAGAATTAGAGAATGGGCAAGAAAAAATATCAGTGCAGTTAAATTTAGTAGTTTGCAAGCTTTAGCTGTCCTGTTTTACAAACTATATTTAAGTAAACTCATTTAATTAAGTGTATTCATAGTAATTTTTACTTTCTCTACATATACTATATACATAGTGTATAGAGAAGGTATTGCACTCCACCAACAAATTTGATATCGAGATTTCACCAGAAATATATTTTTAGGTTCCCCTGTATCCAAAAAAAAAAGTGTTTGCAGAAAAAGGTCCTTGTGTGTGTGTGTCTGTGTGTCTGTGAAACACCATAACTAAAACACGAAAATTCAGTAAAATACCAAACTTGGTACTTAAGTTTAGTATCTTCCAGGATTGCGACACAAAGCTTTTGAGAAAAATCCCCCCACCCCAAATACCCTTTACATGGAACTTTTTTTCGAAAATTTTGATTTTCTAAAAAATGGCTCTAACGATTTTGATTAAAATGTTGTATATTAAAGACAAATAAAATGTATATTTTGAATTTTCTGGGAATAGCCTCTGAAGACTACTTTATTCTGAGTGAATTTTACGGAATTTTGCATAACTGCTAAACCATAAGAAATGGACAAAAACTTACCACTTAAAAAATGTAGAGCGCATTAAAGCACACAATTTATGTTGTATACATTTTTTTCGTGGAGCTGATCGTTTTTGAGATATTACTTGTTTTTGGTTTCAGCTTTGAAAAACTTAACTTTTCTCATACAGGAATTTGTCAACTCCTGTCCATGCAAACAAAGGAACTTCTGTCACATAGCAACCAGCTTTTGACTATCACCTTAACCTATGGTATTCTCTTATTTTGCTTCTATTTACAAGGAAGCAAGTAATAAGACAAATCTGTTAATTTTTTCTCCATTAGCATGAAGTAAATAGAAGCATAAGCTTTTTAACAATAATTTGTTACAGAGATGTAGAGAAGGTCATGTGAATGGAACACGTCAGATTTTTAAAGATATGTACCTAATGAGGTTCTACCATGACACTCCATTGGCTGTATTCAGATACAAACTCCAATATCCTGCTGCTTAAATTATTTTTTATTTTTTGTCCCATCCGGAAACTTGGCACACATGTATTTTATAAAACAGGGAATATTGTGATTGCTATTAAAATTTTAAGACTGAGTATGAAATATAAAAATACAGCATTGAAAAAGTACTATATTGAATAGAAAAAACCCTTGATTTAGTCTTTGTATTACATCACCAAGAACATTATTAAAAGTATAAATTATTATCTTGTAAATAAGCTGGTCTATTCAAATCCATTAGTAGAAGAGAAAAATCCATTTGTATATAAGGCTGCACATGCAAATACATATGTTTTTGTATTGAATATCGGCAAAAGTAATATATCTTTTAAAAATAAAAATATATGTATGTAATGTTTTCAAACATAATGAGGAACAAAAAGGTTTAAGTAAAAAATCAGACACTTTATGGAAAAATGTGCTTCAAAATTTCCTAGTTTGATGTGCAATGACTTAGGTTGTTGTGAAAAACATATTACAATGTGTCTTCCGCCTAAGCTTGTATTTCAGTACTTGAAATTCAGAAGTTTCTTTGGTACTAAAGAAATAAGGAAGGAGATCTCTTTGTCTAAGGCAGCATAATAGCATTCTCTGAAATAGTAAAACATTCCCAAAAGCAAGTCTTCAAAAATATTAATTTTGATACTTATAATATGTATCCATATGTAGTTAGTAATGAATGAATGGTTTCATTTCATTACAAACAGTGGTGCCATCTGGATGGTGGATCATTGCAACTTATGTGTGCACACATCCACTTCTGTATGCTATGATCTGGGTTAAATTTAAATGGTAAATGCATTTGGATGCAGTGATCAGCAACATAATTTTAGTGTTTGAAATAATTATTTCACTGCCTCCTGATATGCAAAAAGATATATACTGTATATTAATAAGCATACATGTCAAATATAATTTTAAAAATCTGATGTGTTCCATTCACATGACTTCCTCTACATCTCTGCAACAAATTGTAGTTAAAAAGTTTATGCTTCTATTTACTTCATGCTAATCTAGAAAAATTAGTAGAAATAGTCTTATTACTTTCTTCCTTGTAGGTAGAAAGGAAATAAGGGAGTGGCATAGATTAAAGCGATGGTCAAAGCTGAAGTTCCTTTGTTTGTATGGACATTAGTTGACAAATTCCTGTATGAGAAAAGTTAGATTTTCGAACCTGAAAACAAAAACAAGGAATATCTCAAAAATGATCAACTCCAAGAAAAATATGTACACAACATAAATTGTGTGTTTTAAGGTGCTCTACATTTTTTGTGTGGTAAGTTTTTGTCCATCTCTTACGGTTTAGTAGTTATACAAAATTCCGGAAAATTCACTCTAAATAAAGTAGTCTTCAGAGGCTATTCCCAGAAAATTCAAAATATACATTTTATTTGTCAGGTAAATATCTTTAATATACAATATTTTAATCAAAATCGTTAGAGCCATTTTTTAGAAAATAAAAATTTTCGAAAAAAGTTCCATGTAAAGGGTAGCTTGGGGTGGGGGGATTTTTCTCAAAATCTTTGTGTCACATCCCTGGAAGATTCTAAACTTAAATACCAAGTTTGGTATTTTAGCGACTTTTCGTTTTTGAGTTATTGTGTTCACAGACACACTGACACATGGACACACACACACATACACACACAGAGACCTTTTTCTGAAAATACTTCTTTTTAGATAAAGGGGACCCTAAGACATATATTTCCGGTGAAATCTCGGTATCAAATTTTTTGGTGGAGTGCAATAACTTCTCTATATACTATGTACATAGTTCGTATAGAGAAAGTAAAAAGCAGGCTAAAGCAGATGTGGGAACATAATACCTTTTAGCATTGAGCTTGCAACTAAGTCTCTTTTAATTGACTGCACAACAATAAAGTCATTTGTATGAGGGGGGAGGGGAAATTAGCATAAGAAAGAATTTTATTGGGACATGATTGTAAAGGGGTTTTTTCACTTGTGAATCAGTCATCTTGTATTCTCATTGTTGGAGAAGCAACATTATGATATTTAGATTTCTTATTCAGTATAGGGAGTGTGTTCTTTTTATCAACAGGTGGCATTAACTATTCTTTGGACTGCCATTAAGGAGAAACCTGCACAGCCAACCAATTATATAAAGCAGCAAGCATTTTAATCTCCCTGGCATGAAAATAGCAAATGTTGTGTATTGTTGCTAGTGAAATGCAAAGTTTAGTTATACACCATTCTGTTGAATAAATGCTCTTCCAATGGAGGGCATCCTTGAGGCTATTTTATCTTCTGCACGTCAACTCCTAATTTCAATTTGCAAATATAGATCTACTAACTCGAGTAACCCAGTCTGTAGTTATGATAATCAATCCCTTTAGAGGGCTAGAATGAGGAGCTAATAGAAAAGGAGAGAGCGATTTGCTTAAGTAATTATAACATCTCTTACAAGGGAATTAAATGGGTGATTAATACTCAGGGTTATTAAGGATAAGTCCTTTATGACAGATGAGGCAATTCTGCTCATTGGGTAATAATTATGTGCTAACAGACCTGAAGATTGTATGGAAGCAGGACCACCATCAAACTCTGCCTAGAATTAATAATCCAAATTGAAGACATGTTAAATATGCAATACAAGAATTGTCAGATTACTAATTTTTTGACAACTCAAAAGAGTTAATGTGCCACATATGTTTAGATAAGTAATTGTGCTTTAAACAAATTATTATTTGCAGAAGACAGGAAGATGAATTAGAAATATCAGTATAGCTTTTACATAATATGGTATATTATACATGTATATTATAATACAGCTAAACAGCTATAATCTACAATATCTACAAATATCAAGAAAAAATCTAAAGAATGTCTTGAATAGTAAATTTTCAAAATTTTAATAAATGGGAATATAACAGAGTAGCTCAGTCATAGTCTACTATTATGTTTCTTATAATAAAGATGATCTGCAAAACAATTCTATAAATTTCATACATATGCACAATTTTTATGTTAGTCCTACAGACAAAGTAATAAAAAGATGTTTTCTAAGATAATGACCACTCCATAATTATTATTCAGATGACATTTGGGTGCTTATAGGAATAGGAAAATTAGGATAGAGAGTGCTGAGAGTAAATCTTGAGTTTGTTGCTGGATGTGCTAAATGAAATCAGTTACTAATTTTCCTTAAGTTCTGTGATGAACTGTATACATTAAGCTTAAAATTCTTAGTAGATGAAAAGTAATTGGAAATAAATTTTCCATAAATGAATAGAATGAGAATAAATTAAAAAAACAAAAGAAAGAAAGGGAAAAAAGGGGATACATAATGCTGTCCTATTGTTAAGAAAAATGTTGGTTGTCCAAGAAGAAGATGGAGGGATGGCTTGAGTTTCTGATGAATAGAATGGACCTGAGTGTTTCATTGTGATGGTGGTGGCAGCAATGGATGTCATTTACACATTTGAAACTTGATTTAAAAATTTGATGTGCTCCATTCACATGACTTTCTCTACATCTCTGTAACAAATTATTATTAAAAAGCATATTCTTCTATCTACATAATACTAATTGAAATAAGCATTAGCAGAAATTGTTCTTACTACTTGGTTCCTTGTAAGTAAAAGAGTAAAAATCTAATGTGTTCCATTCACATGATGTCCTCTAGCTGTTCGGCAAACAACCTTTTATTCAAAAGATTAATCTGTTATCTATATTATGTTGATCAAGATAAACATAAGCAGAATTAGTCCTATTACTAGTTTCCTTGTAAATAGAAGGAAAATAAGAAAATCCATAGGCTAAAGCAATAGTTTTGTGCTTTAAAAGCCGGTCACTAGGTGAAATAATTGAAATTCCAGTCTCTTTGGTTGCCAGGAGTAAACAAATGAGAAATGGGAAGAAAGATATCATCCCATTTGAGAAAAGTTTAAGTGGCTAAATTTAAATGATAATCCGGATTATCTCGAAAATGGTTAACTCTACAAAAAATGTATATTATAATTTGTGTGTTTTAAGGAGGTCTACATTTTTTGGGTAGTAATTTTTGTCTATCTCTTATGGTTTACCAGTTATGCAAAAGTCACCCAGAAAGAAGAGGTCTTCAGAGAGATCATTCCCAGAAAATTCAAGATATATATTTTGTTTGCCATAAAAATATCTTAAAGATAAGGTATTTTAATCAAGATCATTAGAGCCATTTTTTAGAAAATAAACATTTTTAAGAAATGTTTCATGTAAAGGGTAAATGAGGGTCGGGGGATTTTTTTGAAAACTTTCGTATCACATCCTTGGAAGATAATGAACTTAAAATTCAAGTTTGATATTTAACAGACTTTTTGTTTTTGAGCTATGCTGCTTACACACACATTTTTCTAAAATTACTTTCTTTTTATTCAGGGGGTCTCAAAACGTGTATTTATGGTGGCGTCTCAGTATCAAACTTGTAAGTGCATTACAATTCCTTCTTCTCTATATACTATGTATATAGTACGTGTAGAGAAAGTAAAACTAAAATCCCACATATCAAAAAGCAAAACTTTCACATTGGATCTCTATGTTCTATGTATAAATTAATGTTTTCACAACTACAAAATATTGCATTGATCTAACATCTACTTTCAATCAATGGATTAAAATTCTTGCTGATTTAGACAACCTAAAATAGTATTGCTTGCCTCAGATACCTATGTTTGTTGATTTGTGCTTTATTTTTCAATGAGGCAATTTGAAACACATATTGCTGCATTACAAAGTGACACAAGAGATTTTGGGATGAAATTCATTCATGCCTCTCAAGCATACAGTTGACTTTATTTATTATTTTATATAATTATAATAAATAGAGATTTGTTCATTTGATTTTTAGGTAATTAATATTATTTTGATATAATAATTAAAATAATTTGAGGTGAAATTTATATTATTTTGAGTTATTTATATAAATATTATAGTATGATTATTATGAAATTAAAAATATAAACTAGGTGATCCATGGCTACCTGAGTGAATTATTTGAGATACATTTTCAATTAAAATGGGGCAATTAAAAAATGGTTGTTTTATTGAAATGGTCACAAACGTAAACCTGCAACTCTCATTTACTACATAGTGAATAAAGTTTATATTAACATTGAAACGCAGTACAAATATAGAAAAAGATTGATCCAACTTTTTGAAGTACATACAAATACAGAATGGGAGGTGAATAAGAGCAAAATATGTATCAACATATAGATAATTAGTTATATTGGTATATATTCAATTCAATTTATTTATTGCTCATGAAAATTTTACAAGCATGGAGCATTATCAAAATTTAACACACAATACTCCAAATTATTCAATTGTACACAATCATAGTTACAAATCTAAAATTGACATCTAATAATAAATAACTTGTTTTACAAAATGTACATACAGTTTAAGAAAGATTTTCAATTCTATACCTTTACAAAACATTGACTGATAATAAATAATTAAAAAAAAAAATTGTGAATGCAAGTTAAAATCAAAGTCTATTTGTTATTTACACATTTTTACATAAAATTATATTATATTTTAATTTAGTTCCTTATCTCTCTTTTTAATCAATCTCACCATAAAACAGCAATAGGTTTTCTTGAATCTAATTTTGTCAATTTTTATAATGTTTATTATTTTAATGTAATAGGTGTTCCAGTTTGTATGGACACTTCTCAAGTAGATGATTTTTTAATTCTTTTGCAAAGGTATTTTTCCCTGAGCAATCCTTAATTTTTTTTTTGTAGAACATTATACAGCATCCCCATAATTATAGGATCCTTTTTTGTTAAGGCCCTGTTTAGGTGTACTCTGTAATAGTTTGCCTTTCCTTTAGTGCTATAGGAATGAATGTCTGTATTTTTGAGGAGTGGTTTGTTTTGAGCCAGTATTATTATTCTATATGCATAAATGTCAATAATGGTTAAGATTTTATTATTTCTAAAGAATGGCTTACATGTATCAGTAATTTTTATGTGATAAAGATAACGTATGCATCTTTTCTGTAGCAGCATTAACCTATTTAATTTTGTCATACCACATCCTCCCCAAATTTCTATACCATATTCCAGGTGGATATATATTATTCCATAATATATAGATTTAAAGTTTTAAGTTGTTCTACATTGAGGTAGTTGGCAAAATATTTTAATAGGTAAGCATTTTTTGTATTTTTTTGCAGATTTCTTTTACATGCTTTTCATAAGTTAAATGTTTGTCTAAATATATTCCTAAAAACTTTTGGCTAGGCACCTGCTCTATCTTAATATTTTCTGGTGTTATATTTATGTTATTTTGTTTTTCATTTCTATTTGACTGGTGTCGAAAGTGAATAAGGTTAGTCTTTTTAATATTTAAGTTTAAAAAATTGTTGGACAAGTCATTTGAAACCTGAGAAAGATTCTGAGTAATTTTATCCTCTAGATGTATAAAGTTTCTACCCTTACAGATGAGTGACGTATCATCCACATATGATGTAACTTTTAGCTCAGTGGATTCTGCCAGATCATTTACATATATAATAAAAAGCAATGGTCCTAAAACAGATCCTTGAGGAACCCCTGATTTTACATTTTGAGTGTTTGATTGAATAAGCTTTATTTAGTTTCCATACTGCCAATAAAGTTCATAACATTGTTTGCGATTAAATAAGTAAGACTGCAATATTTCATTATTTTACCTCTTAAGCCATAAGTTGCTAGTTTTTTTAATAGTAGCTCATGTGATACACAATCAAAAGCTTTTGATAAGTCTAAAAATAAGCCTACAGTATTTACACCTTGTTCCATGTTTGTCATCACTTCATGAATAAAGTCAACAGTTACAGTAATAGTTGAGAATCCTTTTCGAAATCCATGTTGGGAATTTGTTATTAGTGGAGTGCCATCATAGTGAAACCATTTAACAAATGTTCAAACAAAATTTAAGCACTTTAAAACTCTTCACTTACATGTAAAATATTTTTAAGACTAGTTTTAGGGAATGACCTCCCTATATTTAGCTAATTTATCAACAGCTGCTCCTGTGTTGTGACTGGTTCTATGAGAGTTGTGCTGCCATCTATTATCCTTGTTAACTGGATGACATCATTTGTGGCAGGAATCTCAAAATACACGATACTTCCTTTGTTCTTATGAATAAAGATACTTTCCTATATGTTAAATTCCAAAGGTTGTTTTAATGTTTGATCAATTTTATTTCTGGTTCTATATTGTAATTCTCTGACCAGAAATGGTGAGCTATGACTGACTTATCTATATATTTTAATCTATTGCTTCTCATGTGTTTCCTTTTTTCTAACATCCAGATTTCTCCTTGTTTGCCCAAACTACCAAAATATTGCCAAGATTGCAGTAAAATATACATTGACTGTGTGTCCAAGGAGCTACCATGGCAACTGGCTCTTCTACTAATCAGCAATTTAACACAGAGACCTGAGTGATTTTGGATTTCTATTATTTCCATTAGGGAGGGAGTATTATTAATCAATCTCAGACTCTGAAATGCAAAATGAATTTATGAATACATTTATGTTACTATCTTCAGATTTGAAAGCTGAAGAGTTTGTAATAAAAAGTGGGTTTATATTGGATGTAGAAGCAGATCATTCAAAATATCTTGATGGATCATTAGTTGGCCCACAGTCATTTAAATATTTCTTTTTATGTTGTAAAAAATGCAACAGTTAGACAACTGCAATTCTGCCTATTAGTCCAAAATGGCTGTAACATATTCTCTCAAATAACATTTTGTATTTGTTGGTGGTTTCCTCAGCAATGTTGAAAAGTGAAGTAATTTTGACATGCTACCCAGGAATGCTTTTGGAAATGTACATATGAGATTAAAATGTCCTTATACCATGTACAAGTGTAATGTGTATATGTAACCAACATGGTAGGTTTAATCAGCAACAGGTAGTTGGCCATTTTGGAGGGAACAAAGACAATTTTTGTAATTCAGATTTCCATCATTAAATACTGTTTTACTTCAGGCAGTGTTTCTTTTAATATTTAAAATTAGTCACCCAAACATCAAACAGAATATCATAGATGCTAAATATGTGACTTTCACTAAACAATGTTTAAGGTGTTAACAATCATGATAATAAGATATATAATTATCCTTATTTAGTTGAATTAAGTATGAAGCAAATTAATTGTAATCCACTTTTGAAAGATATCACAAAACCAATATGGTAATAGCATGTTTTTACTTTTAACTTATTTATACATGTTGGGAGGTAAGTACAAATAATTTGAGTTGTAGTAAAGAACAATGCATATAAACATGTAAGTGTATTCAAAACTTGCAAATATGCATAGAAGCTTGTGACAGTAATGTGATTAAATAAAAAATAAAAGAATGAGTCGGTTTTTGTAACACATACATCACTTATTTTTACTTACTGGAGACTGGTTTCGGGTAACAGTTGTTCCCATTTTCAACCCTTAATTCCGACTAAATCTTTCTTCGTTGGCGACAACGATGGGGTGGTGGTGTATTAGTTGTGGAGGCATCTGTTGTTGGATCATTGAACTTCCAGAGGTTGCTGTAAGGTGGCAAATCAAAATTCATGATATGGCTCTTTTTCTTCATGATGTAGATCTTCTCCCAGACATGTAATTCTGTGCGTTTATAAGCTGGTTTTAATAGTTTTATATTTGGTGTGATTTCGTGTCCTGATGTCCAAAAATGATAGGCAACTGCTGATTTCTCTATTTGTTTGTATTTTAGGTTTCTCATGTGTTCCTTTAATCTGGTCTCCAAACTTCTCTTTGTCCTTCCGATATACACCAAATTACAGTCTGAGCATTTAATTTCATAAATTCCCGGTTTTTTGTCTGCAGGTATAGGATCTTTTAAATTTCTGCACAGCAGTTTCTGAATGCTGTAGTTGTTTTTTGGAGCTAAGGTGATGTTATAATTCCTGAATATTTTCTGAAGTTTGTTGTGTGCCCAAGGATGATAGGTGAATTTTCTGAATTGAGGTTGGTCACTGGGGTTCTTTAGGGTGGTTGTGTGTGTTATGCGATTCAGTTTTTTGTATTTATGTATTCTTTTGTCAACTGCACTTTTTTGGAAACCGTTGTTGGTAGCTGTTTGGAGTATTTGTTGGTATTCTTTTTGGTATTCATTCTTCTCCATGGGAATGTGTACTAGTCTATATGTTAAACTGTTCAGGACTGCATATTTGTGTGTTGTAGGGTTGTAGCTGTCAATCTTTATGTGGTTATCTGTATTGGTGGATTTTCTATATATTCCAAATGTCAGGCTATGCTCTTTTGTTCTTATTATTCTAATGTCTAGGAATGGCAGGGCTCCTTCCTGTTCGGTCTCAATAGTGAACTGAATGGACTTGTTTTGCAAGTTAAGAAGTTTGAGTGCGTTTTGCAAGTTAAGTTGAGTGCATCGTTTACGAGTTTTTCTGGAACTATGGCAATGATGTCATCTACATACCTATACCATTTTTTGTATATATGTGGGAATGAGTCAGTAATGTGTATTTCAAAATTACTCATGTATAGGTCGGCTAGGAATGGTGATAGAGGATTCCCCATTGCAAGTCCCGTTGTTTGTGGGTAGCATTTATTCTGAAATGTAAAGTAATTCTGTTTTACACATAAATTGGTTAACTGGACAAGATCTTCTATTTCTTCTGTTGGTATGTTTATGCTTTGTAGCCAGGTTTTCAGAGGTTTTTGTAGTTCGTCTATGGGTATGCTGGGGAATAGGGAGGTGACATCAAAGGATAATATCTTATCTTTAGGTGAAACACTGAAATCTTTCAGGTGATTAATCAGGTCCAATGAATTTGATACACTTTTACTATTGAATTTTGGGAAGGAGTTAAATCTTTGTGTGAGCCATTTGGAGAGTTTATATTGGCTCACACAAAGATTCAACTCCTTCCCAAAACACACAACAAACTTCAGAAAATATTCAGGAACTATAACATCACCTTAGCTCCAAAAAACAACTACAGCATTCAGAAACTGCTGTGCAGAAATTTAAAAGATCCTATTCCTGCAGACAAAAAACCGGGAATTTATGAAATTAAATGCTCAGACTGTAATTTGGTGTATATCGGAAGGACAAAGAGAAGTTTGGAGACCAGATTAAAGGAACACATGAGAAACCTAAAATACAAACAAATAGAGAAATCAGCAGTTGCCTATCATTTTTGGACATCAGGACACGAAATCACACCAAATATAAAACTATTAAAACCAGCTTATAAACGCACAGAATTAGATGTCTGGGAGAAGATCTACATCATGAAGAAAAAGAGCCATATCATGAATTTTGATTTGTCACCTTACAGCAACCTCTGGAAGTTCAATGATCCAACAACAGATGCCTCCACAATAAATACACCACCACCCCCATCGTTGTCGCCAACGAAGATAGATTTAGTCGGAATTAAGGGTTGAAAATGGGAACAACTGTTACCCGAAACCAGTCCCCAGTAAGTAAAAATAAGTGATGTTTGTGTTACAAAAACCGACTCATTCTTTTATTTTTTATGTAAGTATATTTTGTTTTGTGTGCTTACTCTTAGCATTCTCATAAATGAAGCACAAATTTCAGGATCTAATGTGTTTTGAATGGTCCTGTGTTATGTCTCTTCTATGTTTACACACATTCTGCAAGAGCTAGCTCCTGTGTTTATTATAACTTGCACACCACTGATCTGTATTCACATGACTCATAGAAAACAGGGGATTGATTCAGTCACAAACTTTCCTTCACACAATTTTTACATATGCTGAATTAATAGATATTCATTTAATTTATGCTGCAACTGCCAATGCTGCGAAGGACTGCATCATCAGCAATTTCTAAATCATCTTGTCAAAAGACAATGTTCACTACAGTCTATCAAAGGATCTATGACACAGGTTCTCTTAATTTCTGATTTGAAGGTTTTTTAGTTGTTAAGATTTAATTTTAATTTCTCACCTTGTAAGAAAAATGAGGCTGATTTTGTAGTATAAAGAATGGAAGTGCAATTGCTTACATGTTGGTTTAAGTTATGTATTTGTTCAATGAAACCAAGTTTAAATAAAGCATAATGCCATGCGTTCAATATTTTTAGGTTGAACCCTGAATACATTGTGATTGCTAATCAGATAATGTTGTATGAAAACAAAAGTATATAGTTACAGAGATTGAAGTTTCAGTGTGATTGAAATTCGTCTCTCACATCACATCACCTATGGTCAGGCAGGACAAAGGGCAGAGGACTCAGGATGGACAACTGTATGGCCTGTTACATAAACAATCACCAAATGTCTGAGATAGGGAATAATAACCATCCTATAAACGTCATGAAATTTCCTCATGAACATGACTGGAAAATATTGAAAAAAACAACAACAAAAAAATGCACATATTGAATGATTACGTTTCCCTCAAATTTTGATATAAATGAAAATGTTTAACAAATATTGATTCAAAATTTTAAACACTTTAAAATATGTAAGATCCTTTTTATGGCTAGTATCAGAAATATCCTCCCTATATTTAGATATTTGCCAACTGCTGCTCCTGTGTTGTGACTGATTGACTGAGAGTTGTGCTACCATCTATTCATCCTTCATACATACGGGACTTGTTTATTTAATCAGATTACAAACTGCTTATTCATTCCGTCATGAAAGGAGAGTGCTCATAACACATTTTACTCTGTGTAAATTATCTTCAGGCATAAAAATTCCATGTTGTATGTATGTAATCACCGTGAAAGGTTCAGATCATGCATCATGTAATGGAAGACTTAAAAAGTTAAGAACAGTAAAATAAAACCATCTTGCACTCAGAAACAGCAAGTTTGTTTCCAAGAGTAATCTATAGTAATGTAACAAATGAGAAACACCACACTTTATTTACTAGTAAGGCATTCTACATAACAAAACACATACACTTGATTCAAATCATAGTTGTCACCCACTCAATACACAGTACAAATCATCTGGCAAATGAACCACAACTGAATCACAACTCACCATTGAACAGTACTCTGCACTGCCCAATGTCTTCACTGTTGACTTATTGACTGTGTTCATTCTGCATTTCTTGACTGTCTGCTGGGCGCTTGTCAATCCCTTATATATGTCCTGTATACCAGCTTAAAGATTCTAGTAATCAAAATTGAGAGAAACTGTAAAATTAAAAGAAAAGTAACTATCCTAATGAAGAGAATGATTATGTTTGTGCAGCTATTGTGTTAATAATAATAATAATAATAATAATAATAATAATAATAATAACAACAATAATAATAATAACAACAATAATAATTTTTAGTCACCATTTAGACCATGTTACATGATATGAGATTCGTAAACAGAATAATAATTATATACAATTTGCACAATACTTATACAAGGTTTATTATGTATATTATTTACAATTGAATTGTCATATATTCACTTACTGAATAAAAGATATGCTGTAGTCGAAAGGATTTGACTTCTTTATTAAATTGTTTCATATTTGCTATTTTTTTAATGTTTGCTGGTAGTTTATTATATAGTTTAATTCCTAAATTTGTGACATTATTTTTTAGAATGTTTGTTCTGCACATCTGAACATGAAGGCCATTTTTACTTGCTCTACACGTACTATATACTTAGTGTATAGAGAAGGTATTGCACACCACCAAAAATTTTGATACCGAGATTTTACCAGAAATATGTGTTTTAGGATCCCCTGTATACAAAAAAAGTATTTTCAGAAAAAGGTCTTTGTGTATGTGTGTGTGTGTCCATGTGTCTGTGAACATGCTAACTCAAAAATGAAAAGTCACTAAAATACCAAACTTGGTATTTAAGTTTAGTATCTTCCAAGGATGCGACATGAAGATTTTGAGAAACATCCCCCCAACCCTTTACATGGAACTTTTTTCGAAAATTTTAATTTTCTAAAAAATGCCTCTAATGATTTTGATTAAAATATTGTATATTAAAGATATTCACCTGACAAACAAAATGTATATTTTGAATTATCTGGGAATAGCTCTTAAAGACTACTTTATTCTGGATGAATTTTACAGAATTTTGCTTAACTGCTAAACTGTAATAGAATGACAAAAACTTACCACACAATTTATACATTTTTTTCGTGGAGTTGATCATTTTTGAGATATTTCTTGTTTTTGGTTACAGCTTTGAAAAACAAATTTTTCTCACACAGAAATTTGTCAACTCCTGTCCATACAAACAAAGGAACTTCTATCACATAGCAACCAGCATTTGACTATGACTTTAACCTATGCTACTACCTTATTTCACTACTTACAAGGAAACAATAATAAGACTATTTCTGCTAATGTTTTCTCAATTAGCATGAAGTAAATAGAAGCATAAACTTTCTAACAATAATTTGTAGCAGAGATGTAGAGAAAGTCATGTGAGTGTAACACATCAGATTCTTTATTCTTGTGTTATGAGGATTGTGCATAATTCACCTTGATTTTTCTTAATAGGTTTTACAACTTCTGCTATAAATGTACATGCTAATGGTAAAATGTTATGTTTCCTAAAGTATGGTTTACTGGATGTACTGTTGTTTATTCCACTTAATATTCTTATAGCTCTCTTTTGGATTATAAATATTCTCTCACATTTTCTCCCCAAAATTTAGTACCATACTTTAATCAACTATGAAACTGAGAAAAATATGCATTTTTCAGTCCTGCCAAGTTTAGTGTACCTTTTAGACATTTGAGCATATAACATATGGAGCCAAGTTTAGTAGCTAATTGATGAGTGTGACTATCCCATTTAAGGTTTTCATTCACGTATATACCCAAGAATTTTGTTTCTCCTTTTGTTATATGCTATTGCATCAGAATGGCTGGATTGAAACAATAGCTGTACTTAAATGGGCAAGTAGGCTCAGCAATAGCTTGCACTGTTGAAGGTTGAAGAAGCAATCTATTTGTGTATTAATTTGTTGAGTTGGTTTTTTAGTGTTAAAAAACCAACTCAACAAATTAATACACATGAAAATGAAAGCATAGGCTTTCAAAACTAGTTCTCATAATAACAATGTAAGTGACGTAGTGTTAAAAAACCAACTCAACAAATTAATACATATATAATTTGACCGTCACTGTTACTAAATTCCTCCAAACATCAATCAAGCAATCTATTTATTTTCTTGTGCAGTGTATTTTTAGATTTGCTTTAAGCCTTTGGAGCAACAAATTCATATATGGAACTTAGATTTTGTACAAAATGCAATGATTGTGTGGTTTGCATTATTTAATTAAACATGATTTCAACATAATAGCTGTAGCTTCAAGAGAAGGAAAAAGCTGAGATCATCATGCAAAGTTGCTTTTATTTTTTTAGTCAGAGTCTTTTGAGAAAGTGGAATGAACAAAAGGAGAAAACAGTTTGCTTGTTATGTGGGTTAGCACTTTGTTATAGACACTGGTGCAATCACAAGATAACATCCTTATCTCCCTCTTCTACTATCTCAAAAGACTGACCAAAATATTTTTTTTTTTTTATTTTATTTTATTTTTGTCCTCTGAAACATATACATGTTATGGGACACGTTATTTAGTTACACTTGATAGTTACACCCAAATAGGCAACAACATTATGAAATACATATCAAATGTAAATTACACAACATTTACAACATCTAGAATTACATATACAATAATTTTACAACATTACAAAGAGTAAACAAATAACCTAAGATAGCAAAAATTCAACTGAATAGTAACAATTTGTCATTAAAATGTTTTGTAAACATTTCTTAAAGTCTTGGATGGATTTTATATTCATATGTTAATCATACATATTACTTTAGAGCATTAGATGATTCCTGATGCTTGAGTGTCATGACTGGTTGGGATTTCTCTTAAAATTGTTTCAGCTTAAGAGAAATAATTAAATAAAGTGTTTCTTTTAACATCAACATGGTTAGTGCTAAATTAAACACCAAGCAGTCCATTTAAAAGTTGCCTACTTAAAAATGGTTCCAGTCCTGATACATCATAGCTAGCAAATAAAGTAAGGCATGCATAATCCTATGTAATTGATCCTCTGCATCCAGAGCAAGCTCTTTAAACTTTTTCTTGCTAAAAGCATGTTACTTTATTTATTCTTCTTTTCTATTTTCTATTTATTCTTCTTTAGGTCTATCTTTTCTAGACTAATACTTCCATTTCAGTGTTTGTTTAATTCCATTTAAATAGCAAAACCATATTTTTCTTTTATGAGAATCCCATTCAATATCAGCCATATCTTGATTTCAGATGAAGACTAATGACTAAAGTACCAAGCAAAAGGATCTTTACAACAGTGTATACCTATTTTATGAACTCATTAATTTTATGCTGGTTCACTTTACAGATACTAAAGCATATCTCTTGCCCAAAAGACAGTAGTACTAGTTAAGGTTAGGTTGCCACATGTACTACTATATACATGGGTACACTAGAACTTAAACGCTCAGCTGCTAACCTATAAAACCTTTTTATCAACAATTTCAAGAAAGCAGCCATTTGCTGAAACATATTCAGTTATGTGAGCCAAAATTAATGAACAGGAGAAAGACAGATTGAATAGGGTTTTACTTTGAAAAATAGGTTCAAATTTGTAGTCAAAATGTTACGACTAATTACACAGTACTCAAGAGTTGCATTGGTGCATAGTATTCATATATAAATTTCCTAATTTTTTGTTTAATAACATCTAAATAATTATGTTTTATTAGACAATTATTGTTGCAGTTATTGGTATTATTTAAAGTTCTGTAAAAAGAAACTAATATGTACTCCATGACTTCCAAGTGCGGTAGAACTCTTTAGTCTAACCCCATGAGACCAGATGCATTGTTAAAACAAGAAAAGGTAAGAATAGCATTACTTATATAAAATGTAATACAAAGGCAAAGTTTTACATAGTTAAAAATGTTATTGAAATATTCCATATTATGAGGTAAACATAAATGTTTATTGTAAGAACTCAGTATTCAATACCTTCAGTACTTGTACTCAAAACTGTGAAGGTTGAAAAAAGTCTGTAATGTTTATTTGTTTAGCAAATGTCAGCCTTGATTTTGCTACAATGTTATCTCAATTCAGATACCCACAAAATATCCATTGGTGTGGAAAAGGCATTTTTCACTTTCTGTACACATACTATGTACATAGTGTATAGAGAAGGTATTGCATTCCACCCAAAAATTTGACACAGAGATTTCACCAGAAATACACGTTTTAGGTCCCCCTGAATCCAAAATAAGCATTTTCAGAAAAAGGTCTGTGTGTGTGTGTGTGTGTGTGTGTGTGTGTGTGTGTATGTGTGTGTGTATCTGTGGACAGCATAGTTCAAAAAAGAAAAGACCTTTGAATATCAAACTTGGTATTTAAGTTTGGTATCATCCAAGGATGTGACACAAAGATTTTCAAGAAAATCTCACCACCCCCAACTACCATTTACATGGAACTTTTTTGAAACTTTTGAGTTTCTTAAAAATGGCTCTAATGATTTTGATTAAAATATTGTATATTAAAGATATTTACCTGACAAATAAAATGTATATCTTGAATTTTCTGGGAATGGCCTCTGAAGACTACTTTATTCTGGATGAATTTTACGGAATTTTGCATAACTGCTAAACAGTAAGGGATAGACAAAAATTTACCACACAAAAAATGTAGAGCACATTAGAACACACAATTTATGTCATATATATATTTTTTTCATGGAGTTGATCGTTTTTGAGATATACCTTGTTATTGGTTTCAGCTTTAAAAAATGTACTTTTCTCATACAGGAATTTGTCAACTCCTGTGCATGCAAACAAAGGAACTTCAATCACATAGCAATCATGGTGTATGATAGTAAATGGTTACTTGTGCTCTTTTCGTTGATTTTGCTTGTTCATTATTCAATTTAATTCACATGAAAAAAAAAGTGTAAAGCTGACGATATCGGTATAGTCCTGGCATTCGTTCCATAAAAATGGTGCGGTCCCCCTTTTTTAATTGTGTGTCCCGCATACCAAGAATTTTTGTTGGGACGCGAATAGGTCCTGTAAAATTAAAATTAAATTATAAACCTAACTACAATTATTAATGATTTCTTCTCAGGATGTCAGCCAGGTAAGTGTTGGATTAATCTCCAAGCTTTCAATTATGTACTCTGTCGCCATCATCAGGGAACTGAAGTGGAGTGAAGTAATGCAAAGCAACAAGCAGATGGCAGGCTGAGGGCCGCTCGATGGTGAGTTAAACGTGTTCCTATTCTTTACAAGAAATTAACGTTCTGACGGGAATGTGGGGTTTACAGGTTGGTGGGTGAGAATGAGGTTGGGGAGTGACAGGAGGAAGCAAGTGTTGCTTGCCAAAGGTTGCCAGTCATGGTGCAACCGCTGATGTAATGATTTTGCAAGAATGTTTATTTTTGGGTTTGTAAATTTTGAATCCAAGCAACTCTTGAAGGATTGTAAGGAGCTTGGCCGTAGCAGCTGTTGGAGGTGCTCCTTCGTTACCGGGGTAGCCCGCAAGCCATGTGGGGAAGCCAGTATAGCCTGAAGCGGCAGTTTCTGATATTATAATCCCCAAGAGACCTAGCGAGGATGCTCCAATGGAATAGTAACCCTTCATTGAATTTTGTTGCCCGACGCCTAATCTCGTCCTCCAGGTATGTTAGACCAGAGGATTCGTGCAGGAGTCTCGTAGGAAATCCAAGAGGCACAGAATAGATGGTCCAAAGGCATCTATCCTGTACCCGCTGCAGCAACAGCAGACTGGAGTCCGCCGCCATGCTCCAAATCTCGCAGGCGTAGATTAACAAGGGGACTATGAGAGCCCTCAAAAGGTGCAACTTAAAGAGAATCAGCATCATGGATTTCAGCATCGGGTACAAGGAGGCCGCAGCCCCAGTGCCCCAACACCTCAGTTCCCTGATGTGTTCCCCAAAAGTGACACTCTTGTCAAGCTTCACCCCCAAATAGGTGGTGGTGTTCGTCCATTCAATCCTTCGTCTGAGGTACGTGAACGAAGGGACTTTTGCGGGAAAGCGGCACTTGGTGAAGAGGATAGCGTGGCTTTTCTCCGGATTAATAGACAACCGCCAACGCTCGCACCACTCCTGGAGGAGGCGGAGGTGTCTCTGGATGAAGCTGAAGACTCTACGTGGGTTTTTGTTGGTACAGAATAACATCACGTCATCAGCATATTGAGCTATGTTGACTTGCTGCTCTGTTGGTAGATCGGCCACGTAGACACTGAAAAGCGTGGGGGATAGTACAGAGCCTTAGGGAACTCCGCCTCTTATTGGCCTAAGTGTAGATTTGTGTCCCGCAACTGAAACTACAAATGATCTGTGTCTTAGATATCAATGTAGAAGCTGTATGATGTGTGACGGGAGCTCCAGACGGATGAGTTTAAGGAGCAGACCCTCGTGCCAGGTCGTAGAGAAGGCCTTCTCCATGTCCAGCGACACCGCCGAAGTGTAGGCCCTGTCCTGAAATCCCAGGACAGCGGTCTCCACCACTCGCAGTAGTTGCTGGGGTGTAGAATGCCCAGGACGGAAACCAAACTGGTGGTCTGGGATAGCTCGAATGTCACTCAAAAAAGGGGACAAGCGGTTTAGCAGTAGCCTCTCGAAGACTTTTGAGAGAGCTGATAGGTGGTTGGAAGAATGGAGTGTATCTTTCCCTGGTTTCAAAATGCATATCACCTGGGCCTCCCTCCACTCGCGTGGAAAGGGTCAACGTGTGGGACATGTTGAAGACCTTGGTCAGAAAGAGCACAGCCTTGTTGGGTAGGCAGCAAGCATGGCGGAGGTTAGCCCGTCAAGTCTCGCTGCCTTTTTGGGGTTGAGACGCTGGAGTGCGCCCTGGAGCTCACTAGGTCGGATGACAGGAAGTCGGTCCGCCTCGTCAGGGGGACGTCGATGGTATTGACGTATCTCCCAACGAGCACGGTCCGAGAAGTGGGGGTCATCTCGTGGCCTCATAGTCCTTTCGAGGTAGTCAGCGAACACATCGGCTTTGGCTTGAGGTTCATAAGTCAGGCCTTGGGTGCCTTGGATTGGGGAGGTAATTTGACCTCCGAGGTGTGGGAGAGTTTTGGCAATTCTCCATACATCGCCATCCTCGAACCTCAGGCGGACCATCGTTTCCTCCCACGCCTGCACCCTGTGCTCGCGTAAGCGAGTTCGAACCTCTCAGCGTAAATGCCTCAGAAGTGCTCGATTATGGGGCGTGCGGTGACGCTGATAAAGTCTGCGGGCAGCCCAGGATCGGCGGATGAGCAGATGGAGTTCAAGGGGAAGGACGTCCGGGTGAAGGGGAGCTGGGGTGTGAACGGTTAAGTTATGGGCAGTTCGCACCACGATGGAGGTAAATGATTGGACCGCAGCCTCCAGGGATGGGATGTCTGTGATCCTAAGGTTTGACGGGATGGATTCATTTAGGAAAACTCTGACGCATTCCCAGTCAACGTCGCGGTGTTGAACCGAGACGTCATGACTGGCAACCCGTGTGTTAACCTCAGCTAACACGGGATTATGATTGGAATGAAGTGCGTTTATCGAAGTGAGAGATGTATGAAAAGGGAATTGCTTGATTATCACGAAGTCAATAACAGTTGCCCGTCCTTGACCTCGTGGATGGTGTGTGGGTTACCAGGGCCCCTCTACTCTAAGTTGAGGGTGCGCATCTACCATGCGTATGATTTTATTGCCTCGAGCGTCCGCCCGGAGGCAGCAATGCAAACGCGGATGTTTGGTATTGAAGTTCCCGGCCAGAATGTCATTAGGATGTAGGGCAAAGATGGAAAGGTAATCGTTTAGTACGAACTGCCTTCGGGATGGATGGTATACAAACACCAGTAAAATTTCCGTACCGCCTAGGTCAACACAGGCAGCCGCGGCTTCCATGGTTTGAAAAGGCGGGAGCTGGATGGGTTTTTGGACTACTCTGTTCCTCACGAAAATTGCTGTGCCGCCTCCTCGGCGACCCACGCGATTCACTCTGAGGCAGTGTAAGTCCGGAAGGTGGAACGGGGTGTCTGGACGGATATGTATCTCGCTGACCAGCACGAGGTCTAAGGCGAGTGAGCCGGAAAAATGTTGGAGCCACACGCGTTCCAGAACGCGAATCGAAAGGAGGTATGAGACCTAGTTCAATTCGCCATTCTGGGAGGTCTGGACTGTCATGGTTAGGCGGGCGAGTCCCTCCATGGCGACAGCCATTTTTGCGGCTAGGTCGGTGGCGGAAAGAAATCTGACCAGCAGATCACAAATGCGCTAGCCGTGGTTCAGCAGAAGCTGCTGTATCACATTTGATAGCTGCAGGATGGGGGGAGTGGTGGTATTGGTTCTAGGAGTGGGTGTGAAAGGAATGCGTCGGAGCGCGGTACTGCCAACAGCCCCCTCCTGCCCCTGCTGTCGTTCGGGTACAGGAGTACCGTTCCCTTGCGGAGACCTAGGGGAGAAGTTCGGCTGCCTGGCAGGCCAGCGCACCTTAGCTTGGGTGGGTGGGTTTAGTCTGGGGTTGGCTGGAGCTTGTGTAGTGCGTGGGGGTTGGTGTGTGTATGTACCATCCCGTGACATCGCAGGGCCACGCGCAGCGCTTTGCGCCGTAGTGGTGTTGGTCGCGATCCTGTCTTGCAGGTGCAGGTGCTGGCTCCGGTTGGCGGCAGGTACAGCTCTTACGTCCTGCTGTGGTTCTGATGGCGGCCTCCTGGCCACTATGACAGCTTTCCTCTTAGGACAACCCCCATAACATGCGATATGGTCGCCACCACAGTTGGCACATTTCAACTCCTCGGTGGAAGCTATCTGCCTCCGTACCTTAAGCAGCGCAGGTTGCGGAAGCAAAAGTGCCTGGAATGGTTAAACCCCAGGCACCGGTTGCATTGTGGGGCCCCGCCAGAGCCCTTGGAAGGTTCTATCTTCACAAGGAGGTTACAGATGGCGGTGACGCCATCTATCTAGGCCTCCGGGTCATTGGGCCGCTCCACTACTACGACGAAGAGGGGGAGGGTTGTTTTGGGCCTTTGCCCATCTGGAGCGAACTTGGTGAGCTACTTCACCAGTCTGGGGTGATGCCCTGTCGGACGAAGTCTGCCGCGATGTCTTCCACCGAGGTGTTGTTTGTTAGGCCACGAATGACCCTGCGGATGTCACGGGACTTGTCCAGCCCGAAGGTGAAATGGGGAACACCCTTCTACATAACGGCCTGCAGGAGGAGCTTGTAGTCCTCCGGAATCTTGGCCTGGAAGACGAAGCGGCTTTTGTTCTTCCTTACCATGTATTGACCTGAAAGGGATGACATGACCTCCTTGAGGAAGCTTACCAACCCGAAGGTGAAATGGGGAACACCCTTCTACATAACGGCCTGCAGGAGGAGCTTGTAGTCCTCCGGAATCTTGGCCTGGAAGACGAAGCGGCTTTTGTTCTTCCTTACCATGCATTGACCTGAAAGGGATGACATGACCTCCTTGAGGAAGCTTACCAACCCCTTAAAGTCATCCACGATAATAGGAGGAACATGCCTCCTCAACCCCGAGTTCTGGGGGGGGGCCCAGAATCAATGGGGTGGATGTTGCTTATGATTGGCTAGAGAGCACGCCCTCTGCAGCCAATCGGGTTCGCCTCTTCTCCTTCCTCGAGGCCACCACACGAAAACCGTACTCTCCGTCTGTGGAGAGGCCGGAAGAGGATTCCTCATGGTCTACCATCGTGGAGGATGAGTGGTACGACATGACCGAAGTCCTGCCGCTCTGGTGCGAAAAATCTGTGCGCACACTGGCACAGTCGTCATCGGAGTCAGACTGCGGAATTTAGCCTATGCGTGAATCTAGTTTGCGCGGGAGACCCTCGTTGGTTGATTGCTTGGACAAGTCTAAACATCTGATCTTGCCCTTACCGCCTTGGCGCCCCTGGCTAGATCGTTTCATTTTGCCCTCAACAGCAGCAGCGCCACTGGAGGGCAAGATGGCTGCACTAGTGCTGGTGCTGGCAACGGCAGTTGGATCATCATCGGTAGGCCCATTTTGCGCTTTGCCTTTGGATGGTTTGGATTTGGGCATTTTTAGTAAGGACTAAACAATAGGAACACTGCCCTGCATCCTAGGGTACAGTTCACAAAATACACCTCGGTTTACCATCACCTGCAGGCTGCAGTGGCTTAGTAGCAGGCCGAAACAGGGCACTTAGAAAGTGTTGACAGTTGATGTGCGAGAACTTGAGCCATTATACTTAAATAGAAATGCACCTTCTTTCTCAACTTGCAGGAAGAAACCTTTCCTCGAAAATATTAATTCGAGGTTCACTGTAAAATTTGCAATCGACATTTTCAGTTACACATGATGGGAAATCTGGTATTGTAAGGTATATTTATTCAATATGATGTTTCCTTCTTTCTTTCTAATGTTATGTTAATGCCATATTCAGAAAGTATTGATCAGTTAATCACAGCCTTTTCGGGCGTCCATATTTTAATGAAAAAAAAAAAAGGTAAGCTTATATCGGTATCAGCACTATTTATTTCTTTTTTAAAAGGTTAACAACTGATCAACTTCAGAAAGTGTCAAAGACTCTGACCAATCCAGTACCAGACAAACACTGCACTGCTGAGTTTTCGAGTAGTAAAACTTCGGCATCTTAAGTTCATTCCCAGTCAAAACGCATCTCATTTCATCAATCCTAAGACATTGGGCTGTATACCTGTATAGATAAGAGTAAAGAATGGTACTTCATTAGTTACTTTAATGTTTGCATAGCTGCTTAAATTACTTTATTAAAAGAAAGTTTTATTGTTTTTCCGTAAGGGTAGCGTATGAAAAGCCGGCCCGAGTACAGACTGCTGGCTAACCAAATACGCGCGAATTGTTGCCCGCCACGAGCAGATACAACAGATAAGTAAACATGTAATAATTAGCTAATAATAGGTTATTGCAAAGGTATATATTTAGAAAACTTGTCGCAACAGCTTCGCAACAATAGATGACAATTAACGGGCGACAATTAGCAACCTAGTACTAACGGCCGGTTTTTGTGCGCCATTCTGTAGAACCCTATTCACTCGTGTCTATTCGATTTTTTTTTAATCAGTTGACCATTTTTCCGTTAAAATTACGTACAGTACAACTTATTTAGGCAACTCGAACCCCAGCAGCGTACATTAATCAAAATACAGAATAAGTCTACAGAACTGATAAACCTAATCGCATTGTTATTTGAGCTACAGACACAGGGAGAATTAAGTAAGAAAATTAAAAATTAAGCATTATTGTATCAAACATTAAAAGATAAATCGTGTTATGGGTTAAAACGCCGGATAAACAACTGATTGAATTTAAACCAATAAAGAAACTTGTAGGCTTTGCGATGTATCTGAAATACTTGTTACACATCCAGTTTCTGGAAACAATTTTTAGAATTGCTTTTTTTTTTTTTTTTTAATGATAGTTATTCCTTGGTTGGCGCTATTTCCGTCGAGGAACTAGGAAAACCGATTTCTAGTAAGTGCATTATAATCACACATTTTCGGCTGATTTTTACACAATTTACGAATTTTACGAATAATAATCATTAGTTATTTCCTTGTAGGCACAAGAGAAATAAGGGAATATATTAGGCTAATGCAATAGTCAAATCTATTAAAAGCTGCTAGCCAAGTGATGACTTCCCATTTGAGAAAAGCATTATTGGAAAATTTATACCAATAACTCCGAAATGGTTAACTCTACAAAAAATGTATTTGTCATAAATTGTGTCTTTTAAATGAGATCTACATTTTTGTATAGTATGTGTTTTTATATATATCACATGGTTTCTCGCTTTTGCTAAAGTGAAGGCTATTCCAGAAAACTCAAGATAAATAATTTATTTTCCTCTAAATTTCTTCAATATATGGCATTTAATCCAAACCGTTAGAGCCACTTTTGAGAAAATAAGTTTCAAAAATATTCCATATACACGGTAGGATGGGATGAATGGAAAAGTTTCCTAAAAAGCTTCGTGTCACATGTTTGAAAGATGCTAAACTCAAATACCGTTTGGCACTTAACCTACTTTTGTTTATAGTTATGTTGTTTACACAAACACACACACACACACACACACACACGGACCTTATTCTAAAAACGCTTTTTCTGGGATTCATGTGTCCTCAAAACATGTATTTTCGATAAAATATCGCCATTCAATTTCTGGACGAAATGGAACACATCTATTATGCACATTGTACGTGATAGAGGAGCTAAAAATACAAACTAAACATAAAATATGAAGCTTGTAGTATAATAAATCAAATTTTAAACACAAATATTAAGCGGTATGCTACAGCGGCATACTGCAATTACAAATAAGTATACTACTGAAACACTTTCATTGCTTTAATTTGCTCTGGGTAATCTGCAATATCGTCTAAAATTAAATAAATAGCCCAAAAATAAAAACAAGTTCATTGTGTAAAAAAGAACTAAGTTTTATTTATGGAGGTCTTTAATACTACAATTCTCAGCGTCCCATTTAGGCGTGAAAACCACTTAATTTCCCCTCCCTATGCTAAGGATTTTTACGCCCGAAAAAATCCCATCACCTTCGCCAGATTTGAACCCTCGATCTTGGGAACTAGAGGCTAACATGTCATCCCTAAACCACGGAGTATTTTTTTTTTTTTTTTTTGTAGCTTAACGTCCTTTAACCTGGTTGGTCATATCGGACGATGAATGAAATTGGTGAAATAATGCTCAAATAATCTCGGGGTCCATGGAGCTTAAAGTTACTCGACATTCGTCTTCTCAGGATAAGAGAAAACCCCGAAAAAAAACCTTATCCAAGCAACTCACCCTAAGCGAGATTCGAACTCATGACCTTTTGAATGTGAAGCAGACACGCTATTACCACACTGCCCAGGCGGGCTAGCAGTATTGTTGATATTGCAGCTTTTTGCATTTTGTTGTGATGGGGTGGGAAGGTTATTCCGAACTCCTGGAAACTTCTATTATAAAAAAATATTCTTGACCTCTCCTCCCCCAAGAGCCAAAATTCTAGATACACCACTACATAGCCTAAAATATATTTGGTGTAAGACTGAAGATATTAAACGTTGCTAAGAGGTTAGAAGAATATCATTTCCTAGGTGATTTTTTTTTTTTTAATTTGAAAATAATATACTCGAATAGCATTTTGCTATCACCGTTTTACCAAAACAGTAATATGGCGATATGTTCACTGTTAAGTCTACTACGCCTAACTTTCTTGTGCTCCATGGTGGACAGTTATCGCTCATTATAATTTATAGATAAGCGTATAAACTCAGATTAGTATATCAATTAAGGTCAATGCCAGTCACCTTTGCCACAGTTGAATGAGGTCATATTGCCCGCTCTACCGATAGAACCCGCAGTTATTCGCATTCACCGCAAAGCGGATACGATAGGAAGTAAGCTGCGGCGAAATCGAGAAATGTTGTAAACATATTGCCAACCATTGTTTTTTTTGTTCAATCAGCTGGTCTGGCAAATGAAGGCCTAATGCTAAATTTATTTTTAGAAAATTTGTGCGTTGGGAGGCATTTTTGCCGTGAACAGGAATTTGGAAAGTCACTGCGATATTTACTTTATTTTGTGCATTTAAATCTGTGTATATTAATTGATATAAATCCAAGAACTAGCATTTTACATTGACTTCACAGGATTTCATCATGAAGAGGCGATCGAAATGTGTCATTTTCAAAGATATATACGAACAACCGTATTCTGATCTGACACGAGTGAGGTTAACAGCTAGTTCCAAAAGTAAGGCCACCTGAAAAAAATTTAGTAATGTGTTTACAGCAGGTAAGAACCAATTATAAACATTGTTTGATATTGCAGGTAGCCTGGATTTGATTCAACGTTTAAGTTTATTAAAAAAATTACCTGTACACAATGGTTGTGTGAACTCAATTTGCTGGAATGAAACTGGTGAATATATCCTCTCAGGTTCAGATGATCAGCACCTGGTGGTTACTCATGGTTATAACTATAAGGTAAATATTTAGACAGTGGTCATGAGGTTGTTACCTTTAGTTCTGACAAATGGCACATAGATATTATTTACCTTAATTTAATAATAATTTAATCTTTTGAAGGTATTAACAGACTACAAAACCAGTCATCGTGCAAATATTTTTAGTGCCAAGTTTTTACCCAACAGTGGTGACAACAACATTATTTCTTGTTCAGGAGATGGCATCATTCTTTACACAGGTTAGTGTGTTTGCAATTTGCAAATGTGAAAAGTTGAAATTCTAGTTTTATTGTTTTAAACTGTGCTCAAGGACATTAACAACCAGAAGTTTAATTCCTAATTGTGATATGTTAAATTGGTTTAATAGAAACTTTGTATCAGATGTCTATACAAAGTATATTATTAGTTGAAGGATATCAGAAGTGAATGTTAAAAAAATGTTTCAAGTTGCAGAAGAAATATGGATATATTATTTAGATCCAGAATATATTGGCTTTTATCTAATAGGCAATGTAATTGGTAATATTACTTAAGAGGTTGGCTTGTCATGGTAGGTATTGCACAATATCAGCAGGCTTTCTTGTAGAAATAAATAAATACCAGTACTAATTTTCATTTTGTTTTGTGCTTTATGTGTATTATTCACTTGCGTTACATTTGTTTACTCTTCACAGTGTTTATTAACATGTATAAAATTTTTTGACTGTTTTGTATCTTACATGTAATAGTAATTCACTTGAATTAGATTAGTTTACTGCTTCACAGTTATTATTTACTTGTGCCACTTCCCCTCTATCATCATCATGATCATCATCATTATTCATTTGTATTATGTTTCTTACTGCTTCTTGGTTATTGTTTGGTTTGTTGCAGGATATAATCTTTCACAACACTACCCATTACTTCCAATGTTACATTTAGCCACAGCATTTTTTCTGCATATTAACAGTGACTGCCTTGACATAATTTGCACTGCTTATATAAAAACTGGTGTGTTATATTCACATGATTTTTCTCTACCTGCTTTGAAATAAACTGTTCTTGCAAAAGTTCATTCTTTTATCTTCTTTATGCTAATCAAGATAAATATGAGTAGAAAGGGATTTTTACTTATTTTCTTCTAGGCTTAAGCAATAGTCAAATCCTTTAAGAGCTGGTCACTAGGGCATTGAAATATCATCCTTTTTACATGGCCAGGAGTAAGAAAAGAAATGAAGACTTCTCCCTGCCCAGAATGCCCGGGTTTACAATGAATTCTTCGGGTATACGGGACAATGACTTTAATCTATGGGCTTGAACCTTACTCATGAATAATTTGGTTCGAATGTTAATTTCTAATTGTAACAAAATCTATTCTGGCAATTTTTCATTGTTGCGTCTCTTGTATTCAGCTCACATTATTAAAGAAACACTGGCAAGTCACGGCTCGTTCATTGTCACTTATCAGCAGTTTACCAGTAGTTATTGGAACGCTTAGATTGCAAGTGGATAGACTACCACTACCTTTCATAATTCAGAATAGTTATAGTTTGTCGTTCTGTTATAGTGAGTAATAACAGTGAAATGAAGAGGCGATATCTAAGTTCATTCCGTGAAGAATGGTTGCAGGACGAAATTTATTAAGAGTGGTTACAAAAAGTTGATAGTGATGAGTGTATGTGTAAGTGCTGAATAGGCACTTTATTATTTTTATTTAGTTTGTATAGGTTCGATTAGTGGTAATGGTAGCATAGTATAGTATTAGCAGTAGTAGGTTAATTTTAATATGTTAGTAAAAATTGGACAGTAATAATAATAAAAAAAAAATCTGTTTAACAATTTCAGTCCCCACTTACTCAAATATCTGTCGCCCGTTGGTGCCTCGAGTGCATTTTAGCAACCCTATACAGGCCCTTCTCTCTTGACAGCCATTTTTAAAGTAATGGAAAAAGCTACAGATAATTGGAGTTAACACATTGAAGCCTAGATGTTTCAGTAGTTGAAGTGCCAAGAAACCCAGGGTTTTTATGCCTACTTTGAGTTATTATTTACAGTATATCAATTAAATCTGCCAACAAGTATTGGGACAATTTAAAAGTATGACATTCAAGGCTTTTTCAACAAGTAAGAAAATAGTCATAACTTCTGTATTAATACTTTTTTTTAAATTTACAACAAGTATCAAACATGAGTTTGAAAAAAACTGTGTAAAGCTTACACTCCATTTATTCAAAGTTCGAAAAATTCTCCCTCGGAAACAGCATTTTCCACATCTTCATTTGTATCCTGAATTTCAGCTTCAGTTCACAGAAATCGAGGAAAATACAGCATTTTAACATTTAAGAGCACAAACGTAACAAACACCTTCAAAGAAAATGGTGCGACTACCCAAGAGCAGACAATGTTACTAAATCTCCTAAAATTTCTAATAGTTGACTAAAGCAAGGACAGATGGCAGCACAAATCAGACAACTAAACAATAACTGATGTGTTCTTTGCTGCATAGCCCAATACCGAGTTAAGGTCGTGGAATTGCATTAAAAGCATTAGAAATACGTGCCCGAGCTTGGTATGGGCCTCATGAACATTTTGCACGGCCTGAGCTATACTTGGGCTTGGGCTCCAATGTGTTAAACAACATTCTCTCAGCATCACAATTTATATTTAGGAAAAAAAATGTCAACAAAACTGCTACATACATGCTCACTTCTGAAGTGTTAATAGCCTTGTATAAAAAGGAACTACTATTAGGAATATTTTGTGACCCAGCTAAGGCATTTGGCACCATATCTTGCCACAAAATTCCTGAACCAGGAATTCTTACTAAAGGTGCCCCACTTGGCCCTCTGATTTTAATATTTATAATGACTTGTCATATAATCTTAGCAGAGAGTCAATAGTGGTGCTCTTTACAGATGATACAAGTGTACTTGTATTAGAAAAATCTGATGTGTTCCGTTCACACTTTCTCTACATCTTTGCAACAAATTATTGTTAGAAAGCTTATGCTTCTATTTACTTTATGCTAATCGAGAAAAAAAAATTAGCATAAAGTCTTATTACTTGCTTCCTTGTAAGTAGAAGCGAAATAAGGGAGTATCATAGGTTAAAGTGATAGTCAAAAGCTGGTTGCTATGTGACTGAAGTTCCTTTGTTTGTATGGACAGGAGTTGACAAATTCCTGTATGAGAAAAGTAAAAGTTTTTTAAAGCTAAAACCAGAAACAAGGAATATCTTAAAAATGGTCAACTCCATGTAAAAATGTATGTAACAAAAATTGTGTGTTTTAACGTATTTTACATTTTTTGTAAAGTAATGTTTTGTCCATCTCTTATGGTTTAGTAGCTATGCAAAATTTTGTAAAATTCATCCAGAATAAAGTAGTCTTGAGAGGTTATTTCCAGAAAATTCAAAATATACATTTTATTTGTTAGGTAAATATCTTTTATATATGATATTTTAATCAAAATCGTTAGAGCTATTTTTGAGAAAATCAAAATTTTCGAAAAAAATTCCATGTAAGGAGTTTGGAGTGGGGGGGATTTTTCTCAAACTCTTTGTGTCACATCCCTGGAAGATACTAAACTTAAATATCAAGTTTGGTATTTTACTGACTTTTCATTTTTGAGTTGTGTGTTCACAGACATACACACACCCACACTAACACACACGCACACACCCCCATACCTACACACACACACACACCACCCCCACACACACATACGCTTCACAAATCTGCACCAGGTAAGAAATTCATCTTAGAAATAAATGCATTATCTTTATTTAGAAATTATTCAAATTAAGTTTTCTTTGAAATCTAAATCATCTGTTGATTTACCCTAGTTACTGTGGAACCTAAACCAACTTAACTCAATCAGATTTAAACAATTTCAAAGCAAATTATTCCAATTCAACAAAATGCACCGACATTCATACCTAGCAACCATTCCATTCCAATTCATTGCATGCCATCATAACAAATTCTAATCCATCCCATGCTCCAAATTTATCAGCTAAATTAAGCTCATTCAGCTGTAATATATGGGGGGTGTTCACTAAGTCCTTAGTAAATCCAAGAAATTACACTCCTAACATTGAAAAAAGTTTGTATTTAGTAACCGTCGTCTCTTACCAAATGGCAGTTTATGTTTCAGCTAAATCCATCACATGGTTTTGTTGCCATAGGCGATAGAATCAACAATCTTGTGCCTACTTAGAAAGATGGAAAAAAACGAGTTTCGTGCAGTAATTAAACACTTCTATTTAAAAGGCTTAACACCAAAAGAGATAAAAACCAAGTTGAATGAAGTTCATGACAAGTGTGCCTCTGCGTTTGCAACAATTTACAATTGAATAAATGAATTTAAACGTGATTATACATCCATTAATGATTAACATCGTTCTGGATGTCCAGTAGAAAAGACTTTCTTCGAAATTATTGACAATATCCAGGATATGGTTTTGAATAGTCAACGAATCTAAGTTCGCAAAATAGTAGAGGCCACAGTTATATACAAGGTATAGTGTTCTCAATTTTACAATAAAAATTAGGTCTGATAGAATGGGTGCTGCGTTTGTTCTCAATGGAGAATAAACGCAATCATGTGATTGATTTGAAAGCTAGTTTGGCAATTTTCCGTTGCAATCCTGACAAGTTTCCTTGTTGATACATAACTGTGGATGAAACATAGATGCTATACTACACTCCAGAGCCAAAAGTACAGTCAAAACAGTGGGTTTTTAAAAACCAACCAGCTCCAAAAATGGCAAAGGTGGTGAAATCTGCAGACAAAGCGATGGCCTTGGTTTTTGGGATCCAGGCAGAATCATCTACATTGATTACTTGCAAAAAGGAAGAACAATGAATGGAGAGTATTACGCATTGTTATTGCTCCGATTGAACAGAGAAATCAAGAAAAAATGTCCTCATCTGGCAAAGAGAAAGTTCCAAGACAATATAAGGGTGCATACCTGTGCGGTTGTGAAAATTGTATTGAATTAAGGTTCAAATCACTATAACATCCTCCATATTCACCAGTATTGGCCTCCAATTATAAATTTTTATTTCCAAATTTGAAAAAGTTGCTCTGCACAAAACTATTCACGTCTAACAAAGGTCATCTCCCAAATAGATGCCTATTTATGACCTTCCAATATCGTCCTTTTTGAAAGGCTTAAAACTGTTGGAGAAATGCTGGGAAAAATATACGAACTAATAGGAAATATGTTTAAAAAAAAAAAAAAACACAAATAAAACAGACAAAACGAAAGGTGGCTTACTGTTTGGAAGAGTTTAACATAGTTTAAAATTGAAATGAAGAACAAGAAATATTTTGAAAACAGCTTTTTGTGTAATAAATTTTTGTCTATTTCCTATGATTTATCAGATTTGCAAAATTCATTCAGAATAAGGAGGTCTTCAGAAGTTATTCCCTGAAAATACGAGATATAAACTTTAATAAGTATCTTTAATATACAGTACTTTAATGAAAGAGTCATTTTTGAGAAAAAATATGTCAAACATTTTTCCATGTAAGGATAGTTTGGGTTGGGGGAATATTCTAGAAAATCTTTGCGTCTCATCCTGGGAAGATATTAAACATGAATACAAAGTTTGGTATTTAACAGTATTTAACTGCCCACACACACATACAGCACTTTTTTTAAATGATTTTCTTTGGGACTCAGAGGACCTCAAAACATATTTCTGGTGAAATCTCATCATCAAGCTTTGGATGGAATACAATAACTTCTCTAGCTACAATGTGTATTGTATGTACATAGTGCTAGCAAAAGTAAAAAGCAAATGTTTTACAAAGGAACTATGAGCCTATACACCCAAAAGAATAGAAAATAAATTCCTTAAACCTGATAGGAGAAACAAATCCTCTGAAAACTGTGAAAGTTAAGAATGAATCATTAAACGTATATTATTTTACATATCTGTTATCTATTTAGTTACTTTTAAATAGAAATACTCCTATAAAAGTTCCATTGTGTTAAGGAGTCGAAAACATATTTTTGAAGGACATTATAAGAAGTGTTACATTTCATGTGCCATAAAAGGCAAAGATGATGACAAAAGTGAGCAGTTCAGTTATATGTATTAATTTGTAACTGTAATTGATGCAACTAATAATTTAGTAGCTCTCGTAATAACTTATTAAAGTACCTGTAGTTCCTGTTAAATATGTTATTTTAATATTACTTTGGTTATAAAAGTGTACTTATGTAATCACTTATTATTGTTGCTGTTTGATCCCCTTTTTTTTTCGGGTCCCCTTTCCCAAATATATCTGCTTCCTGTTCATCGTCACCGTTACCATAATCAACTCATATTCATGATCAACATTATAGGTCAGTCTTCCTGCTCTTTCTCCTCTCTGCAGTCTTGGACCACAAGAATTTTGTAATTATGTTCTCAGAAATGTTAGTATGCAGAACCATGCAACAAATGATAAACGAAGGTACTCTGCAGCTAACGTTACTTTTTATTGAATTATTTGAAAACTCAAGAGTTTGCCTGGCCAAAATATATATGTATTATAACACATTCCTTGGCAAGATGACCTACATAGGATCTATATGGTGTCCATAACCCTTACCCTTAAGATACAGCGTATGTATATTATTATTATCATCATCATTACTACTATTGCTACTACTACTACTACTACTACTACTAATAATAATATTTCTGCAGACAGTGGAATTTTGCTCCTAAATAGAACTATGCCATTTTAACATCTTGTAAACAACATCTTTCCTGGTACTGATTTTGTCTATATGAAATGGCTTCTTGATTATGATATGGATTTAATCCAAGCGCCAATTCCATCAGGGAATGTATTGCATTGCTGCCATATCGTTTTAGCTTTTTGAAATGCAACAGAATTTGCTAGAAATTTGATCCAATCAAATTCTTATGTAGTTACAGCAGACCAACTTTCCAAACATTTTTGGATACTGAATTTTGAAAGGCCTCTATTTTTTCTGCAATTCCACACTGAACCTAGGGTTTGTAACCTGGGGTCAAATGGCCAGCATTCTGGCTTCTCACCTAAAGGTCCCAGGTTAAGTTTTCGACTGTGGCAGGGAATTTCTTTTTAACTAGAATCATCTTCTATCCCCACAGAGTCTGTAAGTATGCTTGTGTGTGTGTGTGTGTGTCTAATAGTATAAAACTGAAACACCAATGTTAAGAATCCCTACAGTTCAAGGAGAAGTAACCAGCAGTTGTTTCTAAAGTAAAGCCCCTGATATGATCACAGTAGTTAAAGTGGGCTGTATAAATGACAAAAATAATGACAATAATATTCTAAGGTTTGGTCCTTAGCGTAAAGCTCCAATCTTGTTCCTGTTGCTTTGAGAAGAAAATGCTGTGCAAGCCACTTTACATTTTGTTTTAATTCTAAATTTGTATTAATTTAATCCTTCAGAGTCCCTCCTGGTTTAATAAAGCTTCCTTCTGTGCTCAAAAAGCACCAAAACTGATACCAAATCTGCATATAATTTATTGCAAGAAGCTGTGTCTCGTGTGTTGAGACACCTTCATAGGTGACTTAACAAATGAGATATGTCTCATGAGAGTAATACACAGCTACTTTTTATTCATTCCAAAACCTGAGACATGTCTCATTTTATTGGAGTAGAAGAATATTTCGTTTGAAGCTATGCTAGCTACAGATAGAACTAGAACTAGTATGCCTCCTAATAAATTAGAAAATCTTGTGAATGTAGCACATGAGATTTTGTTTTTCATCAGAGGACCTCAAAAAGCATATTTTGGGTGGAATTTCAGTATCAAATTTTTAAATTTCTGAATGGAATATAGTGCTTGTCCTATCATAGCTTTGTGGTAGATAAGTAAAAATGGGTTTTCAGAAACATTTACATATAAAAGAATTGTGCTACTATTGATTGATTCCTGTGCAAGTGCATTATACATAGGTATATTGAATGAATTCTCTAATTTGATTTCAGATCTCATGAGAAAGGAGGAGACATATTATAATCAATTTAACTGTCACTCAGGGACAACATATGAAGTGATCACCATTCCTAATGATCCTAATTCATTTCTGAGCTGTGGAGAGGATGGAACAGTGAGATGGTTTGATCTTCGTGTTAAGGACAAATGTAATAAACCTCAGTGCAAAGAGGTAAAGCATTTCTTCAATACCTTAGACAGTCTCTAGCTAAAGTAAATGCAATTTTATTTCATAAACATAATGAGCATTTCAATAGCAAGGTATTCTTCCTAAACATACCTTGTTAATCTATGATCTTAATTACAAGTAGATTTTTCTAATGTTTGATTTTGGCTTGCGAGTGCTGTTTATTACTTCATAAGTACACTCCTGCTGCTGAATCCTTGCACCTGACAGTTCGGGTGGTTTCATGTAAGGTTGGCTATGCAGCCTTTGTGGCATTGCTAGAGTAACTAGTAAACAACAATGGTGATCACAAATGTCTATATCTGGTGTTAAGATGAATATAAAATGTAATAATAAATGGGTGCTGATGAATAATGAAACTAATTAGTTATTATTGATGTTAACAGTGATACTATAATGTATGTAGCATACATAACATATTTACGACAATATAGAACAAATTAATGTAAAATACCTCATTACAATGAGCGAAAGGTATAACAAAGTGATTTTCACTGCTTTAAAATTTTAATGACTCAATTCTAACTAAGTGTCCATCATTCTTGGAAGCATCATCATTGTCATCATCAATATTGTCGTCACCTAGACACATCATTAGTGGTTCACATTTACTGATGATTCCATGTAATTCCTGTGCTTTTCGAATTATTTTGTGCACATGGTTCACTTTCTTCTTCCATGAAGCTGAGTTTGCCACACCTTCCCACAAAAGTCTATCCAGTTCTATAATTGTGAAAGTCTTTATGTTCCTTCACATACAGTAACAAACACCAACAACACTATCAACAATAACAACGAATAATACATAGCTTGTTCAGAACAACTCAACGCATGTATTAGTTCACAAACTGAGCATGCTGTTAGAAATAGCAATATTGCAATGGTGTGGCATGTAGATCTGTTTCCATTGTCTGACTGACCAACTGGAATGCTGCTTTGTGACTGGTTCAGAAAGCTTTTCATCTGTTTGTGGGTGTACCATCTTAACTCCCAATTGTCAAGTGCAAGGATTCAGAGATGGGGTATAGAGGATGTAATGCTTTTCTTGCAATAATTTGGTATGATGTCATAGGAAATATTTGTTTTGAGGTCCCTAATTATGCGGGGCAAGGGAGAGCCTTTAAAATACAAAATTTACTTAATTTTATTACTTTCATTTTTTCACATTGGGAAAAGAACTGGTTTCTCTTAATGTCTTAAGATTCGACTGCAGCATGTAATTGCTTCAGGTTTTGTCTTCCTTTTGTATCTGCAACAAAATGTATGTATTTCTGCAAACTTTTCTTTCAATTAGAATTAAATAAATATAAGATCTTCAGTATAAAACCTGACCATTTGCACAGAATTTTTGTCATAGCAGTTGTTTCAGCAATTCTGTCTTTGCATTTTAAATCTGTATTTGTACATAAAAAAATCTGATGTGTTCCATTCACATGACTTTCTCCATATCTCTGTAAATTATTATTGTTAATAAGCTTATCTTTTGTTTATTCATGCTAATCGAGCAAAATTGGCAGAAATAGTCTTATTTCTTGCTTTATTGTAAGTAGAAGCAAAATAAGGGAGTATCATAGGTTAAAGTGAAAGCCAAAAGCTGGTTGCTATGTAACTGATGCTCCTTTGTTTGTATGGACAGGAGTTGACAAATTCCTGTATGAGAAAAGTATAAGTTTTTCAAAGCTGAAACCAAGAAAAAGGAATATCTCAAAAACGATGAACTCCACGAAAAAAATGTATATAACATAAATTGTGTGTTTTAACGTGCTCTACATTTTTTGTGGGTTAAGTTTTTGTCTACCTCTTACGGTTTAGTAGTTATGAAAAATTCATCCAGAATAGTCTTCAGAGGCTATTCCCAGAAAATTCAAAATATACATTTTATTTGTCAGGTAAATATCTTTAATATACAATATTTTAATCAAAATCGTCAGAGCCATTTTTGAGAAAATTGAAATTTTCAAAAAAAGTTCCATGTAAAGGGTAGTTTGGGGTGGGGGGATTTTTCTCAAAATCTTTGTGTCGCATCCCTGGAAGATACTAAACTTAAATACCAAGTTTGATATTTTACCGACTTTTTGTTTTTGAGTTATTGTGTTCACGGACACACACACACACGGACCTTTTTCTGAAAATACTTTTTTTGGATACAGGGGACCCTAAAACATATATTTCCTGTGAAATCTTGATATCAAATTTTTTGGTGGAGTGCAATACATTCTCTATACACTATGTACATAGTACGTATAGAGAAAGTAATAATACAATTAATGCTTACTCATAGCAAATGTTGAAGTGTCATCCTTTCAGAGTTAAACAAGCACTGTACTGACTAAACACATTTAGCTTGACCATGTAATGTTTCGTGTATTTGTTTATATGTTCATATTTTAAGCTCCTCCAGAGTATGAATGATTTTCATGACAAACGTTAAAGATTCTCAAAAATTTCGTAATAATTTTTCTTCCAATCTTTACATGTGCTTCTTGTTTTGCACTGAAGTAGTAGTCCCAAATTTATACATAAGATCATGAATTGAAAATCTGGAACGAGGCACTTTTACAAGAAAATTGAGGTTGAATTCGTCATGAACACGATAAGAGATTTATGTTTAAAATAATGTTTAGGTAAAAGTAAACATTTATGTTAAAGATAATTGCCTTCCCATCTTCACAAAGGAAGGTAAGACTACTTATGGTGAGACTGTGCTGTTATTCTGGCAATTTAGTAATTGGGGTATGAGAAGGGGGAATGACAACCAGCATTGACTCTGATGCAGCACTGTGCAAACAAACAGGTAACCTGTATTATCATGATATATGGTGGACTTTGAGACAGTGATGTGTATTAACAATTACATCACTTACTTTTTTATTTCGGAAAACATGTTTCAGAAGCCATGTGCTTCCATTGTCAATTCCTTTGGTCGACTGAAACATGTTTTCCGAAATAAAAAAGTAAGTGATGTAGTGTTACAAAATCGACTCAACTAAATTTTAAAGGTAACCTGTATTAAAATAAGGTTTTACATGAATAGTTGATAGAAGAGGTATAAAAAATTGCATGTGTTACATTCACATGGCTCTCTCTCTCTACCTTTTGTTGTTTATTATATAACTATATCCCCACTGCTGAATCCTTGTACTTGACAATTCGGGTATTTTCGCATAAGGTTGGCTATGCTTGTCATCATTCTCAGAAGCATTATAGTTATTGTCTTCATCAACATCGTCACCAAGACATATCATTAGTGGTTCACATTCATTGATGATTCCGTCTAATTCCTGTGCTATTCGTATTATTTTGTGCACATGATTCACTTTCTTCTTCCATGAAGACACAACCACCCTCGCCACACCTTCCCGCAAAAGTCTACCCACCTCTATAATTGTGAATGTGTTTTTATGTTCCCTCACGTATAAACAAGTACCTACAATAATAACAAATATAAATAACAAATAATACGTAGCTTGCACAGAACCGCTGAATGCACATGTTAGGATTTGACAAACTGGGCACTTGGTTAGAAATAGCCAGATATTGCAATGGTGTGGCATCTAGATCTGTTTCTGTTGTCTGACCCACCAACCGGAATGCTGCTTTGTGATTGGTTCAGAAAGTCAAACGGGTAAAGCTTTTCATCTGTTTTAGCTGATTTACCAATTTAACTCCCAACTGTCAAGTGCAAGGATTCAGTGGCATGGGTATATATGTTATACTCATACAAAAGCTTATTACTTTCTCTACTTAGTCAATAGATAGAGAAGGTATTGCACTCCACCCAAAAATTTGATACTGAAATTTCACTGAAAATACATGTTTTAATGCCCCTTGATAAATCATTTTTAGAAAAATGTCATATGTGTGTCAGTATGTTCATGTGTTATGTGAACATGTCACCTTCCGTGGTGTAATGGTTACCATGCTGACTTCATATACCCAAGATCTTGGGTTCAAACCCGGTGGAGGACGATGGATTTTTTTCGGGTGTAAAAATCCTTAGCATGGCTTCCTTCGGAAGGGAAGTAAAGCCGTGGGTCCTGTGTCGTAGATTTACAGCACGTAAAAGAACCTCGAGCCTGATAGAGAGGTCTCTGAGCAAAATTAAGCGATCTTTCACGCCCAATTTAGAAAGGGATGCTGAGAACCACAGTAGTTAAAGAGCGTCCATAAATACCACACCATTTATTTTTTTGTATGTGAACATGATAACTCAAAAGGGAAAAGTTGTTAAAATGCCAAACTCGGTATTTAAGTTTTGCATCTTCCAATGAAGCAGCATGATTTTGAGATAAATCTTCCCCCCCCCCCCTCCCACTCTAAACTACCCTGTACATGGAAAGAATTTCGGAAATTTTGATTTTCTTAAAAATGGTCTAATGATTTTTATTAAGAAATCATACATTGAAGATATTTACATGAAAATAAAATGTTTATCTTGAATTTTCTGGGAATAGCCTTTAAAGACCTCTTCATTCTGAATGACTTTTGCATAACTGTTAAATTGTAAGGGCTAGACTAAAACTTTGTTTTGTTTTTTTTTTGTAATCGGCTTACCCTCCCCGTATGTAGGACTGACTGACATGCAAATGCCTAGGGGTCAGAAGGCCTGTTGGGGAGCCAATGGCATGTAACCATGGATTGAAGAACCTGGAACTAGTGGTCTGCCCATAGCCAGGTATGAGCATGAGGAAATGGTTGATATGAAATGAAAGCGAAGTGGATGATAGGAAAGGTGATGATGGAACAATTGCAATGAATGGTGGAGGAAACTGGAGGACCTGGAGAAAACCCGTCCAAATGCTGTTTTGTCCACCACAAATCCCACATGTGGGCCCTTGGCATTGAACCTGAACCACATAGGTGGGAGGCGAGTGATCTAACCTCTCTGACATGGCATTGCCTCTAAAACTTGACTGCACAAAAAATGTAGGTCTCATTAAAAACACAATTTATGTCATATACAATTTTTTTTTTAGAGTTGAGCATTTCCTTGTTTTTGTTTTCAGTTTTAAAATACTTAAATATTGCTCATACAGGAATTTGTCAAATCCTGGTCATACAAAGAAACAAATTTCAGTCACATAGCAACCAGCTTTTAAAAGATGTGATTATATCTTTAGCCTAATGTATTCCCTTATTTCCCTTATACTTAAAAGGAAGCTAGAAATAAGATAATTTCTGCTAATGTTTATTTTGATTAGCATGAAGTGGATGAAGAGTAATCTTTTAAACAATAATTTTTCATAGAAACGTAGAGAAAGTCATGTGAATGGCACACAGATTGTTTTTTTTTTTCTTTCTACTTCATTTTATTAAAATAAACCTTTGCAGAAATAGCTACATTACACATTTTATTATAAATGCAAAGGGAATAGTGACAGTTGCTATAGCCTGGCCTTAAAACTCTATACTCTTTCCATGAAATTGCGAGAAACAGCTGCCCATTGACTAAACTATTAATCTCAAAAATAGCTTATACCACAACCAAAGCTATTTAAAATAAATTGTGTGTTATCTATATTTTTGCGAAGTACATTTGTTGTGTACTAGTTATACAAGATTTTACAAATTTGCTTCTGCATGCAGAGACAACAGACTCTCTCTGGAAAATTCAAGGTACTCATTTATTTGTGGTGTAAATATCTTTAGAATATGATATTTTAATCAAGAACATTATAGCCATTTTTGTGAGAATAAAACATTTAGAAAAATCTTTAATGTAAAGGATAGTTGGGGGAGGGAATTTTATTGAAAATCTTATCATATTTTTTGGTGATATTGAGCTTAAATACCAAATTTAATGCTGCTTCTGCTTTTCATTTGTGAGTTATGCTGTTCACAGACAAACTGACAGACATAGATTTACACATTCACACAGACATTTTTCTTAAAAGGTTTTTTTTTTTTTTTTTATTATTATTATTATTATTTATTCAGGAGCCTCAAAACATATATTTTTGGTAAACTCTCAGTATCAATTTTTTGGGTGGATTACAATACTTCCCTTACTTATTATACATAGCAGAGAAAGTAAAAATCTGATATCTCATATTCATATGACTTTCCCTACTCCTAAAAACCATTCATGCCAAAGTGTATTTTTCTATTTCTTTTCAATCACAATAAACTTCCATTACACATTTATATACTTATTGTAGGTCTAAGGAAGATAAGGTGGCTACACTATAGTAATATTTTTTTAAAAATCTTATATGTTACATTCACTCTATTTCATGTTAATCGATATGAACATTTTTATAAATGATTTTATTGCATACTTCCTTGTAGATATAATAGGAGTAGGGGAATGCAGCAGGCTTAAGCAAAATCAAATGTTTTGTTAATTGGTTGCTGTGTATTAGCTTTAAAATTCCTCTCTCTTTGCATGGTCAGGAGAAAAAAAAAAAGAATGACCAATTCCCATTTGTGAAAAGTATAAGTATTTGGAAATTAAAACCAATAACAGGAAATATCTTGGAAATGGAACTCCACCAAAAAAAAAATTATTTGACATAATTTGTGTCCTTTAGGAAGAGATACATTTTTGTGCAGTAGGAGCTTTTTTTATCTCTTGCGGTGTACAGTAAGATCTAGTCAATCATGATATTTTTCTGAAAAAATTGGAATTCTTTGGTATAAGAGGTTTATCAAACTGCTGGTTAAAATTATATATAAATGAACATGAGCAAGTAGTTGATGTAGTACAAACAAATTCTCTTAACCATACATTTTAAGTATATACTCTAATAAAAATATGTAACTTGTGGAGTTCCCCAAGGTTCAGTTCTAGGGTCTTTTTTATTTTTATTATACATAAGTGTCTTAGTAAGCTATCAACATCCCAACAATATTGTATTGTTTGCTGATGATACATCCATAGACATAATGGGTAGTAATAAAGATGTTGAAATAGATATATCAATTTTAGAACAAAGAACACAGGAAACGTTTGTTCAAAACAATTTAATAATAAATAGAATAAATCTCTTGCCATTTCATTCAGTCATATTCAAAATATCAATGTTCATAAGCCACAAATAAAACTAGAAAATGAATTGTTGCACCATAAACCCACTGCCAAGTTCCTGGGTGTTTGGATTAATAAACATTTGAAATGGAGCATGCATGTTTAGAAACTGGCATATAAGTTAAATCAGCTTTGTTTTATGTCTAGATCGATAAAAAATATTGCAAACTTGAAAATCTATACTTTGCGCGTTTCAACAGTTTATTAAAATTTGTCATGATATTTTGGGATTACTATGATAAAGAACATATAATGTTCAAAATTAAAAAAAATGAGCAATTAGAATAATATTGGGGAAGAAGCATAAGGATTCCTGCAACAATTTATTTCGAACACTCCATATATTACCACATACTTGCCTGTATATATTAGAAGTTGTCACATTTGTTAGAAAACATGTGGTGTACTTTTGAACAAACTGTGAAAAGCATAGCTATCACACAAGAAATAGTCATAAATTAAGCAAAATTACACACAATACATCATTATTTGGCAAATTATAAGACATTCTGGAATTGTTATATTACAAGCTACCCAATAGCGTGAAACTTACTACCTCAGAAGCTATGTTTAAATGCAAAGTGAAAGAATCCGTATTACAACATTGTATATATTCAGTTGAATTTGCAAATATTTTTAAAGAGTTATGATTACTTGTAGGCTTACTAACATGTACCTAATTAAGTGTGTGTGTGTATATATATATATATATATTTATTTATTATTTTGTTCAATTTTAAATGTCTTTGACGTTACCAGAATTCTTGTAATTCCTACGCTTGACAAATCTAATCTAATGAAGAGGACTTCAGAAGATCTTTCCAGAAAATTCAAGATAAACATACTATACATTTCATTTGTCATTAAAGTATCTGAAACATACAGAATTTTAATCAAAATCGTTAAATCTAATCAACATTTATGAACAGTTTTTCCTTTAAAAGGAGTTTGGATTGAGAGGGGGTTCTTGAAAATCTTAAAGAGTTCTATTCTTGGAAAATGATGACCCTGAATACTAAATTTGCTATTTGATCAACTTTTTGTATTAAGTTATGGTGTTCTAATACTTCCAGACATGGACATGGACCTTCTTCTAAAATTGGTGTTTTATGTTCAGGAACCTTGAAACATAAATTTCTAATAAAAGCTGGACATCATAAGTTTTAGATGGAATTTTTAGATGGTTGCCTCAAGGACAAAGTGGTAAAGAGAATATCTGTGTATAAAGATATGAAAACTGCATTATTACATAAACATCAGACAATTACAGAAAAAATATAAATAAATAAACACTAACAACAATAATAAAACAGATA
Organism: Hymenopus coronatus; assembly: GCA_030762935.1. Lineage (NCBI taxonomy): Eukaryota > Metazoa > Arthropoda > Insecta > Mantodea > Hymenopodidae > Hymenopus > Hymenopus coronatus. The sequence continues at coordinate 124,104,116 of CM060894.1, read as the reverse complement.
TTACATTGGTATTTAATAACAGTATACAATAATGATGATTCCTTAGTTGTTGTTGAACTTTTCTTGCATTGGAGAGGAGATTTGTGGGATTAGTGTAATGATTTTCTGGTTTTATTCCAAAACGTCTACTACTGCAAAGACATTCCTCAAGAGGATTTCTAGTCTGATTTATGTATATAATATCTTGATTAAGTATGGTGCATGCATTAATGTAGGTTGTCTCCTTAGCGCGGTGGTAGCGTTGCTGCTTGCCAAGCAGGAGACCTGGGTTCGATTCACAGTATCGGCATGAGGATTTTCTCCCCACTGGGAGACCTGGACCGGGGTGCACTCAGCCTCGTGAATCCCTGGGGTGCCAATTGAGGATGCACTCCAGGCCGGGAAGACCACATTAACTGGCTGGGGGGATCGAAGTGCTGACCACGTCTCTCACCCCCCCCCCCCCAATACTGCACTCCATCCATGATGTCTGTAATGGATCAAGATGGAGGATGCAGCGTCCGGGCGGTAGGCCAAGGCTCTTAGTGAGCTGTGCCAAGGAGTCATACATTAATGTGCTGCAGTCATAATTCCCAGGATGCATAAAGGAGTTCTTAACGTTTATAGTTCGATTCTGATTGTAGCATATGATCGGGAACATCAATAGGAATTTTTAGAACTTTTTCGCTATCAGAGAATCTTTTAGGAATGTGTTTAATGGGACTATATGAGATAGGTGATACAGCTCAATTTAGTACAATAAATGTTTGATTGGCTTGAAGTAATGGTGAAGAGACAAGAGTTTCAATTTTTTCTTTGACATTTTAAGGTTTTAGTGGCTGTCAAATATCAGCTGATCAGAGAAGTTCATACTGAGATAGCAAATGGGTTTTTCTGCTCTATGAGATTTAATTTTGTAATCTAAGTAAACCATCATGTTATCTTCAAAAAGTTTAATGTAAAAATAATAGTTGCAACAAATCTTCTTATCTTTTGGAATCCTTGCTTGGACTAGTTTCGCGATGATTTCATTGCATTATCAACATAGCCTTTTGGTCTCTTTTTTGATGTTGTTTGTTTATACTGTTATGGTTACTGCTACTAGGTGGATTGTGTACTAATGCATTGCTAACTACTGGAATCAAAACAAATTTGGTAAGAGTGTCAATTGGAGGTATATCAAAATTCATTGCATGATTTCTATACTTTAATATAAATATTTTCTCCCAAACCATTAAATCTATGGGCCCATTTAAGTGTTTTAATAATTTAACATATGGATTTATTTCATTTATTTATTCCAAGCAAGGATTCCAAAAGATAAGTGAAGATATGTTGCAACTATTATTTTTATATTAATATTTGTGTTATTCTTCACTGTTACTAGCTTCTTTTTATATTCAAAAAGTTTACCTCTTTTAACTGATAAAGCTGTAGATTTTGAAGCATTATTCTCTAGTATGTGTATTAATTTGTTGAGTTGGTTTTTTTAACACTACGTCACTTACATTGTTGTTATGAGGGACTAGTTTCGAAGCCTATGCTTTCATTTTCAACCTCACGGATCCAACGTCCGTTGCTGGCTGCGTTTGCTTGTGCTCTCTTCTCTGGTGGTGAAATGATGAACTTCTTAACTAAGCTGTCTACTGGCGGGATATCAAAGCTTATTAGGTGATCTTTGTTTTTCCATATGAGAATGTTTTCCCAGGTTGTGAGTTCATTATGGCCTGACATAGTTTTTAGCAATTTTGGATTTGGATGTAGATTGTGGTTTTCTTTCCAAAGGTGAAATGCTACTGCTGATTTATCTTCTTGTTTCAATTTTAGGTTTCTAAAGTGCTCTTTGGATCTGATTTTTAAACTTCTTTTGGTTTGCCTTATGTAGAACTTTTCACAATTTGTGCATTTAATTTGATATATTCCTGACCTATTTTCTGGTGGAATTTCATCTTTTATTTTTGAATTTAGTAACTTTATGACAGAAAATCTGTTTATTGGAGCCAGGGTGATGTTTTGTTCTTTGAAGATTTTTTTGAATTTTCTAAATGCTCGGGGGTGGTAAGTGAATTTTTTGAATGTGTTAATATTGTTTTTTTCCTGCTGTTAGAGTAATTTCTTTTGTGTTTTTTTAATGCTTTGCTTTGTTTAGTTTCTTGTATACAAGGTTCTTGCTGTATCCATTTTGTTCCGCTGTTTGAATTATGGTTTTTAACTCTTTGTTGAATTTGGTTGTGCTCATAGGCACATTTACTAATCTGTGTGTGAGGCTGTTTATTATTGCATGTTTGTGTCGTAATGGGTTGTAGTTTTCATTTTTAATGTAATTTTCTGATTGAGTTGGTTTTTTGTAGATTCCAAAGTTTACTTTTGTGCCGTTTCTGATGATTCTTAGGTCTAAGAATGGGAGTTCTCCATTGGTTTCTGTTTCCATTGTGAATTTTATTGTTTTTTCCTGTATGTTTAATAATTTTATGGCATCATCTAAATGTCTGTTTGGCACTATTGCAAATATGTTGTCACCATAGTGGTACCACACCTTGAAAATCCATGGGAATGCTTTCTTCATGTGCGTTTCGAATTTGCTCATAAATAAATTTGCCAAAAATGGAGATAGAGGGTTGCCCATAGAGAGTCCCGATTTTTGCCTGTAATATTTACTATTGAAGGTGAAGTAGTTTTGTTCAATGCACAAACTTGTTAGTTGTATGTAATCTTTTACTTCTGCAGGTTCTATTCTGTTGTATATAGCCATTTTTTTAATAGGTCATGCAGTTTTTGTGTTAAAAAAATGGCTAAATACAACAATGAATAACTTTGTGATCACCAAAACTCATTGCTGGGGAATCTGGAAGAAGACAGCACGCATATTGTTTAGTGATGGATTCTTCCTAGAGCTTGTACAGAATATGATTAGTGCTGATATTGTACAGTAGAAGCCTGAAATACGGCAGATTTGGATTGAACACAGGGGAAAGTATTCCCCCCCCCCCCCTCACAAAAAAACCTGTACTTTTTATTCATTTGTATTACTTTTTTACTTTTGAAAGTTGAGTTTAAAAATTTCTTCAAAGAGCAGTTCTGCACTATAATTTTTATCCTCACCACACTCTTAACATTGACATTTGCTACAATCATACATGGATAAAAAAACTGATGTGTTCCTTTTACGTGACTTTCTCTACATCTTTGTAACAAATTATTTTTAAAAAGTTTATATTTCTATCTCCTAAATGCTAATTGAAATAAACATTTGCAGAAATACTCCTATTACTTGCTTCCTTGTAAGAAGAAGGGAAATAAAGAAGTACCATAGGCTAAAGAGATAGTAAAATATTTTAAAAGATATTTCCTCTGAGATTGAAATTCCTTTGTTTGTATGGCCAGGAGTTAACAAATTCCCATATGAGAAAAGTATGTTTTTTAAAACTCCAACCAATAACAAGGAATATTTCAGAAACAGTCAATTCCACAAAAAAAATGTTATAATATAAATTGTGTGTTTTAACAAGCTCTACATGTTCTGTGTAGAAAGTTTTTGTCTATCTCTTATGGTTTATCAGTATAAAGAGGTCTTCAGAGGCTCTTCCCAGAAAAATGAATGAACATTTTCTTTGTCATGTAAATAACATAAACTATTTTAATCAGAACCGTATGAGCCTATTTTGAGAAAACCAAAATGTTTGAAAATTTTCTCCATTTAAAGGGAAGTTAACTAGGGATTTTCTTTAAAATCTTCATTTTGTATCCTTGGAAGGTACTGAAATACTAAATGTGGTATTTAACTGACTTTTTGTTTTTGAGCCTTGCTGGCTGGAGAGAGGGAGGGAGGGTGAGGGAGGCAGGGAGAGAGGGAGGGAGAGGGGAGAGAAGGGGGTGATATTTATTCTTCTTTTGCATTCAAGAGGTATAAAAACATATATTTTTGCTGAAATCTCAGTATCAAATTTTTGGGTGGAATATAGTACCTGCATAATACATGTACATGTAGAGAAAGTAAAAACGTGACTTAGTCTGCCAAACAAAACTTATGGGTTTCTTTAAGACAGTGAAAAATTAGGTTAATGTAAAATGTATACAGTGTAATTGTATTATAAATTAAGATCAATTACAGAACTGCAATACATTCCAGCATAACTAGTGAGTAATTGCATTTAAAGTGCTGCACTTTATTGCACATCACATACTTTATAATATACTGTAGTTTATTATTGCATGAATGTTTCTCTCCACTTCCACAGGATTGATTTTTGATTATTATAACACAAGGTAAATAATGTCACCTATCTGTGGCTTTTGCCGTGATTTCTTTTATACATTGTATTTTATATTTAATTTTCGTTCTTATTTATAATACTTTTTATTGAGCTTAATCTGTGGTTTTGCCATGATTTGTTTGACAAGGGCACTGATGACCTTGTAATTGAGCTCTCTTAAACACTAACCATCATCATCATCATCATCATCATCATGTCTCCCAGCAACCGTGTTATTTTGTGGTTATACTGTATAATATTGGAGACAATGGCGATCCCTGTAAAACACATCTAATAATTTTAATTGACTTAGTTTTTGTTTAAAAGGTTTCAATCTGAATCTTGTTCTTATTGTGAAGGTTCATAATTAAATCTATCAGCTTTTGTGGTACTCTGATTCAATCGACAGTTCCCCTGAGATGTTGATCACTTATGTTAAATAATTTTCAGATGTCTAAAAGGACCCACATACGATCTTTAGTTTCCTTTGTAGATTTCAGATTGTTATTTATGATAGATACACTTGTAGCATTACCATTAGAATTAACAAAACTTTGCTGATGTTCATATAAGGTGATATAGTTATGAAGAAGTTTATGCAGCACTATTTTGATTACTCTCCAGACAAATGAGCAAATTATAATCGGATACCAATTTGATAAGGCATTTTTATCATCATCTTTGTGAATTGAAATTGTTTTCATTTTCTTAAAGACAAGAGACAATCCAGAAAGTAGGTAGCTTTGTGGCAATTATAGATATAATTTCAGAAGCTAGATAGTTTTTATTTGCCCTTTCTACCATGAGATCTGGTTCTACTTGCAGAATCAATTGTGCTTTTCCTAGTAATTTCAATAACATTGTCTGTAAATATTGTGATGATATATGTTTTGTTAAGCTCAACATTTTTTTTTAGAAGATATTTGAAAAGTATTCATAGCTTGACTCCATGTCCACAGAACAGATGAGATGTTTCTTAATATTTCATGGATTACTTTCCTGCACTGATTGTAATATAAAACCTGAGTGAACTGGTAATTGTTTGCTGCTTTTGGTTTTTTCCTGTCTCTTTTTATTGCTCTTTTGGGATTGGAAGAAGTTTTATGTGAACTTTGATTACTTATAGCAGATTTCTTCTAAACTTTGTAAAAATGTCTTCAAGAATGCATGGGTCCTGGTGAAAGATGAACTGCAGAGGCCAGTTAAGATAAAAATTCTTCAACTAAGTTATTGAAATCATTGTCAGTGAGTGGAGCAAAAAATGTATCTTTCTGCGAGTTCAGTTTTTTAGCATTTTTATTCTCTTCTGGTTTGGAATATTTTGAAGTATTTTTTATCATCATTATTTGTATTATAATTTTTATTATTGGCTATATTTGTTTGAGCTATGTAATGCTGGCAGGAGCCATCGTTGCATTCTGATGATGATGATATCACCTGGGGGCCCTCTTTTAAGACCTCGCATGTAGGCTCTTACAGCCCTTATGCTGAACTTCACCCAAGTCCAGTGGTCCTGCTAAATTGGACACATCCCTTAAATCTGCCCTTCTTATATCCCCAGGAAGGAAGGAGCCCAGGGTACATACCTGTAAAAAGTAAATGCCTCACATTCACATAAAATATGCTGGGAGGTCTGAAAGTCCATCCCACATTTCTTGCATAGTAGGTCTTCAGTAAGCCCGATTAAGCATAAATGTCACTTCAGAGTGTTGCATCCAGTGAGATATCTGACAATGCTTCTTAGCCTATCTGTAGGTCAAAAGAACCTTATACAAGGTGTGATCAAAAAGTAATAGGAATTTTTTATTTTTCTTAAATCTTTATTTATTCATCAGCTTTGCGCCCCTCAGATATAATACACTTGTGCCAGCACTTTTTCCAATCTTGGAAGCACTTCTGGAACTCACTTTTTGTTGTGGTGTTCAGCTCCTTCGGCGATTCTGTTTTTATCTCCTCAATGGTGGCAAAACCGTCTTTTCAAGGTTTTCTTCAGCCACAGGAATAGAAAGAAGCTGCAGGGGGCCATGTCTGGTGAATATGCTGGCTGAGGCAACATAGCAGTCATGTTTTTTGCCAGAAAATCACAAACAAGCATTGAAGTGTGAGCTGGAGCAAATGCTGCAATTTCCACAAGAGGTTTTGCCATAATTCTGTTTTGTTTTTGTTGTCTGTACGGCTAAAAGGTAGGAACTCATGATGTACTATCCCATTGTAATTGAAGAAAACTGTAGAACCTTCATATGTGATTAAACTGCTCTGTGAGCTCTTCAGGCAGTTTCCATTGAGACGATTGGGCCTTGGTTTCGATGTCATACCCATATATCCATGTTTCTTCACCTGTTATAACCCTATTTAGAAGTTCTGGGCATTATCAACTTCATTTTTAGCAATTCCTGAGCGGATTCCTTGCGATGTTGTTTTTGGTTGAAATTCCACAATTTCAGAACAAATTTTGCTGCCACACGTTTCATGCCCAAAACATCCAAAAAAATTGTTTTGAGCGAGCCAAAACATAAGCCAACATCATCAGCAACCTCTCTGATGGTGGTTCGATGATTTTCCAGAACCATTTTCTTTACTTCTTCCACATTCTAGTCAGTAATTGATGTGCTAGGGCATCCATTGCGGTTATCTTCAATATCTTCTGGAAACTCTTTGAAGACAAGTATTTACAAGTAGTATCAATTCTTTGAAGAATCGATACTACTTGTAAATTCTTGTCTTACTCATAGCAGATTCCCAAAAAAAAAACCACAGTCCACATTTTGAATATGGTGCTGCTGTTTATTTCATTTTAAAGCAAAATTTAATGCAAATTCTTTGATCCATCTTTTTCCAAAGCAAAAATTTGCCAAACACTCACAAATACATATAACATTTTTGACTATTAACAATAAACTAAATATTCAAATCAGCTAAAAACGCAAACATATGTCAGGAAATGTATACCAACAAGCTAAAAGTAAAAAAATGAAAATCGAATGTATACTGCCTGCAAAATTGAACCGTTACTTTTTGATCACACCTCGTATAGTGTGCCATCCGACCCTGAATTGAAGTTGTGGGCTTGTCTGGCAGTTGTGTTTTTCCCAACTCTGAGGAAGAGCCCTTGCCATGAGCTGGCTTACCTCATACTTAACACTTTTGCAAATACAAGATCTCCTTCCCACTTAGCCAGCCAGTTTGCTATCTCATTACCTGTGTTGCCTACATGCCCAGGAACCCAAACAAGCGTAACCTGTCTGCAAGCATAAAGTTTAACCAGTTTCCTTTGGCACTCCCACATCAATCTGAATGTCGTTTTAACCACCATAAGGGCTTTCAATACTGCCTATCAGAGCCAATATGATGTCCGCTCCTCTGTCTGGCATGTTTAAAATATGCATGACACAGGCATAAATCTCAGCCTGGAACATGGTAGCTTACCTTTCAAGGGAAATGGGAAGTCTGCCCTGTCACCTGTCCAGCCCCTGAAGCTGAAGAATAGATGTTTAGAAGTGATATTTTTAAAAAAGAGGAGGGACTTGAATTAATTTCTTGCTTTTCGTTCAGTTTTTTGAGGAAATTGCACTTGAAGTGTGTAGTTTATATGGATGATTTTAATTTTTTTTATGTTTTGTTTCATTGATATTGCCTTCTTTAACTTCTACAGTTATAGCGAGGGCTTGGGTTTGAGAAACAACTGTGTTTTACTTGCTGAACTGTAGGGTTTTGTAACATTGATATTTTTGTAGTATCATACCATTAAATACATGCACCTTCACTCCCAAATTCATACTTACAGACTCTCTGGGGATAGGGAATAATTCTGGTTAAAGAAAGAATCCCCCCCCCCCCCCAAGCTGCGAATCAAATCGGGGTTCTCTTGGTTAAGAAATCAGAATTCTTGACCATTTGACCGCAGTGGCAGTTGCATAATCTTTTTTTCAAATAGACCTGTTTACAAAATCCTAAGGTCATAATGTTATTATGTTAATGGTCTCAGATACCAGTACTGTGGAAGCAGCTCATAAAGTCTGTGTGCCAGTAAAGAGGTTATATTTAGGCTACAGCTGATAATTCTTACACAATACATATTTTTTCTAGGTCATGCAATTTCTGATCGTAAAAACGAACAGTTTCAGTCATAAATGAAGTGAGATTTTGGACTTTAATTTTAGCTGCATTTGCAGTTGCAGAGCATATATTAGGTTACTGAGCAGCATGAGTTGAAAGTACAGATACTGGAATTATGGTGTTATTAAATTAATAATTATTTTATAAAGAGATAATAGAGAAATAATTGCAATATTAAAATCAACAAATCTGTAGTGGGTTTCATTAGAGAGGCATAATGTTAAAAGAGCACAATTTAGAATTTGGTTGCTAAGTAAAAGTCATTAGTGACACCATAGAACACAAGGAGTATAGTGGGGTTGACAGTAGGCAGAACATTAAGTTAATAAAAGAGTATGCATTGCTAAAATGTAGTTACTTTTCTGGCGCTTCTTTTGCTTCAAGTTATATAATCTCTTTTGCATTTAGGTTACTCTTGCTAGATTTTTTAGCAGTTATGGAAATGTTAATGCATCATAGGCCAGCACTAGACTCATCAACTATTTAAAGGTGATCAGAAAGAGATTTGCTGTGTAGCAGTTAAAAGTGTCATGGTAATTTAAATTCGGTACTTCACTGTGCATACAATCTATTCTGGAAGTTGGCAGATTTATTATAATACAGTTATAATTTCTTGTGCACAGTTTAGGAACAGTTGATTGTTCATCTTAAAAGAATCAGCAATTCATTCCAAACAGATCAGTTATTAGACTCTATTAAATATTATTGGGAAATTTAACTGGTTTTGTCCATTCTCGCAAACATCTGTGCATACCCTAAGAAAATGAACTCTCAGCCTACTACTAGAGCAGTGAGATAACATAGAAACAGTTGAACTTTTATCTCTAAACCACTACACATTTGAAGAAAATGAACACATTTTAAATTTGGGGGTATTCAGGGTATTTAACTGGAAAGCTTCCTCTAATGTCACGGTTTTAAATTAGAATACTGCACAGATGGAGCAGATATCTATTCAAAAGTTTAAAGAACACTGTGATTTAAAATTAAAAGATTCAAATTCTCCATCAGAAGCCCTGATATAGCCATGTGATTTGTGGTACAATACTTAATTTATATTTACTAAAATTTGGACATGTTTCAAATCTACAGCTGAAATCAACCCAAATAGTATTAAATTATTAAGGCCTCTCTGTTGAAACCTTCTTTTAATTTGAAATTAACTTGAGATTTGATATGTGTTCTTGTACAATTTTGATGTTTCTGAGATAAATCTAGATTGTACAAATTTGCTTGTCAGAAATCTTGTCTTGTTTCAATAATGCAGTCTTTTTGGTAATCCAAGTTGTAATATGACTTTCTTGCTTTTTGCAACCTTTTTATTAGACTACATTGTTTTCCACATTGTATTACACAAAAATTGAAAACTCGCACAGTTTTTTTTTGTAATCATTAAAATTATACAAATGTGATATATTACTCATATATACTAAATATACTATTCAATAAATGCTTGACTTGCAGTGAGATTTAGCTAAGTAATAGAAGTTTTATTTCTAGAGTATATACATTCAGATGTTTAAATTAAAATTCAGAAGTAATAGCAATAAGCTCTTGTGAAGAAAAAGCATACTGAAGAAGACATGTTCTTTTAAATTATGCACTTCTCTTAGAATAGTATTAGAATATTAGAAATGCTTAGTGTATTTTAATAAGCTTTGCATTTTCCCTGTTCTAAATTTTTTTCTATACAGTATTCTTGTCTTACTCTCATGATTTCCCAGCCACACAGAATCGTAGAAAATTCGATCCGAACGAAGAGAACTTCACATACTATTTTATGAAAATTGAAGTGGGGGGAAAAAATATAATAATAATAACAACAAAAGCAACAATAGTATTAATAAAACAAATGGAATGAAACAACAAATAAATAATAATCTAAATAGAAGAGCCAGAGAAGTAAAAGAGAAGAAAAGAAATTCAAGGAATAAGAAGGGACATATATGAAATTAAATTAAAAATGGGAAGAATAAAGGGGAGAAGAAGATTAAACTTAGTCTTTTTAGGCGAGAAAGAGTGTATTTAACTGTTGGAAGAATTAATACAAGCTTTGAAAAACAACTTGGAATGTAGTTTGGACTTGCAAGCTGGGAAATAGTGAAAGCCTATCATGTAGGAAGAAATACTGGAAAAAGACCAATATCACAATTGTAAATAACACAGTTAATCGGTGAAATCCTCATTAAAAACATGTTTAAAAATTCTAACATATTTGAAGGAATGAATATGAGTTAAATTTTATTTAGTACTAATTATATACATCTTGGGCTGCCCTTTGAACTTGGGATCCTCCTGTTCTATCATTGGAGAGCCCTCTACATTTTATTGCATACAATTACAATTGAGACATGAGCCTCAAATGATGATTATGGTTACCTTTAGCTTTGTTCTCCCACTTCAATTTTCCTTTATTCCTTCTTTTTTTTTTTAATTTTTTTTTATTATCTATTTATTGTTAGTTTTTGTTTGCTGTGTACTTAGTTTTGCTCTTAATAATTCATTCCTAGTTTTAACCTTGTTCTCTCTTTATTTTCTTCTGTCTTTTCCACTTCTCTTTCCTCCCTTCCTTTCGCTTTTTCCTAGTTTAACTTGTCATGGCTGTTTCTCCCCCTTCCCTTCTCCTCTATGTATGTCCTCCTATCTTTTGCTCTGCCTTGTCACATGGTATGGCATACCTACTCTTTGGTTTCTCACACATTGTAACTCTATTTACCTTGTCTGTAAACCACTTACCCATCATCTCGTCTTTCAAATATTAGCTGCTCACCCTTTTTTCTTTCCACTCAACACTAATACGAGTTGCCCATGGCCTTGTCTTTGCATTCATATATCTCAAACGTCCTTTCTTCTGGCGTTGATTTCACTTGTCTGTGGTATTTTTCCCCTTCTTATTAACTAATCCACTGAGCTCCCCCCCCTGCTCTGCTTCTTCCCCTGTCTATAATATTATTCTGCCGCTTCGCCTTCCATCTCCCTTCTGCCTTCCTCTATACTGCATATTGCTGTACCTGCTGCTTTTTTATTTTGCTGACTGTGCCCTCCTTTGTAGTTCACATCATATGGTAATGTAATGTTCTGGGATTTTGATTTGCCATCTCTTTTGTGACTTCCTGGTTTTTTGCTTGCTCTATGTCCATGGGAGCTATCTGGCACCCTTTCAATGTATTTTTAACAAGGATTATCACCAGTTCAAAAATATTTGAAACAGAGTGTAATCCAGTGGATGATGGAAGCAAATCTGCAGGCAAAAGAGTATACATTGGAAATTTATAACTTGGGATGGAAGGAATGAATGCAAAGTTTGTGGGCAAAAAGAACATATGATGGAGTAGGCCAAGAAGGAGGGAAATAAATCAGCAAAGTTCCAATGATTTAAATGAAGTACATGAAGTGACAACAAAAAAATATGGCTCAAAGACCAGCATTGAAGTAGAGTGAAGTGGAAGGTGAAGTAGAGCCTATGATACAGATGCAAGGCAAGGAATGCATCATCAGTGGAAACAATAGACAACAGATGACGCAGCGGCTACATCACAAAGCCATGGTGTGAAAACAATAGAGAAAAAGATTGTATCACCAGGCAAGAAAGAGATGGAAGCAGTGTGTCACCTGACAGAAAAAGGAAAGAACATGTGGATGCAAAATAGTTGGAAAGTATGGGGGAAGAGAAGATGATACAGACAGTGCAGTATCATCAAAGTACAGAAGCATTTTGATGCTGGATATAAACAAGACCAAAAACACCAAAAGATGGATCTGACTTAAGGAGCAAAATCGTACTAGAAAAGTTTAAATATAGCATCAGCTCATAATAACACATGGAAAAGTGAGGAACTCTGAGGAATTGAAAAATAAAATTTATCCAGAAACTTAAAACATCTATTAGATAAGCTAGATCATTTGAGCTAGCAGAAACATGGATAAAGGAAAATGTTATGGTAAAGGATTTTATATATGCAAGAATCAAGGAGCTAAAGACAGCAATAAAAAGGAGAATGTCTAATGATTTTTAAGAAAATTCCCCCATTCCAAATTACTCTTTACAAAAAAGTACTTTAGCAATTTTGTTTAAAATACCATATGTTTGTCATATTTTCATGACAAAGGAGATGTACGAGGGGCATACTGAAAGTCACGAGCAACCCATTGTAAAAATTTAAATTTCAACAATATAACGAAACGAATTGCAGGATCATAATCTACAGACTTTAAGCCACATGTTGACACATTGTGACGTCATTAGCTTCCATCACGCGACCACAGACAGTGTTTGAAAAATGGCTGACATTGATGTTTCGTTTCGACAGCGTGCTGTCATTGAATTCCTTATGAAAGAAGGAAAATCTGCTCCTGAAATTCATCTCAGACTTCAACGTGCGTATGGAGGTGTCTGCATGGGTGCCAGCAGTGTTAGAAGATGGGTGAAACATTTCAAAGATGGAAACACGAGTCTGCAAAATGTGCCTCGTAGCGGGTGTCCTCTAACTGCCTCTACAGAACGCAACAAGGAAAGAGTTGATGAGCTCATTACAGGAGATAGGTGTTTCACTGTGAATGAAATTGCTGCGAAACTTGGAATAGGACATAGTGCAGTGCAAGAAATGATCCACAGCTTGGGTTATCGAAAGGTCTGTGCCCGTTGGGTCCCCCGTTTATTGACTGAAGACCACAAACTTCAGAGAAGAACCATTGCACAAAACCTTCTTCAGAGATTTCATAATGAAGGTGATAAATTTTTGACGTGTATTGTGACTGGAGATGAGAGCTGGTTCCATCACTATGAGCCAGAAACGAAACGTCAGAGTATGGAATGGCACCACTTGAACTCACCATCGAAGAAGAAGAAAGCAAAGACAGTGCAGTCTGTAGGAAAAGTTATGGGAAGTGTCTTTTGGGATGCACAAGGTTGCATTCTGGTTGACTTTCTTGAACCTGGACAAACCATAAATTCTGCCCGCTACATCAAGACACTTCTGAAGCTCCGTTGGGCTTTGCGTGATAAACACCCTGGAAAGAGGATCATCCTTCAACAGGATGATGCGCGTCCGCATACTACCCATGCCACTATGGAGAAGATCAGGGCATTAGGGTGGGGAACTCTTCCACATCCTCCCTACAGTCCCGACTTGGCACCCTCCGACTACCATCTTTTCGGTTCTGTGAAGGAGCAGATGCGTGGCCAACACTACGAGACGCTGGAGGATATTCGGAAAGCAGTGCGTCAGGGTCTGCGGGCAGCTGGATCAGAGTTCTATCACAAAGGCATTTTCAAACTTGTAGAACAATGGGAAAAATGTGTGCAAAACAATGGAGACTATGTCGAAAAGTGAAAGAAAGTCTGTAGATTATGATGATGTATTTGGTTTGGCTTAAAAATAAATATTAAGATTGTAAAACAGTGTTGCTCATGACTTTCAGTATGCCCCTCGTATATCTTGAATTTTCTGAGAACAACCTGAAGCCCTCTTCAATCTGAATGACTTGCATAATTGATAAAATGTAAGAAATAGATAAACTCCTACTACACAACAAATGTAGATCTCATTACAGCAAGCAATTTATGTCAAATACATTTTTTGTGGAATTAACCTTTCCAGAGATACCTGCTTATTGATCTGAATTATCAAATATACTTTTCTTAAATGGGAGGTTTAATTTTTTTTTTTTACTTTTGGTCATGCAAAGAAAACAATTTCAAAGATATATCACAGCCACTGCTCTTAAAAGATCTAACTTTGCTTGAGCCTTCTGTATTCCCTTATTTTCCTTATACCTACAATGAAGTGTGTAAGGTAAATAAAGTTCATTTGAGTTAAACCAATTTACAAATGCTTATCTTAACATGAATTACAATAACTAGCAACTTTAAGAATATTTTATTGGAGAATGGGTAAAGAGTCATGTAAATATAACGACAGCTTTTTTACTTTCTCTACATTTATACTATGCACATAGTAGGTAGACAAGGTATTGTATCCCATCCAAAAAATTGATGTTGAGATTTCACCAGAAATATATGTTTTGAAGTCCACTTAGTTGTTAAAGCATTTTAAGTAAAATGTGTATTTGTGTTCTATATAGCTCAAAAACAGTATCTTCCATGGATGTGACACGAAAATCAAGAAAATTCCCCCATCCCAAACTACTCTTTACATGGAAAAATTTTTGAAAAATGTAGTATTTCTCAAAAATGCTCTAACAATTTTCATTAAAATACCACATATTAAAGATATTAAATAAAACAAATAACAAATAAAATGTTGTAAACCGAAAGAGACAGACAAAAACTTATTATACAAAAAATGTAGATCTCATCAAAACACATAATTTATGTCATATACATACATTTTTTAGATTTGACTGTTTTTAAGATATTCATTATTATTGGTTTCAATTTTGATCTACTTACATAACTTTTCTCAAATGCGAAGCCATTTCATCTCTTGTTTATTTTACTGAAAAATGAGCCGAACTTCAATTGTTCCCATAGCGACCAGCTTTTAAAAGATTTTATTATCTCTTTAACCTAGTATCCTCATTTGCCTTCTGATTACAGGAAGCAAGTAATAAGACAATTTCTGCTAATGTTAATCTCAATTAGCATGATGTAGATAAAAGAATAATCTTTTGTAAGAATAGTTTGTTTGCAGAATAGGTAAAGAAAGTCATGTGAATGGAACACTTCAAATTTGTGCTTTTATTAAGTATTATCCAAATTACAACATTTTTGGATTAGGGAAGAAAAGAAAGATTGTTGTTTTCTTGGCATGATATTAATTACCCTAACAGGGTGAAATAAAAACAAACATGGTTATTTGTCTCTTCTAATTTGTTTATGTTAGTTGCATTTCATAACATAAGCAAGAAACAAACAGGAAGCCTAATGAAAATATACAGTATAACTATAATATTATGAAAGTTCTTAAAATAGATTGCAAAATCCACAGCAACACAGATCAGCTCCTCTCTCTCCCTCCCTCTTTTATGTGGGAGATTGTAAATCTTATTTAAAGTTCCACCCTAAACATAGTGTAGTGTTCTAATGTGAGAAGAGTTGTGAAAATCTGCACTGAAGCAATTACTAGAAATGAAAAGCAGTAGTTAAGAGAAACAGCATGCCTTCCAGCAGTAAATATTATTTAGTATTTAAAATTAATCATTTAAAATATTTCAATCTTATATTGCAGGATATAATGATAACATGCCAGCGTGCAGTAACAGCATTATCTGTGAATCCTATAGCACCATATCAACTTGCAATTGGTTGTTCAGACAGTACAGTTAGAATGTTTGATAGACGAATGCTTGGAACAAAGGCTTCAGGTATGAGATATCTGCTCGATTACTCTTTATGTAATCTCTATTTTCAGTTATAGCTACATAGTGAACGTTTTTACAAGCTAACTTACTGAAGAATAAGAACAGTGAATGCATTTCTGGTTAAATAATAAGCTTCAAAATATAAAAAATGCTACAAAGTAAAAGAAGAAGTTAAATACTTGAATCTATTCCACAATTAGACAGTATAGATGCCCCAGAGTTGTAAGCCAGCTGTGAAAGTGGCAACCAATTTGATGCAGTAAAGAAAAATATTCTAAACATTTAACACTTGTTATCTAGTATAATATTAAGTTATGATTATTCCAAAGAAATTTACAAGCAAAAGCTGTTCATTATATGTAGTAGAACTGTGACGTAACTCAGTGGAGTTATTATTAAGTTTTTGACTAGTATACAGTAGTAAATGTATGTATGAATGTGATAACATTTCATGTAAATGCTGCTAGAAATAAATGTAGTTTTATGGAGAAAGAAAATCTAGGAAATACTTTGATATTAAAGTAATTGGTAATCAACAAAGCTTTAAAATTTGCTCCAAAACAATGGATCACGTTGAATGCAGCTATATATGAATTGCTCGTTTCTTGCCTCCCATATGGTTAAGCGATCTAGGATTTGTAACGTTAAGATCCAAATTGGCACAACAGCATATAAGCAGTAATTAAACTCACCAAAGTCTAAGTTGGAAATAGATATTTTGTACTGCTATAGGAGGTAGTATATGCTCCGTGTGGACCATTGGTCTTCCAATATAATTTTTTCCACATGATTGGTATTCATAAGGGGGAAACATTTCATAAGTAATGCAGTATCACAGATTCAATGAAAGTTAGGTCAGTTAGAGGTGAAGGCTTAGGAAAGTATTAATAGTGGACACTATATTTGTACCAGCAATACTAGAAATGAGGCCTGCACATATACAGGATATTGTGAAGTTGAAGATCAGAGGTGATACGTTAAGATCAAAGTGGTGGTAAAATAATCCTGCAGACTGCAGGAAGTGAGAAAATGAATGTAAATGAACAAATCTTCTATCACTTTTTTGTAATTAAATAACTAGATAATAGGTTTAAAAGTAGGTGTCAACTTGGTGCAACTTGTTGATTAAGTAGTCTTCTTCTACTGCTGATGCCTTGAATTATTCTAATTCTGCATTCCTGTGTAATTTTTTATTTGATATGTTCAAAGTCCTGAATACCTGGTCTATTCTGTTTGAGAGGCTTGTGCTATGGCAAAGTAAAAATGTTGGAAGGCGAAAGGCTATTTGGTTTTAGGGTTTGTGTACACATAATACCTATGCATATCGTTTTAAAGGTACATTTTATAACCAATGTGTAATTATGCTTCACTGTGTACCACTTCCAGTATTTTGATTCTTTTGATTGTACATTTTAATTATTACACAATGCCATACTATAGGATATTGTGGAACACCTCTTATGTTATTAACAACCATTATTCTGTGTTGTATACTAATAATTGCTAAACCTTAAGGAAAGCATAATTTATGTGAATTTACATTCTTCTGTAATATACTAAAGGAAACTTACGTGCAATTGTTTATAGTTGTGGCAAACTGTGAAGTGTACACTTATACTTAATTTTTAATATACACATTTTAAAATGGGGCTAATATGCTTTATGAGAGCTCGTACATCTAATTACTGGTCTAAAAAAAGGAGTCTACATAACAACATGATGCAGAAGTTTTTGTAAGCACATTTGCCAATGGTTACTCTAATATGACTTTAACAATAAGCTCATGAGTGCAAAAAAGCTCAAGGTAATGAAATTTACAACACACCATTGTTAATTAGATTTGTGGTGTATGTGTGTCATATTAAAATATTTAGAAATATGTTTTTTTTTTTCCTTTCTTTTTTTTTTTTAGCTTAATGTCCTTTAACCGGGTTGGTCATATTGGATGATGAATGAAATTGATGAAATGATGCTCAAATGATCTCGGGGTCCATGGAGCTTAAAGTTACTCGACATTAGTCTTCTCAGGATAAGGGAAAACCCCGAAAAAGAAACCTTATCCGAGCAACTCACCGTCAGCGAGATTCGAACTCATGACCTTTTGAGTGTGAAGCAGACATGCTACCACCATGCTACCCAGGCGATCTAAACAAAATTGACGCTGCTCTTTATGTCTAATGAATTCCATAGTCATTGACTGTCATTATTTACTTTGTAGCTTTAGAAACGAAAAATGACCAAAATCTTGTCAGCATTTATTAGGATTTACAATATGTAAAAACATTGGAATTAATTTAAAATATCTGAACTGGCCTCCAGAATGTAAATTTAAAATAAGAGTTTAGAAGAAGTGTTCCATAAGTCCATCATTTGCTTGTATAAGGGCTTCACACCTTAACCAGTTCTGATGCACCCTGATGAAGACTCTTGGGTTGCTTCTAATTTCCTCAGCTGCTAAGAAAATGCCTGATGCAGCTTGTTTGCCGTTTCTAATTCACCGCTGTACACTTTATTTTTCATGTTCCTCCAAAAATAAAAATTTAAGGAATTCAAGTCTGGCAATCTCACAGGCCAAGTTACAGGTCCAAATCCACTGATCCAATGGTTTGGGAAAGTTTGTCAAGTGATGATGAACTGCAAGTGTGATGAAAAAACCACATCTTTCTCCTTATCTCCAATTGGTGACCTCCTATAGGACAGGCAATTGGTACTTCAAAAATAGCCGATACCCAATACCGATCAAGTGCGGTGGAAGGACGAATAGTCCAATAAGATGATCTCCAATTATGTCTGCCCAAATGTTAAACGAGCATCTATGCTGAAAGTTCCACTGCTCTGTCATTCTCTGGTTCTCCATTGCTCAAATGTATGTGTTGTGAAAGTTCATAATGCCAATTAAAACATTAATGGGAATGCACAGTGAAGTAACTAATCAAATAGGAGTAAAAACATAGATTACACTCAAACTTTACTCTTGAAATAAAGTAACTTACTTCGGACATGTTTCGGTGACTGTTGCCACCATTTTCAATGGAGATTTATCAGTGAATTTCCATTGAAAATAGTGGCAACAGCCACTGAAACATATCCAAAATAAGTTACTTTATTTCAAGAGTGAACTTTGAGTGTAATCTATGTTTTTACTCCTATTTCATAATGCTACTTTGTGTGAAACAGTCTTTGTCCATCACCAACATGTTTGTTACAAAATCTGCATTTCGTACAAACTGATGAAACAACCACTTGGAAAACCCAATACATGGATTTAAGTCATTAGGTGATAAACACTATACTTGCTAGATGTAATATGGGTGCAATAACTGTTCTTTAAAAGTTCTAGGTACAGTCCAGTGCGACATCCCCACTGTGTAAGGGATATCACAACTGCTTCAATCAGGATTTTCATCACCAAATTTAACACTTCCTCTTCCATATTGATAATTTTGTCAGGCTGTTGTTGCCCTTGATTATGAAAACTGGGAATTACAGTACCTGTGTCACAGACCCGCCAGAAATCTTTCAGCAGTTTGAGAATTGCATGTGTTTCTTCATAAATTAAGAACATGTCCAGATACGATGTTGAAAATCACGGCATTGTATATGTTGTTCTGTAACAAGATTTTCTGTCCTTTGAATTTTTTTATCCTGCATCCTCTAACTGCTCTGATCTTGTGGCTTTGACAAAAAAACAAGTACATGCAATTAAGTAAATATTTCCCGCGATCTACATCGATATTGGAAGAAGGTGAACACAGCTGATGCGATGTTTCCAGTTTAACAGAATTAAAGAGGCATCAGATTATGGACTTTTTAAAAATAATTTAATTTTTGTTGAAATACACCAAAAGAAAAAGTTGTAATTT
Organism: Hymenopus coronatus; assembly: GCA_030762935.1. Classification (NCBI taxonomy): domain Eukaryota; kingdom Metazoa; phylum Arthropoda; class Insecta; order Mantodea; family Hymenopodidae; genus Hymenopus; species Hymenopus coronatus. The sequence goes on along the minus strand of CM060894.1, from coordinate 124,084,582 downwards.
ATATAATTTTCAATGCATATAGTCATAAATTAAGAACTTTTAATCAACAGTAGTCTTGTAAGGTGATGATAAATTTTTAGGATGAAATATTTTTTGCTAAAAAACTGTAAAACTTTTCAGCTTTTTGTTACTAGACTTCCTTGTTTTTCATAATAAAGTCTGCAGATTATTTCACTTCCATCTTCTATGCAACTACAGATTAAATATTTAGACTGTGATAAATTATACATAGGAAAAACTAAGAGAGGTTTGAGAATTAGACAATGAACACTTTAGTAATATTAGATACAGATAGCCAACCATTTTTGGATAACTAACCATAACATCAATGAAGATATCAAGCTCTTAAAGGCCACAAACATTTTTAAGGAGTTGGAGTTTTGGGAGAAGATCCCCACTAAGAAGAGCGAAGGACGTGTAATAAACTTTGAGATTCCGAATGACAAACTTATATTCAAAATGGTTCCAATCTACATTGCCAGGTGATATACACTACCAGCCAAGCCATTACCATTACTGGATACTTGAGTCAGTTGACAGTAGTTGATAATGTAGGCAAAAGCCTATGAAAACATTTTCCTGCATTTATTGTATGGTGAGTAAAACTTTTGAGTGTTCAGTCGACTCCATCTTCACATAATTTATTCTTAAATTTGTTTTCACTGTGTTAAGTTCCTTTTTCTTTTAATTTCAACAGAAAGACTATTTGTTAGAGACACAAGTTCTTGAACATCACTATTAGGGTCGCAGTTTGCAGAAATAAGAGTCACAATTCCAAACAGTTTCTGCCATGATTTCCTTGTACTGCATAGATGCTATGCCACACCTCAGCCATCCAATACAATATATCATTTTAATGTTATTTATTTGAATGTGTCCATCACAACTTTTGCGTCACCCAAATGTTTTGAGTAGTCTCCTCCTCAGGATTGAGAGGTTAAACGAGCGATGTGATGCTTGATGGCAGAAAAATTACCCTAATATCACCATTGACTGGTGCCTCCACATCCAGGTTTGCATTATCAAGCAGAAGTAGACTTTTGCAGGGTATTTTTGTTTTTATTCTAGAAATGCCTCAACAATGGGAACAAATTCTGCATGAAACCATTCCAGAAATATATGACAGTCCATCCAAGCATTATTTTGATGTATGTGGATGATAGTTTATGTTTATATATTTTTTAAATCTATGTGGGTTTTTCTTTACTGGTTGCCTTTAGAGGTTTCAACCCTATCCATATTTTTTTTTTCACCCAGGAGCAGATTTTTTAATATCATCTACCAGAATCTATGAGGGCAACGTTCCATAATTGGATCCGTTTCATCACAAAGATCTGTTCTGAAGTAATGTCATGCTTTAAAATGATATTTTAAAATTGTTTTTGGAGAATGGCAATTTCCCCGTTATTGGCAGACAGCATTTCACCAGCAATGTTCAGCTGCCATTTGCCTTACCATTTTTCCAACAAATTAACAAACCTATATTAGCTGAGAAATCTTCTTTGCCATCATGAAATATTTTATGGAATTCAAGTGCTTTTGCTTGTGTGTTGGACTCCCTTAAGACTCATTTCAGAAAACCTAATATATAAAGCTTCAGATTTTTTTTGTACTTACATTTTTTGTGTTTTTTGGAAAGAACCCTCATCACTGTTGTCACTCTGGGATATCCACTTTTCAATGTCTCCAGACTGAACTTCTCCCACACCCAACTCAGCTGCCACATTTTTAATTGTCTCACCGTTGTTGATACAGCATATATCACTTAGTTTTGTTTGCAAAACTACTTCTCACATTTGCCACTCATTTTAGTAACAAACCACAGAGCAGTGGCACACAAAACAGTGAAACAGTGTGTGAATGTAAAGATAATACTCATTAAAGAAAGCAAAGCAACATGCAAGCATGAAGATCTGCGAATTGCTCTGATCCCTGCCAAGTTTGTATATATGCCTGCACACTCAACTTGGGTTATTTGAGCGATTTCACCCGACAACTCACATTTATGAAAAATGGAGAACATGCCAAATTTGCAATACAGGATCAAGCAGCAGACACAAATTTTATATGTGTTGCCCCACTAACTATAATAAACAAAATGGGGTCCAGTATAACTTTTATAACAATAATTTATTTCATTAACAAACTATGAAAACCTTTTAGCAATAATAATACACAGTAAAATAATAATGTGCGTAATATAGTTACATTCCTATTTAACTCAAAATGTGATTAAAGCGTTCCCATAATTTAACTGTTAACAAAGATCAAAATCAGTGAAAGGCACTATATATCGTCTTAAAATGGCATATTATTTCATGTAACTGGCAACGAAATAACTAAATGAGAAAACATGACAGTTAACCTTTCCACAAAACCCAAATAAATTTAAATAATTGTTTCACTAGCAATCATGTCCACGTAACACAAAGGAGATCGGTTTAACCCTTACAATAAAGAATTAACGGTGAATCATGCCGTCAGAAAACACTTACAGCTCCTCTCTTAGAAAAGCCGGTATAAGTAAAAGCCTCAACATGAGACTGACTGACAGATAGCTTTCCCTCTTTAGCCCTGGAGAAAAAAAAAATGTAACTTACGCAGCAAAAGGCCAAACTACATAACAGGTGCCTCTTCAAATAGCGTGGAGCATAAGAACAGTGTTGCCACATTATTTTGTACAAAAATGGTACAGTAATTAATAATAGCACATTGTTATGAATTATACCATTAATTTATGTTGACAAAATGAGTGCCTTGGATAAGCAGGTGTCTGTTAAGGAGGTTCTGCTGTATACATATGTGTTGAAATATTACAGGGGCAACTCCACTGTTGTCTTAAATTGCTAATTAAGTTTAATTGCTTCTGAAAATTATCCATTTCCTCAACCAATTCTTATTTTAGTTGCCCTACACATATTTTGTAATACTTTGATTAAACATCTGGGATATTCTTTCTTTTTTAATATTTCCTACAATAGTTTTCTCTTTAGTCTATTGTATGCCTTTTCTAAATCTATGAAGCCTATATGTGCCTTCCCTGCTGTAAATTTCCTTCTTTTTCAATTAAATAGAATCCCTATAGCTCAACCTAATGTGTACTTAGAGAATGTTGGGTTATCAAAATGTCTAGTTTAATGGAATAAGGGGTCTGTTCAAAATCTTCTCGGGCTTCTAGCCAGGTAAAAACTTGGTTTGACACCAACATTTCGAAGAAGTGCATCTTCCTCGTCTTCGGGGTGAACTGATGGATTGAGCTTGCGGAGACTGGTATTTATAAGAGCTGGAATGAAGCTAACATCTGATTGGTTCGCGTGATATTATGGCCTGGTAGTTTTCTACGAAGTCCGTGCCCATGTATCAGTCATCTTAAATACCAGGCCATAATATCACGTGAACCAATCAGATGTTAGCTTCATTCCAGCTCTTATAAATATCTGTCTCTGCAAGCTCAATCCATCAGTTCACCCTGAAGACGAGGAAGATGCACTTCTTCGAAACATTGGTGTCAAACCAAGTTTTTACCTGGCTAGAAGCCCAAGAAAATGTTGAATTAATACGTTGCCAGGAAAGCTTCAGTTCTTATTTTAAGGGGTCTGTTGTTCACAACTCATAATATGTACTGCAAATTACAAGAATGCATGTTCTAGCACAATATAAGAAGCAGAAAAGTAAAACACATATTATTAAAGCTCCTGATGTTCCTTGAGTAACTAAGTGAGCAAACATGTGTTATTAATTCATCCAAAGACTGTACATTTTAATCATATTGATAGCGCAAGAGATAAAGTTATTACTATATGACTTGTTCTGATTAAGATATTTGGGAATAAAAATTATTGCTGTAATAATTCTAAAAAATATTACTGTGTGGTCTAAAAATTATTACCGTAAAAGTAAATTTAAAAATATAAACTTACACATGTTCTATAAGAAACTGTTAGTTCTTTGTAGAAAAAAAATCTTGATGTCTTCTCTCACACTCATTTTGTTGCCAATGCATTTCTTCACTTGTGATGGAGAAATAAAATGGATCTATTTTTTGTTAATAACATGATGGTTAATTTTTAAAATAATAATTACTTATAAGTGTTAAAATAATTAAAAAAGGGTAATTGAATTATCAGGATTCTACCATTTTTGATATATTCAGAATTTATTGTCTATGCAACAGTGTCCTTCTTAAATCATTCTACTTTCTCTACATAGTACATGGGACTTAGGTCAAGAAGGTATTGCACTCCACCCAAAAATTTGATATCAAGATTTCATTGAAAATGTTTTAAGGTCCCTGCATCCAAAATAAGCACTTTTAAAAAAAATCTGATGTGTTCCATTCACATGACTTTCTCTACATCTCTGCAAAAAAGAAAAATTATTAAAAAGCCATTGCTTCCATTTCTTTTATGCTGATCATGAAAAAAAATTAGCAGATCTAGTCTTATTACTTGCTTCCTTGTAAGTAGAAGCGAAATGAGGGATTATCGTAGGTTAAAGTAATAGTCAAAAGTAGTTGCTATATGACTGAAGTTCTTTTGTTTGTATGGACAGGAGTTGATAAATTCCTGTATGAGAAAATTGAAGTTTTTCATAGCTGAAATCAAAAACAAGGAATATCTCAAAAACAATCAACTCCAGGAAAAAAATGTATATAACATAAATTGTGTGTTTTAAAGTGCTCTACATTTGTTGTCGGGTAAGTTTTTGTCCATCTCTTACGGTTTAGCAGTTATGCAAAATTCCGTAAAGTTCACCCAGAATAAAGCAGTCTTCAGAAGCTATTCCCAGAAAATTGAAAATATACATTTTATTTGTCAGGTGAACATCTTTAATATACAATGTTTTAATCAAAATCGTTTATAGAAAATCAAAATTTTCGAAAAAAGTTCCATGTAAAGGATAGTTTGGTGTGGGGGAAGTTTTCTCAAAATCTTCGTGTCGCATCCCTGGAAGTTACTAAACTAAAATACCAAGTTTGGTATTTTACCAACTTTTCACTTTTGAGTTATCGTGTTCACAGACACATGGACACACTGATACATGTACACACACACCCACACCCACACACACGGACCTTTTTCTGAAAATACTTTTTTTGGCTACAGGGGACCCTAAAACACATATTTCCGGGGAAATCTCGGTATCAAATTTTTGGGTGGAGTGCAATACCTTCTCTATACACTATGTACATATACGTGTAGAGAAAGTAATAAAAATTCTCTGTCATTATTTCACCGAAAATACATGTTTTTTGAAGACTAAAAATAAGCATGGATATTTAGAAATTGACCGTGTGTGTGACTGTGAAGTGTATAGCTAAAAACAAGGAATCAGATGGATACTAAACTTGGTATTCATGTTTAGAACCCTAAAAATATGGGACACAATGATTTTGAAGAAAATTCTCCATCCCAAACTGACCTTGATATTAGAAAAAGTTCGATATCTTTAATTTTCTCAATAATGGGTTTAATGATTTTGATTAAAATACCAAATAATGAATAAGTTTGCTTGACAAATAAAACGTATATCTCCATACCTCTCATTCCTTCTCATTTGGAAGGAATTTTGCATAATTTTGTGCAACAGATACGCTATAAGAGATAGACAAAGGCTTCTGCACAAAAAAAAGTAGAATTGTTTAAAACAAGCAATTTATTTCAAATAATTTTTTATAACATCAACCATTTCCAAGATAAAGCTATCATGGTTTGTATTGTTTATATGTTATCTTTTTAACTAACCACTCTGCAGTTTCTGCAGACCTTACTGGAAAAGTTGCATCTTTAAGGCCAACGCATAACGTCGTATTCTCAAGCATTTTACTATCACGTCTTCTGAACCATTACAATGAAAAGTGTGATTAATTCGTTTCTGTAAAGGCGTATATATTGTCCATCAGAGTAGCTCAGTTGCCTAGCTTTATTATCTCAAGTTCGCGGGTACAAATTCGGTCCAGACCGATGGTTTTTAACTGTGCTTAAAAGTGACAGTCCCATATCATAAGATTTACTGGCATGTAAGAGAACTCCTCCGGGTTGGAATTCTGGCACACCGGCAGTTCTGATATAATCCTGGCAATTGACAGCGTAAACAGAAAGAACACTCTGAAGTCCTACTTTCACATAACTGCTGCAACAACGTAATCTTACAGAAGCTTATTCTTGTATCTTCTATACAAATATCAATATAAACATTAGCAGAATGATTTTATTGCATATAGTCAATTTATTGCGATAGTCAAATTTTTTAAAAGCCGGTGACTATTTGAAGATATTGAATTGACCGAGATGAAGAAATGTGAATAACGGTTTTCCATTTGAGAAAAGTACAAGTATGGGAAAACTTAAACCAATAACCAGGAACATCTCAGAAATGGTTAACTTCACAAAAAATCTGTGCTACACTCACATGACTTTCTCTATCTGCTCTACAAACAAACTTCTTATGAAAGATTATTCTTCTTTTTACACAATGCTAATCGAGATAAATATTAGCGGAATGTGCTTATTACTTAGTTCCTTATAAGTAGAAGGGAAGTAAAGAAATGCGCTATGCTAAAGTGATAGTCAAATGTTTCAAAAGCTATCGTTATGCGATTGTCATAGCATATCGCTTCTTTGCTTGAGTAGGAGTAGAACAAAAGAAAAAATCTGATGTGTACCATTCACATGACTTTCTCCATATCCCAGCAACAAATAATTCTTAAAAAGCTTATACTTCTATTTACTTCATGCTAATCAGAAAAAATTAGCAGATATAGTCTTATTACTCGCTTTCTTGTAAGTAGAAGCAAAATAAGGGACAACCGTAGGTTAAAGTGATAGTCAAAAGCTGGTTGCTATGTAAATGAAGTTCCTTTGTTTATATGGATAGGAGTTGACAAGTTGCTGAATGAGAAAAGTATACGTTTTTCATAGCGGAAACCAAAAATAAGGAATGTCACAAAAACAACGTACTCCACGAAAAAAATGTATATAACATAAATTGTGTTTTAAAGTGCTCTACATTTTTTGTGTAGCAAGTTTTTGTCCATCTCTTACGGTTTAGCAGTCATTCAAAATTTAGTAAAATTCATCCAGAATAAACTACTCTTCAGAGGCTATTCCCAGAAAATTCAAGATATACATTTCATTTGTCAGGTAAATATGTTTAATATCCGAAATTTTAATCAAAATCGTTAGAGCCATTTTTGAGCAAATCAAAATTTTCGAAAAATGTTCCATGTAAAGGGTAGTTGGGGGTGCTGGGATTTTTCTCAAAATCTTCGTGTCTCATCCCTGGAAGATACTAAACTTAAATACCAAGTTTGGTATTTTACCGACTTTTCGTTTATGAGTTATCGTGTTCACACACACACACACACACACACACACACACACACACACACACACACACGCACGCACGCACACACACCCACACCCACACCCACAGACCTTTTTGTGAAAATGCTTTTTTTTGGATATTGGGGACCCTAAAACATATATTTCCAGTGAAATCGCGGTATCGAATTTTTGGTGGAATGCAATACTTTCTCTATACACTATGTACATAGTGCATATGGAGAAAGTAAAAAGGTTTTGTGTGTGTGTGGGTACGTGCGTGCATGTGTGGGTGCGTGCGTGCACGCATGCAACACAAAAGATTTTGGGGAAAATTCTCCCTCTCCAAGCTATCCTTTATGTGGAAAAAATTGTCAAAATTTTTATTTTTAAAAATTGGCTAATGATTTTGATTAAAATACTGTATGTTAAAGCTATTTACATTACAAATAAAATGTATATCTTAAATTTTCTGGGAATAGCCTTAGAAGATCTCTTTATTTTGCTGAGTTTTGAACAATTGGTAAATTGCAAGAGATAGACAAAAACATACTACTCAAAAAATGTAGATATCGTTAAAACACACAGTTTATGTCATACATTTTTACTTTCTCTATATGCACTATGTACCAAGTGTATACCGCCTGCGGTGCCATTAGTAGTTAAAGCGGGTGTTAAACATAAAAAAAAAAAAACAAACAAAGTGTATAGAGAAGGTATTGCACTCCACCCAACAATTCAATACAGAGATTTCACCGGAAATATATGTTTTAGGGTCTCCAATATCCAAAAAAAAGCATTTTATAAAAAAGGTCCGTTTGTGTGTGTCCATGTGTCAGTGTGTCCGTGTGTCTGTGAACTCGATAACTCAAAAACGAATAGTCAGTGAAATACCAAACTCAGTATTTAAGTTTGGTATCTTCCAGGGATGCGACACGAAGATTTTGAGAAAAATCCCCCCACCCCCAACTACCCTTTACATGGAACTTTTTTCGAAAATTTTGATTTTCTCAAAAATGGCTCTAATGATTTTGATTAAACTTTCGTATATCAAATATATTTACCTGACAAATAAAATGTATATCTTGAATTTTCTGGGAATAACCTCTGAAGAGTAATTTATTCTGGATGAATTTTACTGAATTTTGAATAACTGCTAAACCGTAAGAGATGGACAAAAACTTATTACACAAAAAATGTAGAGCACATTAAAACATACAATTTATGTTATATACATTTTTTTCGTGGAGTTCGTCGTTTTTGTGACATTCCTTATTTTTGGTTTCTGCAATGAAAAACGTATACTTTTCTCATACAGGAACTCGTCAGTTCCTATCCATATAAACAAAAGAACTTCATTGACATAGCAACCAGCTTTTGACTATCACTTTAACCTATGGTTGTCCCTTATTTCGCTTCTACTTACAAGGAAGCGAGTAATAGGACTATTTCTGCTAATTTTTTCTGATTAGCATAAAGTAAATAGAAGTATAAACTTTTTAAGAATAATTTGTTGCAGGGATATAGAGAAAGTCATGTGAATGATACCCATCAGATTTTTTTCATGGAGTTGACCATTTCCGAGATATTCCTTATTATTGGTTTCAATTTTAAAATACTTGCAATTTTTCTCATACAAGAATTTGTAAATTCCTGGCCATGCGAAGAAACAATTTCAACCATACAGCAACCAGCTTTTAAAAGATTTTCAGAATTTTTGGTTTTCTACTAATATTTATTCTGTAATACTTTTTAATTTGGTATTGATTATTTTAGTATACCATTTATAAGCAGTGTTTAGGAGATTGATACGTTGGTAATATGATTATTCATTTCATTAGGTTTTCTATAAATTGGGATTGCATTAGTTGCATACATACATAATTTGTTTACTTTTCCAACACTTATTTATAAATTTAAATATTTTGGCATATGGGTTCTTCACTATATTATACTAATTCTATGTTAATATGGTTAGGTATGGAGATTTTCTATTTTACGTTTTCCCCATTAATGTTTTATATATTCTGCTATGGTTTCTTCACTGAGTTATCAATGTGATAATTTAGCCACTGTTACTCTGTAATATTATTATTATTATTATTAGCTCTGTCCTTCTGGTCCTTCCATAACATTTTAATAACATTGCTGTCTGCCATGTAAGCCATATTCCACTTGACTAATTAAATTCTCCCAGAATTCTTTCTATGCTTTCCTTATAATTGATTTTGTTTTGCATGTGTCTATATTTATGTATATTTTGCAATGTATAAACTGTATTAGTATTTTTAAGATTGTTTAATGCAATATAATGCTTATAAGTTGCTTTCTGTTTTCGATAATGTTGTTCTCTCTGTAACTGCCAACACTTTTGGGAATAGGTTGATTCTCAACTCTTACGTTTAAGATTCCTTCTATTACTCAATGCTTATTTTTATTTTTACTGTTTCTTTCTGCGATTTTTCATAAAATTCTAGGGTTTTATTTTTTTGCCCTCCCAATTATGGGAGCTATTCAGAAAATTTTGAGAATGAATGCAATAAAATTAAAAAAATTTAAATCTGAATCATATCATTCTAGCTTCCATCACCTGCTATGATGTTTAATATATTTTTGGTGTTTCCAACATCAACATTTTCTATTACTTTTGGCTGTTTCTGTTCATTATGGGGAATCCAGCCACTGCAAATCTTCCTGACGTGTCGATTTTCTTTTAGAATTGCACTCGATGCTGCTGATCCAATATTCAGGGCTTCTTGAATCTCATAATATGTGCAACGATCATGTTCCTGAGCATGTGCTGTGCTTTCACCTTATTTTCATTCATTGCTGTTGAAGCTGGCCTTCCTATATGGTCTTCATCTTTCAGGGAATTCCTTCCTATTTTAGACTCTGTGAGCCATTGATCATCATTTATCAATGGGAAAAGATCTCCCAATATACCATGCTGTCTTTCAAAGCATTCTTTCTCCCCTAAACTGACTTTAAAGTTGCAGAAATTGTTAATGTAGAACTTTGTATTTAAGATCCATTCTAGTGTCTTCTGTAGCAACATCTGCACATACATGCACAGTAGTCTGATGTACACATTGTTTGAGCATGCCCAGGCCAGCACATGTTACTATCTGAACTTCAATCTAAAGCTAGGAAGAACTGCACAGGAATTACCACAACTTCTTGCTGAGTGGCTCTCATACAAGTAAATGTCCTCTTAATATTTTAAAACTTGTAGTGAATACTTGTTCATCAATAAAATATAACTTTCAGTTCTTCTTTTCATTTTTCATCTACTAATCTAGCTACTCCTTTTGCTGTTATTTGTTCTGCTGTCATTTTCACTAAAAACTTTACATAATATCCTACTTTGCTCCATCATAGTAGTTAATAATAATAATAATAATAATAATAATAATAACAACAATCATAATGATAATGATAATATTATTAGGATATTAGGGATGTTTTAGTGTATTAGTTGTATTAGTGTATTTTATGTTGTATTTTAATAAGCTTTACATTGATGATGATGATGATGATGATGATTTCATCTAGTTTATCAATACAATGACTTTGGACATGTCATTACATACATATATACATTTATACAGAATCACAATGTACAGCTCTTCTATATTATATAAACATCTATTTAACAGATATACCTTCAATTTTAAGTTAAATTTAAATTGTCGTTTTGACACCTCTGCGATTGCTTTAATTTCTGGAGGTAATTTGTTAAAAAGTTTTAATTCCTTGATATTATACATTTTTATTTACATTACATCTATAATAGTTCATATTGCCTCTTGTATTGTATTCATACATTTTTTATTTGTTCATACTTGTCTATTACAAACATTATTGCTTTATAAGCATGCAGAGAGTAAATGGTTAGTATACTTTTATCAATAAATGTCTCCCTGCATAATTCCCTTGATTTTAAATTAAACATGGTTCTAACACTTTTCTTCTGATATAGAAGTAATCTGTCCATATGTGCTTTTGCAGCAGCATAGATTAAATGTGGGTAAATACATCCATAATAAATGAGTTTTAAAATGTTAGTACTTTTATAACTGCTAAAGCATCTTATTAAGTATACTGACTTGCTGATTTTTTTGCATATGTGCTCAATATGTTGTGCCCACGTTAACCGGTTATCTACAATAATACCTAAAAATTTTTGTATTTTCACTTGTACAATATTGTTATTAACTTTTAGAGTTAAATTGCTACTGTTATTCAACATACTATAATGCATTACAGTTGTTTTACACATGTTACACTGTAGATTTATGGATTTAAAATCATTTAACAGCACAGAAATCGTTTTATTGAGGGTTGCATTTAGGTCCTCTATGGTTTTATTCCAGCACACCGCAGTAGTGTCATCTGCATATGTCACAACAGAAGTGTTATACAAAAATTTTATATCATTGATGTACATAATAAATAGCAGTGGACCTAATACTGAACCCTGTGGTACACCATACTTCACAATTTCCAATTTTGATTTTACCCATTGAATTTGATTCCCCTTTTTACATGATATTTCAGTATACTGTCGTCTTGCAATCAAGTAACTGCAAATTAATTCTTGTGGTAGTCCCCTAATTCCATAATTTTCAAGCTTACTAATCAAGATGTGGTCAACACAATCAAAAGTTTCAGATAAATCTAAGAATAAGATAAGAGGCTTTATTGTCACATACACTTAAAATAAATGAGTAAAGACTCCATAAACAGGTGACTCGTCAAGTATAAAAGTACAATTAACAGTTAAATTACAATAAATATAAATTGACAAATGTACAGTACAAACAGTGTTTATCTGTAATGGTACTAACCTAGGATCAATAGTGTAATATATAACTTACAGAACGAAAAAAAGTTAAAAAGATTTGTCATTCATATATTCAGCGACTGAGTAGTACACTTTGTCAATTAAAAGGTTTTTCAATGCTTTGTTGAAACAATTCATGTTTTTATTTCCCTGATTTTAGTTGATAATTTGTTATAAGCTTTTATTCCGGCATACAGTGGACTTTTTTCGTATAGTGCTAACCTATGCATGGGTAGATTTAATTTATTTTTAGTTCTTGTTCCATGGTTATGCTGTGTTTGCAAATTATACATGGCATCAAAGTTTGCGTGTATGTATTTATTTACTTCATATAGGAATTGGGATGGTAGTGTTAGAATTTTCAATTTTTTGAACAGATTTCTGCAAGATTCTTTTGCTCCTGTTTCTTTTGACTTTTAAAGATTGTTTCCCATCCTGTTGAGATTCCCCATAGTATTATTCTGTTTGTCATTATCGAGTGAATGTAACTAAAGTAAACTACTTTTCTTGTTTCAAGGTTTGTTATTTTGGCTATGCAGCTCCTATTAAAGCATGCACTAGATAATTTTTTTGACAAATAATGGATATGATCATCCCATGTTAATAGTTTGTTTAAAAAGACACAAGGATTTTAGCGCTTTCTTTATGATTGACTGAATTAGTCCTGAAGTTCTCACAATTTTTTTCTTGAGTGCTGAGCTGCATAATGAAGGATTTAGAGGTATTTAGCTTTAAGCCATGTCTTGAAAACCAATTCTTTAGCCGAGTGATTGTCTCTTCTGCATTATTCTGTAACTCCTCGAGGTAACACCCATTTAGCAAGATGGACGTGTCATCAGCATACATAATTGTATTTCCCTTTATGCAGTTAGGAAGGTCATTAGTGTATATTATATACAGTAGAGGCCCCAAGACACTACCTTGTGAGACTCCTGTTTTTATTTGATTCCAATTAGATTTCCCCCTTTTTTTTTTTTTTTTTTTTCTTTTCTTTTCTTTTTTTTTGTAATATATCTTGACATATGCTGTCAAAAGCTTTTGAGATGTCGCAAATTAATATGGCTGTTTGTTGTTTATCATCAATCATTTTCGAAGCATCATTTACCAATTTAGTTAGGGCAGATATTGTTGAGCTATTTTCTTGGAATCCATGTTAGGAATTGTTTAACTTGCTAAAATGTTCTAGATAGGAGATAAGTTTGAATGGACAACCTTTTCGAATATGGTGGAGAAGGTGGGAAGAATAGAGATAGGTCTATAATTTTTAAATTCGCTTTTCCCTCTTTGTGTATAGGTTTCACTAAGGCATATTTTAATCTCTTTGGAAAAATGCCAGTCATCAGAGATTGATTAATTAGTTCACTAATTGGCTTACTAATTTCATGTTTTATTTCCTTTATAAGAAATGGAGGCAATTCATCCCATCCGAAAGATGATTTTGATTTGAGTTTTGATATTATCTCAGTAATTTTTTCAGGAGTAACCATTGAAAATTCAAACAAAGGAGTTAACATTGGATAGTTATTATTATACAGCTCGTTTATGGAGTCTTGTACTGATGGGGAAGTTTCTCGGATTTCATTCCAAATATTTATGAAGTAGTTATTTAATAATTCCGCTGTTTTTGCATCCATATTACCTAAATTCTCTCTACTCGTTGAATTGTTTAATTCCAATTCTCCTTTTATAATTCTCCAAGTTGCTTTGCTTTTGTTAACTGCATTTTTAATGAATTTTTTAATTGTCATTTGTTTTGCCTTCTTTATTACACACTTATATATTTTGCTGTGGGTTTTGTAATATTGTATGAAGTTTAAATCAGTCTTGAACATTTTGTGCAACAATCTCTTATAGGCACTGATATTTGAATTCCTTTTGTACACCAGTCTAATGAATACTTTTTCGCAAGTAGTGTTCCTATGATTTTAGGAAAACATTCATTATAGCAATTTAGAAGCTCCCTAAGAAAGTTGTTGTAATTTGCATCAACTGAGTTCTCACTGTTTAAAGTTCAGGTAAAATTACCCACTTTTTCTTTAAATTCTGAAATGTTTTTTAAGTTGTATAAAAGTCTAGCAGTTTTCTTTTATTTTTATGTATCACTGGTAGTCTTGCAACAACCACTCTGTGATCCGACACTCCAGTGTCTAACACGCTGCATTCATTATCTCCATAGATTTTATTAGTTAATACATGATCAATGCCAGTTATTGATGACATAGTGACATGTGTAGGGAGCGTATGCCTGAATTCTAGCCCGTGGGATGCAACAATATTCATGTACATGTTATTTAATTTACAATTATTTTGTTTCTCACTGAGAGTATTGGTTTTTAAGTTTTCATCTACTATTAACTTTGTTTTATAAAGATCAATATTACAATCCATGGCTATTATAACCCCTTTCTTTTTTACTTTCTCTATACGCACTATTTACATAGGGTATAGAGAAGGTATTGCACTCCACCCAAAAATTTAATACCAAGATTTCACCGGAAATATATGTTTTAGGGTCCCCAATATAAAAAAAAAAGCATTTTCACAAAAAGGCCTCTGTGGGTGTGTGGGTGCGCGTGCGTGCGTGTAAAATACTAAACTTGGTATTTAAGTTCAGTATCTTCCAGGGATGCGACACGAAGATTTTGGGAAAAATCCCCCCCACCCCCAACTATCCTTTACATGGAACTTTTTTCGAAAATTTTGATTTTCTCAAAAATGGCTCTTAACGATTTTGACTAAAATTTCGTATATTAAACATATTTACCTGACAAATAAAATGTATATCTTGAATTTTCTAGGAATAGCCTCTGAAGAGTAGTTTATCCTGGATGAATTTTACGGAATTTTGAATAACTGCTAAACCGTAAGAGATGGACAAAAACTTACTTCACCAAAAATGTAGAGCACGTTAAAACACAATTTATGTTATACAATTTTTTTTCGTGGAGTTCGTCGTTTTTGAGACATTCCTTATTTTTGGTATCTGCTATGAAAAACTTGTATTTTTCTCATACAGGAACTTATCAGCTCCGATCCATATAAACAAAGGAACTTCATTGTCATAGCAACCAGCTTTTGACTACTAATTTAACGTACGGTACTCCCTTATTTCGATTCTACTTACAAGGAAGCAAGTAATGAGACTATTTCTGCTATTTTTTTCTGATTAGCATAAAGTAAATAGAGGTATAAGCTTTTTAAGAATAATTTGTTGCAGGGATATAGAGAAAGTCATGTGAATGGTTTCAGCCTGTAATTTATTGAATAGATTTTCTAGTTTTATAAGGAATGGTTTAAGTGTGTCATAATATGGAACCCTATATATAGAGATCACGATTAAGTTCAAGCAACTAATTTCAACTGCGGATAGTTCAAAAATACTTTCTGTGTTTAATGATTTTTAGGCAATTCTTTGTTTGATATGTTCCCTTAGGTGATCACGTATTAAACTGCATGAACCACCCCTGTCAAGTTCACTCCTTGAAAAAGAATCTGCTAGGGAAAAGTCTTTTATTTTGTTTAACATTTGGATTGCTTCCTGTCCTAGCCAATGTTCATTAAGGCAAATTATTTCTACTTTTCTCCCAACCATTTCATCCATTAAAAGGTTTAAATCATCCGTTTTAGATAGTGCTCCTTGCATATTTAAGTGTAATAACCAATTATTAGTCACCTGATTACTTAATCCTGATCTCTGTACAGTATTGGTATAGCTTTTGTTTACATTGCCCAATTTGGAGACACCTACCATACCTGTGTCCCATTTCCCTGAAATATATGTCTGGTTATTATATTGATAACATTATTTATGACTTGCCCTGTCCTCCATGTACCCTTTCGATTTAGGTGCAGCCCATCTTTCCCTAAGCCAGATAGGTCAATATAGGTCAATATAGTTATCTATGTTCACAAGCACAGCTTTTAAGGCCTCACAGGTCCATCTAATATTATCGTTAACTAACCTGATGAAGTTGTGATGAACTTTTTATTACACTGTTCACAGCAACTATGGCACTCGGAAATTTCTCTTGGCACTCGGAAATTTCTCTTTAGTACACTTCACTGCATTGTAAACCTCCCCCAAAACTTCTTCAGGGTTCCTAGCTCTCTAAGTCATTGGTTCCCACATGTAACATTACTACTTCAGGATTTTCTGGAAATTTTTCGCATTGGCACTGATTCACAACCTTATTAGCCAGCTGATTGGCATTTATACCCCTATACACTTTTATATCAGCACCCTTCACTTTTACATGCGCAATCATCGAGTCTCCCAGCACTAGAACTTTTCTTGGCTCTACAGGATCATCTCTTGAAGAACTTGTGAGGTTAGATGCATCCTCTTGCATGGAGTTGTTTTGATTTGCATCCCTTTGCCGTGAAGATAGCACGTCGAATCTGTTAGAGGTCTGGATGTCTGAAGTCCGTGGTTCCACTTCTTGCGTGTTAACATTTTTTTTGTGGAGTTGGTTGTTTTTTGAGATATTCCTTGTTTTTTTGTTTCAGCTATAAAAAACATACTTTTCTCATACAGGACTTTGTGAACTTGTGTCCATACAAACAAAGGAACTTCAGAAACATAGCAACCAGCTTTTTTCTATCACTTTAACCTATGGTACTCCCTTATTACGCTTCTACTTACAAGGAAGCAAGAAATAATACTATTTCTGCTAATTTTTTCTCGATTAGCAGAAAGTAAATAGAAGCATAAGCTTTTTAAAAATAATTTATTGCTGAGGTATAGAGAAAGTCATGTGAATGGAACACATCAGAGTTTTTTTATTCAGTGAGTTCAAAAAACCAAGATATGCATACTCAAATTTATTGATTGCTAATTTATTGAGTTAACAGGCATACATAATGCAGTCTTCAGTAACGCTTCTTCCTTTGCATTTAGGTGCTATATAATCTCACTAAATCATACCAATTTTAGGAAGGAAGAAATCACTATGATCATGATGAGGTTGACAATTGTGAAATCATAACATTTTGTCAAATACACTGCTACATAACTCTATGTTAGAACTTTGTATTATTAGTTAAATGAACATATTAGGAAACCCTCATATTGTAAGGTTAATTTAATATTGTGGAATTGGTTGAGGCTATGTATTAATAATTATGTTGTTTATTTATTTATTTTTTAGCCTGGTTGGTCATATCTGACAATGAATGAAATCAGTGTAAGAATGCCCAAATGATTTCAGAGTCAGTGGCACTTAAGGTTTCTTTACATTTGTCTTCTCAGGATAAGGGAAAAACCTCGAAAAAATCCTTATCCAGGTAACTCACTTTGAGTGAAATTCAAACTCGCAACCTCTTGTCTTGAATGTGAGGCAGATGTGTTTCCCTCATTACAGAGGCAGGCTCTGCATTATTTATTTAATAGACATGTTTCAAAATTCATATTTTAGGATTAATTAATTTAAGTGGTCATGCTTTAATAATTATTTCATACTATGTGGCACATTACTATTTTTAATCCAGGATAAAACTTTTAATATTAAACATTTTACAAAACATTTAGGTAGCAAGATTATTTTAATCCTTTCACAGGCCTTGGGTGAGGGTATGTTTTAATAATTATTTTGATTTGTGACATACTGCCACATGTAATGGAAGTTTGTAATTGTTAAATTATCACAAAACATCCACATTTTAAGGTTAAGTTAATGTTACACAAATCCATGATACTTAGGCTAACTTTGTGTTAAACATATTGTGAAACATATCCAGATTTTAGTGTTATTTTAATATTGCAGAATTACGTAAGGTTATGATTTAATCATTATTTTAGGTTATGTGGCAAATGAATTAGATATATTTCATCACCATATGAAGGGGGCCTCAGTTATTCTGTACTGGAACCCATGGCCAGCGATTCATATGAATATAAATAACTAATTTCCCATCTTATTCACCTGTGTATATATAATACCAACTTCATGGCTTGTAAACTACATAAGCGACAAATTCTGCTAGATTTGGCTTTCATAGGTTCTACCTTATGTTATGTAGCTCTGGATGTATAAGTATAAGTTTATTTCATCCAGTAAGACTTACATTAAGTATAGGACACATCAAAAATTATATGTACAAATAGTTAATAATAATGGAATACAAAATACATTATTTGAATAAATATACAATTATAGATCATAGATGAATTACAAAAATTGGTCAATTTAATATAAACAATTTCTTGTAGTGAGAACCGGATTGAGTTTTCTTTTTAACTGCTGGTGGGACATCTTTCGTCCAGTTCGTTCATTCAGCCTAGCAGTTCTCAGACATGTAACAGGGCATATAAAAGCAATGTATTAGTTTATGAGTCAATAAATGATATAGATTACTCAGTTTACATCATTTCAAAACTTATCTCTGCCACGACTTTTAAATTCATCAATTGAATAGAACTGATTATTAAGTAGGAATTTATGGATTTCAATTTTGAATTGTGTTATAGAACCTTTGTTTTTCAAATATATAGGAAGATGATTATACAGTTTAATTCCAGTATGTTTAAATGACTTCTCAAATAGACTGGTTTTATGAAAGCTCATGTGCAGATTATTTTTAGTTCTAGTATTATATGTATGTACCTCAGCATTGGCTGATAAACATGTTATATGTAAGGATGCAACAGTTCATGCAACTATTTCATTGATTTTTGTGCACCAATGGAATATCCATCAACAATTTTTATATGCAGGGACTTTAAAAGCAAAACTTTGTCATGCATCTTATTGCCTACTGTGTTATGAAAAATATATCATTGCTAACCATAAGGAAGGAAATCAAAATTGTTTCATTTACTTGAAATGAAACATTTTGATTTATTTCAACTAATGACAAATATCTAAAGATAATTGCATACTAACCTTTTGTACCTGTAATTTGAATTCCATTTACATATACGTACTAGTTAAAAACAATCATCAAAGTTATTCTGATCTCAATTTTAAAAAAGTATATAAATATACTATTATGTTAGTATAAATATATTAGTATTAATTTAGTTACTATATTAACTATTGAAGTTTAAGTGATGCCGGTTTTTACTCTTAATGTAATAAATGTACACAATATATGATTTTGATGTAATTAATGCAGCAAAATCAATTTTACAAGTCCCAAGTTCTTTGAGCCAATTAGTACTACAAATAAACTGAAAATCATCCATCATTGTTATATCACAAAACAATAAGTTTTTATAGTCACTCAGGCTGACTAAATATGTTTTAACTTGATGATGCTAAATGATGCTCTGAATTGTTATATGAGAAGTGGAGTATGTTCATTATGATGATTAATGTTTAATGCCACCATATACCAATTTTTGTTTTATGCGTGTTATAGGTGGGGCAGATTCAGGAGCTAGTTTAAGGCCTTTATGCTCATTTACTGTGCCAAGCTTTGAGGATAGATCTTATCGTATTACATCTTTAACATTCAGTCCAGAAGGCGAGGAAGTTCTAGTTAGCTATTCATCTGATCATCTTTATCTATTTAGTGTTAAGGTAATGCTTCCTGATCGTAATTTTTAAGTTGTTCCTATTTAGGTTTTTTTTTTTTGTAGATTCTATTAATCATTTTTGTGACTTTGAATATTTCTCACATCCACAAGAATGGATAAACATGAATAGATCACATCCATGTAAGTTTTATGCTCAAGAGTGTACTAAGTTCCTTAAATGAATGATATAAAACAGAATCATTACTTAAAAACAACTTCTCTCTTGCTTTCTTAGCTTTAAAGGTGCAAAGGTATGTTCATGTACATATATCTGAGCATTCATATTGCAAACCTTGATAACTATACAGTAATAAAACTATTTAATTTGTTGGATTAATTTTTGATGCTGCATAAACTATTGTTAGCTTGTGTACAATAATGGGTTATTCTAAATGCAAAATTCCATTTTCAAAATTAAGTTTTTTCTTGGTATGTGTTTGATCTTAATTACTTCCATAAGGAAGGAGTTAAGGTATGCTCACACTTGGAAGCACAGAAACTAAACGTGGTTTGCTGAAAAGAACCAACTTACTCGCATCTAGACATGCTGCAGAGTTGGTGTGCAAAAGTTATTGTCAGTCACGATGTTCCTGTGTCAGCCATAATGGATCGCTTGGCCGCAGTAATGCTAATCTGTGAAGAAGCTGAGAGAGAAGAGAGTAGGCAGATTATAAAATTCTGGGTGCATAATACAGATTTTTCCATGAATTTAAGATGGTAGTGTTTTCCAAAATTCAGACCTAGAAAATGTTTGGAAAACAATGTTCTTAAAATTCCTGGCAAAAAAATAAAACAAGTATAAAAAAAAACCCTTGCCAGAGACTGATGTACCTATGCCACATGTTGAGGTCGGGGATGAAGGATTTTCCTTACGCCATTATTTACTACGTCCCTATGCAAAAGCACAATTACAGAACAACTATGAGAAATGTGTATTTAATTATCGAGTCTGAAATTTTGTTAAAATTACATTGGGCATCATTACATTATCCAATGTAATGGATTGAAAAGCACATGTACTTGATGAAACTCCACCTACTGAAGACGAAGAATTATAATCTGAAAGGGATTCGCATGCAAAGTCTTCAGTTTGGTGCATCTCTTCTCCATCTATGCAGACATTTATTAACCAGGAGAAGATATTATTCGACTTGTTGCAGTTTGCTTGTGTGTGTCCAAGTGTGAGCATACCTTTATAAAGGTTAAAAAACTGTTCTTGTTTGTGCATGTATGCTTGCATTTTTTATTCTTATTGTTGAGTTTTGGGAAGAAAATTGATAATGAGGGAAGGGGTGAGTGGGAGGGTGAGATAGGGGAGAGAGAGACACAATTTTTTTTTTAAACTGTATTATAGGTTTTCTTTTTGCCCCTCTATAGGATCATGGTAGCATGCAAC
Organism: Hymenopus coronatus; assembly: GCA_030762935.1. Taxonomy (NCBI): domain Eukaryota; kingdom Metazoa; phylum Arthropoda; class Insecta; order Mantodea; family Hymenopodidae; genus Hymenopus; species Hymenopus coronatus. The sequence goes on along the minus strand of CM060894.1, from coordinate 124,063,505 downwards.
TTAAGACAGCTGCAAGTAGCTCCAGTTCTTCCCCAGACACAGAGAATGGTAAAAAGCCACATCAGCGTTCCCCACCGCCTGTAAGAAGACTGCGACTGCGAGGTGATTGGTCTGACACTGGACCAGATGCAAGACCAGAAAGGGAAGGTGGTCGTAGAGGAGGTGTGCATCTTCTTGTTTTTTACTAACACTTTGTTTCTCCCCATTTTTTTTCATCATTAGCTGTAATAGAGAAAACAGTTTATGGGTTAATTTATTTCAATATTTTTTTCTGCTAATTTATCTGATAATATATCAAAGAAGTTTAATGCATAATTGTCATTTACAACTTTACATTTATATCAAATAGGATTCACTAAAAGGAAAAGGATTTTTAAAATTTATTATTGAGATAGGCTCCCATTAATTTAAGAACAATTTTAATGAAAGGGTGTTTTGGAACTGTGATACGTATGAATTGAATATTTTTGAGTTGGGTTTGTAACACTTAAGTATCACTTACATATAATTTTTCCAGACCGGTTTCGACGTCATGTGGGCATCGTTGTTGATGGTTTCCAACTGTTTGGAACCAGTATGGAAAAAATTATACGTAAGTGATATTTAAGTGTTACAAATCCAACTCAAAAATATTCTCTTACCATTAATTTCTTAATAAAAAAGGCAGTCATCCTGTCCTTATCTCTGTTAACAGCTTGTTGCAATAAAGAGAAGTGTACAGCATTTTTTGTTTTGTTCCAATCGACAATGTTACTTGCATACTGAGTACACCTGTTCCCAATGGACTTATCATGAAAGTTTTTGATCATTCAGTTTGAAAAATATTCATTGATTTTGTGGTTCTGATGGAAGGGGTTAACATTTTCAGAAGTGTTACACACTGTGAAAATGTGTGAGGCAAATTAAGTTTTGCTAAAAGCTGCAAAGGGAATATTACACCATATACAGTGGAGGTCTTCATAATTTCTAATAGTTCAATTTCAGTTCACGGTTTACATTCACTTCAATAATGATTTTATTACATCATGCGTGTATTTATTGAAAATATTGTAGAGCACAGGTTTGCATTAAATGGAAAGACAAACTAAATAGAAAAGGCATGATATACATTTGTTAAAACGTGAGCATTCATAGTTAATGAATACCTTTCTGTAGCTCATAAACTGGGCTTGATCAAGCTTCAAGTCTTCAATTTCTTTTCTTATGATATACTATATTCATATTGTGAATAGTCTTCATGGTAGAATTTATTGAAGGTGGCCATAACCTACGTATAGCACCTCTGGTGTTGGTGTTATGGAGTACTTAGCCAAAATTGCCATTACCAGCTGCTAATGCTTCCTCTAATCATGTGGTTGGAGAAATGATAAAGAAAAGGGAATGCATGTTGTTTGTTAACAATTAAGATCGTGTTTTTGGAAGAAAAGTTAGAAAAAAAACTGTCATTCTGGAAAGTGTTTACTACTTTATTTGGCTGAATTATACACAGGATGAAAATATGGTTGGTCTGTTACGAATAAGTGATATCCTAATCTACAAAATCTTGTTTTACATGCTATTGATATTCAGCAGTAGGCATTGCTATTTCCACTAATGGTGTTTTGTGGGATAAATCTTCTCACATGTTTCTGCTTTCTGTATTCATTGTGGTTCTTGTCAGTTGACTTGAGAAAATGTGAATATAGATTTGATTTGTATACCCGCAAAGTCCCAACTGTATTGCTAATTTTCATCATATAATTTTGTTGTACAGTTGGAAGTGGTTTTTTTTTTTTTTTTGCTTACCGCAGTTGGCACTGACAATACCTTTTCAGGGATTCAGATCTGTTGCCCTGCATCATAATGGTCCTGTGATTGAATGGTGCCATCTTGTAGGAAGTACACGATGTTTCCCACAATAACCTAAAAAGGAACATCATCATAAAAGAGAGAAGTTCACAGTGGATTAATAAAATTTGCATCATTTGGAAACGGAGTAAAGAATTGAGTGCACAATTGGAATATATGACTTAAAACTGCAGTCAATTTGTAAGTATACAGATTCACAAGAATTCTTAGCAGGAGTCAAATGCAGACTAAAGGTTGTAGGCTGTAGACTAACTCAAAATGTTTCACTCACACTTATAATATCACTCTTGTAATACTCAGCGTCTCTGTGTGTAGCTACAAGCTGTGATTTTTTGGATTGCAGTGGTGGCAATTCAAAATTCAGTGGTGTTTATGGTGTTTGTGTTTCCAAGTTATGCTGTGTATTTTGTAGGCCACTTGCCAGTATCCTGATTTCAGGTTCAAAATTGAGAACCGCTGGTCTCCAGTAGGTGTGTCCAGGTTGTTATCAATCCAGGATAAGGGAAAACATTGCTTTCTGGTGGCGGCATTCAGTTACTTGTAGTCCTTGCTGAAGTGTGGCTCACCAAGACTAAAGAGAGCATCGAGGGCTGTTGGACCCTTCTATTTGTCCCTAGTGTCCTGTCCTCCAGCAAGATCTGTACCTCTGCCTCTTTTGCCAGAGGAACATGTCTTGGTGGTTGTCACATATGTTGAGCATCTCTGGTGTTGATGTTATGGAGTACTTGGCCATTACCTTCGCTGAAGACAAGTAGACTTCCTCCTTTTGTGAGGCAGTCAGATGCTTGGCCACCCTCTTTCAGCCAGGGCCCCAGGTCCTGCAACGGTACTGGCTGGATGGATTCACTGCTGATTTGCACTTCCCTACCTCTGTCCCTGCCTGGATATCCTGATTGCTTCCAGTAGATTGAGCAGCCACACAGACACTTCCTCCCAACAGGACAACAGTGACCGGGCAATGTATAATCTGTAAGTGATGTCTTCCAGTCCAATAACAGGTTCCATTGGCCCTCCCAGGAGCACCTTCAACACCACCTAATTCTTGCAAGCACAACTACATTGTCCTTCAGGATCACCCTGCAGATACCTAGATGTTCGTGGGGGCTTAGTTGCAGGATCTTCTGGCCAATGTTGATTGCTGCTTTATGGCTCCTGAGGGTATTCAGTCCCAATGGAGTTTTATTTATTGACGCTCTTTAAATATTGGACATGAAACATTGCCTAATTTTGCTCAGAGGCCTATTTATAAGGCTTGAGGTTCTTTTACATGTTGTAAATCTATGGTATGGGAGCAATGGCTTTACTACCCTTCTGAAGGAAGCCATGCTAAAAATTTTTACGCCTGAAAAAAATCCATTGTCCTCCACTGGATTTGAATCCATGACCTTAGGTATATGAGGCTAGCATAGTAACCACTCCATGATGGAGGGTGACTATTGAGTCCTAGTATCACGTCCTCAGCCACTCTCACAACAAACTCACAATGTTCTGTCCCAGCAGGGCCACCTTCTCCACAGGTAAGATGTTGCCCAATGCTGACACTAACTGGTAGGGTTGCCTGGGTCTTTCTCCACTTCAGATCTGATTAAAGCTATGGTTGCCTCTGTGTCTATATCTGAGACAGTTTCTCTTGCATCCAGTCATCTATGATGAGGCAGTCATCCACTCCCAAGGTGCATAATATCACTCAAGGCTCTGACTTGCCCCTCCATCGTCTTCTATCTGATGCTTGGCTTTGTTGCAGACAGTCTTTTGCTAGTTGTCCTGGTTGGCGACACCCCCAGCACATAGCACTCTAAGGCAGTCTCTAGGTTGCTTCTCTCTTCCTCCCCTCTTCAAAGGTCAGTGCAGCTGTGATCTTGGCCGCTTCCATCCTCAGCACTTCTGTTAACGCATCAAGCATTGTCATATCTTGGCATTGCACACCCTGTTGACAAGGAGAAGGCATCTTCCTGGGACGCATAACTGGGTGGTAGGTTCACCAGGACATTGTTCACCAGCTGTTCATTTGCCAGGGCAAACTCCTGCATTGTCTCCCCTGGTTTTTGCAGGCTCATTTAAGTTGACTGCAGTAGGCTGCAGCCAAGCGATGGTTTCTGAGGTGGTTCTCGAGGGCTTCCATATGCCTCCTGACATTGCCGTTATTGGCAACCCATTACTACTTTTGCTGCTCATCCCTGGAAATTTGCTATCAGTTGTGGGATTTTTTCATCTGCTGACCACTGGCTGTAGGTGGCATCAGCACCTAACTGTTGGTGGAAGACTTCAAATTCCATAGAATTTAGGTGGTTTGATGTGTGCAGATGTTGTTTTGCATCCTGGCGTCTCACCTTCAAGTCCCTAAGCCTTCCATCGAGCATATTTTGTAGCATGGTGTTCAATTCCTTGGTGCTATTGTGAGCTCTTCCTTCCAAGGCACTAAGTCCTGACTTCTTTTAGGTGTTCGGCCATGCTCTTTCATCATTCCACCAAGTTCTTCAATTTTTTTTCAATTTCAGTGGATACCTCTATCTTCAAATTCTCCTTTTTCAACTGAATTTTATCTTCAGTCTTCTCCATGTGAAGTTGCATTTTTTTCCCGTAATCTCTTCAATTTTCCTTATGCCAGATTCCATCTTCTCCATTCTGAATTTCATTTCATCCATTCCAGGTTTCATTGTTATATTAATTTCAGCTAATAATATTTTCATTATCTCCTCCATCTTAGCGTTAATTCTTGCTCCTAGCATTAATGTAACAAAACTGCTCTTTATTGCATAAACAAACAACTCTGTATATCTTCAATCAAAAATGTGTTTACAAATATCTTTATTCAGTACTTTTGCAACAATTCTGCTGTACAGTTTTCTTTCAATGGTTGTTGCCGCTAAGACTACAAGCTCTGAACTTTCTTTCAAAACTGTCTGAGCCAATTTGCCCCTGTTTTACTTTCTCTACATGTACTATAGCTTCTCTACACCATGTACTAGTACATGTAGAGAAAGTATTGCACTCCACCCAAAAATTTGATACCGAGATTTCACTGGAAATATATGTTTTAGGGTTCCCTGTATCCAAAAAAAGCTTTTTCAGAAAAAGTTCTGTACGTGCATGGATGCATGCGTGTGCGTGCATGTGTGTGTGTGAACATGATAACTCGAAAACAAAAAGTTGGTAAAATACCAAACTTGGTATTTAAGTTTAGTATCTTCCAGGGATGCAGAAATGTTATCAAACATTTTGATTTTCTCAAAAATGGCTCTAATGATTTTGATTAAAATATTGTATATTAAAGATATTAACCTGACAAATAAAATGTATATTTTGAATTTTCTGGGAATAGCCTCTTAGTCTACTTTATTCTGGATGAATTTTACGGAATTTTGCTAAATCCTAAAAGTTGGACAAAAACTTACCACACAAAAAATATAGAGCACATTAAAACACACAACTTGTGTTATCTACATTTTTTGTGGAATTGATCATTTTTTTTTTTTTTAGATATACCTTGTTTTTGGTTTCAGCTTTAAAAAACTTACATTTTTCTCATACAGGAATATGTCAACTCCTGTCCATACAAACTAAGGAACTTCACATAGCAATCAGCTTTTGACTACCACTTTAACCTATTGTACTCCCATATTTCGCTTCTTCTTGCATAGAGGCAAGTAATAAGACTCTGCTAATTTTTTCTTGATTAGCATGAAGTAAATAGAAGCATAAGTTTTTTTTAACAATAATTTGTTGCAGAAATGCAGAGAAAGTCATGTAAATGGAACACAACAGATTTTTATATTTGTCAATCAGGTGGCAAGAAACTTCCAGAAGTGGTGCTCATTGTTGCAGCTGCAAACCACCTAGAGCTTTGATGTAAAGTGTTCACCCAATACACAGGTGTTCATTCACATAGGTGTCTCAATGCATTAGCTAATAAAAGGAAGCCAAAAGAAGAATGACAACAATCAGCTATGACTTTTGAAGCAAGCTGCTCCCACATGCATGGCAATTATGGCCGGCAAGGCATAGTCACAATATTTCATGGTCATCTCCTGTAATCTTCCACAGTTTTTCTATAACGACAATCAATTCTCCACAACTGTGGCTTTTGTTATTCTCTTCTTGAATTGATCAATCCAGTCAATGTATGCATCAAAATTTTAAATCGTAAGAATGTTGGCCACCTGAAAGCTGAGATTATGATGCACTTAATGAACATGGAAGTCTAACTACATTAGCACTTCAAAACTTGCAAATATGCATAGAAGCTCATGACAGTGATGTGATGAAATAAAAGAATTTGAGTCAGTTTTTGTAACACGAACATCACATTATATCACATCACTCAGTTGGAATTAAGGGTTGAAAATGGGAACAAGTGTTCCCGAAACCGGTCCCAGTAAGTAAAATCAAGTGATGTTTGTGTTAAAAAACCGACTCAAATTCTTTTATTTTTACATTAGCACTATTTAGGGTTGACATAACTAGAGTTTACTGATGCCAAACTTTTCTTTTTACTTTCTCTATTAGCACTGTGTACATAGTGTGTAGAGAAGGTATTGTAATGCACCCAAAAATTTGATACCGAGATTTCACTGTAAATATATGTTTTGGGTCCCCCTGAATCCAAAAAAAAAGCATTTTTACTTTCTCTATGCGCACTATGTACATAGTGAATAGAGAAAGTATTGCACTCCACCAAAAATTTCGATACTGAGGTTTCACTGGAAATATCTATTTTAGGGTCCCCTTTATCTAAAAAAAGCATTTTTACAAAAAGGTCCGTGTGTGTGTCCGTGTGTGTCTGAACACGATAACTCAAAAACCAAAAGTCGGTAAAATACCAAACCTGGTATTTAAGTTTAGTATCTTCCAGGGATGGGACACAAAGATTTTGAGAAAAATCCCCCCACCCCAAACTACCCTTTACAAGGAACTTTTTTCGAAAATTTTGATTTTCTAAAAGATGGCTCTAACGATTTTGATTAAAATATCATATATTAAAGATATTTACCTGACAAATAAAATGTATATTTTGAATTTTCTGGGAATAGCCTCTGAAGGCTACTTTATTCTGGATGAATTTTGCATAACTACTAAACCGTAAGAGATGGACAAAAACTTAACACACAAAAAATGTAGAGCACGTTAAAACACACAATTTATGTTATACACATTTTTTTCATGGAGTTGATCGTTTTTAAGATATTCCTTTTTCTTTGTTTCAGCTTTGAAAAACTTATACTTTTCTCATACAGGAATTTGTCAACTCCTGTCCACACAAACAAAGGAACATCAGTCACATAGCAACCAGCTTTTGGCTTTCACTTTAACCTATGGTACTCCCTTATTTCGCTTGTATTTACAATAAAGCAAGGAATAAGACTATTTCTGCTAATTTTCCTCGATTAACATGAAATAAATAAAAGATAAGCTTATTAACAATAATTTGTTACAGAGTGATAGAGAATGTCATGTGAATGGAACACATCAGATTTTTAGAAAAATGTCCTTGTGAGTATGTGTATGTCTGTGGGCAGCATAGCTCAAAAATGGAAAGACTGTTAAATACCAAACTTGGTATTTAGATTTGGTATGTTCCAAGGATACAACACGAAGATTTTCAAGAAAATCCCCCTACCCCTAACTACCCTTTATATGGAAAAATTTTGGAAAATTTTGTTTTTCTTAAAAATGGCTGTAACGATTTTTATTAAAATCCTGTATATTACAGATATTTACATACCAAATTAGATGTTTATCTTGAATTTTCTAGGAATAGCCTTTGAAGACTACTTTATTCTAGATGAATTTTACAGAATTTTGCATAACTGCTAAACCGTAAGAGATGGACAAAAACTTACCACACAAAAAATGTTGAGCACATTAAAACACACAATTTATTTCAATTACATTTTTTTCGTGGAGTTGGTCATTTTTGAGATAACCCTTGTTTTTGTTTTCAGCTTTGAAAAACATACTTTTCTCATATAGGAATTTGTCAACTCCTGTCCATACAAACAAAGGAACTTCAGTCACATAGCAACCAGCTTTTGACTATCACTTTAATCTATGGTACTCTCTTATTTTGCTACTTACAAGGAAGCAAGTAATAAGACTATTTCTGCTAATTTTTTGTTGATTAGCATGAAATAAATAGAAGCATAGGCTTTTTAACAATGATTTGTTGCAGAGATGTAGAGAAAGTCATGTGAATGGAACATATCAGATTTTTTGTTACATTAAATTTGATATCACAGGATCAATCACATGAAGGCTGTGGCATTAAATGTTAAAAACTACCAATGATGAGCCATTCTCGTTGCGAAAAGTGTAGCATTTCTTAACTTCACATCACATCCTGTCATTTTAAGCTCATTTAAATGCCTTTTCTGTATACCCTAATTTGATTAGTTTTCTGCTCTTGAAGTTTTGAACCACTTTTATATTTCCTCCCATTTTTTATATTTGAAATATTACATAGTTTTGTTTGTTTGGAGTTGGGCCACATCCTAAAGTACTGGATGTTGTGCTTTCTGTGTTTTTGACTATTCTATGTGGACACAAAAATGAGCAACTCACATGTGGAAATATGATGCTCTGTGTACCCAAGCATGATGAACACACTGAATGGACACAACATACTAGCAATGAATTAATAAAGAACGAATAACAAATAAATGAACCAAACAACAGAGATTTTCAACTAATGACTTTGGTTGCTGAACTTGGAGAGAAAGAACAAAGACCCAAAAGAATGACATAACAAATAAAAAAAATTCAGATGTAAATGAATCGGCAAGAGTAACACCAACAGTTGCAACAGAAGCAAGCCTAAAAACAGTACCTAACCAAAAATGGAAACCTATAAGACAAACTTGATAGCTTCATGACTTTACATCAATGTAACTTCTTAAAGGAGAAAATATTAAAAGAAAGAAAAAGAAACAAGTATTTGATGCATGATGCATAATCAGTACCTTGTTGCGAAGGAAAAATGAAGATTTATTCCATGGTTGCTTGATTGGTCTTCACATTATTTTAATATATCTAAATTTTATGTGCTTTGGTTGGTCAAATTTGTTTTCTCTCTTGAACTGCCTGGTGTGTTATAAATGGCATGAAACATAAAATTTCATAAACATAAAGGGCTTCTAAGTATGTTGTCTTAATAGAAAATAACATATAGCTGTAATCATCTTTACAACCACGTTCCTGCTACTGCCACACATTCCAAACATCGCTGCATCCCTTCTCCGTTTGTTCCACCCAACATGTGAATTTATGCGCAAGTTCAAATTAGGTAAAACATTTTACAATATATTACATTAAGTATGCTATCTTAATTGAAAATTGCATCCATAATCATCGTTACAATTAAGCTATTGCCTTTGCATCAAACACAGACATACCAGTACATTTCTGTTCTCTCTTCTCTGTTGTCTCCACAAAATTCAAATTTATTGTAAGTATGTTGTGTAAAGAGAAAATCATATCCATCATTCATCATTACAGCTACGCTGCTGCCATCATGGTCACATCCTATCATCTTGCACATGCTGTACATTTACATTCTCCATATCTCCTGCTCACAATGTAATTTTCTGCACAAATTCAAATTAGGTGAAAATGCTAAACGTTGCATAATTACAAAATCATTTCAATCATCGCCGTTACAGTTACACTGCCACTGCTGTCATGTTGTACAACTTCCCATACCATACATTTCCATACTCCCCTCTCTGTCAGCTGCTCAAAACATGAATTTCCACGCAAATCCAATTAAAATAGATAAAAAAATAAGGGACTTAATCAGCTTAAGTGTCCATTAGTTTGTTCAAAATATATAGCAAACCTTTAAACTTCATTTAAAAATTCCTTTTATTATATGTCTTTTAATCATGTTTTCTTTTTATATATGCAGATAAAATGCTAAATTCCAAAATTAATTTTTGAAAAATGGGGATCGTCTTGTATTTGGATCAAATACAGTAATATAAATTTACTTGGAATGTACTTGAGAAAGCTTTTGATTTACATTCTGGATTTTTTCAAGTGAAATATTTGCAGCAAGGAATGCTTCTCTCAGGCCTTATGCTAATTCTTCTTTTTCCTTTGTATGTTGCTTGTTTGGATTTTCAAGTAGCGTAGCATCTAATGTTGTCTGGCTCTTTGCTTGTCACTTTTCAGGGACCCAGCTTTGTTTGTCTTGTGAGCTGTTGTCACGAGTTTCTTGCAGGTATCCAATCTTCAATGGAGTTACAGATTACAGAATTTACAGGTGCACATTTTTTTTTGCGATTAAAAGCATAAAATCCTTCTTGTTGAAATTTGTCTATGCAACTGTGCACAGTTACAACTTTTGGCATTTTAGAAAAAGAAATCGCACTCACAGATTGCTTCTTTTCTTTCTGTCCAAGTCTCAAAGAAGTCTCTCTAACCAAGTCTTGAACCTTGTTCCACACAAACAATATAACACCTGGCAAATCAACAAGAAAAACAACTTCTCAATCACTTGGTAATGGCGCCAGTGACAACACCAACTGCATCAACTTTGAGTTCCATTGTTATACTGAAAGAAGCGAAAGTGATTATGAAATTGGAATATAACTGCTGCTTTTTCCAAGATGGCACAGAGCTTCTAATTGGGAATTGTTACCATTTGGGAAACAATAACAAATAGTTTGATACAAAATTACAAACACATTCTTCATGAATTTTACTCAACTTTTTGTGATTACATTTCAAATGGTGACCAATTTCTGGAAAAATCATGAATTAGGGCAAATTGCAAGATAAACCTAAAATATAAAAAAATATCAAAATGTTGTGGGTTTAAAGCATCTACAAATTATGTGGAGCAGTATCTCTGATTTTTAAATTTTTATCCCAGCTTCCTTTTCCATCAAGGATCTGATTTTATTGTGATTTTATTTTGCCTGGCAGATGTCCATGAAACAGTATGTGAAGCTTTTAATGTTTTATCGTAGACGAGATTAGCTCTGCTGTGTTTTAACTTCCTTGACACTCGCTCCTTTGTTCAATCTACTTTTAGACGGGCATTTTAGTTCTTAACCGGTATGGTTTTAGTTTTGCTTTTATGCTGTTTTTATCTATAGTTTTAACTATTTTTGTTGTTATTATTATTATTATTATTATTATTTATTTTAGATTGCTTTTATTGCTAAGCACTGATTTTTATTTCTAAGGGCGTTAATAACCTAGCAGTTGAACGCCCACAAACATCATCATCTCAAATTATGCAACGAATATAAATGTACCTTAATTTTACAAGTATCATTCGTTTTAATAAAATTCAGAAAAAAGGTTTCGCAAAAATCAAGGGTACCTCCCTATGCAAGAGTGGTTTACTAAAATGAACCACTAAAATGTTTTGTTAAATAGTGCACCTGGGTATTATGTCATTGAGTGAAACTTATCTAAGGCTAGAATTTGTTTGGATTATAAAACAGTCTGACATATATGAAACCTATATTAATGAATACTTAAAACACTGGGGTCCTCTGTATGCATTATGTTAGGAGCATATGTTTGCCCATCAGTACCACTTCCGATATCCTCTTAGAGTTTTCTTTATACATTGTGCTGTTTATAATATAGTATATTTCAATTATTTTTAATGTTTATTTAATGTTTAAACATTGTTTAATTAGTTATTGCATTCTTCATTAATAAGTATAATAAAATATAATTAATGTTCTTATTAGGAAATGTGTTGAAAGTCACATGTCAAAGAGCAATTTCTTCTTATACCAAATATCCTTCCTTTGTAAGTATAATTTCAATAGATAAATAATTTATTTCATCTTTTCAAGTTACAAACATCATACTTATATGGTTTACTTTCCTGGAGTACCTTTCCCTCTATTTGTACATTATTATACCCTACCAACTTAATTTATTTTCCTCTTCTATAAATTACATCATCAGTTCTATTATTAAGATCCTCTCTTTCTTTGGTGATTTACTACCCCATTTTTCTCTTACTTTCCCTGTATAATTATCTAATTGTTTCAGAAATTTTTTCTTATTGTTTCCAAAAAGTTCTAAATACAATTTCTGTTCCGATAAGTTTTCCCAGTTTATTTTACACATTACCTCTCCATATTTTGATTTCGTCACACTCAGTTATACACTAAATTTTTATCAACATTGCCACATAGTTTGGTGGACATATATCTTTATCAGCTTTTAGATCTTTTAATAACATTGTTCCTGTTCTTGCCCATGTCAGACCTTCTCTTTCCAGTTTTTCACAAACATCAATATATTTTTCTCTTCCTCATTCATTCTTAACACTTCTATGTAAAATTGAAGTATTCTTATCCTTTAAGCTACCTATTATTTCTTGTTTCTCTATGTCATCTATCCTAGCTTTTACTTTATTCCTTAGTTTTTGTTCCCCTATTGCCTGTTGATTGGCTAGCTTGTCCAATCTAATTTCTCTTACAATTGAGCTATCCAACTTCTTTCCCATTTTGCTGATTCTTGTGCCTCTAATACTTGGATCCTGATCCAATATTCCACTATCCCTTTGACCACTGATCCCTTCCTCCCAGCTCTTCCCAATTCAACCAGTGCTACTCATTAGGAGCTACTCTTGGTAATCCCAATATCATTTGATAAAAGGATCTATGAAGTCTATACATTCCCATCCTTTTTCAGTCCCCCAGATCTCTATTCCGTGCATCATTCTTGATTCCATTGTAGCTGCATTTATTGTAACTAGCCAGTTTACTCTCATATTTTACCTACTCCCATATCGATTTGCTATCATCCTCTTTTGTTGCCTCACAGATCTTTTGCCCAATTTTACCTATCCATGCTTTCTTTTTCTCCGTTATTAAACATTTATGGCCCCACCTTGCTTTTAGAAAGTTCTCTTTTTCGATTAGTTCCCCTGAATGTTTCCATCTCCTAAACTCTTTTTCTAATGTGCTTCATGCTGCAATGCAATCATCATACCAACCCTTTTATATATATATATATATATTTTTTTTATTGATTCCTACTTTTTATTGTCTTTCCTGCTAGCTTCACTTCCCATTCTAGATAGTGCATTGCTTCTTCAGTTTTTTTCTCCTCAATAAGTTGGGTAGTTCAACCTTCTTTCCTCTATTTGAGTTCAAATTCCAAATAATTCTCTCTTCTCTACGCGCCATCTGTAGTTTTCAAAGCTTTTACCTTCCTTTATATTTTCTTCCTGTTCTACTACTCCCACTGTTTTCAAAGTTGTTCTCAATGGGAAATGGTAGCTATTCAATACCCTTTGTAAAACCTTAAAATCTACTAGATCATGATCTAAATTCTGTGAATACAACACTTCCTCCCCTTTCATTGACAAATGTGAACTCCCCAGATTTGTCTGATCGTCTTGCCCAATACATATTACTAGATAATTGACTTCACAAAATTCATTTAACTTTTTCCTTCTTTGTTACCTACTTTGTCTTTAATATGTCTCTTCATATAAATATTTTCCTTTTTTTGGTAATCTTCTAAATTACCTAAATGTAATTACTCTTCCTCTGTTGTTGCATTGAAGTCACCTAATAGCCAGAAATCGAAATTGTCATGCTTCTGACAAAACTTTCATGCTTTTCTCTAACATTCCTGGCATATTATATACCAGACCCAAACCTAAGTTTTGGCACTTTCTTATCACACTTTGTAACATGACCCACATCACTCCCTCTGCACCAACACCCTTTATTTCCTTTACTCGGAATTTCTTCCTTCTAATAAACACTCCTCCCCCTGAGACCCAACCTTTCGTTTTCTTTTTCATTCCATTTTTTCCAAATTATTCATAACCCTCCATGCTTATTATTTCCATTTTAGTTACCCATGTTTCCACCAACCACTGCTATTACATCGCCACACTGCATTAATTCGCCTTTGGTGATTTTGTCTATTAATCCTTCCACAGGGTTGGCCCATCCAATACCGAATCTGTCCTATTTTGTTTAAATTGTTGCAGCTTTGCTCTTGTCCTTGTTAACCTCCCCTCCTGTTGTGTGTTAAGTCTCCCATGATCTTTGATTGTCAGGATTCTCCCTCCTGGCATTGATACCACATTTGTCCCTTCTCCAACTTTCCATTTATCCTGACTGTTACCGCTAGTGTGTCACTTCTTGCATTGTCAATTAACCGTTTGTGTGGGCTGACCTTCTTTGCTGGTGATGTAATGGCCATGGTTGATATGTGCCTCTGTGACACTTTGTGCCTCTTCTGCACTGACCTGAATTCTTTGGGCTGTTTACTAAGTTCTAGGAATTCCATCAACATATAACTGCATGCCTCACATATATGCTCTTCTTCCTTCACTTCTGGCGTTTTCATCTCTTTTAGTAATTCACATCTTATTTGACATTCTATTTTACGGTAGTCATTCTCAATAAATTGCCTTTCCGGTTCCTTGTATTGCTTAATATGAGGGTTGGGGCAAAAGTTATGGCAACTAGTTTTTTTTCTCATAGATATGTGAATGGATCACAAATGTGTATGTATTGTGTGGAAGTTCTGCAGGCATAGTGTGTATGCAGAACAGATAGCTCTGTGATAGCTGGTAGTAGCGCAACGAGGGCTGTGAAATCAGTCAGTTGGTGAGTGTTGTGCGAGATGGAAGTAACCCATGTTGATCAGTGTCCTTACATTAAAATACCGTTCTCCAAGGGAGAAATGCGATGGAATGTCACAGTGAATTAATGGAAGCCCTTGGGAATAATGCCATATCATACCGTACAGTAGCATGATGGGTAGGAAAGTTTCAGCAAGGACGTGTGTCAACCAGTGTTGAGCAATGTTTGGGACGACCTGTCACTGTATGGATCGATCTAGCATGTGTCGTCATCAAGTAGCTTCTAGATGAAGACAGATGATGGACACACTGGAGTTAGAGAGGGCAAGTGGCATCGAGAAACGTACCATCTACAGGATATTGCATAATGAGTTGCAACTATGCCAAATCGCATTGCAGTGGGTACCACATGCACTGACGGAAGTTCAAAGGTGGGTGTGCTAGGCAATATGCTCCAACCACCTTGCATGCTGGCAAGAATAATCACCATCAATGAATTTTGGGTCAGTGACTGACTGAAACGTCAGTCTGCAGAGTGGCGATATGCTGAATCACCAAGGAGGCAGAATCCTTCCCCAGTCAAATAAATGGTGATCGTGGCGTATGACGTTAGGGGTGTCATTGTTTGCCACTTTGTTCCACATGGCAGAACAGTGACCGCACAGTACTACAGGGACTTCCTGGTGCGACAGGTACAGTCTGACATTTGGGAGAAACGTCCAGATCTTGTGGATAGTGCAATAATCCTGCATGACAATGCAAAACCGTATAAAGTAGAGTGAGTAGGGCAGCTACTGCGACGTTGGGGTTGTGAAGAATTGGAGCACCCACCGTACTCTCCTGACATTTCGTCCTGTGACTTTGATCTCATTCGAAAGATTAAAGAACCACTACGTGGTAGGCTTTTTGCAACAGGAGAGGACATTGCTAATGCTGTGCGCGATTAGATGACCCGATTCACACATGGTGCGGCAAATGCTGCGGTAGGTGGTATTCAATGCCTCTCACATTGTTGACAACGTATGGTGACAGTAGCAGGGAACTACTTTGAGGGTTTTTAGGCCCAGGTTTGTCATGTTAACTGTATGTATATTCTTTTTCACCATGAAGGCCATATTGCCCTGTATACTACTCTAATAAATTAGTGTGTTATGATATTCAGTGCTATTCATTGTCCACACATGTAGTTAATGTATATGTCACATTTTCCAACTAGACTGGTATCTTCAAGAAAATAAATAGTTGACATGACTTTTGCCCCAACCCTCGTATTTTCCATTTTAAATTCATAGCTGCTAATGTACCCAGAATTGGTCTTGGTTTCCATCCCTGTTTCCTATTCTAAAGAAATCTATAATTTCCCAACCTGCGAGTTTAATGTTGAGTTTCCCTTCTATAATTTCCCATGTCTTCCTCTTTGTTATTCTAATCCAAAGATCAATACATTCAGCTTCCTATTTATGTGTGCCGATTTCTCCAATTTGATTATCCTATTTTGCATTCCTCTATTTCTTTTCTTGTTACTTGTTCCATCTGATTTAAGCTTCTTTTTATTTCTTCCATGTTCTTTTCCATTTTTTCTTCCTCACTCCTCTCTCTTTGATATCTTTTACATCGTCTGCTTTGCCTATCGACATTGCTATTACTTCATCTATTCCTGGTCCTAGATTGAGTTCTGTGCCTCCGATTACTAGTAGGACTGCCAGCACTAATACAATTTAAAAACTTAGCATTTTCCTTATTTCCATACAGATTTGTGATCTTCATTCTGTTATATATTCCGATGCATGTTCTATACAACTGTAGCGCTATACCCATCTTTCCACTTTAACAAGCGTTCACCTCACACATCTGACCTCTTCGCACTCATGCAAGCAACCCTATAATTTTAAAAATATTTAAACATTATTTCATGTGTTATAACATTCTTCAATAATAAGTGTAATAAAATACAGTTAATGTTCTTATTAGAGTATTGTTAGGATAAATGTCTCATGTCTAAAAAGCAATTCTTTCCAATTTCAAATATCCTACCATTTTGCTGAAATCTTGAAAAATGTAAATGAGGGGTTGAGCTGTATACTTCTGTTTGCATTATTATGTTTAGATTATAGGTAATAATGAGGTGGGTGGTTTATTCCGTTAGACAAGTGCAATAATTATTGTTTTCAGAAGTGGCACAAGCTCGGCCAACTCTTCATGCTACATTAATGCAGCGGATGACAGACGTCCTTTCTAGAATGCTCAATGATCCTGCCACTCGAGCAGCACTAAGTGGGGGCGGGGAGGACTCCCTAGAAGGAGATGATATTGCACAACCTCCCTCTGATGGAGAACCTACATCCGCTGAAGAAGCTGCTGTACCCACTTCCTCAGGTTCCATTTCAGTCCCTCATCTTTCTTCACTCTCCATCAACTCCTCTCCTGAGGCAGTTGAGTCTTCCTCTGCAGGTCCCTCCTCGTTACCAGAACCTAGTCCTCCAGAGGAATCTTCAAATGCTCTGGATCTTTCTCAGGTGCCACAGACAGAGAACGCAGCTAGCTTAGGAACGTCTCCAGGGTCAGAACTCATTCAGCGCAACATCACCAACTTGAAGGATCAGCTCTCAACAATGAGGGAAGGATTCATTGAGAGGTATGTATATGCAGAGATACAGTACTACTGCTGTGATGAGGTTAAAGCCGACCTCCATGGTGTAATAATTACCATGTTAACTTCATATACCCAAGGTCATGGGTTCAAACCCGGTGGAGGACGATGAATTTTTTTGGGTGTAAAAACCTTAGCATGGCTTCCTTCATAAAGCTGTTGGTCCTCTGTTATACATTTATGGCATGTAAAAGAAACTCAAGCCTGACAAAGAGGCCTCTCAGCAAAATTAATCTGTCTTTCACGCCCAATATAGAATGGGACGCTGGTAACCACAGTAGTTAAAGAGCATTCATAAATAAAACTCCATTTCATTTTGTTAAAGATATTGAACAGGCCAGAGCAACTATGTTGTCACCCAGATAATTTGAGTAGACTGCTCAAAGAGAAGGTATGGTTTTATATTAAAGTGCTTGGAGCACAACCAAAGCAGATAACATTAATACCTTACTTCCCTGGGCAATTTTCTGATGCAAAGAGCCCCTTGTTATTCTAGAGATTACTCCAAGGGTCATTATTTCATTTTCAGTACTTTGCTGGGTAGAAGTTTATAACTCACTAACCCTGTTTTTCTTTTCAAAGATATCTCCCTCCCTCTTGATATAAAGTGCATGCCCCGGGAAGCTGGCAATTACATTCATTCCTCTTTAGAAGTGCCACCAATGTCCTCTTCATAGGAAGCAGCAGCTTCTTCTGAACTCCTAAAACTTGCAGACCCTGAAGGAAAATGCCATAGGAAGCCATTGCTTGGTTATGCAGTGCTTCACAATTCTTTTAGAAATTTTGTGGTTTTCAAAGTAATATGTTCAGACCGTTGTGATAAATTAACAAACCTTAAGCAGACCAATCTTCTTTAAGATAGTATCCTTAGTGGGCATATACAAGTGGTCAGCCTCTGTTCTTACTTACTCTTAACACATCTAGTAGTAGGTAGAAGTATTCAAATTAAGTTTTCTCCCTAGGGATTGGGAGTTATCTTCTGTCATGATAATGTTTTCCAAATGGTAAAGATTACTGCCAAGGTTATGACGTATGCAGTAGATTTTAAGAGTTTCACTTCACACCATAAAGTTAACTGTTAATGGACCGACCTACATTCTCCTCTATCCCACACACTACCTGAAATGGTAAAGATTACTGTCAAGGTTATGACGTATGCAGTAGATTTTAAGAGTTTCACTTCACACCATAAAGTTAACTGTTAATGGACCGGCCTACATTCTCCTCTATCCCATACACTACCTCAATTTTCACGCAAATTCAAATTAAGTAAAACTTTTACAAGGATGTGTTAAATTGGATCTGTCACCCTCCGTGGTGTAATGGTTACCACACTAACTTCATACACCCAAAGTCGGGTTCAAACCCGGCAGAGGACGATGGATTTTTTCGGTGTAAAAATCCTTGGCATGGCTTCCTTCGGAAGGGAAGTAAAGCCGTTGGTCCCGTGTCGTAAAAGAACCTCATGCCTGATAGAGAGGCCCCTGAGCAAAATTAAGCGGTCTTTCACGCCCAATATAGAATGGGATGCTGAGAACCACAGCAGTTAAAGAGCATCCATAAATAACACGCCATTTCCATATTGGGTATGTTGTCATTGCAGCTGTGTGGATACTGCAGTTGTCTTTCTCCCACTGCACACATTCATTTCCATTCTCCCTTCTCTCTACTGTTGATGATGTGAATTTTTGCACAAATTCAAATTAGCTAAAATTTTTTACAACAGTGTTATATTAGGTATGTTGTCTAAACAAAAAATCTCTTCCATCTTCATCGCAGATGGATGGATGTTGAGATATCAACACATTTCCAAGCTCTCCTTTTCTTCTCTCAGGCTGGCCTATTGCATGAGTTTCCACTTTAATTTGAATTAGGTGAAACATTTTACAATGATGCGTATCATGTGGTCTAAATAGAAATTCTTATGCATCACTTTCTCCCATTGCACATATACTAGTACATTTCATTCTTCCCCTCCCTCTCTCTCCCACCCATTAATAAATTTCGTGCAAATTCGAATTAGGTAAAAAAAAATCTGATGTGTTCCATTCACATGACTTTCTCTACATATCTGTAACAGATGATTGTTAAAAAGCTTATGCTACTATTTACTTCATGCTAATCCAGAAAACATGAGCAGAAATAATCTTATTACTTGCTTCCTTGTAAGTACAAGTGAACTAAGGGAGTACCATAGGTTAAAGTGATAGTCAAAAGCTAGTTACTTTGTGACTGAAGTTCCTTTGTATGGACAGGAGTTGACACATTTCTATACGAGAAAAATTAAGTTTTTCAAAGGCGAAACCAAAACCAAGGAATATTTCAAAAAGGATGAACTCCACAAAAAAATTTATATAATATAAATTGTGTGTTTTAATGTGCTCTGCATTTTTTATGTGGTAAGTTTTTGTCCGTCTTACGGTTTATCAGTTATGCAAAACTCCGTAAAATTCATTCAGAATAAGGTAGTCTGCAGAGGCTATTCCCAGAAAATTGAATATATTCATTTTATTTGGCAAGTAAATATCTTAAATATAATAGATTTGAATCAAAATCGTTAGAGCCATTTTTAAGAAAATCAAAATTTTCGAAATATTTTCCATATAAAGGGTAGTTTGGGGTGGGGGGATTTTCTTGAAAATCTTTGTGTCACATCCTTGGAAGATACCAAACTTAAATACAAAGTTTGCTTTTTAAAATTTTTTTCGTTTTTGAGCTATGCTGCCCCCCCCCCCGACACACACACACACACACACACACACACACACACACACACACACACACACACTCTCTTCTAAAAATTTTTTTTGATTCAGGGGGTCTCAAAACATATATTTCCAGTGAAATATCGGTATCAAATTTTTGGGTGCAATACAATACCTCTCTATACACTAGGTACATAGTATGTATAGAGAAACTAGAAAGGAATTAATCAACTAAGTGTTCTTTAGTTGGTTCAGAATATATATTCTACACCTTAAATCTTGTTTAATAATTAAATTACCATGTCTTCTTTTTATATAGGTGATATGTTAAATTCCAAAATTAAATTCTGAAAAAAGAGGGCCATCATGCATTTGAGGTTGTTTTTTATTCAGATAAATACAATATATCTTAGGTAGCTTGAATCTAGGAAAATAATTTTAGGTTAAGTTCTATCTCTGTGTGTATGTTTACATGCATGAATGTTCCATTTGGGAAGACCCAAATTTTTAACTGTCTCTGATTTCATGTCATATGGCAGGTTACAAATTTCTTCTCTGTCGATGTTGTGGAAATGTCAGCAATGAGGAGCTGCTATTTGTCAAAATGACAATTTTCCAGCAACATTCCACTCTTGTTAGCTTCTACCCTTTTGTGAATATGGGGCACTAAACAACACAACTTCCTCACATAGCAAAATTCTAACACTGTGAGGAGTGAATTGTTAGAAATTCCTCTGACACAAATGTATCATTATTCATTGTAATTTATAAATAAGCAATGTTATCAATTTTAGTTATTACTGTTGAATGTTCTATGGGTTCTTTGAACCTTAGACATCTAAAATCTGCAGACCAAATCTCACTTTACTGTGTTAAGAATCAAAGTCTGGAAAAGTTCTGTAATCTTTCTCTTTTATGCTCATGTCACACATTTATAAATATAGCGCACAACTGTCCTTCAAATATCATCAGTCAGTAAACACATGGTAAATAGCATTTTGTTGCACCTTCAAAAATGGATGCCATACCATAGTTTGTGCTTTCTTTATTAATCTCTCTTTTTTCCAGTTCTGCAAGAACGTTCATATTTCTCATAGTTCTTAAAAACCTGAAAATCAAATAGCAACTTTGGTATCATCTAAGTAGGAAAATGAAGTTTTAATAAGTTTCTAATAGAAGCCACAGAAGTGTCATCTATGGAGATTAAAATTGAAGAAACATGTTCACATGTATAATAATGTGCCTATTGTCCGCTTTGTAAGAGTGTGTTAAACATTGTGAAATATATCTGGGAAAATTGTTGCCATCGTTAGTAATTGCACAGCATGTTATTCTTGAAACTGTTCTGTGGAGATTATACAGTGTAGCAATTGGAAGTAGTACAGCACTGATAAAGCTCAATAATTAAGCACTGGCCAAGACTGTAGAGAACAGACTGGATAAAAGGACACTCTTTAATCTTCTGTAGGTTTTCAGTATATGCAAAATGTAACAAACACTGCTCTTTATTACTCAAACAACAACTCTTAATTTCTTTCAATGATTACAAATAAAAGTCTGTTTTCAAATACCTGTTTTTAATTGATGCCATAGTTTTCTCTTGGTGCACAGTGCAGCAATTGAAACTCACTCAACTGCTGCACACTGTGCAAACCAAAAAATGTAAATAGCATGTTATTTATGGATGCTCTTTAACTACTGTGGTTCTCAGCATCCCATTCTAAATTGGGCATGAAAGACCGCTTAATTTTGCTCAGAGGCCTCTCTATCAGGCTTGAGGTTCTTTTACATGCCGTGAATCTATGACACGGGACCAGTGGCTTTACTTCCCTTCCGAAGAAAGCCAAGCTAAGGATTTTTACGCCCGAAAAAAATCCATCGTCCTCCGCCGGGTTTGAAACCGCGACCTTGGGTATATGAAGTTAGCATGGTAACCATTACACCAAGGAGGGCGACTGTGCATACCAGTTGAAACCAACCTTTGCCAGGGCCTTTCTACCTTTCTTATCACTGTCAATGACATGGAAAAAAACTTCCAGAAGCAGTCGCAGATGTCACAAACTCTCGCAGGGGCAACAATTGCAATTGTGATGTTAAAGAAAGTGCTGATGGCATGAGGTGCACAACAATTTGCTCTAACTTCCGTGCAGTGATTACAGCCAAAATTGTGTAGTCACACTATGTATTACAGGTAGATAAAATTAATGTGTGCTAACATGTGCTGTACAGAATAATGTGGGTCTTCCAACTACAAAATCTTAAGATTTGACATAATATTACAATGATTATGGTAAACAATTATCCTTAGATCATTTCTAGTATATGATACACCAAGTCAGCAATTAACCCATCAAGCATCATAAATGTGACCACATTCTTGCTTAGGGTACTGCTGTTAGCTGAGTTTAATTCATGGTACTGGCTTAGGAAACTTTTCCCTACTGGAAAATGTCTGGTATGTTCAAAATCTTCTCGGGCTTCTAGCCAGGTAAAAACTTGGCTCGACACCAACGTTTCGAAGAAGTGCATCTTCTTCGTCTTCAGGGTGAACTAATACGTCACCAGGAAAGCTTCAGTTCTTATTTTGTTTGGTATGTGTTCATCAGTTTTGCAGAAATTTGATGTAACAATAGTGGCTCTGGACTTGGAAACTGTAGTCAAGTGGTTGAGATTAGGCAGGATGTGGAAGACACACCATCAACAATACTGCACTCTGCTTTTGATGTTCTTAAAGGCAGAAGTATAGTGTTGTTGTAATAGGACTTTGCCTGAGCTCTTGGATTGTGAAATTAGTGAAGTGAACATTTTAAGATTAGATTTCAGTTTCATTCAGGTAGGATTTTAAACGTGCGCACATGCCCTTGCCCATGCCCAAGCCCACGCTCATGCACACTCCCACACATGGATGGTTCCTAGTTCAATTTGAGATCAGAAACCAATGGTCTATGAGATCAAGTTGGCAAGTTATGATATTCAAAATAAATAGAAATTGGGATCAATAAATTATAATCAGAAATAAATATGTAAATAATCTGCATTTGAAACAAAACTAAAGCTAATTATGCACCATTACTTTATGTATTACATTACATTGGTAAAGCCTGTCTCTTAACTCTCTGAAGAAAATTTTGAAATTTTAACTTTACCAAAATCATTTAAATTGCAGACTTAATATGGTGCTGCATGCCACTAAAAGGAATAAGAGATTGTGGCAAATGGATTATAGAAACATAGAGAAATTCTAATAGTTTTACTGTGGTCACACTGTTAGGCAGATTGACTTTGATCCTAAATAAACCTGAGGAATCAAGTTCAAGCCTGGATATGGGCAAACTTTTTTTTTTCATTTCTTTTCCATCTTGTGAGCAATATATGCTTATGCCTTAAAATCACAAACTGTCTCCATCACATACAATGCACAGGGTATTGCTTAGTGTTGCTTCCTGTCACATCTGATGGCTAAGGCAGAAAGTTGTTGCCCTGAAGCTATAATTTAACGATAAGCAATAGCACAAAGTACTACAACTCCCCAAAAGAGATGCTGAGTACCTATTTGGTAGCATGATGAATGCCTAATGCTATCAATAAATGACTGAAACCCCTGGTGATCATTAACACCACCATATAGTAATAGTTTCTTAATGGTCTTCTACATCACATTTGCTTTTTGCCTTCCATACACAACAATATATTGAAACAGTTAAATGGGTACTTAAGTAA
Source organism: Hymenopus coronatus (assembly GCA_030762935.1). Lineage (NCBI taxonomy): Eukaryota > Metazoa > Arthropoda > Insecta > Mantodea > Hymenopodidae > Hymenopus > Hymenopus coronatus. Next base: position 124,040,005 of record CM060894.1, on the reverse strand, counting down.
CATGGGGTAAAATTCCACTTTTGCTGAACTCCCTGATATGCACCTTTTGTATGGGAAAGCAGGATGTCATTCTATATAGTTGCACAGATTTACAGTGAAAGGTACCCAATAGATAGAGCACCATTGGACTACTTTTGAATCTGTAGATCAGTGTTTGTGAGAACATGGTTCTGTGGTGCTGAATAAAGCAGATTGCAGTGCAAGATGCACTTATTGCACTCTGGAGTTTGAAGAAAACATATTGTAGACTGGAATAGGAATCGTCAGTTAACACCTATGTTATTGCTTGTCAATGGACAACATTCACACAAGTGTAAGGCAAATCTTGCATAAAGAGCAACCCTATGCTCTAACTCTAGAGAATTTACACCTGCAGTTTTGAGAATGAGCCTTAAGGAAGCCACCAGAATTGTTTATATTGATGGTGTTCTCTGATGAGGCCATGTTCACAGAGGATGGAACAATTCTTAATTACAAGAATAGTTCCATATGGGTATAAAAAAAAACCCATGCCATTGTTTCGAAGAGCCACCAACAGTAGTTTATGGTGAACATATGGGCTGGCATTGTTTCTGACCTCCTTCCTCCTCAGTTGCATGGTGACACTTATAAAACATTTCTGAAGTATGCACAGTCAGCCCTGTTGGAGGAAGTACCACTTGATGTTTGGGCTCAACTGTATTTCCAACATGATGGAGCTCCTGCGCATTATGCAATAAATACAAGGGAGCATCTTAATCGAGTCTTACCAAATCGTGGACTTGATCCTACAGTGCCCTGGCCACCTCATTCACTGGATCTCAACCCCATGGACTTTTTTTTTCTGGGGTCATTTTCAGATATACCAGGAGTGCTCAACAGGGTTCATGAATCATTTCTGTGTTGGTGTTGCCTATGCATCAATGTTAGAGGTTGCCATGTTTAGCAATCTTTTGAAACCTATGCCTACTCCTAACTTGTTTACTTACTTTTGTTCTGCCTATTGTGTTGAAATATTAATACGAGGGGCATACTGAAAGTCATGAGCAACACTGTTTTACATCTTAATATTTATTTTTAAGCCAAACCAAATACATCATCATAATCTACAGACTTTCTTTCACTTTTCGACCTAGTCTCCATTGTTTTGCACACATTTTTCCCATCGTTCTGCAAGTTTGAAAATGCCCTTGTGATAGAACTCCATTCCAGCTGCCCGCAGACCCTGACGCACTGCTTTCCGAATATCCTCCAGCGTCTCGTAGCGTTGGCCACGCATCTGCTCCTTCACAGAACCGAAAAGATGGTAGTCGGAGAGTGCCAAGTCGGGACTGTAGGGAGGATGTGGAAGAGTTTCCCACCCTAATGCCCTGATCTTCTCCATAGTGGCACGGGCAGTATGCGGACGCGCATTATCCTGTTGAAGGATGATCCTCTTTCCAGGGCGTTTATCACGCAAATCCCGACGGAGTTTCAGAAGTGTCTTGATGTAGCGGGCAGAATTTATGGTTTGTCCAGGTTCAAGAAAGTCAACCAGAATTCAACCTTGTGCATCCCAAAAGATACTTCCCATAACTCTTCCTGCAGACTGCACTGTCTTTGCTTTCTTCTTCGATGGTGAGTTCAAGAGGTGCCATTCCATACTCTGACGTTTCGTTTCTGGCTCATAGTGATGGAACCAACTCTCATCTCCAGTCACAATACACGTCAAAAATTCATCACCTTCATTATGAAATCTCTGAAGAAGGTTTTGTGCAATGGTTCTTCTCTGAAGTTTGTGGTCTTCAGTCAATAAACGGGGGACCCATGGGCACAGACCTTTCGATAACCCAAGCTGTGGATCATTTCTTGCACTGCACTATGTCCTATTCCAAGTTGCGCAGCAATTTCATTCACAGTGAAACGCCTATCTCCTGTAATGAGCTCATCAACTCTTTCCTTGTTGCGTTCTGTAGAGGCAGTTAGAGGACGCCCGCTACGAGGCGCATTTTGCAGACTCGTGTTTCCTTCTTTGAAATGTTTCACCCATCTTCTAACACTGCTGGCACCCATGCAGACACCTCCATCCGCACGTTGAAGTCTGAGATGAATTTCAGGAGCAGGTTTTCCTTCTTTCACAAGGAATTCAATGACAGCACACTGTCGAAACGAAACATCAATGTCAGCTATTTTTCAAACACCGTCTGTGGTCACGTGATAGAAGCTAATGACATCACAATATGTCAACATGTGGCTTAAAGTCTGTAGATTATGATCCTGCAATTCGTTTCGTTACATTGTTGAAATTTAAATTTTTACAATGGGTTGCTCGTGACTTTCAGTATGGCCCTCGTACCAATGCAACTTATTTTTGTAATAACTCAGTAACATTAGCTCTTTCAAGTTCTTATCAATTATTAAGTTTCCAGGATGCACCTACTATTTCAGTCATGAAAATGTAAAAAGCTTAAGCTTTGGTTAAATGAAAAATTACACCACAACATTTCCTGTAAATCACATTGCATCATAGTCATTATGCTAAGGCTCCAAATTCTTCCACTTTTTTCTAAACATACTTTACAGGTGCATACAACCTAGCAATTTTAAGAAGAAACTCTGTAATTTATACTTGCGCAGTGTTATTCATTTACACCCTGTATGTATAGTTTTAGTCCAGATAAAAACATTATTTTTCACATTTACATGTTTTTTAAGGCAGCTGCTGTAACAATAACATTTAACAGTTCCTGAATGTGTTTTAAATAAACCAGAGTGGTTCATATATACATAAGTTCTTCAGTTTCTCCTCCACTTTTTCTTTGCCCAGCAAACAAACTCATTTTACTTTCACTACTGCACATAATAAGTAGGGGAAATATGGTATTCCACTCAAAGTTTTGAAGTTGAGATTTCAAGAAATATGGGCCACTGAAACCCCAAAAAAAGTATTTTGAGAAAAAGGTTCATGTGTGTATGTGTATAAGCTGTATTCTTTCATGTGTGAGATTGAGGGAGGGGCTAGAGACCCAAAAACAAAAGGTTGGTTAAATACCAAACTTGATATTCAAATTCAGTATATTCCGATTTAAAAAAGTTATTTTCTGTGTATTCCACTAACCATTTTGAAAAAAATGGCATATGTTAAGATGTTTTCATAATAAATTAAATTTATATTGTGAATTTTCTGGAAATAGCCTCTAAAATTCTCTTAATTCTGTGACTTTTGCATAATTGGCAAACTGTGTGCAAGATAGGCAAAATCTTATTACACAAAAAATCTGATGTCCATTCACATGACTTTCTCTAGCTGTTACACAAACAACTTTCATTACAAAAGATTATTTTTTTATCAAGGTAAAGCATTAGCATTAGCAAAAACGGCCTTATTACTTGCTTCTTTGTAAGTAGAAGGGAAATAAGGAAATACATTAGGCTAAAGTGATGGTCAAATCTTTTAAAAGCTAGTCCTATGTGATACAACTGAAGTTCGGCTTGCTTTGCATGGCCTGCAATGAAGCAAAAGAGATGAAACGAAATACCACTTCCCATTTTGAGAAAAGTTTAAGTAGTTTAAAACTGAAACCAATAACAGGAATATCTCAGAAACTGTTGACTCTACATAAAAAAATATATGACATAAATTATGTGTTTTAACACAATCTACATTTTTGTGTAGTAAGGTTTTGTCTATCTCTTAGGATTTAACTGTTATACAAAAATTCTGCAAAAATCATCCAGAATCAAGAGGTCTACAGAGGCTATACCCAGAAAATTCCAAATATACATTTTATTTGTGATGTAAATATTTAAAAAATATGGTATTTTATTCATAAGCATTATCCATTTTTTGAGAAAATCAAAATTTTCAAAACTTTTTCCATGTAAAGGGTAGTTTGTGTTGGGGAGATTTTCTTGAAAATCTTTGTGTTGGTGGTGCTTAATTTGTTGTCTGCCCAAATAACCAAAAAATCAGTTGGGGACATCTGTGAGGGAAGAAGGAAGAGGTGGGAGCTGCTTGCCTTTGGCCATGAAGAGGGACAAAGGAATGGAGGGAATGTGTGGGTTTGCAGCTGGGACAAAACAATTTGGTGTGTTTCATACCATACTGTTTTCCGTGTGAAAAGATGGCAATAGGTGCGATGTGTTGAATGTCAGTAGACTAATACCACTGCTGTCTTTAGAAAAACTTTGCAGTGGATCAACTTCCAAAGCAAAAAGTTTCACCAGGAAGTGCAAATCTCATTGGTATGAGGAATATAAATGGTTGCAGTAGTAGCTATTACCAAAAAATGTACTGTTGACCATTTGGCCATGTTTACTTATTGGCATTAGAAAGGGCACTTGGAACAACAATGGAGTAGAGGACTTGAACAATGTTAACTAGGCATTCCAAAAACATGAATCTTCTTTAGAACACTTAAGGAATTATGTTAGATTAAGCAAGGTAGGAAAAAACAGACGCTCTTCCGGAAAGCTTACAACTACACATTGTAAAATACAATGAGAACGTTAGGCTTAACAAACTTTTCATATAATACCCAATTAGGGCTGCTTTGTTTTTAAGAAACAAGAGATGGCTTTCCACAGGCATAATGAAGGTGAGGACTTCTTAAATATCGGCAGTTTTAAGGAATTTTGGAAATCATATATCGAGGTTAGCTCCATTGAAGTTCAAAACCAAACCGTAAAGTCTGTGTTTGTGGGGCTTTCAAATGCAATACAAAACAAAATTACTGAGTGCATCTCTGATAATATTAGGGATTCTATTAATGATGAAATTAAGGATGCACAATTTTTCTCTGTTCAGGCTGATGACACTACTGTTATTTCACAAAAAACACAGTGCTTTTTAATTTTTTGATATGTGAATTCTTGTAGAAGAGTAGTTTAAAGATTTTTGGCCTTCATGACGTTAGTAAAGATTGTACCTCAGACGTACTTTCTCAATTGTTGATAACCCATTTCCAGAGCTTCATTACAAGTCTAAACTTGTGGGACAATGTTATAACAGAGTTGCTGTTAGAGCCAGGCATCTAAAGGAAGGTGAAAGACGTTGCATCCCAAGTATCTTTGTTCACTGCTTTGCACATAAACAATCTAATTTTGTGACAAAATTGTAATTGAATTAAGATTTTTTTTTTTTTTTTTTTTTCCTTTTTTTTTCCTAATCCCAGTGGAATACCAGGTTTCTTCTACGATTCTAGCCAACGGTCTTATGTTCTTGATGCTGAGATTGGTAGGTGTATATCTAAAGGAACAGATAGTAGGTGGTCTTCAGTTTCTCAGATCTTAAAGGAATAGTAGACAAGTGGGATGGAATAATAAACGTGTTTGAATATTTAATAGAAAATGGCGCTGAAACATGTGTTTACCAGGCTGAAGGGTTCCTAAATAAGTTGGACAACTTTGAATTTCCTCCTGGATCTTATTTTTGATATAACTGATATTTTATTCAATGTGTTACAAAGGAAATCATTAGATGTTGGACCCTCTGCAAATATGATTCAAAACACTGTAGACACCTTGAGCAGAAAGATAGATGAAGAGACTTTCAATCAGTTCATTGAATTCACTTCATCAAAAGTGAAAACTCCTTCTGTAATGCGGAATCTGTCCTTTGAACAGGTCAAACAAAATCTGAAGGGCCTATTTTATGAAGTATTGGATATTATAATGTTCAAAATCAATGAATGCTTTAATGATATGCAACATTTAAAATTTCTAAAGCTTGCCAATACCTCCAAATTTTAAGATTATGCCAAAATATTCTTGGATACTTTGAATAAATTAAAGCTGTGGTATCCAAAACAGTTTCCTGATACAGAATGATTAAGGAATGAGCTTAAGTCTATCAAGCTAAGAGTTACAAAGGTGTTAATCTTAAAGCACTGTTGAAGTGTTTAAAAAATAATAGGTTGGATGATGTGCTCACGGAAGTATACAAACTTTTTGACCTGATTTTAACTCCATCCACTAATTGTTCTGAAGCACAAAGTTTCTTGTGTTTGAAGAGAATAAAGAGGTGTCACTGCAATAGCTTATGCAATAGTAGGTTGACATCATTGGCTAGCATTTCTATTCGCAAGGGTGTACTCAGCAAACTGATGAAAACTCATCCCTTCAATGAAGACATAGAGCTTTTACGAAGATAAATAACAGAAAAATTGATTTGATATACAAGCAGTCAGGTGATATTTATTTTAATTAACAAATAGTTGAAGTATTAGGCAATCACTAGCGATTTTCTTTAAATTATCATTGTGGTATTGTAAATAAATGTAGTAGGCATCTTTTTATTATTACTGTAATAAAACTTGATCCTTGTGACAGCTCTTGCATCTCATGGCACAAGCATTGTTTGGTGCTTGATTGGTGAGAGGGGAGGGTGAAATGTTATGATGTGCATTGAACTGTTAATTGCAGCAATCATTATTGTGTGTAAGGAAATAGCGTTTATCACACTGTTAACGATAAAGTAAATGTTAAATTAACATTGTATACTGTGAAACTACTAATGCTATTAACTAAAGCCTCTTAATTTACCATTATTATAACACAAAGCATGCCACAGGTGAGTATTAGTATTCCGCCAAGAGTGGAAACAGTTGTTTGAGTTTATTGTATGTGCAGGGTACGACAAGATGCAGAGCAGAATCAAGCTGTAGTCGGCTATCACATAGGAAGCAGTAGCATACCAAAGTGAACTGTCAGAAAGGACAAGTTATATTGCAGCAATTTAATAGTGTATCTTCTTCACCTTGTTTCTTCATGCTGATACTCATTGTTCAATTGTATTTACATCATTACCATTCTGCAATCGTATGTGGTCAGTTGAGTTTGCTTACTTTAAATAGCATGCATAAAAAATATAATAATAATAATAATAAGAAGAAGAAGAAGAAGAAGAAGAAGAAGAAGAAGAAGAAGATTACTGGGATACCGCCAGTATCCTCACCATACAACATTTGCCAGTATTCATCAGAGACTAAGCGAATGGGGGTCATTACACAGACGAGCAGATGGGCAAGGACAGAGGCGTATTGTGTAAACACCTGAACTCGAGGAAGCCATGCTGCAGTGGGTAGTGAATAATTCTTCGCTGAGTACTCGAGAGATTGCATGACACTTTCATACCGGTCCATACTCTTACACCAGGTAGCTATCCACTCTGAGTGAACCTCTGTAATTGGTATTTGATCAAATGCATACTTCAACCAGAGTTTGCAAGCCGTGTATTGCTCACGGATGAAGCATGCTTCACATATTAGAGGATATTCAATTCCCGCAATTTTCATGTATGGTGGTTCGAAAACCCCCATGCCACGATTCTGCAATCACATCAACAGCGATTTAATGTCAATGTCTGGGCAGTGATTGTAGATGACTCCCTTGTGGAACCATACATTTTGCCCAATCGACTGAACGCCAATAATTATTTAGCATTTCAACATGTTCTGCTGGAGTTACTACATCCGCTTCCTGTCAACATCAGAATGAACATGTGGTTTCAGCATGACAGGGCACCAGCTCATTTTGGTAATCACGTATGCAACCATCTGACAGCTACATTCAGCAATTGTTGGATAGGTCGAGGTGGACCCACTACCTGGCCACCACGCTCTCCTGATTTGACGTCAAAGGATTTCTTTTTGTGTGGCCACATAAAGGCAATGGTTTGTAAAACTGCTGTTGACATGGAGGATATCCTTGTAGCATGAATTGCCACTGCAGCAGCTGAAATCAGGGAAACCCCTGGCATCTTTGGAAGGTAAGACAAGGTATGGCACAGCAATGCACTTCTTGTCTGGAAGTCAATGAACATGTGTTCCAGCACTTGTTGATGTGATAAGACAATCAATTGGACCGATTGTCTGTTTTTTTTGTTTTTTTACAGTTGGGTGAGTGTTTGAACTTTCATTTTTTCGTTATGTTTAGTTTCTTTTTGCCTGCACAATAAACATACAAATGTATGTAAAACTGAATGGCTTATTATTTGCACAAGCCTACTTACGTCCACTCCTTCCACTAATATCCTTCTTGTACTGAAACAAAGTGCCGCAGCCCATAGATTCCTTAACCAAACATGCTTAAAAGAAGGGTATCTATCTGCTCCCAAAGTTTGTTGGTCTAATTTAGAAACATCCTGTATAGCTGTATGCTTTTACCTGATTGCCATGATAACAAAACAGAACATCAAGTTCATGTGTTACCAAAAAGACCTGTTCTAAGACTATAGTGCAGCTAACGTTACAGAAATTTATCAAAAAACAGGTAGCCCATTGCAGAGGTAAACCCATCAATTTATTGCCATCATAAAAAAAGAAAACTTTGGGAAGTCACGATATGATCATAGAAGTTAAAGAGGGCTGTATAAGTGAAATAAAAAAAAAATTAGTCATGAAGTTTTTCAAAGTATGTACTACTGCAGCTTATTTCTCAAACCACTTTTGGAAGCATTCTTGCCACTCATTTTCATGTAGGTGTGAAAGCTCATTTTTAAATGCTGCAACAGCTTCTTCAGGGCTCAAAAACCTCTTACCAACACAAACAATTTTTCACTGTGGGAACAAAATGAAGTCACTTGAAGCCAAATCAGGGCTGTTGAGAGGATGAGTCATCAACTTCACCTTTATGGACTTCAGAAACTGGATTGTTGCATTGGCTATATGAGCAGAGGCATTGTCATGGTGGAGCACAATTCCTCACAGTCCTGTTCTTGGCTCCAATTCCTGAAACTTCTCAAAAACTGTTGTGTACCATTGTACAGTAACTGTGCTTTGTTCCACAAGAGGAATGTTAGCCACATGACAAGCTTTAGAGAGGAAAGTGGCCATCATTTTCTTCCCAGCGCTGCATGGATGCTTCACTTTTATTGAAAGATCCTCCCAAAAGATCCACATAGCTGGCTGATGCTAAGTCTCAGGGTTTAATGAAGTTTAAACTCTGCAAGCCACTGAAAAACTGTGGCACGGGAAGGAGCAATATCCCTTAAAGTCTATTACAAGAGTTCAAGACTTTGGGTCTCATTTAAACCAATTTTAAAGCCATACAAAATCGTTGCACAAAAGTGTTTTCTGTTGGCATACATTCTGGAAACCAGCTGTCACCATACTAGAGGTTGTTAACCTTGAGGGAGGGATGCCAACTGATTCATCTTTGTACTTGCAAAAAATGTGGCTAGCCAACGGTACTACATCCAGTTAAATCTATTGACCTTGGTTTAGGTATCTCAAAACTCTCGTAGTGACCCTCATATTGCACACACCATTTTCGTGGAGGACTGATTGCGACAAAAGAGATATGCTATTAATGAGAAGCCAAACCCTATTCTTAATTTGTCGGCACAAAAAGTGGAACAAAAAGGTGTGAAATATTACAAAAAGAACTTTAAATGTTTGTGGTACAGTGAATATGAGTAACTGTGCAGTAATTATTAAATGGAAAAAGTGTTTTGTTGGCCTTGTGGCCTTTTCAGAATGACATAAGTGAGAATATGCCAACAGAAAGTGCAGAAGAGTTAACTTAATGTATAAGAAATAGGTTTTTAGTATGTGATTTTTTATGGTAAAAACTTCATTTATAATTTAGGCCATGAGATGCCACTGTTGGATTCTTAAGAAAAATATGTAAGAGATAAGGCACATTGTGTGTGGAGCACAAAACCTATACTGGCAACGTTATACTCCACTTCAATTTTTACTTTCTCTACACGTACTATGTACATAGTGTATAGAGAAGGTATTGTAATGTACCCAAAAATTCGATACTGAGATTTCACTGAAAATAAAGCATTTTCGGAAAAAGGTCCATGCATGTGTGTGCATGTGCAGGCAGGTGTGCGCGGGCGGATGCGTGGGTGTGTATGTATGTAAACTAGCCTTTACATGGAACTTTTTTTGAAATTTTTTATGTTCTTAAAAATGGCTCTAACGATTTTGATTAAAATACTGTATATTAAAGATATTTACCTGACAAATAAAATGTTCATCTTGAATTTTCTGTGAATAGCCTCTACTTTATTCTCGATGAATTTTGCGGAATTTTGTATAACTGCTACTAAACGGTAAACAAATGTAGAGCACGTTAAAACACACAATTTATGTTATATACATTTTTTTCGTGGAGTTGATCGTTTTTAAGAAATTTCTTGTTTTTAGTTTCAGCTTTGAAAAACTTGTACTTTTCTTGTACAAGAATTTGTCAACTCCTGTCCATACAAACAAAGGAACTTCAGTCACATAGCAACCAGCTTTTGACTATCACTTTAATCTATGGTACTCCCCTTTTTAGCTTCTATTTATAAGGAAGCAAGTAATAAGACTATTCCTGCTATTTTTTTCTGGATTAACATGATATAAATTGAAGCATAACATTTTTAACAATAATTTGTTGCACAGATGTAGAGAAAGTCATGTGAATGGAACACATCAGATTTTTACTTTTACTCTCTTCCTCAAAAGACTTATTGTTTGCAAACTATAACAACAGCATATGTAATAAGCTGAAAATGACACTTCCAGTATGTGATTCTGCAGTTGTAATAAGATGAGTAACCGAATAAGATGAGTTCAGAACTTTTTAAATATTATACGAATTAAGGGTAAAAATTGGCATCACACTCAAACTTCATTAGTTAAAATAAGTAACTTACCTTGAACATTGATTTAAAATTGTTTTTTCACACAAGACATACTAATTGACTGTAATAGTTGGAAATACTATAAATGCTGGGACTTAAAGTACTGCAATATTGTAAGTTGCTACTGGGGTATGTCATCTCAAAATAATTTGAGATCTCCTTGTGGTTTACCAGGAAACATGCAAGTCAGTTGAGAAATTTAATGCTGTGCCAGCATATTGCCATAGTAACTCAGTGATAGAGCAACCAGCTAGAGATCGGGAGTGGTGCAAATCCCGGCTATGGCATTGAATTTTTCAGTCTGACTCTACCTTACCTCGAACATATTTCAGTGGCTTTTGTCTTCATCTTCACCGGAAATTTACTGATGAACTGGTGGTAGCAGCTTGTAGATGTCTCTTTTCTGGGGTAGTAAACAAATATTTGTTTATTTCTTTATGCTAAGCTGTATATAGGTGAATATGGCCTGCCCTGGCTCTTTACCAGTCATACTCATATTTTACAATAATTTCTTAATTCTACACCATTTTTGACTATTTATTGTCCATAACTATTTATTTTTCACTTTTATATAAGAATTGTCCAATCTTCTTGCTGTCTTTTTGAAACATTTCAACTACTGCTACATTTCTATCTTAAACCATTTCTCATTAATATACTTTTTTCTCCAAATTTCACTCCATTTACATTTAAATAATATAGGTTTCATGTCTTCATTTCCGCCACATACACATAGGACATTGCTTTTGTGGAATACCCTTCCTTAAACCTTATAACTTCCATATTCCTGCTTTCACCCATGCAATATGTTCTCGCTTCTCTTTATTTGTCACATCTATGTACTTTTCCCTTCCCCATGAGTCTTTCATTGGTATACAAAAAACTAAAGATCTCTTTTCAGCTATCTCACTAAATATTTTTTTTATTTCTATATTCTCAAATCTTTTCCTGCCGATTTTCAGAAATTATTCACATTGTTTTCTCTTCTTCTCCACATTTTACCTAACCCACTACTCCAAATTATTTCTGAGACACTCTGCTCATCCCTTCTTCTTTAAACTTTTCTCTTGATATACTGTATTAACAAATTCCTTTCTTCCAAATTCAATATTCTATATCAAAATTTCAATGCCCTTTCCATAATCTTTCCCTTGCTTGCCACTCTACCCAACTCTATTTGTGCTACCTGCCTAACAGTTGCATTTGGTAACCCAAGTATTTCTTTGCAAAATTTCCTATGCACCTCATCTATGACTCCCCATCCTCCTCCTAATCCTCATACTTCTATTGTATCAAGCATTTTTTCCTCAATCACCATATTGTACATTTTTTCTAACCATCTAATGTTTATATTAGGTACTTTGTATTTGTAACTTCTGATAGCTGATAAAGCTCCTTTTCCTTTTGCCAATACAAATTTCTTTTGTTTTTCTCAATTACCAGCACTGTCTATTTTAACTCATAGATAAATACATTCTCTAGCTACCATGTACTGTTTTTTATTTTCATTCTTCCATTTTTCATTTTTGCAAATATGTGACTGTATTTTAAGAGCTTATATCATAATAATGTGTTCAAAGCTATTAGCATATATTACTTTATTTCTGTTGTATATTGTATTAAAGAGTGAAATTGACATAATTAATGTGAGCATAATAGCAATTTGGAGCACTTGCATTTGCAGCATTACAAATAGGGGGTTAGGTCTCTGATTTCATGAAAATGAGGGTTCAGTTCAGTTCTTTAACTGCGCTGCACATATTTAAGAAGTGTGTGTGGTTATAGATTAACTCATTTATTAACATTTATGATTGCAGACATGGAAGTGAACCTGCAGTTAACCTGGTTTATTCTGAGAAGAGTTCAACAGGAGCCACCATCTCATTAGGCCTTGGAGATGAAGTAAGCAGAGAACTGCACCAGGATGAAAATGCTAGTTCAGCTTCTGGTAAGTTACATTGCTCATGAACAGGAATTCACAAGAATTTTGCAAAATAATACATCTTCTTTGGCAGAAGTCTACTTTATGAAGTCTACATTTCAGTAACACTTCATGTGGGCATCAAAAAGTTCTAGAGTGTAATGCAACAGAGTTTTGTTCTGTGTCTCTCCAATTTCCTGCTTTCATTTTGTCCATATGTATATGAACTTTTCCAAATTTACTCATTGTTTCATTATTAGTACTTCCATACAGTTAACTTTAGTTTTGGTTATCAGTTTAGTATTTGGTTATTGTAGACTCAGTAGTATATTGCATTATACTAGCTGAACACAAGTTGAGTAGAGTAAGAGAATAAGTAGTAGTTTCATCTAATATTTTCAAAAACAGCAACATTTGATCAGCCTTTCAAACAAATAAAAACAGTTTCAGAAATTTATTAAAAAAGCAATTTAAAAACTTAATCCTACACAATATGAAATCAGGCATTTACCATATTCCTTGTTAAGATTGTGATAAAACTTACAAAGGACATACAAAAACATTTAAATAGATTAGCCATTTCATACCACTTCTGCACCAGCAGTCACAATATCGGGAAATATATTAAACTAACCATCTGATAAAGGATTTACCACATTTATCCGAATACAAGACGACCTCGAATGCAAGATGACCCCATTTTTTGAACTTAATTTTGGAATTTAGCATATCATCTACATAAGACATGTTTAAAAATCATAGGTGCATATGTATATAAAAAGAATAGTTTTTAAATGAAATTTAAAGGGTTGCCATATATCTTGAACAAAATAATGGACAGTTAGCTGATTAAGTCCCTTAATTATTTATTTATATCTAATATCCTTCAAAGTTATAAATAAAGAATATTCATCTTTAAGTCTTAGTACAATTATATACCTTATCTGCAATGTTTTTATTCAACTTTTTGTAACCGTTTAAAGTTAGGCACCATAAATGGCGTTACATCACCTAAGAAAAGAAAGGTATGGACAGGAAAGAAAATGAAATGATCCCCTAGGCCTCGAATAAATAAATTTGAAAAAGTTGTACTATTATCTGACTCTAGAGCAGCTATTATATCCATAACATCTGATGTAACACCTAATAACTTAAATATTGCAGAATGCCGCAAAATCATAAAACAGCTAATGAATTTAAATAAAAGATTAATACTTCAATGGATGCCAGCACATTGCAGAATACAGGGTAATGAATCTACTGACTTTCTAACCAAGAAAGGCAGTGAAATTAAATCAAATTCATCTGATCCAATAAGTTATCACTATCAAAAGAATCATTATATCAACATATAATAACAAAATTAAAGAAGATAATGTATTACAAACAAAAGGAAAACTATGGGAAAATTTATGTAATAACAAAACCAGAATCACTACACTACCAAGAAATCCTCTGTAGCAACTCTTAGACTCCTAACAGGCCATGACTGTCTCAATAAACATTTATTCAGGATTGGTATAGTGAGATCTCCTGTGTGTCCTTTCTGTACACTTAAAGAAGATATGGATGGTAACCATCTACTGCGCTGCCCAACCTTTAGTCAACATGATAATATGACATCAAAATACTGGAATACAAGAGAGTGAATGGCTTCACTGCCAACTGCTCAACATCAGATACCAAGCAAGCAACCAATCAACCAACCAACAATTAATACACCATTAGAATTGCATTCTAATATCATTTCATGAATATAAAACCCAAAATATCTCTGGTAAAAGAGAAAAATCCACTTAATAGATTTACAATCTATCACCTATTAAATACTTAATTTCAATTTGAGTGGAAATTTACGTTTTGAGTGGTTGCTGGAGAGGGAAGTATGGATATATACAGTATAGATGCGATGGTACATGGCAGTGGTGGCAGCAGTTGCATAACTGTAACGACGGTGGATATGATTTTGTATTTAGACAACATACTTTATATAACACATCATAAATGTTTTTATCTAATTTGAACTTGTGTAGAAATTCACATTGCAAGTGGGAGAGATGGAGAAGGGAGAACGAAATGTATGGTATATGTGATGATGGAATGTGAAGGCAGCGGAGGCAATAATGGTAGCATAACTGTAACAATGATGATGGATATGATTTTGTATTTAGACAACTTAGTTAATATAACACATTGTAAATGGTTTTGCCTAATTTGAATTTACAAGAAATTCACATTGCGAATGGGAGAGCAAAATGTACAGTATATGTGATGATAAAATATGACGGCAGCAGTGGTGGCAGCATAGCTGTAACGATTATTTATGGATGCTATTTTCTGTTAAGACAACATATTTACTATAATATATTGCAAAACATTTTACTTAATTTGAATTTGCGTGTAAACTCACATTGTAGTATATGTGCCACCCAAGAAGGAGAAATGTGCAGCTAACCTCTCTCTTGAGGTTGACTTCCAAAACAACAGTACACACAACCACCAATGTGAAAGGAAGTCCTGTAATTTTAGTCTCGGAGAGATCTTTTTTCCACTGAGAGTGCTCATAGGCTCCTTAACAGCTAATTTTCAGTGCATAATGAAACGCTCAAAATGTGCCACATTTGTCGCGACTTTGGCAGTAATCTATATCATTTTACCAGACTTCTCCACTGCAGTACCTGCGAAGATTGAAACATACTTTTTCTCCATATAGTATTCGGAAAATACAAGACGACCCCCAGTTCTGGACATTAATATTTTGGAAAAAAAACAATGGCTTGTATTCAGATAAATACATCTTCAAATACCATGACAGCTTTTTAAACTTAAAATAATACTAGTATGATCTCTGAAACTTTGTTATCAACCATTAGGATCCAGTAGGATAAAATCAGCTGGATAAAACCAAGGCCTGGATGAGATTTAGATTGACTCACAGCTGAAGATGCTGGAGAATGCCACTGAAAACATTTCTAACCAATAAATCAAGGAAGCAAATGGTATATTAAGTATGTTAAGCTCAGTAATTTTTTTTAATTATCATAAGCAACGTTTCACGTGTGTTAAATAAAGGGGGCCCATAAAGTCCCATTACAGTTTCTGGAAAATGTAAATTTGGATTACTTATTTTTTTTATGATAAAAGTGAAGATATATCACTTTGTTGAGAATCACTATTATTATGGAATATTGTTTAGGTGGCAAAACCTATGATGAGGTCCAGAGGCTCTTTAAGAAGAAGTATGTCCCTAAAAGACTTGCTTTTCAGCAGCTTAAGAAGAAATTCAGGTGTACAGAATCTGTAGCCGATGTGCCGAATGGGTGTTTTGGTAAAAGAGAACATACATGACTTTGGTCTCAAAAATAATAATACATTTTTCTTTCTGTTAATAAATGTTCAAAATATCTTGCAGGCAACACTCTTAAACACTTTTTTTTGAAATTAAAAAATCTTACAAATTACAGATTTGGGAGCAAGCACAAGTCAGGGTGCAACATCCATGGAAGTGGATTCTATTCCTGGTCCAAGTCAGACATCAGAGGTAGAGCAACAAACAACAAACGCACCTCAAGGTACATAACAGTTTGTTATTACATCTTCCATATATTAATGTTGAGTTCCAAGGATAAAGTGTCAGTATATCAAGCATTAAACAAATTTATCTGTAACTAAATAGATATAGTAATCAATGGACTGTATTCATTTAGCTCATGGTCTGGTTTATCAGTCGCCCTCCGTGGTGTAATGTTACCATGCTAACTTCATATACCCAAGGTTGTGGGTTCAAAACCAGTGGAGGACAATGTAAAAATCCTTAGCATGGCTTTCTTCGGAAAGGAAGTAAAGCTGTTGGTACCATGTCGTAGATTTACAACACACGTAAAAGAACCTTAAGCGTGATTGAGAGGCCTCTGAGCAAAATTAAGCAGTCTTTCACACCCAATTTAGAATGGGATGCTGAGAACCACAGTAGTTAAAGAGCGCCCATAAATAACACATCGTTTACATTTTTCTGGTTTATCCTTGCAGTAAATTAAGCTGCTTTAAAGACAATAAAGTTATTATGCTTATAGATGCCAAATATGCTAGATCCAAATTAAAGCAAGGATCATCTGTGAGGCTAAAATGTTTGCACTACTGCAATCCCATCACAGATGCATGTTATCAATTGAGTACAGATATCAGGGAGCTCCTGTTCTTTGCACCTGGGCAAGACAGCACTGAGGCATTCATTGTAATTGGTGGGGAAAAAATTGAGTTACTCTGTGTAACTTATGTTAGTAATAAAACCAACAAAATATTTTCTATCAATGCAATATGAAAAAAGAACAATTTTAGCAATATGTAATTTTCATTTTTATGTGCTGCTTCTTGTCTAACTTGCAAAATATTTTCTAATAAGAAACACCATACCTGTTTTTCTGTGCACTTTATTTTCTGTTCTGTCTATATGAATTTCAATGAATTTAATTAAATCTCTGTAGTATGGTGCAAAATGCTATTTCAGTCCAAGAATATGTATGAAATAATTAGTTATTTTCCTTGCCATTGTTATTCTTTCCATAAACTGACTGGGAACAATGGCTGTGTTATTAGATCCATGTAAATTGTTAGCTCCAAGTCAAGTGATGGTCAGAAAGTCTGAAATGTCCCCCCCCCCCTTTTTAGTACATTCTAGATAATTTATACAATAGTTGGCAAGTAGTGAGACATAGGAAGGGAGGAGCAGATTGTATAGAATAATATATTTGTATATTTATGTTTCTCCTGTTCAGATATTTTTTTTATTGTAATACCCTTCTACCCCCTTTTTGGACACCTCTGATTGGACTTATTCACAGTTTAACCTTACTAGTGTGATGCTTGATTGTTTACATAGGTCATCAGCATTTTTTGGTATAATGTTTAAGTGTCTTGTCTCTAAAACTTGTGTACTGTCAAAGCTGATATTCAATCCAATGCATACACTCTATTGTTTTATTTCATGTGCTTCACACATAAAGGCACTTCTAAACTTTCTTAAGTTATTTGTTTTGCAGGGAAAGTCCAATATGATTTGTATCTGCTCTGGTGTAAATTACTTCAGGCTTTTTCTTCTAATTGCCACTTATAAGCTCACCAACTTGATGCTATAAAATTATAGTAATTTTTTTGATTTTATTATTTTTTTTTGTTTTAATTAATTTACTGTGCTCTTAAGTAGGTATAAAAAATGTAAAAGCTAATGCAAAACTGTTTTACAAAAATGTGTTTATAGAAGCACAACCTGACTTGGAAGAAGACTACAATGACAGTGACGATGAGGTAATGATAATGGCCAGCAGAAGTAGAAGGTAAGTGATTTCAAAGCATGGCTGAATATTCAATTTAAAGACAGTCTTCTCAATATTAGCACTAAACAACTTTTAAACATTTGTGTGCAAATCCTATTACTTTATGCCTTTAAAGAATGTGTGTCATTCAAAATAATTTATTTAAATTAAAAATTAAACTCCTGTGCAACAGCCCATGAGGGGCCAAGGCCTACCACCTGGTCACTGCTTCCCCCATCTTGGCCTACAACAGGCGTCATGGAAGGGAGCAGTATTGGAGGGTGAGGCGAGGTCAGCACCTCAAATCCCTCTAGCCAGTTATTACAGTCCTCTCGACCTGGAGCTGCTACTTCTCCATTAAGTAGCCCCCCAGGTACCTCATGAAACTGAGGGCACCCAGGACCAGATCTCCCTGCGATGGAAATATCACCATGGCAGCACCAGGAATCGAACCCAGGCCTCCCGCTTGGCAAGCAGCCACTCCACTACCATGCTAAGAAAATGAAATGGGGTTTTATTTATGGACGATCTTTAACTGCTGTGGTTCTCAGCATCCCATTCTATATTATGCATGAGAGACCGCTTAATTTTGCTCAGAGGCCTCTCTATCAGGCTTGAGGTTCTTTTAAATCTACGACACGGCTTTACTTCCCTTCCGAAGGAAGCCATGCTAAGGATTTTTACACCCGAAAAAATCCATAAATAACGTGCCATTTATATATTTTTTTTATTTATTATAAACTAGGAGTATTTTACACACTAAAGGCAATTGATGTCAAAATAATCGTGTGTGTGAATTACTTCTAGTACAAAAAAAAAAAAGGTTACAACTGAAATCCCAGTACTGAAAATCCATGAGGTGAAGCAAATTTTTATTCTACAAAGTATTTTGTTATGTCTCAAGTAATCCTATATCCTAATTGATAAAGAATGGCATGGACGCTCATCATGTTCAAACAGTATCTGTGAATTTATTTTTCCCATGATGCACTTCCATAACATTCTGCACACATTACTAATGCATGTTCTAATCACAAGAATGATTTATACTTTCTGCAAAAGTATCGTATTGGTCTATTCTTCTTTCGGTCACACTGACTGCACCTCCCTCGGGCATATTTGAATACTTCACTCAACTGCTGAGGCACTTCAATTCCAAGAATCTCAAGAATTCTCCTCTTCATATTCATGCACATGTTGCGGACACCAGTCCTTGAACTTAGAACGCCCTTTATCAGCTCAAAGGACAATCGTCTAAGAAATTTGCAGCGAGGTGTACTCAAAGTCGGGATTGTTTGAGTTGAAGATGATAAAGGAATTTATGCCTCCCACATTCAGCGTGGCATAAAACACCACTGTGGGCCACCTTCGAATGTTTCTTGCACAGTCATAAACAGAACACAGTTTGTCAACAGTGTCGACACTGCCTTTGGTTTCATTGTACATCATTATCATCTCTGGTTTTCCCGTTTCAAGTCAACTTTATCACGATGCATGGTGGAAATCAGCAAAACATTCTTTCTTTTCTTGGGAATGAATGACACCAATGCACAATCTTCTTCAAAAGCAAACATGGAATCGCAAAGGGCAAAGATTTTGATTCCATATTTGTTGGGCTTACTTGGGATGTATTGCCGAAATCCGCATCATTCCCTAAGAGCCTCCAGCTTCTCATTCACAGTAAGATATTCAAATGGTGTGTATGCAGTTTTACACTTGTCAATAATTATATCAAATGCTTCCCTGATTGGTGCTAGCTTGTCCTCGGCCATGCGTTCTTGACGAGTAATAACGCTATCAAACCTGAAATGCCTCAAAAGAAATCTAAACTTGGATGATGTCGTCAGAATATTTCAACACCTGTCTTTTCTTCATAGATCTTCTGTATTCTGCTGACTGCATTTCATTACCCCTGCTAGGTAAATCAAACCAATAAGAGCTTCAATTTCAGCACTGCTCGTCTGCTTTGCATCTCTGTCATGGGAGTAGTTTGCTCTTATGGATTCAATGCGATTGTATTACTTCCGCAGGGAAAAAGTATCTTCAGATCTCAAGTGGATTTTTCAATTCTTTAATAGCTGCTGTGACACCTGGTATGTGTGTCACTACATTTTCAGATCTAGGTCGTAAGTTTTTTAGAGGAACATGTTTACTCCACTTGGTTATTTTATCTTTCCCCATGTAGAATGGATGGTCTGGGATGATACCTAATTCATTCTCTTCCTTAGATATTTCTTATTCTGTGTCTGTATCCAAGATTTCGATGTCCTCTTCTTCAGCATCATCATAGTCAACCTCATCATTAGACTCAAGATCTTCTTAAAACAGACATTGGATGCAGTTTTGTTGTTCTTCATATGTAGCCATGTATCTGTTTTTCTCTGATAAACTGAAACAGTTTAGTCTGACGCTATAGGTCGTTGCAGACTCTCGCTCCGAAACTTAACGTAATGTGTGAGCAAATGCGCAGACAGAGCTCAGATACTGCATCAATAATGAGAAATATATTGTTGAAAGGCACTGGAAATGGAGGGAAGAAAGAGTTATGGGCACACGGGAAATTCATTTTAACGACTTTCTGTGGAGCGTCTGCATGCAATCTACAGAAGGTTAAAGATATTTATATGACAAATATAATGTAAATCTTCAATTTTCTGGGAATAGCCTCTGAAACTCTCTTTATTCTGAATGGATTTTGCGGGACTTTGCATAGCTAGTAAACTAAGAGATAGACAAAAACATATTACACAAAATATATAGATCTGATTGAAACATGCCATTTTTGAGATATTCCTTGTTATTGGTGTCAGTTTTAAAATACTTAAAAATGTTCACATACAGGAATTTGTCAATTCTTGACAATGCAAAGAAACAGATTTCATCCACATGGCAACTAGCTTTAAAAGATTTTGACTATCGTTTTAGCTTAGTGTATTCCATTATTTCCCTTCTACTTACAAGAAAGCATTTCTGCTAATGTTTAGCTTGATTAGTGTGAAGTAGATAGAAGAGTAATCCTTAGAAATACACTCAGACTACATAACTCCAATTAAACATTTTAAAAAAAAAATTTGAGATCATTATTGATCCCAAATGTTGGAAGAATAAAACTCTGGAAAAGCCTGAGAAGACTTTGATGTGGTTTACAGACGGATCAAAGGAGGATCAGGAACTGATTCTGGAGTATATGACATAAGACCAAGGTATAAAGGATCCTTTCCTTTGGGTAAATATGCTACTGTGTTTGAAACAGAAATCTATGCTATTATCCAATGCATTCATGAAAATATAAGAAGATATGCTGGTAAACAGATCCTTATACACTCAAATAGCCAGGCTGCACTTAAGGCTCTTAGTAGTCAAGGTTACATCAGGACAGGTTCAAAATTTCCTAAGTATGCTCAATAACCTGACAGAACAGAATCAGGTTCAACTCATCTGGGTGCCAGGCCATAAGGGCATAGAGGGCAATGAAAAAGCTGACAAACTTGCAAGACAAGGAGCAGCTTCACAATTTAATGGACCAGAACTGGCTCTAAGAATATCATGGTATTTAATTAGAGGAGCTATTATGAACTGGTCCAGAGAATATCATAAAACCTGGCATAAAACCCCAGGAAACAGACATGTGAAACTATGTATCAAAGGACCATATAAGGAAAGAATTGAGAGCCTCTAAAATGTTGCAGACTTCAGCTGAGAACAATTACTGCTTTTCTCCCCTGTGAAAAAGCACAGTTGGAGTGCTTCAGGGCAACTTAGACTGCAGATTTTGCAGGAAGGAGACTGAAATAGCTCAGCACATTTTATGCTCCTGCGAAGCTTGGGCTTGCAAGAGATACAAAGCTTTTAGGAAAATGTTCATAGAACCAGAAGAAGCATCAGCTATACTCATTTCAAAGTTGCACTACTTTTTAAGGGATGCAGGTGTAATGGGTTGGCTCTAAATGATACAGATAGTACAATAAGCCCCAGGCTGAAGTGCGCCCGGAGAAATGACGGGAATCTGTATCATAAATCAATATTTTTAATTGAATCCAATCCAATTGTTAAAGGTTTAAATCTACATGAAGAATTCAAATTATTAATCGGGAAAAAAAAAATTAATAAAGGATCCACATTTATCTTCATTTCTATTTTTTCTAAGGATGTTAAAATTTAATTCTTATTTTATTTTAATTTTTAATTTTTATTTAATTTTTTATTAAATGAAGAAGAAGAAGTGCTGTTTCACTATAACAATGCACCAGTACATTCATCTGGAGTTGTTTCCACCAAACTGCATGAATTACTCATATATTTGCCCAACCTGGCTCACTGCGATATCTTCTTGTTCCCAAACATGAAGAAATAACTCGCAGGAATAAAATGTAGATAAAATATGTTCATCAATGAGACAAGACCCATATTTTGCAGAGCATGACAACTCTATTTTTGGAGGGATTAACAATTGGCAGGAATGTTGGGAGAGATAGATGTATATTTGTAAAAGGAGACTTATGTTGAGAAATAAATAAGTTGTGTTTGAAAAAAATTTTTCATTCTTTACATGTGTATTTAGTGAACAACCCTTTTTAGATAATTTGATGTACCTCAAAGCCTATCAGTGACCTATATGTGGATATTAGTTAGTGTGTGTGTTCTTATGACCTATTTTATATGATTTCGACATTGTTTATTTGTGCTTTGACACAGTAATGAACAAAAATAAACACATTAAAAAAATAATGCTTAAAGAAACCTAAACTAATAAAAAAGTAGTATTGGATATCATGAACTGTAAATTAGTGAAGATCAATGCTGATGGGGAAAATCCATTTCATTTCAGAGTCAATAATGGGGGGGGGGGGGCAAAGAAAGAAACAAACAAATTACAGACTCTCCAAGGTTTTGTAAGTAGGAAGGTAAGGCACAAGCAGTGTGCAGTACAATATTTCACTGACTGATGTGCTTCAGAAATAACAGTTGCTGTTTGAATTATGGCAGTTCAGCTACTTAGTAGTTTGTAGGTATAAGCTGCAAGGTTATTTGCTTTTGTTTTCAATTATATTTCGTATAATAAGAAAATCAATGTGAAAGTTTTAAGATAAGCATAAACTAAGGTTGATCAATTTAAGCAGATTGCACCAATTGACTGTCATATTCTTTGCAAGTTTAATGGTACATCAGAAAGCATCCCCCCCGCCCCCTCGCAGTCTGCAGCACAAGGTTAACAACCTCTAACTGGTTTCCAGAATGGAGGTGAAGATAACCCTTTTACACAATGATTTTATATGATTTTAAAATCAGTTTAAATGAGACCCAAAGTTTTGAGCTCTTGCAGCAGGCTTTTTGGGGACATTGCTCCTTTGTGTACCACAGTTTTTCATTAGTTTCAAGAGTTTCAAAGAGGCTGAACTGCATTAAAGGACAAGATTAGGAATGATTGTCTGTCTACAGCAGTGAATGAAGAAAGCATAGTGTGGAAATGATGGTCTGCAAAAACAATTGAGTGATAATTAAGGAAAATGAGGCAACTATGCAGATTGAATCTCTAGCAGTTTTCAAAATATTGCATAATTATTTTCACATGAGGAAGTTGTCATCCTGTTGGGTCTCCCACAATTTAACCGATCTGCAAAAGTGCACCCATGTTGAATGGTGCGAAGAAATGCTGGCCAGATTTGATGGAGGCAATTTATGGCAGGTTTCTGATATTGTCACTGGTGAAGAAACTTGGATTTACCATTTAAAACATTAATGGGAATGCACAGTGAAGTAACTAATTAAATAGAAGTAAAAACATAGATTACACTCAAACTTCACTTCACTCTTCTTACAAAGTAAGTTACTTTATTTCAAGAGTGAAGTTTGAGTGTAATCTATGTTTTTACTGCCATTGGATTTACCAGTTTGACCCTGAGACTAAGCATGTCAACGGCGTCTCTCTGATGACATCTTCGAACAAAACTGAAGCATCTGTGTATTGCTGGGAAGAAAATGGTGACTTTCTTCTTTAAATCTTGTCATGTGATTACCATTGCTATGGTGGAACAAAAGACAGTTATTGTGCAATGGTACACAACAGTTTTCTTACCACAAGCTTTCGTGAAGCTTCGTGAATTGCAACCAAGGACAGGACTGCAAGAAATTCTGCCCCACTATGACAATGCCTCTGTGCACACAGCTAATGCAACAATCCAGTTTCTGGAGTCCTCAGAGGTGAAGCTGACTCTTCCCCCCTACAGTCCTGAATTGGGTCCAATTGACTTTTTTTTGTTCCCCCACAGTGAGAAATCATTAGTGTGGAAAGAGATTTTGAGCCCTGAAGAAGCTGTTGCGGCATTAAAAATGTGAGCATTTATACTCAAATGAAAATGTGTGGCAGGAGTGCTTTCAAAAGTGGTTTGAGAGAATAAGAAAGCTCAAAAGTGTGGTGGTGAATGCCTTGAAAAACTCCACTGGTCAGACTGATTTTATCCAGTTTAATCTTTATGTATCTCAAAACTTTCATAGTGATACTCCTACATTACATTAAATTATAATTTATACACAGCAGCCAACAATCGTTTTTATCAATTCTTTGTCATACATGTGATGTAGATTTCCTGCCAATCCTTTCACTCTCTCTCTCTTGAGGTGTCATTCTGCTATGCAACTTTTGCTAATATGTAACCTTCCCAAATATTTATGCAGTTCTAAATCATAGTTATCTTTTTCACCATATACCATTTGAACTTTGCTGTTACAGGTTTATTCATCCAATAGAAGAACACATGGATGAGGCAATAGCTGCTGCTCGGCATGACAAGGAGATGATGTTTGATGAACAGGGCTCATTGCAACCAGCAGTTAAACAAAAATATGTGGGTCATCGTAATGCAAGGTTTGTATTACCAACATGTTCTTGTTCAACTTTTCATTTACTTGCACTTTAATGAAAGCTCTTTGGTAACTTTCAACATTTGATCAATGATTCAAACAGTAAGTTTTTGAACTTTTTGTTTCCCTTATCTTTTATCTTAAAATTAAAGAATAATCAACTATTTATGATAATTCAAAATCTTCTCAGGCTACTTGACACCAACGTTTCGAAGAAGTGCATCTTCCTCGTCTTCAGGGTGAACTGATGGTTTGAGCTTGCGGAGACTGATATTTATAAGAGCTGGGATGAAGCTAACATCTGATTGGTTCGCTCTTATAAATATCAGTCTCCGCAAGCTCAAACCATCAGTTCACCCTGAAGACGAGGAAGATGCACTTCTTCGAAACGTTGGTGTCAAACCAAGTTTTTACCTGGCTAGAAGCCCGAGAAGATTTTGATTTAACACGTCGCCAGGAAAGCTTCAGTTCTTATTTTATGATAAATTAAGTTCACCTTCCTCTATAGAGTAACTATATGACTAATTGCTCCCTTAATGCCCACCTCTGTGGTGCTGATGTCTCACGTTGAAGAAGTCCCAAGTTCAAATCTTAGTTTGTTGAGTTACCAAGATAAGGTATTTATTTTGTTTTCTTTTCCTCAATAAATAAATGCTGGCCAGTTTTAAGCTCTCTGGACATTGAGCTTATTTGAGCATCATTTCATTTATTCATTGCTCAAAATGGCTTGCCCAGTTAAGAATTGCATACAGAATTAAAAGATTGAAATATTTTGCA
The DNA here is from genome assembly GCA_030762935.1 of Hymenopus coronatus. NCBI lineage: Eukaryota > Metazoa > Arthropoda > Insecta > Mantodea > Hymenopodidae > Hymenopus > Hymenopus coronatus. The sequence goes on along the minus strand of CM060894.1, from coordinate 124,014,537 downwards.
TCTTATAAAGCATTTGCAAAACTTATGTATAGAACTAAAGTTAAACCAGTTGAAATTTTTCACCAGTGATGTAACTTATTTTTATATTAAAGGAGTTGTTTCTCATCATTTATCTATCTGTGTGTCACCCATTGTGTGTATGATGTATGACACATCTAAATCATTAATATCTAGTTTTTAATTGTTATTTCTCATTGACTATGTATAGACTAATGTTGTTTCTGAATGGCTTAGGGCAGTTGGATGTATGAGAGAATCAAGGAACAAAATTGATAATAACATTAGTGTACACAGCTTCCAAATAAAAGAAATATTATATGAAAGAATAACATTTGTTTCAAATATTATAGTTCATGTTTGGAACTGGTAGAGCACTCTCTCAGTGGTAGAGCATCAGCATGGTAAGGCGAAGTTCCACATCTAGCATAACACTGAATTTTGCAATTTGCTTCAACTTTGGGGTTCTAATCTAAAATTCAAAACAAGGAGCAGTTTTACAGCATCATTTATTTCTGATTACTGTGGAATTAAATACTCTTATTTTTAGTGATGAAGATTAAAATGTTTAAATATTTTTTATTACAAAAGGATTGTGCCTATTATGCAATGAATGTTTAATGTCTAGTATATACAACCTCTGTTTTTTGTATTGCATAATATTTAGTTTTCTTTCGAAAATATAATATTTATGATTAGAAAGTTTTCTTTCGAAAACTAAATATTATGTAATTAAACTAATTAAACACACTGTATTACTATTATTGGCAAACAGTGTACAGAAAAGAGAAAGATATAACAAGACACTTCAGCAGTGAAATGAGCACATAATAAGAGGGCGTATTTCCAAAGTGACATATCTCCAATTGTAAAAGATTCGGAGCTGGGCATACCAAAGCATGCAGAATAACTTGTGTGAAGGTGTAAGTGGTATTGAATGTTCAAAACGATGAAAATTCCAGCTTCAGGAGCCTTTGAAAGTTGATGTTATTTCCGATGTGACGTATCTCCCAGCTGTGTTTATTTCCAAACCGTCTCATTTCTTTATAGCCAATAGGAATGCACTAAACTGCCATGTGACAATGTATCATGGTGGATGTTGTTAGTGGTTCTGGGCATGGAGGACCAATTTATTTTCTGTTTCTGTGGTTGTATGTGTTATATAAATGATGACAACTTATGATGAAGTGATAAAGTCTGTATCGTTAATATCCAGGAAATCTTGCAATCCATTCACATGACTTTCTCCACATCTATGCAACACATTATTGTTAAAAAGATTATGCTTCTATTTGCTTCATGTTAATCAAGAAACAATTAGCAGAAATAGTCTTATTACTTGCTTCCTTGTAAGTAGAAGCGAAATAAGGGAGTACTATGGGTTAAAGTGACAGTCAAAAGCTGGTTAGCCTGCCTGGGTGTGTGGTGGTAGCGTGTCTGCCTCACATTCAAAAGGTCGTGAGTTCAAATCTTGCTTAGGGTGAGTTACCCATATAGGGATTTTTTCGGGATTTTCGCTTATCCTGAGAAGACGAATGTCGAGTAACTTTAAACTTCATGGACCCCGAGGTCATTTGAGCATCATTTCACCAATCCCTCCGTGGTGTAATTGTACCATGCTAACTTCATATAACCAAGGTTGCGGGTTCAAACCCGGCGGAGGACAATGGCTTTCTTTCGAAGGGAAGTAAAGCCATTGGTCCCATGTCGTAGATTTATGGCATGTAAAAGAACCTCAAGCCTGATAGAGAGGTCTCTGAGCAAAATTAAGCGGTCTTTCATGCCCAATTTAGAATGGGACGCTGAGAACCCCAGCAGTTAAAGAGCATCCATAAATAACACGCCATTTACATTTTATTCATCGTCCTATATGACCCACCAGGTTAAAGAACGTTAAGCTATAAAAAAAAAAAAAAAAGCTGGTTGCTATGTTCCTTTGTTTGTATGGATAGGAGTTGAAAAAGTGTGAGTTTTTTAAAGCTAAAACCAAAAACAAGGAATATATAAAAAAAAAAAAATGATAAACTCTACAAAAAAATGCATATAACATAAATTGCGTGTTTTGAAGTGCTCTACAGAGTATGGTAAGTTTTTCTCCATCTCTTACGGTTTAAGAGTTATGCAAAATTCCATAAAATTCATCCAGAATAAAGTAATCTCCAGAGGCTATTCCCAGAAAATTCAAGATATACATTTTATTTGTCAGGTAAATATTTTTAATATATGATATTTTAATTGAATTCGTTAGAGCCATTTTTGAGAAAATCAACATTTTCGCAAAAAGTTTCATGTAAAGGGTAGTTTGGGGTAGGAGTATTTTTCTCAAAATCTTCATGTCACATTCCTGGAGGATACTAAACTTAAATACCAACGCCTTTTCGTTTTTGAGTTATCGTGTTCGCACGTGCACACACACACGCGCGCGCGTGCATGCACATCCACACACACACACACACGCCCACCCACCTGCACCCACACATGCACGCTTTTTGTGAAAATACTTTTTTTTTATACAGGGGAGCCTAAAACATATTTCCGGTGAAGTCTCGGTATCAAATTTTTGGGTTGAGTGCAATACCTGCTCTATACACTATGTACATAGTACGTTTAGAGAAAGTAAAAAGAACAAAGAGAAAGCAAAAGATGTGCAAGTGATGGTGGCCATCAAGTATTGCATGTAAACATAATGGACTATATTAAAATATTCCATTCTTTGTTTTATAGTTTGCAAAGCAAGGTTGAATAGGATAAGTTTATCACAAATTCTATTTTAGCTTAAAAAACTAAGAGAAACAGAGGAATAAGTAACCAAAAATACTTGCTTGTTTACAGTAACCTATTACGTGTAAACTGAAAATAGTATCAATGATGATCATTCTGCAATGTCATTTTGTAAGCAGGTATTTTCTCGTAGTCATGTGGAGGTCAGTGACAATGACAGTATGATTAGGCCAGTGAAAGTGAAATGTTTGACATTGGCAGTTATTTTTGCAATGTGAATAAGGCTTAAAACTGTTAACAAATACCTCCTCTGGTATTATATTAACATTTTTATGTCTGTTTTTAAGGTTTATAAACTGAATACTTGAGAAATAATATAAGGACAGAAAGTCACTAACAATTAAGAGACTGTTAGCAAGTTATATTATTTCTAGTTGAAATAAGTTTGATATTGGCTATTTTTAGAGTGTGAAGTTGAAAAATGTAACCAAATATCTCATCTGGTACTAAACTAATCTTATGAAGGTTTTTGGTTTAGCATGTGCTATTATGGTGTTTGAAAGATAAAAAGCAGAAGACTGATATCTATAATACTGTTATTTGATCAATAATGCATATCAACTTCATTTATTGCAGTAGACATCTCTATACTAAGCTTAAGTTACTTAAATCGCTGTCATGTGATCCCTGTTCTACCATTCCTATAACTGTGATTTTTCTCACACTATATATATATATATATATATACATAAGTATTATAATATAATACTATATATAAGTATTACAGAATTAAACATGCCAAAAATTAGACTTCTATCTTAATATGACAAGGAATTATATGGAATTTGTCTTTTATGAAAAATATGAATTTATAGAGAAACATCACTTTGGAAATAAGCCCTACAATTGTACTCATTTTTACTGATTCTAACCTTGGATCAGCTTTGGAAGCTTCTGGAACAGGGAGTTGCTGGGAATCCTCTAGATGCTGAAACTTTCTGTAAGTCACATTTAGTAGTTGTGAAATCATTCCTGATTTCATTATCTCCTTTCCATATTTCATTTCCTAGCTGTCATTTCATGATGATTCTGATTCCAATTGCATTGACAGCAGTTTTAAATATATTTGATGGTGTTCATTCGTGACACCATGTAACTAACTAACTAACAAGTGCATGCAAACTTACTGTCTTAGTTTTCTTCTTTTAGTACATGCTTAACTCATTTACCCATTCTGTTTAATGTCTTGATTTTCAAACTGAGCATTGTCACACTTTTGGAGGATCCCAACATTGGTCATTCCTGTTTGCATTGAACAATTCACGCATTGTGCAGTTGTTGAAACAATGTCAAGAATTGCTTGCTGCATTTCTGCACTTAGGTTCCAGATTTACAATTATTAAAGGATTTGTCAACCCAGCCATCTTCCTGTTCTAGAGGCTTCTGTAGTTTATTTATTTATGCTAAGCTATATACAGGTGAATATGACCAGTGTTCAGCCCTGGCTCTTTACCGGTCATACTCATATTTAACAGTAGTTTATTACACCATTTTGTCTATTTACTATCCATACCTATTTATTTTTCACTTTATACAAGAATTGTCCAATCTTCTTACTGTCTTTTTGAAACATTTCAACTACTGATACATTTCTATCTATTTTAAACCATTTCTTATTAATATACTCTTTTCTCCAAACTTCAGTCCCCTTACATTTAAATAAAATGTGTTCCATATCTTCATTTCCGCCGCATATAGGACATTAATTTTGTGGAATACTATTCCTTAAACCTTTTAATCTCCGTACTCCTGCTTTCAGCCATGCAATGTCTTCTCACTCTTTATTTGTCACATCTATGTACTTTTCCCTTCCCCATGAGTCTTTCATTGGTATATAGAAAACTAGAGATCTCTTTTCAGCTATCTCACTAAATATTTTTTGTATTTCTGTATCCTCAAATCTTTTCCTTGCCAACTTCCAGAAGTTATTCACATTATTTTCTCTTCTTGTCCACATTTCCCCTAACCCACTACTTTCCAAGTTATTTCTGAGACAGTCTACCCATCCCTTATTCTTTAAACTTTTCTCTTGATATACTAAACTCTGTTTTAACAAATTCCTTTCTTCCAAATTCAATATTCTATACCAAAATTTCAATGCCCTTTCCATAATCTTTCCCTTGCTTACCATTCCACCCAGCTCTGTTTATGCTACCTGCCTAACGGTTGCATTTGGTAACCCTAGTATTTCTCTGCAAAATTTCCTATGCACCTCATCTATGACTTCCCATCCTCCTTCAATCACTATATTGTACACTTTTTCTAACCATCTAATATTTATATTAGGTACTTTGTATTTGCAACTTCTAATAGCTGATAAAGCTCCTTTTCCTTTTACCAATGCAAATTTCTTTTGTTTTTCCCAATTGCCACCACTCAATTTTAACTCCTAGATAAATACATTCTCTCACTACCCTGTACTCTTTTTTATTCTCATTCTTCCATTTTTCATACTTACTCAATTTCCCCCCTTTTTTGAACACTACAATCTGCATCTTGTCCTGGTTCACTTTTAAACTCCATTCTTTACAGTAATTATTTAATGCTTGCAAGGATTGTTTTAAGCCATTCACTGTAATTGTACCTATAACTAGATCATCTGCAAACAGTAATCCTGGAATCTGAATATTATTAATTATTGGCATAGAGTTATTATTTCTTCCAATTTCCGTTAATACATCATCTATGTATAAATTAAATAGGACTGGACTTAACTTACATCCTTGTCTAAGGCCTTTCTGTTGTTGGATTTCTCTTGTTACAACCCCTTCCTCCACTCTTATATAAAAAGTATTATCCTTATATAATGCTCTAAGGGTGTCCACCATTTGTTTACTCACTCCTTTAGTCAACAACTTATGCCACAACAATTGAAGCTCTGTCCTATTGTATGCTTTCTCTAAATCCACAAAAGCCATGTATAACTTTCCTCTTTTGTCTTTCAAGTATTTATCTACCAGTGTTTTTATAATAAATAAATTATCAACTGTCCTCCCTTTTGAAGCCCATCTGAAGTTCCGAGAGAATATTATATTCAACCCACTTCTGTAGTTACTTTAAACTTCAAGCCTTCTTTCTTTCCCATTAGCCAGTTTAGTCAGTCAACAGCAAGCCTCCACAACAAATTTGACAAGTCACAGTAAAGAATACACTCATTTAAAAGTGGAATTACATTAAGGTGCCAGTAGGCAATAAATTTACTAGAAAGCTGAAATACGAGGGTGATTAAAATATAAATGATAATTTTGTCAAAAATATTTGTTGATTAGATATATACACAAATGACTTCATCAGCATTTCTCAACATAGCCTCCTTCACACTCTACACGTTTTTGCCAATGCTTTAGAATCTTGAACATTCCTTCTTCAAAAAAAGTTTGAGGGCGTGTCGCCAACCAATTGTGCACATGCTCCTCGACATCCTTGTTGTTTTCGAAATGTTTCCCTCCAAGTGATTCTTTCATGGGTGCAAACAAAAAATAGTCTGGAGGGGGGGGACAGGTCTGGACTATAGGGAGGGTGTTCAAGGGTTTCCCAGTGCATGTCAGCCATTGTGTCCATTTTCAAATTGGTGGTGTGAGGCATAGCGTTGTCTTGGAGAAGGATGACATCTCTGATGGGCATAAAACGTCTTTTACTTTGATAGGCAGCTTTTACAGACCTTAGCAATTGGCAATAGAAAGCTATAGTCACTTTACTCGATCATGAAGAAAATCAACCAGCAAAACTCCTCTGTAGTCAAAAAACACAGTTGCGAGGACTTTTCCGGCTGAGTGGCGTCAAACATGACCTTCGTTTTCCACAAATTCTTGCCCGCCCTTAAATTGTCTGGCCCAAGTAAACACTCAATTCTGCGACAGTGTAGGGTCCCTAAACTGTGCCCTTAAATGAGTCAAAATCTTCCTTCCTTGGTTAAAAACTTGATAATAATGTGTTGCGTAACAAATGAAGGGACTTCTTGCTCACTCATGGTTGTACTGATGCCAGAACCTAGCGAAGCGGCTAACAAAGCTAATTCCCTCTCCCTAACACACAGACCTTCAACCCCCCACTCCACCACCCTGTTCTGAACTGCTTCCTCCATGATATGCAACAATTACCGTTTATATTTAAATCACCCTCATATTTTCAGCTCAAAGTGATTAGAGAAAGCCTGTCAATATCTTTGGCAAGTTTCCGGAAAGTTTGTGATGCCATTTTCTGGTTGTAAAAGGAAGAGGATTGCAGTGCTGTGTGTTGTGAATTGTACAGAGTCTTGAGTAACTGGAGTATTAGCATTCAGCAATGTACGAACCATGAATGACATCAGCCATAAACTGTATGCATCGAGTAAACTATTTGCAGCGGTGAGTTTAAGATTTTATTTGTAACTAATTGTTGAGTTAATAAAGACATTTGTTACATTGTGTCAAGAGTGAGATAAGAAGCCAAGATGGGAGAGATGCTTCAGAAATTTTTGGAAAAGATGGGCAAGATGGGAAATGGAATAATACAAATGAAGACCAAATTGAAATGAAAACTAGAATAGAAGCCGCAGTGGAGAAGATGACAAAAATGCAATTTGGCGTGGAGAAGATAGAAGATAAAATGAAATGGCAATGGAGAAAGTGAAAACGGAACTCTCTAGCAAAATCGACAAACAACTGTCCGGCATTAAGGAGGATTAATCTAGTGGCCTGGAGGAAAGATGCACGATCTCGGTAAAAGGATGAAGAACTTGTCCAAGATATCACCCAGCGATGCCAAGGAACTGAATGCCATGGTGTAAAAGATGCTCAACAGAAGGTTTGAAGGTCAAGATGCAGAGCATGGCACAACATCTGCACATCAAGCCACCCAGGTATGACGGTACGTCAACCTTCAAAGTCTTTCACTAACAGTTCGCCACTGTCATCACCCATAACCAATGACCAGCAAAAGAAGCTGCATGAACACCCTTATCACTAATGGAGGATGCCCTGCTAGAGTTAACACTGGGACGGTGCACTGTGAGCCTGTGGGTATTCATTGCGAAGGTGACTGAGGATGTGATACCGGGATTAGATGCCCTCAGGAGCCACAAGCAACTGTCAATGTCGCTGGAGGGTTTTGCGACTTGGCTGAGATAAGGTGTTGCTCCGGAGCCCACAAGAACATCTGGGGATCTACAGGGTGATCTTGAATGTAATTGTGCTCACAAGATGGAGGGCCAAAGGTCAAGAAACTTGATATTGGACTGGAAGACTCCATGTAGCCTGAGCATTGTTGCCCAGCCGGGAGGAAGTACCTGTGAGGCTGTTGACCCTGATAGTCACCGACCAGGACATCCAGGCTGGGATGGAGTTGGTGAAGTGTGAGCCAATTGTCAGTGTAATGCTGTGCAACAAAACCGAGCAGTCAGCACTCGACCATGTGGAGCATCTCCTAGACCGGCTTCATGACAAGCTTGGGATGGCCCATCAAAACATCCAGGTAGCAAACAATCTAATGAAGACCCATTTTGAGTGGCAGGCCAACAGCCAAGGTATTTAGAAAATAGTAATTCCGGAAGCTAATAAAACAGTTTAATTAAGTAATGGAACATGAAGGGCATTAAAAGGAAAATAGCCAAGCAATTATCATTATACACTATCTCTATACACTATGTATGTAGTACGTGTATAGAAAGTAAAAATTGTGACAAAGTCAGAAATAAAATTGCTAAAAGTTATTTAAAAAGGTAGCATATTAAACATTGGGAAAAAATAACATTGTAAATAATCGAGATTCAGTCATAAATTTAATAGCCAGATGCCTATGCCTAAATTCTAGGAAGAAAGAAGCAAATACATCACAGAGGGTAAAAGTAAATGCATTGAAAACATGTTCTCTCCTTATACTCGTTTATGATTTTTTAATAATTAATGGTTTTACAGCCTTGAATTTCCAAAATGTTTCCTCTGTTTATTACAGGACGATGATAAAAGAAGCAACATTCTGGGGTAGTGATTATGTACTGTCTGGTTCGGATTGTGGGCATGTGTTCATATGGAATCGCTATTCAGGCGAGCTGGTAATGCTACTAGAAGCAGATCATCATGTTGTCAACTGTTTGCAGCCACATCCTGTACTTCCAATGCTTGCAACATCTGGTATTGATTATGATGTCAAACTGTGGGCACCAGTCCATCATGAGCCTAACTTTGACACTGATTTGGCAGAAATTGTAAGTCTTCCTTCAATATATCATTATTTATTGAATCATTTATATATTGGACAGAAGGGAGAGAGATCTCTGCTGAGAAGGTAATAAAAACGATAGTACATTTTTAGGAAGAAAAACAAAGTTGCATACTGCCACCAGTACTGCATTCAAATATGCAACAGTTAAGGTTTCTGAATTGAAATATAAATTAGAATAAGCCTTATATTAGAAATCTGAGTTTGTTCTCTCGTTGCTGCTTACCTATATTAGAGTAAAACTATAGGAGTTTTAGAAAAACTGTGTATATAGTGCCTCACCTTTAATAGAACAACTTGTATACTTTCATAATCATTCAATATTGGTTAAATCAATGGTTTCAAGTTAATAATTTTAAGTCTTATCATTCAATATTGGTTAAATCAATGGTTTTAACTTAATAATTTAGTCTTATTTGATTATTTTTTTAATTATATTAATTTTGATAATGTTTATAATTTTTCAAATGACCTGCATCAATATGAGCTGTAAGATTTATTTTGAGCATATGAGAGTAAGATATCTTTTTCCCCCTAATAAGAATATCCCATATTTTTATTGTGGTCATTTGTTCAGAAAATAATAGATCAAAAATCTCTACTTCTTGATGAGCTGAATCTAATCAATTTCAGTGTTATTTTATTAGTTCAAAGAATATAGATTTATAGTTTAAGGATATAAATTGTCAGATTTTTCTAGTTAATGTTTCGCTCTTAAAGTTTTAACACACTTTCTTAAACAATCAAGATTCAAAATAGCATTATATAAATTCTTCTGCAAACAATTTTTTTGATACTTAGGATTTCCGTTATAAGTTTATACTTAAATTGGAAGCAGTAATGGGTGCATCTTTTCCATCTCCCAAAATTATTGCTAGGTTTTGACAAGAACAGCAGAAGGCCTGGTAGCCTTTCCTATAACAAAGGCCTTGATCCCCATGGCTTTGGATATAGCTTTATATAATTTAGATAGGCAAATAATCTCAAAAGAAATTTAGAAAGAAACAAAAAGATTGAAGAATAATAAACCTTTGGAAATTTTCCCAGGTGAATTTTGGGAAAAAAAATTAGAGGGCAGGGAAAGAAATGTGGTGTTGGTTAAGGATGAATTTGATGTGGAGAAAATATAATTTTGTACCAACTATAAGGGAAAAGATAAGTTCAACGACCCAGCCAATCTTAGGAGGCATTAGTTTATTGTCAATTTAGGAAAGATTTATTTGGTAATTTTAGCAAGAAGGCTACAATTGTGGGCAGAGAATGAGAAAAACTGTAAGTATTCCGGGCAGAATTTCAAAAAAGTTAGAAAACAATTGACAATATTTATATGTGGATAAATATTTATGCACTAAAGGAAAAGTTTAAATAGGTTGGTTGGTATCTAATCTTGAGCAGTTGGCAGTGAAGCCATTCACTCTCTTGTATTCCAGTATTTTGATGTCATATTATCATGTTGACTAAAGGTTGGGCAGTGCAGTAGATGGTTTCCATCCATATCTTCTTTAAGTGTACAGAAAGGACACAGAGGAGATTTCACTATACCAATCCTGAATAAATGTTTATTGAGGCAGTCATGGCCTGTTAGGAGTCTAAAAGTTGCTACAGAGGATTTTCTTGGTAATGTAGTGATTCTGGTTTGTGTTATTACATAAATTTTCCCATGGTTTTCCTTTTGTTTCTAATGCATTATCCTCTTTAATTTTGTTATTATATGTTGATATAATGATTCTTTTGATAGAGTGATAACTTATTGGATCAGATGAATTTATGTAATTTTACTACCTTTCTTTGCTAGAAAGTCAGCTGTTTCATTACCCTGTATTCCGCAATGTGCTGGTATCCATTGAAGTATTAATCTTTTATTTAAATTCATTAGTTGTTTTATGATTTTGCAGCATTCTGCAATATTTAAGTTATAAGGTGTTACATCAGATGTTATGGATATAAATAGCTGCTTTAGAGTCAGATAATAGTACAACTTTTTCAAATTTATTTATATGATATAGTAGGTTTTTTAAGCTCTGAAGTATTGCCGAAATCTCTCCATCAAAATTTGTAGTATTTAAACTTAATCTTTTGTAGAAAGAGAAGAGAGGGCACATTGCACCTGCACCAGTACCACTGTTATTTGGTAAGCTAGAACCGTCAGTATAAGTTTAAATATATAGAAAGCCTTTAACAGCATATATAGAGAACAATTGAGAAATAATGGGTAAGTTCCAGATTTTTCAGAGCAATCCAGGGCAGAGGGATTTAAATAAATAATTAAATATATATATAATTATACAGGATGGAAGTGAAATAACCTTGAGGACTTAAGGACAAATTTGTCTTATTGTGAATAACAGGAAAGTTTGATACCGAAAAGCTGAAAAGTTATTAGTTCTTTTGGAAAAAAAATATTTATTAAAAAAAAGGTATCACCACCTTGGTGGATTTCTGTTGATTAAAGCTTTCTAATTATTACTATATTCATAGAAAATTGAATAAACAACAACTTTTTTCTATGGTGTACATCAATAAAATAAATGATTTTTGTGTAAATTAAATTTAAAAACCATACTTTGTTGCATCCTTAATTCTGTTAGAACTGGCAACATTGCATCAGCTGTGCTTACTTTCTTCCAATATTGGTGTTTAATCCATGCAATTATTTTTTGTCAAAACCATAATGTAAGATCAGAGTAGTTATAGGATAAGAAAAAACAAAGGACAACAAATCTTACAGAATAATATACACAGTGCCTTAATTTCTTTTATATCTTTGGTGTTAGTTTCCAGCATCTTGTCTATCTGTTCTAATGTTGGTCCGGAGTTCATTTCCACAACTCTGATTGCTAGTAGAGTGCATATCATGAGGCTATACCAGAAGATCTTCTCTCTCTATTCTTGATCTGCTCTCTGTTTTATTTATTTTGTTAGCGTTAAAAGTGCTGCATCTGATTGTGTATGTCTGCATGTTGATACCCATCTTCTTCCATCGCACGGTTTTGCTGACACATCTGTTTCCTTTATGATTAGCAAGCAATTCCCCCCAGAAATGTAAAAAAATCACATGCATGTAGTGGGTAAATACCTGAGAGCAGTAGATGGTCTTTCTTTCCATACAGTGTCATTGTCACAGAAATGTTGGCAATTCAACATGCAGACTCTTGACTCGTACGTTTATGCCTCTCTAGGAGGAATCTTTCTTATACGTCTGAACAATTGGAAACAATAGCAACCAAATTGTCAGCAATAATCGCAGAAGAACAACAACACAAGTTTCAGGAAGGTACTGGGAGAGAGATCAACGTGACCAACCACGTTAAAAATCACTAAAAATATTAACAGTGGGGTCATTTTGGCCCCCATGCAACCACTTAAGGATTAAAGAACTGTATGCTATATGCTGGCCTTAAACTTCCATGCTCTTTGTATGTAATCCCAAGAAACTGTCACATTCATAGTTGAGATTGGTTTACCATGTTCAGGTAAATATTCGTCTACCTTGGAGTTAGTCCGAATTAGTGTCGGTTAAATACTATTAAAATATGTGTGTGCATACCACCTTGATGTTCAGTGATGCGCTGGCTAGAGCTCATCGGTGCTTGAACACACATAATCGACTCTCACTGAGGGGAGGAAAATTGACATGGATATGTCACACTGGGTAGACTTACAAAATTAATTCATCAGAATCGATGCTATCTTATTCCTAATTATGTTATTATCGAGGCACTAATCCGTTGGGTGACTCCCAACATAGTTCTTGTAGGTTTAGTAAATTACGCTTTTGTATACCAAGTTTCTTATTGCTGCAGTCATTAATAGTTAGGGAATACAAATAATCAGTTAATGCACTGTTATGGGATATAAAACTTGCACATCAAACTAACGCGTTAACTGCACTTCTTCGCATATTTTATATATATTCACTTCTTTCCCTAGTGGTAATTTTGATACACAATTCTAATTCTGAATATTTAATATGATAAGCGTCACATAACAGAGAACAGACAGTACAAAACAGAGTGTACATACAGAGTGCTTTTCTCGTGTGCAAGCTACTTTTATACCCAAAATGTCCAAACTTTGTACTCATCTCTGATTGGTTCTTTAACAGTGCGAAAATATAGTTATGTGGTTAAGTTTTAGTATTTCATTGTATTTTACACATGTGACTTCTCTTCATAATGGAAGAGAAGTCACTTTTTCTCCGAACTTTTAGGGGAAAAAACCTGTGTTGTAAAAACTTCCTGTTATGCAGACCTATAATGAACCAAAACTTGCTCTTACAAAAGCGTTTGTATTTTTTGGATTGACAAAAGAAGTGGCCTTGGCGGATACAATAGCAAATTCTTACCCTCGCTGTTTGTGTTCTGAGATCTGAAAACTGAGGCAAATACCTTTCCTATACTAAACATGTGCAAATTAATTATCAAAGTAATGGACTGAACTGAAAAATGCACTAATATACTGTTGCAAAACAACTAAACATTGAAAGGAATTTAAAAGAAGGACAATGTATTCAATAATTGGAACCATTAATTATGAATATTTCTAAATGGCTCACGGCATAAAAAATATTATTTAAAATAAATTCTGTGTTTTAAGGAGATCTACATTTTTTGTGTAGTATGTTTTCATATATTGCTTAACATTTAGCATTATAACAGGGTATATAAGATTCCTTCTGGTTATTACTAGAAAATTCAAGATATACATTTTATTTTTCATCTGAATATTTTTAGTACATGTATTTAAATCAAAATTATAAGAGCCAAAAATATTGAAAAATGTTTCATATGTTAAGGACATGGGAATTTTATTGAAACATGTCAAATCTTTAGAAGTTGCTGAAGTTAAATATCAAGTTTGGTATTTAATTGACTTTTTATTTTTATGATGTGTTGTTTTCACGCATTTATGCATCCACACACACTCACTCACTCACTCACTCACTCACTCACTCACTCACTCACTCACTCACTCTCTCTCTCCCTCCCTCCCTCTCTCCCTCCCTCTCTCCCTCCCTCTCTCCCTCCCTCTCTCCCCCTCTCTCCCCCTCTCTCTCTCTCTTCCAAAAATGCTTTTTTTTACTTGAGTGATGTAATACAACTTCTACCCACTATACATAGTAGAGAAAGTAAAAACAAGGGTTACACCTTTGTTTCACCCACCCATTAGTATCATACTAAGGAGATGAAACAAAATAGAGATATTAAACTCCAAGTTTAGGGTTTTCATTACGGCCCCTGACTCTACCTGACTCTTAACATTTGTTTTAAAAATGATCCAAATGATGTTCACATTATTATCACATAGAAAGCATTAAATAGATGATTTGATAGTTTTACTGATTTTCGAACCTTTCAAGTAAAACCTGTCCAGTTAGGCAAGAAGGGTTAGATCCTTCCTTTTAAAGTAAGAAAAATCTGATGTGTTCCATTCACATGATCTCTACAACAAATTATTATTAAAAAGCTTATTCTTTTATTTACTTCATGCTAATTGAGAAAACATTAGCAGAAATAGTCTTATTATTTGCTTCCTTGTAAGTAGAAGGAAATAATGGAGTACCATAGGTGAAAGTAGTAGTCAAAAACGGTTGCTATGTGACTGAAGTTCCTTTGTTTGTATGGACAGTAGTTGGCAAATACCTATATGAGAAAGGTATGTTTTTACTTTTTTAAAGCTGAAACCAAAAACAAAGAATATCTAAACAACTCCACGAATAAAATGTGTGTGTATTTTAATGTGCTCTACATTTTTTGTGTGGTAAGTTTTTATCTATCTCTTAAGGTTTAGCAGTTATGTAAAATTCCGTAAATTTCATCCAGAATAAAGTAAGCTTCAGAGTCTATTACCAGAAAATTCAAGATATACATTTTATTTGTCAGGTAAATATCTTAATATATGATATTCTCATCAGATCAAAATCTTTGTGTCGCATCTCTGGAAGATACTAACACCACACGCACACATGCCCATGTGCGCACCCACACACACACACACTTTTCTGAAAATGCATTTTTTGTGTACGGGACCCTAAAACATATATTTCTGGTGAAATCTCGGTATCAAACTTTTGGGTGGAGTGCAATACCTTCTCTATACACTATGTACATAGCGGTGTAGTCAACGTAAAAAATATATTAATGCCAAACAATCAAAATATTAAGTATGGCTCATTGCATCTAAGTATTTTAATTTCTTCATAGTGTTTGTAGCATATATATGTCCTTTAAATATGATGTGTAATGATTAAAAATTGTGTTTATCTTGTGAATGTGTTGTTTTTACAGCTTACCAAACGTAATGAAGTTATGCTAGAAGAAACAAAAGACACCATCACAGTACCAGCATCATTCATGATAAGAATGTTAGCTTGTCTTAACCAAATAAGAAGAGGTATGTTGTTAACTTTGTTTGGAATAAACATATTCAAGTTGTTAGTTTTGTGTATTTGTCAAGTACACACATTGTTGTGTTAACAATACTGTAATTGTACCAGCTTAATGAAGATCTTGAAGATTGTACAGTATATCTCAGGAAACATTGATGGGGTAGCTGTTTCCGTGGGTCTGGTAAGACAACTCCTGGTGTTACATGGTAGAAAGTGTGCATTTCCGACTTTGTGTCAGTTTCCTCTGCTACAAGCCAGAGATGCTTAGTGTCAGATTAGACCTTGGAGGGAATGTGTATATTTACACATATTTGGTTGTATATTCGCAACTAAGAATGTGTAAATGTTAAAAATATTTTAAGAAATAAGAATTTGAATTGAAAAACCAGACGAATATTTAAACTTAAATTTCCTGACAGACCATTTCCATGCAAAAACAATATTGAACTTAGTGGATAGATTTATCTAACAAGGTTCTGTGAACAACAAGAAAAGTCAATGAAATTGTTGCATCCTTACTGAAGAAAAACTTGACGAAATTGGTGCTGCCTTGGAACGAAATACTAGAAAATCTTTTGAGACATTTAGGACAGGAGACAGGAATTTTGAGAGCATCAGCTCTGATAGTAATGAAATTATTCAAAGTAAAACACTAAGTAATTTCATTATTGTACCAGTTACAGCCTACAGATTGTAACAAAAGAGTTCATTTCTATAACTGAATTTACCAAAATTCTATAGTGAGGAAATCACTCCTAGGAAAATTTTCAGGAGATAATTTCATCAGAAAATGTAAAATATACATGTAAGATAAGATGGCCAGAACTTCCAGCACCTTCTATAATAAGGGTAAATAATGCACACTTATTCAATCCCTTGTGTCAATTTCTACTGAGTGTTCGCAGCATGTTAGACCAAAGTCACACCAGACCCTCAGACCGGCGGGTAACAGTTATCCCGTCAACTTTCACTAAGAAGCACTATGTTTTGGGGTGTACTCTGATGTGTTACATTTTGAACTTTCTAGGAGGACGAGGAAGGTCAAGAAATATAAGGAGAAACCCAGGGGAAGACTCTTCAAGCACAAGTAATTAACAGGTATATAGCAATTCTTTTGATGCAAGTTTCAAATTATATACATTTAATGGTGAGGCTGCAGATTATACATATGTGTATTGTGCACGTTGGGGAATTTTTCGTATTGTGACTTATCATGTTACATATTCACAAGTATAGATAACATGCACTACAATGAGCACTAACCTTCTTAAAAGTGGTGTCCATCTGCATAAAGAATTCCTGTCATCTTCGTATGAAATTTCTATTGTTGAGCGTAAATTCTTTCATAAATTTATAGTTTTTGTTTTTATATTGTCCTTATGAGGGGATTGTTCTTATAAATTTTATTTTTTAGGTTTCCCCACACCAGAAGTCACACACAGTAAGATCTGGGGAACACAAGACCATAATCTTTTAGAAATTACCGACGTTAAAAACTGCCTTTTTGCCTTCCAAGGTGTTTTGAATAGTATGGGCTATGTCAGAAAGTTGTTGTAAATATACATATTTCTCTCTCTCATTATCTGACATTTGAAACAATTGAGCTTCTCAGACTTTATTGTATGGTTGAAAAATATGGGCCCTATTATCCATTTTGCTGTTACAGCAAAGTATATGCCGATTTTGACATTGTGCAATGAAACTTCATGAATTAAATGGTGATTCTCTTTACTGCATTACCTGTTGTTCTGTGAGGCAACATGAGCATTTAAAAAATAAATATTATTAAATACAGGTCAACAGCACTGTCAAAAGATATAACAGGCGTTCAAAAAGAAATGAGCTGGAGTGTGGAATGTGCAAACCGGTGACAGGATGGTAATATCGTGGTGTGTGTAATGAAGTATGGTTCCAACCAGAGCGTGGAAGTTCACAGCCCGTCGCTAGAGGGCTTGCATGAACATCACATGACTATACACAGCTAGCAGCAGCATGCATCAATCGTCCAACGATGCCAATCGCATTGCAACATTGAAATGAGGCATCAAAAGAAGAGCAAAGAGGTGTTCGTTTTCTGACAGCATAAGGAGTAGGAGAACAGACATTCATCGACAAATACCACAAGTGTACGGCAAACACTGCATGTCCCTTGCAAGGGTCAAGGCATGGCACAAGCAATTCAGGGAAGGACGGGTGTCATTAGCCGAAGATGCACGGTCTGGAACACCACACTGCAGTACTGATGACATCTTCCAGCTTAGTTGATGCACTCATTACCCAGAACTGCTGAGTGACAGTGAAAGCCATAGCCGCCGAGGTCGAATTGAGTGTCGGAAGTGTTCACACTTCCTGGGTCATGTGCAACGATATTCTAGGGAGAGAAATGAGTTGCTGGCCTGAGTGGTGGCTGGAGATGAGTCATAGTGTCATCACTTCCAGCCAGAATCAAAACGACAAAGTCTCCAGTGGAAGTATCCACGGTCACCACCACCAAAAACGCCAAGACCATCCACACGAGTGCAGGAAAGGTTATGCTGACTTTCTTCTTTGACTAAGATGGCGCCTTTCAGGTACACTTCCTGCAACACGGGATAACAGTGAATGCCCAGCATTACTCACAAACCTTGACCAACCTTTGCCAAGCGATCAAATCAAAATGACCAAGCAATCTCACCCGTGGGGTCGTTCTGCTCCATGACAGTACAAAACCTCATACAGCCAAAATAGTTGCAGCACTCCTGCAGAAATTCAAATGGGAGGTCCTCAGTCACCCTCCATACAGTCCAGACGTCTCTCCTTGTGATCACGCCATATTTGGCCCCATTAAAAAGGCATTCACCTCGGACGACGATGTCCAGCTGTATGAGCGGAACTGGTTCACATCGCAGCCTTGGAAAGTTTATGAGACCGCTTTGTGTCATAGTGGGACAAGTGTCTCAACAGCCAGGGCCAATACTTCTAACATATGGGTACTGGTTTCGGTACTGATACCTCTGGCTCATTTCTTTTTGAACGCACGTTATATTTTGTAAAATCCAGTTCCATAAATTGACAAGTTTTTCACTGTCATGAGGTTGTAATTCATGAATTATCACTCTGAAAGGTTTCAGTTTTGAAAGTTTAGTAAAAACAGAAGTTTATGAAAACCCCACTTGTTATACAACATGGCCTAGAGACTTCTTAGGAGAGCACTTAAATGATGCACCAATTTTGTCAATTTTTTCCTCCATTACATGATGTTTTCACATTTTAGGTGTAGTGTTTTAGGGAACTCATTTTCTAAACTTTTTAACCAGACATCTCACAGTGTGTCTGCCAGAACTGGATAGTCAGGAAATTTTTGCTGTAATTCTAATTGTCTACATGATTTGGCTTTTATGTATAAAAATTGTTTGTTGAAGTATAAATTTATCAATAGGCATTTCACTGAACTAATAACAAGACATCTTAAGCAAATCACACAGGGCAGCAACTGAAACATAGTTGATAAATTTAACCCTAAATTTGCTGCTAGTTGCACTTCAGTACAGATGTTGCCTCACTATAAACCAACAGATGAGTTAATTGCTGAATGAGTTTTATGTAACACAGTACAACAGATTTAATGATTTATCACTCTCAGAAATAGAAAATGTGCAATTTTAGTTAATACAAATATACTTATTTTGAATCTAAAGATTGTTTTTCTCTATCACCTAATACTTTTTTGAGAGGACATGACAAGCTTTTTGCAACCTCAATGTATACACTATAGTCTACTCTTATTAGTTTGTGCTTTCCTATTATTGTAATTATTATTGCTTTAACATATACAGAATACAAAATACACCCAAAATGATTTTAAAAATTATAAAATTGTATTTATATTTCAGTGAAGACTTTAATATAACAAACATTATCATTATTTTTAAACATTCTTCCTGTTAACATATCTATCACTTTCAGGTCTGCAGTTGCAAGCAGAGAATTCTGTATATACGAGGTACGTCCAGAAAGTAAGTTCCGTTTCAATTTACCTGTGCTGCAGCACTGCGATTGCAGTTCCGCACATGCACAGTAGACGCTCTGTATCAAGGAGAAGAAACGTACGCCATTTTGATATCGCTGTCAGCCACATACGTTTTGTTGTGCTTGTTTACAATGTCAGTGTTGATTGAAAATCCCGCCGCTTGTGAAATCTGATCTGTGATTCGTTTTCTGAATGCTAGGAAAGTGAAACCAATTGAAATTTATCGGCAAATTTGCGAAGTTTACGGACAAAATGCGATGAGTGATTCAATGGTGAGAAGAAGGGTCCAACAGTTCAATGAAGGACGTAGTGAAGTGCACGATGAAGAATGAAGTGGGCATCCATCTTTGGTTACAGAAGAATTGGTTTGCACGATTGATGACAAGATCCAGGAAAACCGCAAGTTTACAATTAGTGCTCTCGCTATGGAATTTCCCCAAAGCTCACGATCACTAATTCATGAAATTGTTACCGAAAAACTGAAATTTTGTAAACTTTGCTCATGGTGGGTACAAAGATTCTTACTGAGCAACACAAAACAAAACGGATGGGTAGTGCACTTCAGTTTTTAACCCGTTATGATGAAGACGGCGAAGAATTTCTGACACAGATAGTCACAGGAGATGAGACTTGGGTTTGTTACGACACCCCTGAAAGTAAGCGGCAATCAATGAAATGAAGGCACATTTCATCCCCAGCAAAGGTTAAGCCGAAACAAATCTTGACACCTCGAAAAATGATGTGCATAGTGTTCTGGGACTGGAAAGGCATCTTACTCATTGATTTCTTACCGCGTGGTCAAACAATCAAAGCAGATGTTTATTGTGAGACACTTAGGAAATTGCGCCGCACAATACAGAATAAGCGCCGAGGATTGCTGTCAAAAGGTGTTGTTTTTCTTCACGACAACACACGACCATACACTGCAAATGTGACGCAAAACCTCCTACAGGGATTTGGCTGGGACATGTTTGACCATCCTCCGTACATCCCTGACCTTACTCCTAGCAACTTTCATCTGTTTTTACATCTCAAGTCTTTCCTTGGCGGTCAACACTTCAGCAATGACGAAGAGCTGAAAGAAAATGTTTCCAACTTTTTGAAGACACAGGCGGCAAACTTCTATGAAGAAGGTATACAAAAACTTGTGCCATGCTATGACAAATTCCTGCAAAATTTCGGCAGTTATGTGGAAAAGTAGTTTAAGAGTAATAGAATTTTGTGCAATAAATAATTATTCTGTATCTGTACACAATTTAATTTTATTACCAAACGGAACTTACTTTCTGGACGTACCTCGTATGGACATTAATAAGAATTTAACATCCTTCAGATTAATAAAATAGATACAATGTGAAAGTTGCTCAGACTATGAAACAGTATCACTTTTTGCCCCATGAGAACAAGCAAATTTGTTTTACAGTGTCATTTAAATATATCAGCACTGTTAGGTGAAAGGAAGAAGCTACTCTATTTTTGTGTTGTGTCCAAAAACATAGTAATTGATATATTCTGTGTTTGAAGGGAATTCACTGTTGTTGAATGTAATTAAACTGAGTAGCAGTTAGCGGTTGTACATGGGTGTGGTTACCCAATGCAAAATTCAAAATTTGGTAAATGATAGTGAAATCAAAAGTATAAAGTAACAGCATAATAGGTCTCAGAGGTAACTGGATATGAAGGTGCAACACAGGAAAATGCATAACCTCAGGAAAAGCCAAAAAATTTGTAGTAGTGAATTAGCATGGGACACCAATAATGCAACACGTGACTCAGACATTGTACCCTCACTACAGAAAGTGATCAATATTCTGAACAAAGATTTGATGAAGGCACAGACAGAAAATAAAAGCAAAGAGAAGAAAATAATACAATAACATACTGCAACTGAATGTGATGACTAGACAACAGTGTCTCATATAAGGAAAGGTATACAAAGGAAAGCAAAACTAACTTCCCTTTATCCCCTAATGACAAAGACAAAGAATAAATGCAAGACAATGGGAAACAGCAGCATGGAAGAAGATCAGCATGAGGAGTTACCATCTGCCTTGGGAAAAATGCACAAAGTCAGATGTCAAGAAGCTCTGCATGGATATTTAAGAAAGAAGCTGGTAGGGTGCTAATCTTTGTCAACAGCCTTGGTGGAGGCCATTTATGCCATGTGTGTCAGTACAAATAATAAGAGTCCAGAAACCAAGGCAATTGTCCAACCTGAAGTGGGTATCAGCAGAGTTATAAACTTGATTAGAGCTAACATTTAACTTCACAAAAAAGGACTGTGTGGTAATAATTAGAGGGATAAATATCACAAGTGGAAATCCAAAAACAGTGAAAGTCTTGAAAAACTGCAACCAGAACTAATGCACACAGATAAAGTAATGGTTGATTATCGTACAAAATGACAAGACTACCCAATTCATCAAGTCATTAGAACAGTAAATAAGCACATTAATCAATTAGTAAAAAAGCTGAGTGTGTTAAAGTAATAAAGGCTTCCATAGCTCATAATGCATCAAAGAATGCACACAAAACATGATTTGCACTTAAAGCAATATGCTAAAAGAATGCTAGGCGGAACCATATGTCAGGCATATCTAAATTCGGTTTATATTGTGAGAGAAATATTGAACCTAGATTAATTGAACATGAAAAATCAGTAGTGAAAAATAACTTTGTAAATCAGTAGGAAACTAGTGACTAACCAAATGTATCTATTCAAAAAACTAGACATCCTTTCTGATTGTTGGAAGAGCATAAGGTCATTAAAGCTGATTCATAGCTCTCAAACAAAATTGATAATTTAATATCTTCCTCTTAGAGGAAAAACTTGATATACTGATCCTCAATGAGCAAGGCCTACATGAGCAAAATTCCTCCTATAATTCCCATCATCTTCCGAAAATGTCATAAATTTAAAAAATGGGATGGAGTCTAACAAATCTCAGCATCTTAAAGCAAATCATTGAATTCAGTATTAAAAATTTACCTGTTGAGGGTTCAGTGGAATTAAAATCAAACTCTCTAAAGCAAAGATAGCAATTAGATTTTACAAATATTAAAATCTTTTTTTATATATTAACTCACCTTTAAGACCAAACTATAACCAATCCAGGTACTAAAATTATAATTATGGGCAACATTAACATTGATTTCTCATAGAACAAACATGAAAAGCAAAAACTCCGATGTATATTAAATGAATACAACCTGAAGGCAACAATAAATGAACCCGCTCAAATTACAGCCATATCCAGTAGCGCCATGGATAACATTATTACTAACCTTATTAACCCACAGTATCACACAAGTATTCTACAGTCACGCATATCTAAACATACTGCGCAGTGCATCGTTTTGTGAGATCTGGGAGTGACAGAAATCATAAGCATAACTCCAAACTTGTTAATTCCTATAATGAATCAAGTCTGAAAATACTAAATACAGCCCTAACTAAAGGAAAATGAGTCAGCATTTACTCTGAACAAGAGCCAAATTTAAAATTAAATGTCTTATAATACTGAATACCATTGTATCAGTTTCCATTACCCTTTCTGACTTATAAAAAGATATCCCCAAAAACACGAGTCCAGACAACTGGATGACACCTTGAATTAAAAAACTTAATGTTCATGGCTTAAATTGACAAATGTTGCAAAAACATAGATAAGGCACTCAACTAGTTATGAACAGTTGAAACATATCTATAACCAGTTAGCGAAAGCTGCTAAATTGAATAGCATCAGTAATAAAATAATTAACTTACATAATATACAAAATGAGTTGGCAAATAACAATTTTTGGATACCCTCTGCTACCACTAACTTTGTACCCATCAATATGAGAAATGGCACTGTCAAAGAACCAACATTATCCTTGCACTTGACAGTTGGAAGTTAAGTTGGTATATGAGCTAAAAACAGATGAAAAGCGTTACCCATTTGACTTTCTGAACCAATCACAAAGAAGCATTCCGGTCAGTCGGTCGGTCAGACCATGGAAACATATCTAGATGCCACACTGTTGCAATATTTCCAACCACGTGCTCAGTTCCTGAACTCCTAACATGGGCATTGAGCAGTTCTGTGCGAGTTACATATTATTCATTGTTATTTATATTTGTTGTTATTGTTGGGGTTTGTTTATATGTGAGGGAACATAACAAGACTTTCATATTTGTAGAGGTGGATAGACTTTTGCAGAAAGTGTGGCGAGGGTGGATGCAGCTTCATGGAAGAAGAAAGTGAATCAGGTGCACAAAATAATATGAAAAGCACAGGAATTAGACAGAATCATTGGTGAATATGAACCACTAATGACATATGTTGATAGTGATGACAATATTGATGATGACAATGTTTCCGAGAATGACGAAGACTTGGATGGGATTGAGCCATTAGAATTCTAAACCGGTGAAAATCACTTTGTTATACCTTTCCCTCATTGTAACAAGCTATTTTGCATTAATTTGTTCTATATTGTCATAAATATGTATTGTATGCTATATACATTATAGTGTCACTGTTATTTTAAATTAACATCAATAACAACGAATTAGTTTCATTATTCATCGGCATTCATTTACTATGTACATTGGTTATACTCATCTTTACACAGGATAAAGACATTTGTAATCAGCTGTTGTTGTTTACTAGTTACTCTGGCAACGCCGCAAAGGCAGCATAGCCAACCTTGTGCGAAACCACCCAAACTGTCAAGTGCAAGGGTTCAGCAGCAGGGGTATTGTGGCTAATATACTTAATAACCATTTTGGTAAGGATAACATTCCTATCTCCTTCATGAAAAAACATGTAAAACAATAGCAGATCCCCTCTCAGTATGAATAAACTCATGTTTGGAGATTTACATATTCCCTGAGTTTTGGAAAATAGCTAAAATTATACCTGTTTTCAAAAAAGGGAATAAAGAGGACATACTTAAATTATTGGCCTACATTATTTTACGTGCTATGTCTAAAATACTTGGATGCATTGTCTACAAAAGTATTGTCAATGGATTTGTGAAAAATAGCTCTACTATAAAATGTAAATGGATTGCATTGAAGATATAATAACCAATATTGACTTGGGTAATTATGCAGCAGGTGTCCTGTTAGACCCAACAAAAGCCTTTGACTTTGTAGATCAGGCTATATTGAAGGTCACAATCTACAAACTTGGCATTAAAGGCCATGCACAAGAAATCTTACATGACTAACCAGAAGCAATCCAGAATTTGGTGAATTTATACTAATATGCAAATACTAACTCACTGC
Source organism: Hymenopus coronatus (assembly GCA_030762935.1). Lineage (NCBI taxonomy): Eukaryota > Metazoa > Arthropoda > Insecta > Mantodea > Hymenopodidae > Hymenopus > Hymenopus coronatus. The sequence continues at coordinate 123,989,889 of CM060894.1, read as the reverse complement.
ATATTACAGGTCCAATTAAGGACCACCATTATTTATTCTATACATGGCACTATATTAATAACTTTTAACCTGTAAATGCCAACTTATTTTAGTATGCAGACAACTCTACATTCTCTGTATGTCACCAAGATGTTTCTCTTCTACGAGGGCCATTTTTTTTTCAACCTTCGATAATCTATAAATAAAAGACAAGTTAATAGGAAAAAATTATTTTATTACTAAAAGTTTTGTACACTACAACATAATCACAGAAAAGATTGAGACATTTATCCTACCTGAGCACAAGCTTTGCAGTACCCACTTCAAAAAATGTTGCCCCCAATGATTTCAAATGAGCATTGACGTTGTGTAGAAGATCTTTGTTGGTTTGAAAGTGCTGCCCTCCTAGCATGTCTTCAGTTCAGGGAAAAGGTGAAAGTTGCTGGGTGCCAAGTCAGGACTGTACAGCGGATGATTGAAAATGTTCCATTGAAATTGTACAAGGAGCCGATGGGTTGTGCCAGCAGTGTGTGGACGAGCATTGTCATGAATCAACACAATTCCTGAAGTCAGCATTCCTCTTCATTTGTTTTGAAGTTCCTTTATTTGTATGGAAAGGAACTGACCAATTCCTGTATGAGAAAAGTTAAGTTTTTCGAAGCTGAAACCAAAAACAAGGAATACCTCAAAAACGATCAACTCTACGAAAAAAAATGTATACAACATAAATTGTGTGTTGTAATGTGCTCTACATTTTTTGTGTTGTAAGTTTTTGTCCATTTCTTATGGTTTAGCAGTTATGCAAAATTCCGTAAAATTCACTCAGAATAAAGTAGTCTTCAGACACTATTCCCAGAAAATTCAAAATATACATTTTATTTGTCAGGTAAATATCTGTAATATACAATATTTTAATCAAAATCGTTAGAGCCATTTTTCAGAAAATCAAAATTTTTCGAAAAAAGTTCCATGTAAAGTGTAGTTTGGGGTGGGGGTATTTTTCTCAAAATATTCGTGTTGCATCCCTGAAAGATACTAATCTTAAATATAAAGTTTGGTATTTTACCGACTTTTCGTTTTTGAGTTATCATGGATACACACACGCATGCACGCACGCGCGTGCATGCTGAAAATACTTTTTTTGGATACAGGGGACCCTAAAATGTATATTTGCAGTGAAATCTCAGAATCAAATTTTTTGGTGGAGTGCAATACCTTCTCTATACACTATGCATAGAACATGTAGATAAAGTAAAAATGTAGGTCTCATTAAAGCTCACAATTTATGTGAAAAAGCATTTTTTGTGGCATTAATAATTTTTGGGGATTCCCCTCCCATTTGTTTGAATTTTCAAATACTTAATATTTTTCTCACGAGGAAAATTGCATTAATTTTTATGTATTCTTTTATTTCCAATATGTGATGTGGAATTTTTTCTGAGTCCAATGTGAGCAGAATATTTTTTCAAAGTAGGGCTTTATATTTAATTATCTAATATGCATTTAACTTCACTTTTTACTATGATTTCATACTGGAACATGTTTTCTTAACATAACTAATTCTCTATTTATTTACTTACAGCATATATAGTCATTCTGAAGAATGCATTGCAGCGAAATTATCCATTTTGAATCTCATATCGCAAGGAAGCTCATCACTTGCTATTGCCTAATATAACCATGTTCACTGTTTTGCCCTAAATTACTAGCTATGTACCTTAAACACTTAACTCACTCATTAACTATATCAAACCTAAAGCTAATCTGTACTTTTTGTCCCTAAATTGCTAGCTATGGGCACTAAACACTTAAACTCACTCATTAACTGAACCTAATCTCTACACCACAAGTTCCTGAAAAGAATCTGCTAAACGATTTATTGGAGTCTGTATTTTTGGTCCTATTTTACATTCGTTGAATTGAAAACAATGTAGCCAGGACCTCAGTTTTCCCTCTAGAAGTGTATTTGTGTCATTATAGACCTTACAACTTTTCTTTCTACAAAAGCATAAGTTTAATACCACAAATTTTGATGGAGAGATTTCGACAATACTCCAGAGCTTACAAAACCTACTATATCATATAAATAAATTTGAACAAGTTGTACTATTATCTGACTCTAAAGCAGCTATTATATCCATAACGTCTGATATAAAGACTAATAACTTAAATATTGCAGATGCTGCAAAATGATATAACAACTAATGAATTTAAATAAAAGATTAATACTTCAATGGATACCTGCACATTGTGAAATACAGGGTAATGAAACAGCTAACTTTCTAGCCAAGAAGGATAGTAAAATTACATAAATTCATCTGATCCAATAAGTTATCACCCTATCAAAAGAATCATTATATCAACATATAATAACAAAACTAAAAAAGGTAATGTATTACAAACAAAAGGAAAACTATGGGAAAACGTATTTAATAACACGACCAGAATCACTACATTACCAAGAAAATCCTCTGTAGCAACTTTTAGACTCCTAACAGGCCATGACTGTCTCAATAAACATTTATTCAGGATTGGTGTAGTGAAATCTCCTCTGTGTCCTTTCTGTACACTTAAAGAAGATATGGATGAAAACCATCTACTGCACTTCCCAACCTTTAGTCAACATGATAATATGACATCAAAATACTGGAATGCAAGAGAGTGAATGGCTTCACTGGCAACAGCTCAACATTAGATACCAACCAACCAACTTTGCGGCAGTAGCCGAACCAATCACATACTGTCCGCAAACTCACACATTGTCTCAAACTGAACGCTCCATTATTGTCATCTCTATTGCTTGTATACAAAGCAATATATGAGGAATAGAATTTGCCCAGGCAATAGCTTTACCTGCTCAAACCATGTTCCTTTCACAGACTGTGTGACTTTTTCATGTGCAGTTCTAATTAATAATAATAATAATAATCAACAACTTACTTTCTAGATATTATTAATAACAAAAGTCACAATAATAGGGCTCTATTTTAACAAAAATTGGGAAATGTATGGTTCCGTCTCTTAATTGGGTGCAAGATCACTTTGCACTCAGATCACAGTATTCTTATTCTCAGTAGACCGACGTTAAATAATAATTGAAAACAGGCTTCCTTATTAATTGGACAAGCCATTTCTAAAACTATTAAAATCTGTAAGGATATTGCCAGTAACAACCATCCTGTCTCCCACTACAATAAATTCTACTCAATCGCATCCCTGTGTCTCTAAAGGAATAAAACCTGAGAGAAAGTATGGTCACGACTTTTCAAAAATGACCAGCTGTTATTCACTTCCAGATGGTGCTACATACTTTGTTGTGCAGATATCGGGGAATTATTTGCTGAGGTTGGCTATTATTGTTAAAAATGTTGTGCAGGTTGGCTACTTTGGGAGGTGCAATACAGTCTTTGGTTGGTTCTGTCTGCTTGTGCATGCGCATTACCGAACCATCAGACTTAAAAAAATTTCTTGCCGTCTCGTGCCACATGTTGTAAAGAATTTCCCTTTTTTTTTTTTTTTTTTTTATATATATATATGCAAAAAGAACAGAATTTCAAAGCCATCAAATAAAAACCCACTCTTAAAAGATTTGAGTATCACTTAAAGTCTGCTGTATTCCCCTAATGCCTTTGTACCTTTAAGGAAATATGTAGTAAGATAATTTCTGCAAAGTATCTTGTTTAACATGAAGTATATGAAGAATAAGCTTTTGCAATATAGTTTGTTAAAGGATGTGAATGTAAGATATTTCCTTCTTTTTCTAATTTTTTTTCTCAGACATTTGTGCACTAGGCTTTTGGTTCTCTTAATGCTAGACCCTTGGTTATATATACTATTGCTTAAAATATAGAACACTTTTTTACCTAACTACTATAAACAGAAGCACTATTAACAGTGAAGTATTCTTCATGTTGGAGTTGTATTGAGTCACATTTATTTACACTTAAAAATCTCCACTTAATATGTTAAAAACACTGAAACGTTTTCCAGGACATTCACCCTCTTCTTCAGCAGTTTTTTAAAAAAAAAAAAAATTTTTTTCTTTGAAAATGCTTTATTTTTTATGCATATGGGTTTCAAAATTTTGCCATGTTTTTATTCCTAATTGTTTGGTTAATTTTAAGTGCAGGTTGTATAATTCCAGGTCTATTTTATTTATGATGCTGTAGTGTTTGGAAATCGCTAATTCTATCAGTAGTTTTCAATCACTTTTTTTATGTTTACTGTTACCGTTGGATTTTACAGTTTGTCGGACGAAGACTTTATGTTTTTGACATAATTTTAGAAACTTGATATCCGCTGCCGCGTATCTTCTTTTGGTTTGTAGTTTTATGTATCTTTTTAAATTCTTCTTTGTGTAACCTAATTCTGTGTTAAAATTGATAGAAAAGTCACCAAACTGCTGAAGAAGAGGGCGAATGTCCTCGAAAACGTTTCAGTGTTTTTTAACATATTAAGTGGAGATTTTTAAGTGTAAATAAGTGTGACTCAATACAACTCCAACTTTTTTACCTTTTTGTATGTAGTATAAAAGATTCATAAGTACATAAAGAATTGTTTGCACTCTTTTGCAGACTGAATTAGTATTTCAGGGTTGTGCGGAACATCAGAGGTGCCATTGCAGAGTTATTGCTGCCTTCTCGTCTTTTGTTTGTTGCCAACAAAAATCTATAAATCTAGGTTAGAAGCTAATCTTTAAGAACTGTTGTTGGATTTCTTAATTGTTTAACTGTATGCTTGTGCGTGTGTGAGAGAACTCGGAATGTATCTCTGAGTGAAAGATAAAATTATGTTAGATATTATGAACTAGTACAAGATGGAGATTAGTGAAACTGGAGTAAGAAATATGCATGCTAAACAACTAATTAAATGAGTGGAAGTTAAGGTCAACTTAGTTTATGGCAGTCAGGAACAGAATATTTTAAATACTTTTAAATGTTTCAGTTTACTTATTTAGTTAGGTAAATACCAAATTAGTACAATTAAATCACTAACTTCTTGCAAAGAATAACAAACAACTTTTGGAGTATTAAATTTAGATGTCAATTACACAGAGCTTTAATGTCAAGATTATCCTACATGCACAGAGCTTTGATTCTTTGTGGCTGGTCATATTGCAACCACCTGAAAACGTACTTTAACTTTGTTTCTAATATTGTGTATAAAAACTTACCTCATACAAGAAGATGGAAATGCTGTCCCAATTTAACTAGTCATTCATTGGACAAACAACTCAGATTGACACATTTAAGTTCAGGTGCTGTAATGTGATATTTTTCTTTAGTTCCTCCAATGTGCTTTACAACTCTATCATCTGGGCAGAATTTATAAACCCAGACAGAGTTAACCCAATTACAGACTTTTAAATCTGGTACACCCATCTTCAAACACTTTTTTAATTTTATTTTTGGACTCTGCTGTATATGAGCAATGTTGTAAGCATCTCTATTTTCTTCTTCTGTAAGCTGCTGAAAAAATAAGATTAAAATATCTTCTTTTCTGTACCTTTGTACATCCATTGCCATGTTTTAAAAACTCATATTGATAATATGCCTTGTGCAAGTTGTAGTGGAAAGAGTGAGGAGTGGTGTCTTGCACTAACTGAGAATCAAAACACTGTGCATGCGAGATAGTTTTTAAGTGAAAGGTTGTAGTTTTAACAAGTCTATTTAGACTCAAAGTTTTGACAGACTGGATATAAATAATGTTTTTTTTTTATAATAAAGCTTAGTTTCAAGAAATTTAAAAATAAATTCAACTTATATGTACGAGCAGTGTATGTTTCTTAAATAAAAGGAGAATAAACAATATTCGTGACATCACCTCTATGGTGTAAGTATGGACATGACATTAAAACTTATCTAACAGCATACTCATGTATACATGCAAGACTAAATTAGTAAAGATACCCCATGGAAAGAAACTTAGGTAATTAAAAAGAAAATTAATATGTCAAACTATAACATTTATTATCTTTTTATTATATGCACATAATTTTCTTTCTCAAATTAATGTTGTTTTCAAGAATTTATGTGTGAAAAGATATTGAAATAAATCACTATGTAACATAGGAGACAATCTGTGTGGTCTATATAAAATTATGACCTTTCATTATTCATTCTTCTTATTTTGGATTTAACTATATGGTGCATATAATGAATGTTGCATTTGATTAATATGTTAAAAGAGGTATTTAGTATAAGATATCTAACACAGTACAAGAACAGAACTTAAATTGTGTCCAAATATATTCATGTGAATTGAATAGTTTGTGCATAATTATGCTGGATGTACTCAATATGTTTAATAAATTGCTGTTTTCATTATTTAATGAGTTAAAATGCTATAAAAGTTAAAAGAAACATTAAAAAACTGTAATATTAGAAGGTATAAAAGAGTTCATATATTTAGATTGCAAAAATATGGGTTTTCTTTCTGTATGTTTTAGCAATAGAGATATCAATAATATAATCTGTGCTATCATAGGCAGTTTATGATTTTTGTTGCCATTGATTCTTAAATGCAAAAGCATTAAAAAATAAGTTTTTGAGAAAAATTTGCTGGTTATATAATATAAAGGTGCTAAAAGTTAAAAAATCTTGAATTTGCAGAACAAGTGAGAGTATGTGTCAAAAGAATGAAATTATTTTCTTTATACTAACAAAACTAGTGTTATAACAAACAGTAATGGGATCAAACATCACAAAATATTTATCATATTAAATATGATTTGTAAATTAGAATGTGCAATATATTATACAAAACGAACAAGTGGTATAATTAAGAAATAAAAAGCGTAATTATTTAACACAAATTATTACAATATTTATGCTAATGCAGTCCCCATTGGTACGTTAAAATTTCCTCTTCTTTAAGTAAATGCTTTGGTAGCTAATTTGTTTTATACTCAATTTGAGTCACAAAATCTTATTAAAAGTATAAATATATACCTTTAGCACAAAATACATTATTTCAGTACTGTACTAAGCATGGGTATTGCCTTTATTTGTAGAGATCATGTACTTTAAAGCAATACCTCAAATCCCAACAGTTGCCAAGGGAAATTACAAAAACATGAATCATCATTTGGTTCAGGGCGCTTGAAAAGCAAGTTACACATGAAATGCAAGTCAGTTAACTTTTATTGAGTTACATAACACAACATGTTTTGACACAAGTATGTATATCACACAGTTTTTAGACATGCTGGCCTGTATACAACAATCGGGACGCTCTAATCTGCTCATTGGTCAGAGAACCACTGTTTGAGTTTTTTCAACATTAGTAAAATTTTACTAACTAGATGTTCTTTCAGCTTGCAGAGCATATGAAACAGCACAGCTCAAGATTTTGACTGTGTGCTGGATGCTTCGGACCACCCATCAAAATTTTGTATTGATATTTTTCTGTATGCAACATTGTTTTTGGTCCATACACTGCCAACATTTTCCAGCAATATGCATCAAAAACGCATACATTTCTGCACATTCAACTTTGCATTTGACATGCCATTTACTCTTGTATCACAGTATAACAGCACAAGTATGTCTCCAGTGTGCTGTAGACATGGATTTTATCCTGCAATGCACCATTTTTGTCCAGTGCTATGCATTTTAGATAACCTGTGTAACTTACTTTTTGAATATCCCTTGTATGACCACTCTAGTTTATTAGAAACATTGATTTTTTTCACTTACATATTTATATACTAGTTTGTTAATTTGTTATCCAGCTCGTACTGTATCTCATCTTGTTCTAAAGTTGCTTAGTAATAATTATAAAGTGAAACCTTTGGATGTTTTGTATGAAATGTCTACTATTAGATTGATATAATAGGAAAATATAATGTATTTCTTTATAAACATTTAGTGTTTAAATAACTTTGAGGAGGCCAATATTTTTAGGGACTATGGATTACTTATTTTCATTAAAATTGTTCTACTTTATTTATAAATATAAAAAGTAGTTTTATTTTAACAACCAAATTAGTGATTTTATTTTTTGGGTCTCTTGACATATACACCTTCAAAGTAAAGGTTAAATTTTATCTTAGTTTAGAAGGAAATATAGATGTTGAATAACACTTCATGGAAAATATTTGGACACAATTAAGTACATGTTTTTTCTTTTTAAACCAAAGATGTTATTAAGTTACATTGTTTGCAATGTGAAGGGGTCTGGAGATCACCACTCTGCATTCCACTTCTGTTAGCTTCTCCCCATAATTATTTATCCTACAACATATGAAAAATGTGACTCCTTTATGTTTTAAGTTTATTGTTTGGATTTTGTGCAATTTAAACACTTTGCTTTACCTTCTGCGCTCTTTGGTTTTTTTTTTTTTTTTTTTTTTTTTTTTTAAATTAATTAATCTAAGATTTCTGGAGAAATTTACAGGACAGTGTTCACCATGTTTGTTGTAAAACTATCTGGTTTATATGTATGTTATATTGTGTTTATATTTGGAAAATATCAGTTTCCTTTCATTGATGCATTAACATATTTGGTGCTATACCTGGAGAAAACTGTAAATAAACAAAACTATTGTTATCTAACGTATCAGTAAATAAAAATAAATTGTATCACAGGATTTGTCATTGCTGCATTTTATATTTACTGTCTGAATTCCTTGCAATGAATGTTAAATTTCCTTCCAAATTTGCTACATTCTGTTTCAGATGGGTGAAAATTACTTTTCCCTAAAATTATTTATTTTTCTATACAATGAAAGCACAGTTTCACTTAGTGTAGATAAATCAATCATACGTATAGAGAAATCAAGATTTTTCATCCCTTTTGCTTTACTCCCAGGAATGAAAAAAAAAAAAAAAAAAAAAAAAAAAATCAATTGTTTCCCATAGTGATTGCTTTTAAAAATTTGACTATCCCTTTAGTCTATTGTACTCCCATATTTCCCTTCTACTTACAAGGAAGCAAGTAATGAGGCCTTTTCTGCTAATATTTATATCTATAAATAGGTAAAAAGAATAATCTTTTGAAGGAAAGTTTGTTTGGAGAACAGCTAGAGAAGTTCATGTGAACAGAATATATCAGATTTTTTTAAACATGTTGTCTCCATTTTATGGGTCAAAATCCATTTCTTTAAAGCTGGTAGATTTAATTTTTCATTCAATAAATCATCTCAAGGAGATAAACGTCTAATGAAACAATTGTTACGTGAAATTTCCCTTTCTTCGACTTCCACATTTATTGGCATAGATAAATACTTCTTTTACCAAGTAAAATTTCTTTGGTCTTCATTTAATTTTGTTTCTCTTATTTTCATAATGCATTTGTTACATGCAACTAGTTGTCGTTTATCAACAATTTAGCTTAGTTTTTTACTTTCTCCATATGCACTATGTACATAGTGTATAGAGAAAGTATTGCACTCCACCCAAAAATTCGATACCGAGATTTCACTAGAAATATATGTTTTAGGGTCCCCAATATCCAAAAAAAGCATTTTCACAAAAAGCTCCGTGTGTCTGTGAACACGATAACTCAAAAACGAAAAGTTGGTAACATACCAGACTTGGTATTTAAGTTTAGTATCTTCCAGGGATGCAACATGAAGATTTTGAGAAAAATCCCCCCCACTCCAAACTGCCCTTTACATGGAACTTTTTTCGAAGATTTTGATTTTCTCAAAAATGGCTCCAACGATTTTTATTAAAATGTCGGATATTAAACATATTTACCTGACAAATAAAATGTATATCTTGAATTTTCTGGGAAAAGTAGTTTATTCTGGATGCATTTTACTAAATTTTGAATAACTGCTAAACCGTAAGAGATGGAAAAAAACTTACTCCACAAAAAATGTAGAGCACATTAAAACACACAATTTATGTTATATACATTTTTTTTGTGGAATTCGTCGTTTTTGTGACATTCCTTATTTTTGGTTTCTGCTATGAAAAACGTATACTTTTCTCATACAGGAACTTGTCAACTCATATCCATATAAACAAAGGAACTTCATTAACATAGCAACCAGCTTGTGACTATCACTTTAACCTACGGTTGTCCCTTATTTCGCTTCAACTTACAAGGAAGCGAGTAATAAGACTATTTCTGCTAATTTTTTCTGATTAGCATAAAGTAAATAGAAGTATAAGCTTTTTAAGAATTATTTGTTGCAGGGATATGGAGAAAGTCATGTGAATGGTACACATCAGATTTTTTCTATCTTGCTTTAGAAAATCATTTAGATTCTAATGGATTGATGAAAATTTCTGTACTGATGTATACTGACTCTGAGTTTCGTTAATTTCAGGTAGGTTTAAGTTCTTGGGATGTTTGCATTCCAAATATGTTTTGAGATGATGGAATTTCTAAACTTTATGGAATATATGGTACAAATGTAGTTTGAAAAATGTAGGAGGAAATGTTCATAGCAAAAGAAATGCATATCCTGTATTTTTTGGGGATAGCCTCTGAGGTCTTTTTCATTCTGGATGACTTTTGTATAACTGGTAAAACTGTAGGAGGTAGACAAAAACTTACTTAACAAAATTTATAGATCTTATTAAAAAATCTGATGTGTTCCATTCACATGACTTTCTCTACAACTCTGCAATAAATTATTGTTAAAAAGCTTATGCTTCTATTTACTTCCTGCTAATCGACAAAAAATTAGCAGAAATAGTCTTATTACTCGTAAGTAGAAGCGAAATATGGGAATACCATAGGATAAAGTGATGGTCAAAAGGTGGTTGCTATGTGACTGACGTTCCTTTGTTTGTATGGACACGAGTTCACAAAGTCCTGTATGAGAAAAGTATGTTTTTTATATTAATATAAAAATAATAGTTGCAACAAATCTTCACTTATCTTTTGGAATCCTTGCCTGGACTAGTTTCGCAAACTAGTTATTTTTAAAACTTGGTATAGATATGTAGATGATATATTTGCTATTGTTCCTGATAAACATGTAAATGATGCTTTAAAACTTTTAAATTTACAAGATAAGGCTATAAAATTCACATTAGAAACTGAAAGTGATGGCTATCTCGCTTTCCTGGATTTAAAAATAATAAAAAAAGACAATAAATTGAATTTTGGAATATACAGAAAGCAAACCCACACTGATAATTATATAAAAAATAATGGCTTTAACCCTTTTTCACCTAAATTTGCTGTTTTTAATAGTTTAATTTATAGGTTAATTAATTTACCCCTTAATAAAGATGAATTCTATAAAGAATATAAACACATTATTAACACTTCTTTAATTAATGGTTTTAATACTGATTTTATAAATAAAAAAATTGAGAAGTTTAAATATCAAAAAGCTATTAAAGATATTTCTACGCTTAGGAAAATAAAAGATAATTACATTTTTAAAAAATTTACTTATCACCCTTGGGCAAATAAAAAATTCACAAATATTTTCAAAGAGCATGGCATAATATTGGTTCCTCAAAATAAATACAGTATAAACAATTTGTTAGGCTTTTCTAAAAAGGATGAAATTTCAAAAAATAAAAAATCTGGCATTTATCAATTAAACTGTTTAAATTGTGACCTTGTTTATATTGGTAAGACTAAACGTCATTTGGAAACCAGAGTAAAAGAACACTTTAGGAATATTAAATACAAACAAATTGATAAATCAGCTGTAGCAGAACATTTTTGGAAATTTAATCATGAAATAAATCCAGATGTTAAATTATTAAAACACTTAAATGGGCCCATAGATTTAATGGTTTGGGAGAAAATATTTATATTAAAGTATAGAAATCATGCAATGAATTTTGATATACCTCCAATTGACACACTTACCAAATTTGTTTTGATTCCAGTAGTTAGCAATGCATTAGTACACAATCCACCTAGTAGCAATAACCATAACAGTGTAAATAAACAACATCAAAAAAGAGACCAAAAGGATATGTTGATAATGCAATGAAATCGTTGCGAAACTAGTCCAGGCAAGGATTCCAAAAGATAAGTGAAGATTTGTTGCAACTATTATTTTTATATTAATATTTGTGTTATTCTTCACTGTTACTAGCTTCTTTTTACATTTATATGTTTTTTATAGCTGAAACCAAAAACAAAGAATATCTCAAAAACAATCAACTCCATGAAAAAAATGTATGTAACATAAATTGTGTGTTTTAAAGTGATCTACATTTGTTGTGTGGTAAGTTTTTGTCCATCTCTTATGGTTTAGCAGTTATGCAAAATTCCGTAAAATTCACTCAGAATAAAGTAGTCTTCAGACACTATTCCCAGAAAATTCAAAATATACATTTTATTTGTCAGGTAAATATCTGTAATATACAATATTTTAATCAAAATCGTTAGAGCCTTTTTTTAGAAAATTAGAATTTTCGAAAAAAGTTCCATGTAAAGGGTAGTTTGGGGTGGGTTTTTTTTTTGTCAAAATCTTCGTGTTGCATCCCTGGAGGATACTAAACTTAAATACCAAGTTTGGTGTTTTACCAACTTTTCATTTTTGGGGTTATTGTGTTCACAGACACACGGACACACACACACACGGACTTTTTTCTGAAAATACTTTTTTTTTATACAGGGGACCCTAAGGCATATATTTCCGGTGAAATCTCGGTATCAAATTGTTTGGTGGAGTGCAATACCTTTTCTATACACTATGTACATAGTACATATAGAGAAAGTAAAAACACAATTTGTCATATACCTTTATTTTATTTATATTTTATAGAGTTAACTATTTTTACTTTCTCTATATGCACTATGTACATAGTGTATAGAGAAAGTATTGCACTCCACCAAAAAATTCGAAACCGAGATTTCACCGGAAATATGTGTTTTAGGGTCCCCTTTAGCTAAAAAAAGCATTTTCATAAAAAGGTCTGTGTGTGTCAGTGTGTCTGTGAACACGATAACTCAAAAACGAAAAGTTGGTAAAATACCAAACTTGGTATTTAAGTTTAGTATCTTCCAGGGATGCGACACGAAGATTTTGAAAAAATTCTCCCACCCCAAACTACCCTTTACATGGAACTTTTTTCGAACATTTTGATTTTCTAAAAAATGGCTCCAACGATTTTGATTAAAATATCATATATTAAAGATATTTACCTGACAAATAAAATATATGTTTTGAATTTTCTGGGAATAGCTTCTGAATACTACTTTATTCGGGATGAATTTTTCATAGCTATTAAACCGTAAGAGATAGACAAAAACTTAACCAACAAAAAATGTAGAGCACGTTAAAACACACAATTTATGTTATATACTTTTTTTTTTGTGGAGTTTATCGTTTTTGAGATATTCCTTTTTCTTGGTTTCAGCTTTGAAAAACTATACTTTTGTCATACAGGAATTTGTCAACTCCACACAAACAAAGGAACATCAGTCAATAGCAACCAGCTTTTGGCTTTCACTTTAACCTATGATACTCCCTTATTTCACTTGTATTTACAATAAGACTATTTGTGCTAATTTTCCTTGATTAACATGAAATAAATAAAAGATAGGCTTATTAACAATAATTTGTTACAGAGAGATAGAGAAAGTCATGTGAATGGAACACATCAGATTTTTTTAGATATTTCTTGTTATTGGTTTCAATTTCAAACTATTTATTTTTCTCAAACAGGAAGTCACGTTTTGTTTCATTCCTGGGCAAGCAAAGAGCTGACTTTTTAGAAGAATTAACTGTTACTTTAGCCTAGTGTATTAGCACATTATGTAAGTCATAATACAGTTTGTGATAATATTTATCTAGATTAGTATGATGTACATAAAAGAATAATCTTTTGTAGGAATATTTTGTATGCAGAATATCTAGAGAAAGTTCATATGAATGGAAAACAGATTTTTTTTTAATCAAGATGCGTGTTTGCAAAAAGAATGCATTACAGATACAAAGGGAATAGCAATATTAAATGTTTAAGAACTGGGCAATATACACTGGCCTTAAAATTTCATTCTCTTTCCATACAATGGGGTGGTGAAACAATTAAATATCAAAGGACTTGAAAAGAATGGCAAGAGTATTCAACAACTCAAACCAATGAAATGATCATTGAAAATTATTTATGGCTTATAAAAAATGTTCTTTTAAATAGTGTGTTTAAGGGAGATCTACATTTTTTGAGAAGTTTAATTTTGTCTATTGCTTTCATATAAAATTCCTTCTGGATGAAGAGGGCTTCACAAGATATACCCAAAAATTCAAGACATGCATTTTATTTGTCAAGCAACTACATTTACATTGTACTCGTATGTTAATCAATTTGGTTAAGGTCTTATTGAGAAAATCAACCATTTTGAAAGAAAAAAAGTCTATATTAATGATAGTTAAGGTAAGGAAATCCATCATGTTGCATCTTTGCAAGATACTGAATGTAAATACCAATTTTGGGATTGAGTTTTAATATTTGGAATTTCAGGGTACCATTACACTTCTTTGTCACCTCCTGTGTGCCGTGATTACCATGCTAGTCTCTAAAATCTATGATTGAAGGTTCAAATTGGTGGAAGTTGATGGATTTTTTCTGACACAAAAATCTTTAGCATGGCTCTGATCAGAAGGGAAGTAAAACTGGTGGTCCTGTATAATGTTTATTTGCATGTAAAAGAAAAACTCGGCCATTTCGTGTCTGCAAGTTGTGATTTTGCCCTATAGGATATCTATGGCAACCAAGTCACCATGATGCATAGCGGCAAACTTACAAACTAGAAATTCAAATCCGATTAAGGTAATATCATAACGATGCGCTTTGTTCCACTTAAGAGTTACAGGAAATTAACTATTACACCTCTCTTGAGTTCCTAGGTCCTCAAGAAATATATATTTTATTTGTCGTATATTTAATATAGAGTATTTTAATTCAAAAAGAGCAATTTTTGTTAAAAGTTTTCGTGTCTCATGTTTGGAAGACACTTCAGGGGCTGAGCCAACTCTGTGGGTTCCTTTGAGTGGTGAGGGAATCAGTCGAAACACCCACCCATGTGTAGGCCGTCTGTGGAGATGGAAAGAGATATCCTGATTGGTTGAAGATTTCGTATCTGAGCCTGGACTTCTGTCTTTCAGTGACAGGGAAGGGTGCGCAATCTAATACACCACTTTGGTTTCTTCTTCACCTAAACGGGAGGCTAGAGACTAACCTACCCAGAGTCAATCGGCCAGGATTAGATACTATACCGAACTCCAGGGTGAGTGGGATGGTGAGCCCGCTATATCCCCTGAGTAGCCCTGTCACCTCAGTGGAGTGACCTCTCGTTGGGCTCTGTAGTGGGTGGGGGAGCATTGGAGGATGAGTTTGTCTTTTTACCCTTTGTAGGAGAAACAAAAACTAATCTTAATATCCAGGAAAAAGAAGTGATTGAGTCCAGTAGTCCTTGCTACTTAATTGTCACTAGAACAAGGAAAGGAGAAAATTCATGTTGGTTAGCCCTTTTGCCATCCAAAAGAGATTATACAGGTGTTTCAAAAATACGGGGCATAATTTCAGGTATGTGTTTCCAACATGTAGACAATCAAATTAGTTCATTATAACATGTGTCCGGAAATGCTTCATTTCCGAGTTATGGCCTTCAAAACATTGAAATTCACTGGAACGTTTTTCTTTCCGCAGGTTGTTGTCATTACAGAAGATGTTCAAAATGTCCACCTCCTGCTTGAATAGAGACCTCACATCGATGTCTCATTGACCTGCGAACACGATCCCAAACTCCAGGAGTATTGCGTATGTCCTCACAACTTGCCACAATTCGATTCCGAAAGGATTCCAAATCCGGCACCGGAGACGAATAAACCAATGATTTTAAATGGCCCCACAAGTAGAAATCGAGAGGGTTCAGATCAGGTGAGCGTGGAGGCCAAGCAATTGGGCCACCTCTACCTATCCATCGATCAGGAAACCTTCGATCCAAGTACCGGCGAGCTGTAAGACTGAAGTGTGCAGGAGCGCCATCATGCAAGAAGTGAATGTGTTGATGATTGATCAGTGGAGTGTCTTCGAAAACATCAGGTATGGTGTTTTCCAGAAAGTTTGTGTACGCCTGCCCCGTAAGTCTGTTTACAAGTACATGGGGTCCAACTAATCGATCACCAATGATACCGGCCCACATGTTGAGGGAGAACCGCACCTGGTGATGAGATACAACAGTTGCACATGGGTTTTCATGCGACCATACATGCTGATTGTGGAAATTTGTTATGCCATCTCTTGTGAACTGTGCTTCATCTGTAAATAATACGACGGCAGAAAAGTTCGGATTTACACCACACTGCTGCAAGAACCACTGACAGAACCTAACTCGTGCAGGGTAATCTGCTGGTGACAGGGCCTGTACACGTTGCAAATGATAAGGATACAATTGATACTCGTTCAACAGTCTCCAGACAGTCGTATGAGGAACATTGACTTGCAACGCTAACCGTCGTGTGCTGATAGAAGGAGTCCTGTCCACAGCCTCCAGAATCTCCTCCTGCACTTCTGGAGTTGTAGATCTTGGTCGTCCCTTTCCCAAACCAGGAGAGGTGAATGTTCCATACTCGCACAGATGGGAATGGAGACGTACAAATGTCTTCCGATCTGGACATTGTCGCTGTGGGTACCTCTCCTGGTACAAACGACGAGCCAGCGAAGCATTGTCGTCCGCCTTACCGTACACGAAGTGCATCTCTGCCAGCTCTTGATTTGAATACATGTCGCACAGTCTTAACGCCTAAAGAACACTGAATGTAACCTTCCTCAGAATGAACTATCAGAGCGCCCTCCTAATGTCTCCTTTGACGGCAAAGACCTGCGGAAAGAAAAGCGTTCCAGTGAATTCCAATGTTGTGAAGGCCATAACTCGGAAATGAAGCATTTCCGGACATTAACTATTTTGATTGTCTACAGGTGGGACTTTCAATGTTGTAAAGGCCATAACTCGGAAATGAAGCATTTCCGGACACATGTTATAATGAACTATTTTGATTGTCTTCATATGGGAAATACATACCTGAAATTATGCCCCGTATCTTTGAAACACCCTGTGTAAGATAGCTAGTTGGGTTCAATCTTGCATTAGAGCTCGCAATGTAACACTCCTGGTTGAGTCACTTTCAGCATCCCAGGCAGCAACATTACTGAAAGGCAAAATGTTAGCAGTTATCCGATCAAGACCGAGAGCCACAAGAACTTCAACTCCTCGAGCGACATTATCACCACCAGCACATTGGACGGTTTGCTTTAAGAGGATCTGGCAGACCAAGCCGTAACACCTGTGTGAAAGGGAATGGTACCCTGTACCTTATCATTGATCAGGTAGATCTCCCTCAATGGACTAAGGCGGGATATGAAGCCATCGAGGTTAGGCCATACATTCCGAAACCACTCTAATGTTAGTGTCAGCGTTTTGGGCATACTAACGGATTTTGTACCGGCCATTCTACTTTTACTTTCTGTGGAGACCCATCGCACTCTGGAGCTTGTACTGTCACTCCATCTGGTGTGAATTGCAGCGGGGAAAACCCACCTAGTTCCCGAAATTGCCCGTGTTTTTTAGAGGAGAGAGCGATCCAGGAGATACGGGTGAGAGAGAAGGTACTTCTCAGAATTCGGTAGGCTCCGCCAATCTGTCCCGCGCTCAGGTTATAGTTCAGTTGCAACTAAACAGGTACCGAGTCGGAAAATCGCGACTCAGGCCTGCGATATAAACGTGACCACCATTGCAGAGAAGATTCTGGTTTCCAGGCTACTAACATCTGCGAAATCCGCCACCGTAAAGAGCACTCCGGCAGCAGTGTCACCCAAACCGTCGACCTCGGGCAATGACACCGGTACATCCGTAGGATTTTCTATACCAATAAAGAACTTTAATACAATTTATGTGAGAATTGACTTCCTGAAACAAAGTGTATATTCCTCTTCCAAAATATCTAAGGGAAGGAAAAGTGAACGCACTCTCCACGTAAATCCTCTTCGCCGATCATTACCTCTAATCTGTTCGAGGTTTTGGAACCGAAATTCTGTATTGGGAAAAAAGTCTTTCCCCGTGGAGGAGATGGAACAAGAGGATTCTGATCTCACTGCCGTGCTTAAGCGAGAGGATCGTGCCTCTGAAGAAAGTGTTAGTCCGTCGAACACAATACATTTTCAGAAGTCAATGTATAACTTTTCCCATACTGTTGATCCTGGCTATCCTACAGTGGAGCATACGCGGAATGGTTCATATTGCGTTCTCTATTACGTATGCAGTAGGTAAAGAAGGTACTGTATTCCACTGATATACTTCAGACTTCGTCGAAAATACATGTTTTGAGTCATGCTGAATACAAAAGAAGCTATTTAGAAAAAGAGAAAAAAAAAAAGGCAATGTGTGTGTGTGTGTGTGTGTGTGTGTGTTTATTAATGTGCCCATGTATGAGGGCAGTGTAATTTAAAAGCGCAGTCAGATAAAATACCAAACTTCGTATAATTGGTTTGCGTTGCATTTTTGCTGAAAAATGCCTATTGACAATTTTGATTAAAATTAGCATTTGTGAAGCCTATTTAAATTAGAAGTTATGATTCCAATTCAGTAACTTATAAGCGAAAATTGGTGTTCAAGTTTTGTATCTTCTGCGACATACATGTTTAACAAAATTCCCCCTCTCATAACTACACTTTACAGGAACATTTTTCAAGCATTTTGATTTTCTGAAAAATGACTTTTTGATTAAAGACAATACATTGAAGATATTCACATGGTAAATAAAACATAAATCTAGAATTTTTTGGGAATATCTGCTAAAGTCCTGATCATTAGGAAGGAATTTTGTATAACTGCATCACAAATTCTGAGGCCATCTGCAATACCTGAGCACCAGCAATACCTCTGACCCTAAGGCCTTCTAGGGATGCGCTGTATAGGGGTAATTCCTACCTCACCTCGGTATCCTATAATATGTTACACTGTCAATTATGCATTTTAAAAAATAATCTTATGTGTTACTCTCACATGACTTTCTCTTGCTGCTCTACAAACAAACGTCTTACAAAAGATTCTTTTTCTTTCTACACCATGCTAATCGAGATAAGCATTAGTAGAATGTTATTATTTAGTTCCTCATAAGTAGAAGGTAACTAAAGGAACGCACTAGGCTAAAGCGATAGTCAAATGTTTTAAATCTGTCGTTATGCGATTGTCATTACAAATCGCTTCTTTGCTTGGTTAGCAAAAAGGAAAACGGACACTTCCTTTCTTTACAATTGAAACCAATAACAAATAATATCTCGCAAAAGGTTACTCCCACAACCTAACCTATGTATTTTGACAAAATCTACAGTTTTTGTGCAGTTAAGTTTTTGTCTATCTCTTAACAGTTTAGCAGTTAAGCAATGTTTAGCAAAATTCATCCCGAATAAAGAGATCTTCAGAGGATATTCCCAGAAAATTAAAATATAAATTTTACTTGGAATGTAAATATATTTAATATACGGTATTTTAATCAAAATCGTTACAGCTATTTTTAAAAATATTTTTTGAAAATTTTTCCATGTAAAAGGTAATTTGTGGTGAGGGGATTTTCTTGAAAATCTTCGTGCCAAATCCTAAATACCAAGTTTTGTTATTTAACGGTCTTTTCGTTTTTTAACTATGCTGTTCACAGATTGTGTATGTGTGAGAGAGAGAAAGAGAGAGAGACGGACATTTTTATAAAAATGCTCTTTTCGGATTCAGGGGACCCCAAAATATATATATATATATATATATATATTTCTGGTGAAATCTCAACATCTAGTTTTTGGGTGGAATACAATACCTTCTCTTTCCACAATGTGCATTGTACATACGGGGCTGGAGAAAGTAAAAAGGGTCCATTACTCTATTGTACTGTAATACACAGCGCGCCCTAAATGTTAGCAGGAGGGAGTGGGATTTAACGCACCAGGTCAGTTTTTACTGAAAATATTAATGCAGAATTCATCCTGCCTTCCATTCCTCAGTTACAAAATGAGATTCTTAAAATCGTAACCATTGACTTTCAATTCATGGACAAAGGTAATTTTGTATAGTGTTAATTTAAGTATTGTGGTTGTATATCTGGCAGAGATTATTGTGATCCCTGGCTTCTGAGTAAGATGAAGGAGTGATTTTTTTTTTTTTTTTTCAGTGAATGTTCAAGAGTTCCCTATTGTGTTTAACTTCTGTTAAACAGTGTTACGGTGCCTTGTAACTCTTTTTCTGTAATTCACAATTCCCGTCTTTCGGAACTCTATAACAAGTTTTTCTATTTGCCAAACAATTGCCAGGGCAGTCTCCTGCTAAATGTCTTATCACTTCTCTGCATAATTAGTTTTCACATAATTATTCTACATAAACGCTCTTTTGTAACACTGATCATAAATAATAAAGAGCAACATTAACGCTACATAGTAAACTAATACATACTGTAGGTTAATGCACAATGTACACAGAGAAGTGAGTATAACATGTAATAAATACTACGGCCACTACCACCACCACCACCACCACCGCCGCCGCTGCATTCACCAACACTACTACGACGACTACCGCCACCACCACTCCTATACTTCTGCTAACAAAAGGGGGTTTGAATAAACACAATCTGGCTTCAAAACGGGACTATCCACACTATATGCAGTGGAGTACACACAAAAATCGTGAAGGCCGAAACTAAAGAAAATAATAAATATGCAGTCATGGTTACCCTTGATGTAAAAAGCGCATTCAATTCAGTGCCTTGGTAAGGAATAATAATAATAGAATTAAAAAGTGAGAAATAGCGCCGTATCTAATTTGACTCATTTTATAGTTACCTTGAAGACAGGAATATCTTAATAGGGAAAAACACAAAGATGACTGTGAACTGTGGAGTCCCTAAAGGGTCAGTTCTAGGACCAACAATATGGAACCTTTATTATGGTGGGCTTTTAAACATGGAATTACCAATGGGAATTAAAACGATAGGATATGTCGATGACTTGACACTAATAATATGTGGAAACACAAGAGAGGAAGTGGAGGAAAAAATTACCTGGTGAATGAATAAAATTGATATTTTGATGATCCACAAGAGATTAAGTTTGGCTCCTGAAAAAACTAAAACAGTTATTCTAAAAGGTAGAAGAACACTAAAAGAAATTAACATTAATATAGGTAACCAGGAACTCAGAGAGAAGAAATCACTGAAATATCTTGGAATTCAAGTAGTGTCATAATATGAATATATGGACACATTTAAAATATGTGACTGGCAAGGCAGAAAAAACTACTGCGGCGCTGGGATGGCTCATGCCAAATATTGGAGGACCAAAGGCGGAATAGAATGAATATAGAAGGATTATAGAAAGAGTACAGTGCAAGATTGCAATCAGAATAGCCAGCGCATTTCCACCAAGCCATACAGGTGATTGCGGGTACTATACTCGTGCATTTACTAGTTAAAGAGCGCGCATATAGAGATAGATAAAATAACAAGACCCATAAAGTACAGGCAAGAGACATCTCAATTAAAACATGGCAAACAGAATGGGACTTAGAAGCCGACACAGCTCAATGGACGACGATTTTAGTACCAAAGATTGAACCCTGGTTCAACAGGACACATGATCAAGTTGGATATTATCTAACACAATTTCTATCTGGACATGGTCGATTTTAAAGCTACCTTCTCAAAATGACCTTGGTAAACAGTGAAGTGTGCACATATTGTAATGAAAACGATACACCTGAACATACATTCTTCAACTGCTTTGAGGGAAAACTATGCGACACAAATGCCAAAAACATAATAAAACAAATGCTGCAAAGTAAAAAGAAATGGATAATTATCGAGGAAATGCTAACTACAATTCTCAAAGAGAAGGAAAAAGATGGGGGAAAAAAAAACAACAACATATAAACCTGGTCGCCACATACGCGAAGTAATACCGGAAGGTAGTCCCGTGATGTGTGAACTAGTGCCAGCAGGGTTTTTTTAGTTGGTGGAAATCCAACTCGCCGTGGGCGTCTTTAAACGATTTTCCCCCTGCTACAAAAAAAAAAAAAAAAAAAAAAAAATACTGCTGCTGCTTCCGCCGCTGCCGCGGCCCACGGCCACCGCCACCACCATCACTACCACTAGCACTAGTCGAGAAACTAAGTGACATTATGGGGGAATTACTCAATCATAGCGAAGAGTTGATAGCTATAATAAAGAAGAAAACTCCAAATACGAAAGTGAACATAAAAGGGGGTATCAAAAAGATGAGCCGTATAACCGAAATAATAATCAAGTAAGCAATGCAAAGATATATAGGACGGTGTAGAAATGAACAACCTGAAGAAATGCTAGTGATTAAGGCAAAGGGGAAAACATA
The DNA here is from genome assembly GCA_030762935.1 of Hymenopus coronatus. Lineage (NCBI taxonomy): Eukaryota > Metazoa > Arthropoda > Insecta > Mantodea > Hymenopodidae > Hymenopus > Hymenopus coronatus. The sequence goes on along the minus strand of CM060894.1, from coordinate 123,967,609 downwards.
TGCGGAAACACTGAAAATGGTGAAACAAAATATTGCCATACATTCTGTCAAGAAAGTACCGGGAATTGATCATTTAAAAGTCCTGTTTAAAGGGGGATTGGAAATCATTGTTGTCGCTAAGTTGGTACAACTTCCCTCTATACCCACGCGGAGTTTGCTGGTCATCTGTCATGTAGTTTGTTTACAGTACGCCATTTTGTTAGTTCATCTCAAAGGTGATTTGCGATTTTACGATGGATAAAAATATTGAACAAAGAACATGTCTCAAATTTTACATTGCAAATGATATTTCGTGTGTCGAATCGCTGAAAATGTTACAGAAAGCTTACAGTGAATCGACTGTATCTAAAACAGGTGCGTACGGTGCATTCAAAAGTGGTCGAGATGTGGTGGAAGATTTGCCTCGATCTGGTCGGCCGTCAGCGGTTTCAACTGAACTGAAAATCGTCATTGAGGTCTGAGAGAGATTGCCGCTGAACTTTCTGCGTCTCACAAATCGATTCGTACCATTTTAAACGATTGTTTGGGCATGACACGCGTTGCAGCTCGGTTAGTTCCGAAAGACTTGAATTTTCTACAAAAACTCAATCGCGTAAGGATTGCTGAGACATGCTAGAACGAGCCAGTTCCACCCCACTTTCATGAAACACATTATATTTGGTGATGAGACGTGGGTTTACGAGTTTGACACTCAAACCAGTCAACACGCTTCCGAATGGCGCCTTCCAACTGAACCGAGACCTAAAAGGGCACGTCAAACTCGATCAAAACTGAAGGTCATGTTGACAGTTTTTTTTTTTCGATTATCGCGGTGTCGTGCACTCGGAGTTCTTGCCAAAAGGTCAGATGGTAAATAAAGACTATTATCTGAGCGTTATGCGACGTTTGAGAGCATAAACACGGCGAAAAATGCCAGATTTGTGGAACGACACTCATGGATTCTGCTCCATGATAACGCACCAGTTCACAAGACTATTATTGTGAACGAATTTATGGCCAAAAACTCAACAAATTTAGTCGAACAACCACCGTATTCACCTGATCTGGCTCCTGTTGATTTCTTTCTCTTTCCAAAACTCAAGTTAGCACTTCGAGACACCCGTTTTCGGTCGATAGAAGACATAAAGGAAAATTCGCGGCGACAATTGACATCGATTCCGAAAAGTGCCTACAAAAAATGTTTTGATGATTGGATTATTCGTTGGCATAAATGTATAATTTCAGAAGGGGCCTACTTTGAAGGCGATAAAATAAAATTGGATGCATAATTCAATTTTTGTGTTTTATTGGCAAATTCCCGGAACTTTCTTGACACAGTAGTAAGGAAACTTGTAAAAATAAAAAAAACTTTAAGCAAACTGGTAAAGAGTTTAGTCCTTACGGTAGACGGAGCTGAGAAAGCAAACACCCTCAGGGAAGAGACACTGAAGAACATTTAAGGGGTAGATGTGGGTACAGTGAGGAAGGAATATTCGTAAGAATAGTAACTCAGAAGGCAGAGTAAACAGCAGCGGCACTGAGTAGTTTGATGCCAAATATTGGAAGCCCAAAAACAATTAAAAGACAGATATTATGTAGTGCAGTTTATTCAATGCTGCTATATGCTGCCCCAATATGGTATATGGGTCTAACGAAACAAGTGCAGAGAAACTATATGGTTAAAGTCCAGCGCAAGCTACTAATAAGGGTGGTAAGCGGCTATCGAACCATATCTACAAAGGTTTTGTAGGTTATTGATGGAGGAATTCCCATTGACCTCTCAATGGAAGAGAGAAAACTAATAGATGAGCAGGAGGTTGGAAACTCTATAGTAGGCAAGAGCGAGATGAGAAAACAAATTATGGACGCATGGCAGAAGCACTGGCAGGAGACGACGGAAGTCGCACAGTGGGCAAAAAGAATTATTCCAAATATCAATGTGGTATACATGTAAGCACAGACAGCTGGACTATTTTTGACACAAATATTATCTGGCCATGCAAGATTTAGATGTTATGCCAAGAAGATGGGGAAAATGGATGATGATAAATGTAATTATTGCCTCGAAAAGGACTCTATGGTGCATACGTTTCTTCGCTGTTCACTTTGGGAACTAAAAAGGAATAAAGCATTCGGAAAACTTGATATAGCTGTCACAGTGGAGAATCTACAGGTGACACTAGCAGCTAATCGCAAATCTTGGGATGTACTGGAAAAACTTGCAAAGATAACAATGGAGACAAAAGAAAGGGCGCAGAGAAACCAATAGACTGACGACTTAGACAGCTGCCATTTTGAAGTAATGCCACAAGCAGTCCCAAAGTGGTATGCGGAATGGCAGTGGTTTTTTAGTTGGTAAAAATCCAACTGGCCAAGATCTCTTTGGAAGATTTCTCCACTGCTGAAACAAACAAACAAACCACCACCACCACCGCCGCCGCCGCTGCTGCTGTTTTTACTACTACTATCACTACCAATGCTAAACTGCGCTCCCGGCACGGGCAATATCGGATTAGAAGTTATCATTCCATGGGGAGTACCATATCCTTCCAGCCACTACTTGTATTTAACACTGTCCATTTGTTGCATCACTCATCCTATTTTCTTTGGGAAAACAAGTTGATTGTGAAACTGAATGACACAGAAAAAACTTCTGCAAATTCTTTAGATTATAGAAGCTGCATTTTTAAACGAGATAAAACATTGAAATAGCTAAGTTGCTGCAAGATTTTGTGTTGACAATTAACTGACATCTTCCAAGAATTTAGAAAACTTCACAGTTTTTATCCAACAGGTAATACTTGGTTTAAAAGAAAAAGTGTGCTATAAAACATTTTTTACCATAAAACATTTTTGACAAAAAATGTGTCATAGCTGTGTTATAAAATTAAACTACATCAGGTGTATAAAATCTATTTTTATTTTCTCTAAACGTACTATGTACATAGTATATAGAGAAGGTATTGTAATGTTTCCAAAAATTCGATACCGAAATTTCACCGCAAATACATGTTTTGGGACTCCCTGAATCAAAAAAAAAAGATCCCTGTGTGTCTGTGTAAATGTGTGTGTATGAGAGAGAGAGAGAGAGAGAGAGAGAGAGAGAGAGAGAGAGAGATTGGACAGCAGGAGTGGTATTTAAGTTTGGTATCCTCCAAGGATGTGACACGACACTTTTCAAGAAACCCCCCTCTCCAAAACTACCCTTTACATGGAAAAAATTTAAAAAATTTCATTTTCTCAAAAGTGGCTCTAACGATTTTGATTAAAATATATTATGTACAAGATATTTTTATGACAACCGATCTTTATATCTAGAACTTTCTGGGATTAGCCTCTGAAGACCTCTTTATTCTGAATGACTTTTATATAATGACAAACCGTAAGAAATATACAAAAACTCACTACTCAAAAAATAAAGAATACATTAAAAAACACAATTTATGTAATATACATTTTCTTGTTGTTGTAAAGTTAACGTTTTCGATATATTCAAGATTATTCGTTTTAATTTTAAGCTACTTAATCTTTTCTCAAACTGGAAGACATCTTCCGTTTGCGACCGGCTTTTAAAGGATGAGACTATCTCTTTAGCCCGTGCATTTTTATTTCCCTTCTTACAAGGAAGCGAGTATTAAGACTGATTCTGCTTATGTTTATTTTGGTTAGCATGATGAAGATAACAGATTGATGTTATGAATAAAATCTTTGTTTACCGAAGAGCTAGAGGACAACATGTGAGTGGAACACATTAGATTTTCCCCCTTCTACTTAAAAGGAACTAAGTAATAAGGACAATTTCTGCTAATGTTGATTTCGATCATTATGAAGTAGATGGAAGAATAAGCTTTTGAACAATAATTTGTGACAGAGTTGTAGAGAAAGTCAGGTAAAAGAAACACAGAGTTTTTATTCATTTCTCTCGCATTTACTTCGAGACTTCATCGTAGCAAAAGGGATCGCTCTGTAAGAAGGGATGGTAAGGAGCAGCCGCATAGCGTAACCTCAGACCCGTTGAGGAAGAACCTACGCCGAAGCCAAGCAGCAACAGCTGCTAGCACCGCATCTCCTTCGGATACGGACGACGGGATAACCGCTAGTGGCCGCACATCAGCCGTCAACTAAACGCCAGTCCAACGTCATACTCGTTGGTGCGCCCAGGATCGTCAGACACGTCACATATTTTCTGCAGCGCAGGACACTTGGATCTACTCCGCCCGAGATCCAACGCCACTGTTTCGCGTGAAGTTAGCCAGCCACAGGGAACTGGAAGTTGCCTTGGCGTATTTCACTCTTCGGAAGGATGTGTTTCGAGGCCAGCAGTCCACCTAGCTCCATGCTCTGCACCGGTATACAACACAAAGGCAATCTACACAACGCAGTTCAGGTGTCACTTTTGCGGCGCCTCATTCATTATCACTTCGGACCAAGAGTACAAGCTTCGCCGCCGACAACGCTTCTGTGTCACATATGGAAGGAAATCACATGTTACCGGCAAGTGCTTGCTCCCTGTATCCTCGCAAAAATAACAGTTAAGCGCCCTTAAGCCTCAAACCTCGCAAAATGTTACCGCCGATGCCGCAAGCTTTGCCGATGCCCCAAGCTTTACCGATGCCCCCACAACTAACGTCGATGACACAACTATCACCTGCGTCGATCTTCAACTCCGACTCCATCACCACGGAAATCCGGGACCTACGCGACGCCGTCCGGGACTTCAATGCGGAATATTTGTTCATGTCGACTAAGCTAATGGACCTAAAGAACCGTTTAAGCTCATCAGAAATATTCTCTAACTGCTCTTCAGGCACACCGAATGACCTGTAGACACGATACAACAGCAACTGGAGTCCATCGACTACATGCTGCGGACATCAGATGCCGCTAACGACGACACCTTACTTTTGTTGCATAACCTTCAGCTTTATTGCTTTCAATATCACCGTTGGACATAGGCTGCAGTCAAGTTTCGTGGCTGTAACCTAGAATGTATATTTACCTTGCCCATGCATAATGTGCGGCAGTATCCTGTTTCTCGCTTACTAACAGGGGTGATATGCGGGGCCCAGCAAAGGGCAATGTCTACGTTGAAGACATAGAAATACACATTTTTACTTGGAGGGATTTTAGTGAGTATATTGCCTCTGAGCGGGCAGCCGACATTTCCTCCTAGCCATTGTACTTCGGCTGGGGATGGAATTCAAAACAGCATTTTCTGCCACATTATAAGTGGGTATCTAGTCCATACAATGTCAGTTTCATCAATTTTTCATGCCTTTTCGCGCTCTTAGTGACGGCTAAAAGCAGACACCGCTGCTTCTGCAGCAACTGCCGCATTTTCTGCTGTACTTGCCTTGAGAGCAACCACTTCGTCGCCGCCTCACGAAGCAACGGCCGCAGCATCCTCGCTAGCGGCCATGCCTCACAGCAGCCAACACCGCTTCACGGCGACTGCAGTCTCAGTCTGCGCCACAGGCAAGCTCCACACTACCACCCTGGTTCAGTGTCCCGATTCTGTGACTGCCGCCGAGTAGTCGAGGGTGGCATTCATGTGTGAGAACCACCGTATTTCCTGCGTACGGGGACCAACGACGCTCGGAGGTTGAGCAACAGGACCGGGCGGAATTAGAAGCTGCATTTACGTCAGGATTACTCCTGCTAAAGTGACGTCTGGTCGCCGAGGTTAGCCGACATGAACGTCACGGTCCTGTTGATATTGCTGCGCCTGAGAGTAGAGCCAGGAGACTTGCTCATAGCCACCGCGATGCCGCTACTGTGGTACTAACGCCGCTAACTCTGAGTGAACTGTGTATGATCTTCGCTATCGTTACTGGTTCGAGTGTCCTGCGGGGGCTCAGAACCCTTTAGCGGATAAGCCCAGTGCCCACTCCTACTCCGCAACACCTAGATCCTGGACGACGTAGCAACACGGGATTCAATTTGGGACTTTTACCCGGAGACCCTGAACGTTAGCGCTCATCTAGCTGCGCTGGAAGAGGGGTTCTCCAGCATTATCCAGAGCATCTCATCAGAGCACCACCGTGGTTTTCTTCGAAAGGATGGAGAACTTATCATTACAGCTACAGGTCATAGAAGCAACTTGACGCCACAGCACACATTAATCATCATCAGATGAGAACCAACAAAGACGACGGAACAATACTCAAAGTAGCACCACACATTACCTTACCTTTCATAGTATGACCACCATTGGACCCCTAGGCTGTATTCAGATTATATGGCTGTAGCCTAGAACGTATTCGCTCGGGTACAATGTATGGCAGCAATCCAGCTTTCACATGCTAACTGGGATGATATGCGGGACTGACAAGGGCAAGTCAACACGATACACACAGCAAGACACGGTTATCGCGTGGAGGGTTATTTGGGCCCTATACCATGACCATTTGGATAACCCCACATATCTTACAGCTGTTTTACTTCGACTGGGTGTTGAATGCAGTAATGCATCTCCCCTTCCACGGCGAAAAAAAATCTGGGGCACTTTGCTGAACTTCTCTTCTGAAGCCCATTAGAAATTACGAAGAGCAGCCGCTGTTACCAGACGAGCAAGAAGCTGATTGTGGCAAAGAAGTTACCACCGGTAGATCGGCCCATCATTGCCGAGACCTAGCGGCAAAGACAGAAAGGATTACCTGCATCTACTGAGCAATCTAACTGGGCAGAAAAGCACGTCCGTCCGCAACATTCTTTTGGCTGAATTCATAAGGCACCTTCGGGAGGAACTTTACTTTTTAGAGCAATTTAGCGTCCTCTAGCTAGTCCATATTTGTTGGTTATTCTATTTTTACCTGTACACGCACTATGCAAGTGGAGTAGGTAATGAAGGTATATTATGTCAACTAAAAATTGTCAAGATTTTACCGGAAATATGTTTTGAGTACCCTGATTAAAGAAATAGTAAGAAAGGAAAAAAGAGAGAAAAGAAAAGTTCTTATAAAAAGTCCGTGTGTGACTTTGGGAAGCATAACTCACAAACGTTAAGTCGGTTAAATACCAAATTTGGTATTCAAGTGTCGCTGTCCATTGTGCGCCAATAAGTCGTCGTTCATTTGTCTACCTCGGAGTCGGTCGAGATTAGCACCCGTGAAATACTTAATAAACAAACGTGTACATACCTCTGAAAAATTCTTTGGTGCGCCGGCTTTGCTCGTTCCTGTAGAACACGAGTTCGACTCTCACTGAGGGGGAGAAAGAATGACTGAGGTATGTAACACGGGGTATACTTAAAAATAGAAGTACTTCACTTTAGCTTCTACTGAATTAATGCTTTTATTAATCTTTGTTGATTGTTGAGGCACTATTCCTACGAGCGACTCCCGACATAGTAATTCTTGAAGACGTAGAAATATTAATAACTAGTGCTATTTTCTGCTGGTTGTAGATAATATTTTCGACGGTCATCGGTACTTCTGCGTACTTTCATATTACGCGACTAACCAACTCGTGCGATAACTACAATATCTCGCGTAATAACATCACACACTTAGGCACTCACACCGCCGCCTTCACGCACGTACAACGGACAACATACAGCGTACTGCGTTCAGCATCACGCGTTTCACACGAAGAATAAACAGCAACGACAATAACAATAACCTAAATCCTTGTAAGCGCGTCGCTTGAATACCTAAAATCTCCAATATTGAACTCATTCCTGATTGGCTAAAAAAGAAGCGCGAAAATAACGTTGTCACGTGATGAATTTTGTAAGTTCTTTGTATTCATCTCACGTGACTGCTCTTTATAATGGAGAAGTCCCGAGCTGCTAACCTTCAGGGGACAAGCCTCTAAAATTTACCTTGTTACTTATGTCTCTAATTCGCTAAAATCTTGCTCTACAAAGGCAATTGTGTTACTAACATTAACAAAGAAAGTAACCCTTGCGAGCATAATAGCAAATTTTTCGCCTTAGGGTGTTGTATTCTACAATCTGCTCAGTCTTGGCTGCTGAAGCAGATATTTCCTATATTAAACCTATGCAAAAATAATAATTAAACTAATAACATACACAGCGGGCTAATATACTGTTGCACAAGTTTAGTATCTTCCAAGAATGCGATACGAAGTGTTTAGGAAGCTTCTCCCAACCCAACTACCTTCAAATGGAAGATGCTTCGAGATATTCGATTTGTTCAACAATGACTCTGAAGATCATGATTAAAATATCATATATTAATGACATTTACGTGGCAAATAAAATATATACCGCCCGCCTGGGTAGTGTGATGGTAGCGTGTCTGCTTCACATTCAAAAGGCCGTGAGTTCGAATCTCGCTTAAGGTGAGTTGCCCGGATAAGGTTTTTTCGGGGATTTCCCTTATCCTGAGAAGACAAATGTCGAGTAACTTAAAGCTCCATGGACCCCGTGATCATTTGAGCATCATTTCATCAATTTCATTCATTCATTGTCCGATATGACCAACCAGGTTAAAGGACTTTAAGCTACAATATATATATATATATATATATATATATATATATATATATATATATATATGGTAAATCATAAGTGATAGAGAAAACCATGCTACAAAAAAAAAAAAAAAAAAAAAAAAAAAAAAAAAAAAAAAAACGCAGACAATGTCGAAACACACATTGTCTATACATTTTTATTGTGGAACTAACAGTTTCCGAGATAGTTCTTGTCATTGGCTTCAATTTTAAAATACTTTTCTCAATCAGACGTGAAACGTTTTGTATGTTTTTTCAAATTACGCGCTTTGTTTCGGTGTTGGTCCCTGGCGGTTCATTAATCCTCTGCTCCGGCATTCCGGTCATTTGCCCCTTACCTCTTTGTTAGGGCTGGTGGGGGTAAGCAGCCGTGGCCGTAAGGGTGGCTTGGAGGAAGTCAGATTGTGCTGGGGAAGGCAGTAGACGGGTGCGAAAGAGAGAAGGATACTGCGGTTGATGAATGCTGTAAGTGGTCATGAGGCAATCGGCTTGAGGGACGAATGAGCGTGAGAGCAAGCTGTTCACATTGCCTTGGTTCTGTCTTTGCTGCCTATTTTTACATTCTCTATACGTACTATGTACATAGTGTATAGAGAATGTATTGCACTCCACCAAAAAATTCGATACCGAAATTTCACCGGAAATATGTTTTAGGGTCCCCTGTATCCAAAAAAAGTATTTTCAGAAAAAGGTCCGTGTGTGTGTGTGTGTCCGTGTGTCTGTGTGTCCGTGTGTCTGTGAACACGATAACTCAAAAACGAAAAGTTGGTAAAATACTAAACTTGGTATTTAAGTTTAGTATTTTCCAGGGATGCGACACGAAGATTTTGAGAAAAATCCCCCCACCCCAAACTGACACGAAGATTTTGAGAAAAATCCCCCCACCCCAAACTACCCTTTACATGGAACTTTTTTCGAACATTTTGATTTTCTAAAAATGGCTCTAACGATTTTAATTAAAATATCGTATATTAAAGTTATTTACCTGAGAAATAAAATGTATATTTTGAATTTTCTGGGAATATCCCCTGAAGACTACTTTATTCTGGATGAATTTTTCATAACTACAAAACCGTAAGAGATGGACAAAAACTTAAGCCACAAAAAATGTAGATCAAGTATTTATGTTATATACATTTTTTTTCGTGGAGTTGATCGCTTTTGAGATATTCCTTTTTCTTGGTTTCATATTTGAAAAACTTATACTTTTCTCATACAGGAATTTGTCAACTCCTGTCCATACAAACAAAGGAACATCAGTCACATAGTAACCAGCTTTTGGCTTTCACTTTAACCTGTGGTACTCCCTTATTTCGCTTCTACTTACAATAAAGCAAGAAATAAGACTATTTCTGCTAATTTTTCTCGGTTAGCATGAAATAAATAAAAGATAAGCTTATTAACAATAATAATTTATAGAGATATAGAGAAAGTCATGTGAATGGAACACATCAGATTTTTAATATATATATATTTCTCCAATGAGAAATTTGTTGTGAATGCGCCTCTCACATGTATTACATTTTTATGTTATGTATTTAATACTTTATATTGTTTAAAGGAAGATTTTAACTTCACATTTTGTGAGAAACTTTCTAGTTACAAATTTGAAGAACGGAAAATTATTATTAAATGTGAAAGTGTTATTTTTATATTGTAAATTGTATGTTTGTTCTTTGTAAAACTCCAGTTGCGGTGGTAAATTGTTTAACTGGACAAATTATTTGTGTTTGTTATGTCAATGTTATGCCATATATTAAAACCTGGTACTTTTCGTATCTCTCCCCGTCCAACGTACTCTTCACGATATTGGTTTGGGTACAGGCATTTGAGTCTTACACTGTGGGTTAATGTACAATGTAAATTATAATTGAGTACAATGGGGTTTCTTTTATTGAACAAGGAAGTTACACATAACTTTGGCAAAATCCGTTTAAACGTGTTTTATGTTTCGCATCTCGAAACGAGTGTGTTTAAACACAGGTTGTGGAAATTACATACATAAAGTCATTTACTTTGTTTACTCATGTAGCAGTGTTTTTCTTGTAGTCAACAGTGATTCTACTGCTTTTGGATACTTGAATTTTGCGGAAAGTAAACCTTTATTTTCTGTTCCTTCTCAACTGTGTGTTCAATGGGGAAGCATTTCGGGATTACTTTCACCTTAATCAGTTTTTTGCGAGCACAGAAGCCTTCTTTCATTCTCTGCGACAATACAGTGTTATTGTATGTATTTTAAACCAACTTTAAGTTTCCTTCTTTTTCTTTTTTTATTACATTTCTTCTACGGCAGGTATTTGGGTGAAGTTAATCTGATTATTTTCTTTACAGTTGCGATAATTCTAGTTGGGTTTTGTGTAATTATTCCTTAGCAGTTAACTCTGATTTAGCTGTTTCTTCCTGGCTGTGTGTTCAAAGGGGGAAGCAACTTGTGAGACTTGACGTTTTTGCAGACTTATTACTACATATTTTACTTTATTTTAAATTTTAGTCCAAGTTTCTTGTTAGATGTTCGAATCTGAATTTTACAGGCTAGTGTTTGAGTTTAATTCATACTTATTAGTGCCTTTTCCTCTAGTATAAAATTGTTTAATTGTTGTGAGGGGTTTTAGTGAAAATATTTGAATTTACTCTCTATACTGTGCATTTGTTTTTTACTTAGAGTTTATTTTAGTTTTACCATATTGAAGTAGTTGATTCTAACTTAAATACGGGATTTAATTTATTGCTGAACTCTTGTATCTCAGATAGTTAATCGACAATGTGCTAGCCTATTTGCTGAATTATTATTAAATTTCTTTTCTTTTGGTTTAATTTCTAGTTTTCCTTAGTTTTCCTCGGGTATGCATTTAAATGTATGGTATTTTGGAGCCTCCGCTTGTTACCTTTTTTTAATTTACTTTATGCTTCAGCCAAAGCTAACTTGATTTCTCCTTTACAGTGTAAATAATTTTAATGTGATGGTTTTTGTTCAACTATATTTCAGCAGTAATCTTGACACAACCGTACGCACCTTGGTCTGTGTGCTTGAAGTGAACCAATTTTGCACTTAAATAGTTCTCTAGCCTTTTCATTCCAGAAAGTTAAAGTTACAGTTCTTTAGTTGATTACAGAACTTCTGGTACAGCCTTACATTTAAAAATGTTACTTAAACTGCGTTTTAAGCCAAATTTGTGCTTTACCAGCGCTTTTGCCTGCTACAACATTTTGGCGTTTCAGTTAAGGTGAAATTAACCTTGCCTTACAGTGTGTACTGTTCTGACTAGCATTAATTTCTTCACTGATTTATCAGTTGGAGCGTTTGGATTTAATTACTTACATTGTTCCTCCCTTCTGGTAAATTGTCAGAAAGTTAACTTTATAGTTTGTCGGGTTTTGACTACAAAATTATTAGTGTTCTCTTTTCTTTTCTTTTTTTTTTCTTTTTTTTTTTTAATCTTATTATAATTTTCAGTTTTGTGTTGGAAATTCAACTCCCAATCTCTTAGCGCTTTTGCATATTACCAAATATCTTAGCACATTTTAAACTTAATTGCTAAACAGAACAGTAGTGTAATATTACTGTATTTTGTTGTATATGGTTTGATCTTTAAAGAGGTTTTTTTTTATATTGTTTTTTGGTTTTTGAAAGATTTAAAGGATGTTTTTTCTTGAAAAGAGATTGAAGGCATCTGTTTCATGAGAGTTGTAAATATAATAGGATTTATAAATATTAAATCTGAAATACAGCAGAGTACTGATTGTTCCTGTAAACCAACCTTTACTTCTGCCCTCCCGCATTCTAAAGGATAACTCTTCAGTAACTCTGCAGGGTGGTATGCTCTAAAAACGGTCAGCAGAGCGTGGTTATCCGTTGCATTTGGGAGTTTCGTTTAATTGTTTCTTTTTGTTGAGGATTCTTGGTGATAGTTCCGTGTGGGCATTATGGAGCTTCCCCTTCTTTTGACGGCTTAACGAAGCAGAATTACTATTCGAGGCATTACTTTAGTTCCTTCGGTAGAGGTATCTTCCATTTTGGAGGCATTGAGAGGTTTTGATGGAAAGTCTTTAATTGTACTCCCTGAGAACTCAGACTGGGTTACTAAATATTTACAACTAAGTGAATTAAATTTAATTGAGTTCCAGACTCTGGTTGAGGACTGGGAACGTGAGGAGTTTCCCTTGCGCCGCCAAATTAAACGTGTTTTGGTCCGTGTGCAACATTATATTTTTAGAATTGAATATATGATCAAATACTTTCCGGGTCATGTGGACCGAGGTAAGTGCGATACCTGCCGTTCTCAGTTACTTGTATGGAATCCCCATTTTTGCATCTCTTAATTTCGAACACTGGGATTCGTCTGGCTTCAGAGGCACAACATGACCTCCCCGTTCGTGGACCTGTCATGGGTGATAGTTCCTTTCACCGCGTAAAACTTAATACCCTTTGTAGAAACTTTTGGGAGATACTCCGCCCTTTGAAATATTAGATTTTGAGTCCTTGCTTAGATTTCTACATTTTTAGTTGTTAGTTTTGGACAAGTCAGATTTGTGTGGAGTTTCAAAGGAAACTCTATATGATCTAGTTAGTACAAAATTGCCTGGACAGCTTAAACGCTCCTAAAAGAATCTAGGGGGGGGGGGGGTGAGAGAAGTTACGCGTGTATTTAATCTGAATTACTAAACTACTATGTAGCCATGCTACTATGCTCTTACCTGCCTTGTCATGTAAGAGATAATTATTTAGCCCCCCAAGGATTAAATAATCTTTTGCACAATATGTCGCAAGGGTGCGATTATATACCCGATGATTCTTGGTAGCTTCAGACGAAGCTGAGGTGTCTGATACAATTATATCCTGTTTAAATGCCCCCACGAGATCGGCTTTGATTTTCTCTCGAAGGCCCTGAACTTTATTGATTTGAAAAGGTTGGTTCTCTCAATTATCTAGTGTGTGACGGCGGATCGTGTACGTTTATTGATGTCCAATCCAGCTCGGCCGAGACTACCTTCTGCTTTATGGCCGAGGGTATGTTATAATGGCCGACAACGGGGGCACTTTGTTAAGAATTGTGAAAGGTCCAGTAAGCATCAACGCAGCCAAAGGTCCTGTATCTGGTGGAAGTGGCCCTGGGAGGCAAGCCTGATGCCAGGCTCTGCATCGGAAGGTCGTTACTTTGGCTTGTAAATGTAAGATTACTGCTGTTTCTTCAGCCTTTTGCCCCATGGCTTCGGTGGTGTTAGCGAAGACCTCTGTTCAAGCCGTTTTGGAGTAGGGTAGCTCTTATCCATTTGTGGACAGAAATAAGATATAACAGAAATACGAGGGTTGGGGCAAAAGCCATGGCAACTAGTTTTTTTCTTGTAGATATGTGAACGGATCACAAATGTATATGTGTCGTGTGGAAGTTCTGCAGGCATAGTGTGTATGCAGAACAGATGATTCTGTGATAGCTGGTAGTAGTGCAGCGAGGGCTGTGAAATCTGTCAGTTGGTGAATGTCGTGCGAGATGGAAGTAATCCGTATTGAGCAGCGTGCTTACATTAAAATAACCGTTCTCCGAGGAGGAGATGCGATGGAATGTCACAGTGAATTAGTGGAAGCCCTTGGGAATAATGCTCTACCATACCATACAGTAGCACGGTGGGTAGGAAAGTTTCAACAAGGACGTGTGTCAACCAGTGATGAACAACGTTCGGGACGACCTGTCAGTGAGAGGACCGACGTGGCAGGTGCCGTCATCGAGCAGCTCCTGGATGAAGACAGACGATGGACGCTACTGGAGTTAGAGAGGGCAAGTGGCATCGAGAAACGCACCGTCTACAGATATTGCGTAATGAGCTGCAACTACGCAAAATCACATCACGGTGAGTACCGCATGCACTGACGGAAGTTCAAAGGTGGGTGCGCTATGCAATATGCTCAGACCACTTTGCACGCTGGCAACAGGACGGCGATGAGTTCGCCATCGATGAATATTGGGCCAGGGCATAGGAATCAGAACTGAATCGTCGTCCACGGAGTGGCGACATGCTGGATCTCTAAGGAGGCAGAAGTTCCGTCAGAATCCTTCCCTAGTCAAATTGCTGGTGATCGTCGCGTATGACGTCAGGGGTGTCATTGTTTGCCACTTTGTTCCGCATGGCAGAACAGTGACCGCGCAATACTACAGGGACTTCCTGGTGCGACAGGTACGACGTGGCGTTCGGGAGAAACGTTCGGATCTTGTGGACATTAATCCTGCACGACAATGCAAAACCACATAAAGCACAGTGTGTGGGGCAGCTACCGCGACGTTGGACATGTGAAGAACTGGAGCACTCACCGTACTCTCCCGACATTTCGCCCTGTGACTTTGATCTCATTCGAAATATTAAGGAACCACTACGTGGTACGCGCTTTGCAACACGAAAAGACATTGCTAATGCTGTCGGCGAACAGATGACCCGATTCTCACATGCTGCGGCAAATGCTGCGACAAGTGCTGTGGTAGATAATTCAGCACCTTCCACATCGTTGGCACATGTGGAGACAGTAGCAGGGACTACTTTGAGGGTCTTTAGACCCAGATTTGTCATGTCAACTGTATGTGTACTGTGTTGTCATTCTTTTGCACCGTGAAGGCCATATTGCCCTGTATACTACCATAGTAAATTAGTGTGTTATGATATTCAGTGCTATTCATTGTCCACACATGTAGTTAACACCTTGTCGTTTCCTCTGTATATGTCACATTTTCCAACCGGGCTGGTATCTTCAAGAAAATCAAACGTTTCCGTATTTCCGTCGCTTTTGTTATAGGCTGATTTCTGTTGAGGTGAAGTGTGTGGCAGTTGATGGTAAAGTTCGTGAAGTAAAGTCTTGTTTTTGTTGTTGTGTACAATATCTTGGTTTTACGTTGAAACATAACATTTTCTTACTTTCTAATCTTCCTTGGAGTTCACTTCATGAGAAAGACCGGCATGAAATTGGTCTTTCAGACCAACTCTTTCGGGTTTACATTTTCTGACCGAGTTTTCCAGCTTCAAAGAGCGCTGGCATCTCCTACCCTGCTATTGCTGCGCAGGAGTTGGCTTTATGATCCACACCCCTGAAATAGTTTACCTTAGATCATTGGGACCTGTACAGGCTGATGCTAGGCGAATTTCCCGATTCGTTTTCAGAGCGCCTAGAGCTAAATAAAATGATAAAATATTATATTCAACTCCTGGAACATACCCCTATACAACTATCTCCTTATCGTCTAACTCCTCCTTAAATACAAAAATTAATAAAATGTTGGAGAAGGGAATAATTAGACCATCTAATTCCAGGTATTTCCATCTAATTGTCGCTAAGAATGAGGATGATTTTCCCCTGTTGTAGATTTTCGTTGTCTGAACAAGAAGATTCTCATAGAATCAAATCCATTGCCGGATTTACATACCTCCGCACATCATTTTTCTGACGCTAAATTCTTCATCACCTTGGATTTAAATAATGCATACCATCAGATACCCTTGACAGAAGCCAGCAAAATTGTAACAGTCTTTGCCACAGCTTGGAGTTTATATGACTTTAATATGGTCACATTTGGTATTGCTACGGGCGCACAGGTTTCGTCTAGCTTACAGGACAATATTTTTTCGGACATTAATTTTATATTTTTGTATCATTACCTAGACGATCTCTTAATTTATTATCCAGATTTTGAGTCGCATGTTCCCCATCTCCGAGAGGTGTTTTCCCGCATACATAGGGTAGGCTTGACGCTGAAGTAATCCAAAGTTTCTTTTGCGACTAGGAAGTCGAAGTTTCTGGATCACATAGTCCCGCCTTGGGGAATTACAATACATCGCACTTTCGCGCTACATAACATTTTGCCGCCCACCAATTGGAAATCCTTACCCAGGTTTCTGGGCATGGTCATTTTTTTCTAAGTTTATACCTGACTTTGAGACTAGACTTGAGCTTCTTTATATGCATCGCCGGAAAGGGGTACAATTTGTTTGGGGAGAAGTCCAACAGTTTGTTTATCTCGACCTTATACAAGTCATTGCTCAGCTTCCGGTCTTGGCATTGCTGGACTTCTCCAAAGAATTTATAGTTCAAACACATGCCCTCATCCATGTGGTAGCCGCTGTCCATTCACAAGAATTTCCAGAGGGGCGACGCCTAATTATACTGGAAAGGAAATGCTCTGTTTATGAACTTGAGATCTTAGCAGTCCTCTTCGAATTGGTGAAGTGCAAAAAGTTCTAACGCGGGTAGGGGATAATTGGCTAAGAACATACGATATCTGCTTAAATTTTAACGGAGCACATTTAGAGTAAGTATCTTCTGTAAAACAACATATCATATTGTTGATGTTGCAGTTATTAATTTTTAATAAATTTCCTGTTTAGCAAAGACACAGCTTTGATTTCACTATTCCATGATACACCTGAATGAGGTATTTCCCCAATTCAATTTAAATTTGCTTCATCTTTTATAATCAGACTAAATCTTATGCGTAGCCTCTAACGCAGCTTTTAGTTCTGTTGGATAGCTTGAAAGAAAAACACCCCGCCCCTCGTTAGTGGCAGTAGTTGATAATAGACACACAGGCTCGTCCCGAATCGGATTTCAAGCACAAACCAAACCAAAACATTGACTTGACCGCAAAAAAAAAAAAAAAAAAAAAAAAAAATACATTTGACTCTTAAGTCGTATTTTGTTGCCAGACTCAGATAATGTACTCAATAATGTTCAATTATCCCCGTTACCTTTCAAGATAGATGAAATTGTTATTTGATTTTATTATTCGTCATGTTTGGATCTTACAGCACGCGAAATCTGCGCACTCATGCCACTAATATCCTCTGTGTGTGTGTGTGTGTGTGTGTGTGTGTGTGTAAAATTGTTATATATATATAAATAAGTGGTAGGTGATTTATTTATTTATATATATATATATATGACCTACCAATTAATATCCACCACGCAGATATAGTTCTCTTTGCCTATGACACAAATATCATAGTTACAGGGAAAATGAATCTGAACTACAAAACAAACTAACATTTAATATATAAAAGTCAATGTATATAGGTAGGTAGGTAGGTGGGTAGGTGGGTAGGTAGGTAGGTGGGTAGGTGGGTAGGTGGGTAGGGGGGTAGGGGGTAGGTGGGTGGGTGGGTGGGTAGGTAGGTAGGTAGGCCGGTCGGTCGGTTGGTCATATTATGGTTAGTGTTTATGGGCGCTCAACTACAAGGTCATCAGCGCCCTTATTACACAAATCATGGCAAAAGACAGAGATAAAGCTCAATAAGAAATATTTTAGATAAGAACGAAAGATTAATCTAAAAATTAATGTAAAAAGGTAATCATAGAAAAAAACCAGAAATTGGTGATTTGAGAAAGGGGAAAAAAATCAAAATACAAAAACAAGGACAAAAAACAACTAAATCAGAAATTTGAAGGGTATCTTTGATAAAAATTTAAAAATCTTAGCTACCGCTCGATAATCGTCCGCCAGGACTTCTGCAAAACTGACCGGCAGTTGCACTGATTCACAGACACCTTCTCCACAAAGCGGACACAATGAAGCAGATTCACTCTTAAAAAGGAAACTATGTGTAAAATTGCAGTGGCCAATACGCAAACGAGCCAAAATTACTTCCTCCCGTCGAGAATGACGAGAAGAAGTTACCCAGTTTGCTGGAAGGTCTTTCACTACTCTAAGCTTGTTTCCGCGGAGAGCTGACCACTCTTCGTGCCAGCACGAAAGTATCGCTCTGCGCACAACAAGCTTAAAGTCTTCCGATGTTATACAAGAAATTTTTGTACTGGGCTCGGTAGCTGCCGTCTTTGCTGCAAAATCTGCCAGTTCATTCCCTAGCAAGCCAATGTGACTAGGAATTCATGCACACTCCAAATTAACCCCGGAAGTATATAAAACGTGGAGGGCATCCTGGATACGCTGCACGATAGGATGATAGTTGTAGAGATCACCAAGGCTCTGAAGTGCACTCAGGGAATCACTCAATATAAGTCAGTCACTTAAATTTCGACGGCCAACGTGCAGAATGGCTCGGTATATTGCGTATAGCTCCGCACTATAAATAGATGTGCCACTATGAAAACCGAATGTATATTGTTCGGTATCACACCCAACACCAACGGTACACTTACTTCCGTCAGTATATATACAAGTTCGGTCATTGTAGTTCGACAAAAATTCTAAAAAAAAACATCTACGGATACTAGAAAAAGGCATTGTAGACTTTCGGTATGCCGTCATCCCGAGGTTTACGTGGGATGTTGTAAGTAACCAAGGTGGGTGCACCCTTTCCCCCTTGGGAAACATTCTAGGCAATGCGATATCGTGCTTATGAAGGAACATTCGAAAGCGAACACATGGGGGTCGTAGACAAATTGAGATATTTCTAAAACGTTCGTCCAGCTCGGTGTTAAAAAAAGAAGTGAACGTTGGATGCGAAGGCATGCACTTTAGCCCACAGCCATAATTTGTTAATAGAATATCTCGTCTACACTGCAGAGGGGGTTCCGCCGATTCAGCATAAAGGCTGGCTACTGGACTGGTTGGAAAAGCTCCAACAGCCAGACGTATACCCTGATTATGGACAGAGTCTAGTCTTCTAAGCACAGATGATCTTGCCGAAGAATAAACTATACATCCGTAATCTAACTTGGCTCGGATCAGTGAGCGATAAAGTCGCAGCAAGACTGTCCGGTCCGCTCCCCAAGATTTGCCACTTAGTATCCGTAGAATATTCAGAGAACGGTTCCAGCGCACTTTCAGCTGTGCTATATGTGGTGACCAACATCGTTTTCTATCGAATATCAACCCAAGGAATCTCGTCTCATCCGCGAATGGTAGTAAAACTGTGCCAAACCGCAGCGAAGGTGGTAATCGCCTCCTGCGGTGCCAGAAGTTCACGCAGAGTGATTTCTCAGCAGAGAAGCGAAAACCATTTTTAGAGCTCCACTCTGAGAGGTTGTCTAAACACCGCTGCAGACGGCGTTCCAAAAAAGGTGTGCGCTGAGAAGTACAATAGATGGCAAAGTCGTCTACGAATAAGCAGGACGATACTCCTGGGAGAACACATTTCGAGATAGAATTAATTGCTATAGCAAACAGCGTGACGCTTAGTACCGATCCCTGTGGCACTCCGTTCTCTTGAACAAAAATATTTGATAAAACCGAGCAGAACCTTACTCGAAAAACGCGGTCCCTCATAAACTCCTGAATGAATAACGGAAGGCGTCCACGTATGTTCCAGTTGTATAGGGAACGTGTTATTCCTGCCCGCCAACACGTATCATAAGCCTTTTCGAGGTCAAAGAAAGGCGGAAGGCGTCCACGTATGTTCCAGTTGTATAGGGAACGTGTTATTCCTGCTCGCCAACACGTATCATAAGCCTTTTCGAGGTCAAAGAACACCCCAACGGTTTGACAGTTCTTCATGAATCCATTCATTATCTGCGTCGAAATCGAGACAAGATGGTCAGCTGCTGAACTACGTCGTCGAAAACCGCACTGGGTGTTGGTCAGTAAGTTATGAGTTTCTAGCCACCATATCAACCGTCCACTGATCATGCGTTCCATCACCTTGCAAACGCAACTGGTGAGGGAAATTGGACGGTAGCTGGATAGAAGAAAACGGTCCTTTGCAGCTTTTAAAATAGGTATGATGGTGGCCTCTCGCCACTTTTCTGGAAAAGTGGCGTCAACCCAAACACGATTATAGACCTCGAGTAGGAAGGCCTTACCTTAAGGAGAGACATGTTGCAACATTTGGTCGTGTATTCCATCAGGACCTGGTGCAGAGTTTCGCGAAGATGATAGTGAATGGTATAACTCCCTCATAGTGAAGAGTCGATTGTA
Source organism: Hymenopus coronatus (assembly GCA_030762935.1). Classification (NCBI taxonomy): domain Eukaryota; kingdom Metazoa; phylum Arthropoda; class Insecta; order Mantodea; family Hymenopodidae; genus Hymenopus; species Hymenopus coronatus. Next base: position 123,947,306 of record CM060894.1, on the reverse strand, counting down.
ATCTTCAAGGTTTTTAGAACGAAAGTTGAAATCTTGCGATTCCACCTGAGCCTTAACGGGAAGAAAATCAGGCGAATAATTCTCTGAGCTAGACACTTGAGCGAAAGCACTGCCAAAAGTGTTGGCCACGTCAAACTTATCAACAACATCTCCTACAGCTGTTTTAAGACCGGCGATTGGCGTATGAGTCATTTTTCCGTCCACGCGCCTTAACTTATCCCATACGATAGAGGAAGGTGTATGTCGATTGAATGACGCTACAAACTTGCTCCATGATGTCTTTTTGCTATCCTTAACAACCTGCCTAGATTTGGCACGCATCATTTTATACTCAATCAGGTTATCCAGTGTTGGGCGACGTTGGAAAATCCTGAGAGCACGCCTGCGAGCACGAATGGCATTCCGGCATTCATCAGTCCACCAAGGTACCGGAAATCGACGACTGGTTTGGGTCGTCGAACGTGGAATAGACTGCTCGGCAGCATCAAGAATATTTTTTGTGAGCTGCTCCACTAAATTATTCACAGAGTCGTGCTCGTTGTAATAAAAGACAGCCAGCTGGGAGTAAAGGTTCCAGTTGGCTTGATCTATGCGCCATCTAGGTAAACGTGTGGAACATGTATCTTGTGGCAAGAGACTGATAAGACATGGAAAGTGGTCACTAGAATGTAGATCAGAGATGATATTCCACTGTAAGGAAGATGCTAATGGTGGTGAACAAACTGCTAAATCCAAGTGTGAAAAATGTTGAAAGCATCAGAAAGAAATGTAGGTTCTCCGGTGTTCAGGAGAATTAGATTAGAATTATTCAGGAAATCAGCAATTAACCTACCTCTCGCACAAGCTCGAGGTGAGCCCCAAAGTGGATGGTGGGCATTTACATCACCTACCAATAGAAACGGTGTTGGTAATTGAGAAACTAGAGCCCCTAAATCAGTGAGCGAGAGGTCGTCACTCGGAGGAAGGTATATATTACAAATGGTGAATCTGGTATGTGACTGTTTAATCCTTACAGCTACTGACTGGATATCGGACTGTAATGATACAGATTGCGCGAATATATCATCTCTGATGAGCATCATAGTGCCTCCGTGCGCAGGTACACCCTCTTCCGATGATAGATCACACCTTACAGGAGTGTACCGTTTGATTTTGAGGCTGTCTTTTGGACGGAGCTTAGTCTCTTGCAAACATACGACCAAAGGATCGTTCTGGTTAAGCAGCAGTTCAAGCTCAGGTCGATGTGTTCTTATTGCACGTAAGTTCCATTGTAGAATAGCCATGTTCTTTATAATGGGATAAGTTGTACATTGTGGTTGTTTCTATTTTCAAGGCTGCGGAGGTCGGTTGAGTTTATTCTTTTTAGGTGTCGGGAAGACACCTTCTACGGAGGGACGGTCCTGCCTCTTTGTCACTGTCCTTCTGGCAGTGAGGGCAGTATCACCTTCCTCCATCTCCTCCACTTGGGAGGACGCCTTTCCAATTGAAAATTTCGGTTCGAGTACCTCGAACCGATTGGAAATAGAGACCGGCGAAGATGATAGTCGCAGACCTGAGTCCTTCCCAGTCGAATCCTCAGAAGAGGACCTCCGTGGACTCTTGTTTCCCCTTGTTGCTTTGGGAATAGACTTTACACTTTGTTTGAGGTAGTCAGTTCTCTCATAGGTGTTCTTAAACTTTCTTTCTGGTTCTTTATATATTATTAGCTTGCCAGACTTGTTGGTCGAGGTCGATTGCTTTGGCGGCGATTTAATTTTGGTGCTTTTTACAGTTTCAGATGTTACTACTGACTTAGATGTTGAAGTCGAAGGCCTAGGAAGTGAGCTGGCTGTGAGAATCTTTTCTGCAATCGTGACCTCGTTTATATCGCAGGTTTGAGTTGAGATTTCCCGACTTTGTACCGATTTAGCTACAACTGAGCTATAGGTACCATACTTCGGGACAGAGGGTTGGCGGATTCGCAAGAGTTTCCGGGCTTCCAAGAAGGACACCTTCTCTTTAACCCGAATCTCCTGGACCGTCTTTTCCTCTGCAAAATCCGGACAACTACGGGAAATTGATGGATGTTCACCGTTACAGTTAACACACGTTGGAGCTGACGTGCATTCTCCGTCATGCGAGATTTTGCCACAGTTCACACAGGTAGACTCGCCGTTGCAGAATTCGCTGGTGTGGCCAAAGCGCTGACATTTATAACATCTGAGCGGGTTCGGTATATACGGTCTTACCTCAATGGATTCATACCCTGCCATTATCCTTTGTGGGAGATCTACCCGATCAAAGGTAATAAACAGGGTACGGGTAGGCAGGAATTCTCCATTTACTTTTCTTTGAACCCGATACACAGAAGTTACGCCTTGGGGAGCAAGATTTTCTTGAATTTCCTCACAGGTCAAACCATCCAATGCGCGTGTGTTTATCACACCGCGTGAAGAATTCAAGCTTTTGTGTACATCGACCTTTACTGGATAGCTAGTTAACATTTTGGCCTTTAATATTTTTGCTGCCTGGGATGCTGATTCTGCTTCTACCAGGAGCGTACCATTACGAGCTCTTATACAAGATTTTACAGGGCCAGCAATGTTATCAAGACCCTTTTGAATAATAAAAGGGCTTACGCTAGAGAACTTTCTTCCTTCCTCTGTTCTATTGACAATCAAGTAGCGAGGACCACAACACTCGACTACTTCTTTTCTGAACTCAGTACCGTATTTAATAGCTTTTTTAGATTTTGCCATGAAATTAAATTTTAATTTTCATCCCCGGTGCTCCCCACCCACCACGGAATCCAACAAGGGGTCACCCCACTGGGATGACAGGGCTACACAGGGGATATAGCAGGCTCGCCGACCCACTCACCCTGGACTTCGGTATAATACCTAGTCCTGGCCGATTGACTAGGGGTGGGCTAATCCCTAGCCTTTAGGTGAAGCAGAAACCAAAGTGGTGTATTAAGTTGCGTACCCTCCCTAGTCACTGAAAAGACAGAAGGCCCAGGCTCAGATACGCAACCCTCAACCAACCAGGATATTCCTTTCCACCGACACGGGTCTCCACGCACGGCCTACACGTGGGTAGGCATTTTGACCTAGTGACTCTCTCACCACTCAGAGGTTGCCCCCTGAGGGAGTCAAGGTTGGCTCGGGACCCCGGCTGCGCCAAACCCGTACCTACCGTAGTAGGCCCCTGGGGGGAGGTCGGTTGGTCGGTCAGTCGGTCGGTAGGTAGGTATTTTTTATACATTTCCACACCGTTGCATCGATTTCCACCAAACCTGATGCCTTTTGACAGAAGGCGAAAATCATTGTCTAGCTTAAAATTCGAAATTTGGTCCTATTTCACAGCCTAATGATTTAATTTTATGAAATGCCTACCAAAGCTGACAATACCATCTGTGTCTTTCTCAACGACAATGCTAATAACTTGAAAATAATTTGTATATTAATATTTTTCTTGCTTTTGATTGGTCGTTTGTTCGTTTTCTTAATATTTCTATGAGCGTATTTACTGAAAATAAATAAGTTTATATTGACAGTACTTAGCTTGCTATAATCTTTTCCCAACTGAGATTTTCTCTTCAAATAACTACAAGGCAGCCGAAAAGTGACAACTGGGGGTCATTCAGTTGCATTCAAGAGAAATGATCGTTACAAAATGTGATATTTTGATGGTTCAAGTGTTTTTGCAGCTTACATTGGTTATACAGCCAATATAACGCATTTAAGAAGTGAAAGCGATCTTATTTTGCACCGGAGTAGAAGCCACAATGTTGTCTTTTAATGCATTGATTTTAATGGTGCAAGCAGAGGATAGTTGCTAATACAACTAGAGGTTAAGATGTTACAATACATTTTGTAATGCATTAATTTTAAAGGAAAATATATTTTTCAATGAAAAATTATAATGATTTACTGTTTTGCGCCTTTTTTGTGTGTATTTGGTTCTTCATGCTTTTCTATTACCGTAGCGTATAGTATTTTGCAACTGTACCAAGGTATAGGTAACAGTCAAGGACGTATGTAGCAGCTTCTTTGCAGTGCCTGAGAGTTTTAACTGTTTTGGTACCACGATTGACCCAGGAGCAAAAACGGCACTTAAAACTGAAATAAACCTTACTATCCACGGTGGACCGTTTAGAAGCCATGACTTTAGCCTACGACTTGAAACAGTATGAAACACCGGTCCTGTTATGACACTTGCTTATATAGGTCCAAAACTTACGAAAATATGAGTTGTGAGGAAGAGAAGCACGCCATTTTGCCGCTATTGCGCAAATGGGAACGTAATACAAAGGGTGAAACTCGCTAAATTGGCGCCTGGATTGCACAAAATCAGTTTATTTACACACACACTAATCTAGACCTGAAATATCGCACGCGAGCGGCTTTGGTGAAGCATGTTGGGAGCTCTGTACTTGTGCCCCGCATAGCACATCAAAACTGCCAAAGCAAGCGAAGTAATTTTGGTGTTATTTGACTATAAATTGCGTGTTTTATTGAATCTTACGAATCAAAACTAAAGCTGAAAAATTTCTAAAGATTTGTACTACTAGTAATACATTAATAGATTTACAGGCGAGACGTTTGTGGAGTAGTAATATACTTTTTAATTGCCTCTAAAGAAACACAAAGCCGTTGGGCATCTAAGCCTAAATGCTATAGAAATAAACCTCAAACCACGAGCTACGCCGGGTGTTTCAGCTAGTAGAGTAATGAAAGTCCTGTATTAATATTTCCAAACAAACCAATTAATTAAAAACAAGGAAAAAACTATAGAAATTACCTTTCACACATGGCAGTGCAAAATGTTACAAAACCTCAAATAGTTTATGATGAAAATATCATTGAATATAAGGGAGAAACAAAATTTTGGGCATAAAATTGAATAAAAATTTAAATTGAAATACCCATAAAAATGAATTAGTACTAAACTTATCTATATGTTATATGATTAAATGTCTTTATAATACATTAATCCTAAATCTGAACAAAAGGTATATTTTGCCCTTTTTCAAAGACGCTTAAAATCAGGATTACAATTTTGAGGGAGAAAAAGGTCATAGAGTATTCAAAATCCAAAGGAGGGTTATAAATAGAATGGATAACGTAACACCCGCGGGCCATACTTAAAAAACACAACATACTACCACAAGCCTGTTCTTTTATAGCAGAAGTATTAGACCATGTTAAAAGACAACAAGGAGAAAATAGATAAATATATTGATATTCAGAACAGACACGCGAAGGAAAACTGATCTCCATGTGCAGATATGCAGGACAAATATTTTAAAAAGTAGTCTCAAAAATATAGGTATTAAGTTGCATAATAAATTACCAGCAAAAATAGAAGAAATACCAAAATATAAACTATTTAACAGAGAAGTAAAATCTTTCTAATATAACATATCTTTTACCCATAAACGGGTAAAATTAATATTGTGTGATAGGTAAATAATATATGTAGGTATATAAAATAGTCAATATATAACATATTTACAAATTAAACTATGTAAATAAAAGTGATGAAGTCATATATGTACATTTATCTTACAATGAACAAAGCATTTTGATATTGAGTTATAGTGTCCATAAATAAAACTCAATTTAGTGTGTCTGTGGGGGGGGGGATTGTGGTTGTTCAGCACTGCTTTTGCATACATGCTCTTTGGGTAATAGTCCATTATATATGTAGCAGCTTTTTTGTAGTATTCTGAGAGTTTTAATTCTCTGTTTAATTTGCTTCTGTTATTTCTTTCTATACCACGAGTATATATAGTAAATAGGAGAAGTATTGCATTCCACCTATGTCGGGATTTCACGAAAAAAAATAGGTTTTGAGAGCGGGCCCATTCATGTGAATAGCATAGTTCAAAACCATAGAGTCAGAAAAACGCCAAACTTGGTATTGAAGTTCTATATCTTCCTAAGATGCAGCCCAAAGATTTTGAAACCTTGATGCCCTTTATATGGCGTTTTTTGAAGTGTTTTATTTCATCAAAATGGCTCCTACGATTTTTATTATAAAATAATTTATTGAGATATTTTCATGATACTAATAAAGTGTATATCTGGAATTTTCTGGGAATTGCCCATGAAATCCTCTCATTCGAAGGAATTGTGTATAACCTTGTGCAGCTAGATAGACGAAAGCGTACTATACAAAAATATATGCAAGGCTATTGGGTAAATGCGACTTAAGGATAGATGTAGTAGTGGTAAACAAATGTAAGGATCTTCAACAGGACGAGCTAGCTCCAATTCGAGTTAATAAAATTACAATTAAAACAATAATTCAAAATATAAATTATTACCTTTGAATATAGTCATAAAATAATTGTTTTTTATTTTTACAATGAAAATGTAATGTTTTATTTAAACTATATAAATAATTAAGTTGTAATGATTTTTGTTGTTGAAGAGGTTTAAGTTATATTTTTGGTTATGATTATTGGGCGGTAAAAGACAAAAGCTTATATTGTTTATTCGAGGAAATGCTATAATATCTGGTGCCCCGAATATTAAAGGCACTAATCAATCATCAACTCCTCTAATTATAATAGGTGTCATCCACGGAAAACCCGTGTTTCAGTTTGTAAACTCGTTCTTATTTTGTTATTTTCCGAGAGCGCTAAAGAACGGGTAATTGTTATTCTTAAGTTGGCCATAATCGAGGTATTATGATTATCGTTGAGAAATATATCGACAGTCTTGGAAGCGTTAGTAATTCTCATATAAACTGCCATCCTCACATCATACATGCATACATAAATGCATACCTTCACACATTCATACATGCGTGCATACAAACATGTATACCTACATACATGCATACATACATATATGCGCTGTCTTTTACATATTAATATTATGCACAGCTTCGTGTTCCAGTTTCTCACAAGTTAATGAGTTTTCATTAAATTCATAAACTTTAATCTGCCTCCAAAGGCATCGGATTGGAAACATAAAAATTGATATTTTCCATTCACACGACTTTCTCTAGCTTTTATGCAAACAAGCTATTCTTACAAAACATTAGCAGGAATGATCTTATTACTTAGTTCCTTATAAATAGGAGGGAAATATAGGAATACTCAAGGCTAAAATTACAGTCAAATCTTTTAAAAGCTGTCGCTATGCGATTGTCATTGCTATTCGGTTCTCTTTCCAAGACTAGGAGTGAAACAAAAGAGAGTGCAACGGACGAGTACTTCTCGTTTGAGAAAAGAGGAAGATTTTTAAAAATGTAAACCAACAACAGGGAATATTTCTGAAGTGGTTAGTTCTACAAAACTGTATATGACATAAATTGTGTGTTTTAAGCAGATATGCAAAAGTCATTCGGAATGAAGAGGACTTTAGGAGCTATTCCCGAGAATTCAAGACATACATTTTATTTGCAATATATCTTCAATGTAAGGTATTTTAATCAAAATCGTTAATGCCATTTTTAGAAAATAAAACATTTCGAAAAATGTGCTATGTAAGTTTCTTGAAAATGTATTTAATTTAAATACCAAGTTTTTAGTTATGCTGACCACACACACACACACACACACACACACACACACACACACACACTCACACACACACACACACCTTTTTCCAAAAGTGTTTTGGGATTCTGGGATCCTCAAAACATATTGTATTGCTGGTGAAATCTCGGTGTCGAGTTTTTGTATGCATTACAATACCTTCTCTATCTGTTATGTACATTGTACATACGCACTAGAGACAGTAAAACATCTTCAGGATTAAAAATGTATAGTTTCGCACGTGACATTATATTGAGGAAATGCTCCTGATTTATCGGACAGGTTAATGCAGATTATAGAGGGGCCTTTCCTGGAATAAGAGCCTTAGGTTTTCTAGATGTCCTTCACAGAAAACCACTTGAACAGAATTTTCTTCCTTGTATAGTGTGTCGTGTGCCAGTTTATAAGGTCGGCTTTTACGTTTATGCCTGTCTAGAAGGAGTTTTTTTTCCCTCTCTCTATACGTACTATGTACAAATTCGATAACGAGATTTCACCGGAAATACATGTTTTAGGGTCCCCTGTATAAAAAAAAAAAGCATTTTCAGAAAAAGGTGTCCGTGTGTATCCGTGTGTCTGTGAACACGATAACAGAAAAACGAAAAGTTGGTAAAATACCAAACTTGGTATTTAAGTTTAGTATCTTCCAGGGATGCGACACGATTTGAGAAATATCCCCCCACCCCAAACTACCCTTTACTTGGAACTTTTTTTCGAAAATTTTGATTTTTCCCAAAAATGGCTCAAACGATTTTTATTAAAATATCGTATATTAAAGATATTTACCTGACAAATAAAATGTATTATCTTGAATTTTCTGGGAATAGCCTCGTACGTTTCTGGATGAATTTTACGGAATCTTGCATAACTGCTAAACCGTAAGGGATGGAGAAAAAGTTACTACACAAAAAATGTAGAGCACGTTAAACACACAATTTATGTTATATACATTTGTTTCGTGGAGTTGGTCGTTTTTGAGATATTCCTTGTTTTTGGTTTCAGGTTTAAAAAACTTTACTTTTCTCATACAGGAATTTGTCAGCTCCTACCCATACAAACAAAGGAACTTCAGTCACATAGCAACCAGCTTTTGACTATCACTTTAACCTATAGTACTGCCTTATTTCGCTTCTACTTACAAGGAAGCAATTAATAAGACTATTTCTACTATTTTTTTCTCGATTAGCAGGAAGTCAATAGAAACATAAGTTTTTTTTAAAAATAATGTGTTGCAGAGATGTAGAGAAAGTCATGTGAATGGAACACATCAGATTCTCTTATTAATAGAAAGTGAGTAAATTAGTGTTTAGTTTACGGCAACATTCTGCACGCAGAGAATTCAATTTGCAGCGTAATTACGCAACCCTTGTAAGTGAATGTAACAGTTGCCAAGGAGAACGTTTCTTCCGAATTGTGTCCGATTTCACTTTATTACACGATGCGTTCTTGTTATCACTGCTATAAATACGAAAGTTTAACATTATAAATTAATTCTCATACTAATTGCATTACAATATGTTTATAATGGTATTAACGAGATTGTTGTAAGATTGCGATTAATTTTTACAATTATTTATGTTTAAACTACCAGTTAATAACAAACATAAAATTCTGATGTGTTCCATTCACATGCCTTTCTCTATATCTCTGCAACAAAATATTGTTAAAAAGCTTATGCTTCTATTTGCTTCATGCTAATCGAGAAAAAATTGGCAGAAATAGTTGTATTACTTGCTTCCTTGTAAGTAGAACCGAAATAAGGAAGTACTATAGGTTAAAGTGATAGTCAAAAGCTGGTTGCTATGTGACTGAAACTCCTTTGTTTGTATGGATAAGAGTTGAAAAGTATGTTTTTTAAAGGTGAAATCAAAAACCAGGAATAACTCAAAAACGATCAACTCCACGAGAAATATGTATATAACATAAATTGTGTGTTTTAACGTGCTCAACATTTTTTGTGCAATAAGTTTTTGTCCATCTCTTATGGTTTACCAGTTATGCGAAATTCCGTAAAATTCATCCAGAATAAAGGAGTCTTCAGAGGCTATTCTCAGAAAATTCAAGATATACATTTTATTTTTCACGTAAATATCTTTAATATACGATATTTTAATCAAAATCGTTAAAGCCATTTTTGAAAAAAAATCAACATTATTGAAAAAAGTTCCAAGCAAAGGGTAGTTTGGGGTGGGGGGGATTTTTCTCAAAACCTTCATGCCTCATCCTTGGAAGATACTAAACTTTAATACCAAATTTTGTATTTTTTCTGAGTTATCGTGTTCACAGACACACGGACACACACACATACACGCACGGACCTTTTTGGATACAGGGACCCTAAAACATATATTTACGGTGAAATCTCGGTATCGAACTTTTGGGTGGAGTGCAATACCTTCTCTATATAGTATGTACATAGTACGTACAGAGAAAGTAACAATATGTATGTGTTCATATCCGAAGTATAAATACTAATGCAAAATACACAATAGAGCAATAAAGTTATGCTACCAATCATGAACCAACAACATATGTACTTAACCTATGAAAGGTGGATTACGTATTTCAAACGCAAAATGTTGCATACTACCTATCAGAGCATTGAAGGAATACTCTGTTCTTTCTTTCCGCGCATTTGATCGTGCAATGTACAGTAGACAATTCGGGGGATCATCGTGCAAATTTGCTCTCTGATTTTACTCAGAGGGCAATCAGATGGTGACGCCTGGTTTGTGGTAACGAAGTGTGCATCAAAGAAACGATATTATCTTGCAGAGGGCTGTAATAACAGCTGTACACTACAGCGGTCATGATTATCCACTTGCAAGCTCAAGGTCCGTGGTGAACCAAGCATGGAATACAGTCAGTCGGTGCATAGCTTTTTGTTTTGATTTGTAAACCAGGAAGGTAACACAGCGAGCTGTTTTCCCTTAGTGGTGCTGAGAACAGCGCTCAGATTACACGTAAGTCACATTATGCTCCAAATATACACTTTACCTTTGTATTATGCGTCAAACACAGTCCTATTATATTCGTTTAATGAAATGTTGTACACGAATGATCTAACATGTAGGTCATTACACCAAAATCTGATGAGTTCTATTCACATGATTTTGTCTGCCTATTCTGAAAAAAAAAAAACATATTCTTACAAAAGCTATTCTTATTTTTTCTACTTCATACATAGCTTGTAGATAGAAAAGGTATTGCATTACACTAAATTCGATACCAAGATTTCAGTAGAAATACACGTTTTAGGATCCCCTGTACCAAAAAAAAAGTACTCTCATAAAAAAGGTTGATGAAAGTGTGCGTGTGGCGGTGTGTCTGTCAACACGATAACTCAAAAACGAAAAGTCTCTTAAAACCGAACTAAATATTTAAGATAAGTATCTTCCAAGGATGCGACACGAATATTTTCAGAAAAATCCCCACCCCAAACTATCCTTTACCTGTAAGATTTTTCGAAGTTTTCGATTCTTCTAAAAAACCTGACGAAATTTGTATCTGAATTCTCTGGGAATAGCCTTTGGATACCCCTTCATTTGGAATGATCTGGTAAACCGTTAGAGATAGACATAAACTTACGCATCAAAATGTAGATCTCGTTATAACACATTTTAAATCGTATACACTTCTTTGAAGAGTTACCAATTTCCAAGATATTCCTTGTTATTTAATTTTAAAATATTTAAACTTTTCTCAAACGGGAATCTGTCATTTATTTTTCTTTTCATTTACTCCTAGCCATACAAAGAGAACCGAACCGAATTTCAGTGGCATAGTTACCAGATTTTAAAAGGTTTGGCCGTCGCTTTGGATGGTGTATTCCCTTATTTCCTTTCTACTTATAAGGAACTAAGTAGGTAATACTACCATTTGTGCCAATGTTTATCTTTATTAGCATGAAGTAGATAACAACATAAACTTTTGTAAGAATATTTGTTATAGAATAGGTAGATAAGGACATGTGAATGGAGCACATCAGGTTTTTCTATCTACTTCATACTAACCGAGATAAACATTAACAGGAATGGTCTCACCACTTATCTCTTTCTAGGCATAAAGAAATAACGGAATACAGTAGGCTAAAACGATACTCAAATATTTAAAGAGCCAGTCACAATGGTTTGTAGTTCTGCGACCTAAAATAAAGAATAAAAAAAAAATGGTATGACGTTGAAACTCAGTTTTCTTTGCATGACCAGGGAAAAAAATAATAATATTAATAAAAAAGAATAACTTTCCATTTCTGTAAGTGTTGGACAATTTATACCAATTATAAGGAATGCAATAACCCCACAAAAATTAATTTGACTTTTATTGTGTTTTTGAACGAGATCGACAGTTTTTGTTGTTGTTGTTGTTGTGATTACTTATCTATCTCTTGCGATTTATCAGTTAAGCAGAATGCACAGGGCTTCAAAAGTTGTTGTTTTTTTTTCACAAAAGTTAAGACATATTTTGTTTGCCATTAAAATGTCTTACACTTTGGTATTTCAATCAAAATCGTAGGATTCATTTTTGAGAAAATAGACAATTTCAACAATTTTTCCAAGTAAAGGAAATTTGGAAATCTTCATGTTGCATTCTTTTAAACTGTTGAACTAATATGTTGGTATTTAACCTACTTTTCGTTTTTACTTTCTCTACACGTACTATATACATAGTGTATAGAGAAGGTATTGTAATGATCCCAGAAATTCCATACCGAGATTTCACCGGAAATACATGTTTTGAGGCCACATGAATCCAAAAAAACCTGATGTGTTCCATTCACATGACTTTCTCTACATCTCTGCAACAAATGTTTATTAAAATTCATATGCTTCTATTTATTTCATGCTAAGTGAGAAAAAATTAGCAGAAATATACTTATTACTTGCTTTCTTGTAAGTAGAGGCGAAAAAAGGGAGTACCATAGGTTAAAGTGATAGTCAAAAGCTTGTTGCTATGTGACTGAAGTTCCTTTGACTGTATGGACAGGAGCTGACAAATTCCTGTATGAGCAAAGTATAAGCTTTTGAAAGCTGAAACCAAAAACAAAGAATATCTAAAAAACGATCAACTCAACGAAAAAATATATATCATAAATTGTGTGTTTTAATATGCTCTACATTTTTTTGTTTGGTATGTTTTTGTCTATCTCTTACGGTTTAGCAGTTACACAAAAGTCTGTAAAATTCATCCAGAATAAAGTAGTCTTCAGAGGCTATTCCCAGAAAATTCAAGATATACATTTTATTTTTCAGGTAAATAGCTTTAATATACAATATTTTAATCAAAATCGTGGAAGCCATTTTTGAGAATATAAAAATTTTCGAAAAAAGTTTCAAGGGTAGTTTGGGATGAGGGGATTTTTCTTAAAATCTTAGTGTCGAATCCCTGGAAGATACTAAACTTAAATGCCAAGTTTGGTATTTTACACACTTTTCGTTTTTGAGTTATCGTGTTCACAGACACACACACGGTCCTTTTTCTGAAAATACTTCTAAAACATATTTCCGATGAAATTTCGGTATCGAATTTTTGTGTGCATTACAATACCTTCTCTATACACTATGTACATAGTACGTGTAGAGAAAGTAAAAGTGAAACCTCAGGATTGAGGACACTATATTAGGGTGTATGGTATACTTCATATCTCAATGTTGTCGATCTGCTCTGGTGCCGAAATTGAGCGAAACCTGCCATATGAATTCTACGGAACCGAGCGCCTAAGAAAAGGTGCACCCATAGTATACAAAATAGGGTCCTGTAGTCCTCTCGGAATTGCTCTCTAATGGTGCGCGTGTGTTCCAGGAGCAATGCTAGGGACTTATGCGTGTCTCCATGTGTCTGTTTACCTATGAGCCTAGGACCATCTAGGCTCCTTCACCTCACCCATTCTTGCGGGGATGTGAGCCACCTTTTGATTCTCAATGGTGTCGCAGAAAGCGAGATGTCTCCGATATACTACATCCTACGAGATTGTCGCCTTCCGTGGTGTAACGGTTATCATGCTGACTTCGTATACCCAAGGGCGCGGGTTCAAACCCGACGGAGGACGATATATTTTTTCGGGTGTAAAAATCCTTAGCATGGCTTCCTTCGGAAGGGAAGTAAAGCCGTTGGTCCCGTGTCGTAGATTTACGGCACGTAAAAGAACCTCAAGCCTGATAGAGAGGCCTCTGAGCAAAATTAAGCGGTCTTTCACGCCCAGTATAGAATGGGACGCTGAGAACCACAGCAGTTAAAAAGCGTCCATAATTAACACGCCATTTTTATTTTCATACAAGATTATGTAATGGGATGAAGGGAAGTTATTATGTAGGCTGCTGAGGTTTTTGCAATGCTATTTTGTGATAAAAAGCAGTTTTATATTAAACTCATTGTAACTACTTTCATTAGGTGTTACTGCAATATTTACTTAATCTAAAGAGCCACAACTATACGGCATCAGGCTACAGGCCTACTGAGGCTTCTTGTCAGTACAGTTATGAAACGCAAAGCTTATATTGTTAAACTATTCTCTGCGAGCACAAATAAGGTATTGATACAATAACCTAAAAGGCCTTATGTGTTAATTGTACAAGATGGGGCTAAAGACGTGCTGAGGTAATAACCTAAAAGGCCTTATGTGTTAATTGTACAAGATGTGGCTAAAGACGTCGTGAGGTTATGTGCCACAAAACTGGTTTACATGTAGTAACCGTTTGCAACTACCGTTAAGTTGTTAGTACAATGTAAAAAAATGTATACAACATAAATTGAGTGTTTTAACGTGCTCTATATTTTTTGTGTTTTAAGTTTTTGTCCATCTCTTATGGTTTAGCACTTATTCAAAATTCCGTAAAATTCATCCAGAATAAAGGAGTCTTCAGAAGCTATTCCCAGAAAATTCAAGATATACATTTAGTTTGTCACGTAAATATCTTTAATATACGATATTTTAATCAAAATCGTTAGAGCCATTTTTGAGAAAGTCAAACTTTTCTAAAAAAAGGTTCCATGTAAAGGGTAGTTTGGGGTGGGGGGATTTTTATCAAAATCTTCGTGTCGCATCCCAGGAAGATACTAAACTTAAATACCAAGTTTGGTATTTTACGGACTTTTCGTTTTTGAGTTATTGTGAGAAAGTAAAAACGAAAGGTTGATTGATATGTAAGTTCAGTCAGTATATTCATAGATGGACACAAAATTTATCAGAAAAAATTCCCCACCACTAACTACCTTTTTTTTTTTTTTTTTTTCAAAAATGCCTCTCATTATAATACGATATATTAAACTGTTTAAATGACAAACAAAACGTATATCTTTAATTTTCTGGGAATATCCTCTGAAGCTCTCTTCATTCTGGATATCCTTCGCATACCTGAGAAACTGTAAGGAACAAACTAAAACTTACAAGAATATATATATTCTTGTAAGTTAGTTTTACATAGATATTGTTAAAGCTTGCAATTTATGTTTTATATAATTTTTTGTGGAGTTAACCATTTCCGAGATTAAACTTGTTATTGGTTTTAATTTTAAAATACTTATACTTTCTGCAAATGGGATGTCGTTATTCGTTTTCTTACTCCTGGTCATGCAAAGATTAAACGCCATCTCATAGCAACCAGCTTTTAAAAGAGTTGACTGTCGCTTTAGCCCTTAGTATTCCCTTATCCCTTTGCATCTACAACGATACGTGTAAAGATAAACGTTTACATGCAAATGTTTATCTGAATTAACCTGAAGTATTTAGAGGAATGAGTTTTTTCATTCATGTGAATGTAACACATCAGATTTTCACTTTGTCTACACGTACTATGTACATAGTGTGTCGAGAAGGTATTGCATTCCACCCAAAAATTCGATACCGACATTTCTCCGGAAATACATGTTTTGGGTCCCCTGAATCCAAAAAGAGCATTTTTACAAAAATGTCCGTGTGTGTGTGCGTGTGTGTGTCTGTGTGTGTGTCTGTGGACAGCATAGCTTAAAAGCGAAAAGACCGTTGAATACCAAACCTGGTATTTAAGTTTGGTTTCTTTCAAGGATGCGACACGAAGATTTTCAAGAAAATCCCCCACCCCGAACTACCCTTTACATGGAACTTTTTTCAAACTTTTGATTTTTTTAAAAATGGCTCTAACGATTTTGATTAAAATATCGTATATTAAAGATATTTACCTGACAAATAATATGTATATCTTGAATTTTCTAGGAAAAGCCTCTGAAGACTACCTTATTCTGGATGAATTTTACAAATTTTGCATAACTGCTAAACCGTAAGAGATGGACAAAAACCTACCACACAAAAAATGTAGAGCACATTAAAACACACAATTTATGTTATATAATGTTTTTCATGGAGTTGGTTGTTTTTTAGATATTCCTTTTTATTGGTTTCAGTTTTGAAAAGCTTGTATTTTTCTCATACAGGAATTTGTCAACTCCTGTCCATACAAACAAAGGAGCTTCAGTCACATAGCAACCAGCTTTAGACTATCACTTTAACCTATGATACTCCCTTATTTCGCTTCTACTTACAAGGAAGCAAGTATTAGGATTATTTCTGCTATTTTTTTCTCGTTTAGCATGAAGGAAATAGAAGCATAAGCTTTTTATCAATAATTTGTTGCAGAGATGTAGAGAAAACCATGTGAATGGAACACATCAGATTTGTTGTATGTCCCATCTAACTTGAGAAAAGAAAGTTGCTTTAGAGGTCACGACGGACTTTTCCTTTTGCATGACCTTCCCTGTAAAATACCTGTCACTTATAATATTAAGACAATGCACGAAGCAAATGCCCCACTCATACTTGGAAGAGCTTGTGCTCGATTCCCTGCTGAGCACATTTCATTGTAAGGATTTTAGTGTACCATGTACCATTGTCTACGGGTTTATCGCATAACCAGCAAAAAGTAGCGTATTTTAAAGTTATTTTGTAATTGCCTATGTTGTAGTGCTTATCAAAGTTCATAATATGGAGTGGTTGGCAATTATACCGGCGCTTTAAATTCTTAGTAATGCGTAGTTGCATTTTATTTATTGAACCCCCTAAATGGTATTACATAAATTGTTACAGTCTTAATTCAGACTCAAATGACGCAAGCATTAAGTGCCATAGGCTTATATTCTAAAAAGTCTGATGTGTTACACTCACATGAGTTTCTCTAGATGTTTTACAAACTTCATACATAAGATTCTACTTCTTTCTGCACCCTGTTAATCGTGGTACTCATGAGCACAATGTTCTTATTATTTTGTTCCGCATAAGTAGGAAGAAAATGAGGGAATACGCTAGGCTAAACCAATAGTCAAATGTTTTAAAAGCTGTCGTTATGCGATTGTCATCACAAAACGCTTCTTTTCTTGGCCAGGAGTAGAACAAAAGAAAAACGGACACTCCCGTCTGAGAAAAGTATAAGTACTTCACAACTGAAACTAATAACAATGAATACCTCGAAAATGGTAAGCTCCACGAGAAAAATGCATATGACATAACTTGTGTATTTTAACAAGACTTACATTTTTTGTATAGTAAGTTTTTGTCTATCTCTTACGGTTTACTAGTTATGCCAAATTAAGCAAAATTCATTCAGAATAAACAGGTCTTTAGAAGCTATTCGCAGAAAATTCAAGATATACATTTTATTTGTTAGGTAAATATCTTGAACATATGATATTTTAATCAAAATCTTTAGAGCCATTTTTAAGAAAATCAAAATTTTCGAAAAAAATTCCATGTAAAGGGTAGTTTGGGGTGGGGGGATTTTTCTCAAAATCTTTGTGTCGCATCCCTGGAGGATACTAAACTTAAATACCAAGTTTGGTATTTTAGCTACTTTTCGTTTTTGAGTTATCGTGTTCACGGGCACACACACGGACCTTTTTCTGAAAATGCTTTTTTTTAATACAGGGGGTCCTAAAACATGTATTTCCGGTGAAATCTCGGTATCGAATTTTTGTGTGGAATACAATACTTCTCTATCCCTATGTACATTGTTCATATGGGGCTAGAGAAAGTAAAAACAAAACAATAAAATCAAATATAGAAGAATTAAATAAAACAAACAATGCAATTGGAAATAACACTTGAAAACAGAACACTCCCAGCAAAATATAATTACAGTTTCCGAGGACAAACCCAGAACGACCCCGCAAAAGGGATGGACATAACAAGATTCTGGAGCAGAAAAAGTCCTGTATTCCAGTCATTTAGAGAGAGAGAGAGAGAGAGAGAGAGAGAGAGAGAGAGAGAGAGAGAGAGAAAGAAAGAATATTCTAAATATGATCGTTGTCTCACTTGTATATCTTTAAAGTGTGTACGGAAAGCCAAAGGGATAGGTTAATGCAAATTTTCAAATTTCCTTCTCTCCATTAATGCATTCTTTAAATCCTTTTTGTGCACCGTCTTGGAGAAGAAAATCAGTATCATAATTAATTTTGTTTGTTACAATGTGAAGCTATATTTTCTAATTAACTAACTGAAATGCATGGTGTTCCGCTTGTTCCACAGCTTAGAAAAGAAAATAATATTTCAAATTTTGTTTGTTTATGTTTATAAAAGTCAGTATGCATGTATGTATGTTCTTTAGACTTCCACACCATTGCACTATTTTGAATTTAGGATAGGAATAAAAATACTAAGATGTGACATCCCAAAACCCACACTTTGAGGGTAGCAAAATGTTCAAAGAGGTAAATTAGAGTCTTTGACGTACGACTGATACTACTTGTCCCAAAAAACATTCATATGTTGTTTTCTTTAACATTTTAAGAATGGTGTTCGAATGGAATTCAAAAATGCTCCGAGGGAGTCAATCTGGAGGTCTTTCTGCACGACTGGCTTGTTTTGTAAATATTTTTGCTAAATGAAGATATTATGTTCTTTTCATTATTTAAAGAATAGAAACACTGAAAACCATTTCAATGAAATATGGTAGGGAACTGGTTCGGGGATATTTTGACAATTTACAGCATGGATGGACCTATTTTCGAATTCTTTTCCTAAATAGCACAATGTTATATGTATAAACCGTAAACTTCAGACGACGCCTTTCATCTAGCCTTTTGCATCTAAAGGTTAATTTAGGGTGAGGGATTTTCTTGGGAATCTTCGTGTCGCATCATCGAAGATGGAGAAGAATTTAAATACTAAGTTTGATATTTAACGGACCTTTGTTTTTTTAGTTATGTTGGTCTCTCTCTCTCTCTCTCTTACACACACATATACACACATGGATATTTTTTTTCTTCTTTTTTCTAAAAATGATTTCATGAGTTTTTAAAAAGGCATTTCCGGTGAAATCTGACATCAACCTTTGGGGCGGATTACAATACTTCCCCTACCTATTATATGTAGTTCAGAAAGTGAAAATTCAAAAGTAACTGTTAACTGGACATTGAAGTTTGATTCTTTTAGCCTTGAGTTTCACTTAATAATAGCTTTGCGCTTCTTTGGAGGCATTTAAGAGTTATCACACAAGGCGCTTAGAGAATTATATTGCTCAGGGCGCTCAAAATAAAACTACTGAGAGTACTGTAGGAACAACCACAAGTACTGCAGTCCGTAATGGTTTCTCATGAATCTGTCTGACATCCACGTCCCTATTTATAAATAAAGTAGTTCAGAACTGTCGCTAACCTTGATTATTATGTGTAACCAACACACATAGAGCAAGAAGAAAGGCAAACGTAATACACAATAAATATTCTTATGAATTTGCAAAAGAAGAACCAGAAGTGGTATTAACCTGGTTTGATGCTGCTGTTGTTATCACAGTCTAATATAATACATTTCAAAATGTTATTAGTTTGCCAACCAAGCGCTATATATTCTGGGTGTTAATGAACCGAAATATTTTCACAGAAAATATAGATTACTTAAATAAGTAATTTATCAACCATTCGAGAAAATAGCACGAAAAACGAAGTGACGTATTACAGCGTACCTCTCTAGTGTAGTGGTTATGATGCTGGCTTTCACGTGAAAGATAGTTTCCGAGTTCGGGTCTCGTTCACGTGTCGCGGCACTTCGTCTGGAATGAAAAAAATAATAATAAAAACATTTAATCAACGACAGGAACCGAGCTCATAACCTTTGGGATAGCAGCGTTACGTATTAGGCCACCAGTGCAGCTGAAAAAACGCTTCCAGTGTGGGGTATATAACTCAAGTGTTTTAACGTGCTCTACATGTTTTGTATGGTAAGTTTTTGTCCGTCTCTTACGGTTTAGCAGTTATACAACATTCCGTAAAATTGATCCAGAATAAAGTAGTCTTCAGAGGCTATTCCCAGAAAATTCAAGATATACATTTTATTTGGCATGTTAATATCTTAAATATAACAGATTTTATTCAAAATCGTTATAGCAATTTAAGAGAAAATCAATTTTTTTTTTAAAAAAGTTCCATGTAAAGAGTAGTTGGGGGTGGAGATTTTCTTAAAGACCTTCGTGTCGCATCCTTGGAAGATACCAAACTTAAATACCAAGTTTGGTATTCAACGGTCTTTTCGTTTTTGAACTATGCTGTCCACAGTCACACATACACGCACACACGGACCTTTTTCTGAAAATGCTGTTTTTGGATTCAGGGGGACCCAAAACATGTATTTCCGGTGAAATCTTGGTATTGAAATTTTTGGGTGGAATGCAATACCTTCTCTATATACTACGTACATAGTACGTGTAGAGAAAGTAAAATAATTAACTTAAAGTTCTACATCTACAGTAATACGAGTCGTTTCACGAGTCAAAGCCCCCATTGAGGTTAAAGGGGGTTATACAAGTAAAACAATTAAAAGAAAATGAATATGTTAACTCGTTTCTTTGCTATTTTGCGAGGCCGTGAAGTATTTATTACTGTTATGTTGGTAATGCTCGAGTATTACGAATATCGTGAGAAAGATACAAATGGTCTTGTGAGCTATTTGTTTTTAATTATTTCATTTGCATAGCATCCTTTAACTTCAATGGTCATATCGGGGGCTTTGGCTTGTTCAACATCTCATATTGCGGTAGGTTTAGAACGTTTCATATTACTTAACACACGCACATTCACTCTCACTTGCAGACTCTGTGGGGGATAGGGAATACTTCTGGTTGAAGAAAAGTCCCCCGCCCCAGCCCGGAATGGAACCCGGGACCTTCTTTGTGAGCAGGTGTAGCAGCACATAACATTAAATAACGATCGTATGAAATGGGGCGGAGTTTTGAATTCCAAGCTAGACAGTTTTTTTTTTTCGGTTTATGTCAAAAGATATCTGTGCCAAGTTTGGTCGAAGTCAGTGCAACGGTATAGAAATCTATATATATATATATATATATATATATATATATATATATATATATATACACATACGTACATAATACATGTACGCATATATACATGCATACTTGGGCTTATATATATATATATATATTAAATTTTTAAAATCCTTTTATATTTAATAAATAGTGTGGATGCAAGCTTCAACAATTTGCTTTGAATACATATGGCTATCGCTTTTAAGTATATTTAAAAACCATTAGTCAAACCGGTTTGGGCCTGAGACCTTGGAATCAGAAGGCCAGCGCCTAACTTTTGTGCATTTATGATTAGAGCATTGCAGGCAATCTACCAAAATGTCAAATTCTGTGTAAAGTACGATAGAAACAGAGTGTCGGAGAGCTGCCTAAGCTATAGGGGAGTGAGGCAGGGTTATATTTTTTCTCCCTTGCTATTTAATTTCTTTGTGGATGATATTACTGATGCAATGAATATCAAAGCACCAGTAGTAGCCGATTTGCATACTGGACAATGCTAAATCTTTTGTGTACTTAGGACTCACATTTTTAATGGGCAAAACACACTGACATCACGAAACACAAGGCAAGGGTGAAAGCGGCGGAAGCTCTCTGGATAGGCTGCAGATTTCCGAATATATCCATAGCTTTAATGGAAACTGTATACGGAGCGGCAGTTAGATCCACGGTGACATAGGGGGGTGGGAACAAACAGCGAATCTGGACCAAGTGAGGACCCAATTTTGAAAGGGATTGTGGGTATAGGGAGGGGTACGGCCAACTGCGGAATAATGAGGTAATTCGAGGCGCATAGTGAAACGATAGAGTGCAAAATCAGAGCAGTTAAATATTGGATGAGAATCGTTCACGGAAACCAATCTCTAATTAGGGCACTCCGGTACCGTGAACAGTTGCGAATGGAAGGTAATTCGACGTGGGCATCAAAATTAAAGAAAGGGTTGGAAACCATTGGGATGGGATACATTTAGATGAGAAGGCAGGAAAACAGGCAGAGTATTTGGAGAAAAATTAGGAACCGCCTCTGTGATATTGACAGACAGCAAATAATTGCGCAATTCACGGAGAAGGTTTCATTAGAAGCACAGTCTGGGCTAAAATCGGAATGGGATATGGAGCAATACACCAAAACAGGTACCAAACTCATTAGAAAGGGGCTCGCGTGGATTAGACTAAGAGCATGGAGGACCACAAAAATTGCTGACGAGAATGATATGAGAATCTGTCCCATTTGCGAGGAGGAAGAGTCATGAACCAATATCTTGGCAAGACGTAGGAGTACGGAGGAATGGAGGGAAAAATATTTACCGCGATTCTTTACCACCGCGAATGTAGAGCTAGAAGCATGTCGGACACTACTGGCAGGCACGGAAGACGTGGACGGGCTAGGTAAATTTATACTTAAGGCAAGACAGCTGTAATATGAGAAGGCTGCCAATAGAGAAGGGAGGGATAAGAACAACTAAATAAAAGTGACTACAATGTTTTACATACACATATTTTATGTCATAATTTTGTCATTGTGTACATATTATGTGTATATATTTCTCTTAAATGTATTTATATATTATAATAGGGTACATTTATTATTCTGAATAAGGTGTACTCTGTGCTGTAAGTTTAAATTGCTGTATTTGAATAGCTTTGTCTTTCTATTTTCGTGTTTACTCTTTTAATTCTCTGTTGTTGTTGTTTTTAATATTGCTTTTTATTTTGTGTATTAACAAAGCATGTACGGTCTCTCTCTCTCTCTCTCTCTCTTTCTCGCTCTCTCTCTCTCTGAATTGTAATTCCCTTTTCATTTTTGGATGACGGTAAAGTTAATTATGAATTAAGCTGTTCACAGGCAGATAGATGGCAGTTACACCTAATACTTTTCTTTGTTTTTTCCTTTTATTTTTCTTCAGCTATTGTTGTTTGCTATTATTGTTATTACTATTATTATTACTCAGGTAGTCTGAAACACGTATTTACGCTGAAATCGCGACATCGAATTTTTGGATGAATTGCAATAATTTGTCGACTTCTGTAGGTAGGTAGTAGAGAAAGTAGGAAGGTAGGAATGGTACCATCGGTACCTCGATTCTTTCGATACTTTGGGTAGCGAAGTAACTCTTATCATTTGAGATAAACGATACTTTTTAATAGTAAAGTTTTGCAATATTGAAAATTGATGTGTTTAGCTTTCGTCTAGATATAGAATGAAAGAAGTCTAAACCGTAGACACACATTCTTGATAGATCTCGAGTGCGCTTTCTGTTGGTGAGAGGATGCAATTTTCCATAGACTCCTGTGTCTAAATACAACATCCAAAATAATGGGGGAAGGCGTAGAGAGTTAACCATGCAGAGTTAACTGAGTTGTGAATGAAGCTAAATATCGTTTCTGCAATAGCTTGTCTTTGCGACTCACTACTACCTTTACCCATTCCAGTTACCAAAATCAGTGAATGCAGCAGAAATAAATCAGAACTTAAGATGTGAGAAAATACAGCGCATGCTGACAAATAACTCAGGCCGCGGTATTGTTGCCATTGTTGTGGAACGTTGATGCTGAAAGGATAGATAGCAGTCCTCCCAGCGGGGGGAGGGGGGGGGGAGAGAAAATCACCACTCTTGTACCGGAAATCAACTTCAGTCCTCCGTGCTGGAGGCAGATGCGCTACCACTGCGCTAGCGGGACAGACTGGCAACGCATAGGCGCATGTGTTTGTTCGTTCCTTCCATCTATTAGTTTGTGTTTACGCAAGAAAAACTCGGGTGACAAGCATTGAATACAGGTACACCGTGCAGCTAATTTCCATAAATATTTTGTTTTAATACCAGTGTACAAGTGTGTTGTGGAACAAAATATGAATGAAAAGTGGAATTATTTTGAAATATCACTAAAAACACAATAGTTGTAAAATATTCCGAAAATACATTCGCTTAATGATAAGTCACATGATAACAAACCGAGCCAGGTAGTACAGGCGTTTCGTTTGGGACTGGCATTTGGGAGGTCATAGGTTCGATTCCCGCGACGGACCTCTCTCACCCATGGGGTTTTTCCGGAGGTTTTTCCGGGTCACTAGGCGAATACTGGGGATGTTTCTTCATCCCTTCATTTAATCTCCATTTCATACAACCAGTCACTTTCAGGGCTGTAAGTCTGAGGGGGTGGCGCCCTTCCGTGTGGTGGATGGAATGTGGAAATTCAGCTCTCGGTGACGAGGTGGTGTTGGAGTCGTCTTTAGAGCCCAGAGGGTCAATAAAACCTGGTGCGAAGGTTTCTAACGTTCTCCGCGTCGAGATGAACTCCTTTGATTGTTTGGAACCCTCTATGGTGGCTCTCCCCTCGCGGTCCGGTTTCGGCCACCCGCCGATGATATATTTTGCTATTCCCCTAGGGTCTAACTAGCAATAAGTTCATGATAGCTGAAATGTGGAATGACACACACACGTGCGCACATACAGACACATTGTACAACAGATTTAAAGAAACATGAGACAAGTTTGAGAATAATTTGTTTTAAAATTGGAAGTAATAACAAGGAATATCTCGTAAATGGTTAACTCTTCAACAAGAACAACAACAAAAAGAAACATTTATGATATAAATTGTGTGTTTTAACGATATCTACACCTTTTTGTGGATTAATTTTTTGTCTATCACTTACGGTTTACCAGTTATACAAAATTCATCCAACAGAACGTTTTGGAAGCTATTCCCAGAAACTTCAAGATGTACATTTAATTTCTCATAAAATATCTTAAACTTCTGGTGTTTTAATAAAAATTTTGCGAAAATAAAAAAATCGAAAAATCCTCCATGTAAGGATAGTTTGGAGGATTTATGTTAAAATCTTCGTGTAGCTTCCTTAGAAGATACTAAACTTAAATACCAAGTTTGGTATTTAAAGGACTTTTCGTTTTTGAGTTATGCATATATCTTTTTTTATATTTACGGGTCCCCAAAAGTTGTATTTCTGGTAAAATCTTGGTGTCAAAGTTTTGAGTGGAATAAAATACTTTCTCTATCTACATAGTACTTGATAGTTGATAGAGAAAATAAAAAAGGTAAACTTGAGACAGTGGGCACATCACGCAGCCCTTCTCTCTTGAAAGCAAATACAGGTTTGATGCTTTCAAAATTTTGGAGATCTGAAATTGCAATTTGCAGAAAGAAGCGTTTACTTATACGCACAACCAGATATGTCTGCATTGTTCATTTGCATCTCCGTACGTGCTCTTTAAGACATGCACTGGCGATACGATGTGTTATTATGTATCAACCATGAACCGGTATTTGGGTTTTCCCCGCTGGTGAAGGCAACTGCTTCGTGTCCTAGTTATCCAGAACACCACTTTAGGATTCGCGTGTGAAGTGAGTCATACTGGCCGCAAGACTTCCTCGGGTGGGCGATCGCTCTGTAAGTACACTGTGTAAACCTTTGTTTACTCGTGCCAATTCCGTCATCTTATGCAATCACACCAAAACATTAAAAAGTAAATGTAATTTTCAAACTGTCTCTGCCTAGTACCAATTAGCAATAATATTAATTATTCATTATTACATAGCCAATGTTTATTGTAACATTGACACTATTCCTATAGAATAAAGAATAACATATTATTGGTTTATTTCATACCTAGAGAAGAGAAAACAAAGGATCAAAATTAATAACTCCAATGGGTATCAAACTAGTGCCTCAGAATGGAAATCAGTAACACAAGGTGTTCCCCAGGGATCAATCTTAGGGCCTCTTTTGTTCTTGGTTTACGTAATGAGGTACATTAACTGTATTGCAAGTATCTATTTATTCGCAGATGACACTAGTGTTCTAGTAACAAGTAAAATTTTCCATGACTGTGTAGTAAAATTAAACTTTGTTCTAAATTGTATGTCAAATTGGTTCAGAGCAAACAAACTCTCAGTAAAAATCTGCTTGACAATACCGTAATGATCATTGTATTTATAAATATTATAACATATTGCATTTTGTGTATATTGGCGTGTATGTGTGTGTGTGTGTGTGTGTGTGTTTTATATTCAAATTAAACTGATGTATACTTTGACTTGCACGAATGTGTCAAAGGAAGTTTTTAGTATTTAGCAATGACAAGGTCTGTAAAGCCTGATGCTTTGATATGTTACGTCCTAGTACATAATTGTACATTGTTAATTCCATATCATATTTCCAAATATGTACTGTAATTTGTTGACATATCTGAAGAGTACATAATACAATAACCATATTTTAGTTTTATATAATTACTAGTAGTAACTATTATGTCGATAATTAGAAAACTATCATCTGACATTACATCAGTGTTACATATACTGAAATTATATTTATTTATACATTTCAACACTAATTCTTTATACTCTTTGTTTGTATGTGCCTGCAAAAAAAAAAAAAAAAAAAAAAATAGAAGTACATAGATGCATAAACTTTTAAACAATAATTGAATGCAGAGATGTAGAGAAAGTCATGTGAATGGAACACATCAGATTTTTTTTATAGAGTTAACCGTTCCCTCGTCGCCACGAGGCATAATTCATGAACAATGTTCACTCTTTAGGGCTTTAATTTTGAAAGTTTGGCATTTGAGGTTTTTGAAATGCCCACTTGATGTGCAACACGTCTCGGACACTTCTTTGGAACGATGTATCAATTCCCCAAGTTTTGCTTTCACTGCCAGTACTACATACATAATAGGTAGGGGAGGCATTGTATTCCACCCAAAATTCGATGTCGAGGTTTCATCGGAAATATAAGATCCTCTGAATACAAAACTCTTTTTAGAAAAACGTACGCGTGTGAGTGTGTGAGTGAATAATATAACTCAAAAGCTAAACTTTCGTTAAATTCTCACTTAGCGTAGTTTGTGGAGGAGGGGGGGGTGAATTTTGAACAAAATATTCGGGTCGCATCCTTGGCAGATTTTGAACTTAAATATCAAGTTTGGTTTTGAGCTATGCTGTTCACAGACACACACACAAACGATCATTTTTTTTTTTTTTTTTTTTTTTTACTTTTTGTTTTCAGCGGACTCCAAAACATGTCTTTCCAGTGATATTTTGGTATACAATTTTCTACTAAATACATGTACCTATGTACATAGTTGGGAAAGTGAACCTAATCGGATAACTAGCAACATCAAAGGTGTAATGCGAACATTTTCAAGAAATCCCCTACACTAAACTCGCCTTCACGTGGAAAACTTTTGAAAACATTTGTTTTTCAAAAGCTTTTTAAAACTAACGATTTTTGTCAAAATAGCTAAAAACACATAAGATATTTACATGACGGATAACATGTATGTACTATATGCATTTTCTAGGAATAATAGGAATAGAAGGAATTTTATCTAATTTTATATAAGTAATGACTCTTGATAGACGAAGTTCATACTCAAAAAAATCAGATAAATTCTATCTACATCTCTAGTATAACAAATTATTGTTGAAAAGATTATTCTTCTGTCTACTTTATCGAGATAAACGTTAGCAGAAATGGTCTTACTACTTCCTTCCTTGTAAGTAGGAGGAAAATAAAGCTAAACGATAGTCAAATCTTTTAAAAGTTGGTTGCTATGAGATTGAAATCTGTTTTTTTTTTTTGCATGATAGGTGTTGACAAATTACCATATGAAAAAAGTATTTTAAAACTGCAACCAATAACAAGGAATATCTTGGAAATACTCAGTCCACGCAAAAACTGTATATAAAATAAATAGTGTGTTTTAATGAGATATACCTACTTACGAGTATATATATATATATATATATATATATATATATATATATATATATACTCGTAAGTAGGTATATCCAGGGTGTTAATGAACTACATCGAAATATTTTCGCAGAATATGTAGATTACTTAAATAAGTAATTTGAGATAGGAAACTTATGGCCTGTTTATTGAAATTTCGAAGTGACGGCTATAAGTTTCTGAAGTGCCAGTACGCCACTGGCTAATTTATCGACCATTCGAGAGCATAACACGAAAAACGAAGAGACATATTACAGCGTACCTCTCTAGCGTAGTGGTTATGATACTGACTTTCAAGTGAAAGATAGTTTCCGACTTCGGGTCTCGTTCACCTCTGGAATGAAAAAGTAATATGTAATAAAAACAGTTATTTGACAGGAATCGAACTCATGATCTTTGGGATTCGAGTTTCCCGCGTTAAGAATTAAGCCATCAGAGCAGTTGAAAAAACGCCTCCAGAGTAGGCTACATAACTCAAGAATGCTCAGTGTCGCACTGTGAAGTGATTAGTTCTAGATTTTACAGATGTTTGCGACATTACATCTTGATAACGCTGGTAACAAGCTGCAAAAAATCGATATTTCTATAGTCGGGCAGCAATTTTAAAAACAGTCTAAGCCTTTTTTACTTTCTCTATACGTACTATGTACATAATACGTATAGAGAAAGTACTGTATTCCACCCAAGAATTCGATGTCGAGATTTCACTGGAAATACATGTTTTAGGGCCCCCTGAATCCAAAAAAAGCATTTTCAGAAAAAGGTCCGTGTGTATGCGTGTGTGTCTGTGTGTGTGTCTGTGGACAGCATAGCTCAAAAACGAAAAGACCGTTAAATACTCAACTTGGTATTTAGATTTGGTGTTTTCCAAGGATGCGACACGAAGATTTTCAAGAAAATCCCCCATCCCAACTACCCTTTACATGAAAAAATTTCAAAAATGTTGATTTTCTAAAACATGGCTCAAACAATTTTGATTAAAATCCCGTATATTAAAGATATTTACATACCAAATCGAATGTGTATCTTGAATTTCCTGGAATAGCCTCTGAAGAGCTCTTTATTCTGGATGAATTTTGATACATTTTGCTTAAGTGCTAAACGGTAAGAGATAGACAAAAACTTGCGATACAGAAAATGTTGATCTGATCAAAACACACAGTTTATGTTCTTTACATTTTTGTTGTGGAGGTAACCGTTTCCGAGATATTCATTGTTTTTTGTTTCAGTTGTGAGTACTGATACTTTTCTCAGACAGGAAGCGTCCGTTTTTCTTTTGTTCCACTCCTGGCCAAGCAAGGAATCGAGTTGCAATGAAAATCGAATATTGACAGCTTTTAAAACATTTGACTATCGGTTTAGCCTAGTGCATTCCCTCATTTCCTTTCTACTTATAAGGAACTAAGTAATAAGAACATTCTGCTAATGTTTATCTCGATTAGTATTGTGCAGAAAGAAGAATAATCTTATGTAAGAAATTTGTAGAAGAGCTAGAGAAAGTAATGTGAGTGTAACACATCTGATTTTTTCAAACCTGCTTTGCTTTAACACCGACTTATCAGCACCTGATGCCCACACGTTTAACACTATGTAGCTGCGTTATGTTTATCCGGGACCATGCATCGCCGATGTCAAATTACTTATATCAGTCACGTGCACAATCTCGCAAATTATTTCGGTGTAGCTCATTAACACCTGTATATGTATCTATTACGGTTTACCAGTTAAGCAAAATTCAGCAAAATCCATCCAGGATGTAGGATCTTCAGTGGATATTCCGAGAAAATTCAAAATATACATTGTGTTTATAATGTATGGCATTTTAATCCAAATCGTTAGAGCCATTTTTAAGAAAATCAAATTTTCGGCATCTTTCGGGTGGGGGATTTTCTTGAAAATCTTCGTGTCGATACTTAACTTAAATACCAAGCTTTGTATTTTAACGACTTTTATATGGACACACACGGACATTTTTATAAAAATAATTTTTATACAGGGGGCCCTAAAACGTGTATTTCCGGTAAAATATCGCTATTGAATTTTTGGGCGGAGTGTCATACCTTCTCCACCTGTGTACTATAGTGTACAGGAGGGGATTCCGCACCTAGCCGGTGATCAGGCTTTTTGTATATCAGACTTCGGGAGGAGAGGATGAGACGAGAGAGGGGGGCCGGAACCAGGCTGCGACAGGGAGTCTCGTGTATGTAGATATTATTTGTGATTTTCTGCCTATAAAGTGCATACATTTGACTGAAAGTGATGTTTCAAAAGGTTGAAACCTTTTTGAACACATCTGGAAATATACTGAGAACATATGCTGAACTGTGGGGATGTTCTGAGCCTTTTATTTCCGATTAAGTGAATGCTGCAAAATTTTGTTACGGGCTCTGGTTCTCACGATGACCCCTCAGGACTGAAAATAAAATATAAAGTATGAATAGTAATATGTACATAACAATACGTGCATAAATATTAATAATAAAATAAAAGTAATAATATTAACAATAGTAATAATTTACAGACTATTCTCATAATGTGTCGTTTAATCTATACTCACAGTATTTAGAGTTTCTATTTATTAACTTATAAAACTTTAACATTAATTTCTAAACAACATTATCCATGCTGCAGTTAATTTTTAATCATATGTTACTGCTTTGAGGTACAATATATAATTAGTGTACTTACTTCTTTCGATGTACAGCTTGAATCCATAGATATCTTCTTTGCTCTTCAGTTTCCCGCGTGGGAAAAGAATAAAAGGCAACAGCTGGCGAAGTATTCTTGTAGGTATTATTAGATCCTATAACACAGCAGTTATTGTTCCCTTTCCGCCTTCTTGTAGTGTTTACATTTTCAGGAGGTTCGATATTTGACATCTTAGCATACGTTAATATTCTTACTCCACTGTCTCTTGTTATCCTCTTGTTAGTAACCAAACTTACCGCCAGAGTAGCGTGCACGGTGCGTATACCGACGACCCCCAACTCCACGCTGTAGCCAAGAGTTGAGTCTTCAAAGCACAGGCATTTTCACGAGAGGGCACCACCACGCATTCCTCGTCGACACTAACAACCCTGCAAGAAAGAGCAGTCAGATGAAGTGAAGGACAGGATATTCGGGGGAATGAATCCTCCCCAGCATTCGTTTAGTGACCCAGGATAACCCCGAAAAACCGAGGGTCTGAGAGGTCGGCCGCGGGAACCGATCCCACGATCTCCCGAATGCTAGTCCCAGACGAAAAACTTGAAACCTGGTTAGGTACCTATGTACTAAGTACTAGTAGTGAAAGTAATATCTAAACCTCTTTAACACTATACTTTCATTTTCTGGTATCAGCCAATTCCGAATTATCCATTATTATTGTTTTGAATTTTTCAATACTGCTGTCCTTAATCCCCTTTTTATCGTGATGTTATGGAGGATGTATGGAATGTCAAAGTTAGTTTACACAGCTACGCTTTTAAACATCTGTCGATTCGACTAGCTCTCTGTACCTAAAACGAAAACATTAAGTATATCGATTAAAATTGAAGTGTATAGAAAAATTAGCTAGTAGAAATGTCCTTAATAGTTGTACATAATATGCCATGAAGAGTGAGAATGTGCCTGAATATAACATCTTCATTTTTCCAAGTGATAGGCCGGTTTTGTTTTCACTTTTCTCTACTACGGACTTGCAGTACTTATAGTATTCGGTCCAAAATTTCATATCCGAAAATGCTTAGTTTGAATCTCCCTGAATCCAAAAGAGAATTTTTGAAGAAGGTTCGTGTGTGTGTGTATGTCTGTGTGTGTATGTCTGTGTGTGTATGTGTGTGTATATCTGTGTGTGTATGTGTGTATGTGTGTGTATGTCTGTGTATGTGTGTGTCTGTGTGTGTCTGTGTGTGTATGTGTATGTCTGTGTATGTGTATGTCTGTGTATGTGCGTATGTGTGTATGTCTGTGTATGTGTGTGCATGTGTGTGTCTGTGTGTGTATGTCTTTATGTCTGTGTGTATGTGTGTGTCTGTGTGTGTATGTGTATGTCTGTGTATGTGCGTATGTGTGTATGTCTGTGTATGTGTGTGCATGTGTGTGTCTGTGTGTGTATGTGTGTATATCCGTGTGTGTATGTGTGTATGTATGTGTGTATGTGTATGTGTGTGTCTGTGTGTGTATGTGTATGTCTGTGTATGTGTGTATGTCTGTGTATGTGTGTGTCTGTGTGTGTATGTGTATGTCTGTGTATGTGCGTATGTGTGTATGTCTGTGTATGTGTGTGTCTGTGTGTGTATATGTCTGTGTATGTGCGTATGTGTGTATGTCTGTGTATGTGTGCATGTGTGTGTCTGTGTGGATGTTTATGTCTGTGTGCATGTGTGTATATCTGTGTGTGTATGTGTATGTCTGTGTGTATGTGTGTATTTGTGTGTCTGTGTGTGTATGTGTGTGTATGTCTGTGTATGTGTGTATGTCTGTGTATGTGTTTGTCTGTGTGTGTATGTGTATGTTTGTGTATGTGCGTATGTGTGTATGACTGTGTATGTGTGTGCATGTGTGTGTCTCTCTGTATCTGTCTGTGTGTATGTGTGTGTATGTGTCTGTGTCTGTGTGTGTGTCTGGGTGTGTCTGTATCGTTGTGTATCTGTGTGTCTGTCTGTGTGTGTCTGTGTGTGTATGTGTGTATGTGTCTGTGTGTGTCTGTGTGTGTATGTGTGTGTGCGTCTTTGTGTATGTGTGTATGTGTCTGTGTGTGTATGTGTCTGTGTGTATATGTGTCTGTGTGTGTCTGTGTGTGTCTATGTGTATGTGTGTATGTATCTGTGTGTGTCTGTGTGTATGTGTGTGTCTGTGTGTGTATGTGTGTATGTCTGTGTGTGTATGTGTGTATGTGTGTCTGTGTGTATGTGTGTGTCTGTGTGTGTCTGTGTGTATGGGTGTGTCTGTGTGTATATGTGTGTATGTGTCTGTGTGTGTCTGTGTGTGTCTGTGCGTATGTGTATGTGTCTGTGTGTATGTGTCTGTGTGTATGTGTCTGTGTGTATGTGTGTGTCTGTGTGTGTATGTGTCTGTGTGTATGTGTCTGTGTGTATGTGTGTGAGTCTGTGTCTGTGTGTATCTGTGTGTCTGTCTGAGTGTCTGTCTGTGTGTGTCTGTGTGTGCATCTGTGTGTGGTTGCGTGTGTCTGTGTGTGCATCTGTGTGTATCTGTGTGTCTGTCTGAGTGTCTGTCTGTGTGTGTCTGTGTGTATCTGTGTGTCTGTCTGAGTGTCTGTCTGTGTGTGTCTGTGTGTGCATCTGTGTGTGTGTCTGTGTCTGTGTGTGTCTGTGTGTCTGTCTGAGTGTCTGTCTGTGTGTGTCTGTGTGTGTATGTGTGTGTGCGTCTGTGTGCGTCTGTGTGTGTCTGTCTGTGTGTCTGTGTATGTCTGTGTGTCTGTTTGTGTGTGTCTGTCTGTGTGTGTCTTTCGGTGTGTGTATTATATGTGTCTATGAATGACAACACAAAAGCGAAACATACAATAAATACCAAACTTATGTTTAAGCTCAGTATCTTCCAAAGATACGACCCAAGCTGTTTTAAAAATACACATAACCCACAAACTACCCTATATGCAAAATTTCCTCTATTTTTACTTTCTCTAGATCTTATGTACACACGATGAACATAGTAGATAAAGAAGGTAGATAACATACGTAACTATAAACTGTATTCCACCCAAATATTCGATGTCCAGATTTCACCGGAAATATACGACGGCATTTTTTTTTCAACCTCCGATAGGCTATAAAGACAAGACAAGTTCATAGAAAACAGTTATTTTATTACTAAAAGTTTTGTACACTTATGGTTACTTTTCAACATAATTACTGAAAAGATTGAGACATTTATCGTACCTGTACACAAGCTTTGCAATACCCGCTTCAAAATATATTGCCACCAATGATTTCAAATGAACATTTACGTTGTTTTGAAGATCTTCGGACTTTACGACGTTTGCGGAGAGCCATTCAAAACAAGCGAAGAGGAATACTGACTTCAGGAAGTGTGTTACTCCATGACAATGCTCGCCCACACACTGCTGGCACAACCCATCGGCTCCTTGAACAATTTCAATGGGATATTTTCGATCATCCGTCGTACAGTCCTGACCTGGCACCCAGGACTTTCACCTTTTCCCTGAACTGAAGACGTGGCTAGGAGAGCAGCACTTTCAAACAAACGAAGATCTTCAAAACAACGTCAATGCTCATTTGAAATCATTGGCGGCAACATTTTTTGAAGCGGGTATTGCAAAGCTTGTGCACAGGCACGATAAGTGTCTTAATCTTTTCGGTGATTATGTTGAAAAGTAACCATAAGTGTATACAACTTTAAGTAATAAAATAATTAATTTCTAAGAACTCGTCTTTTATTTATAACCTATCGGAGGTTGAAAAAAAAACGGCCCTCATATGTTTTGAGGTCTCCTGTGGGCAAAAAAAAAACAAAAACAAAAAAACAAAAAAACAATTATACAAGGTCCATGTGTGTATATGTCTGTCTGTCTCCGTATCTGAGGACAGCATAGCTAAAAACAAAAAGACCGTTGAATACTAAACTCGGTATTTATGTTTAGTAAGTTCCAAAGATGCGACATAAAGATTTACTAGAAAATCCCCTCACCACAAACTACCCTTAACAAGAAAACGTTTTTGAAAGTTTTGGTTTTCTCAAAATTGGCTCCAATGATTTTAATTAAAATACCGTATATTAAAGTTATTTACATCACATATAAAATGCATATTTTGAATTTTCTGGGATAGTCCCTGGCGACTTCTTTATTCTGAATGAGTTTTGCAGAATTTTGCGTAATGGTTAAACCGTAAGAGATAGATAAAACCTATAACTTAAAAATGTAGATCTCGTTAAAAGGCATACTTTTGTCATATGTTTTTCTTGTAGGGTAGACCATTTTGGAAATATTATTTGTTATTGGTTTCAGTTTTAAACGGCTAATCCCTTCTCAAACGGGACCTTGTAAACTAAACCGAACTTCAAGTGTTTCACATAGCGACCATCTTTCAAAGACTTGAATCTCGCTTTAGACCTAAGTATTGCCGTATTTTCCTTCCACTTATGTAAGCAAGTAATAAGACATTTCTGCTAATGTTTATCTTGATTACCATGAATATATAATAATAATCTTTTATAAGAATAGAACTGCTAGAGAAAGTTATGTGAATGGAACAACCAGATTTTTAGTTTTCTTCTGGAATAGCTGATTTTGATTAAAATACCAAAAACTTAAAATATTCATGTGGAAAATAAAATGTATGTCTTGAACTTTCTGGTAATAGCCTCAGAAAGAACTGTGTACAGGTTTGCATTACGTGTAAGTCATGAGTCATAGACAAACATACCACACAGCAATTTTGATGGTCCATTCACATAACTGTTCTGTAACATTCGTACACAATTTTATTCTTCTTCCCACTAATCGAGATGGGCAGAAATTTACTTTTTACTTTTTACTTTCTCTAGTCCCATATGTACAATGTACATAAGGATACAGAAGGTATTGTAATGCACCCAAAAATTTGATGTCGAGATTTCACCGGAAATACATGTATTAGGACCCCCTGAGTCCAAAAAAAAGCATTTTGAGAAACAGGTCCGTGTGTGTGTGCCTCTGTGTGTGTGTGTGTGTGTGTGTGTGTCTGTGTCTGTTGACAGCATGGCTCAAAAACGAAAAGACGGTTGAATAATAAACTTGGTATTTAAGTATGGTATCCTCCAAAGATGCGACACGAAGATTTTCAAGAAAATCCCCCCCTCCCCTAACTACCCTTTACATGGAAATATTTTCGAAAATTTTGTTTTTCTTAAAAATGGCTCTAATGATTTTGATTAAAGTGCCACATATTAAAGGCATTTCTATCAGAAATAAAATGTATATGAATAGCTTCTAAAGACCTGTTTATTCTGGATGAATTTTGCTTATTTTGACATAACTAGTAAACCGTAAGATATAGATAAAACATACTGTACGAAAATGTAGATATTGTAAACATATACAAGTTGTGTCATATAGTTTTTTTCTTAAAACGTTTTCGAGGTATTCCTTGTCATTAGTTTCAGTTGTGAAGTACTTATACTTTTCTGCGACGGAAGTGTCCGTTTCTCTTTTGTTCTACTCCTGGTCAACCAAAGAAGCGATTTGCAATGACAATCGCATAACGACAGCTTTTAAAACATCTGACTATCACTTAAGCCTAGTGCATTTCCTTAGTTCCAGTCTACTTATAAGGAACTAAGTAATATAATTCTGCTGATGTTTATTTCGATTAGCATGGTGATGAAAGAAGTAGTTTGTAGAGTAGCTAGAGGAAGTCATGTGAATGGAACATATCATATTTTTAAAGATCTGATGTGCTCCATTCACATGACTTTCTCTACATCTCTGAAACAAATTATTGTTAAAAAGCTTATGCTAATATTTACTTCAATCGGGAAAAAATTAGCACAAATAGTCTTATTAATTGCTTCCTTGCAAGTAGGAGCGAAATAAGGGAGAACCATACGTTAAAGTGATAGCCAAATGCTGGTTGCTATGCCACTGAAGTTCCTTTTTGGCATGGACAGGAGTTGACAAAATCCCGTATGAGAAACCTGTGTTTTTCAAGGCTGAAACCAAAAAGAAATAATATCTCAAAGAGGATCAACTGCACGAAAAAATGTATATAATATAAATTGTGTGTTTTAATGTGCTTTACATTTTTTGTGTATCAAGTTTTTATGTCTATCTCTTACGGTTTAGCAGTTATGCAAAATTCCTTAAAATTCATCCAGAATAAAGTAGTCTTCAGAGGCTATTACCAGAAAATTCAAAATTTTACATTTTATTTACCAGGTAAATATCTTTAATATAATATATTTTAATCAAAATTGTTAGAGCCATTTTTAAAAAAATAAAAAATTTCGAAAAATATTCCATGTAAAGGGTAGTTGGCGATAGGGGATTTTCTTTAAAATCTTCGTGTCGCATCCTTGGAAGATAACAAACTTAAATACCAATTCTGCATTCAACGATCTTTTCGTTTTTGAGCTATGCTTCCCACAGACGCGCGCGCACACACACACACACACACACAGACATACATACACGGACATTTTTCTAAAAATGCTTTTTTTGGATTCAGGAGAACTCAAAACATGTATTTCCGATGAAATCTCGGTATCGAATTTTTGGGTGCATTACAATACCTTCCCTATACACTATGTACATAGTACGTGTAGAGAAAGTAATACTCTGATGTGTTCCGTTCACATTAATTTCTCTACATCTCTGCAACAAATTATAGTTAAAAAGCGTAAACTTCTATATACTTCTTGCTAGTTTAGAAAAATTAGCAGAAATGGTCTTATTACTTGCTTCCTTGCAAATAGAAGGCAAATAAGATAGTACCATAGGTTAAAGTGACAGTCAAAAGCTGGTTGCTATGTGACTGAGATTCCTTTGTATGGACAGGAGTTGACAAATTCCGTATGAGAAAAGTATAAGTTTTACAAAGCTGAAACCAAAAACAAGGAATATCTAAAATACGATCAACTGAACGAAAAAATTGTATATGACATAAATTGTAAGCTTTACTGTGCTCTACATTTTTTGTCTGCTAAATATTTGTCCATCTCTTACGGTTTAGCAGTTATACAAAATTCCGAAAATTCACCCAGAAGAAAGTAGTCTTCAGAGACTATTCCCAGAAAATTCAAGATATACGTTTTATTTGTCAAGTAAATATCTTTAATATTTGACATTTTAGTCAAAATCGTTAGAGCCATTTTTAAGAAAATCACAATTTTCGAAAAATGTTCCATGTAAAGGGTAGTTAGGGGTGAGGGATTTTCTTGAAAATCTTCGTGTCGCATCCTTGGAAGATGCCAAACTTAAATACAAAATTTGGTATTTAACGGTATTTTCGTTTTTGAGCGGTGCTGTCCAAAGGCACACATACAGACACACACACACACACACACACACACACACACAGACACACACATGCACACACACGGACCTTTTTGTAAAAATGCTTTTTTTGGATTCATGGTGTCAAAAACGTATATTTCCGGTGAAATCTCGGTATCGAATTTTTGGGTGCATTACAATACCTTCTCTACACTATGTACTAGAGAAAGTAAAGAGTTCCGTGTGTGTGTTTGTGGACAGCATAGCCCAAAACCGAAAAGACCGTTATATACCAAACTTGGTATTTAAGTTTAGTGTCTTCCAAGGATGCGCCACGAAGATTTTCAAAAAAATTATCCCTCCACAAACTACCCTTTACATGGAAAACATTTCAAAAATTTTGATTTTCTTAAAAATAGCTCTAATGATTTTGATTAAAACCCCGTATTTTAAAGCTATTTACGTCCGAAATAAAATGTATATCTCGACTTTTTTGGGAATAGCCTTTGAAGACCTCTTTATTTCGGATGACTTTTGCCGAATTTCGCTTAACTGCTAAACCGTAAGAGATAGAAAAAAAATCACTGCACAAAAAATGTATATCACGACAAAACACACAATTTATGTCCTTTACGTTTTTGTTGTGGAGGTAACCGTTTCCGAGATATTCTTTGTTATTGGTTTCAATTGTGAAGTACTTAAACTTTTCTCAGACAGGAAGGGTCCGTTTTTCTTTTGTTCTACTCCTGGCCAAGCAAAGAAGTGATTTGTAAAGACAATCGCATAACGATAGCTTTTAAAACATTTGACAATCACTTTAGCATAGCGCATTCCCTTATTCCCTTCTACTTATAAGGAACTAAGTAATAAGAACATTC
Organism: Hymenopus coronatus; assembly: GCA_030762935.1. Lineage (NCBI taxonomy): Eukaryota > Metazoa > Arthropoda > Insecta > Mantodea > Hymenopodidae > Hymenopus > Hymenopus coronatus. The sequence continues at coordinate 123,908,926 of CM060894.1, read as the reverse complement.
TACTAACATTTATCTCGATTAGCGTTGTGTACAAAGAAGAAGAATCTTTTGTAGGAGGTTTGTAGAGCAGTTAGAGAAAGTCATGTGAGTGTAACACATCAGATTTTTTCCTCATAGGTCCAACGAAAATGAGAAAATGCATTTAACTAAAGTAATAGACAAATTCTTTTAAAATATGATTTCTATGTGATGATATTGAAGTTCCGTTCCTTTTCCATTGTCAAGAGATAAAAACATATCTGTGTTCCATTCACATGACTTTCTCTAGCTGTTCTGCTAACAATCCTAGAAAATATTATTCTTTTTAAATAATTCATTTACTAATGCTAATCCACATAAACATCAGCAGAATTTGCTCTTATTACTTACGCCTTTGTAACTAGAAAGGAAATAAAAGAATGCACTGGGATAAAGTGATAGTCAATTATTTTAAAAGCCGGTCGCTATATGAAATAATATAAAATTCGTTTCTATTTTCTTGCTAGGATTAAACAAAAGAGAGATGAAAAGAAAGGGAAGTTCCCGTTTGAGAAAAGTTTTGTAGTTAAAAAAATGAAACTAATAACACGGAATATCTCGGAGTCAGTTAACTCTACAGAAAAATGTACATGACATAAATTGTGTGTTTTAACGAAATCTACACGTTTGTGTGGTAATTTTTTATCTATCTCTTTTGGTTTACCAGTTATACAAAAGTTATACAAAAGTCATCCAGTATGATGAGAGACTGTTCCCAAAAAATTCAAGATATGCATTTCGTTTGTGACAAAAATATATTAAGCATATGGTATTTTAATCAAAATCCTTAGAGCCATTTTCGAAAAAATCAGAATGTTTGAAACATTTTCCAAATAAAGAGTAGCTGCGGCTGGGGGAATTTTTCTGAAAATCTTGTTGCCGCATCCTTACAAAACGTTGAACTTAAAAACCAAGTTTGGTATTTAACTGACATTTCATTTTTTATTGCAAAACGCGCTGAGCTTTTTCTAAAAATATTTTTTTCATCAAAGCATCCTAAAACATATATTTTCTGTGAAATCTCGGAATCGAATTTTTGGGTGAAATACAATACCTTCTGTGGCTACTATGTACCCTCAAAGACATTAAACTACGCCTGGAAATACTTATCATAAGACGAGGCCTTTTTGCTGATTCCACCCACGTCTTTCACCTGTTTGCTATGCTCTTAAAATTGTATTGGACAGGCCATTGTTACCGAAGTTGAATACGGCACGTAACTTGCGACAAATTGAGTTGCAAACTGGTGATCTGGTTGGACAATACTCCACCCCCTTCACCGGGGGTTACAAAATGAGGTTAATGTTTTCTGGGTGCTACATACTGATGTTCTAATGCCAAGATAATGCGCGCACATGGTAGACTAAATCAATACACTGCTTATACAAGTGAACCTGTTCTAAGGGAGTGTTAAGGGGGTTGAAGGGTGAAGGGGTGTGTTGTCCAATCGGTTTTGCATTTTCTTACCCGCGTGTAATGTTGTACCACAATGGCACCAATGATAATCGAGGAAAGATCCGTCAAACGTTCACATGCTCAGCAAAATCACAGTGCCAGCGTTTTACTTTCTCTACAGGTACTGTGTATAGTGTATAGAGAAGGTATTGCATTCCAACCAAAAATGCAATACCGAGATGTCACAGGAAATATACGTTTTAGGGTCCTCTGTATAAAAAAGAGCATTTTTGGATAAAGGTCTGTGAGTGTGAGTGTGTGTGTGTGTCCGTGTGTCTCTGAACACGATAACATAATTACGAAAAGACATTAAAATACCAAATTGGTATGTAAGTTTAGTATCTTCCAAGGATGCGACACAAAGATTTTGAGAAATATCCTCCCACCCCAAAATACCCTTTTCATGGAAAAATATTCGATAATTTTGATTTTCTCAAAAATGGCTCTAAGGATTTTGTTTAAAATACCGTATATTAAAGACATTTACACGACAAATAAAATGCTTATCTTGAATTTTCTGAATAACCTCTCAAGACCTCTTTATTCTGAATGAATTTTGTTGGATTTTGCATAGCTGTAAACCGTAAGAGATTGAAAAAAACTTACTACACAAAATATTTAGATCTCGTTGAAACACACGATTTATTTCAAATACAATTTTTTTCGTGGAGTTCGCTGCTTTTTAGATATTCCTTGCTACTGGTTTCCATATTAGAAAATCTGATGTGTTCCATTCATATGACTTTTTCTACATATCTGCAACAAATTATTGTTAAAAAGCTTATGCTTCTATTTACTTCGTGCTAATCGAGAAAAAATAGCAGAAATAGTCTTATTACTTGCTTTCTTGTAAGTACAAGCGAAATAAGGGTGTACCATAGCTTCAAGTGATTGACAAAAGCTGGTTGCTATGTAACTGAAGTTCCTTTGATTGTATGGACATGAGTTGACAAATTCCTGTATGAGAAAAGTTTTAAAGTTTTTCCAAGCTGAAACAGAAAACAAGGAATATCTATAAGCGATCAACTCCACGAAAACAATGTATGTAACATAAATTGTGTGTTGTAAAGTGATCTACATTTTGCGTATGGTAAGTCTTTGTCTATCTCTTACGGTTTAGCAGTTACACAAAATTCCGTAAAATTGATCCAGAATAAAATAGTCTTCAGAGGCTATTCCCAGAAAATTCAAGATTATATATTTTATTTATCAAGTAAATATCTTTAATATAGGTACGATATTTTAATCAAAATCGTTAAAATCAATACTTTCGAAAAAAGTTCCGAGTAGAGGATAGTTGCGTTTGGGGGGATTTTCTTGAAAAGTTTGGTATTCAACGGTCTTTTCGTTTTTGAGCTTTGCTGTCCACAGACACATATGGACCTTTTTCTGAAAATGCTTTTTTTTGGGGGGGGGACCCTAAACGTGTATTTCCGCTGAAATCTCGGTATAGAATTTTTGGGTGGGATGCAATACCTTCTCTATACACTATTTACATAGTACGTGTAGAGAAAGTAAAAATAACAACTTTTTTCACACGGGAATTTGTGAACTCGTGTCAATGCAAAGAAACGGAATTCATCCACATGGAAGCCAGCTTTTAGAAGATTTGAGTATCGTTTTTGTCTAGTGTATCCAATCTTTTCCTTTCTATTTACAATGAAACGCAATTATAGTTTCCTATTTAACAATAAACCAATAGTAAAGAATATCTCGGAAAAGTAAATTCCACAAAAAATATATAGGTATTTGATATAAATTGGGTGCTTCAACCAGATCTATATTTTTTGTGTTCTAAGAATTTGTCAATTTCCTACGGTTTATCAGGTATTCAAAAGTCATTAGATGAAGGAGACTTCAGAGGTTATTTGCAGGCAATTAAAAATATACATTTCTTTTGTCATATATATCTTAAACATTTGGCAATAAGGGAGTACCATGGGTTAAAGTGTTAGTCAAAAGCTGGTTGCCATGTGACTGAAGTTCGTTTATTTGTGTGGACAGAAGTTCACAAATTCCTGTATGAGAAAAGTGTGTTTTTTAAAGCTGAAAACAAAAACAAGGAATGTCTCAAAAACGATCAATTCCAGAAAAAAATGTTTATAATACAAAATATTTTGTCTATGTATTACGGTTTAGCAGTTATGCAAAATTTCGTAAAATTCATCCAGAATAAAGTAGTCTTTTGAGGTTATTTCCAGAAAATTCAAGATACCTATATATTTTATTTGTCAGCTAAATATCTTTAATATATGGTATTTAATCAAAATTGTTAGAACCATTTTTAATAAAATCAAACATTTCAAAACATGTTTCATATACAGGGTAGTTTGGGGTGGGGGGATTTTTCTCAAAATTTTCGTGTCGCATTCCTGTAAGATAGTAAACTTAAATACAAGTTTGGTATTTTACCGACTTTTCGTTTTTGAGTTATCGTGTTCACAAACACACGGACACCCACACACACACACACACACACACACATACATACGGACCCTTTTCTGAAAATTCTTTTTTTTGAATACATGGGACCCTAAAACATTTATTTTCGTAGAAACCTCGGTATCGAATTTTTAGGTGAAGTGTAATACCTTCTCTATACACTATGTACATAGTACGTGTAGAGAAAGTAAAAATGCATTTTAGAACATGCCCGTGTGTGTGTGTGCGGGAAACATAGCTCAAAAACGAAAAATCTGTTAAATACCAAACTTGGTATTTAGTTCAGTATCTTCTAAGGATGCGGCATGAACATTTTCAGGAATGTTCCACACCTCTAACTACCCTTTACATGAAACGGTTTTGGAAAATTTTGAGTTTTTCAAAAATGGCTCTAACGATTTCGATTTAAAAAATCATATTCTTAATATATTATTATGACAAACAAAATGTTTATCTTGAATATTCTGGAAATAGCTTCTAAAAACATCTTCATTTTAGGTTGCATTTTGTATAATTTTATATAAATTTCTTTCTTTTTAGGAAACTTTATATTCATTGGTATATGTTTTATGATTATTTATGATTTTTTTTTTTGAAGGTAGACTTCAGCAAAAATTGTACTCAGGTAAACCGCAAGAAATAGACAAAAATTTACCATACACAAAATGTAGATCTCGTTAAATCACACACTTAATGTCGTATACTTTTTTATGTAGAGTTAACTGTTTCCGAGATAATCCGTGTTAATGGTTTCAGTTTTAAGCTACTTTACGTTTTCTCAAACTCGAAGTCATCTTTCTGTTCGACTCTCTTTTGTTTACTTTATCGTAGCAAGCAAGAGATTTTCAATTGTTTCACATAGCGAATGTCTTATGAAACTGTCGCTTAGCCTAGTACATTAGCTTATTTCCCTTCTGCTTAAAAAGAAGCAAGCAATAATAAATTCTGCTAATCATTTCTATCCCAATTATCATGGTGGAGATAAAGAATAATCTCTTTAAGAAAAGTTTGTTTCCAGAATAGTTAGAGAAAGGCCTATCTGTGAATGGAACACATCATACTTCAGTTTTCTCTACACGTACTATGTTAATAGTGTATAGAGAAGATATTGCACTCCACCCAAAAATTCGACACCTAGATTTCACTGGAAATACATGTTTTGGGTCTCCCTGAATCAAAAAAAAAAAATAAAGCACTTTTGGTAAAAGGTCTGTGCATGTGTGTGTCTATGTGTCTACCTATGTGTCTGTGGACAGCATAGCTCAAAAACGGAAAGACCGTTAACTACCAAAGTTGGTATTTAAGTTTGGTATCTTCCAAGGATGCAACACGAAGATTTTCAAGAAAATCCCCCCGCACCCAAATCCCCTTTACATGGAACTTTTTTTTCTTTTTTTTTTAAAATTTATTTTCTTTTAAATGGCTCTAACGATTTTGAATAAAATCTGTTATATTAAAGATATTTAATACCAAATAAAATGTATATCTTGAATTTTTTTGGGAATAACCTCTAAAGACCTCTTTATTCTGGGTGATTTGTACTGAATTTTGCATAACTGGTAAACCGTAAAATATAAACAAAAAATTAGCATACAAAAATGTAGATCACGATTAAACACACAATTTATGTCATAAACATTTTTTTCGTGGAGTTGGACGTTTATGAGATATTCCTTGTTATTGATTTTTTGCTTTGAAAAACTTATACTTTTCTCATACAGGAATTTGTCAACTCCTGTCCACACAAAGGAACATCAGTCACATAGCAACCAGCTTTTGGCTATCACTTCAACCTATAGTACTGCCTTATTTCGGTTCTACTTACAAGGAGGCAAGTAATACGATATTTCTGCTAATTTTTTCTCGATTAGCATGAAGTAAATAGAAGCACAAGCTTTTTAACAATAATCTGTTGCAGAGATGTAGAAAAAGCCATGTGAAGGGAACATATCAGATTTTTATACAATGCTATACCGCACTGTGCGGTAGGTAATCATAAAAGCGTTTTCTGAAATCATCGTTTGCTTGAGAAGTTCACTTAAATCGCAAATGTTTATATTACTGGGCAGAGTATCAGTTGTGCAAAAAATATAGCTTCAGCACCAGCAGCGGTAGCGGAGGCGGCGTTGGTCGGGGAGGGGCGGTGACGTGGTGGTAGAAGTAGTAATAGTAGTAATGATGATAATAATAAAAATCCAAAAGCCGTTGACAAGGACAAACCCAGATTTAAGAGTCTCGACAGTCTTTTTAAAGCAATGCTGACCTTTCTTGTTTAGCGCCAGAGGAAAATGGATGTGCCGTTTCTCAAGCATAAGAGAGTGAACCTGGTTGGCATACGTCGCTAGTTATTATTCCTAGGATCACTTGCACAGACAAAAAGTGTCATTAGTGTTTTACCTTTGCCATATTCATCTACTAATGTTCTACATCCGTCTAACATAACCAGCACCTGGAATTGTTTCTCGGATTACATACCATAAAAATCTGATGTGTACCATTCACATGACTCTCTACATCTCTGCAACAAATTATTGTTAAAAAGCTTATTTACTTCATGCTAATGGAGTAAAAATTAACAGAAGCTGTCTTATTACTTGCTTCATTGTAAGTGGAAGAGAAATAAGGGAGTACCATAGGTTAAAGTGAGAGTTAAAGCTGGTTGCTATGTGACTGAAGTTCCTTTATTTATATACATAACGAGTTGAAAATTTCTGTATGAGAAAAGTATAAGTTTTTTAAAGCTGAAACTAAAAACAAGCAATATCTAAAAAACGACCAACACCTCGAAAAAATGAATATAACATACATTGTATATTTTAAAGTGCTGTACATTTTTTGTGTGATACGTTTTTGTGTATCTCTTATAATTTACCAGTTATGCAAAATTCTGTAAATTCATCAGTGGCTATTCCCAGAAAATTCAAGATATGCATATTATTTGCCAGGTAAATAATATATCGTTAGAGCCATTTTTGAGAAAATCAAATGTTTCGATAAAAGCTCCATATAAAGGGTAGTTGGGGGTGGCGGGATTTTCTTGAAAATCTTCGTGTCGCATCGTTGCTAGATACCAAACTTAAATACAAAGTTTGGTATTTAATGGTCTTATCGTTTTTGAGCTATGGTGCCCACACACACACACACACACACACACACACACACATACATACACACAGACCCACACATACACAGATACACACACAGACCCACACACACACAGACCCACACACACACACAGTCCCACACAACACAGACATACACAGACCCCCACAAACACACACACAGATCCACACACACAGACACACACACACACTCACAGACCCACACACACACACAGTCCCACACAACACAGACATACACAAACCCCCACAAACACACACACAGATCCACACACTCAGACACACACACACAGACCCACACACACACACAGACACTCACAGACCCACACACACACACAGACCCACACACACAGACCCACACACACAGACCCACACACACACACACACACTCAGACCCACACACACAGACACACACACAAGGACCCACACACTCACACACACACAGACACATACACACACAGACCCCCACACACACACAGACCCACACACACACCCATACACACAGACACATACACACACAGACCCACACATACACAGACCCACACACACAGAACCACACACACCCTGACCCACACATACAGACCCACACACATAGACCCATACACAAGACACATACACAGACAGACCCACACACTCACAGACCCACACATACACAGACCCACACACACAGACCCACACACACACAACAGACCCACACACACAGACCCAGACACACAGATCCATACACACAGACACATACACACACAGACCCACACACTCACAGACCCACACATACACAGACCCACACACACAGACCCACACACACACAACAGACCCACACACACAGACCCAGACACACACACAGACCCAGACACACACACAGTCCCACACACACAGACCCAGACACACACACAGACCCAGACCCACACACACACACACACACACGGACCTTTTTTCAGATGTTTTTTTTTTTTTTTTTTAAGATCAGGCGACCCAAACCGGTGAAATCTCGGTATCGAAGTTTTGGGTACAATACAATACCTTCTCTACAGATACACTACGTACATAGTACGTGTACAGAAAGTAAAAATCTGATGTGTTCCATTCAAATGACTTTCTCTACATCTCTGCAACAAATTATTATTAAAACCCTCTTGCTTCTATTTACTTCATGCTAATCAACAAAAAATTAGAAAAAAATAGTCTTATTACTTGCTTCCTTGTACTTAGAAGCGAAATAAGGGAGTACCATAGGTTAAAGTGATAGTCAAAAGCTGGTTGCTATGTGACTGAAGTTCCTTTGTTTGTATGGACAGGATTTGTCAAAGTCCTGTATGAGAAAAGTATAAGTTTCTCAAAGCTGAATCCAAAAACAAGGAATATCTCAAAAACGGTCAACTCCATGAAAAAAATGTGTATAAGATAAATTGTGTATTTTAAAGTGTTCTACATTTTTGTGTGCTAAGTTTTTGTCCATCTCTTACGGTTTAGTAGTTATACAAAATTCCTTGAAATTGATCCAGAATAACGTACTCTTCATAGGCTATTCCCAGAAATTACAGGATATACATTATGTTTGCCAGGTAAATATCTTTAATATATGATATTTTAATCAAAATCGTTAGAGCCATTATTAAGAAAATCAAAATTTTCGAAAAAAGTTTCAGTTAAAGGGTAGTTGGGGGTGAGAGGATTTTTCTCAAAAACTTCGTTTCGCATCCCTGGAAGATGCTAAACTTAAATACCAAGTTTAGGACTTTATCAACTTTTGGTTTTTGAGTTATCGTATTCACAGGCATATGGACACACACACACGGACCTTTTTCTGAAAATACTTTATTTGGATACAGGGGACCCTAAAACATATATTTCCGGTGAAATCTCGGTATCGATTTTTGGTGGAGTGCAATACCTTCTCTATACACCATGTACATAGTACGTGTAGAGAAAGTAAAAATATGATGTGTACCATTCACATTACTTTCTCTACATCTTTGCAACATATTATTCTTAAAAAGCTTATACTTCTATTTACTTAATGCTAGTCAGAAAAAAATAGCAGAAATAGTCTTATTACTTGTTTCCTTGTAAGTAGAAGTGAAATAAGGAAGTGCCATAGGTTAAAGTGATAGTCAAAAGCTGGTTGCTATGTCACTGAAGTTCCTTTGTTTATATGGACAACAGTTGACAAATTCCTGTGTGAGAAAGTTTATGAACTCCGCGAAAAAAATGTGTATAACAAAAGTTGTGTGTTTTAACGTGCTCTACATTTTTTGCGCAGTAAGTTTTTGTCCATCTCTTACGGTGTAGTAGTTATTCAAACTTCAGTAAAATTCACTCAGAATAAACTAATCTTCAGAGGCTTATCCCAGAAAATTCAAGATATACATTTTATTTTTCAGGTAAATATCTTAAGTATAAGAGATTTAATCAAAATCGTTACAGTCATTTTTGAGAAAATCGAAATTTTCGAAAAAAATTCCATATAAAGGGTAGTTTGGGGTCGGGCGATTTTTCTCAAAATCTTCGTGTGGCATCCCTGGAAGATATTAAACTTAAATACCAAGTTTGGTATTTTACCGGCTTTTCGTTTTTGAGTTTTCGTGTTTTCAGACACGCAGACCTTTTTCCGAAAATGCTTTTTTTAGATACTAAAAGATATATTTCCGGTGAAATCTCGGTATCGAATTTTTGGGTGGAGTGCAACGCCTTCTGTATACAGTTCGTATAGAGAAAGTAAAAAGCATTACTAAGCGGAAGGGAACTCGTTTTAAATATTATAACCTACAAGTCTAGTCATTGTGAAGGACCTGCGTTACCTCAGATCCTTCTTTAATATCTATAGTTTGCATTACTTTTCGTCTTCGCATATGCACAATTATTTTACTATCTTCGACTCCAAACCTTTCACTATTTCTCTGAATGCAACTCATATTTTCTTCTCCTCTGTAGTTGCTACTTTACTTGTCCTTCGCTCATGCTTTCCAAAACAGGTGTAAAGCTTTTTGTTGTCAGATATACGTGCTTTTTACTTCTGCATAACTACAATTCATATTCGTGTTGTTGCTTTTTATAACTTTCTCTGCACGTACTATGTACATAGTGTATAGAGAAGGTATTGCACTCCACCCAAAAATTCGATACCGAGATTTCACCGGAAATATATGTTTTAGGGTCCCCTGTATCCAAAAAAGTTATTTTTAGAAAAAAGTCCATGTTTCCGTGTGTCAATGTGTCCGTGTGTCTGTGAACATGATAACTCAAAAACGAAAAGTCGGTAAAATACGAAACTTGGTATTTAAGTTTAGTATCTTCCAGGAATGCGACACAAAGATTTTGAGAAAAATGCCCCCGCACCAAACTACCCGTTACATGGAACTTTTTTCGAAAATTTTGATTGTCTAAAGAATGGCTCTAACGATTTTTATTAAAATATCGTATATTAAGGATATTTACCTGACAAAATGTATATTTTGAATTTTCTAGGAATAGCCTCTGTAGACTACTTTATTCTGTGTGAATTTCACGAAGTTTGTATAACTGCTAAACCGTAAGAAATGAACAAAAAATTACCACACGAAAAATGTAGAGCACTTTAAAAGACACAATTTTTGTTGCATACATTTTTTTCGTGGAGTAGATGGTTTTTTAGGTATTCCTTGTTTTTGGTTTCAGCTTTTAAAAACTTAACTTTTCTCACACAGGAATTTGTCACCCCTGTCCATACAAACAAAGGAACTTCAGTCACATAGCAACCAGCTTTTGGCTACCACTTTAATGTATGATACTCCCTTATTTCTCTTCTACTTACAAGGCAGCAATAATAAGACTATTTCTGCTAATTTTCTGTCGATTAGTATGAAATAAATATGAGCATAAGCTTTTTAACAATAATTTGTTGCAAGGATGTAGAGAAAGTCATGTGACTGGAACATGTCAGATTTTAATCATCTCATCGCTAAAACAAAGAAATCGTTATTAAACGTTTATTTACAATAAAAATATCACAAACATGTGACATTTCACAGGTTAGCTCCAGGAAAATTATATGCATGATATTTTTATTTTAGATTCATTGATTTGTTGTTGCTGGCGCTTAGAGCAAAAGCGAATTATATCTACGTCTGAAATGTAGGCGAAGAAAATGTTTTCCTTATTGTATCGGGGATTCACAAGTTGGAAGCAGCCGGCGATTGGCCAAGTAGTTGCTGAAGACAGTCCCACCCTAGTGACAGAGTCTCTATTTAAACAAAGAGCCTTACGTTAACGATCTATTTGTTGTGCTGCAACTTACGGAGGTTTTGCGTCACAGGCTGTTACTGTCAAAAGTGGCATTTAACAAGCCAGGTGTGTTTTATCTTACGGAAGTGCTGCGTCACAAGATTGTTGGTGCTAAGCGTGACAAGTCAGGTGTGTTTAATTTTACGGGAGGATTCTGTCACACGTTTGTTGATAAGAGTGGCAAGTCAGGTGTGTTTAATTCTACGGGAGGATTCTGTCACACGTTTGTTGATAAGAGTGGCAAGTCAGGTGTGTTTAATTCTACGGGAGGATTCTGTCACACGTTTGTTGATAAGAGTGGCAAGTCAGGTGTGTTTAATTCTACGGGAGGGTGCTGCGTACGTTTGTTGATAAGAGTGACAAGTCAGGTGTGTTTAATTTTACGGGAGGGTACTGTCGTACGTTTGTTGATAAGAGTGGCAAGTCAGGTGTGTTTAATTCTACGGGAGGGTGCTGCGTACGTTTGTTGATAAGAGTGACAAGTCAGGTGTGTTTAATTTTACGGGAAGATTCTGTCACACGTTTGTTGATAAGAGTGACAAGTCAGGTGTGTTTAATTTTACGGGAAGATTCTGTCACACGTTTGTTGATAAGAGTGGCAAGTCAGGTGTGTTTAATTTTACAGGAGGATTCTGTCACACGTTTGTTGATAAGAGTGACAAGTCAGGTGTGTTTAATTTTACGGGAAGATTCTGTCACACGTTTGTTGATAAGAGTGACAAGTCAGGTGTGTTTAATTTTACGGGAGGGTGCTGTCACACGATTGTTGATAAGAGTGACAAGTCAGGTGTGTTTAATTCTACGGGAGGTTCCTGTCACACGTGAATTTGGTAAAGATGACAAGTCAGGTATGTTTAAATTTACGGGAGGAGTCTGCTGATGATAAGAATAGCATGTCAGGTGTATTTAATTTTACGGGAGGATGTTGTCACTCGTTTGTTGATAAGAGTGACAAGACAGGTGTATTTAATTTTACGGGAGGGTGCTGTCACTTGTTTTTTGATAAGAGTGACAAGTCAGGTGTGTTTAATTTTACGGGAGGGTGCTGTCACTCGTTTGTTGATAAGAGTGACAGGTCAGGTGTGTTTAATTTTACGGGAGGGTACTGTCACGTGTTTGTTGATAAGAGTGACAGGTCAGGTGTGTTTAATTTTACGGGAGGGTGCTGTCACTCGTTTGTTGATAAGAGTGACAAGTCAGGTGTGTTTAATTTTACGGGAGGGTGCTGTCACTCGTTTGTTGATAAGAGTGACAAGTCAGGTGTGTTTAATTTTACGTGAGGGTTCTGTCACTCGTTTGTTGATAAGAGTGACAGGTCAGGTGTGTTTAATTTTACGGGAGGGTGCTGTCACTCGTTTGTTGATAAGAGTGACAAGTCAGGTGTATTTAATTTTACGGGAGGGTGCTGTCACTTGTTTTTTGATAAGAGTGACAAGTCAGGTGTGTTTAATTTTATGTGAGGGTACTGTCACGTGTTTGTTGATGATAAGAGTGACAAGTCAGTCAAGAGTGACAGGAGTTGACAAATTCCTGTATGAGAAAAGTAAGTTTTTTAAAATTGAAACCAAAAAGAAGGAATATCTCAAAACCGACCAACTCCACGAAAAAAATGTATATAACATAAATTGTGTGTTTTAATGTGCTCTACAATTTTTGTGTAGTAAGTTTTTGTCCATCTCTTACGGTTTAGCAGTTATTCAAAATTCAGTAAAATTCATCCAGAATAAACTAATCTTCAGAGGCTATTCCCAGAAAATTCAAGAGGTACATTTTATTTGTCAGGTAAATATCTTTAATATAGGAAATTTTAATCAAAATCGTTAGAGCCCTTTTTGAGAAAATCAAAATTTTGGAAAAAAGTTCCATGTAAAGGGTAGTTGCGGGTGGGGGAATTTTTCTCAAAATCTTCGCGTCGCATCCCTGGAAGATACTAAACTTAAATACCAAGTTTGGTATTTTACCGACTTTTCGTTTTTGAGTTATCGTGTTCACAGACACACGGACACTCACACACACACACACACACACACACACGCACACACACACACGCACACACACACAAACACACGCGCGCGGACCTTTTTGTGAAAATGCTTTTTGTGTATATTGGGGACCTAAAACATATATTTCCGGTGAAATCTCGGTATCGAATTTTTGGGTGGAGTGCAATACCTTCTCTATACACTATGTACATAGTGCGTATAGAGAAAGTAAAAAAGCCAGAAGTGCAGCTCTGGGTTTCCCAAAGTAACAGCACTGACTCGATTTCTCGCTCTCAATGCGGCGATGCGACGTACATAAACATCCAGTACATATTGAGGTCATGCGACTTTCCCTTGTGTTGCGCCAACTGAAACGTCATTCGACATGGTTTTGGTTTCGCTCGCCACAGAATCGCGCACGACTCGTGACGTGTTGTACAAATGCTTTCATTTAACTCAATGTCCTCTCAGATCATGTTGCTCGATACAGAATCGTGCATGACTGGCGACGTGTGGTACAACTCCTTTCATTTAACTCAATCTCCTCTCAGATCATGTTGCTCGATACAGAATCGTGCATGACTGGCGACGTGTTGTACAAATGCTTTCATTTAACTCAATGTCCTCTCAGATCATGTTGCTCGATACAGAATCGTGCATGACTGGCGACGTGTTGTACAAATGCATTCATTTAACTCAATGTCCTCTCAGATCATGTTGCACGACACAGAATCGTGCACGACTCGCGACGTGTGGTACAAATGCTTTCATTTAACTCAATGTCCTCTCAGATCATGTTGCTCGACACAGAATCGCGCACGACTTGCGACGTGTGGTACAAATGCATTCATTTAACTCAATGTCCTCTCAGATCATGTTGCACGACACAGAATCGTGCACGACTCGCGACGTGTGGTACAAATGCATTCATTTAACTCAATGTCCTCTCAGATCATGTTGCACGACACAGAATCGTGCACGACTCGCGACGTGTGGTACAAATACTTTCATTAACTCAATGTCCTCTCAGATCATGTCGCTCGATACAGAATCGTGCACGACTCGCGACGTGTGGTACAAATACTTTCATTAACTCAATGTCCTCTCAGATCATGTTGCTCGCCACAGAATCGCGCACGACTCGCGACGTGTTGTACAAATGCTTTCATTTAACTCAATGTCCTCTCAGATCATGTTGCTCGATACAGAATCGTGCATGACTGGCGACGTGTGGTACAACTGCTTTCATTTAACTCAATGTCCTCTCAGATCATGTTGCTCGATACAGAATCGTGCATGACTGGCGACGTGTGGTACAACTGCTTTCATTTAACTCAATGTCCTCTCAGATCATGTTGCTCGATACAGAATCGTGCATGACTGGCGACGTGTTGTACAAATGCATTCATTTAACTCAATGTCCTCTCAGATCATGTTGCTCGACACAGAATCGTGCACGACTGGCGACGTGTGGTACATCTGCTTTCATTTAACTCAATGTCCTCTCAGATCATGTTGCTCGCCACAGAATCGCGCACGACTCGCGACGTGTTGTACAAATGCTTTCATTTAACTCAATGTCCTCTCAGATCATGTTGCTCGATACAGAATCGTGCATGACTGGCGACGTGTGGTACAACTGCTTTCATTTAACTCAATGTCCTCTCAGATCATGTTGCTCGATACAGAATCGTGCATGACTGGCGACGTGTGGTACAACTGCTTTCATTTAACTCAATGTCCTCTCAGATCATGTTGCTCGATACAGAATCGTGCATGACTGGCGACGTGTTGTACAAATGCATTCATTTAACTCAATGTCCTCTCAGATCATGTTGCTCGACACAGAATCGTGCACGACTGGCGACGTGTGGTACAACTGCTTTCATTTAACTCAATGTCCTCTCAGATCATGTTGCTCGACACAGAATCGCGCACGACTTGCGACGTGTGGTACAAATGCATTCATTTAACTCAATGTCCTCTCAGATCATGTTGCTCGATACAAAATACGCTTGAATAAATGGGACCTATCTTCATTAAAATTTAACACACATACACACATATATTGTCACGCACTCACATCGCCATCCCCCCCCCCCAACACAGGATTATTATGGTTAACCTGCTTGGTCATATCGGACGATTAATGAAGTTGGTGAAATGATACTCAAATGATCTCGGAGTCCATAGAGCTTAAAGTTGCTCGACATTGGTCTTCTCAGGATGAGGGAAAATCCCGAAAAAAAAAAATCTTACTCGATAACTCACCCTAAGCGAAATTCCAACTCGCAACCTGTTGAATGTGAGGCAAACACGCTACCACCACACTACCCAGGCGGGCAGGACTTTTTTTGTTCTTTATCATTTAGATTTTAAAATATTCTAATTTTAACTTTAGGATACCCATTTAAAGTAGCCGGTTAAGAACTTGCTTTTTACTTTCTCTACCACATACAAAATAGGTACAGGAGGTATTACAAACCAAACATTCGTGACTGAAATTTCATTAGATGTACACGTTTTGAGATATCATCGATCCTCCAAAATTAATTTTAGAAAAAATTCAGCTCGCGCTTGTGTGTATCCGTTTGTGTGTGTGTGTGTGTGTGTGTGTGTGCGCGCGCGCGCGCGTGTGTGTATGTCTATTATACTGTGAGCAGCAACTCTCAAAAACAAAAATTCGGTAAAACAAACTTGTTATTTACGTTTAGCATCTTACAACATTGGGATACGAAGCTTTTTGAAGAAAATGCGCCACCCCAAAGTACCTTTTATGGACCGAGCCAGCTGGCTCAGACATTAGACCAAAGAAGTTTGGTCAGATTTGAGGCATGGGCTTCTAGCGTCGAGAAGAACTGCTTGGAAACTGTAAGGGACTCTCCATGGTGGCTTCCACCTCCTTTCCGGTTTCGGCCGCCCGCTGTAATTACCCTCATCTCATCCTCTTGGGGTTTGACGTACAATAAACCAATTACCGCAATGTGGAATCCCCTCCAAAATCACACACACGCATTTTATATGGCATATGTTTTAACATTCATAGTTTTTAAAGATGGCTCAAACGATTATGATAAAAATACTATATATTTAAGATATCTTAACACTATGGAATGTGAATTTTCTGCGACTAGCCTTTGAAATCATCTGCATTCTGAATGACTTTTACATGACTGATAAATGTAGGAGAAAATTACTACACAAAAAAAAAAAACTGATGTTTTCCATTCACCTGACTTTCTCTATATCTCTGCAACAAATTATTGTTAAAAAACTTATGCTTTTATTTACTTCTAGCTAATCGAGAAAAATTAGCAGAAATAGTCTTATTACTAGCTTCCTTGTAAGTAGAAACGAAATAAGGGACTAACATAGTTTAAAGTGATAGTCAAAAGCTGGTTGCTATGTGACTGCAGTTCCTTTGTTTGTATGGACAGGAGTTGACAAATACCTGTATGAGAAATGTATGTTTTTTTAAAGCTGAAATAAAAAACAAGGAATATTTAAAAAACGTTCAACTCCACGAAAAAAACTGTATATAACAAAAACTGTGTGTTTTAAAGTGCTCTACATTTTTTGTCCATCTCTTACGGTTTAGCAGTTATGCAAAATTCCACAAAATTCATCCAGAATAAAGGGATATTCAGACGCTATTCCCAGAAAATTCAAGACATACATTTTATTCGGGCTGCAAATAGCTTAAATATACGTGATTTTAATCAAAATCGTTAAAACCATTTTTAAGAAAATCAAAATTTTCGAAAATTTTTCCATGTAAAACGTAGTTTGTGGTGGCGTGATTTTCTTGGAAATCTTCGTGTCGCATCCTTGGAAGATGCTATACCTAAATACCAAGTTTGGTATTTAACGGTCTTTTCGCTTTTGAGCTATGTTGTCCACAGACACACACACACGCACGGACCTTTCTCTAATTTTTATTTTTTTTTTTGATTCAGGGGGTCCTGAAACATGTATTCCCGACGAAATCTCGGTATCGAATTTTTGGGTGGAATACAATACTTCCTCTATATACTATGTACATAGTACGTGTAGAAAAATTAAACATTCGTTTTTATTATAAATATACACATTCACATCAAACACCGTTAAATACCAAACTTGGTATTTAAGTTTGGTATCTCTCAAGGATGCGACATGAAGGCTTACATAGAACTTTTTTCGACAGTTCTGATTTTCTCAAAAATGGCTGTAACGATTTTGACTAAAATATTGCATATTACATATATTTACATGCCAAATGAAATGTATATCTTGAATTTTCTGGGAATATCCTCTGAAGACTACTTTATTCTGGATCAATTTTACGGACTTTCGCATAACAGTTAAACCGTAAGAGATTGGACAAAAGCCTACCACACAAAAAATGTAGAGCACGCTAGAACACACAATTTATGTTATATACATTTTTCGTGGAGTTGGTCGTTTTTCAGATATTCCTTGTTTTTGGTTTCAGCTTTGAAAAACTTATACTTTTCTCATATAGGAATTTGTCAACTCCAGCCAATACAAAGGAACTTCAGTCACATAGGAACAAGCTTTTGACTATCACTTTAACCTATGGTACTCCCTTATTACGCTTCTACTTACAAGGAAGACTAATAGAGACTATTTCTGCAAATTATTCCTCGATTATAATGAAATAAATGGAAGCATAAGCTTTTTAACAGTAATTTGTTGCAGAGATGTAGAGAAAGTCATGTGAATGGAACACATCAGATTTTTTTTATATAAAGTGAAAACGAATACAGACAGTTCTGTATTCTCCACAACAGATCGGGAATTATCTGTACCAACATTGGAATCGCCATTCTAGGTGAACAGCTGCGCAGAAGCCTATTTTCGTTCTTCCGTTCTACACATTCTGTGAATAAGATATCCACGGCTAAACAAATCTGATTTTTCCATTCACATGTCTTTGTAACGAGCTATTCTTACAAAAGCTTATTCTTTCGTCTATTTCATGCTAATGGAGAAAACATTAGCAGAAGTCGTTTAATTATTTAGTTCCCTATAAGTAGAAAAGAAATAAAGTAACACACTAGGCTAAAGCGATAATCAATATCTTAAAAGCTGGCTACTATATGATTGAAATTTGGCTTTCTTTCCATGGCGAGGAGTAAAACAAAAGAAAAAGGAACGACAAATTCCCGTTTGAGAAAAGTCAAACCATTTTAAAATTGAAACCAATATCAAGGAATAACTCGGAAATGAGTAGGTAACTCAAAAAAGTATATGACATCAATTATTTGTTTTAACGAAATTTGCATTTTTTGTGTAGTAAGTTTTTGTCATGTTTTACGGGGTACCAACTATGCAAAAGTCACCCAGAATGAAGAGCTCTTTCGAAGCTGTTTCCAGAAAAAACAAGATTTACATTTTGTCATACAAATAGCTTTCATATATGCTTTTTAATCAAAATCCTTTGAGCCATTTTGGAGAAAATCAAAATTTTAGAAAAAGTTCCCTTGTAAAGTGTAGTTTGGGTGGTGGGATTTTCTTGAAAATCTTCGTGCTGCATCCGTGGCAGATGCTGAACTTGAATGTCAGGTTTAGTATTTAATCGACTTTTCGTTTTGAATTATGCTATCCTCACACACACACACACACACACACACACACACACACACACACCCGCGCGCGCATACACATACACACAGATCTGTTATTTAATTTTTTTTTTTTTTTATTTAAGGGTCCTCAAATATCTACTATGCACATTGTGCACACAAGCCAGAGAAAGTAATAATAGAAAAAAACATCTGATTAAACCAGTGGCACAATTATAAGTTTATAAAGATAAAAATTAAAAATAATCGGATGTGTTCCATTTACATGGCTTTCTCTATATCTCTGCAACAAATTATTGTTAAAAAGATTATGCTTCTGCGAAATTCATGCTAATCGAGAAAAACTTAGCACAAATGGTATTATTACTTGCTTCCTTGAAAGTAGGAGAGAAATAAGGGAGTACCATAGGTTAAAGTGATAGTCAAAGGCTGGTTGCTATGTGACTGAAGTTCCTTTGTTTGTATGGACAGGAGTTGACAAATTCCCGTATGAAGAAAGTAAGTTTTTTAAAGAAAATCAAAAACAATAAATAATTCATAAACGATCAACTCCACGAAAAAAATGTATATAACATAAATTGTGTGTTTTAACGCCCTCTACATTTTTATTGGCAATTTTTTGTCCATCTCTTGCAGTTACGCAAAATTCCATAAAATTCATCCAGAATAAAGCAGTCTTTAGAGGCTATTGCCAGAAAATTCAAGATATACATTTTATTTGTCAGGGAAATATCCTTAATAAACGATATTTTAATGAAATTCGTTACAGCCATTTTTGAGAAAATCAAAATTTTCGAAAAAAAAGTTCCATGTAAAGAGTAGTTTGGGATGGGGGGGTTCTCAAAATGTTCGTGTTGCATCCCTGGAACATACTAAACTTAAATACCAAGTTTGGTATTTTACTGACTTTTCGGTTTTGAGTTATCGTGTTCACAGAAACACGGGCAGGACACACACACCCAAACAGACTTTTTTCTGAAAATGCTTTTTTTGGATACAGGGGACATAAAACATATATTTCCGATAAAATCTCGGAATCGAATTTTTGGTGGAGTGCAATACCTTCTCTATACACTATGTACATAGTACGTGTAGAGAAAGTAAAAATATGAGTAGGTTCTCTTATTACTCATGGTAGGCACTCCTAATATGGAGCCAAAATTTAAATTAGAGATACGAACATATATAATGCTGAAATAATTAACATTTTTGGCTTCTTACGTATATAGCGCAAAGGCGGAGAAATTTCAAAACATTTATTGGTAGAAATGTTTAAAACTACATATCAGCAATATAACAAAGGTATGCATAAATCTAAAAAAAAAATGTAATTGAAAATAGAGTTGTGGATTTTAAAAAGAAGTGAAGGAAGGGATAGCTTTGAGAACAAATGTCTACTTTTATACAAAACAAGTTGTGGAGGGGAGTTATATGTAGTCGTCTATACTCAATATGAAAGAATAGATTTAATACAGTATGCACAGGAATATAATTTCTAAAACAATTGAGAGAGCAATGTGTACTATATGTGAAACATATGGAAATATTGCCATTGTTTAGTAAAGGGGGAGGAACATGATGTGTTACATTCACATGACTTTCACTTACCTATATCGTTTATTAGTAAGTATATAAAATACTCTTACGAAGGTTCATTACTTTCTCTATATGTACTATGTACATAGTGTATAGACAAGGTATTGTAATGCACCCAAAAATTCGATACCGAGATTTCACCGGAAATATATGTTTTGAGACCCCCTGAATCCAAAAAAAAAAAGCATTTTTATAAAAATATTCATGTGTGTCTGTCTGTTTGTGTGTCTGTGGGCAGCATAGTTCAAAAATGAAAACTCCGTTAAAAACCAAACTTGGTATTTAGACTTGGTATCCTCCAAGGATGCGACACGAAGATTTTCAAGAAAATCCTCCACCCCAACTACCCTTTACATGGAACTTTTTTTCCAAAATTTTTATTTTATTAAAAATTGCCCTAACGATTTTGATTAAAATATCGTATATTAAAGATATTTACCTGACAAATAAAATGTATATTCTGAATTTTCTGGGAATAGCCGCTGAAGACTACTTTATCCTGGATGAATTTTAAGGAATTTTGCATAACTGCTAAACTGTAAGAGATGGACAAAAACTTGCCACACAAAAAATGTAGGGCACGTTAAAACACACAATTTATGTTATACATAACATCATTGTTCGTTTTTGAGATATTCCTTGTTATTGGTTTCAGCTTTGAAAAACATACTTTTGTCATACAGGAGTCTGTCGACTCCTATCCATAGAAACAAAGGAACATCAGTCATATAGCAATCAGCTTTTGACTATCACTTTAACCTATGGTACTTCCTTATTTCGCCTCTACTTACAAGAAAGCAAGTAATAAGAGTATTCCTGCTATTTTTTCTCCATTAGTATGAAGGAAATAGAAGCACAATCTTTTTATCAATAATTTGTTGCAGAGATGTAGAGAAAGTTTTGTGAATGGAATACATCAAATTTTTCTTTCTCCTGGTCAAGCAAAGAGAAGGGAATGACAATGCATCATTTTGTACATAGCAACTGGACTTCGTTGCTATCGTTTTAGCCTAGCATATTCTACTGCTGTGACGTATGTACAAGGAAGAATATAATCAAAGTGTTTCTAGAAATATGATACACCTGACGTAGATAGAAAAATTACCTTTCGTAAGATTTTATTATTTTTGAGAATAGATGGAGAAATTCAAGTGAATGCATCACCTAGACCTTTTGTGTTGTGCGTTTCCGCCTGCCACTTATTGCATAGCAGTTATGCAAGATTATTCAAGGTTGCTTCACTGATTATTCCTATAAAATTCAAGATATAGGTACATGATTTTTCGTTTAAATATGTTTAGTAGGTGGAAGTTCAGTCAATTCGATATAGCAATGTTTTATAAATGCAAAGATTTCGAAAAAGTTCCATGTAAAACTATTTGGGGTGGGGTATTTTCTTGGAAATCTTCATGACGCATCTTTGGAAGATAGTAAACCTAAATATAAGTGTGATATTAATCCTACTTTTATTTTTGAGCTTAGACACACACACTCACATACACGGATATTCTTAATAAAATGCTTATTTTTGATTCAGGGTTCTTTAATACATGAATTTCCGGTTCAATCTCGGTATCGAATTTCTTGGTAAAATACCATACCTTCACTACGTCCGTACTCTGTATGTGGTAGACAAAATAAAAACAAAACTTGGTATTTAAGTTCAGAATCTTTCAAGGATTCAACAACGAACATTTTAAGGTAACTTCCCCTACCCGAATGAAATTTATATTTTCTTGAAAATAGCTCTAACGATTTTGACTAATATACCATTGTGTTCAAGCTAACAGTATCACTAATAAAATTAATATTTTGAATTTTGTTTGCAAGGCGGTAGATTATTAGGGATTGAAACTAAAATTGGGGTTTGTCATTAGGTTTGTTATATTATATCATTAAACCCTCACATATTCACTCTCACTTCCGATAGGAAATCATACCCGGGACCTCCGGGTGAGAAGTCAGCTCGCTTACACCCCACTATGGAGGCAGTCTAAATTAATTTTGTAATGAGGGCAATAGTAAAAATATTAATAGTCGCAATAATGTTAAGCAAGAGCAGAAAATAAAACTGCTCAGAACGACAACTTCAGAAACGAAGGAAGGTATCGTTAGAGGTTTCTCCATTGTTCCCGGCCCATGAGGGAAACAAAGGGCGGCCAATTCAACGCAAAACTTCTGGAATCGTGACCCTGACTGCCAACCCAGCTGCCGAGCCTAGCTTATCGGAGTTTGTGCTATGATACTTTGCTTACTTAAAGTCACAGTGAGCAAACTTTGTACATCTGTATCGACAGTGTTCCTCATATGTTTGTATTCAAAGTGGGCAGTAAATAGTGTTTATTTTATTTATTTTAACCATAACTCCTACGTTTTCAAAGTTAAATGGCAAGGTATTACTTATTCAGAGCAGAGAAATAGTTGCAAACGTCCTTGAATTCATGAAACAGGCAGAGATAAAGGAAGAAAATGTGTGTTCCCCGAGTGCTTCAAAAGCCAGTAGAAAGTGAATAAAAGAATAGCAAAGGCAACTGATATTTCACTGAGCTCCGTTTCCAGGGTTCTCAAAAATTAGAACGAAAGAAAAATAAAACTTAATATATCACTTTTAAATTAAAAGATGTGGAACAGTTGTGTCGCCAGCGAATTGCAGAAATTGGCAGGCCAGAAAGGGAAAATGTATGTCGATATATTGAAAACATTGAAAATCATTAGAAAGAATTGTAGAAAATCAAAAAGAATTCTAATCCAGGATAATGGTGCAGAAACTAACGATAACGTTGGTGACAATGACGTGATCGAAGACGAAGGACTGTCAGGTGTGGAAGAATTGGAGGCAGACGATTGACATTGTTTATATAGTAGGCCATTTGTATAGATGTTTTGTAGATATGAATATACATATGAAAACACATGTTTATCAGTGCAGCGCCGTATAGTGCAGGTGACAGATATTTGACATTGACTGTGACAGGCACTCTTCCAGCATGCATGAATCGACTGGTGAACTGCTTATCTGAAAGTACAACTCGCTTCCTAGCTCTCATTAAGATGTTCACATGTCCAGATTTGTTGCGCCAGTTATAAGAGGCAGGAGTTCAATATTCCTTCGCATGTAGACACTTTATTTTCTTAACGAAAAAGATACCAAACGACCAATGGGAAACGATATAACAATCACATGGCAGAGCCAGGATCTGGCAGATACTGAAGCCAGGAGTAATTGAAATTTTGAAAATCACTTATGGTCGAAAAATCCGCCAGTCCATTTAAGTCGGGAGGTCCTCGTTGAGAGTCGGCCACATAGCAGTGACGCCAGTAACTCGAGGGGTGACAAAAATATTGGATCGAGTCGATAAAATGACATGTGACTTATTGTTGCTAACTCACGACACAAACAACGGTGTATAATACCAGCGTGCGTGTGTGATGAGGCATAATTAAAACGAAAAGATGACGGCAAAATAAAGGATTTAAAACAAAAAATCTTATGTGTTACTCTCACATGAATTTCTCTAGCTACTCTGCAAACTCTTTACAAAAGATAATTCTTCTTACAACACCAGCTAATCGATAAACATTAGCAGAATTTTATTACTTAGTTCCTTATAAATAGAATGGAACTAAGCGAATACACTAGACTAAAGTGAAAGTCAAATGTTTTAAAAGCTATCGTTATGCGATTGTCATTGCAAATCGCTACTTTGCTTGGTCAGTAGTAGAACAAGAGAAAAACGGTCACTTCCGTCTGAGAAAAGTATAAGTACTTCACAATTGAAACTAATAAACGGTGAGCTCCACGAAAAAAATGTATATGATATAACTTGTGTATTTTAACAAGATCTACATTTTTTGTACAGTAAGTTTTTGTCTATCTCTTACGGTTTATTAGTTATGCCAAATTAAGCAAAATTCATTCAGAATAAACAGATCTTTGGAAGCTGTTCCCCGAAAATTCAACATATACATTTTATTTGTGAGAGAAATAGCTTCAATGTGTGGTATTTTAAGCAAAATCGTTAGAGCCATTTTTAAGAAAATCAGTTCAAAATTTTTTCCATGTAAAGGATAGGGGGGATTTTCTTGAAAAATCTTCCTGTTACATCCGTGGAAGATACTAAACTTAAATACGAAGTTTGCTATTTAACTATCTTTTCGTTTTTGAGCTATGCTGTCCACAGACACACAGACACACACACACACACACACACACACACACACACACATACACGGACCTGTTTCTGAAAATGCTTTTTATGGATTCAGGGGGTCCTAAAACACGTATTTCCGGTGAAATCTCGACATCGAATTTTTGGAGGAATACAACACTTCTCTATGCCTATGTACATTGTACGTACGGGGCTAGAGAAAGCAAAAATTGAATGTATATCATTCACATGACTTTCTCTACTTCTCTGCAACAAATTATTGTTAAAATGTTTGTGCGTCTATTTACTTCATGCTAATCGAGTAAAAATTAGCAGAAATAGTCTTCATACTTGCTTCCTTGTAAGTAGAGGGGATACCATGGGTTAAAGTCATAGTCAAAAGCTGGTTGCTCCGTCTAAAAAACGATGAACTCAACTAAAAAAATGTATGTAACATAAATTGTACGTATTTTAACGTACTCTACATTTCTCGTGTAGTAAGTTTTTGTCCATAACTTACGGTTTAGCAGTTATTCAAAATTTCGTAAAATTCGTCCAGAATAAAATACTCTTCAGAGGCTATTCCCAGAAAATTCAAGATATGCATTTTATTTGTCAGGTAAATATGTGTAATATACGATATTTTAATCAAAATTGTTAGAGCCATTTTTGAAAAAATATACATTTTGGAAAAATGATCCATGTAAAGAGTAGTTGGGAGTGGGGGGATTTTTCTCAAAATCTTCGTGTCGCACCCCTGGAAGATATTAAACGTAAATACCAAGTTTGGTATTTTATCGACTTTTCGTTTTTGAGTTATCGGGTTCACAGATACACGGACACACACACACACACACACACACACACACACACACACACATACACATACACAGGGACCTTTTTCTGAAAATGCTTTTTTTGGATACAGGGAACTCTAAAACATATATTTCCTGTGAAATCTCGGTATCGAATTTTTGGGTGGAGTGCAAAACCTTCTCTATACACTATGTACATAGTACGTATAGAGAAAGTAAAAAGGTGGGAAACTAATAACGCCTATTTCTCAAGTCTTAGTGAACCAGGAACTAATACAAGTATTTTTGTTTGTTTGTTGTTTCCCCCAGGATGGCGGTATTCGTATGGGGCCTGGTCGGAATCCTGTTCTTCTTCGTTCTAATGCTCGGAGTTGGTATTTGGGCTGGCACAAAACAGAAGAACCATGGCCAAGAAGAAATGATGTTAGCAGGAAGGAATATCGGGCTACTTGTTGGAGTTCTTACCATTATTGGTAAGTGGCGTGTCAAGATACATAAGTAATATTTCAACATTTACAAATATAATAAGCTGTTAACACAAAATTGCTTAGTAATTCATGTATTTCTGGTAGGTTTTAAGGTATGTAACGGGCTAGCGCTTTTTAACATGCATGTGTGTG
Organism: Hymenopus coronatus; assembly: GCA_030762935.1. Taxonomy (NCBI): domain Eukaryota; kingdom Metazoa; phylum Arthropoda; class Insecta; order Mantodea; family Hymenopodidae; genus Hymenopus; species Hymenopus coronatus. The sequence continues at coordinate 123,882,883 of CM060894.1, read as the reverse complement.
TGAGAGAGGAGAGGGAGAGAGAGAGAGAGAGAGAGAGAGAATGTGTGTGCGTTTCTGTGTGTTTTCGCAAAAATGGCATGTGTGACGATAATTCTCATACACGTTGTTATAATTATTTCCCCACGTGTATTAAATGTGTCTGGACGTACTCCCCTATCGATATAGCAGATATCTCGGTAAAGCTATACGAAAGTACCATCATATAAATATATCTTTAAGAATTGAAACTAACCTTATAATCCACTTCAGAGCATCAAGGAGCTAATATGTTTTCATCTAGAATTGGAATATACCACCGCTCCCCCCTGTAAATACACTTTCTTAAATAACACAATTCACGAAAATTTTCGTGGTGGGGGAAGATTTAACAACTGTTGCTAGGCGGGAAATAAGCATTTATGGTCTAGAAGCAATGAAATGTGTATGCTACCAACGTAGATAATGTCACCAAACAAGAAAGAAAAAAAAAAGTGATGCTCAAAAGTCACCAACACTGACACATTAACAATGGAGTGCTAAGGCTCAGTTGGTGAAATCGATGGAAATTATTAAAACCAAAGTACAGGAAAGTCAGTTTATTGATACACACTAATCTAAACCTAACACACCTAATGCTTCCTTCGCTCGCATGCTTTAGTTGGAACAATCGAAATGGTTAAAACCAAAGAAGACTAAAACTAAGTAGTTTATTTAATACACTGACCTAAACCTAAGACAGCGCATGCTCGCTCCGCTCGCATGCTTTGGTAACACCAGTGACAATTATTAAAACCAAAGTACACGAAAATCAGTATATTTACACACACACACTAACCTAAACCTAACATAGCGCACGCTCACTTCGCTCGCATGCTTTGATGAAACCAGTGGAAATTATTGAAATCAAAGTACAGGAAAATCAGTTTCTTTACGCACTAACCTAATCCTATTACAGCGCATGCTCGCTTCGTTCGTAAGCTTTGGTGACACCACTGAAAACTACTAAAAACAAGTTACACGAAAATCACGTATTTACACAATAATGGATTCAGAACTCTAAAAACACAGAATCACTTTTAGAATCGGCAGGATGGCACATGGAGGTATTTTTTGTAAAAATGTTGTAAATCATCGTCATGATGTAAAAAAAGACAGTTCATGCCTTAAAATCAATTATAAAGCAACTCTAGTGATCTAATTACAACCCACCAATGATGGTTTCACAACCTGTTAATGGCTAGTGATAAGCAGTTTTCAAATATTGGTAGTTCTGAATTTTGCAACATGAATGTCAACTATGAACGATTTAGACACCACCTGTCTGATAGCTAGTGAAACAATAGAAATTGTTGTAAAAAGTTAAGCAAACGAATACTTTTGGTATATTTTAACGTAAATCGCGTACTTTGTTGAAACTTAAAGTCCAAAAATAAACAATATATATTTTTAAAAGTTAGTAATACAATTCAAAATCTTCTCGGGCTTCTAGCCAGGTAAAAACTTGGCTTGACACCAACGTTTCGAAGAAGTGCATCTTCACCCTGAAGACGAGGATACACTTCTACACTATGTATATGTAACGTGTAGAGAATGTAAAAAGGGAATAGCGATAAGCAAATATTTAAAAACTGTGTGTTATATTCTTATATTCTGGAAATTTCGTTTCAAACTGTCGTAATTAAAATGCCTGAATTTTTTTTAGATAGAAGCATTTTCATTTCATTATTCTTGTATAGGATATAAATATACATTCAGAGTCTTGGATTTGAATAATAAAATATTCCAAAGACTGACTAATGGTTATTACTCAGTTTTCTATGAAGCTAAAGACGCTAAACTTGTAAGTAAATACAGGAATAACTTAAATCTAATTGTTTAAAACATTTTAAAAGCAATTTTGTAGTCTTTCGATGCAATCATGAGAAACAACTGAATGGTGACAAGTATTTTAACAGAATGACATTATTGAAGTTCACCTTCTTAGTGTGGAGGTAGCGTGTCTGCCGCACATTCAAGAGGCAGCGAGTTCGAATCTCGCTTAAGGGAAGTTACACGGAAGTTTTTTCCGGGGATTTTCTTTATCATAAGGAGACGAATGTCGAGTAATTTTAAGCTCCATGTACCCCGAGCTCATTTGAGCATCATTTCATTTATCGTCCGATATGACCAACCAGGTTAAAGGAAGTATATTAAGTTTATAACAACAAAGAAACAAACAGAAATTGAACAGTCCGAACCATTGATAATGGATATCTGCTTGAAGTAAATTATATGTTTTAAATAGATCTAAATTATTTTTTATCGCTTAAAGTTTACCTGTTATACAAAATTATATAGAACTCCTTCCGATTGAAGAGCGCTTTGCAGGCTATTCCCGGAAAATTCAAGACTTACATTTTGTCATGGTTTGCCACCTTTAAGGTGACTAACCTGTGACAATTACCAACATTCTTGGAAATGTTGATTTTTGAATTTTAGCATATTAAGGGAAAACCGAAGGGATCTTTACTTTCTCTAACACGTATGTAAACTGTTCAAAGTGGATAGAGAAGGCATTGCATCCCATCTAAAAATTCGATACCGAAATTTCATTGGAAATATATATTTTGGGACCCCCTAAATCCTGAAAAGCATTTTTAGAAGCATGTCCATGTAGGTGTGTGTGTGTGTGGATGTGTGTGTGTTTGTGGGCAGCATAGCTCAAAAACTAAAATTTGGTTAAATACCAAACTTGGTATTTAAGTTCAGTATCTTTCAAGGATGTGAAACGAAGATTTGCAAAACAATCACACCACACCTCAACCCTTTACATAGAGCATTTTTCGATTTTTTTTTTTATTGGAATAACCTCGAAGAACTCTCTCCATTCTGGTTGACTTCTGTATAATTTTACATATCTGGTAAACGTAAGAGGTGGGCAAAAACTTATCTACTACACAAAAAAATGTAAATATCATTAAAACACATACTTTTTTGTTAACCGTTTTAGAGATATTCCGAGTTATGGTATCCGTTTTAAGCTACTTAAACTTTTCAAACCGGAGACTTTTTTTCGTCTCTCATTTGTCTACTACTAGCAAGTAAAGAGAACCGAATAAATATTTGACTATTGCTTTAGCTCCTGCATTTCCTTACAACTTTTCATTTAACTTACAAAGAAGCAGTAATGAGATCAATTCTGCTAATCTTTATCTTGATTAGCACTATATAGATAAAAGAATAATTATTTGTAAGAAAAGTTTCTTTGTGGAACAGTTAGAGAAAGTAATGTGAATGGAATACATCAGCTTTGTTAAAGAATTAAAGAATTAAACTAGAGCATTGCTGGTGACAAAAGAAGCATTCAAACCAAGGTTTTTCATATTGATGATATTGATTGGATATATTGATTAATTTATTCGATTTAATCAGATGAAATAATATTTTGCAGATATTAAATTAAATGTGCCATTTTTAAAATTTAAATTCCTTTATATGTACAGGATGTTAATGAACTATACCGAAATATTACTTAAATAAGTAATTTGAGATAGAACATTTACGGCCTGTTTATTGAAATTTCGAAGTAACAGCTATAAGTTTCTGAAGTGTCAGTAAGCCACGTATCGCGGCACTTCAACTGGAATAAAAACATTTGCTCTACGACAGGAATCGAACTTATGACCTTTGTGATAGAAGCTTCCCGCATTACACATTAATCCACCAGAGTAGTTGAAAAAACAACTCCAGAGTAGGCTACAACTCAAGAACGTAGTTAATGATGCACAGTGTCGCACTGTAAAGTGATTAGTTCGAGGTTTTACAGATTTTTGCGACATTTCATCTTGAGAACGCTAGTAACGAGCTGCTAAAAGTCCATATTTCTATACTCGGGCAGCAGTTTTAAAGACATTCTAAGCCAGTTTTTCAACCTGCTTTGCTTTGAACACCGGCTTATCAGCACCTGATACCCACACGTTTAACGCTATGTAGTTGCGTTATGTTTAACCGGAGACCATGATTCGCCGATCTCAAATTACTTATATCAGTCACGTGGCCAATCTCGTAAATTATTTCGGTGTAGTTCATTAACACCTGTATATATAGGTATATATATGTGTTTGAAATTCTCCTAATGAGGCCAGTATTTTTTAAAAAATCTGATGTGTTACACTCACATGACTTTCTCTAGCTGTTCTACAACCTTCATATATAAGACTCTTCTTCTTTCTGCACCTTGCTAATCGAGGTACTCATTAGCACAATTTTCTTATTATTTGGTTCCGTATAAGTAAGAAGAAAATAAGGGAATACACTAGGCTAAAGCAATAGTCAAATGTTTTAAAAGCTGTCGTTATGTGATTGTCATCACAAATCGCTTCTTTTCTTGGCCAGGAGTAGAACAAAAGAAAAACGGACACTCCCGTCTGAGAAAAGTATAAGTACTTCACAACTGAAACTAATAACACTATAACTATAACTAATACCTTGAAAACGGTAAGCTCCACGAGAAAAATGTATATGATATAACTTGTGTATTTTAACAAGACCTAAATTTTTTGTATAGTAAGTTTTTGTCTATCTCTTACGGTTTACAAGTTATGCCAAATTAGGCAAAATTCATCCAGAATAAACAGGTCTTCAGAAGCTATTCCCAGAAAATTCAAGATATGTATTTTATTTGTTAGATAAATATCTTGAATGTGTGATATTTTAATCAAAATTGTTAGAGGCATTTTTAAGAAAATCAAAATTTTCGAAAAAAGTTCCATGTAAAGGGTAGTTTGGGGTGGGGGGATTTTTCTCAAAATCTTCGTGTCGCATCTCTGGAAGATATTAAACATTAAAATACAATTTATGTTATATACATTTTTTTTTCGTGGAGTTCGTCGTTTTTGAGACATTCCTTATTTTTGGTTTCTGCTATGAAAAACGCATACTTTTGTCATACAGGAACTTGTCAACTCCTATCCATATAAACAAAGGAACTACAGTAATATAGCAACCAGCTTTTGACTATCACTTTAATCTAGAGTAGTCCCTTATTTCGCTTCTACTTACAAGGAAGCAAGTAATAAGACTATTTCTGCTAATGTTTTCTGATTAGCATAAAGTAATTAGAAATATAAGCTTTTTAAGAATAATTTGTTGCTGGGATATAGAGAAAGTCATGTGAACGGTACACATCAGATTTTTTGTTTTTGTTTTTGTTCGGTATTGTTACGACAAGGTTTGTTGAAAAGGAAATGTTTAAAAATAGAACGGGAAAGTTTTAAATATCTCATAATATGAATAAAAACAAGTGCCAAGGGAAGGCATTTCGGTTAATGACCGCCAGATGGCAATGGTACCACGGTTATTTGCTGCTAAATGGTCGTAGTACTGCTATATTTTCCCTCATAGATATGTAGATCTCGTTAAGAGAGACAATTTAACTAATGTATTTTTTCCAAAATGTTGATGTTCTAAAACTGGCTCTAACGATTTTAATTAACATTTTGTATTACAAATATTTACCTGACAAATAAAATGTATATCTTGAATTTTCTGGGAATAGCCTCTGAAGACTACTTTATTCTGGATCAATTTTACGGAATTTTGCATAACTGCTAAACCGTAATAGATGGATAAAAGCTTACCACACAGAAAATGTAGAGCACATTAAAACACGCAAGTTATGTTATATAACTTTTTTTTCGTGGAGGTAATCATTTTTGAGGTATTCGTCATTTTGGTTTCAGCTTTAAAAAGCTTATATTTTTCTCATACAGGAATTTGTCAACTCCTATCCGTACAACAAGGAACTTCAGTCACATAGCAACCAGCTTTTGATCTATGGTATTTCGCTTCTACTTACAAGATAACAAGTAATAAAACTATTTCTGCTAATCTTTTCTCGGTTAGCATGAAGTAAATAGAAGTATTATTCTTTTAACGATAATTTGTTACAGAGATGTAGAGAAAGTCTTGTGAATGGAACACATCAGAGTTTTGTTTTAAGGTACATTACCCGTGCTAAGCCGGAGCGGGCAGCTAGTATGTTATAAAATGGAGTAAATTCTTAATGGTACACACTGGTCCGTCTACTGCGGTCCGCGTCCTTGCGTGTGGCAGGAGAGGAGAGCGAGTCATTTGGCCTGGTAGTAATCATTCAAAAATTATGCCTCCATGTTTTTGTGTGCAATGAAAGAGAAGAATGAATGTATCATTTGGCCTTGATAATAATAATCCAATAATTTTATTGTGCCTCCATGCTTAAACACATCCTCATGCAATGAATATCGCAGACCAATTGCACTCAACAAAAAAAAACAAAAAAAAACAAAAAAAAACAAACAAAAAAAAACAAAAAAAAAAACCTATGAAATATCTATGTTATTATATGCGCTGAATTCGAAAATGTATGCTTTTTTACTTTCTCTATACGTACTATGTATATAGTATATAGAGAAGGTATTGGACTCCAACCAAAAATTAGATTTCGAGATTTCATCAGAAATATATGTTTTAGGGTCCCCTGTAACCAAAAAAAGCATTTTCAGAAAAAGGTCCGTGTATCTGTGAACACGATAAAACAAAAAAGGAATGTCGGTAAAATACCATACTTGGTATTTAAGTTTAGTGTCTTCAAGGGATGCGACACGAAGATTTTGAGAAAAATCCCCCCACCCCAAACAAGTCTTTACATGGAACTTTTTTAAAACTTTTTTATTTTCTCAAAAAGGGCTCTAATAATTTTTATTAAAATACCATATATTAAAGATATTTACCTGACAAATAAAATGTATATCTTGAGTTTTATGTTGCCATGGTAGCTCAGTGACAGAGCAACCGGCTAGAGATCGGGAGATCCGTGGTTCAAATCCCGATTATGGCACTGATTTTTTCAGTCTGACTCTACCTATCCAATGGTAATATTCATCCTTCGGTAGCAGTGGCTTATGGCGTAAATATGAAAGAAACAGACGAAAACATGGATATCCTCCTAAAAGCAGTAAGTTATAATGACTATGAATGGCAAAATATGTGGAGAGCTAAATGTTATTGGTCTATTAACCGGGATATAGAAACTATTTTTTTTTATTTTATTTATTTATTTATTTATTTTGTGAGTGGAACTCTCGGGACAGAGCTAATTATTACAGAGTGAAGGTGCGGCCTTTGAGACAAAGTTTAGTACCAGGTGAGACCTGCAGATTCTCAGAAAATGCTACTACCACCGCTCCATATGAAGAAGTTGTGACAGTTAAACGGAATGACACTTCTCCGGAGGTGGAATTTGTTCACATGCCTAAACAGGAATTATTTACAGAGTGACACTTGTACGGAAGGTAATTGCCTAACACGTTTCTTAGAAGTGTGAGGCGAGTACAATAAGGGTTGGGAGGAGAATGGCGCTCACTAAGTAGAGTTCGTTGCTAAGTGTCAAGTAGTGTAATGAATTATAATTGTTGTGGAGATATAGAATTCAGTGAGACCATAAAAGGAAAACCTTTAGTTCTTTTTTCAAAGCTGTTTAAACTAATATGCCTGGATGGAACCCCGCAACTCTCATGATGGACTACGAAATTGCTGTGGTATAGTCAATTAGAAGTTTGTTTCCTCAAACAGAGATTTTAGATTGCAATTATCATTTTAATCGATCTTTGTGGAGAAAAGTGCAATATTGCGTCCTTGTTCCTACAGGGAAAAGGAAATATGCTCTGCTGTATAAGAATGTGTTCAGCACTAGCGCATCCACCTCTGGAAATGTTGGACCTTTTTTTTTTTTTTTTTTTTTTTTTTTTTTTTTAGCCGTACATTAAAGATTTTTTAAGACAGTTCAAACCAAAGGTAGAATTTTTAACACAGGCAACACTAGTTAAAAGTCGTGCTTTATCGCACTAGTGAGCAGTATGCCGCTCCGCAAATGGGCAAGTCTATTGATATCCACCCACAGTCAGCTGTTTTTTGTTTTTCATTTATAGATAAAATTACATCATTTTTAGTATAAAAACAAGGATATAAACTTGGATATAGCAATAAATTGACTCAAACAACCATGGTAATTTCACTGAGTTACACTGGTGCTAAATGGTCACGTTCCCTCCATCTATCCCTGGTTTGGATGCTCCATCCTAGTGGTAGAAACAACGGCCCTGGGAGTCTGGTGATTACATTGCCGTTAGAGCTAGGTGATCTGGATTCTCCTTTTCTGTACAGAATAGAAGCACAAAACATTAATCGCCAGTTACCTGTAAGCAAGTCATTGAATCTCGCTCCTTGTCACATATCGAGACAGGCCGCGCACCGTTTCGCCATGGGAGACGTTAATTTAGCCAAGTGTAGTCTCTCATTGCTCAACAGCCTTTTGAAAGTGACGACGTTCTAAATGGTGAACACAAAATACTGGTACCCCATGGCAAACCATATTTGCAGAAATTTATATTTTGTGCCACTGGATTACAACTGGAATAAAAGGTCATATAGTTCTGTACGCATCTGCGTTGGGAACAGTTTTTCAAATTATTTTGTTGTCCAGTTCCACATATTGGGTGAGTCGATGCCTCGGTGTGTCAAGCCTTCCACACTTCTGATAAAAAATGTCAACGTTTTTTTGGTAAGAATGGTTGTCTCAGAAAAGCACGCCGGAGAGCCAAAAACTTCAAGGGCTCTACGACTATTCTGTAGACCATTGGCTCGATAACGAGCACATACCAAGAGATATGTGGAACTGCAGTGAAGTCGCCACCGCACTAATAACACCTCAGAAGGGTGGAGTCAAAGAATACAAAGATCAATTTCAAAAATTCATCCCAATGTTTATTCATTAATAAACAATTCAAGAAGATGCAGAGTACTAAGCCACCACTTATTTTTAGATATCGATGGGAAAAGAAGGAAGAAATACGCAAACAACATTGACGAGACTTTTTCAAAGGCTCTAAAAAGACTCCAGGTTGATGGCAACTTAAAATAGTTTCTGACCTGCGAGGGCTTACTCACAGAGATTACAATTATGAAAAAGGATCGCAAGTTGGCAGATGTATCATGTGAATATTGTAAATAAATTTAATACTCAGTTGAAGCAAAAAACAAACAAAAAACAAAAAGGAAAGAAAAAATGAAATGGGGAACGAACAACAGCTCCCTTCCAACTTCATCGCGGTGGTATGTCAAACTGACACCCTGCTGTGCCCTTAACGAAACTAAGGAACTCTAATACTATTTTATGATGCCGTATGCAACATTTATCTAGAGAATAAATAGCTAACATTTATAACAAGTACATATACAGGTGATCTGCAACTATAATCATGTTTTGATTTTTAATTTACTAGTTATACACGTCCACATTATGAAACCTGTTATTACCAGCTAGCCATTAGTGCTTGTTCCGTGCAACTGTCAACATTCGGACTCACCAGAGTTTCCGTAGAAGTGTTCCAACTCCCCATATAAAGATGGGGTTAATGGAAATGGTCTTCAGTATTTAAGAGACACATTTCCGAGGTTAAGTAAAGAAAAATTAAAAGAGAAGATTTTCATTAGTCCTTAAATCCGGAAAATCCAGCAGGATCCTATATTCGAGGAAAATCTCATCGAAACAGAAAAAGTAGTGTGGTGCGCGTTTAAAGACATATGTTCAAAATGCCTGGGAAATTACAGAGCAGATAACTACATCGAAGTTGTGGAAAATTTGTTAAGGGCAAACGAGGTAAAGGGATTAAATATAACCCTTAGCATTCATTTACTGCACCCCATCTTAACTTCTTTCCAGCGAAAATGGGAATGGGGAGCGAGGAAGATGGAGAAAGGTATAATTAGCAAATATCCCAAATGGAAGGGCGATATGCAGGAAAATTGTCTCCTAACATGCTTGCTGACTACTGTTGGCTTCTTATCTCTGAGTGTCATGGCCCAGCCACAAAAGAAGGTCTTCTAGAAAAAGATTCTACAATTCTAAGTTTTTAAAATGTTTTAAAACTTATTTTCATATCATTTTTAAAACTATTTGCCATTTTATCAATAATCACCACATCCTTTTCATTAACATTTGTACTTTTGAACCCTGAATGTGGTAAACATTTGAGTCTGTAACTACATTTATGAAAATAAAATATCTGATGTGTTCCATTCACATGACTTTCTCTACATCTCTGCAACAAATTATTGTTAAAACATTATGCTTCACTTTTCTACATGCTAATCGAGAATAAATTAGCAGAAATAGCCTTATTACTTGCTTCCTTGTAAGTAAAAGCGATAGCTAAAGTGATAGTCAAAAGCTGGTTGCTGTGACTGAAGTTCCTTTGTTTGTATAGACACGAGTTGACAAATGCCTGTATGAGAAAAGTACAAGTTTTTCAAAGCTGAAACCAAAAACGAGGAAACTCCACGAAAAAAAATTAAATAACATAAATTGTGTATGCTCTACATTTTTTGTCCATTTCTTACGGTTTAGCAGTTATGCAAAATTACGTAAAATTCATCCAGAACAAAGTATAGTCTTCAGAGGCTATTCCCAGAAAATTCAAGATATACATATTATTAATATATATAATATATGATATTTTAATCAAAATCGTTAGAGCCATTTTTGAGAAAAAAACATTTCGAAAAAAGTTCCATGTAAAGGGTAGTTGAGGGTGGGGGGTTTCTTAAAAATCTTCATTTCATATCCTTGGAAGATACCAAACCTAAATATTAAATTCGGTATTTAAGGGTCTTTCCGTTTTGAGCTGTGCTGCCCTCTGACACACACACACACACACACACACACACACACACACACACACACACACACAAAGACATTTTTCTAAACAAAATTTTTTTTTTATTCAGGAGGTCACAAAACATGTATTTCCGGTGAAATCCTGGTATCGAATTTTTGGGTACATTACAATACCTTCTCTATACACTATGAACATAGTATGTGTAGAGAAAGTAAAAATTCTGATGTGTTACATTCGCATGACTTTACCTAGGCAGGTGGCTCAGGCGTTTCCTCTAGGAGTGTCATTTGGGATGTCAAGGGAACGATTCCTGCCGATCTCGCTGACCCATTTTTTTTTTTTTCCGCGGGATTTCCTGGGGCATTAAGTAAATGCTGGGGAGTTATATGAGTAATTCTCCTCCTATTTTTAGGTTACCTGGGTAATGCTTTTTTTATTTTCTCTAGCCCCGTATGTACAAGGTACATAGGGATAGACAAGTATTGTATTCCACCCAAAAATTCGATGTAAGGAGTTCACCGGAAATACATGTTTTAGGACCCTCTGAGTCCAAAAAAAGCATTTTCAGAAACAGCTCTGTGTGTGTGTTGGTATTTAAGTTTGGTATTGTGCAAGGATGCGACACGAAGATTTTCAAGAAAAATCCCCCACCCCAACTAAAATTTTCGAAAATTTTGATTCTTTAGAAATGGTTCTAACGATTCTGATTAAAATACCACATATTAAAGCTATTTCTATCACAAATAAAATGTATACCTTGAATTTTCTGGGAATAGTTTCTAAAGACCTGCTTATTTTGGATGATTTTGCTTAATCTGACATAACTAGTAAACCGTAAGAGATAGACAAAACCTTACTTTACAAAAAATGTAGATGTTGTTAAAATACACAAGTTGTGTCATACATTATTTTCGTGGAGCTTACCGTTTTCGAGGTATTCCCTGTTATTAGTTTCAGTTGTGAAGTACTTATACTTTTCTCAGACGGGAGTGTTCATTTTTCTTTTGTTCTACTCCTGGCCAAGCAAAGAAGTGATTTGCAATGACAATCGCATAACAACATCTTTTAAAACATTTGACTAGCACTTTAGCCTAGTGCATTCCGTTAGTTCTAGTCTACTTATAAGGAACTAAGTAATAAAATTCTGCTAACGTTTATCTTGATTAGCATGGTGTTGAAAGAGGAATTATCTTCTGAAAGAAGTTTATTTGTAGAGTAGATAGAGAAAGTCATGTGATTGTAACACATCAGATTTTTTTTTTATTTTCTTATTGGAATGTAGAACAGGTAAACTGTGTTCAAATTCGGGCTGTGACATTGAATTTTTCAGCCGATTCTGTAAATAAAAGTGCTGGGGAGGTTTCTCATTCACCAGAACTTCCTGCCCCTTAATTTCATCACCATTTCATCCAACCGGTCTCTTTGAGGATTGTGAGTTTCTACGAGGACTGCGGTGGTAGTGCCCTTCCATAGTGGCGAGTGCGCTCAGGAACGGGCGGGATGTCGCTAGAATTCGTCTGTAGACTTCGGAAGCTTGGTCAGACCTGTGCCGTGGGCATCTAGCGCTCCCCGCATCGAGATAAAGAACTGCTTAGGGACCCTCCACAGTAACTCTTACCCTCTGTCTGGTTTCGGCCACCCTTTCAAATTAGTCTCGTACTATCTTATTCTCCTGGGGTCTGAAGTACAATAAGACATTGGCTACAGTGAGAATCCTCTCCGACACCACCCACACATGATTTTCCCTACCTATTCTGCTACAGACTATTCTTACAAAAGTGAGTAAAGGCTATAGCAAAAGTCAAAGCTTTTAGAGCTAATCGCTATATGATATCCTAAAATTTCGTTCTCTTTGATACCTGGACGGGAAAACAATAACATAAATAAAAAATAAAGCCAATAACGAGTTCCCATTTCGAAAAAGTATGACTATGGAAATTTTAAACCAATAACAAGGAATATCTCGGAAATGGCTAACTACACAAAGAAAAAGTATTTTATACATAAATATATTACAAAAATGTTCTAAATATATGGTGTTTTAATCAAATAAAACACATCGAGAAATGTAAAAAGTATAAAGGATAGTATGACGTGCAGAAATTTCTTTAAAATCCTGGTGTTGCACCCTTGGAAGATGCTGGACTTAAATATCAAGATTGGCATTTAACCGAATTTTCAATTTTTGAGTTTGAATTTCATACACACGGACACACACACACACAGAGGCATTTAACACAGGTACATAATACACACTACGTACAGACACACACTACATATAGACACATACACGAACCTTTTCTTAAAATGTCTTCTTTTTTTGGGATTCAGGGGGCCTTAAAGCGTATTTTTTCTGAGAAATCTCAACCTCGAATTTTTGGGTGGAATATGGTTACTATACCGAGTAGAGAAATAAATACGCGTTTTCGAGAATACTTTTGCAGAAATTATGTGTTCTGATGTGTTCCACTCACACGACTTTCTCTACCTGTTTCTCAAAAATATTCTTACAAAAGATTATTCTTTTATCTACATCACGCTAATCGAAATAAAGATTAGCAGAATTTGTCTCTTCGCTTGCTTCCTTGAAAGTGAAATAAGGAAATACACTGGCTAAAGCGATAGTCATATCTTTTAAAAGCTGTCGCTATGTGTCTTACGTTGAAATATCGTTCTCTTTACATGGCTTGGGGTAAAACAAAAGAGATTTTTCTGTAAGAAAAATATAAATATTTTAAAATTGCAACCAATAACAGGGAATATCTCGGAAATCAATAATTCTATGAAAAATGCATATGACATAAAGTATGTGTTATAACGAGATCTAGTTAGAGTGTAGATATCAGAGATTGCAATCTGCCCATTGTAATAAAAGGTATAAGCATTTTAAAGTTAAAAAAAGAATCTGGAAGTTATTAATTGTTTTAACGAGATGTACATTATTTGTGTGGCAACTTTTTTTCTCTTACGGTTTTCCAGTTATGCAAAAGTCATTCAGAACAAAGATTACTTTAAGGCTATTCCCAGGAAATTCAAGATGTATCATGAAAACATACGGTATTTTAAGCAAAAGCATTAAAGCCATATTTGAGAACATTAATTTTTTCGAAATGGTTTCAATGTAAGGAGTAAATTAGGTGTCGCATCATTGAAAGATTGTGAACTTTAAATTGAAGTTTGGTATTTAACCCACCTTTATAGTCTTTAAGTTATCGTGCTCACAGATCCATATACACGTGTATACGGAGTGTTATTTAATAATGCTTTTTGGATTCAGGGGGCCTGAAAAAAATATTCCCGATGATATTTCGATCACATTTTTGGATGGAATACAATGCCTTTTTTTGCCTTCTCTACGTACTATGTTGTAGCGGTTTATCCCCCACGTTGTGGGTACCAAGTATGTGGCGGTTTTGCTCCACACTGGGGATTGTCAAGTATGTGGTGGTATTGTTGTTTTTGCATTGTTGCTCCAGGTGGTAATAAATGTGTCCGGACACACTCCCCTACCATTACAGCAGATCTCTCCACGTACCTGATTTGAAATCCGCTATGAAGTTGCCTCGGCGTTGCTCAGTCTGATGTAATTGACTCTCTCGGCTGGAGAAAAAATGGGGGTAGTTAGGACTTGTTCTATCAATTAAATTAACACACTTTCACTTTCGTAGATGCATGTATTCTTGGCTAGAAATTGTTACTTATATTGACAAGCACTTTGCTTTACATGCTGCTTGAGCTTTTATGACTTCTTAGAACTTTAAATTTACCGTTACTTGTCTTGAAGAACTGATTACTTCATCACGTTGCTCGTCTATAACATTTATAACAAATAAACTTCACACTATATAGCATCTTGACATTGAGCATACTCGCCTTAAGCTTGGTGGTGAGTGTTCCCAACTTGACAACAATTACGCGTATATGACCCCAAACTCGATAGTGACTATCCAACATCCTGCAATATGTTATTTATATAGTAAAATCTGCTGTCATGGCTGCTTCGTTTTCATTGGTCAGAAAGACCGTGAACTTGGCGTCTATGTGTCCCATAATGCATTTCTCCTTACCCAAAATGCATCATAAACATCTCGTGACCCGCCTCAATACAATGGAGAAAAACTCACTTCTCAAATATCCAGGCCTCCCCCGAAATCACTTTCACTTATCTCTCTGTTGCACGCACATGCACAAGAGTACGTGACTTACAATAGCATTCTCCCTCACAAAGAGCTTTCTCTTATGCAGTGGCCTAGTTTAGTAAACAGCTTTGAGCTGTGCTTGCTATAAGCTAGCTTTAAATACATTAAATAATCAATAATTAATAGAAATAATAATAATAGTAGCGAGGTCGACCAACGGTCTCAATATACCAGCAGCAACAGGGTCCCTGCAGTTTCCAGAATGAAGGACCCTGACAGTGGGATATGGAGTCTAATGCACCCGCCAGGGGTTGTACTAATCCCGGAAACTAGCTAAAGTTGGGACCAGATAGTCATTGTTAGCATCCTTTTTCCCTTACCACTCCGCACCGAACACCATCACCGACACTTCCAACCTTGAAAGAAACGAACAGGATCAAGGATGACTGAAATCACAATGGAAATGACACGAAGGGGGCAGGAAATTCAGGGGATGAACAAAACCTATTAACATTCGCCTGGTGACCACGGGAAACTCTCGAAAACTCATGGGTCAAGTAGGCCAGCCACGGGGATCGAAGCCGCGACTTCCCGAAACAACCTGGACCATGACGCTCTAGGAAGTTCAAACTCCCGATTTTTGTTTATTATACATATCCCTGGAATCATTGCACTAAATTTCAATAGAATTTATATTTTATAAATATGATGTGTTACACTCACATGACTTTCTCTAGCTATTACATAAACAAACTTCTTACAAAAGCTAATTATTCTTTCAACACAACGCTAATTGAGATAAACATTAGTAGAATTTTATTATTTAGTTCTTTATAAGTAGAATGGAACTAAGGGAATGCACTAGGATTATGTGATAGTCAAATGTTTCAAAAGCTGTCGTTATGCGATTGTCATTGTAAATCGCTTCTTTGCTTGACCAGGAGTAGAAGAAAAGAAAAAGCGGACACTCCCGTCTGAGAAAGGTGTAAGTACTTCACAACTGCAACTAAAACAAGGAATACGTCGAAAACAGTAAGCTCCACGAAAAAATGTATATAACATAACTTGTGTATTTTAACAAGACCTACATTTTTTGTAAAATAAGTTTTTTGTCTATCTCTTACGGTTTACTAGTTATGCCAAATTAAGGAAAATTCATCCAGAATAAACTGGTCTTTAGAAGCTATTCCCAGAAAATTCAATATATGCATTTTATTTGTGATAGAAATGGCTTAAATATGTGGTATGTTAATCAAAATCGTTATAGTCATTTTTAGAAAAACAAAAGTTTTGAAAATGTTTACATGTAAAGGGTAGTTAGGGGTGGGGGATTTTCTTGAAAATCTTCGTGTCGCATCCTTGGAAGATACCAAACTTGAATACCAAATTTTGTATTTATCCCTGTTTTCGTTTTTGAGCTATGTTGTCCACCGACACACACACACACACACACACACACACACACACACACACACACACACACGGACCTGTTTCTGAAAATGTCCTAAAACATATATTTCCAGTGAAATCCTGACATCGAAGTTTTGGGTAGAATACAATACTTCTCAATCCCTATGTATATTGTACATACGGGGCTAGAGAAAGTAAAAAAATCTGATGTGTTCCATTCACATGATTTTCTCTATATCTCTACAAAAAATTATTGTTAAAATGCTTATTCATCTGTCTACTTCGTCATAACCGAGATAAATATTAACTGAAATTGTCCTTATTACTTGGTCCCTTGTACGTTACAGCAGAAGGGAAAAAATCTAATGTGTTCCATTCACATAATATCCTCTAGCTGTTCGGCAAACAAACCTGTTATTCATTAACATTAATCTGTTACCTAAATCATGCTAACCAAGATAAACTTAAGCAGAATTAGTCTTATTACTAGCTTCTTTGTAAGTAGAAGGGAAGTAAGAAATGCACAAGCTAAAGCGATAGTCGTGTCCTTTAAAAGCTGGTCACTATGTGAAGCAATTGAAATTCCAATCTCTTTGCTTGCCATGAATAAACAAACAAGAAACGAGAAGAAAGATGTCTTCCTGTTTGAAAAAAAAAATTAAGTGGCTAAAATTGAAGCCAATAATCCGTAATATCTGGAAATGTATATGACATAAATTGCGTGTTTTAATGAGATCTTAATCTTTTTGTAGTAAAGTTTTGTATATCTTTTGCGAATGGCCAGTTATACAAAAGTCATCCAGAATGAGGTCCTCAGAGGCTATTCCCAGAAAATTCTAAATATACATGTTGTATGTCATAAAAATAGCTTAAAAATAAGGTATTTTAAACAAAACCGTTAGAGCCATTTTTGGGAAAATCAAAATTTACGAAACATGTTCATCGTAAAGGGTAGTTTGGGGTGGGGGAATTTTCTTGAAAGTTTTCGTGTCGCATCCTTGGAAGATACTAAACTTAAATACCAAGTTTGGTATTTAACGGTCTTTTCGTTTTTCAGCTATGCTGTCCACAAACACACACAAACAGACACTAACGGACCTTCTTCTAAAAATGTTTTTTAATTCAGAAGATCCCAAATCGATTTTTGGGTGCATTACAATACCTTCTTTATACACTATGTACATAGAGAAAGTAAAAATAAATAGCTATCATTCCAGCACACTGCATCGAAGAATTTAATCTCGAGAGAGTATCTAAAATCTTAGAAGACTAGTTTGGAACCTTAGGCTACAGTTGCAAAGAAAAGGCTCTGAAACAAATTTATGCTTATTTTAATGT
The DNA here is from genome assembly GCA_030762935.1 of Hymenopus coronatus. Classification (NCBI taxonomy): domain Eukaryota; kingdom Metazoa; phylum Arthropoda; class Insecta; order Mantodea; family Hymenopodidae; genus Hymenopus; species Hymenopus coronatus. The sequence continues at coordinate 123,865,323 of CM060894.1, read as the reverse complement.
TGTACTCGCATATTTAGTCCAAACCTACTTCTAATCAAGAACAATTGCAAAGAGAATCTCCGTCAGTTCAAATATTAAAGAAAAATCTTATGCGATACACTCACACGACTTTTTCTTCCTTTTTAATTATAGTATTAATTTAAGACAGGTAATTAGTTGCACTATTCAATGCATACTGTACTTAGGGTTGACACCAAATTAAATATATCGAGACTTACCTCACATATTGCGACCACATAGATGTATTGCGGTTAGAACCGGCACGCTCTCGCTTCTTACCAGTGTTGCCAGAAGCATTTCTCAAAATTTCGCCCGAATCATTAAAAGAAATCTGGTGTGTTCCATTTCTTTACATCTCTTCAACAAATTACTGCTAAAAAGCTTATTATTATTTTTACTTAATACTGATCGAAAAAAAATTAGCAGGAATAGTCTTATTACTTGCTTCCATGTAAGTAGAAGTGAATTAAGGCAGTATAAGCTGTTTGCTATGTGACTGAAGTTCCTTTGTTTTTATAAAAAGGAGTTGACAAAGTCCTGTGTGAGAAAAGTATAATGTTATAAAGCTGATACCAAAAACAAAGAATATCTCAAAAACGATCAACTCCACGAAAAAAATGCATATAACAAAAATCGTGTCTTTTAAAGTGCTCTACATTTTTTTGTGTGTTAGGTTTTTGTCCATCTCTTACGGTTTAGCAGTTATGCAAAATTCCGTAAAATTCGTCCAGAATAAAGTAGTCTTCAGAGGTTATTCCCAGAAAATATGCATTTTATTTGTCAGGTAAATATCTTTAATATATGATATTTTAATCAAAATTGTTATAGCCATTTTCATAAAATCAAAATTTTCGAAAAAAAGTTCTATATAAAGGGTAGTTTGGGGTGGGGGATTATTCTCAAAATCTTTGTATCGCATCCCTGGAAGATACTAAACTTAAATAGCAAGTTTGGTATTTTACCGACTTTCGTTTTTGAGTTATCGTGTTCACAGGCACACGGACATACACACACACGCGCGCGTGCGCGCACACACACACACATACACGGACATTTTTCTCAAAATATATATTTTTTTTGATACAGGGGACCCTAAAATATATATTTCCGGTGAAATCTCGGTATCGAATTTTTTTGGTGGAGTGCAATACCTTCTCTATATACTATATACATAGTACGTATAGAGAAAGTAAAATTCACAAAGTTTCAGTTGAAGTCGCCCAATACTTTTATTAAAATTTATTTTACTATTTTTATATACATCTACACACACACACACACACACACACACACACACACACACACACTTGGAATATTTTCAAAAGATTATTATAGCCGGTATCTCTGTAAGTATAGCACAATCATAATAAATGGCATAATATTGGAATACTAACTAGTGTGAGCTGCGCTGACACAGATTCAGGAAAGAGTATGAAAATACGAAGCGTTTGCGCCGATAATTATATTGAAATATTATCTGAAGTATCTATTTTATTAATTACTTCCCTCAGTTGAGGTCTGCCTTATAGACATATAGACTTATAACATACAATCTTATTAACAGAAGATAAATGTTACATTTCAGGAGCCGATTCTCCGATGTGTTGCTATGGGGACAAACTTTATTCGTATGGTTTTACCTCCCGCACTAATGCTTCTGATCATGATTAAATTTAATTGTTAAAATATCGATAAAACCAAACCAGCAATTCTAATATATAAGAAGTATAATGAAACATTAACTACCAGCACTGAAATTTCTTTTGCTTTCATTGAAACCACATTGCAAGTGAGAATGCCAACTTATGATCCATCCATAGCAACAATATTAATAAGTACCGCAAATTAACCATATCGCGCGCGCAAAAAAAAAAAAAAAAAAAAAAAAAAAAAAAAAGTAATTATTGGCAAGCTTAAAATAACATTGTATAAATAAGTTTTACTCACGTCAGAGAGGATTTACTATTTGTCTTTCGTCAATTTAGATGTAGAGTTCTCTTCCCTACAAACGGCGCATAGAGTAAAAACAGACATTAATAAAAGTTATACTTTGCAAAAATATTTAGTAGCCCAAACATTCGCAAATCACCCTCATCAAGCGATTTGGGTGCTAATCTTATTCAACCTGAAAAAGCTAAATGGGTCATTAAGATCTAAAGCTCGCTAAACTTAAACTGTTTTTTTCTCCTGTTCATTTGAATTAACAATTTTTGTTAACAATTCGTTTAGTTTTGTTTTGAGTGTGCATGTGGGGTTTATCCAGGGAAAGAATGCTCTTAGTATAGAAATTGCGCGAATGAAGTATGCGCCAATGGCATCTTACGGTGCTGAAAGATCTTTTTTTCCTTTAGGAATATATTATAAAACAACAGAAAAGTTGCTAATGTGGCTGGTTGTGTATAGCAGCATATATATATATATATATATACATTGAAACATGTGCTTGATATGTTAATTGCATTGTTCTAGCACGCGTTTACTGTGTAATACATTGTTTTAAATTACTGTACATATTAATAGCATGCTTCCCTGAAGTAAAATAGTTTTCATATTTTCATCTATATTATGTTTAAAAGGCTTTTGTCGTAGAATTGCTTAAACAGCTAGGAAAAAGGAAGGAGCATTATTTAAAAGCCTAGAAAAGGCTAGGAAAATTGTTTATAAACCCCTTTAGGTTAAAAGAAAATAGTAAAAGGCCATCACTGCATTTATAAAAAGCTAAAACTCCGGGCCCTATTAATAACACAAGATGACTCATCGTTTAACAGCGTTTGAATCAGCGATATTAATGTTAATGACACACCTATCATTTGTGTTGCTATGTATATAACTTATACTCAAACTTCAGATAAAACCGAACATAGAATTATTTCATGTAACATTAACTTCTTAGGAGTAATATAATATTTAAATAGTTATTTGTAATAAAAGTGGATACCAGGTACATTTATATCTGCAGATTTTGTGACACCACATTTCGTTTTCGTTAGCCACGATTTGTGGCCAGCACCCCCAAGAGCGGAAATAACGTACAGGAACCACAGGCGGCTACATACCGCAGGAATGGTCACAGAGACTGCGAAAGCCGCTAACTTCCGACAGGCTCGAAAACACCAGTGCTGGAAAGCGTGATGCTGGTAGCATCGCCTCTCTATAGCGGTCTCTGCCGTACTTACGTCTGTGTGAGGTCGGCAGTCGGCTTGACAGGCCCAAGCCTAACGAGAGTTATAGCGCCATGGTATTATCTATCTATCTATCTATCTATCTATCTATCTATCTATCTATCTATCTATCTATCTATCTATCTATCTATCTATCTATCTATCTATCTATCTATCTATCTATCTATCTATCGATCGATCGATCGATCGATCGATCCATCCATCCATCCATCCATCCATCCATCCATCCATCCATCCATCCATCCATCCATCCATCCATCCATCCATCCATCCATCCATCCATCCATCCATCCATCCATCCATCCATCCATCCATCCATCCATCCATCTATCTATCTATCTATCTGGCTGTCTGTCTATTATTATTATATCTAGCATGTTAGTTGTAACTGTGTGTGAGTGGTACTACTCCCCATTGTTGACCTATCTTGAAAATCTGTTGCAGCGACCTGGGTGGGAGGAAGTTATATCAATGGGACATCTGAAGTTATGTTTACGAGCGGTCTGGCCTGGTGTCAAGTTCCTATTGGCTACAGCCTCAGTCTTTTCGTAGGTAAGTATCTAATTCGGAAATGTAGAGCTCCCGGATGAAAAATCTGATATGCTCCATTCACATGCTGTTTCATATACAACTTATTCTTACAAAAGATTGTTCTTTTACCATGCTAATCGAGATTAGCATTAATATAATTGATCTTATTACTTGCTTCTTTATAAAGGTAATACACCAGGCTAAAGTGATAGTCTATTCTATTAAACGCTGTTGGCTATGAAAAACAACTGAAATTCGTTTCTCCTTGCATGGGCAGGGGTAAAACTAAAGAGAGATGAAACGAAAGAACACTTCTTGTTTGTCTTGTTTGAGAAAAGTTTAAAAGGTTTAAAATTGAAACCAAAAACAAGGAATATCTCGGAAACAGCAAACTATACAAAAATAGACTTAACGAGATCCATATTCTTTGTGTAGTAGTCTTGCCTATCACTTGCGGTTTACCAGTAATACAAAGTCAACCACAATGAAGAGGTCTTTAGAGATAAACATTTATTTTGCCATATAGTATTTTTATAAAAGCAATAAAGCCATTTTTGAAGAATTCAAAGTTTTCGAAAAAAATGTTCAATGTAAAAGGCAGTTCGGGGTGGGAGGATTTTCTTGGACATCTTTCTGACGCATTCTTGCTAGATATTGAACATAAATACTAATATTGGTATTTAACCGAATTACCTATCATATATAATGTAACTTATGACTTTATTGACTAAACAATTAGTTACAAAAAAAATTAAGTTCATTCGACGTAAGACAGTTTATGGTAGCACGCGTCCGTGGCTCGCACCATGACACATTTAAAATCACAACACACACACACACACATACACACAAACACACACCTGCACTGGAATATCCCTGCTTTATATTTTATAAGAATAGTTAGGAAAAGAAAGAAAAAAATTTGATGTGTTCCATTCACATGACTTTCTCTACATATCTGCAACAAATTAATGTTAAAAAGCTTATTGTTCTATTTACATAATGCTAATCGAGAAAAAGTGAGCTGATCTTATTACTTGTTTCCTTGTAAGTAGAAGCGAAATAAGGGAGTACTATAGATTAAAGTGATAGTCAAAGCTGGTTGCTATGTGATTGATGTTCCTTTGTTTGTATGGATAGCAGTTGACAAATTCCTGTATGAGAAAAGTGTAAGTTTTTCAAAGCTGAAACCAAAAACAAGGAATGTCTAAAAAAACGATCTAGCTCCACGAAACAAATAACATAAAGTGTGTGTTTTAACGTGCTCTACATTTTTTGTGTGGTAAGGTTTTGTCCGTCTCTTACGGTTTAGCAGTTATACAAAATGCCGTAAAATTCATGCAGAATAAAGCAGTCTTCAGAGGCTATTCCTAGAAAATTCAAGATGTATATTTTATTTGTCAGCTAAATATATTTAATATACGATATTTTAATCAAAATCGTTAGAGCCATTTATAAGAAAATCAAAATTTTCTAAAAAAAATTCCATGTAAAAGGTGGTTGGGGGTGGGGGGATTTTTTTGAAAATCATCGTGTCGCATCCTTGGAAGATACGAAACTTAAATACCAAGTTTGGTATTCAACGGTCTTTTCGTTTTTGAGCTATGCTGTCCACAGACACACACACACGCACCTTTTTGTAAAAATGCTTCTTTTGTATTCAGGGGGTCCTAAAACATGTGTTTCCAGTGAAATCTCGGTATCGAATTTTTGGGTGGAATACTATACTTTCTCTATACACTATGTATATAGTACGTGTAGAGAAATTAGAAATCGGATGTGTTCCATTCACATGACTTTCTCTACATATCTGCAACAAATTATTGTTAAAAAGCTTTTTGTTCTATTTACATAATGTTAATCGAAAAAAAATAGCAGATATAGTCTTATTACTTGCTTCCTTGTAAGTAGAAGCGGAATTAAGGAGTACCATAGTTAAAGTGATAGTTAAAGGCTGGTTGCTATGTGACTGAAGTTCCTTTTTTTGTATGGACAGGAGTTGACATATTCCTGTATGAGAAAACTAAGTCTTTCAAAGCTGAAACCATAAAGTAGGAATATCTCAAAAACAACCAACTCTATGAAAAAAAATGTACATAACATAAATTGTGTGTTTTAAAGTGCTCTACATTTTTTGTGTGGTAAGTTTTTCCCCACCTCTTACGGTTTAGCAGTTATGCAAAATTCCGTAAAATTCGTCCAGAATAAAGTAGTGTACAGAGGCTATTCCCAGAAAATTGAAGATATACATTTTATTTGTCAGGTAAATATCTTTAATATACGTATTTTAATCAAAATCGTTAGAGCCATTTTTAAGAAAATCGAAATTTTCGAAAAACGTTCCATGTAAAGGGTAGTTTGGGGTGGGGCGATTTTTCTCAAAATCTTCGTGTCGCATCCCTGGAAGATACCAAACTTAAATACCATTTTTGGTTTTTTACCGACTTTTCGTTTTTGAGTTATCGTGTTCAGAGACAGATGGACACACTGACACATGGACACACATATGGACGTTTTTCTGAAAATGCTTTTTTTTTTATACAGGGGAACCTAGAACATTTATTTCCGGTGAAATTTGGATATCGAATTTTGGGGTGGAGTGTAATACCTTCTCTATACACTATGTACATAGTACGAGCAGAGAAAGTATTAAACTACAATGCCTAAAGAAAGTAATGTGTAAGTAACAGCAGACGTGTTATTCGTTTTGAAAACATCATGTCGGTTAAAGAAAGGAAAGAAGAAGGTATGAGTTGAAAGAGAGAAAGAAGAGGAGGACTTGTTTGACTCCATGGAGGAGTCAGAGGAATATTTGTCACGTTTATTTGAATGCTAGAGAATGCATTATTACTCCTTGCCTTGTAGTTTAACATGATAATATGTTTCCAGGTGCAGTGTTGTTTGCTCGGCCAATGAGAGATGCAAAATATTTTACTTTACTGGATCCCTTCCAGAACAAATATGGCAGTCGAATAGGAAGTCTCATGTACATTCCAGCCTTGATGGGAGATGTCTTCTGGGTCGGCTCAATCCTTGACGCTCTTGGTGAGTCCAAAATTAGATGATTGAAAATTCGCCTAAAAATACTAACACAAAAATCTGATGTGTTACACTCACATGACTTTCTCTAGCTGCTCTTAAAAAGACAATTCTTCTTTCAACACAATGCTAATCGAAATAAACACTAGCAGAATGCTCTTATTACATAGTTCTTATAAGTAGAATGGAACTAAGGGAATGCTCTAGCCTAAAGTGATAGTCAAATGCTTTAAAAGCTGTTGTTATGCGATTGTCATTGCAAATCTCTTCTTTGGTTGGCCAGCAGTAGAACAAAAGAAAAACGGACACTTCCCTCTGAGAAAAGAATAAGTACTTCACAACTGAAACAAATAACAAGGAATACCTCGAAAACAGTAAGCTCCACGAAAAAAAATTTATATGATATAACTTGTGTATTTTAACAAGATCTACATTTTTGTGTAGTAAGTTTTTGTCTATCTCTTACGGTTTACTAGTTATACCAAACAAAACAAAATTCATCCACAATAAGCAGGTCTTTAGAAGCTATTCCCAGAAAATTCAAGATATACATTTTATTTGTGACAGAAATGGCTTTAATATACGGGATTTTAATCAATATCGTTAGAGCCATTTTTAATAAAAACAAAATTTTCGAAAATTTTTCCATGTAAAGGATAGTTAGGGATAGGGGGATTTTCTTAAAAATCTTCGTGTCGCATCCTTGCACGATACCAAACTTAAATACCAAGTTTGGTATTTAACCGTCCTTTCGGTTTTGAGCTATGTTGTCCATACACACACACACACCTAGACGGCCCGGGTTCGATCCCAAGCGACCGCATGTGAGATTTATGGTGGAGAAAGCGCCGCAGGGACGGGTTTTCTCCAGGTTCTCCGGTTTCCCCCGCCATCTTCTTCCACCGGGGCTCCATCTTCATGTATCATCAGTATCATCGCCTGCAGTCCTAGAGCAGTAAAAGCTGGCGTTAAACACTACAAAAAAAAAAAAGAAAAACACACACACGGACCTGTTTCTGAAAATGCTCTTTTAGGACTCAGGGAGTCCTAAAACATGTATTTCCGGTGAAATCTTGGCATCGAATTTTAGGGTAGAATACAATACTTCTCTATCCCTATGTACATTGTACATGCGGGGCTAGAGAAAGTAAAAAAATCAGGTGTGTTACACTCACACGACTCTCTCTAGCTGCTCTACAAACCTCCTACAAAAGATTATTCTTCCTTCTACACAATGCTAATCGAGATAAATATTAGCAGAATGTTCTTATTACTTAGTTCCTTATAAGTAGAAGGGAATAAGGGAATGCGCTATGCTAAAGTGATTGTCAAATGTTTTAAAAGCTATCGTTATACGATTGTCATTGCAAATCACTTCTTTGCTTGGCCAGGAGTAGAACAAAATTAAAACGGACACTTCCTGTCTGAGAAAAGTTTAAGTACTTCACAATTGAAACCAATAACAAAGAATATCTCGGAAACGGTTACCTCCACAACAAAAACGTAAAGGACATAAATTGTGTGTTTTGTCGTGATGCACATTTTTGTGCAGTGAGTTTTCTTCTATCTCTTACGGTTTAGCAGTTAAGCAAAATTTGGCAAAATTCATCCAGAATAAAGAGGTCTTTAGAGGTTTTTTCCAAAAAAATCGAGATATGCATTTGATTTTGGATATAGATAGCTTTAATATATGGGATTTTAATCAAAATCGTTAGAGCCATTTTTAAGAAAATCAAAATTTTAGAAATTTTTTCCATGTATCGGGTAGTTTATGTTGGGGGATTTTTTTTTTTTTTTTTGTAAATCTTCTTGTTGCACCCTTGGAAGATGTTAAACCTAAATACCAAGTTTGGTATTTAACGGTCTTTTCGTTTTGGGGCTATGCTGTTCACACACACACACACACACACGCACGCCTTTTTTAAAAAATGCTTTTTCGGACTCAGGGAACCCCAAAACATATATTTTCGGTGAAATCTCGGCATCGAATTTTTGGGTGCACTATGTACAGTCACGATCAGAAGAATCAAGTGGCACTGATATCAATCTTTAGATACGCCACATGCCTACCGCAGAGACACCTGAGAGCGCCTTACGAACTAGCTGGGACACGCTCATAACCAGCACAATCCAAATATTATAAACCTGTTGACAGATGGTCCAAATCATGTGAGGAAAACTCTTTTCCCAATTGAAGCAGGACTGTCAACATGTCTATGCTAGATCCTGAAGATTCCTTCTCGGTTAAAGGTGTTACGGTAATGCAATGCATACTCTATTGCCGGTTTATCAACTCTACCGCTTTCAACGGGTGCTTTAATTCATAAAGGTTATAAAACAAAACTCATGCTCAAATTGAAAAATCTGATGTGTACCATTCACATGACTTTCTCTATATCCCTGCAACCAATAATTCTTAAAAAGCTTATACTTCTATTTATTTCACGCTAATCAGTAAAACATTAGCAGAAATAGCCATATTACTTGCTTCCTTGTAAGTAGAAGTGAAATAAGGGAGTACCATAGTGAAAGTGATAATCAAAAGCTGGTTGCTATGTCATTGAAGCTCCTTTGTTTGTATGGACAGCAGTTGACAAATTCCTGTATGAGAAATGTATAAGTTTTTCATAGCAGAAACCAAAAATAGGGAATGTCACAAAAACAACGAACTCCACGAAAAAATTGTATACAACATAAATTGTGTGTTTTAACGTGCTCTACCTTTTTTGTGTAGTGAGTTTTTGTCCATCTCTTACGGTTTAGCAGTTATTCAAAATTTAGTAAAATTCATCCAGAATAAACTACTCTTCAGAGACTATTCCCAGAAATTTCAAGATAAACATTTTATTTGTCAGGTAAATATCTTTAATATACGAAATTGTAATAAAAATCGTTAGAGCCATTTTTGAGAAAATAAAAATTTTCGAAAAAGTTCCATGTAAAGGGTAGTTGGGGGTGGGGGGATTTTTCTCAAAATCTTCGTGTCGCATCCCTGGAAGATCCTAAACTTAAATACCAAGTTTAGTATTTTACCTATTTTACGTTTTTGAGTTATCGTGTTCACAGGCACACGGACACACGGACACACACACATACACACACACACACACACACACACACGGACCTTTTTCCGAAAATGCTTTTTTTAGGTAAAAGGGACCCTAAAACATATTTCCGGTGAAATCTCGGTATCGAATTTTTTGGTGGAGTGCAATACATTCTCTATACACTATGTACATAGTGCCTATAGAGAAAGTAAAAACGGAAGAGAAAACCCAGATTTTCACATTTCATTAACAATAATCATATTCTCCCACATTTGCATTGTTAAGGCCCATCACTGCATACCGGGTGAATATGGCACCTTGTGTGCGAGTGTGACAGTCTGGACTGCGATAGATGCGGAACCTTGTCCATTCACATTTATCTTTTGATTTCATACCAAATATTTTAAACATTCATCCTACCCATCTAGCTACGCTGCTGTAACGTTATAATGCCAGAAATTCTCCAAACTGTTTCGCTGCTACAGAGATGAGATGGAAAACAACAGTGCTGGGCAAAAGTTCCGCATCGGAATTAACAATGCAACTAACTGAATTTCATTTTATTCCATTCAGAAATTGCATTTGTTTAACTTGTGCTAATATACTAATTATATTCTGGAACCAGCACTGAATTTTGGTTAGATACATTTAAAATGTTTCTAACACACACGACGCTTGAACCAGCGCTAACGTTTGGTTAGTTATACATATTTCTAATAGACATACAACGGCGCTTGATATTATATACAGTATTACGGCATGACCATTTCGGTGCAATTAATTATACTGCGCAATCATAGGGGTTTTTCCATATTTGATTTTTCATAACTTTAGCAAATACTACGGCCCCCTTCGTCACACATGTTCGTATTTTTCACAAAAGTAAACACCCATGTTCTGTTAGGAGTGCGTGAAGGGCGTTCTCGCATAGAGGGTATGAGAATAACATGCTCTTTTGCTGTTCAGAGGTAATGGCGGCCATACGCCCAACTCACAGAGCCCACCTCAGCAATCATTGTAAACTAAAGGGCAAATATTATAAACGCGATTTCAATACATCTGTAAAAATTGAGCTGATATTGTGTTTCGGTTAAGTAGTTTAGCAGAAGTAAGAATGACTCCAGTTTTGAGTACTCTATTTACACAAGTAACCTTAATTAGCAAGGATACATACATCTGATTAGGATAGCTGAAATCATTAAAACGCGACACTAGTAAACGATTAAGGAGTCAGAATGTGAACGGTGCGATAGCATGAATCAATCTGTCCCTAACTGGGCAACATATTTCATTGCAAGGCGGAAAGTTCGTAGCATCCTGAGAAATGGTTTAGATATTTTCCTTTTGTTTCTAGACATTTCTTTAGATTTATTTAGGGGATGAAAAGAGAAGTTATCTATAGCAAATATGATTATATGTTCAGTGTGAGGTATAAGTTTTATTAGTTCCGTTTCTTAATGATAAACAATTTGATGAAATAATCAAAACGATATTATAGTTATTATATTCCATTAATAGGAATTTGAAAATATTGTAACGTTCATTATTATAATTTTTATCGTTATTATCGTTTTTATTATTATTATTGTTATTATTATAATATTATATTATTATAATATAATTATTATTATCTTCATCACTATCATTATTATTACTATTAGCAGTAGTAGTATTATTATCATAATTTTTATTATTACTATCATTAGTAACATTATGAATATTGTTATTATTATATTTATTATTATTCCGATTAATTTCATTATATTATTATCATCATTAATATTATTATTACTGTTATTAGTAACATTATTATATTGTCATTTTATTATTAGTAGTAACATTATTAATAATATTATATTTATTATTATTCTGGTTATTATCATTATTGTTGTTACAGGCACATAATAATAATAATAATAATAATAATAATAATAATAATAATAATAATAAATACTTATTAATTTCTAATGTGCCGAATTGGCATCAAACCTCCACATTGTAACTTTTTTTTTACTTTGTTTGTTTTTCCAAAACCCTTCTAAAAACGCAAATAGAATAGCTAGAATGAACAACACATTTTGGTACAGTTCTGTAATATATTAAAATGTGTAACAAAATGGGCTCCCAGAGCTAAAAACCCGTTAATTTGACTTGTTCAATTCCTTGTTTTTTAAATTGTTAACGAAAATATTAATTCAGGCGTTAAGGTGAAAATAATTATACCAATATTCATTATTGTAATTATAATTAACACGTTGTTGTAATTTTTATTGATATTACCATTATTAATTATTGTTATTGTAATTATTATTATTATTATCATAGAATATAACAGATTGACTCTCCGTTTGATCCAAATACTATGTATGCGATGTAGATTACAGGGGAAGACAGGTTCAGATTTTCCACCACCCATTATTGTCCAGCACTTCATGTAATCTGTTTGACACAAATGCCACCAGGTTCTGACATATTCTTGGGCGTCGCCTTAAACTTTCCCATACCTCCATGACAAGATTCGATAGAGCTACTACTGATCTTTCTTGTTGATTTTCCCATTCTCGAACCATTATGCCCCATATATTCTCTATCACATTCAAATCTGGTGATTTAGCTGGCCAAGGAATCGTTAAAACCTCCGAATTTTCATTTAGCCACTCTGGTGATATTTGAGGTGTGGACGCTGCTGTTATCGTGTTATGTACTTGAGGCATGTCTTCGGCAGAATACACTGCCCGAACAGTGGGCAGCATCTAGTGTTCGAGTATGGTGGTGTATTCTACTGAGTCCATTCTGGTAGATGTCTGCACCAATTCCCCAACACCAGCAGCTGACATCCAGCCCCAGAATGCTACAGCGATTACATGCTCGGGGCTGTAGCGAGTGCTGTCTGGTCGCCAACCGCCCGTCAACATCGGAACAGAACACTTTCTCGTCCGTCCAAATAATGTTCTTCCAAAATTCACATGGCAATTGAAGGTATAGAAGGGCGAAGCCCACTCTGTCTTCTCGATAAGTAGGCGTTAGAGTTATTTTCTTAGCTGCCCTTCGATGATGAACTCCACTGATATGCAGGCGTCTTCGCACAGTAGATGCTTCAACGGGAAGACCTAATTGACGACCGATTGCAGCTGCTGAACAGAAAGGATCGCTTGTGTTAGCTTGCTTTATGGCTAGATCCTGCTCATCAGTTGTTTTTCTTCACTTACCAAATTTTGGACGACATCTCAGCCCATCTTCACCCTCTTCTTGAAAGCGCTGTATCCAACATCTGACACAATCTTCTCCTCTGCCAATTGCAATAGAAATTTCAGAAATGGGACGCCCAGCTTTTGAAAGAATCCTAACTTTTGAAAGAATCGATAGAGCATGCAGTGGCGGACGAAATTCGAGTTAGTTCCATTACATCCCGCATCAACCCGTGATACAAATGGTTCCGACTATACGTTGTACATATGTGGCTAGAGAAAGTAACAAGTAAGTATTTTCATAACAATAGAATACAATACACTTGTTCAATTATACTGAGTGGCTGGTTTGGTTACAACAGAGCGCGGGAGCTGAGTCGGACTAGGTTATCTTTATACCCGTACATATGAGGCTCATATTGCTCATGTATCCGTAGCTGTTTATAACTAGCTTAGTCCCAATGTGTGTTTACTCCATAACGAGTAAACGTTACTGTAACATTATTTATTTGTACACGTACGATGTACATAGTAAGCGGAGAAGATAGTTCACCCAAAACTAACCTTTACATGGAAACTTTTTCGAATTGTTGGTATTCTTAAAAATGGCTTTAATGAGTTTGATTAAAATATCAAACGTTTAAGATATTTTCATCACAAATAAAATGAAGGTAGGTGTCTTGCATTTTCTGGGAATAGCTTCTGAAGTGCTTTTCACTCTGGATGACTTTTGTATATCTGGTAAACTGTAAAAGATAGACAAAAATGTATTACATAAAAAATTTAAATCTCTTTAAAACACAAATTATATCAAATGTATTTTTACTTTCTCTATACCTAGTATGTGCATAGTGATTAGAGAAGGTATTGTAATGCACCCAAAATTTCCATACCGAGATTTCACCGGAAATATATGTTTTGAGACCCCCTGAATGCAAAAAAAGGATTTTTAGAAAAATGTCCATGTGTGTCTGTGGGCAGCAAAGCTCAAAAACTTGGTATATAAGGTTGGTATCTTCCAAGGATGTCACAAGAAGATGTTCAAGAAAAACCCCCACCCCAAACTGCCCTTTACATGGAAAAACTTTCGAAAATGTTGTTGTTAAAATGGCTCTAACGATTTTGATTAAAATATCCTATATTAAAAATATTTAGCTGACAAATAAAATGTATATCTTGAATTTTCTGGGAATAGCCTCTGAAGACTAGTTTATTCTGAATGAATTTTCCGAAATTTTGCACAATTGCTAAGCCGTAAAAAATGGACTAAAACTTATCGCACAAAAATGTAGAGCACGTTAAAACACACAAGTTATGTTATATAATTTTTTTTTGTGGAGTTGATTGTTTTTGTGATACTCCTTGCTTTTAGTTTCAGCTTTGAAAAACATACTTTTCTCATACAGGAATTTGTCAACTCCCGTCCTTACAAACAAAGGAACTTCAATCACATAGCAACCAGCTTTTGACAATCACTTTAACCAATGGTACTCCCTTATTTCGCTTCTACTTACAAGGAAGCAAGCAATAAGACTATTTCTGCTAATTTTTTCTCGATTAGCATAAAATAAATAGAAGCATTACTTTTTTAACAACAATTTGATGCAGCGATGTGGAGAAAGTCATATGAATGGAACACATGAGATTGTTTTGGTTTATTTTTGAAGGCAAACATTGCTGAGATATTCCATGTCACTATTTCAATTTTCAAATCTTTTTAAGTTTTCTGAAATGAGACGGCGTTATTTTTTTCTCATTCTCCTGGTCAAGCAAAGAGAACCGTATTTCAAAACTATCACTTGCGATCGGCTTTTAAAATATATGAGTATCCTGTAGTTTATTGTATTTCCTAATTCATCTTGAACAAGGAAATGTGTAATAAAACGGGCCGCGCCGTGGCCGAGTGGTTAGACCACTCGACTCTCACCTAGACGGCCGGGGTTCGATCCCAAGCGACCGCATGTGAGATTTGTGGTGGACAAAACGGCGCTGGGGCGGGTTTTCTCCGGGTACTCCGGTTTCCCCCGCCATCGCATTCCACCGGTGCTCCATCATCATTCATGTATCATCAGTGTCACCGCCTGCGGTGCCATTAGTAGTTAAAGCGGGCGTTAAACACTACCCAAAAAAAAAGTGTAATAAAACTGTTTCTGCTAATATTTATCCCGATAAGCGTGAAGTAAATGGATGAAACTATGTAAGAACAGTTGGTTGCATCATAGGCAAAGAAAGTAGAGTGAATGTACTCATAGATATTTTCGCTATTTTACGAGGGTTGGCTGATAAGTCCTGGGTCACACACAGATATGGCACCACTAGGCCGGTTAGACGGTAGCATCGTATAGTTTAGCTCTAGACTAGCTTGTTCAATAGCTTCTTGACCGCATTTTAAACAAGACAACTTTAGAGTTTTCACGATAATGGAGAATTTGGAAAAACGAGCAGTGATTAAATATTTCCATTTGAAAGGTTTAACGCCTAAAGAAATCAAGGAGGAAATGGACAGTACACTGAAAGACTCTGTCCCTTCCTATTCAAAGATTAAAAGTTGGGTTGCAGAGTTTAAAATAGGACGTACGAGCACTATTGATGAGCCTTGCTCTGGATACCCTGTAGAAGTGACAACTTTAGAGATCATTGAAAAAAATCCATCGTTTAGTACTGGAAAACAGCAGATTAAAGTTGTTTGGGATTGCAGAGTTGTAAACATATAAAAATAACCTGCAGGTAATAATGTAAGTAATGTTTTGGGTTCTCACAAGGTCTGTGTAAGATGGGTGCCACGTTTGTTGACACCTATTCAAAAGTTTTAAAGAAAACCCTTTTCTATTAAGAATGTGGAGCTCTACCGTAAAAATCCCAGTGAATTTTTGAGACGGCTTATTACCATGTATACAACTTGGATATAGCACTACACTCCAGAAAGTAAATCACAGTCAAAAGAGCGGATTCCGACAGGTGAACCAACTCCAAAGTGACAAAGTAAATTTTGTCAGCTAACAAGGTAATGGCGAGTGTTTTCTGGGATGCACTGCGAATTATTTTTGTCGATTACTTGGAAAAGAATAAACGTATCACTGTTGACTACCGTGCAAGCTTACTGAAACGTTTGAGTGATGAGGTGAAAGTAAAAGACCTCATTTGGCAAAAAAAAAAAAAAATCTTGTTTCATCATGACAAATCTCCGGCCCATCCTTCAGTCATTGCAATGGAAAAATGTGCGAATTAAAGTTCGAATTGCTTCAACTTCCACCCTATTCGCCAGATCTAGCACTCAGTCACTACCACCTGTTCCCAAATCTAAAAAAAAAATTCTTGGAGGACGAAGATTTCACAGCAACGAGGAGGTCATTGATGCGGTAAACAGCTATTTTGAGGACCTTGGTAAACCGCACTACAGATATGCTTTAATTAAAATAGAACACCAATATGACAAATGTATTAGTCTTTCTGGAGATTATGTTGAGGAATAAGGCAAAAAAAAAATTAGATGCTGTTTTCATTGAGAGACCTGGGACTTATCAGCTGACCCTAGTATTTATTACTTTCTCTACACGTACTATGTACGTAGTGTATAGAGAAGATATTGCATTGCACCCAAAAATTCGATACCGAGATATCACCGGAAATACATGTTTTAGGACACTCTGAAAAAAAAAAAACATTTTTAGAAAAATGTCCGTGTATGTTCCTGTCTGTCTGTCTGTGAGCAGCATAGCTCAAAAACGAAAAGAACGTAGAATACCAAACTTGGTATTTAAGTTCAGTATCTTACCAGGATGCGACTCGAAGGTTTTCAAGAAAATCCCCCCACCCTTCACATGGAAAAAAATTCGAAAATTTTGTTTTTCTAAAAAATGGCTTTAACGATTTTGATTAAAATATCGTGTGTTAAAGATATATACCTGACAAATAAAATGTATATCTCGAATTTTCTGGAAATAGCCTCTGAAGACTACTTTATTCTGGACGAATTTTACGGAGTTTTGCAAAACTGTTAAACCGTAAGAGATGGAAAAAACTTACCACACAAAACATGTAGAGCACTTTAAAATACACAATTTAAGTTATATACATTTTTTCATGGAGTTGATTGTTCCATGTTTTGGTTTCAGCTTTAGAAAAATATACTTTTCTCATACAGGAATTTATCAACTCCTGTCCATACAAACAAAGGAACTTCAGTCACATAGTAACCAGCTTTTGACGAATCTTATAGCCTATACTACTTCCATATTTCCCTTCTACTTGCATGGAAGCAAGTAATAAGACTGTTTCTGCTATTTTTTCTCGATTAGCATGAAGTAAAAATAAGCATAAGCTTTTCAACAATAATTTGTTGCATAAATGTAGAGAAAGCCATGTGAATGGAACACATCAACTTTTTTTTATGGAGTAACGTCCTTTAACCTGGCAGGTGATACCGGAGATGGATGAATGAAGTTGGTGAAATGATATTCAAATGTGTCCGCGGATCACAGAGCTTAAAGTTACCCTACATTTTTCTGAGAATAAACCCCAGGGGAAAAAAAAAATCTTTTCGGATAACACACCCTGATTTTCGAACTCAGGATTTCCTCAAAATTAGTAAAGCAGGTATGCTACTACCACAGTCCTCTTTGTTGCTGTATAGTTCAGTGTAATTCTGCGCATGCCAGTTAATGTATTATATTGTCACTGAATTCCGGCCGTAAAGAACGTATTAGAGCATGTATTATATTGTCACTGAATTCCGACCGTAAAGAACGTATTAGAGCATGTATTATGTTGTCACTGAATTCCGGCCGTAAAGAACGTATTAGAGCATGTATTATGTACAGTGTGCGCACAACGTCCGTGTACCCCTGTACTAAATTTAAACTTTTTTGAACACCCAGAATTTATACATAAACCAAATTTATATCTTTAGGACCTTGTGATTATCGTATAAATGCACGAGCACCAATCACAATATCACACACTTTGTATAAAGCTCATGTCCACAAAAAGTTTGAAGCCCGCCTGGGTTGTGTTGTGGTAGCGTCTCACATTCAACAGGCCGCGAGTTCGAATCTCGCTTAGAGTGAGTTACCCGAATAATCGTCGATGTGGCCAACCAGGTTAAAGGAGCTGTGGCTTTGCACTGCCAGGCTTCCGCCCTTTGAAGACCCCTCCCTCAAATAAGGTACTACAGGACGCTAATAAAAAATATAAAACTTGTAAAATAAGTGAGGCCAAGATTGGACTGAGGAAGGCTGACTACTTCTACTTGAGTGAGAAGTCAAGCAATTCTTTATAACATTAAAGATGTACAGATTGTGCAATATCACTCTGTGAAAATATTAATTGTAAATAATCAATGATCTGTTAATTAATATTGTAATACTTGAATGTGTTATGGCTTGGTATCAATAATAAATATAATAAAGCGGAGTTAAAGTACTATTTAACTAACAGTAAAATAATATTGTACTTTGATCAAAACTGAGCTTATATACACAAACCATTAGCAAATGTTAACTCTAATATTACTGATATAGCTAAATATAACTTATGTATAACATGTATAATTTGAATTAACTTTAAAAAAATCTGATGTGTTCCATTCACATGACTTTCTCTACATCTCTGCAACAAATTAGTTTCAAAAAGCTCATGCTTCTATTTACTTCATGCTAATGACAAAAAATTAAAAGAAATAGTCTTATTACTTGCTTCCTTGTAAGTAGAAGGGAAATAAGGAAGTAGTATAGGTTAAAGCGATAATCAAAAGCTGGTTGCTATGTGACTGATGTTCCTTTGTTTGTATAGACAGGAGTTGACAAATTCCTGTATGAGAAAAGCTAAGTTTTTCCAACCTGAAAACAAAAACAAGGAATATCTCAAAAACAATCAACTCCACGAAAAAAATGCATATAACATAAATGGTGTCTTTTAATGTGCTCTACATTTTTTGTGTGGTAAGTTTTTGCATATCTCTTACGGTTTAGCAGTTATGCAAAATTCCGTAAAATTCACTCAGAATAAAGTAGTCTTCAGAGGCTATTCCCAGAGAATTCAAAATATACATTTTGTTTGCCAGGTAAATATATTTAATATACGATATTTTAATCGGAATCAATAGAGCCATTTTTTAGAAAATCAAAATTTTCGAAAGAAGTTCTATGTAAAGGGTAGTTTGGGGTGGGGGATTTTCTCAAAATTTTCGTGTCGCATCCCTGGAAGATACTAAACTTAAATGCCAAGTTTGGTATTTTACCGACTTTTCGATTTTGAGTTATCGTGTTCAAAGACACACAGACACTGACACACGGACACACGGACACACACACAGATCTTTTTCTGAAAATACTTTTTTTGGATACAGGGGAACTTAAAACATATATTTTCGGTGAAATCTCGGTATCGAATTTTTTGGTGGAGTGCAATACCTTCTCTATACACTATGTACATAGCGCGTATAGAGAAAGTAAAAATAAAAAATCTGATGTGTTCCATTCACATGCCCTTCTCTACATCTCTGCAACAAATTATTGTAAAAAGCTTATGCCTCTATTTACTTTATGCTAATCGAGAAAAAACTAGCAGACATATTCCTTTACTTGCTTCCTGTAAGTAGAAGCGAAATAAGGGAGTACCATAGGTTAAAGTGATAGTCAAAAGCTGGTTACTATGTGACTGAAGTTCCTTTGTTTGTATGGATAGGAGTTGACAAATTCCTATATGGAACAGTAAGTTTTTTATAGCTGAAACCAAAAACAAGGAATATCTCAAAAGCGATCAGCTCCACGAAAAAAATGTATGTAGCATAAATTGTGTGTTTTAACGTGCTCTACATTTCTTGTGGAGTAAGTTTTTATCTAATTTTTACTGTTTAGCAGTTATGCAAAATTCCGTAAAATTCGTCCAGAATAAAGTAGTCTTCAGAGGCTATTCTCAAAAAATTCAAGATATACATTTTGTTTGTCAGGTAAATATCTTTAATATGTGATATTTTAATAAAAATCGTTAGAGCCATTTTTGCGAGAATCTAAATTTTCGAAAAAAGTTCCATGTAAACGGCAGTTTGTTGGGGGGGGGGATTTTTTTCAAAATCTTCGTGTCGCATCCTTGGAAGATACTAAACTTAAATACCAAGTTTGGTATTTTAACAACTTTTCGTTTTTGAGTTATCGTGTTCACAGACACACGGACACACACTCACACACACACACACACACACACACACACACACACACACACACACACACACACGGACCTTTTTGTGTAAATGATTTTTTTGGATACAGGGGGCCCTAAAACACATATTTCCGGTGAAATCTCGGTATCGAATTTTTGGGAGGAGTGCAATACCTTCTCTATACACTATGTACATAGCAAAAACATTAATGCTGGTTATCACCTACACACACAATAATTAAATTAGGATAGCAACTTGAAAACCCTCAAATAATTATCAAGAAAATATTAAGAGGATGACAAGACGCCTTTGGTCTGGGACCATGCACAAAACCCCATTACCCAGGAAACCTCTGGTATACAAAGCAATGAACGTGTCTCAAACTGACAAATATACCAAAGGACCAAAAATGCAACGGGTGCTTAGACAGCTTGCTTCACAAATAGGTAGTATTTGTAACGGCTAATGGCATGTTTACTTAAATATTCAATTAAATCATCCACACTTAAAAACAATCCTTAGACTCATCAACTATATAAAATACCTCATTGATCAGGTCTCATACAAGAAACCAAGTTTTAAGTCACGTCATTGTGTGCAGCGAGGTGGCCATAGCTCTTAGGAAATCTGGCTATGGAGGAAGAGGTAAAGGCGTAGATATAGCTGTTCGTTTTCGTTTTTTTTTTTGTTTTTTTTAATGGTGAGGGGAAAGGCTGCGGACACCCTAACCCCAGGCAAGCTTGGGAGTGTGAGACTCCGCACCCTGGACTAGAACCAAGGCGGCACTACCCACACAAAAAAAAAACCCACCGGAAGTAGGAGGCCCATGCCTCTCTAATGCAGTACCGCATAAAGCACCTGCGCATTTCTGGTGAATATGGATGCTGCCTGCCAGTGGCAGTAACAGGGAGTGATAGTATGAATTGTCAGGAGACACACATGACTTGCGCCCTGAGTGCCCCACTGGAGAAGTAGTTGGTGAGATGAGTGAATGATTAGTTCCGGTGATTCTTCTTCTGGAGTGTTCTGGTTGCCAAAAAAATATCTTGGGCCGTGTTCACTGATCTCGAGAGTCTTGCAGCTTGCTGAATCCAGGACTCAGCGTCGCTTGAAGGAGCAGTTGTGGTGTGTGATTGGCCCCTGGGAAGGGACCTCTCGGCAGAGTAGAACAGCTGCTGTGGGAGCCCCTGTTGTAGCTGCGTGTGGACGCTGGCTATCCGGTTGGACAGCTCAGCGGTGATAGACTGCAGTGTGCAGATGGCGGCGATGGTGGCAGCATGCAGGTCCTGCAGCTTCTCGGTGAAGACGGTGGTGAAGGCCTCTTCCAAAGCAGCTAAGCGAGCGCCGATGTTCAGGATCCCCGCGTGGAGGTCCTGAATGGCATCCCACGTCGCTGCGTCAGTAGAGGCTGTAGGTGATGTAGCGTCTACGGTGTGAAGCTGCGGTGAGCATGCTGGCGGCGGAGTGGAGCGCCCTTCCCTAGGGTAGAGGGGACACTGGGCCTGGCCGGTGAAATGTCCTGTACCACCACAGGTGGCACAAAACCGGCGAGGGGCGAGGAGATCGTGCCCATTGCACTGCGTCGTCAAGACGCTGGTCGCACAGTAGTGACACCGCGGCGCTGAGGTGCAGGCGTCTTGGCTGTGCCCGAAGGCGCAGCAGCGTTGGCAGGGCCGATGGCGTCTCTGTCGGCTTATCTCGACGGCCAGAAGTCACCTAACAAGGGCATCCCTGACGCCAAGGTAGCATCCAGGTCAGCCGGGTTCTGTAGTTCCACTCTTACCAACGGATTTAGCCCCCGGTCGCAGTATATGCGTGTGGCCCTCAAGCAAGAAGGCCATCGCGACTGCACGGCGAAGAGTAGATGCCGGGTGGAAAGGTCCCACGGCACTGAACCAGGGTGGCAGTGTAGAGCTCAGCGGAGGCGGTGATGTTGAGCTGAGCTGGTGGCTGGTGGTGAAGCGAGGCTCGCCTCAGCCGGCGGAGACGGAGGTGCTGCTTCCTTGGTGGCTGCCGGGGAAGAGGCGTCGGTTGCTGCCTTAGCAGCGGTGGCTCTGCGCTGTCTCTTCTTTGCCATCTTGTCGAGTCGAAGAAGATGAACTTCGAGGCCTATTGCTCTCTCACTTCTTGCTGAGTTCCCAGGCCGGAACCTCCTTCTTCAGACAGAAAGTGGGCTAGAGGAGTGGGGATAAAATGCTGCGCGCGCACATACCAACTGTACGGGACGAAAAGTACAGAAAGAGGCCACTTGGATAGGTCGAACAGCCAAGTTGTATTCAAGCAAACAAGGCGACAGAATCACCACAACGTTAAGCTTAAAAAAATGCAGCTTTCTTGGGATGGATGGGAATGAGCCTCAGGTAAAAGAGTTTCGCAACACTCAGGAACATGTTAATTCAGGATTTGTGGTCAGATTAACAGAACGCTGGCGCCTCAAGGAGTAGGATATTTCAGTTGACTGAGTTAGACAATAGGAACAGTTTACCTCGAAACCTTATACGAAACGCCTATGTGCTGACCAAATTGCAATCAATTGCGGGATGCTACAGAGGCGACGTAACTCAGGAGGACATCAACCGCCCCGGGGCGTGTCGAGCTCGGGAAGGGGATGCATGTTCCGGGACAATGGAATCTCCGGGTGGCATTCCAGCCAAAATGGCACTCCAGCCAATACCTCGAGATCATTATTCTCTCGTATAGACCATATACTAAGTACCTCAGCTTATTACATACCTGGCTGGTAGTAAAGTTGGATCTTATTCACAAAGTATAAAAAGATATGCCGTGACCACGAACAACTTAGGGAGTTTTGTATTGTGAACCGGGGTGGTCGCTTAAATATTCTATGTTATCAGAAGTCAGTATTTTGTTAATCTAGAGTCACAATGTGCAGTGGTTTTAAATTCCATGAGTGTAGCCTTGCTACGACTCCTGCGTTTCCGTCTCTAGAACATTATATATATTTGTGTGAGAAAGGATCACATCTCTATGCAATATCAGTTTTACTAATGTCTACACACAGTGCGAAAATTTCGGAAGTTAATTCTAAAAGTAAAAAGTATTGCATTTGGCCTTTTAAGCCTTTTTAAACTGGTTTATTATATCACGCTGCGTGTCCAATATTGTTCAATTCTTCAGTTCAATTATTGTGTATAAAGTTTTGTAACAGGTGTACTGGTATTCTGGAAAAAAATTATCCACAAAATTCTCAAATATATATTGAAAAGGATAGATGATAGGCCCCGCTCTTGTCGCAAATCTCTTCCCATGATGCTCCACTCTGATATATCCCAACACGTTACTAGGAGATGGTAATAACTTCACTGTCCATGTTGCAAAACTCCCCGAACCGCAGTGCAGCGCTCTGGTACGGTGGACCCGGATTCGATTTCCAGTGGGTATCTGGGGATTTTTCTCCGACCAAGATGGCGCTGATAACCAAGGAGTTGAGCGCCCTAAAATCCCAATCATCATCATCATCCGATCAAGATTCTTCTCCCTTCTCAGGCGCGGGTGTTGCCTTCCTTCACCTTCATCCCGCGAAAGATACTGGCAAGCCTTCGTGGTATTATCCTGAATAGTCACATGTTGTGGTCTTTCCCATGATACCGTCCGCTTGCTCAGTCCGAAACATCATCCTAGCAATATTCAGGTCAACAAATTTTTGTAGCAGTCAGTTTGGGTGGCTCAGTGGGTTAGGTGCTGGTTTTCTGAATCCAAGGTCACGTATTCAAATCCGGCCCAGACCCACCGTATTTATGTGCGGTTAAATGCCAGTAGATTTACTGGCCTGTTAGAGTACCCATTTTGGACAAAATTCCTACTGACTGGTGGTGCTAATATTATGTCAGTTGATAGCGTCGTTAATAAACAAATTCTTTTGTTCTATAGAACATGTTTATGCACAGGTTCATCGCTGATGGTAATCCTGGATGTCGACAAGATATCGTCTGTGATAGTGAGCACTGCCTTTGCTGCCGCATATACTATGGCTGGGGGCTTCTACAGCGTCTCATACACTGACGTAGTGCAGTTGGTGTGCATCGTGTTTGGCCTGGTAAGAAATAATGCCTTCTGTTTCATTTGCTCCGAGTCCGAGTATTATTGGCAGGACGAGTGCAGCCCGATGAAGTGTTATTACACGTACTTCCTGGTGATGGGTTTAACCTCTGAGGATGTAGCTTGCAGGGAGATGGTTGAGAGTGAGGGTGAAGGAGTGAATAAAGTAACAAGATTCCTTCTCGACGACTGCTGGTCAGGATGCAGCGGACCTTCCACACCGCTGGTGTTATGTATTTTCCTGGCTTCATATTATGGAAGTAATATTATGAATTTTGAGTCCAAGCAACTTTTGGAATGATTAGCTCTTGATTGGAATGTTATCGAAGATGCCTTCATGACATACGGGGAACCCTTTATTGCCCCGAGGTGCACTGTCTGGTTGTAATCCCCAAGAGAACTAACGAGTGCGCTTCGATGGAATGACAATCTGTCGCAGAAGTTTAATGCCCGATGTTTAATTTTATCCCTCTCATATGGGAGATAGAGCTTCGCAAGTCGTTTCAAGGATAAGGAATGGCATACAAAATTAATGGCCCGATACTGATCTGCAATAGTCCAATGCGATAGGTCTTGGGTGCGTTGCCGAAATTTCAGTGCCTTATCTATTTTTCGTCCATTATTGTGATTGGAGTTGTCCATTGAATTCTTTGGTGCAGACAGGTACATGTGGGGCAATTTATAGGGAAGCGGTGTTGTGCTAGCAGGATGGCGTGGCTTTTGTTTGGGTTTATTGACATATGCCAACATTTTTACCAATCGTGGATGAGACGGAGGTGTTGGGGTTGAAAACTCTGAGGAATATTACTATCTGTATACAGAATAACAGTACGTCGTCAAAATACTGGGCCGTATTAACGCGCGTCAGACCATAAATACGCTGAAAAGCGTAGGTGATAGCACCTAGCCTTAGTACCACCTCGTACTGGCCTAAGTGGTATTTGCCCTGCGACTTAGTCAGCTAAAATGTGATATTTAATATGTGTATAGCAAATGTTTATAAGTTGGTAGCTCCAGTTGAATAAGTTAAGAGCTCTGGCATGAATTTAACGCATACCACGTCGATGAGAGGGCTATCTCAACATACAAAGGTTCTGCCGCTGTGAAATCTCTGTCTTGGAAACCCACAGCAGCAGTCTCCACCATGCACAGCAGCTGCTGGGACGAGGACGGAACCCAAACTGATGGGCGGGATGACTTGAATGTCTGCCAGTAGTGAGGTAAAAAAGGCGAGTGCTAGTAGATGGTCAGGAGACTAATGGATTGAAAGTCGGAGAGACGGACCAGTTCTTTACCGAGTTTCAAGATGCAGGTCACCCGCATGGTAAGTGACACTGGGTGAGACACATGTTGATAACCTTTGTTACAAATAGCACGATTCTGAAGAGAAGGCAGAGTGTCATGACGGGTGTGAGCCAGTCAAACCCTGTGGCCTATTTGGGGTTGAGACGACGGACTGCGGCTTGGAGCTCGTTGGGTTAAATGACGAGAAGTTGATCCGCCTTAATTGTAATAGTTATATATACGAGGGTAATCCAGGAAGTACCAAATGTATCCCCATTGCAGCTGTGAAAACCACTTCTGGGCTTCTAGCCGAGACCAAATGGTTTCCTCGACATATTTTATTGGTGTTGTGTGAGTTTCAGAGAGAGAGAGAGACGGAAAAGCAAAACAATAACAAAAAAGTTATTATGTTGCTTTCTACGACTGTTCAAAATTAAATGTATGTTAAATAGTCTAGTCGACTCTGAGGTAAACGTACTCGGTTTTTGAATTCTCGGATTTTGAAATCTGTAGAAATTTGCCGCTAATTAAAAGGAGTGTATGGTGATACAGTAATGAACGAAAGAACCATCAGAAAGCCGTATTACATGTTCAACAAAAGTGTATGAAGAAATTCGACCCGGACGTCCGTCACTCACCACTAGGCAGAGACAGACCGAACAATCGTGTCACCGCACGAAGTATAGGTGACGTGATGGACACTCTCCTCTTCGCTCCACAACAGACATTTCGTTGCGACTTTCCCATTCGTTTTTACTTTCTCTACACGCACTATGTACATCGTGTATAGAGAAGGTATTGCACGCCACCCAAAATTCGATACCGTGATTTCACCGGAAATATACGTTTCGGAAAAAGGCCCGTGTGTGTGTGTGTGTGTGTCCGTGTGTCTGTGAACACCATAACTCAAAAACGAAAAGTCGGTAAATTACCTAACTTGGTATTCAGGTTTAGTATCTTTCAGGGATGGTACACGAAGATTTTGAGAAAAAAACCCAACCACCAACTAACCTTTACATGGTATTTTTTTCGAAAATTTTGATTTTCTCAAAAATGGCTCTAACCATTTTGATTAAAATTTCGTATATTAAAGCAATTTACGTGACAAATGAAATGTATATCTGGAATTTTCTGGGAAGAGCCTCTGAAGATTACCTTATTCTGGGTCAATTTTATGGAATTTTGCATAACTGCTAAACCGTAAGAGATGGACAAAAACTTAACACATAAAAAATGTTGAGCACATTAAAACACACAATTTATGCCATATACATTTTTTTCGTGGAGTTGATCGTGTTTTAGATATCCCTTGATTTTGTTTTCAGCTTTGAAAAACTCATACTTTTCTCATACAGGAATCTGTCAACTCCTGTCCATACAAACAAAGGAACTTTAGCCACATAGCAACCAGCTTTTGACCATCACTTTAACCTATGGTACTTCCTTATTTCGCTTCTACTTACAAGAAAGCAAGCAATAAGACTATTTCTGTTAAGTTTTTTCTCGACTAGCATGAAGTAAACAGAAGCATAAGTTTTTTAACAATAATTTGTTGCAGACATGTAGAGAAAGTCATGTGAATGGAACACATAATATTTTTTTTTGCATAGCAACTAGGGGATATCTGTGGCAAAAGGTTTAAAGTAAAGAAGGTTCATACATCAAAATAATCATATTTAGCATAGTTTGTGAGGAAATTTGACAGAAGACGAGCTCAAGTGGCGGATCAATTAGATGTAACGTATGTTACATAGAGCTGAAGGTACGTTTAAAATATAAGGTTGAACCACTGGAATTCAGTGAATCACAAGGAACATGTGGCATTATTAGAAAAAGCTGATGTGTTCCATTCACATGACGTTCTCACATCTCTGCAACAAATTATTGTTAAAAAGCTTATTGTTCTATTTACTTAATGCTAATCGAAAAAATTAGCAGAAATAGTCTTATTTCTTGCTACCTTGTAAGTAGAAGCGAAATAAGGGAGTACCATAGGTTAAAGTGATAGTCAAAATCTGGTTGCTATGTGACTGAGGTTCCTTTATTTGTATGGATAGGAGTTGACAAAGACCTGTGTGAGGAAAATATACTATTTTAAAGCTGAAAACAAAAACAAGAAATATCTAAAAAACGATCAACTGCATGAAAAAATGCAAATAACACAAATTATGTGTTTTATAGGGCTCTACATTTTTTGTGTGGTAAGTTTTTTTTTTTTTTTTTTTTTTCCATATCTTACGGTTTAGCAGTTATGCAAAATTCCGAAAAATTCGTCAGGAATAAAGAGGTCTTCAGAGGCTATTCCCACAAATTCAAGATATACATTTTATCTGTCAGATAAATATCTTTAATATATGATAATTTAATGAAAATCGTTATAGTTATTTTTGAGAAATCAAAATTTTCGAATAAAGTTCCATGTAAAGGGTAGTTTGTGGTGGGGGAATATTTCTCAAAATCTTCTTGTCGCATCCCTGGAAGATACTAAACTTAAATACCAAGTTTGGTATTTTACCGACTTTTTGTTTTTGAGTTATTGTGTTCAAAGACACAGGGACACACAGACACACACACGGACCTTTTTCTGAAAATGCAGTTTTAGTTACAGGGGACCCTAAAGTATATATTTCCGGAGAAATCTTGGTATCGAATTTTTGGGTGGATTGCAACGTTCTCTATACACTATGTACATAGTACGTGTAGAGAAAGTAAAAATCGAACGAGGAGAATGTATCTTCAACCTCCTCAGCCACAAACTGCAGATCAGAATGTTTGGAGTGGCTGCGTCATACACTAATAAGAGTAGAGATTTCTTTTAGAAAGGTACAACTATTGAAATGCTTGTTTGGTAGCTTTCAGAGACAAATATACTAATTGAAAAATATCTTCGGAAATTGAGTTACATAAAACACACACACAGCCTTTGACAAATACCTAAATAACAAAAGAGCTGCCGGAGCAGATATCATACTATAGATGGAACTAAGGATGCTGTTGGAACCCTGATGCCCGATGGTCTAGGTAAAACGTTTTTCTTAGGGTCGGTTCTACAATCTGATGACAATTACTTGCCAAAAATGTATGCCGAATTTCTAGGCGATTGCTGTTCTACAGTCTCTAGATGGTGCTTGCCAATAGTTGCAGTTGCCGACACGTCCATTATCTAATAAATAACATACTTTCACGTTTACGACTCACAAAACTTTTATCACTAGCAATAGCAACTATGGCAGAATTGTATTTACCGGACGGCGGCGATGAAGAAATAAGGTTTTGATACAGCCCAAGCTCATAAGAGAGAGACAAACTTATTTTCAAACAATGGATGAAGGTAAAATTTAAGATTGCATTATTTGACGTATCACGGGTAACTTTTTAAACTCGAATGGCGTTTCAATTAATTGCATACACCTCCTGATGTCTTTAGGTAACCAGTGAACATTTTCTAGAGTATACCTCCCGCTTACCCTTGTAGTTCAATTTCGAACAGCTCGGCTATTTCTGATGACGGGTTGAGACAGTGCAGGTCTTGTCACGGGGCAAAGAGTCATTCAGAAGGGAAATATAAATATACATTGAAAATGGGAAGGGAAGAAAGATTTCAAACACGTATAAGTAGCCGAGTTGCCATGAGCCGTTAGCACCGTATACCGTTAGGGTAGAAGATTGACTCTAAGGGGGTGAGAGGACACTCCCCGAGGGAACATAACGGGAAAAGAGATGCTACCTCTGGCCAAGGGACACTTTTTGAGGCACTTGGCGTTCAACATCGGCAGAGCAAAGATGTGATATTTAGGGTCCGTGGTGGAGCGGAAGAGGCTACCTTTAGTTGTGAGGGAAATAGTTATTGTAATACAGACCAGAGTACGGACGATATCACTGCATCAAAATTAATAAGTAACAATAGTCACGGTCGGGTTAAGGGTCGTTTCATAGTAGAACATTTAGGAGGAATGCGTGTGTGTTAGACGGCGGAAAAAGGCCGAACTGAAGAAAGCTCTTGTGTCGTACCACACCCTGAAAAGAGTTTCCATGCTAGCAAAATCTGAGCTAGGGCACCATCATATCAACACCATTCCTAATAACCAAAACCCGCACCCAGGACACGAACCCGTAACCCCGTTACCGCCACAGGGTGAAAAATCCTGTAAACGAACTTCATTAATCTCGCCTCACTTCCAAACTTCGCAAGTGTGTTCTGTTGTAACGTCAATCTGATCATATTCTAATTCACAGGCTTTGCATATTAGTATTTTGAAAATTTATGGGTATATTCATGTTTGTATGGTTTTATATTCATGTCCATCACATAAATTTGTGTTTTACAATGGTGAAAGATTTCATAATCGGCTGAATGTTTTTTAAGATTTACTGATATACACATGCATACACTGTTTCTCTCTTTACAATAGTGTGTTATTATTGCATACATTTCGGTTTAGCCGAAGTTATATAAGGACTGGAGAAACACATCAGCAAATAGTCATGAATACGTTATGTTAACTATTACGCGATTGTCTTCCAACATCCCCCTCCCCCGCCTGGTTACCCCCCCCCCCCCAATCGCTGAATTCTTGCACTTGACAGTTAGGAGTTAAGTTTGTACATCCTTAGAAAACAGATGAAAAGCTTTAACCGTTTGACTTTTTGAACCAATCACAAAGAAGCATTCCGTTCGGTCGGTCAGACAACGGAAACGCATCTAAATGCCGCACCGTTGCAATATCTGGCTATTTCCAACCACGTGGTCAGTTTGAAAACGCCTAACATGTGCGTTGAGCTGTTCTGTACAGGTTACGTATTATCCGTTGTTATTTATGTTTGTTGATAGTGTTTTGTTGTTTGTTTGTACGTGAGGGAACATAACAAGACTTTCACAATTATAGAGGTGATAGACTTTTGCTGGGAGGTGTGGCGAGAGTGGACACGCTTCATGGAAGAAGAAAAGCAGCATAGCCAACCTTACGTGAAACCACCCGAACAGTCAAGTGCAAGGATTCAGCGGTGGGGGTATAGTGTATTAGTCTTTTTACTCTCGTGCAACTGTTTCTACGAGTTTTAAGAGACATTCTCTTCCCTTTGTCTCTTCCATTTTATTATAAATCTATACCTGCCATAAGAAACAACATGATATACAACATTTGCTTGTTGATGTTTGCTTTTCATTTAAGAATTAATTGTAGTACTTATATCGAATTCATACTGACAAAAAGGCCGCGCTGTGGCCGAGTGGCTAGACCACTCGCCTCTCACCTAGACGGCCCGGATTTGATTCCAAGCGACCGCATGTGGGATTTGTGGTAGACAAAGCGGAGCAGGGGCGGGTTCTCCGGTTTCCCCGCCATCGCATTCCACCGGTGCTCCATCTTCATTCCATGTATCAACAGTGTCATCGCCTGCGCTGCCATGTAGTGAAATCGGGAGTTTAAACACAATGAATAACTTAACACATCACACATTTTCCTGTCCAGAGGAAGGGTGTGGCAGTAGAAGAAGAGTGTTGCTTATCTGTCTCATAACTTTATTTTGAGAGTAATTATATGCAAGATTTCGGGAAATCGTAGAACCGGATGTAATTTCCAAATCTTGCATTTTTCAAGCAATCTTTTTGAAACGTTTTTTACATGCTGCTGTGATACAATTATTCATAGGATTCGAGTTTCATACAGACATCTTTAATCATTTCGGATTTAAAAAATAATTAAGTATTTTTATTATGCCAATTAACCAAAAGTTGTTCACGATACATAAATTACTTTTTTGAAAAACCAACAATATTAGTACATTTGTTTCATGCTAGTAAATAAAATTGGCGTATAGAATTTTTGTTTACTCTTCTGGTTGCTTTAGAATAAAAAAATATAAACCTTTAAATATTATTATTGGTCGTCTCCTTAGCGCGGTGGTAGCGCAGCTGCCTACCAAGCGGGAGACCTGGGTTCGATCCCCAGTACCGGCGTGGGGATTTTTCCCCCGCTGGGAGACCTGGACCGAGGTGCATTCAGCCTCGTGAGGTCCCTGGGGGGCCAATTGAGGAGCTACTTGATGGAGAAGTAGCGGCTCCAGGTCGTGAGGACCGCATTAACCGGCCGGGAGGGGCTCGAGGCGCTGACCACGTCTTACCCTCCAATACTACACCCCATCCATGACGTCTGTAGTGGACCGAGATGGGGGACGCAGCGGCCGGGCGGTAGGCCAAGGTTCCCCGTGAGCCGTCGTGCCATGGAGTTATTATTATTATTATTTTACTATCATTTATGTTTATTGCTATATTGGTTGTGCAATAGATCAGGTAATTTTCATTTGTAACATAAATCATATGCCAATTCGTTTTATTAATACTCTGTGAGTCTGTGATGAAAATTTGAAGCAGATAGGACATAAACTGCATCATGTGGAACAATTTAAATTTTGATGACGGGGCAGGTAGAAGCACTCGGTGTGAGACCTGTTTTGTAAATTTTGAAACATATTACTATACTCACTTTTTTTTAGTTATTAATGCATAGTATTGTATTTTCAAATTGAAATAGACATATTTAAGGGCAAGTGTTATTGGTCAAAACCAAATTTTGGACTTTTAGCAATCTTTCATCATGGTGAAAAGGTTAAAGCACCATACCCTGATACTTAAATGCATATTTTGAAAAATAAAAAAAATAAAATTTTCATCATTTTCATCATGTGGAGTGATTTGAATTTGGCGCCAGTTTTTTAATTCAAAAATTAACAACTCAAAATCTAATTATGATACATAAACTAAATTTTAAAGCATGTAACTATTGTACAACATAAATGCATGTTAAAAATTTCAGTCTGATTAGTTGAAAACTGTTGGATTAAGGATGTTGTGTGATGCATCCCCTTAAATCGTTATGCGATACGGTTTAAAGCGCCACATGGTAATAAAAACAACAGGAAATTGAACTACAAGCATTACATTATTTAATTAAGCACTTTTTGAACAATTTTCACAGATGGGTATCCCTAACCTCCGGAGAGATGGATCAATTCTTCTATAATAACTTGAACCATTCCTTTTCTGTTGCGATATGCCGGTACTAGGAAAGAAAATGTTTAGCTGATTATGGAAAGCGTCTTTTATGTGAAGAAAGCTGCCATAACGTTACAATAACCGTAACCACCGCAATGCATTTAGATTGCCTAGCACATGGATTCCATTGTGGCCGTTTTCCGGATTTGATACTTTAATAGCCAACGTGAAGAGGATGTTTTTCAAGGCCGTCAATATTTAAGAGATGGTATCTACTCTCCACGATCAACTGAGTGCCTCAGTGAGAGAGTGAGCTAACCCACAAAAAAGGATAGGGGTTAGATGATGCAATGGAATGCTGACGTCATCTCATAATTCTTTACTGTGTAATTTATTTTTCGAAGTGGCACTTCTCTAAACATTTCAGGAAATTGCAGTAAGAGAGAGAGAAAGAGAGAGAGAGAGAGAGAGAGAGAGAGAGAGAGACACGAGAAGGCTTTCCAACATGACTGTGCTTTTCACACAGGGCAGAAATGTCTATAGTTTTGTGACCAGCCGCCATCTTGCGATTCTACACACTACCACGCCCACCTTACGTAACAGCTGTCAAATTAATTGTTTTAGTTTTTGAAGTAAAAAGCAAAGGACAATGGAAAGGCAGATATCTCTGGTTGAAGGAATATTTAATACACCACATTTTTTCGGCCGTCAGAAATTATCATTAATAAACTGATACTATTGTAGTAAACATCGCGGCAATGTCATAACTTAATTTTTACTTTCTCTAGCCCCGTAAGTACAATGTGCATAGGGATAGAGTGGTATGTGTTCCTTCCAAAAATTCGATGTCGAGATTTCATTGGAAATACATGTTTTAGGACCCACTGATTCCAAAACAAGCATTTTCAGAAACAGGTCCGTGTGTGTATGCGTGTGTGTGTCTGTGTGTATGCGTGTGTGTTCATGTGTGTGTGCGTGTATTGTGTGCGTGCGTGTGTGTGCGTGTATGTGTGTGCGTGCGTGTGTGTATGTGTGCGTGTGTGTGCGTGCGTGTATGTGTGTGTCTGTGTGTTCGCGTGTGTGTGCGTGTGAGTCTGTGTGTGTGCGTGTGTATGTGTGTGTCTGTGTGTGTATGTGTGTCTGTGTGTATGTGTGTGCGTGTGTGTGCGTGTATGTGTGTGTGCGTCTGTGTGTGCGTGTGTGTGCTTGTATGTCTGTGTGTGTGCGCGTGTGTGCGTGTGTGCGGCGTGTGTCTGTGTTTGCGTGTATGTGTGCGTGTGTGTGTGCGTGTGTGTCTGTGTGTGCGTGTGTATGTGTGTGTCTGTGTGTGTATGTGTGTATGTGTGTATGTGTGTCTGTGTGTATGTGTGCGTGTATGTGTGTGTCTGTGTGTGTGCGTGTGCGTTTGTGTGTGTCTGTGTGTGTGCGTGTGTGTCTGTGTGTGTGCGCGTGTGTGTGCGTGTGTGTGCGTGTGTGTGCGTGTATGTGTGTGTGTCTGTGGACAACATAACTCAAAAACGAAAAGACGGTTAAATATTAAGTTTGGTATCTTCCAAGGATGCGACAAGAAGATTTTGAAGAAAATGTAGTAAAGGGACGGGGCCCTTTACTACCCACCCTTCACATGGACAATTTTTCGAAAATTTTGTTTTTCATAAAAATGGCTGTAACGATTTTAATTAAAATACCACATATTAAAGCTATTTCTATCATAAATAAAATGCATATCTTGAATTTTCTCGGAATAGCTTCTAAAGACCTGCTTATTCTGGATGAATTTTGCTTAATTCGGCATAATTAGTAAGAGATAGACAAAAACTTACTGTACAAAAATGTAGATCTTGTTAAAATACACAAGTGTTGCCATATACATTTTTTTCGTAGAGCTTACCGTTTTCGAGGTGTTCCTTATTGGTTTCAATTGTGAAGTACTTATTCTTTTCTTAGACGGAAGTGTCCGTTTTGCTTTTGTTCTACTCCTAGCCTAGCAAAGAAGTGATTTGTAATGACAATCGCATAACGATAGCTTTTAAAACATTTGACTATCACTTTAGCCTAGTGCATTCCCTTAATTCCAGTGTTTATAAGGAACTAAGTAATAAGAACATTCTGCTAATGTTCATCTCAATTATCGTGGTGTTGTAAAAAGTTTGTTTGTAGAGTAGCTGGAGGAAGTCATGTGAGTGTAACACATCACATTTTTTTTTTAGCTTAACGTCCTTTTTTACCTGGTTGGTCATATCGGATGATGAATGAAATTGGTGAAATGATGCTCAAATGATCCAGGGGTCCATGGAGCTTAAAGTTACTTGACATTCGTCTTCTCAGGATAAGGGAAAACTCCGATAAAAACTTTATCCGAGTAGTTCACCCTAAGCGAGATTCGAACTCACGATCTGTTGAATGTTGCAGACACGCTATCACCACACTACCCAGGCGGGCAACTTAATTTTGTTCTAATTTCTTGGTCTAAAACTGAAGGACGAAATATCAGCTTATAACCAAACTTTTTTGTTTTTCTCTCATGCCTGTAGCTGTTAATTCCACTATATTAACTTATAAATAACTGCAACCCCTAAAAAGGATAAAAAGTATCGGAGATTATCCAAAGAGTATGATGACTTTCACGTGACTACGTGTATTGCATTCCGAGTCCAGGAACATGCCCCCTATTCTCACGGTTCTGTTTCATACTAATTATACCTCCGCCGCTGAATCCTTGCACTTGACAGTTCGGGTAGTTTTTGCGTAAGGTTGGCTATCCTGCCTTTGCGGCGTTGTCAGAGCAACTATTAAACAACAACAGATGATTACAAATGTCTCTATCGTGTGCAAAGACAAATATAAACCGTGTACATAGAAAATGAATAATGAAACTAATTCGTTATTATTGATATTAGTTTAAAATAACAGTGATACTATAACGTATGTAGCATACATTACGTATTTACGACAATGTAGAACAAATGAATGCAAAATAACTTGTTACAATGAGAGAAAGGTATAACAAAGTGATTTTCACCGGTTTAGAATTTTAATGGCTCAGTTCCATCCAAGTCTACGTCGTTGTCATTCTCGGAAGCATTATAGTCATTGTCAAAATCATTAGTGGTTCACATTCACTGATGATTCTGTCTGATTCTTGTGCTTTTCATATTATTTTGTACATATGATTCACTTTCTTCTTCCATGAAGCCGCGACCACTCTCGCCACACCTTCCCACAAAAGTCTATCACCTCTATAATTGTGAGTTTTGTTGTGTTCCCCTCACGTACAAACAACAACATTAACAAATATAAATAAAACGAATAATACGTATCTTGAAAAGGATAGCTAACGCCACGTGTTGGAGTTTCACAAATTGAGCAAGTGGTTAGAAATAGCCAGCAGATATTGCAGCGCTGCGGCATCTAGATCCGTTTCTGTTGTCTGACCAACCGACCGACCGAAATGCTGCTTTGTGATTGGTTCAGAAAGTCAAACGGGTAAAGCTTTTCAGTTGTTTTTAGCTGATGTACCAACTTAACTCCCAACTGTCAAGTGCAAGGATTCAGCGGCAGGGGTATATTTCTCGCGATAGCTGCTAAATGGGCGAATTAACCTGAGTAGGTTGTCAATTTTGGCCGCTGCTCAATGATTTTTCCGAGCTGGAAAACTAAAATCTAACATACAATACAGAATCGTTTTGTTGTTAATGTGTAACATCTTCCACTAAGTATAGCACCGAAAAACCATTTAAATAAGTACACTAACCTGCGTATTGAAATATTCCTCTTAGTATACCACCGAAAAATCACTTAAATAAGTGCATTACCTATGTATTGAAACACATTCCCTTTCCTTATTAATGCTTCTGCTATTCGAGAACAACAAACACCACACACGTATTGACCATTTTACTGGTTTAAAACTATACTCTAAACTTACTGCTTAATTGAATATTTAACACCACAAAATCACTTAAATAAGTACCTTAACTTATATATTGAAACACATTTCCCTTTACTAGTTTTTGCTTCTACTATTTGAGAAACTACAACCAAACACCACAGACGTATTCACTATTATATTGGTTTAAAACCTAGAGTCCAAATGTACTGCTTAATTGGCATTGAACACCATAAAATCTTATTTTGGTGTTTCACATTTAACCCACAAAAGCCATACTCATCTCAGAAGTGTAGAATAAAAATGTGGCGGCTTGATAAAAATGTACTTCCCCAAACACAATGCATAATGACAGGGCATTTCCTATCCATTCTCTCTATATCTGTCACCCTTCACCTGTTTAACCAGCATTTTCACCGACTAAGAATCAATTTCGATTTTGCACATAACTAACTTTATATTGTGCAGCATATACTGTATGAAGCAAATACATTAGAGAGTAATACGGGGCAGTCGCTCCAATTAGCACAGGAAAATGGTGGACAAGAAGACGGTAGCGCTCCTGGTGACAGAACCTGGTAGTCTAGCACCAAATTCAAACACTAATGTATTTCTTATGCAACAGATGCGGGTATATAACGACCAAATTGATTAAAAATATTTAC
This sequence comes from Hymenopus coronatus, assembly GCA_030762935.1. Classification (NCBI taxonomy): domain Eukaryota; kingdom Metazoa; phylum Arthropoda; class Insecta; order Mantodea; family Hymenopodidae; genus Hymenopus; species Hymenopus coronatus. The sequence continues at coordinate 123,828,286 of CM060894.1, read as the reverse complement.
ATGTTCATAGCACAGGTTGTTAAATTACACCATAAAATAATGAATCACCTTAAATAGTAAACTATTTTAAATTTTTAGGTATTTTTACTTCCTCTACACGTACTATGTACATAGTGATAAAGAAGATATGCATTGCATTTCACCAAAAAATTTGATGTCGAGATTTCACCAGAAATTTGTTTTGAGGTCTCCTGAATAAAAATGCATTTTTAGAAAAAGGCCTTGTGACTGTGGGCAACATAGCACTAAAACAAAAATCGGTTAAAAATCAAACTTGGTATTTAAGATTTGTATCTTCCAAGGATGCAAGACGAACCTTTTCAGAAAAATCCCCGCCCCAAACTATCCTTTACATGGAAGATTTTCCGAAATTTTCGGTTTTCTAAAAAATGGCTAACGATTTGGATTAAAATGCTGTATATTAAATACGATAAAATCGTATATTTTCATGACCAACAAAACGTATAATCTGAATTTCTTGTGAATAGGATATTAAGTCCTCCTTATTCTGAATGATTTCTGGTAAACCATAAGTGATAGACAAAATCTTACTACACAAAAATATAGATTCTGTTGAAACACACAGTTTATGTCATATACATTTTTTTTTCTGTAGAGTTAACTATTTTAGATACATTTCTGGGTATTCATTTCAATTTTAAAATACTTAAAACGTTTCTCAGTTCGGAAATTGTTCAATAATTTTTCTTTCGATTTTCTCCTAGTCATGTTTTAACAACTAGCTTTTAAACGATTTGTTTATGGTTTTAGCCTAATGCACTCCTTTATTTTACTTTTATTTACAAGGAATTAAGTAATCAAAACCATTTCTGCTAATGGTTATCTCGATTAGAATGAAGAATATAGAAGAATGTGGCTTTTGTAAGGATAGTTTGTCACAGAATAGGTAGAGAAAGTCATATTAATGTAGCACGTCAGTTTTAATGGAATAAACAGTTAAAATCTAGCTGTTAAAGTATTTTATTTTTTTTTTATTATTTTTTTTTTTTTTTTTTTTTTTTTGCAGTTATTGTACCTCTATTGTCCTTTTCATTTTCATTATTTAAAAAACATTAAATAAGCTCATTGAAACATTTTCTAACAAAAAGACTAGCACATTCCTTACAGAAACAACTAATGGAATCAGTATTTACATCTTGCACTAGTCCCTTATAAACCTTACCAAAGTCAGTCCTTCTACACTTCAATACCCATTGATCACTCCTGAAAATAAGACATATACATTAAACTTTAATAGGCATCCGGCTGTAAATTAAAATGAGAAAGGGGGAAAAGCAGGATTAATTGCACAAGTTGTTATAATAATCGAATGCTTACCGTTTCTTATCGATTGGAAATGTGAAAAAAGTACGCGAGTATTTTTGTATCTCGTAATTGTAACAACCGTAAATTACACACATTTTACTGGACATTTTTATGGGAAATCATTTATCAGGACAATAATGAAACAATGGGCTTCAATATACAGATAAAATGTAAACCAAATAAGAGCAACACCTGTCTTATTCAACATCCACAAAAACAGCTGCCAGGTTGTCACGCTAGATGGTGCACCTAGTCTGAGTCGCGATATATCGCAAACCGTCCTGTATTACTCTCTAGTGCAGTGTTTCCCAAACTTTTGAAGTTCACGGCACCCTTGGGAATAACATTAAACACTAGGGGCACCCTTCCTTGAATTAAAAGAAAATTAAGCTTAATATGTTAATTTATTGAAATATTATATAACGTACACCATAACATAATACAGTAAACTTTACTACAATCACTGAGTAAAAATACATCAATAAATTTTGTTCGATTAATGATTAATGTGAAACTTGTGATTGATGCTTAGAGCACAGAGATGTGATGTCAGGTCTTACAGTTGACAGTGAAACACGCAAATCATCCTCAAGGTTATTCAGTCTATTTCTTGCTTTGCATTTTATTGTCACCATAGCAGAGAAGGCTTGCTCGCATAGATAGGATGTTGAAAAGGGCAAAAGTGCGTTAATTGCTTTCTTCATTAGGTTAGGGTACTCCTCTCTCCGTTGAAGCCAAAAACTAGCCACCGACGCCGCACTCTTGGTGAACTTACCTTTGAGTGTGGAATCAGCGCAAAGATCAATAAATTCATCTGGTTCGCAAGCAATGAAATCTATTTCCTCTGCACTATCTACGAAATCAAATGGTGAAACAACCCAGTCGAGATTCGTAGTAGAAATAGTTGGAAAGTACGCATCTATTGCATCTTGCAATCTTGATAAGTGATCACAAATGCGGTATTTCAGCTTACCCAGATCTTTATCTCCTGCCACATTAAGAAGACATGGAAAGTTCGACAAATCTCCTTTTTGAACCGCAGACTTCCAAGAACTAAGTTTTCTTTTAAAACCTTTCATTTTATTGGTTGAGGAGATTATTGTTTCATGTCGACCCTGCATCGAAACATTCAGTTCATTCAGCTTATGAAAAATATCTGCCAGATACGACAGTTCAAAACACCAAGAATCACTCAGTAAGAGCTCATGAAATGTGTCTTGATTTTCATCCTTAAAAAAAGTTTTTAGCTGTTCTTTAAGTTCGAGAAACCGGTTCAATACACGACCCCGTGACAACCACCTTACTTCTGTGTGAAGTAACAAAGAGGTATGAGCTGCATCCGTTGCGCGACATAACTGTTCAAAAATTCTGCACTTTAAAGGTCGAGACTTCATATAGTCACCATTTTCACAACTTGGTTAAACACTTCAGCAATATCTTCATTACACGCTTTCACGACTAATGCCTCTCTATGCAGAAAACAGTGAGTTATAATAATGGATGGATTTTCACTGAGAGCTCTGGCAGTGAAACCTTTAATTTTCCCAGACATAGATGGTGCACCATCTGTACATATACCACAACAGTCTTTCCATGAAAGATCATGGTCATTGAGATAGGAATTAATAGAAACGAAAATATCATGGCCTGTGGTTGTAGTCTCCAGCGGTCTACAGAACAGAAATTGTTCACTAATATCTTTTTCATCAATATATCTGATAAAAACCAAGGAGTTGCGGTTTGTCGCCAATATCGAGACTCTCATCTACTTGCAAAGCAAATGTTCTATAAGTTTTTATTTTCTCCGTGACTTGTTCGTTGATATTGCATGACATTTCAGATATGCTGCGGCTGATTGTGTTGTTGGACAGAGGAACTTTCGAAATTTGATTAGCTGCTCCTTCGCCAAGTATTGTTGAAACTATAACTTGACATGCAGGGCCAATGATTTCCTCTCCAAGAGTATGAGGTTTCTTTTTTTTAGCTATCAGTTCTGCTACTTTAAATGAGGCTTCAAGAGCAGTATCACCTATGGTCATTCTCTTTACCATTCGCACAGCTGTTTTCTTCTCCCCTTCTAATATATGTGAAAAATACATTACACTTTTCTGTGACACACTAGGATGCTTTGTTGTAAGATGCCGCTTCAGTTTGCTAGGTACCATGGCCTCGTTGCTAAGTGTTTCGCCACAAACTAAACACACAGGGATAGGGTTTTCCTCGTTGTTATTCCACTTAAATCCATACGCTAAGTAACTGTCCTGGTATGTTCTTTTCTTTCGTTTGTCTTCTTTATGTGGTGAATTCGACGGTCCGGGAGAAACTGTAAGATTTGGCTTCTTAAAGCAAGCAGTAGGAGCCGACTGTTCACTTTCACTGTCCTGGCGTTTACGTTTAACAATGAACTTATCCATTGCTAAACACTGTGAATCAACGCGAGGAAGACAACTGAAAGCGCCAAGCGGCGTACACTTTTATATATTCATCTGTCGAAGTCTCGGGAATGTCCGTGAGGAAGCGAGTAGTCTCGGGAATGTTCGGCAGGGTATAGCTGTAATGCCATCTGTGGGATACTAGTATAACTGAATTATTGAAATGAATCGACCACTATCGCCATCTGCCGTGCATGAGAGTAATTGATTTGACTTATTTTATTTCAAGACCTTACAAGACTTAAGGCTTCAGTAGAAGGTATTTTTTTTTTGTTTATCTCAATATCTCGCGGCACCCTAAGGTGCCGGGGCACACCGGTTGGGAACCGTTGCGTCTAGTGTATTTGTATGAAGTGAATATGTCGCATATATTACCCTACTACATTGAACAACGTACTTTAAAAAAAGTCTAATGTGTTCCATTTACATGACTTTCTCTACATCTCTCCAACAAATTATTCTATTTACTTCATCTAATCCAGAAAAAATTAGCAGAAATAGTCTTATTACTTGCTTCCTTGTTAGTTGAAGCAAAATAATGGGGTACCATAGGTTAAAGTGATAGTCAAAAGCTGGTTGCTATGCAACTGAAGTTCCTCTGTTTGTGTGGACTGGACTTGACAAATTCCTGTATGAGAAAAGTATAAGTTTTTCAAAGCTGAAACCAAAAACATGGAATATCTCAAAAACGATCAACTCCACGAAAAAATGTATATTACATTAATTGTATGTCTTAACGTGCTCTACATTTTTTCTATGGTAAGTTTTTGTCCATCTCTTAAGAGTAAAGAACAATTAATACATAAAAATGTATTTGAATTTCACTGCTGCGTTGCGTCAATGTCTTTATAAACTGGTGCGTTGCCTTAACATTGAATGGGAAGGGAAATATATAGCAGTACCACGACCATTTAGCAACAAATAACTTGTACCACCGCCATCTGGCGGCCATTAACTGAAATGCGTTCACTTAGCACGGTTTTATTCATATTATGAGATTTTAAATACTTTCCCGTACTATTTTTAAACATTTTCATTTCCTCAAACCTTGTCGTGACAGTAACGAACAAAAAAAAAAAAAAAAAAAAAAAGAAAGAATTGTTCAATTGGGGCAGTCGTTGGGAAGTGATACGCGTGATTATAATAATATGCTGTACTGCCCCTCGAACCTCGCCAAAGATTACGACAAAAGATTCCAGGTAATTCAGATGCCCCTCCTAATTGTTCTCAAAATAAAACTGTTGCCATTATCACGTTTAAGTTTTGATAACGATAACAAATTAAAGTTTTACCAGTATAAATTTACATTAGTTTTCAAAACAGTTTACCTCCCAAAAATATGAATTATAACCACTAATGAACTAGGTAATGAATTTAACCATATAATAATATAGCGAGATAATAATATACCAGAACGTCTCTGACGAGAGAAAAGCCACACACATTCCACTCTACTCAAGCTACATATCCACACTCAACTTAGTACAGGTTTAACGCTCCGTCAGGTATATCCCCACCGCTGAATCCTTGCACTTGACAGTTGGAAATTAAATTAGTATACCCGCATAGAACAGATGAAACGCTTTCTGAACGTTTGACTATCTGAACCAATCACAAAGCAGCATTCCGGCCGGTCAGACAATGGAAGTGGATCTAGATGCCGCACCGTTGAAATATCTGCCCATTTCCAATCGCGTGCTCAGTTTGTGAGCTCCTAACACATGCGCTGAGCAGTTCTGTGCAAGCTACGTATTATTCGTTGTTATTCATATTTGTTGTAATTATTGTTGACAGTGTTCTTGGTGTTTTTACGTGAGGGAACATAATATGACTTTCACAATCGTAGAAGTAGATAAATTTTTGCGGGGCGGTGTGGTGAGAGTGGACGCGGCTTCTGGAAGAAAAAAGTAAATTATGTGCAAAAAAATAATACAAAAAGCACAGAAATTAGACGGAATCATCGGTGAATGTGAACAACTAATGATATGTCTTGGTAACAACGATGATGTTGATGATAACAATGATGATGAAGCTACCGAGAATGATGACGCTGGACACTTGGATGGATTGAGTCATTAAAATTCTAAATCGGTGAAAATCACTTTGTTATACCTTTCTCTCACTGTAACGAGCTATTTTGTATTAATTTGTTCTGTATTGTTGTAAATTCGTAATGTATGCTGCATATGTTATAGTATCTGTTATTTTCTATAAACTTCAATAACAACTAATTAGCTTCATTATTTATCGGCATTCGTTTATTTTTTACATGTTTATATTCGTCTTTACACAGGATAGAGACATTTGTGTCGCATTCCTGGAAGATACTAAACTTAATTACCAAGTTTGGTATTTTACCGACTTTTCGTTTTTGAGTTATCGTGTTCACAGACACACGGACACACACACGGATCTTTTTCTGAAAATGTTTTTTTTTGGATAAAGGGGATCCTAAAACATATATTTCCGGTGAAATCTCGTTATCGAATTTTTGGGTGCATTACAATACCTTCTCTATATACTAGGTATATAGTACGTATACAGAAAGTAAAAACGGAACTTAAAAATGTTTTAAAACATTGGTTTGCTTATCAATACATTTAGTGCCTATTTCTGCGCATCACATGGTTTCGTGTGCAGCATGTTGATGTTCGGGAGAATAAACCCTTAAAGAAGCAACATAATAACTGTCATATTATTAACTGTACTGAATGTACACTTGAAATAAGTATATCAAATAAATAGCCGCTAAGTATCAATTCAAAATCTTTCAGAGAAGGAAAAGAAAAAAAAAACTTTGCTACATGGAAAAAGCGAACCCGACCTTTAGCAGAGAAGTAACCTACGGTTTGTCAATGCGTTACAGTGAACACACGAGGAAGGTGGCAAGTTTACCAATCCAAACTGTACACGTACACGTACTATGTACGTGTTCCTCAAAATCTGCGTGTTGCATCCTTGGAGGATACTTAGCTTAAATACCGAGTATGTTATGTTACCGATTTTTCGTTTTTACTTTCTCTACACATACTATATACATAGTGTATAGAGAAGGTATAGTAATGCACCCAAAAATTCGATACCGTGATTTCACCGGAAATACATGTTTTGGGTCCCCCTGAATCCAAAAAAAAACATTTTCAGAAAAAGGTCCGTGTGTGTGTCTGTGGACAGCATAGCTCAAAAACGAAAAGACCGTTTAATACCAAACTTGGTATTGAAGTTTTGTAGCTTCCAAGGATGCGACACGAAGATTTTCAAGAAACTCCCCCCCCCCCAGTTACCCTTTACATGGAAATTTTTTCGATTTTTTTTATTTTCTTAAAAATGATAACGATTTTGATTAAAATATCGTATATTATAGATACTTTACCTTACAAATAAAATGTATATCTTGAATTTTCTGGGAATTGCCTCTGAAGACTACTTTATTCTGGATGAATTTTACGGAATTTTGCATAACTGTTAAACCGTAAGAGATTGACAAAAACTTACCAGAGAAAAAATGTAGAGCAAGTTAAAACATATAACTAATGTAATATATATTTTTTCGTGGAGTTGATCGTTTTTGAGATATTCCTTGTTTTTGATTTCAGCTTCCTCATACAGGAATTTGTCAACTCCTGTCCATTCAAACCAAGGAACTTCAGTGACATAGTAACCAGCTTTCAGCTTTCACTTTAACCTATGATATTCCCTTATTTCGCTTCTGCTTACAAGGAAGCAAATTTTTTTCTCAATTAGGATAATGTAGATAAATATTCTGTAACAAAATACTTTGTTACAGAGATGTAGAGAAAGTCACGTGCATGGAACACATCAAATTTTATTAGTTAATATTGATAGTCTGTTGCTGAAGAAGCTTAAGTTACTATCTTATTATGATTATTGATCATATGGGTTGGTATTATTAAGATTTGGAACAAGTGACAACTTGCTGCTGCCACTGCACAACTGTATCGCGGATGGTGTATACAAGGCGCTGTGCTGCCACTACACAACTGTATCGCGGATGGTGTATACAAGGCGCTGTGCGGCCGCTACACAACTGTTCGCGGATGGTGTATACAAGGCGCTCTGCTGCCGCTACACAACTGTTCGCGTATGGTATATACAAGGCGCTGTGCTGTGAGGGACTTAGACGAATTTGATGTTCCAGACATGACTCATTTTTAGCGACGGGTGTACATGTACGTGTAGAGAAAGTAAAATCAACATTTTCAAATAATGTTCCATGGTAAGGTTAGTTAAGGGCAGAGGAATTTTCCTGAAAATCTTCGTTTCGCATCCTTGGAAGATGCCAAACCTGAGCTATGCTGTCCACAGTCACACAAGGACCTTTGTCTAAATTTTTTTTTTTATTCAGGGGGGCCCACTACATGTATAACCGGTGAAATTTCGATATTGAATTTTTGGGTGCATTACAATACCTTCTCTAAACACTATGTACATAGTACGTGTAGAGAGAGTAAACGTATACAGGGTGTTAAAGAACTACACCGAAATAATTTGCGAGATTGTGCACGTAACTGATATAAGTAATTTGATCTCGGCGATGCATGGTCCCGGATAAGCATAACGCAACTACATAGCGTTAAACGTGTGGGTATCAGGTGCTGATAAGTCGGTGTTAAAGCAAAGCAGGCTGAAAAAATGGCTTAGAATGTCTTTAAAACTGCTGCCCGAGTATATAAGTATCGAGTCTTAGCAGCTCGTTACTAGCGTTCTCAAGATTTAATGTCGCAAAACTCTGTAAAATCTCGAACTAATCACTTGACAGTGCGACACTGAGCATTCATTAACTAAGTTCTTGAGGTAGCTACTCTGGAGGCGTTTTTTCAACTGCTCTGGTGGCTTAATGCGTAACGCGGGAAACTGCTATCCCAAAGGTCATACTTTCGAATGATGTCATAGAGTAAGTATTTATTATTATTATTATTATTATTATTATTATTATTATTATTACTATTATTATTATTATTATTATTTTCATTCCAGACCAAGTGCCGCGATACGTGGCGTACTGGCACATCAGGGACTTACAGCCGTTACTTCGAAATTTCAATAAACAGGCCATAGGTCTCCTATCTCAATTTACTTACTTACGTAATCTACACATTCTGTGTAAATATTTTGGTATAGTTCATCAACACCGTGTATTTGGCATAAATTGTGTGTTTTTAATGAGACCTACAATTTTTATGCAGCAAGTTTTTGTATATCTCTTACGGTTTGGAAATTATACAAATGACATCCAGAATGACGAGGTCCTCAGAGGCTATTCCCAGAAAATTGAAGATACACATTTCGTTTCTCATAAAAGTATCTTAAACATAAGATATTTTAATCGTTAGGGTCATTTTTGAAAACATTCAAATTTTCCAAAATGTTTCATATAAAGGGCGGGGGGGGGGATTTTCTTGAAAATCTTCATGTCGCATCCTTGGAAGGTACTTAACTTAAATATCAAGTTTGGTATTCTACCAATTGTTCGTTTTTGAGTTATGCTGCGCACAGACGCGCACATGCGTGTGCGCACACACACACAGACATACACAGACACACACAGACACTTATACGCAAATATTTTTCTAATTTTTTTGGATTCAGGGGTTTCAAAACGTGTGTTTCTGGTAAAACCTTGGTATCGAATTTTTGGGTGCAATAACAATACCTTCTCTGCACGCAATGTACATCGTACATATAGAGACATTCATAAAAAAAAAACACACAAATAGATCGGATAGGTAGAGTCAGACTGAAAAGTGCAGTGCCATAGCCGGGATTTGAACCACGGATCTCCAGATCTCTAGCCGGTTGCTCTGCCACTGAGCTACCATGACAACATGCCAACTGGTATGGTCAATTGTTTTCTTTACACAAGCCGTGTGTAGGACATTTAGAGTCAGACTGAATGTCCCCAATTTTTAAACACAAACATAGAATCTCGCAAGCAGAGTGATGGACATTGCTCAATCTCAGGCAACCCTAGCAATGAATTCATCAGCAATTTTGAGCTCAAATCTAATCTCTTCAGCACAAAGATGCAACACATGCGCCTGCCAGCAGAAAGCATATACGTTGCACTGTCCGAAATACAACAAAGTTAGACATGTAAACACCAATAAGATCTAGTGTGTCAAGTATTTAATTTACTATAACATCAGCATTACTATGTTGTACAATTTTGGTTTTCATCAGACGGGGTTTCTTGCCCAAAATACCCAATGGAACAGCAAGAATATTCACCACTTATCCTTTATACCTGCCATTTCAACAGTCACTAAATAAACAGATTCTCCCTCACATTTTGACTTGGTTTCCTGAAGGTCTTCTTCAGCAAATTTGACAAGACACCTTCTCAAAGTGGTTTCACTGGGAGCCGGTTTTATATTTGTAGCTGTTGCTACCCACTGACGAAACTGTTCGTTGCGGAAGACATGAAATGGAATACCAGTAGAAGTGAATGTTTTGACCATATTATCTTTTGAACTTTCCATACGCTGCCACACTTGAGGTATAGTACTAGTATGTATGCTTCTAGGACTGCCTGAGGTTCAGCAATGTCCATCACTCTGCTTCCGAGATCCTATGTTTAAAACTTTCCACATGCTCTTGTACAATGAATTTCTTTTCAAAATGAATGCACTCTTAACAAACGGTACATAAAAATTTCCCCATTTCAACACAAAATGATCTGTGAGAAACTCACGAACCCTTTGAATTGCATTTTTGGCATGCTGGTGTTCAACAGATATGAAGTGCTCTGATTCAGATTGTATACTGACAATACAACCGTTAAACTTCACAGAATAAGTTCATTATTGAACTTCCTAACTTTTAATTGTTGCTAGAAATAATGTTTAATTTCTTCATTGAATCTATTGTTGGAAATTAGTTCCCTGTTTAAAATAGTAGAATTATGTTTTATATTACACATTGTGCTTTTTTGCTTTATTGTTTTCTCTACTCGTACTATATACATAGTGTATAGAGAAGGTATTGTAATGCACCAAAAAATTCGATACCGAGATTTCACCAGAAATAAATGTTTTGAGACCCCCTGAATCCAAAAAAGCATTTTTAGAAAAATGTCTGTGTGTGTCTGTAAGCAGCATAGCTCAAAAACGAAAAGACCCGCAAAAAAAATAAACTTGGTATTTAGGTTTGGTATCTTCCAAGGATGCGACACGAAGATTTTCAAGAAAATCTCCCCAACTATCCTTTTTTTCGAAAATTTTGATTTTCTTAAAAATGGCTCTATCGATTTTGATTATGTCATATATTAAAGATATTTACACGACAAATAAAATGTATATCTTGAATTTTCTGGGAGTAGCCTCTGAAGACTACTTTATTCTGGATGAATTTTTACGGAATTTTGCATAACTGCTAAACTGTAAGAGATAGTCAAAAACTTACCACACAATAAATGTTTAGCACATTAAAATACACATTTTATGTTATATAATTTTTTTCGTGCAGTTGATCGTTTTTGAGATATTTCCTGTTATTGGTTTTAGCTTTAAAAGCGCATTCTTTTCTCATACAGGAATTTGTCAACTCCTGTCCATACAAATAAACCAACTTCAGTCATATAGCAACCAGCTTTTGACTATCACTTTAACCTATGGTACTCCCTTATTTCGCTTCTACTTGCAAGAAAGCAAGTAATAAGACTATTTCTGCTATCCCCCCCCCCCCCCCGCTGATTAGCTAGAAGTAAATGGAAGCATTGGCTTTTTAACAATAATTTGTTGCAGAGATGTAGAGAAAGTCTTATGAAGGTACACATCAGATTTTTTTTTTTTAAATTACGCTTTACTGTGCTTATAAAACTTATTTGTTCCTAACCCTTAGACCCCCAAAATCATGTTCTGGGTAGCAACTACATGTCTGTTATCTTTTTGTGCTTATTATGCTTTTGGGTTGCATTAATGATAACGATGATTATATTTCCGTCAGCCTCGTGCTCATGGCCGGCAGCTCAATCATATCTCTCACGACAACAGCGGCAGTTAACCTTGACAACCAACCGTAACGGAGTTTGATTACTCTGTGACAATTATTGCACTTCCATTTGCATCAATCATGCTGCAGAGGCGGTTCGTGGTGTAAAGTATAGGTGTAGCTGTTATCACCTAAAATCACATGCAAAATACCTATTTCTGATACATAAGTTGTTTCTTTTGTTCTTTGTGGTGGGGTATTTCCTTGCTATGTTGTCTTGAAAAGACTGGAAGCCCAACAAAACAATATTTTCTATACAACCGTCGCACATCTGCTCGTATTCATTGTACCACTGTACCACGAACTAATCTGCTTTTTGGTAACATTTCGCATCTTTTTGATCCACTTTTTGTGGCGATAAGTTAAGAATAAAATTCGTCTCCTCGTTAATAGTACATCTCTTTTCGGCAGTCAGTCCACCACGGAAATTATTCTATATCATTTTGTGGATTCATCTCTTCACTAACTTTAACTAAGCAAAACAGTAGGTGGAAATAACAAGGTGCAGCATAGCCAACTTTAGTAAAATAAAGAACTCAACGGAAACTAGAATATTCAAAGACACAACTACTTTACACAAACAATAATTTAGGCCGTTCATGTAATGGAATACCTCTCCACAATAACGTTGCATAATCCGTTTCCTCTATTTTACAGGAGACAGAAAAAAAATAGCATTCAGTACATAAACATAAATGCAGTACAAAATTATTTCATGTTATTAAATTACTAATGTTTTATAAACATAGCAAGTCAACAGCTCACCTAATAAACCATTACATCTGAAAATGAGATAAGTGTTGTATATCATATCCAGAGTTTAAAGTGTACTTGAACATGGATATGGTGGCATTATGATAGCAACTTAATATTAACACTCTGTATTCCGTTACATAAAATATCTCTGAGAACACTTTACTTTATACATTATATTGACTTTTTTTTTTTTTAATGATGTACTTTCAATAAACTGGACATACAACCAATAAACATTTTATTTTCTAGCAGTCATATTTCAAGGACCAGTGTCTTTATACTTTTAAGTTTTGGTAGAAGCTTCATTATTGAGGTTCCAAATAGACACATGGCCATCAGATCAACCTTCTTTTTCTTACTGATTGGAAGAGCAGCTTCATATGCTGAACGGAGTTGTTCGACTGCAATTATTGAAGTGGTTCATACATATTCATTTTACCGTTGCTCTTTTTCTGCTTACTTGAACCAAAGTGCTCTAGTACATAATCGAAGTACGATAGGGTTGTCAGATGATGTTCGGAGCCACATAGCTGATGTAATGTTGCTATCTGCATCTTTCTTCAGGTTTTGCTCCAGAACTGAAATATCTAAAAATGCACTCTATCAATTTGCTTAATAACAAATGGATTACTTGGACGTGCTGACTCAATAAGATATTTCCATTGTTTAGAGACATATACAGGGCAAACTCTCTTCATATTTTTAAAACCAATGGAAAATGTCTGCCACATGGCAGGAAACTATGTCCACTGCACAGGAACTTCTGATTCGCTCTATGACATACTTCAAACCCACCAAGTACTGGAGGAACACTACCGCTCGCCAATTGTTTTGTCCCACAAAACGGTCGGGACAGAGTATAGCTCCACATAAGAATGCACATCATCAGAAGTCACCACCGTAGGAGAAGCAACACCAACAAACATCGTCGAAATCTTCACTCCAACCACCGGAACACCAACACCCAGCGAAGAGCACACCACAACTGCACCTCAACATTGAACACCACAGCAATACCAGCGAAGGATTCTCCCAGTCGTTTCGGGCACTTTAGTGCGGTTGAGGTCGGCGTGCATCCCCAGCTGCCAGTACGGTTCTTCCTAAAGCAGGCCCAGTATGTGTGACTACTCTTGTGAACGCCGTCCGAATTCACAACATAGAGGACCAACACCACTCATTGGCCTCATCTTCCAAGATAGAGGATAATGCACCGAAGCACTACAAACCAGAGCGACATTTCTTGGGAAAGAAGTTCAAATAGAGGACAGTCATACCACCTGGACATCACCCTGCAGGAGATGTTACAAGTATGGTTACACAATGGTTGTACAATGATCATCAGTACCACGCTGCCACTATTGTGGAGTTCCGAACCTCAGAGCACAATGCAGACAACACGACCTCAACCAACGCTGCCGATACTGCTTCACATGCCCCGAGACGACCACTATACTGGCCAGACCTGCTGATCATACTACTAGCCCCAACAAGAAGCGCGAACGCCACAACTCAAGATGGATATTCACAAGATAGGAAGCACACACAACTGAATACAATCGCAGCAGGAATATTTCCACATCTGAACTAATCACCACACCCTCCGCCGCACCACAACAAATCAGCAAACAGCCAGTCACCATACGCCAGACGCATAACTGGTCGACCGAGGCATGCCCCGGGCGGTTGTCGATGCCGCAGTACCAAGCCGCTTCGCGGCTTTACCTGCAACATAAAATAGGGAACATTGACATAGGTTGTGTGTTACTAGGGGATGAATGGAAGTACAGGGAGTTTTGTTGGAAGAGGACACGCCCACGGGCGTTTGCGCGGGCCAATTAGGAGGTCACACAGTTTTCTTCCGCCTGGAGCTGGATTAATGTGTTTTAATTTTGATTTAGCGTTCGCCCAGTGTGAGGGCGATACGCTAGAATGTTTTCACCCCGTTTTGGTTACGGGTTATTGTCGCTTTGCCCTTTTCAGCTATAATTTAAAATGTGTCTCAGGGGAGGGGGCGTGGCTAACCGAGAGGGCCAATGGCGTCTCTCGGCAGTCGGAATGAAGGCAGGCAGGGATCGTAATTTCTCAGAGAATTCACCAGTTGGTTGGCATGGTTTGGAATTTTGTTGTACAATGATCGGGCCCTCGATCTGATGACGTCGATCATGTACGGAATACCGGAATGTTCGTGAAGGATGTGGGCAGGAAATCTCCAGCCGGTACGGTAGATCATCCGTAATGCCCGGTTCTGCAGCGCCTGGACCCTGAGGAGCACGTAGTTAGCTACGGTACCCCAGATCTCGCAGCCGTACAGAACTAGAGGTGGAATAACTGCCGGGTACAGCTGAAGTTTTAGGTTTCGGGGCATGCTCTTTGAGTTGAGCATGGGGTAAAGCTGCCTGAGAACAGCGTGCCCTGGGTTTACCTTGCCTCTGACATGCGGAGTGCAATTCAGCCTTCGATCCAGCGTCACTCCGAGATACTTTGCCGTGTTTACCCAAGGGATCCTACGGCGCCATAAAACAAAGTTTCGCTGAAGCCGATTTCTAATGGTTTTCGCCAGGAGAATCACAGAGCTCTTCTCCGGACAAATGGTTATTCGCCATCTCTCACTCCACCTGCCAATGGCATGGAGGTGGGTTTGGATTTGCCGAAAGCTATATTTTGTGTTCCGGTTCACAGCGAAGAGCATGAGATCGTCCGCATATTGACAGGTGTGGGTGTTTGGATGGGTGGGGATGTCGGCCATGCAAGCTGCAAAGAGCGCCACCACGCGAAATTCAAAATATAGCTAACAGAGGAACATCCCCACAGCCAAACCAATCACCGCAGGCCCTACTGGCATCACGTCAAATCAGCAAACAACCACCACTTGAACACCGAAAATGGCATTCCGAGGACAAAGAAGCCCGAACCACACAAGTCACTACTAGAGACTACTACGTTACTACCCCAGTTTCACAAGAGCATCAAGGAAATCCAGGCTAACATTAAAGACTATACGACTGACATCAGCAGACTCAAACAACACCAGACACTGAATGATGGAATGGAACTTTAAAAGAGATCATGGAAAACCTCCATCTGATGCAGCCAACCAATGAAAAAGACGTCCAGCGACTTATGAAGGATCACAATACAGTATTAAAAAAAAAAAAATGATCGAAACTGTAAATCCCAAAAAGAGAAAAAAAAAAGTCTACTAAACAATTTTTTTTGCGTAGTGTTTAACGCCCGCTTTAACTACTAATGGCACCGCAGGCGGTACACTACTAAACAAATGAATAACATTTGTATAAATAAAAAAAAAATAAAAAAAAGAAAGAAAGAAGAAGGTGCCTGCCTCCAAACAATGAGCCACCCACAAAATCAAAAAATCTTATGTGTTCCATTCACATAACTTTCTCTTCATCTCTGCAACAACTTATTCTTAAAAAGCCTCTGCGTCTGTTTGCTTCATGCTAATCGAGCAAAAATTAGCAGAAATAGTCTTATTACTTGCGTCCTTGTAAGTAGAATCGAAATAAATGAGTATCATAGGTTAAAGAGGTAGTCAAAAGCTGGTTGCTATGTGACTGAAGTTCCTTTGTTTGTATAGACAGGAGTTGACAAATTCCTGTATGATAAAAGTAAAAGTTTTTCAAAGCTGAAACCAAAAACAAGGAATATTTAAAAAACGACAAACTTCATGAAAAAAATGTATATAACATAATGGTGTGTTTTAACGTACTCTACATTTTTTGTGTGGCAAGTTTTTGTCCATCTCTTACGATTTAGCAGTTATGCAATATTCCTTAAAATACATCCAGAATAAAGTAGTCTTCAGATGCTATTCCCAGAAAATTCAAGATATACATTTTATTTGTCATGTAAATATCTTTTGTAAACGATATTTTAATCAAAATCGTTAAACCCATTTTTAAGAAAATCAACAATTTCGAAAAAAGTTCCATGTAAAGGATATTTTGGCGGAGGGATTTTTCTCAAAATCTTCCTGTCGTGGCCCTGGAAGATTCTAAACTCAAATACCAAGTTGGGTATTTTATCGACTTTTCGTTTTTGAGTTATCGTGTTCACACACATGGACACACATGGACCTTTTTCTGAAAATGCTTTTTTTGATTACAGGGGACCCTAAAACATATATTTCCAATGAAATCTCGGTATAGAATTTTTGGGTGGAGTGCAATACCTTCTCTATACACTATGTACACAGTACGTGTAGAGAAAGTAAAAAAAAAACTAACCAGCTGAAGAGGGAAATTTGCCTGAAGCAGCTTTGGGTGAAAACCCTAAATCCCCTTCCTATCCTCTCCTATCGCAGAGCGTGTTTATTGCATTCCATTCGCAAACAGTACAATCTTTTCTTTATTTATAATGCTTTTGACGGAATTTCCCTTTGGAGCATATTGTCTGAAAGCAGTATTGTACTGATGTTGTTGGGTATCTATCAGTTTATCTTTAATTTATTCGGTAGACCACAGACTCATTCAAATTTGCAGGCTCTGTGAACGATAGTGAATAATTTGGCCTAGAGAAAAAAAAAATCCTTACTCGGAAGTGTGTAAGCGAATCCGGGATCTCTCGTACACAAGACAGGTGCGATACCGATGAGCTGCAGAGTCAGCTAGTAAATCTTATCTCAGATTGTGAAACCTGTTTGTGGCATGTCAGATGTAAACAAAAAACACTAGTGTACGGTACTGGTGCGCGACCAGCTATTGACGAATGACATTTTTAAAAGAAGGATTAGATGCGAGTCACTCAGCTTTACTATGTATTCTCGAAATGTTATCATAAGAAAGCAGAGCTGTTTGTTATTGTAACAAACTATTTGCTGACCTGTTTATCAAGCGTAGGCTAGCTCACTCTATCTTCGCTAAAGGCCATTCGTGTAGAAGGAACGAGCAGCCTGTACAGCGAAGATCAAAACAGATGAGCTCCGGCAAGGCCATGAACTAATCACATAAACAAGGCCCATAAAGTTCAGTGATGTGTGCGACCCTTTTAGCGTGAATTTATCACGGGAAAACACGAGTCCTTAATGAGGGGCATTGACGAGGGAAAAAAAAAAATCTGATGTGTTCCATTCACATGACTTTCTCTACATCTCTGAAACAAACTATTGTTAAAAAGCTAATGATTCTATTTACTTCATGCTCATCGAGAGAAAAAAAAAAAAAAAAAATAGCGGACATAGTCGTATTACTTGCTTCCTTGTAAGTAGAAGCGAAAAAAGGGAGTACCATAGGTGAAAGTGATAGTCAAAAGCTGGTTGCACTGTGACTAAAGTTCCTTTGTTTGTATAGACACGATTTGACAAATTTCTGTATGCGAAAAGTATAAGTTTTTCAAACTGAAACCAAAAACAAGGAATATCTAAAAAACGATCAACCCCACGAAAAAAAATGCATATTACATAAGTTGTGTGTTTTAACGAGCTCTACATTTTTTGTGTGGTAAAATTTTGTCTATGTCTTACGGTTTATCAGTTATGCAAAATTCCGTAAAATTAATCCAGAATAAAGTAGTCTTTAGAGCCTATTCCCAGAAAATTCAAGATATATATTTTATTTGTCGAATAAATATCTTTATTATACTATATTTTAATCAAAATCATTAGAGCCATTTTAAACAAATCAAACATTTTGAAAAAAGTTCTATGTAAAGGGTAGCTGGGGATGGAGAGATTTTCTTGAAAATCTTCGTGTCGTATCCTTGGAAGATACCAAACTTAAATACCAAGTTTGGTATTTAACGGTCTTTTCGTTTTTGAGCTATGCTCTCTACAGACACACAGACACAAACACACACATACACACACTGAAAATGCTTTTTTTTTTGTATTCAGAGGGACCTAAAACAAGTATTTCCTGTGAAATATTGAATCGAATTTTATCGTCTCTATACACTATGTACATAGTACGTGTAGAGAAAGTAAAAATCAAAAGTAATGTTACGATTATATTTTGTTACACTGAAAATATGAACGAAAAGTTATGTATCTTTAATGACAAATATAGTATTTATGACACTTATATTAAGTTATATTGAATTTATGTAAACGGAAATATATGTATTACAGTTCAGAAGAATAAACGTGTCAGGAGCTGCATTTTCTTTCTGTATCTGTCAGCCGTATGGGTTGTTTCGTTATCAGAATCTGTTGTCACCGTAGCTGAGTTCTCCGAAGTATTGTATATGAAGAACAATATATCTCTTGCCAAAGCTACAAATAATATACATATAGGTCGTGAACAAATCTTGGGCAGGGAGGAAGTTGCTTTCCTGTCCCCCCCACTCCTCTCTCTTTTCAATGGTTGAGAGGGGGAATAGAGGTACCAGTTTGGTGCGAATGACTAAACACAACCACAGCAGCGTGCCGCATTAAAGATTTGTAATTCACATGAAAATAATTGTTGACACACCTCCAAAGTTATAGCGAAATCACTTTGTTCGTTATAAAGCTAATTTTTATCCATATAATATGTCATTAGCAATGTGTAGAGCATGAGGCGGAGCATTTTGCTTGAAGGAATGTCAATGTTTATTACTTTCTCTACTCGTTCTATGTATATAGAGTATAGAGAAGGTATTGCACTCCACCCAAAAATTCAATACCGAGATTTCACCGGAAATATATGTTTTGAGACCCCCTGAATCTAAAAAAAGCATTTTTTGAAAAATGTTCGTGTGTGTGTGTCTGTCTGTCTGTCTGTGGGCAGCATAGCTCAAAAACAAAAAGTCCGTTAAAACCAAATTTGGTATTTAGGTTTAATATCTTCCAGGGATGCGACACGAAGATTTTGAGAAAAATTCCCTCACCCCAAACTACCCTTTATAAGGAACTTTTATCGAAAAATTTTATTTTTTCAAAAATGGCTCTAACGATTTTGTTATTAAAATACTGTATATTATAGATGCTTACCTGTCAAATAAAATATACCGCAAAAGCGGTTTACATACTTTCACAGAAGGGGATTTCCAGATGAAATTATTTACGCTTCGTAAAGAAGGGGTAACATTTCCACAGCTTAACATATGTTTTTCAAATTCAATATCCTTGATTCTCAGCTCTGCCAGAGCTTACAGTATAATAGGAGTTTATTAGCCAACCCACTGGAACACGGTGTTTGCTACTTTTACTTTCTCTACAAGTGCTATATACATAGTGTATAGAGAAGGTATTGCACTCCACCCAAAAATTCGATACCGAGATTTCACCGCAAATATTTGTTTTAGGGTTCCCTGTATTAAAAAAAAAGCATTTTCAGAAAAAGGTGCTTGTGTGTCCGTGTGTCTGTAAACACGATAACTCAAAAGCGAAAAGTCGATAAAATATCAAAGTTGTTATTTAAGTTTAGTATCTTCCAGGGATGCGACACGAAGATTTTGAGAAAAATCCCCCACCCCAAACTACTCTTCACATTGAACTATTTTTGAAAATTTTGATTTCTTAAAAATGGCTGTAACAATTTTGATTAAATACCGTAAATTAAAGATATTTACCTGGTAAATAAAATGTATATCTTCAATTTTCTGGAATAGCCTCTGAAGACTACTTTATACTGGACGAATTTTACGGGATTTTGCAAAATTGCTAAACCGTAAGAGATGGACAAAAACTAACCACACACAAAATGTAGAGCACGTTAAAATACACAATTTATGTTATATACTTTGTTTTTCGTGGAGTTGGTAGTTTTTGAGATATTCCTGTTATTGGTTTCAGCTTTAAAAACTTTGCAACTGCTATTGGTGACTTTGTCCCGAATATTATTTAAATAGTAAATGACAAAGTAGCGCCGGCGTTATTGTGTGGGTCAGTTGGGCCGGTTAGAGTGGAACCTAGTGACATTTCTCTACCTTTTGATGTCTTTGCTGCTCCGGTGTTAGCTCAGGTTGTTCTTCTTCATCGGCGAGCACGGATTACTCGGTACAGAAGGAAATACAAAAAGGGTAGTGAAGAAAAATAACACTGGTTCGTAAATATTATTGAAGAAAATTGCATGGTATAATATTACACTGTATAAACCCTAACCGTTGACAACCAAGTGACACGTGCAAACATGTGGGTGATGATTATAAATCTGGGGAAAGCAAAACCATGAATTCTTTGTTTCAACCGCGGTGAGCAATGTGGCGCGATTTTGCTTCAGCGACCGACATAGTGTCGCCCATGGAATCTGACGATGAACTGCCCAAAACGGTTGTGATTTTAAACTTAGCTTCCTTTCTCTAAATATCGTCCCTTCTTGCTATTGGTTGCATGTACTTATGCCTCTGTTCCCTAAAGTCACTCAACAACTGGCATGGGCAATAACCTTTTTAGAATGTTTCCTTTTGAAAGCTCAACTCACAATACATCAAGGTCTCTTGCTAACGGAAAACTGAGCAGTTAAAACCACGTTTCAACCTTGTCGTCTTAGCGTGTAAAAATATTAACAAAATACAAATATTCACAAGTAAAATAATGGTTGAAGCAAAGCTTATTACCGCTTACTATGATTAATAATTCATTACTATATACAACGGCTATCTATTTAATTAAGTATAATTATCAATATCGATAATACAGATCGTTGCGCAATAGAGATTATTTCTACATGTTATTCTTAGTTACATAATTAGGCGCATATAAAAGAGTTACTGTCGCAACTTATACTTTTCTCCTACAGGAATTTGTCAACTCCTGACCATACAGATACAGGAACTTCAGTCACATAGCAACCGCTTTTGATTATCACTTTAACCTATGGTACTCTCTTATTTCGTTTCTAATTATAATGAAGGAAGTAACAAGACTATTTCTGCTGGTTTCTTTCTCGCTCAGCATGAAGTAAATAGAAGAATAAGCTTTTTAACAATAATTTGTTGCTGAGATGTAGAGAAAGTCATGTGAATGGAACACATCAGATTTTTGGATGAAGTAGGATAAATGGTCAAGGAAGATGGCAAATTAAAGCCTGTTTCCGTCAGGAAACACAACAATGCCAAAACATCCGACAAGTGTTTAAACTTTGTGGACATACAAATGTAAATATTGATCTAATTCTTCACGTAATATGTACTCGGTAGGTAGAGAAGGTATTACATTCCATCCAAAATACAATAGGTTCCAAAATTTAACATACGTTTTGAGGTCCTTTGAATACAATCATATAAACAAGACTGTGTGTTTGTGTGTGTGTATGTGTGTGTGAATAGCATAGCTCTACACTAAAGGTCTCTTAAATACCAAACCTGACGTTTTAAGTTCAGCATCTTCCAAGGATGTGACACATGATGATTTTCAAGAATATCCCCCAACCCAAACTACCATTTACATGGAAACAATGCCCAGAATTTTGTTTTTCTCAAAAATGGCTCTAACGATCCCGATCAAAATACCATAGACCTAAGCACATACATAACAAATAAAATGTATATTTGTATTTGA
The DNA here is from genome assembly GCA_030762935.1 of Hymenopus coronatus. Lineage (NCBI taxonomy): Eukaryota > Metazoa > Arthropoda > Insecta > Mantodea > Hymenopodidae > Hymenopus > Hymenopus coronatus. Next base: position 123,806,326 of record CM060894.1, on the reverse strand, counting down.
TGGGAAATACCTCTTAAGTTCTCTTCATTCTTAATGGCCTTTGCATAACTGGTAAAACGTAACTGATAGACAAAACCTTATTGCACAAAAATGTAGATGTCAAACCACACAATTTATGTCTAATACATATTTGTTGCAGATATAACCGTTTCCGATATATTGCTTGTACTTTTCCCAATGCAAGTGGATTTATATATACACATATCGCTTTATTTTGTTGTATGCTCTTATTTCCTATGTACACGCTAATAATATTGTAATAAAATCATTTCTGCAAACGTTTATCTTGATTAGCATTATTAAGTACAAGGAAGAATAAGCTTTTTGTAAGAATAGTGTTTTGTAGCATAGGCAGAAAAATTATATGAATGTAACACATCAGATTTTTAATTGCAGGGTTCAACTGATGAAGTTGAACTCTTTGTATCTTCCTTTCTTCTAATATTTATACTGTGAAGATTATTTTATTTAATAGGGCACGATTCCTTTCAACGGAATATCCCCAAATATGAGAACAAGTCAACTTTCAGTACGATATCATAAGAGTATTGGAGGTCAGCTTGAGAGTCCATCGCGGTCCGTGGGTCAAATGAGAAACATTCAGAGCGTTATAAGGCATAGTTACCGAGTATAAGTGCCGCATCTGGACACGGCGCTGCACTGATAAACATGTGTTTTCATATGTATATTCATATCTACAAAACATCTATACAAATGGCCTACTATATAAACAATGTCAATCGTCTGCCTCCAATTCTTCCACACCTGACAGCCCTTCGTCTTCGCTCACTCATTGTCATCATCAACGTTATCGCTAATTTCTCCACTATTATCCTGGATTAGAATTCTTTTTGGTGTTCTACAATTCTTTCTAATGATTTTCAATGTTCTCAACTTGTCGACATACATTTTCCCATTCTGACCTGACAATTTCTGCAATTCGCTGGCGACCAACTGTTCCACATCGTTTAATTTAAAAGTGATGTATTACGTTTTATTTTTCTTTCTTATCTTTGAAAACCCTGGAAACGGAACTCAGTGAAATATCAGTTGCCTTGGCTACTCTTTCATTCACTTTCGTCAGGCTTTTGAAAGACTCGGGGAATATATATTTTCTTCCTTCATCTCTGCCTCTTGTGTCATGAAGTAAGAACACTTGCAATTATTTCTCTGCTCTAAGTAATACCTTGCCACTTAACTTTGAAAACGTAGGAGCCATAGTTAAACAAATAAAAAAAAATAATAAAATGAACACTATTTACTGTCCACTTTGAATACAAACCTATAACTCCGATAAACTAGCCTCGGTAGCTGGATGGCGGTCAGGGTCACGATTCCAGAAGTTTTGCTCCGGCAATAAGTAAAATAGAATCGAGGATTGGTGGTTTGAGTACCAATCGTGGCACCGAGCGAGGTAGCGCCGCGTAACCTGTGCAATGACCAATCGATTTCCATGGATGTAGGCAAGCGGATATTAAGGTCGCCCCTCTTTTACGACACTTTCCTGTCTCTTATTTCCTGTACCCAATAACTCCCTACATTACGATTTGTTTCAGAGCTATAAGATCCGGCGACGGTGTTTTTGTAGGTTGCGGCTGGGAGGCGGGTGTATCCTTTGTAGAGGTTTCTTCTCTGGCGTCGGTCTGGGCTATCCAGTCGGGACCCGCCTCCGAAGTATGTCCGTGGTGGGATGTCTCCCTTCTTCCTTTGTTCACAGGGATCTCGTTAGAAGTGATTCAAACGTGATTCAACTTTCTATACTCAAACGTTAGTTATTGCCGGCGCAAAACTTCTGGAATCGTGACCCTGACCACCAACCCAGCTACCGAAACTAGCTTATCGGAGTTTGTGTGATATGATACTTTGCTTATTTAAAGTCACAGCGAGCAAACTTTATACAGTCTCCATCGAAAGTGTTCCGCACATGCTTGTATTCAAAGTGGGCAGTAAATAGTGTTCTATTTATTTTTTTAACCATGGCTCCTACGTTTTCAAAGTTAAGTGGCAAGGTATTACTTAGTCAGAGCAGAGAAATAATTGCAAATATCCTTGACTTCATGAAACAAGAGGCAGATATGAAGGAAGAAAATGTATGTTCAACCTAGTTCTCCAAAATCCTGTAGAAAGTGAATGAAAGAGTAGCCAAGACAACTGATATTTCACTGAGTTCCGTTTCCAGGGTTCTCAAAGATAAGAAAGAAAGAAAAATAAAACTTAGTATATCACCTTTAAATTAATAGATGTGGAAACAGTTGTGTCGCCAGCGAATTGCAGAAATTGGCAGGCCAGAATGGGAAAATGTATGTCGTCATGTTGAGTACATTAAAAATCATTAGAAAGAATTGTAGAAACGCAAATAGGAAAAATTCTAATCCAGGATAATGGTGCAGCAAGTAGCGATAACGTTGATGATGACAATGACGTAAGCGAAGACGGACTGTCAGGTGTGGAAGAATTGGAGACAGACGATTGACATTGTTTATATAGTAGGCCATTTGTATAGATGTTTTGTAGATATGAATATACATACGAAAACACATGTTTATCAGTGCAGCGCCGTATAGTGCAGGTGACAGATATTTGACATTGACTGTGACAGGCACTCTTCCAGCATGCATGAATCGACTGGTGAACTGCTTATCTGAAAGTACAACTCGCTTCTTAGCTCTCATAAGATTTTCATATGTCCACATCTGTTGCGTCAGGTATAGAATTTTATTGAATATACTAACAAGATTCAAAACAAAATTGTTTCGGATATGTTTGATATTATTTGCCTTTTACAAAGCTATGTCTGGTTGTAATTAATACAGACTATGATCTGCATTACATTAACTTTGATAAGGCGACTTTGTTACAGCTCTTATCAGCTCCATTTGTGTATCAAAACGATGCAGTATCAGCCAGCGCAGTGGCCGAAACTAACTGGTTGGGTCATCTGGACAGTGAAGACATTCCAATGTGGATTGACTTCATGCTGCTGCTTATATTAGGAGGAATACCTTGTCAGGTAATATAATTTTTACTTTCTCTAGCACGTAACATGCGCATACAATATACATAGTAGCTAGTAGTATTTGGCCCAAAAAATTCCATGTCGAGATTTGTAAATACCTATATATATTTTGAGAGCCCTGAGTCAGAAAAAAGTATTTTTAATTTCTCTATACGTACTATGTACATAGGTATTGCATTCCATCCAAAAATTCGATACCGAGATTTCACCGGAAATTAATGCTTTAGGGCCCCCTGTATACAAAAAAAAAGTATTTTCAGAAAAAGGTCCGTGTGTGTGTCCGTGTGTCTGTGAGCACGATAGCTCAAAAACGAAAAGTCGGTGAAATGCCAAAGTTGGTATTTAAGTTTAGTGTCTTTCAGGGATGCGACACGAATATTTTGAGAAAAATCCACCCACCCCAAACTACCCTTTATATGGAATTTTTTTCGAAATGTTTGATTTCTCAAAAATGACTGACGATTTTGATTAAAATTTCGTATATTAAAGATATTTACATGCCAAATAAAATGTATATCTTGAATTTTCTGGGAATAGCATCTGAAGACTACTTTATTCTGGATGAATTAATGTAATTTTGCATAACTGCTAAACCGTAAGAGATGGACAAAAATTTGTCGTACAAAAATGTAGAGCACGTTAAAACATACAATTTATGTTATATACATTTTTTTCGTGGAGTTGATCGTTTTTGAGTTATTCCTTATATTCGAAAAATTTATGCCTTTCTCATACAGGAATTTGCCAACTCTTGTCCATACAAACAAAGGAACTTGAATCACATAGCGACCAGCTTTTAACTATCATTTTAACCTTATTTCGCTTCTAATAACAAGGAAGCAAATAATAAGACTAGTTCTGCTAATTGTTTCCCGATTAGCATGAAGTAGATAAAAGAATACGCTTCTTAGCAATTACTTGTTAAAGAGACGTAGAAAAAGTCATGTGAATGGAAAACGTCAGATTTTTTTTTAAACTTGCGATACTTCAGTGCTTTACCGCTTCAATCAATACACCATAGCACATAAATTCAGGTCGCATTCAACGCGTTTTATGCACTGCCTCCTGCAGTTAACAAGCCATGTTCATAGATGTTGCAACACTGTATAGCTGTCAAGTGGTAGGCTTAGAGCAGCCGACAATCTCAAGCAAAAAGCGATCTCATTACATTAGATTTATTTACGCTCTATTAGTTCGTATACATGTATTCTGGACAAAATAAATTTATAACAAGTGAATAATACATTTATACAAATATGTAACAGAGTTTCTGCACTTTAAGCTAATAGCCTAAATGTTGAAGTTTTCTTTTCTTGTTGCTCTGATTAATTGTGTTGTTTACACACTTAGTATAATTATTTAAGATCATATTTACAAACCTGAAAACTACTTTAGAAGTAATTTCTCTGACTTTCTGACCTCAGATACACTCATCAAGTCACCATAAACACCGTTGGTCTCTAAGCTCTGCATACCTGGCATAGTAAGAATGCTCCTTTGATTACCTACTTAAATAATTGACTTGCTAATCCGAAGAGTTCATTATATATTGAAATATGGCAGCAACATGAAAGAAAATGCCCTCAACTAAATCACTGGGTGCTGAAAGTCCTCCTAGTTGTAAATAGTGAAAACATCCATCACTGATTTCTGTTCCCTTTCCCTCTCTTAACAGACCAATAGAAAGCTCACATCCCAGAAATTTGCAGCGAAAATATTCACAAATATTTCCAAATTATTCACTAACTTGTTTCTCCAATTCCACCTTTTTAACTTCATTTTTTCTTCTAATAGCCTCTCTCCTGGAATCGGGATCTCTTCTCTCTGTTGGAATAGTGCTGCTTAAGTATGATGGTAAAGTATAGAACTTACATAATACTGCATTTTCTTTTAATTTAGGGCATCGCAACGCTAGTTTTGTTACAGGACCATTTTCATGTATCCAGTTTGCATTAATAATTATGTCCTTTTCGTCAAAGTGGTTGGCACACACAGCTGATGACGATGTTGCACACCAGTCTTTCCGTGGGATAGAACGAATCCACGCCTGCCTCCTTCTTTCTTCTTTAGGGAATGAAAATATAGAAGCATTACCTTGTAACTTTACACTGGTGTCATAATTTGACTTACATCCAGGGACACAGCACTTTCTAGGCATCTGAAATACATTTCAAAAGATTTTAATTAGTAAGTTCGTGAAAGTTTTCAAAATCTATTATAAGTACAGGTTATGTGCAATATAATACAAGATAATACTTCCTATTGCAGCTTTCTATATGATTAGCTCACTATTCAATCTTTGCATTACATGTTTAATCATTGAATTAAATATTAGTATTAGGCTGTCTCATAAGTAATGCCGGTTTTTTGATTTTGGTGTTTTGAAAATTTATTGGGGTTCTTTGGTTTGGCAATGCTATTTACAGGATGCCATGGCTGGTGTTGCGTACATTGCGAGAATGTATCAGTCTTCAGTTATCAATAAACAATCACAAGTGGAGATAATAAAGTTTGAACTTAGAGTCCTTCTTAAGCACTACTGGAAACAAGATTATAAAGCTGCTGCCGCAGGACGAAGAGCATGTGAAGTGGAAGGAGAAGGTGTCATTAGTCAGCGTGTGGCACAACATGGTTCCAACGTTTCAACAATGGAGACGAAAACAATAAAGATTTACCACGTTTTAGAAGACCTAAAGTATGGAATATTGAGGATACACGCCAAGAGTTGCGATAAAACCCGCAAAAATATACCCGTAGGCTTTCATAAGAACTTGGTGCATCAAAAGATACCATACATTGCCACGTTAAGACGCTTGGAAATCATTCAGAAGCTGTAGATCTGTACCTCATGAACTGACACCTCAACAGTGTCACGTAGAGTGGACATCTGTCATCAGCTTATCCGTAATCCCATGGATGATAGATTTGTCAGGAGAATTGTCACTTGTGATGAAAAACGAGTAAACCTGATGCCTCAAAACAGTGGCTTGATCCCCACCAACCTGCCAAAGTCATCATTAAAAAAAATCGGTTTGATCCCAAAGTAATGTTGTGTGTCTGGTGGAATTTTGAAGGTGTGATTCACTGGGAGTTTATTCCAAACGGGCGGGCGATTGATGCGGATCTTTATTCTCAACAACTGGAACGAGTTCATGCAATTTTGAGACGGAGGTACCCACAGCATTAGTTAACAGAAATAGAGTTCTCTTGCAACAGGACAATGCAGGACCCCATACTGCACGAGCAACCATGGAAAAAAATCAGGAATTGGGAGGAATCGAACTGCTACCACACCCAGCATACAGCCCTGATCTCGCACCATCAGATTATCATCTTTTTCGATCCATGACCCATTATCTACGTGGAAGAAATTTTGACGACATTGAAGCAGTGCAAGTGGGTCTCACCGAATTTTTCGCATCAAAAACCAGAGATTGGTACAATAATAAACCTCGCTGAAAGATGGCTCAAGACCATAGAATCTAATGGTCTGTACTTGGAAGATTAGTTAATTGCTTGTCAGAGCACATTTAAAATAATTGTTTTTTTAATTACATTATTTATGAGACAGTATCTATATTTTGATGGAAATTTATTGCTACGGATCCATTTCTTGATTCTTAGCGAAGCTAGTGTTTTCTTCTGTTACAGCCGTATTTTCAACGCATACTGTCCATGAAAACTACACGAGCTGCACAGAACCTCTCCATTATAGCAATGGTGGGTTGCGTACTTATGGCTGTGCCTCCTGCCTTTATTGGAGTTGTAGCTAAAGCAACTGGTAAGTCTGCACATTATCTTCCCAATGTGTTTCCCTACATCTGATTCCTTACCCATCTCAAGCAGCTTTTATACAGTAAGTATGCCACAAAACTTGGCCGTCAGTTAAGAATATAGAGAAAGTGCCAACATATAAATAAAGGAAATATATTTGCCGCCCGTTTTTATAGTTTTACTTTCTTTAGCCCCATATGTACAATGTACATGGGGATAGAGAATGTATTGTAATGCACCCCAAAATTCGATGTCGAGATTTCAACGGAAATATGTTTTGGGGTCCCCTGAGTCCAAAAAAAGCAATTTTAAAAAAAGGTCTGTGTGGATAGCATAGCCCCAAAACGAAAAGACCCTTAAACACCTAACTTGGTATTTAAGTTTAATATCTTCCAAGGCTGCGACATGAAGATTTTCAAGAAAAATCCCCCACCCCCAACTACCCATTACATGGAAAAAATTTCGAAAATTTTGTTTTTCTTAAAAATGGCTCTAACGGTTTTAATTAAAATACCACATATTAAAGTCATTTCTATCACAAATAAAATGGATATCTTGAATAATCTGGGAATAGTTTCTCAAGACCATTTATTCTGGATGATGTTGCTTAATTTGGCATAACTAGTAAATCGTAAGAGATAGACAAAAACGTACTTTACAAAAAAATGTAGCTCTTGTTAAAATACACATGTTATATACCTTTTTTTCGTGAGCTTACCGTTTTCGAGGTATTCCTTTTATTATTTTCAGTTGTGAAGTACTTATACTTTTCTTTTGTCCGTTTTCTTTTGTTCTACTCCTGGTCAAGCAAGAAGTGATTTGCAATGACAATCGCATAACGGCAGCTTTTAAAACATTTGACTATCACTTTATCCTAGTGCATTCCTTTATTTCCATTCCACTTTTAAGGAACTAAGTAATAAAATGCTGCTAATGTTTATCTCTATTAGCATGGTGTTGAAAGAAGAATTATGTTTTGTAGGAAGTTTGTTTTTAGACTAGCTAGAGAAAGTCATGTGAATGTAACACATCGGATTTTTACATCTGGAACAAAGTCCAGCTATGGTATTCGCAGAAATTATACCCCCGCCTCTGAATCCATGCACTTGACAGTTGGGAGTTAAGTTAGTACATTAGCTAAAACCAGATGAAAACCTTTTCCCGTTTGACTCTCACAAAGCAGCAGTCCTATCGGTTGGTCGGTCGGTCGGTCGGTCGGTCGGACGGTCAGACAACGGAAACTGATCCAGATACCGCACTGTTGCAATATCTGGCTATTTCCAACCACGTGCTCAGTTTGTGAACTCCTAACATGTGCGTTGAGCAGTTCTGTGCAAGCAACGTACTATTCGTTGTAATTTATATTGCTATTGTTGATAGTGTTGTTGGTGTTTGTTTGTACGCGAGGGAACATAACAAGACTTTCACATTTATAGAGGTGGATAGACTTTTGTGGGAAGGTGTGGCGAGAGTGGACGCGGCTTCATGGAAGAAGAAAGTGAATCATGTTCACAAAATAATACGAGAAACACAGGAATTAAACGGAATCATCAGTGAATGTGAACCACTAATGATATATCTTGGTGACGATGATAATGATGATAATGACGATAATGCATCCAAAAATGACGACGACGCAGACTTGGTTGGGATTGAGCCATTAAAATTCTAAACCGGTGAAAATCACTTCGTTATACTTTTCTCTCATTGTAACAGGCTATTTTACATTATTTGTTCTATATTGTCGTAAATACGCAATGAATGCTACATACGTTATAGTATCACTGTTATTTTAAATTAATATCAATAATAACGAATCAGTTTCATTATTTATCTGCATTCATTTACTGTTGCACTATTTATATTCTCCTTTACACACGATAGACACATTTGTAATCAGCTGTTGTTTACTAGTTGCTCTGGCAACGCCGCCAGAGTCTGCCGCCATGCCCCAGATCTTGCAGGCATAGATTAACATGGGGATTATGAGAGCCCTCAAAAGGCGCAATTTAAGGGAACCAGGCATCGTGGGTTTCAGCCTCTACAAGGAGACCACAGCGTCAATGCCCCGAAATTGCAGTTCCCTGATGTGCTCCCCAAAAGTTAGGCCCTTATCTAGCTTCACCCCCAAGTAGGTGATGGTGTTCGTCCATTCAAACCTTGTCTGAGGTCCGTGAATGAAGGGAAGTTTGTGGGAAAGCGGCGTTTGGCGAAGAGAATACTCGAGGATCCCTTACGGCAGACTGTTCCAGGTTGGGTACACGCAACGAGTAACTCGCCCCCATACTTGCAACATTGAGAAGAAACTTTCACTACGGCTGAATCAAGCGTTTGAAAATAAATGGCAGGCCGCAATTATTGTGGTATGACCGTTGCCAAGTGAAGTAATATTCCCTTTCAATTCTGATCCGAGTTTTGTGGGGTTGAGGACGGGCATGTACTGGACTCAAATGAATCGAGTTAGAACCTTATGGACTAAAGAACGTGCACAGTTCTATGAAATCTGCTTAACTTGCACATGAAAGGGGATCCTCAATGTGTTGCTTTGTAATGTATAGACGGAAACACACTTGTGCTCAACGGCGACAATCCCTAAGATATAGTTATGTACTTAAACGTAAGGAATCCAAGCAATTATTTTTCAACTCACAATGGAATCTTAATACTCCCAGGGTTATTCTTTAATTTTTACTTCCTCTATACGCACTATGTACATAGTGTATAGAGAAGGTATTGCACTCCCCCAAAAAATTCGATACCGAGATTTCACCGGAAATATATGTTTTAGGGTCCCCTGTATCCAAAAAAAGTATTTTCAGAAAAAGGTCCGTGTGTGTGTCCGTGTGTCTGTGAACACGATAACTCAAAAACGAAAAGTCGGTAAGTTAAGTATCTTCCAGGGATGCGACACGAAGATTTTGAGAAAAATCCCCCCACCCCAACTACCCTTTACATGGAACTTTTTTCGAAAATTTTGATTTTCTCAAAAATGGCTGTAACGATTTTGATTAAAATTTCGTATATTAAAGATATTTACCTAACAAATAAAATGTATATCTTGAATTTTCTGGGAATAGCCTCTGAAGAGTAGTTTATTCTGGATGAATTTTACTAACTTTTGAATAACTGCTAAACCGTAAGAGATGGACAAAACTTTACTACAAGAAATGTAGAGCACGTTAAAACACACAATTTATGTAATATACATTTTTTTCGTGGAGTTCGTCGTTTTTGTGACATTCCTTATTTTTGGTTTCTGCTATGAAAAACTTATACATTTCTCATACAGGAATTTGTCAACTGCTGTCCATACAAACAAAGGAACTTCAGTGACATAGCAACCAGCTTTTGATTATCACTTTCATCTATGGTACTCCCTTATTTCACCTCTACTTACAAGGAAGCAAGTAATATGGCTATTTCTGCTAATGTTTTACTGATTAGCGTGAAGTTAATAGAAGTATAAGCTTTTTAAGAATACTTTGTTGCAGGGATATAGAGAAAGTCATGTGAATGGTACACATCAGACTTTTATTAAACAGACTAGCCAAATATCAATATTCTCAAGTAGTTATGAGCATAAAAGTAAATCTCACTTAATAACATACGCAGAAGTCGTATTTTCATGTGAGGCATTTCTAGTAGTACTCTGATGACGTAATCCATTCACAAGACTTTCTCTATATCACTGCAACAAATTATTGTTAAAAAGGCTATGCGTGTATTTACTTCATGCTAATCGACAAAAAAATAACAGAAATGGTCTCATTACTTGCTTCCTTGTAAGTAGAAGCGAAATATGCAAGTGCCATAGGTTAAAGTGATAGTCAAAAGCTGGTTGCTATGTGACTGAAGTTCCTTTGTTAGTATGGACAGGAGTTGACAAATTCCTGTATGAGAAAAGCATAAGTTTTTCAAAGTTGAAACCAAAAACAAGGAATATCTCAAAAATGATCCACTCCACGAAAAAAACGTATGCTTCATAAATTGTGTGTTTTAACGTGCTCTACATTTTTGTGTGGTGAGTTTTTGTCCATCTCTTACAGTTTAGTACTTATTCAAAATTCGTAAAATTCGTCCAGAATAAAATAGTCTTCAGAAGCTATTTCCAGAACATTCAAGATATAGATTTTATTTGTCAGGTAAATATATTTAATATATGATATATTAATCATAATCGTTAGAGCCACGTTTCAGAAAACCAAAATTTTCGAAAAAATTTCCATGTAAAGGGTAGTTTGGCGTGGGGGGATTTTTCTCAAAATCTTCGTGTCGCATCCCTGAAAGCTACTAAACCTAAATACCAAGTTTGCTATTTTAGCTACTTTTCGTTTTTAAGTTACCGTGTTCACAGACACACAGACACACACACACACACATATGGACCTTTTTGTGAATTTTTTTTTTTGGATATATGGGGCCCTAAGGCATATATTTCCGGTGAAATCTCGGTATCGAATTTTTGGGTGGAGTGCAACACATTTTCTATACACTATGTACATAGTGCGTGAAGAGAAAGTAATATTGATTACTGTTACATTCAAATTCAGGAAACGTGGCGACAAGTTGCATTATGTTTGTTTCTGCAACATAGCAATACTAATTTATTATCGCAACATTTTTCCCACATGTAGTTAGATAAACAGTACTCTATTTACTTTCTCTACACGTATTATGTACATAGTGTATAGAGAACGTATTGCACTCCACCAAAAAATTCGATACCGAGATTTCACCAGAAATATATGTTTTGGGGATCACATTATCCAAAAAAAAAAAAAAGCATTTTTAAAAAAAGGTCCGTGTGTGTCTGTTTGTGTCCTTGTGTCTATGAACACGATAGCTCAAAAACGAAAAGTCGGTAAAATACCAAACTAGCCTTTACATGGAACTTTTTTCAAAAATTTTGATTTTCTCAAAAATGGCTCTAAGGATTTTGATTAACATATCGTATATTAAAGATATTTACCTGGCAAATAAAATGTATATCTTGAATTTTCTGGGAATAGCATGTGAAGAATACCTTATTCTGGGTGACTTTTATGGAATTTTGCATAACTGCTAAACCGTAAGAGGTGGACAAAAGTTTCCCACAAAAAAAAAAAAAAAAAAAAAAAAAAAAAAATGTAGTGCACGTTAAAACGCACAGTTTTGTTATTTACATTTTTACTTTCTCTATACATACTATGTACATAGAGTATAGAGAAGGTATTGCATTGCACCCAAAAATTCAATACCGAGATTTCACCGTAAATACATGTTTTGAGACCGCCTGAATCCAAAAAAAGCATTTTTAGAAAAATGTCCGTGTGTGTATGTATGTGTGTCTGTGGGCAGCATAGCTCAAAACCGAAAAGACCGTTAAATACCAAACTTGGTATTTAAGTTAAGTTATCTTCCAAGGATGCGACACGAAGATTTTCAAGAAAATCCCCCACCCTGAACTACCCTTCACATGGAACTTTTTTCGAAAATTTTGATTTTCTTAAAAATGGCTCTAACGATTTTGATTAAAATATCGTATATTAAAGATATATACCTGACAAATAATATGTATATGTTGAATTTTCTGGGAATAGCCTCTGAAGACTACTTTATTCTGGATGTATTTTACCGAATTTTGTGTAACTGGTAAACCGTAAGAGATAGACAAAAACTTAACAGCAATAAATGTAGAGCACATTAAAACACAGAATTTATGTTATTAAATTTTTTTCGTGGAGTTGATCGTTTTTTATTTATTTCTTGTTTTTGATTTCACCTTTAAAAACTTACTTTTCTCACACAGGAATTCGGATACTCTTCCATACACACAAAGGAACTTCAGTGACATAGCAACTAGCTTTTGGCTATCACTTTAACCTATGGTACTCTCTTATTTCGCTTCTACTTACAAGGAAGCAAGTAGTAACACCAGTTGTGCTAATTTTTTCTCGATTAGCATGAACTAAATAGAAACCCTAGCATTTTTACAATAATTTGTTGCAGAGATGTAGAGAAAGTCATGTAAATGGAACACATCAGCTTTTTTTTAAAGTCGGATTGACTGTACATTCCAATCTTGTAAACAATAATAATAATAATAATAATAATAATGTAAAGTAATAGAACCAGTTTGTAACCATTATTTGTAACATAATTTCAAAACAAAAAGTGTATTTTTTTTTTCAAAATAAAGTTGCACGTAGTTTTATTTGTTATGGCTATCAGTTAACCCGCCACGGTGAGGGAGTTACAAGTAGTCACCCTTGGGAGAAAGGGATGAAGAGGAGAATAAACTGCGACCAAATCCCAACGCAGATATAACAATGTTTTTAGAGGTTTTTACACTTCTGCAACTGCATATTCACAAAAAATATTCCAATAGAAGAGACCTAAATGGCAATGTCAAATTTTAAATTTACAACTTCTTCCTCTCAGCCTTGAGGAAGAGGAGTAATAAGTTCTCATTGAAGGTGTCGCTAGCACGAACGAGGTTCCTAACGTTGCCAACATGACACCATGGCGCTGCTTAAGCCAGTCCTAGCCAACCGCAAACTTGGGGTCCTAGGAAACCGATGAGACAGCTTCCAGGAAGGAAGGGTCCCGCCTAGCGCCAGGGAAAAATGTTTCCATGGCTTAAATTGTATTGTCCTACCGCAAAACACCAACCGCCGTCACCAACCCTGAAACAGAAGAGGCCAAACAGATGAAGCTGAAATTTCACAGTCCTATGGAATTTCATTAATTATTCAACGTTATATTTTTGTAATATTGCGTATTTAAATAGCCTTAGGGATATTGTATTTCTTATAGAATTTTTTTTTTTGTCCTCGTTATTATTTTGTTGAATAAAAATTGTATTTATCGCCTAAAAGGAAAAAGCTATTCACAAATGGAAATTAAACGGTAATTAATTAACTACCAACACATATTTTAATAATTTCGATGTATAACTAAAATACTAAATTCAATCTTTTCAGCCCGAGAGAGACCTCGTGGAATAGTTTAGCTGCCATCTAGTAGGTTCGGTATTCTCTGGATACCTTTAATTTACACACATTGTACAGTAAACTAGAATATACAATCATTAAAACAAATCCAAAACTTGTATATACGGATTTTTGTCAGCATGCCGGTTTGCTAAGAACCCCTATCCCAACGCCCAAGTGTCCATGCTTGATTACAATAACTACGGGGTGAGGCTGTATTGCTGTGGTAGGAATTCTACTTCCCAGTCGCTCTTAGGTTGATCCGCGCCAAAATAGATCCACGTGGTCAGTGCACCGCGGTACAACGCAGTGGCAGTGCGCTCAAGAATGTAATCCCATGCTAACAATCTAGATTACAGAATGAATTTATTCTTAAATTGTACAATATTGTATACAAGTGCCAAAGAGTTAAATTGACACCAATTTGTACCGTTAAACAGAGCTACATGTCCCAGCATGCTGTTCGTATGAGTCACCTGATTTCCGCAATATTGTTTACACAGTAACGGTCGCTACTGTTTAGAATCATTGAGGAGGGTCGCTACCGTGAGGTTTCTCTTGCAATTTTCGAGTTACATAGAGCATAAGGCTGGTAAACCGTTGACTAGTAGCGAACAAACTATAGTGTTGGTAACTTTTGTGAGAAGTATCCAGCACTGCCCGTGAAAGAAATGATGAAATTAATATAAACAGTGTTCATAAAGAAAAACCTGAAACGGATTGATGGGGATGAATTGGATTGGTTGATGAGAGGTCAATTAAGTAAAATTAAGCAAAGGCCTTTCCTCCCAAAAAAAGAATTTTCGCCCTAAATTCAAACTTTTAAAAACAAATCAAAACATTTGTTCCATTAATAATACCTTTAGTACCTATATTTTTATACTCATAGATTCCATTTTTTTTCCTTCATAAAAAGTGGTTGCACCCGGGGTGCATGTGAAATATTCGATGTAAGAATGTGAAGAATGCAATTCGCGTAGAGGTGCACAACTTATTTTTACTTTCTCTATAGGTACTATGTACATAGTGCATTAAGAAGGTATTGCATTGCACCCAAAAACTCGATACCGAGATTTCACCGGAAATATATGTTTTAAGACCCCCTGAATCCAGAAAAAGCATTTCTAGAAAAATGTCCGTGTGTGTCTGTCTGTCTATGTGTATATATGTATGGTCTGTGAGTATTAGCTCAAAAACAAAAGGACCGTTAAATACCAAACTTGGTATTCAAGTTTTGTGTCGTCCAAGGATGCGACACGAAGATTTTCAAAAACAAATCCCCCAACCCAAACTACTCTTTACATGGAAAAAAAATTGAAAATTTTGATTTTCTTAAAAATGGCTCTACCGATTTTTAAAATATCGTATATTAAAAATATTTACCTGGCAAATAAAATGTATATCTTGAATTTTCTGGGAATAGCCTCTGATGACTACTTTATTCTGGCTGAATTTTACGGAATTTTGCATAACTGCTAAACCGTAAGAGATAGACGAAAACTTAAAACACACAAAACGTACAGCATGTTAAAACACACAATTTAGGTTATATAATTTTTTTTCGTGAAGTTGATCGTTTTTAAGATATTCCTTGTTTTTGGCTTCAGCTTTGAAAAAGCATACTTTTCTCATACAGGAATTTGCCAACCCCTGTCCATACAAACAAAGGAACTTCAGTCACACAGCAACCGGCTTTTGACTATTACTTTAACCTATGGTACTCCCTTATTTCACTTCTAGTTACAAGGAAGCAAGTAATAAGACTATTTCTGTTAATTTTTTCTCAATTAGCATGAAGTAAATAGAAGCCTAATTCTGACTCCACCTATCCAACAATATATTCCCTTTGCACAATTCGCCATTAAATTACCATAGTAAAACCTTTCCTGGTATACAAATCTGACAACGCCGAAGAATGGATTTAACCTTCCCTCCCAATCAACCTGCTCGTTCTGGATGTGTTTGGAGTTCCAACCAGACTTTGTTTTGCGGTGAAACTAGATGAGAGCCCGCGGCGCAAAAGTATCGTGTGTACATAAATTAAAAACGCATTAAGGTTGTATCCAAGTCTTGCAGGAAGGCTGCGCCTTGGCTGAAACTGTAAACACCGTAAAAAAAGAAAAAGAGAGAAAAAAAAAAAAAAACCGTTCTTAATGTAGCAGAATACATTTTGCAGCTGGGAGATGGAATCGAATATAACTGACGAAACAGATCTGGACATATGAAAATTTTAATGAGAGCTAGGAAGCGAGTTGTACTTTCAGATAAGCAGTTCACCAGTCGATTCATGCATGCTGGAAGAGTGCCTGTCACAGTCAATGTCAAATATCTGTCACCTGCACTATACGGCGCTGCACTGATAAACATGTGTTTTCATATGTATATTCATATCTACAAAACATCTATACAAATGGCCTACTATATAAACAATGTCAATCGCCTGCCTCCAATTTATTCTTCCACACATGACAGTTCATCTTCGCTGACGTCATTGTCATCATCAACGCTATCGCTATTTTCTGCACCATTATCCTGGATTAAAATACAACTGTTCCACATCTTTTAATTTTAAAGTGATATATTAAGTTTCATTTTTCTTTCTTTCTTTCTTTCTTTCTTTCTTTCTTTCTTATCTTTGAGATCCCTGGAAACGGAATTCAGTAAAATATCAGTTGCCTTGGCTACTCTTTCATTAACCTTCATCAGACTTTTGAAGAACTCGGGGAACATACATTTTCTTCCTTCATCTGTGCCTATTGTTTCATGAAGTCAAGGACATTTGCAATTATTTCTCTGCTCTGACTAAGTAATACCTTGCTACTTAATTTTGGAAACGTAGGAGCTATGGTTAAAAAATATAATAAATAAAATGAACACTATTTACTGCCCACTTTGAATACAAACATATGCGGAACAGTTTCGATATAGACTGTACAAAGCTTGCTTGCTGTGATTCTAAGTAAGAAAAGTATCATATCACAAACTCCGATAAGCTAGGCTCGGTAGCTGGGATGGTGGTCAGGATCACGATTCCAGAAGTTTTGCGCTGGCAATAATGTAAGTATGACTGGTGGTTGCATAGGATTTTTTTACAACACATAGGATTTCTGGTAAAATAATGTCGTTAATATTATAAATGTGTGCAATACTTAACTAAATGGTAGAATTTTGAGCTTTACATATGTTCTTTCATTGTCTACACCACCAAGACCAGAAATCCTGTCAGAAATATCAGATGAAGCGGGTTTTATTCAGTTTTATGGTACTTTTTTGCAGGCCAATGGTAATACTATTAAGCATGCCTTAAAGCAAGAGGATTTTGAAGAGCGTGAAACTTTATTTTATTTCCTGGTTTGAATGTTCTTGAAGATTTGTCTTAAAGTAAGCAATCTGAAGCTTTTAAATCTATCATTTCCTTTTCGAGAGAGACAATTAGAGAGAGGGCAGCGGCGAGCGAGAGAGAGAGGGGTGAAGCGAGAGAGAGATGCTAATGATGATGATGATTGGGGTTTAAGGGTGCTCAACTACTAAGGTTATCAGCGCCCTTAGAAAACTAAACGGGGCATGAGATGAGAAGTAAAATGGGTTTTAAATGGTAAAGAACGTGTAAATTTAGACGTAAAAGAAACTGTAAAAAGTCATGAAATGCACTTGTCATGAAATCCATAAAACCAGTTAAAACAATGGGGCGTAAAAATGGATAAAAACGCGTAAAACTAAATGTTTTGCAAGCTTATAAAAAGAACTAGATACTGAGGTAAAACTAATTGGGATAAAAATTGAAAAACTCTGTCAGCAGTCATTGCCAAGGACCTCCGCTAGGGAGGCCGGCAGCTGAAGAGTGGTGCGAAAAGACACAAGAGCAGCACACTCTACCAGCACGTGTGCTACCGTCAGTGCTGCGCCACAGAGCCGACAGACAGGTTCAGGATCTCTATTAAAAAGGAAACAATAGGTAAAACAACAGTGGCCAATTCGCAACCGAGCCAATTGCCCAAGTGACAGGAAGATCTTTCACGTCCCGATGCTTGTTATCTCGGAGAGCCGACCACTCCACATTCCAGCTCAAAAATACAGCTCTCCGCACAAACCATAAAATCTTCCGCAGTTGCAATGGTAACATTAACCCTGGGCTAGAGAGAGAGAGAGAAAGAGAGAGGGAGAGAGAGAGCCAATGAGGGCAAGCTTCTCTAAGCGCTCATCCAAAAAGAAAATGGTTCATTCGCAGATACTCCATCTATCTCACAGCAATAACCTGCTTGGGTGATGCTGAAGATGTGTTGATGAAATACAAATCTGCTAACTTGTTATTCAAGTGGTTAAAGCCCATTTACATCTTAATTATTATTTAAATATAATAGTTCATTTTCATTGTAAAAATCTGATGTGTTCTATTCACATGACTTTCTCTACATCTCTGCAACAAATTATTGTTAAACAGCTTATGCTTCTATTTACTTCAAGCTAATCGAGAAAAAATTAGTAGATATAGTCTTATTACTTGCTTCCTTGTAAGTGGAAGCGAAATAAGGGAGTACCATAGGTTAAAGTGATAGTCAAAAGCTGGTTGCTATGTGACTGAAGTTCCTTTGTTTGTATGGACAGGAGTTCACAAATTCCTGTATGAGAAAAGTATAAGTTTTTCCAAGCTGAAACCAAAAACCAGGAATATCTAAAAAACGATCAACTCCACGAAAAAATGTAAATAACATAAATTGTGTGTTTTAAAGTGCTCTACATTTTTGTGTGGAAAGTTTTTGTCCATCTCTTACCGTTTAGTAGTTATACAAAATTTCGTAAAATTGATCCAGAGTAAAGTAGTCTTCAGAGGCTATTCCCAGAAAATTCAAGATATACATTTTATTTATCAGAAAAATATATTTAATATACGATATTTTAATCAAAATCGTTAGAGCCATTTTTAAGAAAATGAAAATTTTCGAAAAATGTTCCATGTAAAGGTTAGTTGGGGTTGGGGGAATTTTCTTGAAAATCTTCGTGTACGCATTCTTCGAAGATATCAATGTTAAATTCCAAGTTTGGTTTTTAAAGGTCTTTTTGTTTTTGAGCTATTCTGAAAATGCTTTTTTTTTTTATTCAGGGGGACCCAAAACATGTATTTCCGGTGAAATCTCGGTATCGAATTTTTGGGTGGAATGCAATACCTTCTCTATACACGATGTACATAGTACGTGTAGAGAAAGTAAAAATAAAAACTAATTTATATACATTTATTCAAAGATAATTATCTCAACAACAGCTTCAGTGTAAATAGTGTACTTATGGTATAATTCATGGAGATGAATAAAAGATCTGTGTCTCCTTTGGGGATAATTATCCTATTTTAAAAGTGATCAAGTACACGATTTCCCAAATATATTGCGTGCTAATCGCTTTGCGGGTTGAAAAATAATAAGATTAATAAAGACTCCATTAATAATGGATTAGATAGGGAGAAAATTAGTGTTTTATAAGTCAGTTATCATCAGCGCTTTGTAAAGGATATAATGAACAAGCACTTCGATGTATAATATATTCGGGTGACCACCCTTTTTATTTCCTAAAAGCTTTTATAGCTTCAGTATCCCTGAACGTCTTGTAATACTCTCCCTGGCTTTAGCACTCTTTAGTTTCTCTACACGTACTATGTACATGGTATTGTAATGCACTCAAAAATTCCATACCGAAATTTTACCGGAAATATAAGTTTTTGAGTCACCTGTATCCAGAAAAGCATTTTCAGAAAAAGGCCCATGTGTGTGTCCGTGTGTCTGTGTGCAGCAAAGCTCAAATACGAAAAGAGCGTTGAATACCAAACTTGATATTTAAGTTTGGTTTCTTCCAAGGATGCGACACGAATATTTTCAAGAAAATCGCCCCACCCCCAACTACACTCTACATGGAAGTTTTTTTCAAAATTTTTGATTTCCTAAAAACTGGCTCTAACGATTTTGATTACAATATCGTATATTAAAGACATTTCCCTGACAAATAAAATATATATCTTGAATTTTCTGGGAATCGCCTCTGAAGACTACTGTGGATGAATTTTACGGAATTTTACACAACTGCTAAACCATAAGAGATAGAAAAAAACTTACCACACAAGAAATGTAGAGCACGTTAAAACACATAATCTATGTTATATATATATTTTTTTTTCCATGGGGATGATCGTTTTTGAGATATTTCTTTTTATTGGTTTCAGCTTTAAAAAAAAACGTATACTTTTCTCATACAGGAATTTGTCAACTCCTGTTCATACAAATAAAGGAACTTCAGTCAAATAGCAACCAGCTTTTGACTATCACTTTAACCTATGGTATTCCCTTATTTCGCTTCTATTTACAAGTAAGCAAGTAATAAGAGTATTTCTGCTAATTGTTTCTCGATTAGAATGACGTAAATAGAAGCATAAGCTTTCTAACAATAACTTGTTGCAGAAATGTAGAGAAAGCCACGTGAATGGAATACATCAATGTTTCTTCATTGTTACTAATGTGATTCATTTTTCAGATTGGGAGAAAGTTGAGGGATTCAACAGAACTTTGACATCCCAGGAAGGGGATCTTATCTTAGCCCTTGCACTACGATACCTCACACCAAATGTACGTGTTTAAGTTATCTTAATTATTGCTTTCTACTAACAGCATGAAAACATATATAAAACTGAAAGTTGATGTTGATTGTTACAGTGGGTAGCATTCTTTGGACTTGGTGCAATATCAGCTGCTGTGATGTCATCTGCAGATGCCAGCATTTTTTCCTCCAGTTCTATGTTCTCTCGTAACCTCTATAAGATGCTCATCAGACCGTCAGTAAGTGCTTCTATTCATGTATTAAAGAATTAGTTCTTAATGAATCTACAATGTATACTATTTATATAGGATGCTAGAGTTAAAACCGAGACTATAACTTGAGAGTAGAATAATTTGCCTTGAACATGTAAGATTTAAAGGTAGTTTGGGTACAGAATTGAACGTTGAATGACAATCAAAAGTGAAATTGATAAAATAGACATAATATAAAAGTATTTTGTGCTAAACATATTTCAAAACTGAGAAAGCAATTTAAAAGTTACCCGCTTATAAACAAATGTGTGTAAATGTAGATGATTTTTCAAAATGTTAGAGAGCCTTTTATAGATGCATAGCAATATTGTTTATAAATAAATATCCAGGCTAGGCTGTCTACAGAAGCGCACAAAAAATAAAGGAAAAATATCTCTAGTACTGACCATTAGCCCATAGACTTTTATATTCCTCAGTTGATATTTTTCTAGGTAGTATAGTATTAGCACATTTTCCAAAGTGAATCTCCTCTGATTGTTTGTCTTGTGATTCAATCCTGATGATTGATAACTAACGCGAAACCTATGAACCGATGGTATGGCTATCATGTCTATCTTTTGCATGATCCATTTTTATCAATTCTGTGGACTTAATTTTGCTTCTTTCTCAAAGCTTTGGCAATCATTGAGCGAGTAATATGATGTTTAATATTTCTCAGTATTGCGACATATAGCCAAGACACTGTAATGGTTTTACTGTCCCATGTTGTGGGTGCCAAATATGCGACGTATGGCGCCACGGTGAAGAGCCAAATATGTGGCGTTTATCGTCCACGTTTATTAAGTGTGTCTGGACGTACTCCCCTACCAAGATAACAGATCTCTCCACGTAACTGATTTTGAGATCCACTCTTGAAGCTGCCTCGGCGTAACTCAGTCTGCTTGAAAATTGACTCCCTCGGGTGGCAATGACAATGAGGGTAGTAGGAGTGGTGCCATGAAATAGTTAACACACTTTCACTTTCTATATTCGTTTATTCTTGACTAGAGTTGATACGTGTTTAGACAAGCACTTTGCTTTATATGCTAACTGAGTTTCACTATTCAACGACTTAACTTTACTTCTCTCGTAGAACTTAGTACTTGATCATTTCGTTTGTAAAAAGCATTTATAACGATTACTCCTCCTCACGCTGTATAGTAACTTAACAACGATTATACTCACCTTAAACTTAGCGGTGAGTGTTCCCAACAGCGATTATGTGTTCATGACCTCAAAGTAAGTAGTGACTGCCTGCCTTACAACAGCAATTACGCGTACACAGCCTCGGACTTAGTAGTGACAGCCTCAACATCCTACAATCTGTCATGGCTGCTTCATTCTCATTGGTCAGAAAGACCACGAGCTTGGCGTCTATGTGTCCCATAATGCATTTCTCCTTACCCATAATGCATCATAACCACCTCGTGGTCGTCTCAACACAATGAAAAACTTACTTTTCTACAATTCGGGGCTTTACGAAATTACCTTTTCACTTATTACTTTCTCTATACACACTATGTACATAGAGTATAGAGAAGGTATTGCATTCCACCAAAAAATTCGATACCGAGGTTTCACCGGAAATATACGTTTTAGGGTCCCTGTATCCAAAAAAGTATTTTTAGAAAAAGGTCCGTGTGTGTCAGTGTGTCCGTGTGTCTGTGAACACGATAATTCAAAAACTAAAAGTTGGTAAAAAACCAAACTTGGTATTTAAGTTTAGTATCTTTCAGGGATGCAACGCGAAGAGTTTGAGAAAAATCCTCCAACCCAAACTACCCTTTACATGGAACTTTTTTCGAAAATTTTGATTTTCTAAAAAAAAATGGCTCTAACGATTTTGATTAAAATATCGTATATTAAAGATATTTACCTGACAAATAACATTTATATTTTGAATTTTCTGGGAATAGCCTCTGAAGACTACTTTATTCTGGGTCAATTTTACAGAATTTTGCATAACTGCTAAACCGTAAGAAATGGACAAAAAATTACCACACAACAAATGTAGAGCACTTTAAAACACACAATTTATGATATATACATTTTTTCGTGGAATTGATTGTTTTTGAGATATTCCTTGTTTTTGGTTTCAGCTATAAAAAGCATACTTTTCTCATACAGGACTTTGTGAACTCGTGTCCATACAAACAAAGGAACTTCAGACACATAGCAACCAGCTTTTGACTATCACTTTAACCTATGGTACTCCCATATTTCGGTTCTACTTACAAGGAAGCAAGTAATAAGACTATTTCTGCTAATTTTTTCTCGATTAGAAGGAAGTAAATAGAAGCATAAGGTTTTTAACAATCATTTATTGCAGAGTTGTAGAGAAAGTCATGTGAATGGAACACATCAGATTTTTTTTTTCTATTGCACGCACATGCACAAGAATACGTGACTGACAATAGCGTTCTCCTTCACAAAGAACTTTCCCTTATTCAGCAGTTTGGTAAACACATTTTAGCTGTGCTTGCTAGAAGCTATCTTTATACACTTTTAAATAATTAAATTGATAATTAATATAAATAATAATAATAATAATAATAATAATAGTAACGAGGCCAACTAACGGTCTTAACATGACCAATTGTTCCAATTGCACTATGAGAATAATTCGGCTTCTAACTTTCAGACATCCGTTTTAAGAATGCTATGAATTTGTAGCAGTTACTAATGGATTTATTGTCCTTGCATTCAGTTTGATCATTGAATAATTTCCCCACAGTTTTGAAGATATCCATATCTTCAAATTATGGAAAAAGAACGTTTTCACTATAATTATTATTTTTATTTCTTACGTTCCACAAACAAAGATACCTGCTTTTTCGTTCTGTTTCTTTGACTTTTAGGCTGCAACTTCTAAAATATCGGCTGGTTATTGAGATTCCAAAACTACTGTGTTCAACCCAATTATGCAAAGTTCATTCAGAATCAGGATGACTTCAGAATCTATTACCAGGAAATTCAATATATACATATTATTTGTCATATAACTATCCTTATCAACAATTATCCGCCTTTATTTCAACAATTATTGGATAACATAATTCACATCTGTGCGGAAATCAAATTTGGTAACACTGGAGTGCTAATTTTATACCATTGTGTGGCATAATTTTATTTTTATGAACCCCAGGATTATTTGAGCATTTCACCGATTTCTTTCATCTTTCTTTATCACCAACCAGGTTAAAGGAAATAATAACAATAATAATAAATAAATAAAATAAAAATAACAAAAAATTAAAGATTAGTAATAAAGCCATCTACGGTTAAAAGCACCTATATTAACTTCCAATGTCTAAAAGAAGCTTGTAAAGTGCTCTTGATTTCAGTTTTGGATTTTAATTGAAATTGACTGAATATTTAAAACAGAAAACAAACTTTAAAAGTGTGATGTAATCTGTACACTCTGATTGGACAGATAGAACAATTTTTGTTTATTTAGAGTCGTATACTTATATTTTTTATTATTGTTATTTTGTTTTAATCTTAATGTCGTTTAACCTGGTTGATCATATCGGAGGATGATAATATTGCCTAGATGATGCTCAAAAACATTTTTTAGCATCTACCAGGTTTCCCCAAAGTATTTTTCCATAGATCATCAATGAATGGAAATAAGCAGAATACTTTTATTTTAGAATATTCTTATTTATAAGCAGAATTAATGATCTGGTTGCAAAACACGGATAGCCTAGTTTGGGTAAGATATAATCAATATGATATTTTCAATTGAAATCATAATCGACAGTAAGACGCAAGAGTTTTACTATTGTGTTGCTATCATCTGCATTTTGATTAACTTTATATTCTTAAGTTATGAATGACATGGTTTGTTACGTTTATAAAGGTTATGTTAATTTCAATTTTCATTGTGAGTGAACCCTTAAAGCTCGAGACGAGTCAGGCCACTGCAAATAGCGCGGTTCTAACTTTATTTAGACTTGAACCGAACTATAGATTTCTTTTTCTCATTAGTTGATTGGCGTTATAATCAGTAGATTTTGAAGTGGTGTTCGTTCACCCGTGTTTTGGCGGAGTTGGGCAACTCTTTTAGTCTGGAGATACACTTGCTAACTAAACTTGTCTTTAGTTTCTTATGTTTGTATGTAGGCAGGAAGAGGTGGGATTATGGGAAGCTGCTGGTAATATGGAGCCCCCAACTATCTGAACAACAATGAACTAGAGTCTAGCAGTGACAGCTGAAACACATTGTTTGGTTGTGCAATAGTTGATAGAAGCGTGTGTTTACAGTTGAGTTAAGGATTTCTAGTGACACGACCGAGTATTTTTAGATTCATTGTAAAACTTTGTAAGGTATGTAAAGTATTGGGTATATGTTACTCTCGATACTTTGCACGATCTTGTATATGTTAAGGATTGTTATATATGCTTTTAGAAACCTCATTATATATTTTCAAACATTATAGTGGTACTTATTGAGACGATATAATTATATTGTTGATTTCAACATAGCGATGTGGACAGTATGAAACCCGCCATATTACATGCATGCCATAAGTTATGCAGTTTGACCCTGAAAGGAGCTTTTGCTGTATTTTTAGATGCCGCGAACTTCAGTTGAGAAGAAATCTCGTAGAAAAAGGAAGTTATGGGATAAAGAGGACGTGATACAAGCTGTTTTGGCTGTACGGGATAAGAAAAAGGGCCTTGAGAGCGGCAAAGAATTTTCGTACCAAAAACAACGATTGGCCCTTGATACTCTACTTTTCCTGATAGTGTGATAGTAAAGAAGCTAGAAAGGAAGTCAATACTTCCAGAAAACATTGTAAATGTTTAATTATCTCCTTCTAATGAAGGCTAAATTATTCTGATTTACTCGTATGGATGTTCGTAAATGGATGTTCCAGTTAGCTGTAAGAAATAGCGTGAAAAGTCCATTTGGAGGTAAATCTGCTGATAGGGCCTGGTTTTACCATTTCATGCGATGTCCCATGAAAAGCTGGCTCTTCGGAAGCCAATTGGAACTAGTTAAAATATAATTGGGTTTTAATTCCTAATTTCCTGATGAACATGTTGGGGGTCCATATTACCCGCACCATTACTTTGCCGGCGAGTTTGTTACATTTTCATAAAATAAAATAAATTCTAGTTTCCTCACTTGGTACAGAAATAAATTAAGGGGTTAAAGGTCAATATATAGGAGATACGAAATTCGGTAATTGGTATGAATGGAATTGATAGTTTAAGATATGTGTCTTTAGAACAAAGTGGGGTTCCATATTCCCACCCCTTCCTCTACCTGTAAGCATAACGTTGATATAGTATCAAAATGAGTACTTTATTTTGTGCTGTTTCATTATTATGCCAACTCACAGTTGTTTGAACATGTATGGTATTTCAGGCAGGTGAACGCGAGGTGGCGTGGGTATTGAGAGCTTCCATACTTGTGGTATCAGTGCTGTCAACTGTCATAGCCTTAACTGTAGGGAGCGTGTACTACCTATCGTGAGTATATTCCTTCAAATAATCATTAATACTAATTCCACTTTTAAAAATAATTAGTTGCAGTTTCTAAAAACTGCATTTATGTGTTAATATACCAGGTGCATTAGCCACTTATAAGTATTTGTAAGCGATGGAATATGTGTACAGAATTTCCAATCTAGAGGATAGGAATATTATGAAAGAATGTTTTATTACTCAGAAGAAAAGTAAAAGGAAAGGGTCATGGACAGTAAAATTGCAGGGATTTATGGAGAAAATAGGTATGCGAAGTTCATGCAAAATATAACAATCGAGGTTTTTGGAAATGAATAGAATCAAGGCCAGAGAATATTCATAGACAAGAATCTTTAGCAGTATAAGATAGAAAATCATAGTACATAGTACACAGAGATATGCTGTAAACTAGAGTGAGAAGGATTTGCAGACGAGAACAGGGGTTAAAAAGTGATTTGCATAAGGTTTGATGAAGATGTAAGAAAATATCAAATGTACGCAGAAATTGGCACAGATTTACATGTATAGTATATAGTAATCAAGTCGCTCTCCATGGTGTACTGCTTACTATGCTAGAGTCTAAAACCCAAGATTACTGGTTCAGACCTGGCGAAGGGTAATGTATTTTTTCGGACGCAAAACTTCCTTAGCATAGCTTCCTTCTGAAGGGAAGTCAATCCGATGGTCCCGTATAATGTTTATTTGCACGTAAAAGAACCACTTACTTTGAAATAAGAAGGCTCTTGGACAAAATTTTGCCATTTCGCATCCGTAAGTCTTTTTTTCCGTCTTATTGTGGACGACGAGCCGATCCCTCGTCACCATGGCGCATAGCGGCAAACTCACGAACTAGAAATTCAAATCCAATCACGGAAACATCGTAATGATGCCCTGTACTGCACTTAGGAATTACAGGAAATTAAGTAGCTAATATTGTAAGCAAGCAAAGATATGGAGAGCTCAAATTTGGCAAACGAAAATATGAAAAATTGGATGAGGAAATATAATCAGAAGGATTATGTTCGCAAAGGAGAGAAAAAAATTAAAAGTTAAGGGTAACTTCTTGATAAGGACAGAGAGAAATTGATAAGAATGATCAACAAAAAGATGGAAGAGGTAAGAGGTTAGAAAATAGTATGATGTAAGGCAAGTTCCGTTATATATGTAGTGTGTTCCACCTAACTCTGCGACCTGAAATACATCCGAAATGCAACAAATTATAACAAATACAATTGGCCATGTACCCATGAAATGGGCTCACACAATGAGATGCTAAGCACAATCCAGAAAAATAAACAAACAACACTTCCAACACAAAGTTCCCTTTTACTTTCTCTACACGTACTATGTACATAGTGTATAGAGAAGGTATTGCATTCCACCCAAAAATTCGATACCGACATTTCAGCGGAAATACTTGTTTTGGGTTCCCTGGATCCAAAAAAAAACATTTTCAGAAAAAGGTCCGTGTGTGCGTGTGTGACTGTGTGTCTGTATGTCTGTGGAGCATAGCTCAAAAACGAAAAGACCGTTGAATACCAAATTTGTTATTTAAGTTTGGTATCTTCCAAGGATACGACACGAAGATGTTCAAGATAATTCAACCCCCCCCCCAACTACCATTTACATGGAACTTTTTTTTGAAAATTGTGATTTTCTTAAAAATGACTGTAACGATTTTGATTAAAATATCGTATATTAAAATATTTACCTGACAAATAAAATGTATATCTTGAATTTTCTGGGAATAGCCTCTGGAGACTACTTTATTCTGGATGAATTTTACGGAATTTTGCATAAGTTCTAAATCGTAAGAGATGGACAAAACCTTACCACACAAAAAATGAAGACCACGTTAAAGCATACAATTTATGTGATATACATTTTTTTCGTAGTATTGGTCGTTTTATACATATTCCTTGTTTGTGGTTTCAGCTATGAAAAACTTATACTTTTCTCATACAGAAATTTGCCAACTCTTGTGCATACAAACAAAGGAATTTCAGTCACATAGTAACCAGCTTTTGACTATCAGTTTAACCTATGGTACTCCCTTATTTCTCTTCTGCTTACAAGGAAGCAAGTAATAAGACTATTTCTGCTATTTTTTCTCGATTACAATGAAGTAAATAGAAGCATAAGCTTTATAACAATAATTTGTTGCACAGATGTAGAGAAAGTCATGTGAATGGAACACATAAGATTTTTGAGATGTTACTGTTTTTGGTTTCAGCTTTGAAGAACTTATACTTTTTCTTACAGGAATTTGCAACTCCTTCCATACAAACAAAGGAACTTCAGTCACATAACAACCAGCTTTTGACTATCACTTTAGCCTATGGTAATCCCTTATTTCGCTTCTACTTACAAGGAAGCAAGTAATAAGACTATTTCTCCTAATTTTTACTTTCTCTCTACGCACTATGTACATAATGTATAGAGAAGGTATTGCACTCCACCCAAAAATTCGATACCGAGATTCCACAAAAGGGTCTGTGTGTGTGTGTGTCCCTGTGTCCGTGTGCCCGTTTGTCTGTGAACACGATAACTCAAAAACGAAAACTCGGTAAAATATCAAACTTGGTATTTAAGTTTAGTATCTTCCAGGGGTGCGACACGAAGATTTTGAGAAAAATCCCCTTACCCCAAACTACCCTTTACATGGAACGTTTTTCGAAAATTTCAATTTTCTCAAAAATGGCTCTAACGATTTTGATAAAATGTATATCTTGAATGTTCTGGGAATAGCCTCTGAAGAGTAGTCTATTCTGGATGAATTTTACTGAATTATGAATAACTGCTAAACCGTAAGAGATGGACAAAAACTTACTACACTCAAAATGTAGAACACACAATTTATGTTATATACATTTTTTTCGTGGAGTTCGTCGTTTTTGAGGCATTCCTTATTTTTGGTTTCTGTAATGAAAAGCTACGCTTTTCTCATACATGAATTTGTCAACTGCGGTCCATACAAACAAAGGAACTTCAGTGACATAGCATCCAGCTTTTGACTATCACTTTAACCTATGGTACTCTCTTATTCGCTTCTACTTACAATGAAGCAAGTAATATGGCTATTTCTGCTATATTTTTACTGATAAGCATGAAGTAAATAGAAGTATAAGCTTTTAAGAATAATTTGTTGCAGAGATGTAGAGAAAGTCGTGTGTATGGTACACATACGATTTTTTTTAAAATTGAACATGTATGAAATGAAAACTAGAGCTATAATTAGTGATAACACGCGTAATTTTATTTTTCTAAATACATTTACTAGCGACCTACAGGCTACAGAAACTTCATTGTTGTGCGATCCGTCCAGCATGGAAAGCGAAACTGTGTCACTTCAACGGATGTGCGAAGTGTCCACCGTTTGCTTCAGTACAGTTTTGGAGACGGGTAACGTGAGAGTGTTTCCACAGATATTGCCACACGCGCCGCTGAAATATGATGTTGCATATCCTCTACTGCCGTTGGAGGTTCTTGATACACTCTATCTTTATTTGCGTCCCAGAGAAAGAAGTCTAATGGCGATAAGCCAGGAGACTGAGTTGGCCATCCTACTCGACCTCCCGTCCTATCCACCTATTTGGAAACTTTGCATCGACATCTCTGGAAACCCGTGCATAGTGTGCGGGACATCCATCATGCTGGAACCACATTGATAGACGCGCATCCAATCCCACATCCTCCATAAGGATAGGTAGAGTAGTGTTGAAGAATTGATACATATCGCTGTTCAATTAATGTTCTCTGATAAAAATAGAGACCTAAAAAGCGGTTACCAATAATGCCACACCAAACGTTGACACTGCATTGTCGTTAATGAGCAATTTGGTGAATGAAGTGGGGATTTTACACGGACAGTCGTGCATGTTGCGCAGATTCACTTGATCATGATTTGTAAATGAAGCTTCGTCCGTAAACTAGGTATTACTTAGGAATACTGGATTACCTACCACCTGCTGAAGTGCAAAACGACAGAATGCAGTGCGGGATTCAAAGTCATTACAGTGCAGTTATCGGTGCAGTGAGATGTGGAACAGACCAAGCCTTAGGCTTATGCAAAATTCTGCACACACTACTGCGGCTTATTCCAGAACCTCGTGCAATCTGTCGTTCGCTCACTTCAGGATTGTGCGATGCAGCAGCCAGAGCAGCAATTTATTTCCAGCGCCAGCCGCTGTCTTTGTATGTTGTCGCTTTATGGGCGCCCAGCTACATGTTTCCACGAGTTTCGTGTAGATGTTGGCAATGGTACGAGGTGAGGGACACCGAGGGTAGTGTTTAGTGTAAAACACACAGTTCTGTAACATTAGTCGTAAATCAAAATAATATTTAATTTGTCTTCATTTATGAAACCCAGCATATCCACAAGAGCGTACCCTCGGGAGTACATGAAGACTTTTTAGGGGTACATATAATATGTTTCCTCAATGATCACAAAGTAACGAAAAATATTTGAACCAGAGAGATTTCAACTGCCCTACCGGTTTACTCAACAATGATAACATGTAGCTCCGCTCGCTAATAATTTGTGTTGTTTATTTCAAACGCCGACAACAATAACAGTGTCCGAGAATGTACGTTAGTCAACTGTTACTCTACCGACAGTTCAGTGCTCAGTATATTCTCGTGACTGTTAGGTGCAGACTCATTTTCTTTACTCAAAGTTTCACATCTCATTCTTTATATCTGTGAACTGTTGAATGTCTTTATTGTGGTAGTCAACTATTTTAAGTTTTGTTGTAGGATGAATAAATTCGTTATAAGAGGAAAACGTAAACTCAGTGAAGTAAATGATAGTGTCGATAATGTTGAACCACCGCAAGTGAAAAGTGCGACAACCCTTGTTCCACCATGGGACTTTGGTGAAAATAATGTTGAACCATCTACGAGTAATTCGAGAAATGTGAAATACAGATATTACAGTGAATCTTACCTTAAATATGGATTCGTGTCAAATGTGTGTGATCCACCTCTTCCCCTCTGTTATTTGCAACCAAACTGTGTCCAATAGTTCTATGAAAGCATCCCTACTTCACAGACATCTGGTAACCAATCACGGCGAATGTAAAGACAAGTCAGTCGAATTTTTTTTTTCTGGCACAAATCAGAACATTTGAATAAAAGTTCAAACGTGATACTTACACAGGTTTACAAAACCAACTAAGGTGACACTGGAAACATGGTATGAGTTAGTGTTGCTAGTTGCAAAAAAATAAATCTCCAATTGAATGTCTAATTATTCCTGGTTCTTTGATTATAGCAGAAAAATGTTACTCAAAGATTCCGCTAAAGTAATCAAAACAATTCCGAATTCTGACACAAGAGTAGGGCGTAGAATTCGTGATATTGCACAAGATATTGTTGACCAAACAGTAGAAGATATTCAAATAGACAAAAGATTTGCCGTTCAAATCGACGAATCTCAGATGTGTCTGATGATGCTGAGCTATTTATATATGTTCACTATTTTGACGTTTAAAAGGGTGCTATTGCTGATGAAATTCTAGGATGTAAACAAAAACCAAAACGTGCAAGGCGGAAGGGTGTTTTTATAATTCTTGAGAATTTTATAAGATTGAAATTAAATTTGTCATGGGACTGGTGTGTAAGTTTGTCCACAGATGGTGCTGATTAATTGACAGGTTACAAAAAAAAAAAAAAAAAAAAAAAAAGGTATTATTGCTCGTATTCGCGAAATTAATCTCAAAATAATTTGGCAACATTGCATTATACACAGAGAAAATTTGGTAGCGAAAAAAATAACTCCTGATTTACACGAAACATTGAGCACTGCTATAAAAGTAGTCAATTTAATAAAGTCACCTGCACTGAACTCCCGTCTGTTCAACAAACTGTGTGAGGAGATGGGAGCTACGCACGCTCACTTGTTTTTGCACACCGAGGTGTTATCACGAGGACGCTATTGTCTCGTCTTTTTGAACTGAAAAATGAGGTAAAATTTTTCTTTACAAAATTGAAATCCGATCTGGTGAAGCATTTTGAAGATGAAAATTGGATTTGCCAATCTGACGGATATATTCAACAAGTTTAAGGAGCTTTAATCTTCAGCTCCAAGGCTTTGATACAATCATTTTAAAGCTCATGAGAAAATAAAGGGGTTTTATAAGAAAGCTTTATTTTGGATTGATTGCGTTAATAAAGGGAATACTGCGGTTTTCCCAACTCTTTTGGAGCATAGTGAACAAAATGAAGTTAGTATTGATGATAGACTTTTGGAAATAATCAATTCTACCTACAAAATCTCAGGCTACTTCCCAGAAATTGAGAAAGGCGATATTACACAAGAATGGATTACAAATTCGTTTCGCACCACCGCCATCAATTTCTCTGTCTTTTGGAAATGTCCGAAATGTTCGAAAATATGTCAATTTGTGTTTTTGGTGTTACGCACGCTAAGAGTACACTGAACTTAGTAACTGTGCCATTACATGTCTACTTCCGTTCCCCTCAACTTATCTGTGTGAGCAGGGTTTCTCTGCAATGAAAACGACACAAAGAAATCGCTTGAATCTAGAATCCCCACTGATACTCGGACTAACAAAGATTCAGCCACGAATAGAGGAGCCGGTGTCCAGAAAACAAGTTCAACCATCTCATTAACAGGTCAGAAATATATATATAACTTCATACCATTTTGTGTCTATGTGCTATCTGCAATGTATTTACATAGTTCCTGTATTTATTTTATACACCTATCACATAATCCTTCTTTCTCTAACATTTAATAAATTGTAAATGTTATAATCTATTTTGAACATGGTTATGTATAATTTAAATTAGGGAAAGCTCTAGAGCTAGGCCTAGGGGTACAGGCTGGAATAGAAAATTGTCAGTGGGTGTACGCGGTTGAATAGCATTGCACTACATGACGGCAAATGTAACAAGCCACATGAAGACTGGAATATGGAAAGCAGCATCCGAAACATACGTAAATGACGTTACAGTATGACAGCAATGCAGCAAACCAGGAGACCCTAGTGCACTGAGGTAAATAAAATGTAAATGGCGTGTTATTTATGGACGCTCTTTAACTGCTGTGGTTCTCAGCGTCCCATTCTAAGTTGGGCGTGAAATACCGCTTAATTTTGCTCAGATGCCTCTATATCAGGCTTGAGGTTCTTTTACGTGCCGTAAATATACGACATGGCAACAACGGCTTTACTTCCCTTCCGAAGGAAGCTATGCTAAGAATTTTTACACCCGAAAAAAGCCATCATCCTCCGCCGGGTTTGAACCCGCGACCTTGGGTTTATGAAGTCAGCAACCATTACACCACGGACAAGTGCCTGAGGCTACAACGTGCCGTGCTAATATTGGTTCGTTTACAACAGACCAGTGCAAGCGACCCCTGCTCTGGGCACAGTACTTTCCATGGCATGACAGTCCACAACGGACAATATCCAACCGCCCGGCCGCTGCATCCTCCATCTCGGTCCGAAGGCGTCACGATGGTGTGCAGTGCTGGAGAGCGAGACTTGATCAGTGCCTCGAGTCCCTCCCGGCCGGTTAATGCGGCCTTCTCGATCTGCAGCCGCTACTTCTCATTCAAGTAGCTCCTCAATTGGCCCCCAGGGACCTCACGAGGCTGAGTGTACCCCGGACCAGAATTCCCAGCGGTGGAAAATTCCCCACGCCTATACCGGTAATCAAACTCAGATCTCCCGCATGGCAAGCAGCCGCGCTACCACCGCGCCAAGGAGACAATCGGACACAGTACTGCATGGGTTGAATTGCGTCAGAAGCAGTGTATCACTAATTGTACCTCTAGTTTACATTTCGCTAGAATAAACATACATGTTCTATTTAAAAAAAAAAAAAGTAACTTCGTTTTAAAAGTGTTATTTGTTTACTTTTATAGATTGTGCGTACCTTCTTATTGTGTGAGGTCCTAGCCATTTGGAATTTTTTGATATTTTGTTGCATTTTGGAGATATTTGAGGTCGCAGAGTTAGTGGGACACCCTGTGTGTGTGTGTTGGACTATGGGACAAATAAACAAAGCAACTCCAAGTACGGATAAGTAGAGCTATGTTTACAGTCCTTATATGAAAATGTCGTCCCTTTTTACCAGCAATTTTCTCCTTTGCTTAGCTGTTTATAGCATATTATTGGAGTAGTTTATGCTATCGATTAAATGTTGCAAAACTGAAAGGAAGTGCGGAAAAGCTTTAAAAAATAGTGAATTTTGATACAAGCGTGTAAAATCATTGTAGCCTAGCTTCATAACCACACGAAAATTGAAAAAAGGGACTTTATACTTGATTATTATACAATGCTTTTTGCACGGTAAAGTGAAATAAACATTTGACACGTTTAACTTTCGGTTCTGGCAATATAACAATGTCAACGCCGAGAGTCGTTTCTCTTTAAATAACTGTTATTTTAAATATATTGATGGTTTGTGAGTAGGTATCTATGAAAACCACTATTAAAATTGCAACAAGTGGTGAACATTTAAGCACCTTGACTTTATTGATAGTGTTAAATAACAGTTGTATAAGTTAATTCTGTGCAATATAAATATTAGGTAGCGAAACAAAGAATTCTACAACAATTGAAATGTATTGCACCGATTGAAATAACTTTGATGTGTGTACTGCAACGTTCTATTGCTGGATTTTAATTCTCATGGCTGACTGATATTGGAATATTGCCCACTGTGTTGGGTTAGTTAATTTCACAAACATTCGATATCAAAATGCACACTACAGGACTGGGACATTATACTCTAACTTTCCTTCGGTATCAAATCCTTTAAAAACTATCGCTGTGTGAAACAATTGAAATTCGATTCTCTTTTATATTCCCCGGAGTAAAATAAAAGAGATGAAAATAAAGTTAATCTCCAGTTTGAAGAATGTCTAAGATATTAAAATTGAAACCAATAATAACAAAATTATCAGAAACGTTTAACTGTACAAAAAGTGTATATGACATAAATTGTGTGTTTTAATGAGATCTGCATTTTCTGTGCTTTTGTCTATTACAGTTTACGAGTTATACAAAAGTCGTCCAGAATGAAGACTTCAAAGGATATTCCCAGAAAATTCAAGACATTCCTTTCATTTCGAAACATGCTCAATGTGAAGGATAGGGAATTTTCTTGAAAATCTTCGTGTCGCATCCTTGGTAGATACTAAACTTAAATTCTAAGCTTGATATTTAACCGACTTTTCGTTTTTGAGCTATGCTGCCCCCAGACACACACGACATATGTTTTTACTTTCTCTACATGTACTGTGTACGTAGTGTATAGAGAAGATATTGGGTTGCACCCAAAATTAGATACCGTTCACTACAAATACATGTTTTGAGATCCCCTTAATAAAAACATTTTTTTAAAAAATGTCTGTCTGTATGTGTGTGTATTTGGGCAGCATAGTTCAAAAACGAAAAGACCGTTAAATGCCAAACTTGGTATTTAAGCAGTATCTCCCTAGGATATGACTGAAGATTTTCAAGAAAATCCCCCACCCCCAACCACCTTTACATGGAAAAATTTTCGAAAGTTTAGTATTTTCTCAAAAATGGCTTTAACCATTTGATCAAAACCTGGCAAACAAAATGTATATCTTCATTTTCTGGGAATGGCCTCTGAAGAGATGTTTATTCTGCATGAATTTTGCGCAATTTTCTATAACTGGTAAACCGTAAGAGAAAGGCAAAAACTTACATAAACGAAAATGTAGATCTCTTTAAAACATACAACTTATGTTATATACCTACATTTTTTCGTGGAGTTGACCGTTTTTGAGAAATCCATTTTATTAGGTTTAGCTTTAAAATAATTACGTATACTTTTCTCATATGAGAATTTGTCAACTCCTGTCCATACAAACAAAAGTACTTCATTCACGTAGCAATCAACTTTTAAAATATTTGACTATCGATTTAGGCTATGGTACTCCCTTATTTCCCTTCTACTTACAAGGAAGCAAGTAATAAGACTCTTTTCTGATAATTTTTTCTCGATTATCATTAAGTAAATGAAGAATAAGCTTTTTAACAATAATTTACTGCAGAGATGAAGAGAAAATCATGTCAATGGAACACCAGATGTTTTATTTAGGGGGTGTCAAAACATGTATTTTCGGTGAAATCTTAGTATCTAATTTTTGGGTGGAATATAATAACTTCTCGATCTACTATTGCACATAGTAGAGAAAGTACAAATATTTAATAAACACTGTACCTATTTAATATATTGTATTTTTTCACGATAGTGCGTAAAGGTACAACTTGCTATTTTTACGCTTGTACGTTACAAAACTTTATACACTGACAACGTCATGCAAAAGAGGCTATTTCTGCGTAGATGTGATGGTTCTAACTTTAAACGCGATTGGATAGATACGAGGGTGGTCTGAAAAGTTCTCGGCCTCACCCAGAGATCGCGGCATTATTTGCATTTTTTTTTTCTTTACATTGATACACATGTTAGTAGACCCTATACAAAATTACAAGTCATTCTAGTCAATAGTTGACTGTAGGCAGTTACTTGAAGCAGTGGAAATACATATAACTTTGAAAATGGAGAAATTCGGGTACAGTGCTGAGATAAAATTCTTCGTAAAAGAAGGTTTACACCTACAGAAATCCATTTGCGGATTATAAATGTGTATAGTGACCCTTCACCTTCAGTTTCCACTGTGATGAAATAGGCGGCCGATTTTAAATGTGGCCGTGAAAGCGTCCAAGACGATCCACGTGAAGGACGTCCAAAAACCAACCGCATCGGAAATCATTGAAAAGGTGCATGATATGATTTTGGAAGATCGGCGTAGTGCTCTTGGAATTTCAAAGGAACGTATTGGTCACATCTTGCATCAGGAATGAAACATGAAAAAGCTTTGCTCAAGATGGGTGCCCTGTATTCTCACTATGGATAACAAACGTATTTCAGGCCACTTTCTGAAAAGCGCTTGGCGCATTTTCAGAAGAACAGAAGTGACTTTTTGCGCCGATATGTCACAATGGATGAAACATGGATTCACCACTACACACCCGAATCCAAGCAGCAGTCAAGGCAGTGGACAGAAGCTGGTTCTTCAGCTCCAAATAAGGCGAGGAAAGATCATGACGTCATTGTTTTGGGATACCAAAGGAATTTTGTTGATTGACTATCTAGATAAAGGTAAAACCATTACTGGAAAATACAAATCTCAACATCTAACCATACTGAATGTAAGTATTCGTGAAAACAGACCCCGGTCAAATAAGAAAAAAATTGTTTTCCATGAGGACAAAGCACCTGCCCACAAGTGTTTTGGTAATAGGAAAATTGAAAAATCTGCACTATGACGTGCTGGAACATCCACCCTATTCCTCAGATTTATCTCCCTCGGACTTCCATCTGTTTCCAAAACTGATGAAATTCCTCGCTGGTAGGAGCTTTTCGTCCAATGAAGAAGCAATTCTGGCTGTAAATGGGTACTTCGCACACTTCCAGAGGAACACTACAGAGAGGGAATAATGTCATTGGAATATCGCTAGACAAAATGTATTGATATTAGAGGAGATTATGTTGATAAATAAAACTACTTTGGAAGCACGAATTGTCGTTTTTCACTATCAGGCCGAGAACTTCTCAGACCAGCCTCGTATCTTACTTATTGACATAATGATTTGTTAATGCCTATATGGAAGCAACATAAGTTCCAAAATAGTCAAAGGAAGATCTTCTGTTCGCTAGCGGGTTGTAAATGTCATACGTTCATAAATCGATGCAATTCCGGAATTCTTGCACTGTTCGCTAACCCACACTTCCTTGTGTGGATTGAAAAAAAGCGACGTCCAATATGTCGCTTGGTTTGCTCCCACTGGCTCCCTACATACATACACATGTTTTTTGTGTTTAAGAAATGTGTGAGGTCGACGCTGTGTTCAAATGATTCGGCCACTTGCCTCTCACCAAGGCGAGCCGGGTTCGACCTAAGGGACCGAATTGAGGGTCCGTGATTGACAATCTCTAGGATCTTCCCCTCCACTTTCATTCTTTCACCGCCATTTCATACTCTTCTTCCTCACGCATATTCTAGCACATCCTGGTTACTCTCAATGAAGAGTCCATCTGGTCAACAAGCACCTGATCCTAGGTGCTGAATACGAGGAGAATAGATAAAAAAGTGGACAAGGAGGAATATGAAGAAGAAGAATTTGGTGAGTGATGGACGTTGCATTAGCTATCGAACTCGCTCACAGGTTAGATTAGATTAGACTAGAAAGCATTCTGTAGGTTCGTTTAGGCCAGGAAGCCACTGAACATAGAACTTGTCAAGGGATATATATGTATACGTATGTTTATATAATACGGGGAAAAAAAAAACAATGTATCTATATAGCTCTAGTGCTAAAAGCATGGGTTACAAAAACATCAGAATAGACATATAATCACACCATTTGCTTTTGAGGCCTTTACGCCACTGCACTATACTTAATGTGCTCTATAAAAAGCATATGTTTATTTTTTTTGTATGCACATAAAAACAAAGAGTATCAAAAATTAGTGTTAAAAAGTATAAATAAATATAATTTCATTATATGTTACACTGATGTAATGTCAGATGATAGTTTTCTAATTATCGTCATAATAGTTACTAATAGCAATTATATAAAACTAAAATATAATTATTGTATTATGTACTCTTCATAATTGTCAACAAATTACAATACATATTTACAAATATGTTATAGAATTTACAATGCAAAAATGTACAATTATGTACTAGAGTGTAAAATATCAAGGCATCAGGCTTTACAGATATTGTGTCATTGCTAAATACTAAAAAATTCATTTGACACATTCGTGCAAGTCAAAGTATACATCAGTTTAATTTGAATATAAAACACACACACTAATATACACAAAATGCAATACATTATAATACTTAAAAATACAATGATTAATAAGGTATTGTCAGACAGATTTGTCACTTAAATATTCATCTACAGAGTAAAATGATTTATTGCAGAGGTTCTCCTTATGAGAAACCTTAAAATCCCTGAAATTCCCAACATTTTCTTTGAGATTACTGGGGAGAGCATTAAATATCTAAAGACGTTATTAAGATGTTGTCAAGCATAAATCAGCAAAAGAGTGGATTACACCGAATGTAAGGTTTATCTTGTGGAACGCCTTGAATATACACTGTAAAATGTTGACATTTTAGATATTTAGTTACTCGGTCTATCTTTAAACTTAGCACAATGTAATCTAAGCTGCTGGTAAAACGCATTTGGAAAACAACCAGGTGCTAATATAGTTTCCTGTTTCTTCACTTTCTCTCCTCTCCCATTTTATTTGCTATACACTTGCTATTTGGATCTGGGCAGTTAGTTGGAGAGTGCAACGAGCCTTTATATCCCCGCCGCTGAATCCTTGCACTTGACAGTTAGGAGTTAAGTTGGTACATTCACAGAAAACAGATGAAGAGCTTTATCTGTTTGACTTTCTGAACCAATCACAAAGGAGCATTCCGGTCGGTCGGTCAGACCACGGTAACGCATCTATTATCGGTGACAAACTTCTTTGTGATTGACACTTGCGGGGTGTGTCGTCTGCTGGCAGGGGCTCGTCAGGTTGCTGACCAATCATAGTGTAAGAAAACATAACCGTCAAAGACGTGACGTCATCGGCGTTGCAACACCTACGTGGTTCAGTGGAAATTTAGGCGCGCGTTCTCATGCATGACTGACCAATTGTTTGCAATCTGATTGTTTGATTGCATTCTGTGAAAACTTGGGTTATGTTACACATAGTGATCGTAAGGATTTACATTTATAATCGCTACTACCTTTTATATGTCGCGGACATTGCTCTTGTTCTCATCCTAGAAATACAATGAGTGACACTGTCATTTGAAAATGTCTTACATCCGTGATAAGTAAGTTGAGGTTACTTTAGCCGAAATAATAAAACTTTTCCGTTTAGTGAAATACAGAACCCAATGTGGAAAGGAATAGATGAGGTAACTAGTGAGAAATGGGGAAAAATAGTTCAACATACGAGAGGTATGCATGGAGAGAAGAAGGCATTTTAGAGGAAGCATTGGAACGTTTGTCGCTGCAGACGGACAGGAATAAATAGGGCAACAGCGCACCGAGGCGACCACGTGTCAGCAGAATGTCAATCACAAGGTAATTTCTCACCGATAATAGATGCCGCACCGTTGCAATATCTGACTATTTCCAACCACGTGCTCAGTTTGTGAACTCCTAACACGTGCGTTGAGCTGTTCTGTACAAGATCCGTGTTATTCGTTGTTATTTATCTTTGTTGATAGTGTTTTGTTGTTTGTTTGCACGTGAGAGAACATAACAAGACTTTCATAATTATAGAGGTGGATAGACTTTTGCTGAAAGGTGTGGTGAGAGTGGACGCGGCTTCATGGAAGAAGAAAGTGAATCATGTTCGCAAAATAATACGAAAAGCACAGGAATTAGATGGAATCATCAGTGAATGTGAATCACTTATGATATGTCTTGGTGACGATGACGATGTTGATGATGACAATGACGATGATCCTTTCCAGAATGATGACGACGGAGACTTTCATGGAATTGAGCCATTAAAATTCTAAACCGGTGAAAATCATTTTGTTATACCTTTCTCTCATTGTCGCAAGCTATTTTGCATTTTTGTGCAATAGTGTCGTAAATACCTAATGTATGCTACATGCGTTACAGTATCACTGTTAATTTCAGTTAACATCAATAATAACGAATTAGTTTCATTATTCATCGGGATTCATTTACTATGTACACCGTTTGTATTCGTCGTTACACACGATAGAGACAGTTGTAGTCAGTTGTTGTTGTTTACCAATCACTCTGGCAACGCCGCAAAGTCAGCATAGCCAACCTTACACGAAACCACCTGAACTGTCAAGTGCAAGGATTCAGCGGCAGGGGTATAGAGCTCGGCACCATGGTATAGACACTTTGTGCTTTACGTGACCCCTGTGAAAGAGGGATGAAGGGGGAACCGGAAGGGCGAAGAGACCCGGTCAAAGATGCGCGCTAGCAAGGACGGTGTCCCTAACAAACTTATAAGTAACACTGTAAAGACGTGACAACTCAGGTACTGACGGGCGGTCCGGGGAAACTTCCGTGAGGTTTTCTAGTAGGCCGGTACCTATTTTATGCTTATCACGAACGCAACGTCTGAAACATCGACGCAGACCGCAAACATTCCTAGGACAGACTCACCTCCGCCTTCCACTCCACCAGCAGCACACCAATCACCGAGAAGAAGGCGCAACCTAGCCTTCTTCGACGCTTACATGGCAGCCATCTCCGCAGAATATCTCCATCACTCAGTGAAGTACCGACCGACGACTGACTGACACACTCACCCCCAAACAAAAGAGAGCAACTTTTCACCAACACTTTTCCCCCAGCAACAACTTTAATTTTCAATAAATTTTACCTTCTACTCCTTCCTACCTCCACCTCCTAATCGCTATTACTCAGGGCCTTGTGTCATGGGTAATGTCTAGTCACCGTCCGGCAGCACCGCAGACTGCCCCATACTCACGGAGGTGCATAAGCGGTACTCCCTATTCCTCTCCCTCAACTTCCTTTTCCCATCAGCACCTACACTTTTTCCTCAACCTCACCAAGCTCTCACCCTGAGGAAATAACACAAGATCTTTCTCCCTTCCAACTCTCTTTCTGTCTCCCCCTTTCAAAAATAAATAAATAAGGACGGAAGTAGAGACGTCACTTACACGCGTCAACCCACAAGGGGATGACTGCCGAAGGTCTGGGTGGCGGTGACATCTTCTGTATATTAACTCTCCGTTAGTACCGGAGGACATAGAGACGTCTCACAAACACCGGGTTTCGAGAACCCCTATCCCGCCGAATCCAGTCCAATCCGAACAGCTGCCTTTCGGGAGGGGTCCAGATGTTCGGCCCGACGTAGGTAGGAATCGCTTCCCTACGTGGACTAATGAGCCCAGAATGAAACCCATCGCCACGAGCCCATTGGTACCGTCAACTCAAATGTCTCGGGAACAAGTCCCTCTGGAAGGGGCATCAGCTGGCCATTCAAGTATAAGCGAACAAATATTTAAACACCGAAAACTCGACCGTTTTGCAAAAAAAAAAAGCATCAATCTCCGTCTCATGATTCTATAGCACTGAAACAGATAAAAGGAAACGGAGCAGGAAATGATGGACTGAAAATCCATGTTAGAAGGGAAACCACCAAGCATTCCCCTTCCGACGTTTCAAAAAAAAAAAAAAAAAAAAAAAAAAAAAAAAAAAAAAAAAAAACCCAAGGTCACAATGGGCAACAACAACTGAACTCGGGACCTTCTAAATGCAAGCATCACACTTACAATATCGCTGCGTACTCCTGACTCTAATGTGCGTGTGTGTGTGCTGGAAGGGATTCCACACTGCAGCCATTGACTTATTGTACGTCAGACGCCAGGAGGATAGGATGATATCAGCGCAATATTTGCGGCTGACCGAAACCGGACCACGGGGAAAGAACCACCGTGGAGGGTCCCTAACTTATTCCAAGCAGTTCTTCATCCCGACACGGGAAGCGCTAGGAGTCCGCGCACCAGATTTGACCGAACACCCAAAGCCGTCCAACTGTCGAGAGCTGTATTTCCAGGGCGCATTCACCACCACGGAAGGGGATTCCACCAGCCCAGTCCTCACCCTTCCTTACAACCTTGAAAGAGAACGGTTGGATGAAATGGAGATGACATGAAAGGACAAGAAGTTCAGGGGAATGAAGACACCTCTCCAGCATTTGCCTAGTGACCCGGGAAAACCACCGAAAGAAACATATGAGAGGAATGGATTCCACGACCTCCTGAAT
Source organism: Hymenopus coronatus (assembly GCA_030762935.1). NCBI lineage: Eukaryota > Metazoa > Arthropoda > Insecta > Mantodea > Hymenopodidae > Hymenopus > Hymenopus coronatus. The sequence goes on along the minus strand of CM060894.1, from coordinate 123,763,391 downwards.
ACCAGTTTCAGACAAAAGACCTGAGCCACCTGGCTCGGTACCTGACTATAGTACCTAGATAAGAAACACTGTATTCCAAACATCAACTCGATATTCGGATTTAACCGAAACATATATTTCAGAGTTCTCTGAACACAGAAAAAGCATTTGCAGAAAAATATGTGTCTCTCTGTGTACAACATATTTCCAAAACTAAAAGTCTAATAAGTACTGTACTTGGTATTTAAGTTCAGTATTTGCTAAGGATTCTATATGAAGATTTTCAGTTAAATTCCCAACCGCAAACTACCCTTTACATTCAAATATTTTCTAACCTTTGTTTTCCCAAATGCGCTATTTTCACACCTGCCAATTCATAATATTATGACAAGTTAATCTAGAATTAGCACACCTATGTCCATAAATGGGTACTGAAAAGTAAACAAAGAACATTTTAAGAATGACATGACGTTGGCTTAAAACATTTCAAAATTATTATACAACCATAACAAATCAAATGCTTATCTTGAATTTCCTGAGAATACTGTTTCAAGTCCTCTTAATTTGCAATGCACTTTATACAACTTTACATTACTGGTAAAACATGAGAGGTAGACAAATATATGATACAAAAAATCTGATGTGTTCCATTCACATGACTTTCTCTACATCTCTGAAACAAATTATTGTTAAAATGTCTATGCTTCTATTTACTTCATTCTATTCGAGAAAAAAATTAGCAGAAATAGTCTAATTACTTGCTTCCTTGTAAGTAGAAGCGAAATAAGGGAGTACCATAGGTTAAAGTGGTGGTCAAAAGCTGGTTGATATGTGACTGAAGTTCCTTTGTTTGTGTGGACAGGAGTTGACAAATTCCTGTATGAGAAAAGTTAAGTTTTTTAAAGCTGAAACCAATAACAAGGAATATCTCAAAAACGATCAACTCCACGAAAAAAAAATGCATATTGCTTAAACTGTGTGTTTTAACGTGCTGTACGGTTTTTGTGCGGTAAGATTTTGTCCATCACTTACGGTTTAGCAGTTATGCTAAATTCCGTAAAATTCATTCAGAATAAAGTAGTCTTCAGAGGCTATTCCCAGGAAATTCAAGATATACATGTTATTTGTCTTTAATGTGCGATATTTTAATCAAAATCGTTAGACATTTTAAGAAAATCCAAATTTTCGAAAAAATTTCATGTAAAGGGTAGTTTGGGGTGGGGGATTTTTCTCAAAATATTCGTGTCGCATCCCTGGAATATACTAAACTTAAATACCAGGTTTGGTATTTTACCGAATTTTCGTTTTTGAGTAATCGTGTTCATAGACACACGGACACACACACGGACCTTTTTCTGAAATTGCTTTTTTTTGGATACAGGGGACCCTAAATCATATATTTCCGGTGAAATCTCGGTATCGAATATTTTGGTGGAGTGCAATACGTTCTCTATACACTATGTACACAGTACGTGTAGAGAATGTAAAAATGAACATCTCTCTAAAATCCTTTTGTAGCATGACTATTGCTCGAGACATTCATTAGCTTTTGGTTTCAATTTTTCAATATTTTTTTCCTCTACCACGTACATAGCAGCAGGCAGGAAGGTTTTGCAGTCCACCTAAAAATTCAATACCTGTCACTGAAAATACGTGTTTGGGATCCCCTGAATAAAAAAAGTTCTAAAGGTCCGTGTATGTATGTGTGTATGTATGTATGTATGTATGTATGTATGTATGTATGTATGTATGTATGTATGTATGTATGTATGTATGTAAGCATGTATGTATGTATGTATGTATGTATGTATGTATGTATGTATGTATGTATGTATGTATGTATGTACGTACGTACGTACGTATGTATGTATGTATGTATGTACGTATGTATGTGTATGTGTGTATGTATGTGTGTAAGTATGTATGTGTGTAAGTATGTGTGTATGTATGTATGTTTGTGTGTATGTGTGTATGTATGTATGTTTGTGTGTATGTGTGTATGTATGTGTGTATGTGAATATGTGTGTATATGTGTATGTATGTAGGTATGTATCTATATGTGTATGTGTGTATGTATATATGTATGTATGTAGTGTGTATGTATATATGTATATATGTAGTGTGTATGTATGTATGTATGTACATATGTATGTATGTGAGTATGCATGTGCGTATGTATATATGTATGTATATATGTATATGTGTATGTATATATGTAGTGTGTATGTATGTGTGTATGTATATGTGTATGTATGTGTATATGTATGTGTGTACGTATATATGTATGTGTATATGTATGTGTGTATGTATATATGTGTGTATGTATATATGTATGTGTATGTATATATGTATGTGTATATGTATGTATGTGTGTATGTATGTACTGTGTATGTATGTGTGTATGTATGTATGTATGTGTGTATCTGTGTAAGTATGTAAGTATGTATATGTGTATGTATATATTGTGTATTTATATATGTATGTATTTGTGTAAGTATGTATGAATGTATGTAAGTATGTATGTGTGTAAGTATGTGTGTATGTATGTATTGTGTATGTATGTGTGTAAGTATGTGTATAAGTATGCATGTATTTATGTATGTATGTGTGTAAGTATGTATGTGTGTATGTGTGTATGTATGTGTGTAAGTATATATGTATTATGTATGTATGAGTGTATGTGTATGTGTGTAAGTATGTGTGTATGTGTATGTATGTGTGTAAGTATGTGTGTATGTATGTATTGTGTATGTATGTGTGTAAGTATGTGTATAAGTATGCATGTATTTATGTATGTATGTGTGTAAGTATGTATGTGTGTATGTGTGTATGTATGTGTGTAAGTATATATGTATTATGTATGTATGAGTGTATGTGTATGTGTGTAAGTATGTGTGTATGTGTATGTATGTGTGTACGTGTATGTGTGTATGTATTGTGTATGTATGTATGTACGAATGTACGTATAAATCCATCTGTGAAGAATATTACTCAACAATAAAAAGTTGGCGGCTTCCCCCGCCATTCATTCCACAGATACTCTAACACCTTTTCCATCATCCATTTCGATTTATTTATTTTTTTTTTTATTATATACTTCCTTACTCCCATACCTGGCTAAGCGCCGATCACTCGTAAAGGGTTCTTCATTGTATGATGACATGTCGTTGACTTCTAGAAGGGATTCTGTCCTTAGGTATCCACATGTAAGTCCTCCTCCATACGGGCAGGCAAACCGATAGGCTAGTATACAGGGAATCGTTCGTTGACAATTGATTCGGTTTCCTCTACCCCATTAAACCTGCAACGAAATATGTGAGGAAGCTATTTTTTCAATGATTTACTTTGATTAGAGATAGGAAATTAATATTTGTAAGAAAAGTTTATAGAAGTAATACGAATGTAACAAAAACATTTTACCCTTAAAGTGTAAATGAGCAATTAGTAGGAACAGAGAGTGATCTAACGCACATTCATATAAACATATAATATACATAACTTAGGTTACATATATTCAAAAGCACGTATTGCTGGATGATTCACCTCGTATATCAAGTATCCTTGGATTTCACTATCAACAAAGCTTTAAAAAGATAAGATAATAAAATGCATAAAGAATAAGCAGCAAAGAGATATTAAATGTCTTTATTTCTCTGTTTCAGAATAGTATGTTCGGATTTGGTGTACGTGATCCTGTTTCCTCAGCTTCTGCTAGTGATTCACTGGTCACATGGAGTTAACAAATACGGCTGTGTTGCTTCTTATTTTGTGGGCTTTATTCTGAGAATATTGGGTAAGACTTTGCTTTCATTTCCGGTAGAATAGTATCATTGAAGGCCGCCATTTTCAAGGCATTTTCTTATGAATTCTTAATTGTTAGTTTTGAATGGTTTTATGCACGAATGTACGAGGTACGTCCAGAAAGTAAGTTCCGTTTCAATTTATCTCCGCTGCAGCGCTGCGATCGCAGTTCCGCACATGCGTGGTAGACGCTCTGTATCAAGGAGAAGAAACGTGCGCCATTTTGAGATCGCTGTCAGTCACATACGCTTTATTGTGCTTGTTTACAATGTCGGTGTTGATTGAAAATCCCGCCACTTGTGAAATCAGATCTGTGATTCGTTTTCTGAATACTAGGAAAGTGAAACCAATTGAAATTTATCGGCAAATTTGCGAAGTTTACGGACAAAATGTGATGAGTGATTCAATGGTGAGAAGATGGGTCCGACAGTTCAATGAAGGACGTAGTGAAGTGCACGATGAAGAACGAAGTGGGCATCCATCTTTGGTTACAGAAGAACTGGTTCACGCGATTGATGACAAGATCCATGAAAACTGCAAGTTTACAATTAGTGCTCTCGCTACGGAATTTCCCCAAAGCTCACGATCACTAATTCAAGAAATTGTTACCGAAAAGCTGAAATTTCGTAAACTTTGCTCACGTTGGCTACCAACTTTTTGAAGACACAGGCGGCAAACTTCTATGAAGAAGGTATACACGCCACGCTATGACAAATGCCTGCAAACTTTCGGCAGTTATGTGGAAAAGTAGTTTAAGAGTTGTAGAATTTTTTGCAATAAATAATTATTCTGTATCTGTACCAAATTTAATTTTATTACCAAACGGAACTTACTTTCTGGACGTACCTCGTATTATCGATGGATACTGACCAACAAGCGTGCGTATAACAGATCTGTACATGTGATAATCTTAACAAGAGCTAGGAAGCGAGTTGTACTTTCAGATAAGCAGTTCACCAGTCGATTCATGCATGCTGGAAGAGTGCCTGTCACAGTCAATGTCAAACATCTCTTATGCACCTGCAGTAACTAAAACACCTTATTTATGTACACATCAAATATTAACTACCGCGCATTTGAAGTTGTAGGTACACATTATAGCAATGTTTGGGTCGACGTATAAGTGCGAACAACTATTTTCGAAAATTGAACCATTCTGAATCTCATAAGCGCTCGAGATTAAACGATGACACTTTTATCTCAGCGTTACACCTCCTTACGAATGCTATCCAGCCCGACATAGACAACTTTGGTGGCACTCGATGTACGCACCTCTGTGCAACTGCAGGTTGAAAGAGTGTGTCGCACTGAAAGTGAAAGAACAATGAAGACATACCACCTCTCCAAGTCCATCCCTGCTCTAGGATGATTAACAATGCTATAGATTTAGTTCTGAACCACACTAAATATTAATTCTACTGTATCCGTAAAATAATTCCATCTAGAGCTTCAGGCTGTTAATCCAAGCTGTACGTTCCATTTGTTTATAATAGTAATTCATGCAACAAGTGCATAATGTAGCTCGAGTGAATGTTGCATTCGCTGTCGTTCATGTGATAATATTCCTGAATATCATATTACAATTTAAATTATTTGTTTATTAATGACGCTATCAATTTCCAGGATCACATTAGCGCCGTCGGTGTGCCGGAATTTGGGCCCGCGGGAATTCCTTTACGTGCTCGTAAATCTACTGACATTTGGGCAGTAGCTTTTAAGCACACTTAAAAACCATCGATCTGAGCCGGGATTGAACCCGCGATTTTGCAATGAAAAGGCCAGTGCCTAGCTGGCACCTCAGACCGATATTTTTCATATTAATTATCTTTGAGTTGAATGCATTTTCTCCAATCTTACCGGTACAAATTGTAAGAATTAAGTCATGAAATACATCTACAGTTGATATAGGTGAGCCAATCCTCATATCTGGCCTTCTGATTCCAAACTACCGGTTCAAGCCAGGCTTTTACGTGTGCTTAGAAGCGACAGCCTCATGTCAGTAAATTTACTGGCATATAAAAAACTGCGGGACGATATTCTAACGTACCGGCGGCACTGACTTGATTCGGTATATTGTCAGCGTCATTAACAAATGAAATTCCGAAAAATTCTCCGTCTTTATATGTTATGAGACGTTAGCTTATCTCCCTGCATTACACGGCGTATTGAACCGAAAACCAATACACCCTCTTGCATGTATTTCCTTTCTTGGGGGGGGGGTGCTCAAGTGTTGCGGACTGTGTGTAGCCTACTATAGTACAACATAATAATTAATTGTAAATTCATATCTTAATTATTAAATGTAGAACAATATAGATGCTTCCTAACGAATCCAATATGACAAAATATTCTCCGTATAAGTCAGGGCAACCTGGAATACCTGATACTAAGTCATTTCTATAGAATAGATAGATAGTTGGGAATGCAAGAACAACTGTGTGTAACAATAGGGTTGCAGTTGCACACCTATTTACTTTAAAAGGTCATTTAATTCTAGGTGTTCATTGATTTTGGCACTGTCTTTAATAAAGATATATTCTGGAAAGGAAAGGCATCGGATATCGTGGGTTTGAGTCCCGCCTTGGGCATGGGTGTTTATAAGTAAATGTTATATGTAAGTGTATGTAAAGTAAAAATTAAAAATAGGAAAACAATGTAAATGTAGGGAAAATGAAAAAAAGAAAAAGAAAACAGCACAGCATTTAAAAGAAGAAGAAAAAGAAAAAGGAAACGATTTAGCAGAGTCGGCCGCCCGGCGAGCCTTGTTGGTGACAGGAACTTCGCAATAAATATAGTATGTTTATTTATTTCTTACTCACATAGCATAAACATTAAAAAGGAAAAGTAAATTACTCGTGTATGTCAAGCAAGGAAGTGCTTCCCTTCGTCGTTCAGGTGTTACTGATACTTGTTTAAGAAATTTCCTATTATTCTCTGAAGTTCCCTCTGATAAATGACAGCAGTTTCTTGATAATGTTATCTTATAAGTTCATTTAAAATGGTGGATTTGTTTTTAAAGTGTCTCCTTTAATGATTGTCAAAATATAAAAATTGTGGGAGTTGAATGAGAGGAACGAGAAGGCATTAAAAGTTAAAATTTACCAAACATCACATACTTTATGTGGATGAAATTAAAAATAATATTTGTGAAGAAATTTCAGGTATTTATCAGAGTGCAATGAACTATTTCATAAGCAAATGCCAGAAATGCTTGAACAACAAGGGAGGCAGCTCAAACACCTCCTGTCTTGATATGCATGAGTAATTTATTTTTATTTTTAAGCTTTTATTAAATGTGTTAGCAGGGATTTTTTTCTGGTTAAGGAGGTGCCTGAACTCAGAGGAGGGAAATTAAGGAAGAAGACATGGGATTTACCAAACATTTAAGAAAGCATGTAATTTTCATCGAAACCTTTCCTTGAGTTGGCACAGCCAAGGGTGGAAGCTGTCTGCTAGGACGAATTACATGCTTCCTCCCCATGTCCCGGCACTGGATGTTCAACTATGTTGCCAAATAGCGCAGTTGTTTACTTTAGTCCAGATGAAGTGTTTATTTGCTTCAGCAATTTACTATTATCATTGTTATAGCTATTCTTGTAGTTATTGTTTTAGTTAGCGTTAAAGCTGTCGTTTGCGTTTTACAAAACGGTAGCACCTGTATATGCAGTACTGACAACAGCGCAAACTGTCTAGAGCCGGAGATACGGCGGCGGTGCAATAGGTAGTCCAAGGGTTCGGTAGTCATAGTATTCTAGCCACATTGCTTCTATCTATTGCTATGTAGCCTGCTAAATGTTGCAGGGCGTCTTGGCTAACGTCAGTATCTTCTTCAACTGGGCTGTCACTTCTTAGAAGCTCTGTTGTTTCTTCCTCCTCTGTTCTTCCACCTCCTCCGCCTCTGATGAAAGTTTGCGATTGAAAATCCTCGCTCACAATGTCAATGCACAATTAATTTGATATGAAGTGCTCAAAGTCCTCTTCATTGTCAGATGGATTTGTTACACTGGTAGACGGAGTTTCTTCTATCACCGATGCTCTAATAGAGAGAGGAATTGTATTTCATGTCCTTGATATAAGCAGCAACCTAATTCGGTTTCTGACTTCATAGGCAGTTGGATTATTGTGAAACGCTCCCAAACCTGAACTCTAGAAAAGACATTTTCCAGGCAATCCTGATTTAGTCCAGAGGTGAGAATGTAGGAGATTTCTCTGCTTTTTATTGCGTCGAACAGACCGAACATCGACTTTATTGAAATCACAAAACCCTTTTGAAAGGGGAGTAAACAGTTTCTTTTTCCGACTTTCATATTACTAATAACTTCCAGAAAACTTTTCAACGTGTTCTATTGACTTTGCAGTTTTAACCCATAGCCACTTCTTTGGGGTGCTCTATTATGCTAGGTATTCTAGAATTTAGTACACCAAATGCATCATTTACTAATTCAATGAAGCAGCTCTCGCTTTATTTGTCAGAAGTATATCTGGGCGCCTGAACAGTTCGCCTAGAAAATAGCTGGGTTGCTAATCTGACGTGATCTTCCTGTAACACTCAGGTGAGCATCTGGGTGTCATGAGGCACACCTGAGCAGTCAGATCACTGTTTCCTAATAATTCTTGATTAGAAACTGAAAGTAAGGGCACCGTGCTCTTATAAAGGAAAACTCGATGACATCACATAACATTTAGAATGAGATACACAGACAGATCTCTGAGAAACCCTGAACAGGAATAAGAATTTCGTAAACTTCGGCTGGAATGTTATTCAACTTTTAATCCTACATGATAATTGTAGTTCAAGAATAATGGCACTCACACATTAATGTGAACAGAGATAATTTCTGCATTTGTTTGTTGGGTAATGTTATTGACCACTCTACTAGCCTTGTTTAATTTTTTTACGACAAAACATGATTTTAATGAGTGTTAATGCAAGTTTGTTTTTAAAGCTATGAGAGTTGTGTTACAAAAGGATATTGTAATAAGCGTCTTTATTGAATTAAAAGTTGGTTAAAAAGTGTTTTATTCTCTGCTACAAACAATTCTCTCGACGCTTCGACACGCAGACAGTTGATAGCTTTCTCACGTCGCTGCTGGCGCGTCACCGTACGGTAACACTCCAGTCATTCACGACTCACTACAACTCACAACACACTCTGACTTGCAATTTCCCTTCCTTTTATAGCTAGAAAATGTCACAAACGTTTCTGGAAGCTTGTGGACCTGCGTCAATATACTTTCTAACATTTTCTATGATAAAGACATATTGATAGTGTGTTTATGCTTTGCAAGCAAAATCTAAGGGTTTGAATTTGAGGGGCTATGAATATTCGACTCCACCGGCAAGTAACGTGCTTCCTGATGCCAAGAAGATTCCCGTTTGAATTCTCACTCGAAAGTTCCGGGTTCGATTCCCGGCTGGGGCGGGAATTTTTCTTCAACCAGAACTATTCCCTATCCCCAATAGAGTCTGGAAGTATGAATGTGAGAGTGAATGTGCGTGTGTTTAGTAATATAAAGTTTATTAACCTAACGTTCTAAACCTACAGTTTCACAAGTCAAAGCCTCCGATATGGTCATTGAAGTTAAAGGGAGATATACAAATGGAACATTAAAAAAAAAAATAAATAAATAAATAAATCCCATTAGGCCGACCAAACTCCATCTAAATTCTCTGTGCAATACGCGAAGTTTATATTGAAACATGACAACTTTTGTGCTACCTGACTGGTCTAGCAGGTGGAGTGCGTTAATGGCGGTCCGAGTGGTGGAACTGGTGGGCTGTTACAGTCCTCTTTCTCTGACTATTACTCTTTCGGTATCGGTTATACTCTTGTTGTTATAATTGTATTCTGGCAGTGTATCTTTCCCCGTCTTTGCTTCTCTGGCTTTCCAAGCGGGTATTGGGAAACGAGGGAAACAGAGATTGAGAATAGGCAGTTAAGGATCGCCAACTGCCGTGTAGAATATATTGCTGACTCTTTTTACTTGACATGTTTCAAATTAAAGCTAATACACAATGGTTGCTTATATTGAACAATAATACTATACTCTGTGTTTGTACAGGAGGAGAGAAAGGCTTGGGCATTCCTGCAGCAATTAAGTATCCGAGGTATGACGTCAAGACAGGAACACAGAAGTTTCCATTCAGGACACTTTCAATGTTAATAACACTAGTGGTGCATATGGTAGTAAGCAGGACAGCACGGGTGCTATTTGAAAGTAACTTGCTATCAGCAGAAAGATGGGATGTGTTTGGAGAGTTCAAGGATAGAGAGCTCGAGAAGGAACAAAAGATAATAAAACCTAAGGAAGCTAGTCTAACTGGTATAGATAATCCTGCAACGTGTATCTCCATGAGTAAATTGTGATGGTCTTTATAGACAATTAGTGTCAATACTGTAATTAGTCTAGAGATATTTTTAGAAATACTGAATATGATAATATGGCAAACAACATAGGGGACAGTAAACTGAAAATCTAAAGTTTGTCACCGGTTTTAATACAAAAATTCTTTAATAACAGCTGTAGATTTCTTAGCGGCGTAAATCTTTGACGTTTTTCTGGACTTCCAGCCAGGTGTATATATGGTGAGGCACCAACGTTTCGGGAGCATACATTGTTCCCGTCTTCAGGGTTACTGAGTGAATTGACACGAAAGGAGCAGTTGGCAGGCTGAGGGCAGCCAGATAGTGTGTTAGACGTGATTCTATTCTTTAAGAAAACTTAACACCACGTTCTGACGGGAATGTGGGGTTTGCAGGATGGCGGGTGAGTATGAGGTTGGGGAGTGACAGAGGAGGCAAGTTTTGCTCCTCAACGCCAATCTTGGTGCATCGGCCCTAGTGCAACACTGGTGTAATGGTTTTGCAAAAATGTTTATTTCTTGGGGTTTTAAATTTTGATGTCCAAGCAACTTTTGAAGAATTATAAGAAGCTTAGCCGTAGTAGCTGTTGGAGGTACTCCTTCGTTACCGGGGATGCCCGCAAGTCACGTGGGGAAGCCGGTATCCCCTGAAGCGGCGGTTTGTGGGATTGTAATCCCCAAGAGACCTAACGAGGTCGCTCCGATGGAATGGTAACTCTTCGTTGAATTTTGTTGCCCGACGCCCAATCTCGTCCTCCAGGTATGGTAGACCAGATGCTTTGTGCAGGAGTCTCGTAGGAAATCCACGAGACACGGAATAGATGTATGTACCCGCTGAAGCAACAGCAGACTGGAGTCTGCCGCCATGCCCCAGATCTCATAGGCGTAGATTAACAAGGGGACTATGAGAGACCTCAAAAGACGAACTTAAGGGAAACCGGCATCGTGGACTTCAGCACCGGGTACAAGGAGGCCATAGCCCCAATGCCCCGACACCTCAGTTCCCTGATGTGTTCCCCAAGTGTGAATTGAGTCCAGAGTCCAAGAAAACAGGTCGTCCAGGTTTACCTGGACGGAATGTAATTTCACTACAGTACCTAACCGCTAATAGCGGTTTTACCTGTGTGATATTGTAGGGGAGAGAGTGAATTGAACTGATGTCTTCTTATACAAAAATGTTCGTGGGTTCCGTGCGGGCCTAGCAGCGGTTTTTTTTTTTTTTTTTTTTTTTTTCCCGTGGAGGGGAAAAATGCATTCCTGCTTTCGACCCCAGCCTTAGTGCAATGGTTAGGGGGATATGTAGAGCTCCCCGCGAAGTGCGGTATATCCACTAAAAAAACCCTCTACGAGTTAATCATTATAAAGGGTAATTTCGTGCATACAAGCATTAGTGGGGTCCCGCATAGCACCCCGGTTAGTAAGTGAAAGCTACTTAACTGGCATGCATTGCACGCGAGCGCGTTAATGCTACTTACTGGGATTGCCCATGAACCCTGAACAACACCAGTGGATAATCATGCGTTAATTTTATAAGCGTTTTATCCGTGCATTACCATGTTCTACTTCTGCAGGTGTGCCTGCTTGTCATATATTGACTATAATTAAAGTGTTATTTTTTGATGCATTATGTTTAGGCTTAAGGTATATGCTTGAAATGAAGATTTATATATTTGGAGTTGTGCTTCTGCGCCGGTGCTGCGCAAGATTACTCCGCTCGTCAGTGGTTGCGCAGCCGCTCGTCGGTAGTAGTAATTCCGGGCTTTTTGGGCCTTCGTCATCTCATTTACTGGGTGGTTGCCAAGGTCGTCTAAGTGATCGACTCCATAATGCAGCTGCCCACGTCGATCACGATGGGAGGCCCTTTCCCCCGGTCCGCCTCAGCTGTAGCTGAGGGCTTTAGGGCTCTGCGACGGGCTGGTACTGAAACATATAAGAGAAAAGAGTGATAATAAATAAATATGTGTGTTGGAGTTTTTAGGGGAGAGGGAAGGTTTTAAGAGAGGAGGTTTGTTAGGTATTATTGTATTTCGTCTGGTGTGGTGTCTTGTGTTATCATCCTGTCGAAAAGTGACAAAGGTCGTTTGTGTTTGTTTGTGTGTCGTAGTTCCCTAACGTTTCTATTAAAGGGTTGTGATGTGCATTTAGTTTTTGATACGTGTCAAACGTAGCGCGCCTTTTTTTTTTTTTTTTTTGAAAGGGGGAGACAGAAAGAGAGTTGGGAGGGAGAAAGATCCTGAGTTATCTCCTCAGGGGGAGAGCCTGGTGAAAGTAAGGAAAATAGTTGAGGTGAAATTGAGGAAATGGAAATAGAAGGAAAGGGGAGTGATGGAGTACCGCTTATGCACCTCCGTTAATAAGGGCAGTCTGCGTTGCTGCCGGACGATATCCGGGAGCGGGTAGAGGAAGGATAGCTAGGCATTACCCATGGCCCGAAGACCCTGGGTAATAGCACGTAGGAAGTAGGAGGTGGAGTGAGGTAGAAGTAAAGGGTGATACTTTATTTGGTTGCAGGACGGGTGGCTGAATTAGTTTCTTGAGTACCTCTCATAAAGCTGTAAGGCGTAAGTGTTGGCTGGATTGGAGGGGTCACGCATCCGTTCTGGTACAAAGATGGTGGAACGTCGAGTTACGGAGTTGCGCCAAGGCTGCTGATTAGCAGCTTCAGTATTTGTGTGTAAGTCAGTGTTGAGCAGCTGCTCAGTAGTAGGGTGTGTGGCCTGTATCTGTGTGGTCTGGGTTGTTGCGTCACATTGGCTTCTGGGTAATGTGGAATGTTGCAGGAGAGTGGCTTCTATCCGGGTGAGTTTTCTGTGGGAACTGTGTATGATGTCAGTGTGGTCAGTTCCTATTCTGTCAGTCAGTGTGGTGGTTAGTAGTTCAAGGCCGTCTTTGGTTGCGGAATCGTTGAGCCGTGCTGTGCAACTAGTTGCGAACGTCCTCAACACATTCGCAGTAGCGGCGGTGGTCTGCTGCAAGTCCTGGTGCCCGGCCTCGATTGTGTGGAGTTTTCTTGGAGTGGCGGTCTGGGTCTCAGTAATGGCGGCGGAGATGGCAGTCAGCGCCTCCTCCAGGAGAGTGGAGGTCCTGCACGGCATCCTTCATGGCACTATCGGGTGGCGCTGCTGCTGCTGCTGGTATCAGTGGAGTGATTTTTTTTTTTTTTTTTTTTTACCGTGGAGGGGAAAAATGCATTACGCATTCAACCCCCAGCCGAAGTGCAATGGCTGGGAGGATATGTGGGACTCTCCGCTTCCTCATGCGGCATACCCACTAAAAAACCCCTCCACGTTATAACAGTAGTTTGTTGAGAATCACGTGGCTTTGCGCGGTCCCGCTAATGCACCCGCGTTAGTAGTCGAGAGGTAGGAAGCTGCCGCACGTTGTGCGGGAGCGGGTAAAAGGTTATTTCTAGGCTGACAGCCATGGAACCTGACTGCAGCCTAGGGAATAGAGGTGATATTGGTAAGGAAATAAAAGGTGGAAATAGAGGAGAGAATAGGACGTAGTTCTTATGGATTATACCTGCTTCGGAATTGCTCCGCGAAGCTCCCAGTAGTCTTCCACTGTTGGTGGCCGATGTGCGTGCCCCTCAGCCTGTACAGGAGGAGGAGCAGTGTTGGGTTGGTGACGTTTAGACTGGAACAGCTCAGCAGAGTAAGCAGCTTGCTGCAGGAGAACCTGCCTCAGAGGCTGCATGAGGGCGTCGATCCTGGTGGAAAGGTCGGCGGCTGTAGTCTGCTGGCTGGTGGCTGCTGCGGCGTTGGAAGCTTGCAATTCCTGCAGCTTCTGTGTGAGGAGGCTGCATGTCTCTTCCAGGGCAGCTAGTCGAGCACCGACGTTCAGGATCTCCGCGTGGAGGTCCTGAATGGCTTCTCGCGTCGCTGCGTCTGTTGAGTGTGCAGGTGGTGAGGCCTCAATGGTTGATGTCTGCGGTGGAGTGGTGCGGCGGGCAGGAGGTGGTGAAGAAGTGCTGCTCCTTGGGTAGAGAGGGCACTGGGCTTGCCCTGTGTAGTGTCCTGTGCCATGACAGGTGGCACAGAATCGGCGGCGACGGCGGAGATCGTGCCCAGTGCACTCGGCGGTGGTGGAGTTGGTACCGCAGTAGTGGCACCTCGGTGGCGAAGAGCAGACTTCAGCTGTGTGGCCGTAGGCACAGCAGCGTCGGCAGGGCCGATGGCATTCCTGTCGGCTAGCCTCGACGACCAGAAGTCGCCCTAATAAGGGCAACCCTGACGCCAAGGCAGCTTCCAGGTCAGCCTGGTCCTGTAACTCCAAACGAACGAGCGGCGTTGGCTCCCGGTTGCAGTAAATGCGGGTGGCCCCCAAGCAAGAAGGCCACCGCGACTGCACGGCGGTGAGCAGATGCCGGGTGGTAAGGTCCCTAGGGACCCCTCGTACCACGGCACAACCGGGGCGGCGTCGTAGAGCTGGGTGGAGGCGTCGGTGTCGGTGGTGTTGCGGCTGCAGTTGCGGCGAGACTGCGATGGCGGCCGGCGGCGAAGCAGGGCTTGCCGGGACCGGTGGCTTCGGAGTTGCTACCTCCTCGGCGGCTGCCGGGGAAGAGGCGTCGGGTGCTGCCTTAGCAGCGGCGAGTCTGCGTTGTCTCTTCTTAGCCATCCTTAAGAGTCGAAGAAGAAGCTCCGAATGCCGAGTGATGGTGGAGGCTGGTGTGGTCCTCGGAATGGAGCACGGACGAGAAAGAAAACATTGCGATTCAGGAGTCTCCCGCACGGAACCCACGAACATATCTATATAAGAAGACCACATCAGTTCAATTCACTCAGTAACTCTGAAGACGGGAACAATGTATGCTCCCGAAACTTTGGTGCCTCACCATATCTACCCGAGAGAACTTCGAAGAAAAATTCTTTGTTTCTTTCTCTACCACAAAGAGGTATAGTTAATTTCTGTAGCAGATATGTATGTACACGCACAAAGTAAGTAGAAAAGGTATGGTATTCCACTCAAAAATTCGATACCGAGATTTCAACAAAAATTGGGTTTTGAGGTCCTTAGAACAAAAGCTTAAATAGAATGGTCCAAGTGTGTGCGCGTGTTCGTCTGTGAACAGCATAACTCAAAAACGAAAAGTCGGTTAAACACAAAAATTGATATTTAAATTTAGTATCTTTTAAGCATGGGATACAAAAATTTCCCTAAACATGGAATATTTTTCGAAAGTGCTCTTCATTCTGAATGACTTGCTTAACTTGAATTATAAGAAACAGACAAAGCTTACTAACAAAAATGTAGAGCTCGTTGAAACACACAATTTATCTGATATACCACTTTTAGTAGAACTAACCGTTTCTGAGATATTTCCTCTTATTGGCTTCAGTCTTAAAATATTTAACATTTTCCCAAAAAGAAATTCCTCGTCCGTTGCTTATCGCTTTTGTTTTATTGATGGCCGTGGAAACAGAACCAAATTGTGTGCGATACTGCATATTCTAGTTCAGTTTTAGATTTGTACTCTGCCATTGGTCGATTGACCAATATGGATGCGCTTGCTCGAGCATTTTGCATTGGAAGGAAGTGCCGGTTATAAGAAATCCAATTTTTATCCCTTATTTCGATCCAGTTCATTTACACACATCTAATCTAACCTAACCTAGCGTAACCTAACCTCGACGAAATCTCCAAACCTGTCGTTCACCTGTCTGTAGCCATATTGTTTTCGTAACCAATAGGAAAGGCTCTGTGTAAAACTGAGCTAGAATCTGCAATCCAGCGAATTGTATAGCGACAGCATTTAAAAGATTTCACTATTGCTTTAGCCTAGTGTACTCCCTTATTTCCCTTCTACTTATAAGAACATAACAAAAGAGATATGAAACGAGTGAGAGCTTCCCGTTTGAGGAAAATGTTAAGTATTTTAAAATTGAAACCAATAACAGGGAATACATTTGAAATGCTTAGGTCTAGAAAAATATATGACTAAATTATGCGTTTAAAGAAAGCTGCAAGTTTTGTGCGACAAGGTTGTGTTTATCTCTTATGGTTTATCATTTACGCAAAAATCGTTTAGAATGAAGAGGACTTCAGGATCTATTTCCAAGAAATTTAGGTCACACATTTTACTTACCGTGTAAACATCTTTAATATACCGCATTTTAATCTAAATCATTACAGTAATTTTTTAGACAAAGGAACAGCTCGAAATGTATACAAATATTTGAAAAAATCGGAAAAAGTCTAAAATACATATTTCAAAAGAATACCAATTTTGGGGTTTAACCGATTTTTCGTTTTTGAGTTATTGAGTTATACTGACAAACACACAAAGACACACTGACCTTTTCCTAAAATGCTTTTATGGATTAAGAGGTCCTCAATACAAGTATTTCCTGTGAAATCTTGGTAGCGAATTGTTGGGTGGAGTACAATAGTATCGCCTGCGGAGCCAGAGCAGTAAACGCGGGCGTTAAACACTACAAAAAAAAATAAATAAAAAACAACAAAAAAACCCACAAACAATAGCATCTCTATCTTATCATGTACATTGTACATACGTGCTAGAGAAAGTAATTAATGAAGAAACTATTTGAAGTAGATGGCTGAAATGTTGCAGAGACTACCACAAGTAAGGGAAACCAATCCAGAAACTTGAAAGCTGTATCTTTAAAACGTGGAGTTAAGAATTTTCACTTGGCTATCCCCTTAAGGCCTTAAGACCTCAGTGAGAGATTGTTATAAATACTCAGAGGTCAGGTCTTTATAGCCGAGGCTGCTCTTTGTTAACCATTCTCAAAGCTGTGATCATTTTAAATATGCGTGTTGTGTGCGTGCGTGCGTGTGTGTATGTGACGTGCACACACATTTGTATGCATCAAATGTTAACCATTCTCAAAGCTGTGATCATTTTAAATATGCGTGTTGTGTGCGTGCGTGCGTGCGTGTGTGTATGTGACGTGCACACACATTTGTATGCATCAAATTCTGCTAAGAGACATTTTAATCCACAGACCTGGATTGTTTTAGACCAAATCCTGCTATTGTAAAAGGACGCATGTCATAAATACTTGGTTTTGTTGGAAGATATTGGTGCTTGATTAGCTCACGTGACTAAGCAATGAATATCCTTCTGTTTCCAGGCCTGTGGTAAAAAGACGATTGGCACAGGTAAAATAAACGAGCGAATGTTTATAGAACTTGGGAAGAAACATAAGCTTATTGTAGAATAAATTGAGAGCATTATGTTTAACTTCCCCTAGCGTACGACAATGTACATAGTGGGATTCCACCTAAAAATGTCATACTGATTTCTCACCAGAAATACATGTTTTGATGGTCCCTGAATAATAGAAAAGCATTTTTAGAAAAAAGGTCTGTAGTATGTGTGTGTATATTTATGAACAGAATATCCAAATTAAAATATCTTATTTATTCCATTCACATAACTTTTTATACATCTCTGCAACAAATTATTCTTAAAAAGCTTATGCTTCTATTTACTTCATGATAATTGAGCAATATTAGCAGAAAGAGTCTTATTACTTGCTTCCTTGTAAGTAGAAGCGAAATAAGGGAGTACCATAGGTTAAAGTGATAGTCAAAAGCTGGTAGCCATGTGACTGTATGGACTTGAGTTGACTAATTCCTGTATGACAAACGTATGAGTTTTTAAAGCGAAACCAATAACAAGGCATATCTCAAAAACGATCGATTCCACGAAGAAAATGTACATGACATACATTGTGTGTTTTATCGCAATCTACATTTTAAGCGTAGTAAGGTTTTGTCTACCTCTTACGACTTACCAATTCCACCCCAAACTACCATTTACATGGATCTTTTATCGAAAATTTTGATTTTCTTAAAACTGGCTCTAACGATTTTGACTATAATATCGTATATTAAAGATATTTACCTGACAAATAGCATTCTTTAAGTATTTACGACAATATAGAACAGATTAGTACAAAATAGCTCGTTACAATCAGAGAAAGGTATAACAAAGTGATTTTAACCAGTTTAGAATTTTAATTCCATCCAAGTCTCCGTCGTCATCATTCTGGAAAGGATCATCGTCATTGTCATCATCATCATCATCGTCGTCACCAAGACATATCATTAGTGGTTCACATTCACTGATAATTCCGTCTAATTCCTGTTATTTTGTGTACATGATTCACTTTCTTCTTCCATGTAGCCGCGTCCACTCTCGCCACACCTTCCAGCAAAAGTCTAACCACCCCTATACTTGTGAAAGTCTTGTTATGTTCCCTCACGTACAAACAAACACAAAACACTATCAACAAATATCAATAACAACGAATAATATGTATCTTGCACAGAACAGCTCAAAGCACGTGTTAGGAGTTCACAAACTGAGCACGTGGTTGGAAATAGCCAGATATTGCAACGGTACGGCATCTAGATGCGTTTCCGTTGTCTGACCGACCGACCGGAATGCTTCCTTGTGATTGGTTCAGAAAGTCAAACGGGTAATGCTTTTCGTCTGTTTTCTGTGGAGGTACCAACTTAACTCCTAGCTGCCAAGTGCAAGAATTCAGCGGTGGGGGTGTATGTCAAATACATTTTTTCGTGGAATGCCATTTCCGAGGTATTCCTTATTATTGGTTCAATACGCGTATTCCCAAACTTCTACTTTTCTCAAATGGGAAGCCGTTATTTGTTTCTCTCTCTGCTGGTCAGGCAAAAACGGAAACTTAATGCCATCACATAGAGGCTAACTCTTTAAAGCATTGACCATCGCTTAAGCGTTCTCCTAATTCAGATATATCAAGGATATGTATTTCTGGAGAAGTTTATCTCGATTAACTTGAAGCATATATAAGGATAAGCTTTTTTTTACGATAATTTTGCTGAAGAATGAGTAGAAAAAGTCATGTGAATGTACCACATCATATTAAAATAATAATTTCTATTATTTAGTGCCAAAGTTTAAAATCCACAGTTTCTTTCAACAATTTACGTTTTTGCATTAATCTTGTTATCAGACCGAGAACGAAATTTTGTATAAAATGTCTTCCAAACGCTTTTCTTGTTCCGGAATCTACTCGAAATTAGCCATTGTTTATACTTGTGTAATATTTCTCTAACGTTAATACAGTTTTTCAATAACCCGATTTGTTACATTCACATGAGTTTCTCTACCCATTTTCCAATAAATTAATATTAAAATTTATTCTGTTTTCTATTTCATGTTCCTGACATAAGCAGTTGAAAAGAATATTTTTATTACACATTTCCTTGTTGATATAACGGAATAGGAGAATGCACTAAGCTAAAGCGATAGTTGTAAAACTTTTAAGAGCTGGTCACTATGTGATGGTATCAAACTTCCGTTGTCTTAGCTTGATCAGGAGATGGAAAACTGAACAACAAGAAGGAATATTTCGGAAATGGTCAACTCCACAAAAAAGTACGTGTCATAAATCGTGTGATGTAACATGAGGTATTTTTTTGTAGTTACTTTTGTCTATCTCCTATGTTATGCAATAAGCATTGAACGTTTAGATCAGGCTATTACCGGAACATTCAAGATATACATTTTATTTGTCAGAAAATGTCTTAAATGCATACACATTTTAATCAAAAAGAGCCATTTTTAAGAAAATCAGAATTTTTAAACTATGTTCCACGTGATGTGTAGTTTAGGGTGGGGGATTGTCTTGAAAATCTTCGTGTCATATTCTTGGAAGTTTCTGAACAGATACAAGGTTTGTATTTACCAGACTTTTCGGTTTTAGTTATGTTGCTCACAAGCTCACTCACACACACATACTTTTATTTAAAATGCTTTAATTTGAATTTCAAAACGTGTATTTCCAGAGAAATCTCCAATATAGTAATAGATGTAATGCGATATTGCCTCTACCTATTATGACGTGGTAGAGAAGGTAAAAAAATTCTTGTTTAGTTTTATAGTAGAATGTTCATGCTTAAAATTAAGGTTTCAATGGAGACTGTGATACAGAGATGCAGTGTTATATTAAAATATAAGCAGTATTATAAAAAGTGAAATTTAACCAAGGAACACATAGGTATATACTTAATATAAGTACTTAATATTTTTATACTTCAATACTAAACAGAGCAATTCTCTATCAGTTTGTAAGTATACTATATCTAAGTAATAAAAACCCAAAAAAAGGTTTGAAGTACATTTAAAAAGTTGCAGAAATTATATCTTTTCAGTGTTTCATATTTCAATGTAACAAATTCCTGGAATAAATTGACAATCTGTCCCTTTAATTTGTGCCTTTCTAAATGTAGATATAGAAATGTTGATGAGGGTGATGCCCAGAGACCGGAAGTTCAGGCATTAAATTTGGCAGGCAAATGGGAATTATAAATAGCTAAACTAGGCAGGAAAATATGCATTTTGAATAACTAAAATAGGTAATTAGAAAAACTACACTCATTTATATAATGGATTACACTAATCAATAAGTCGATCATCATATTTTAAAGAACTTAAAAGTTTTAAACAAAATGTTAGTGTTTATACTTGACAGAACAATGGAAATGATTTTAAAAGGCCTATATATTGCAATGCTTTATATTGCACATATGTTTTATTTGTAAGTTCTCTGGGGTCATGTCGAGCCTTCTGTCAGGTTCATATTAGAAAATGACCTCACAACATCAACAGAGGTTTTTGGAGCAAATCTAAAACGTTGCATCATTGTAGGATCCATTTCAACTTCAGTAAAATTGTCATCCTGTAGAATTTTTTAAGTGTTCCTTAGTTTATCATGTTCACAATTTTCCGGGAGTACTTTTTTACACTTTCCCTCAACCAGCAAACCCCATTTCTTTGGTACACTGAAATGAAACGGCGGTTCTCAGCGTTCCATTCTATGTTGGGCGTGAAAGACCGCTTACTTTTGCTGAGGCCTCTTTATCAGGCTTGAGATTCCTTTATGTGCCGTAAATCTACGACACGGGACCAACGGCTTTACTTCTCTTCCGAAGGAAGCTATGCTAAAGATGTTTACGCCCAAAAAGATTCACCGCCGGGTTTGAACCCGCGACCTTTTTTTTTTTTTTTTATAAAATACAGTTCCGGAGTCTGATCGGGACTCCGGCGCTGTATGCCCTACTTTTTATTTACCTAATTTGTTTACTGTGATTACTGTATGATTACTAAATGTCTGTTTTACTTCCCACGATCCCCTGCGCCGGCGACCTTGGTACACGTCCAGTCTTTGCACTGCATCACCCACAATTTTCACTGACTTCGTCAAAGGCTTTCTTGTAGCTGGCAGATCACTTGTGGCAGGAATTCTCGGCCGCAATGAAAGTTAAAGCTTTCTGGCTGGTACAATAGAAGATGCTTTATCCTGCAGAGCGTTCACGACTTCAGTTATAGTCGAGAAATTTGAAGCGTAGTAAAGTTCTGCTATGTTACGTGTCCTCCATCTCGCTCTGTTAGGTTGGGGGGGGGGGGCAGAGGTGCGTGCGTGCGAGATCTGGTAGGTTCGTGGTGAGCCTAGGTGTTGTTGCTGTGTACCTATCCTGGTAAGGGTTTAACCACAGGAATGAGGTGAAGGTTAAGGTTCTGTATTTTGAGGTTTCGGTGATGATGTTAAGGAGGTAGTAATAGTTAGGCTCCTACATTTTTCAGGAGCAACATCTTTTCCTCTGCTCCGGTGGTGTTTAAATTGTGAAAACTTGTTGGATAATTTTGATTGGCCACTCCCAAGTACTTAGTTCAGGCTGGTTTGAAGCCGTTGCTACCGGGGATGCCCGCAAGCCTTGCGGGGAACCCGATACTGCCTGTATCGGCGTTCAGTGGGTAAGTACTCCCCCAGCGATCTGACAAGTGCATTCTCATGTTCGCCCAATCTGGCGTAGAAGTTCTGAGCCCGGCGTCTAATGACATCTTCCACATATGGGAGGGCCGAAGCTTCATATAGTAGCCTCAAAGGGAAACGTCGACATACAGAATATATGGACCGGAGTCCTCAATTCTGTATCCGGTGTAACCAGAGAAGCTGGGAATCTGCTGCCATACTCCACACTTCGCAGGCGCAGAGCATCAGGGGGACTATGAGCGCCTTGAAAAGACGTAACTTTAAGTGAACCGGCATTTGGAAGGCCAGAACAGGGTAAAAGGAGACTCTGTCCGACGTTCCCCGCACGTGTTCACGAAAAGTTAGGCCCTTATCAAGAGTGACGCCCAGGTTTTTGATGGAATTTCCCCACTCTATCCTCTGGCCTTGATAGGAAAAGTTGGGTATCTGGGCTGCTGCGGGGCGCTTTCTGGTGAACAGAACAGCATGGCTTTTGCCCGGGTTAACGGACATCCACCACTGTCTGCATCAATCCTGGACGAGACGGCGGTGTCTCAGTAGGGGCAGAGATATATCTGGCTTTAAATATCCCAATTCTTGAAGAGGCTTTTGTAAACATCTTCTTAATACTGGAAATCACTCAATTTATGAACATCCGGAAACAAGCATCGTATCTCTTCTGACGTGTGAAAACTTGTGTGCTACGCAGGTCACGTGAAACATGCTTGGGAATAGCACTTTTAACGTCATTCCATCCTTTTTCATACTTGGTGCAGCGTCACTGGTGAAAAGTAACACATTGTCGTGTTGATTTCTTCAGGTCACAGTAACTTTAGTGAGCTGTTGAATAACTGCGAGATAATTGAATTGTTAACTTTCTCCAGACATTGTAAGCTGAAACGGTTTCATTGATTCGTCTTCTGGAGGAAGTTGGCCCAATAATGGCATTGCCAATGAAACGACCCATGGGATAAGTTGACTTGACTGCAGAAATCCACATCCTCTTATATTTCTTTATCTTTAATGATTTTCATTGCGTCATCGTAACTTCACAAATAAAATTATCACAAGCTTGACTCGTTGGGCACAGATTCGTCTTTATACTCCTCCAAAACTGTGTTAATGCAGGATTCTGTAATTTCCACAAAGGGAGTCCGGGGCTAAGCTTTACTTAAGTCGAATACAAATTAGGATTTTCGTGTCGATGTTGCAATTGGTGCTGGTAGCAAAGAAATCTCCCCAGGAGCCTTGGAAAAGTGCATTTTTGTGTTTGTTGCGGTATGAAATTCTTCTTTTCGTAGTTCACTGATTGCTCGCATATTTAGCATTTACCATCAGCACAAAATACGTCGGATGCAAAAGTATCAACATAACTTTTCAATTTACTGCGTAAAGGAATGCTGGATTTCGGCATCTTGCTGCTCGCTATGAATAGAAAGAAAAAGTTAGAACCGCACTCATTGTTGCCTTTTCAAACAGATCTTCTTCTTCCTCCTTTCCTCTCCCTTATTCCCTTTCGAGCTTCGGATTTCCTCAGCCGGTCATGATCCATTTCCTATATTTTGTCCTATCCCTAGTTAGCTGTTTGACTTCCTCAAAGTCTTTCCTTTCTTATTTTCTCTACATAATCGCTCTATTCTAAATTTCAAATAGACACAAGCGGTAATTAAAAGCAATCTGTAATTTACACATTTTTACACAACACTCATTGTTGCAAAGAGAATAATAATCAACTGACTGAAAGTCAATAATATACATTCCGTGAATTCACTTTCTTGTAACGTTATAGAAATAAATTAAAATATACCTGTAAACAGTTTTAATAATATATTAATAAATAATAAAAAAATAAACACAGAACATTTATTTGTAAAATGGGCATTTATGTATATTTAGAAAAGCAGAAAAGGAACATAAAATTGCGTTCCAATCATAAAGATATGGTTCGTACAAATTCACTTTCTAATTGAAGATAAATTTGACACATTTAAAAAGAATTCTGCCAATGTTCGGTCTCTGGTGATATCCGTGGTACGTAGGTAACCGTTCCACTCATCCCCAAGTCACTAAATTTCAGGTTAAGTCAATTTCTCAAAATGTAGAATATTCAAGATGTATCAAGAATTCAAGATCCAAGAAGTGAATGGGTGGCATTTCAAGATACTCAGCAGTAACGTGAGTATTTTTTATTCGATTTTGTATTTCTTTTCATTGCCCCGGTAAGTCGTCCGAGATGAATAAATTTGTGAAATTATGCAATAATAATCAGATCGGGTACATGGAGCTTAAAGTTTTTCAACATTCGTCTTCTCGGAATAAGGGGAAAGTCCGAAGAAAATTCTTATCTGGTTATATAAAAAATACTTATCGTAAACGGGATTCGAACTCAGGATCTCTTGAATGTGAAGCAGACGCACTATGCCCACATTAAAAAGATGAGCAGTTAGCCATGTTGTAGCTGTTGATCGATGTTTTGAAAACAATCATAAACGCAATAAAGAAACGGCTGACATGCGTTTCCGTCGATTTTACGGTTGTGTAATTATTGCTGTGTGGTCTCGTGGTCAACGGTGTCGATTCAACCGAGACAAACCCCAATTTACCACTTAGCAGTTCATAGTTTACATATTGAGACTGTTTAAACCAGAGTTAATTGCGACTTAAGTATTTTTGGTCCCATTTCCGGTGACCATTTATTTTAAATTCAGAAGCAGACACCCAATCACCCGCTTTTGTTGTAAGTTCAACGTCTATAACCTATTAGGTCATATCAGACGAATGATGAAATTATTGAAATAATTATGATTCGAGAGTCCATAGACCTTAAAGTTACCCTCCATTCGCCTTCTCAGGATAATGGAAGACCCCGAGAAAAAAAACCTTAAGTCACCCTAACCGGGAAATGAACTCGGACTTCTTGAATTTGAAGCAGACAGGCACCCCACATTACACAGGCAGGCTGCTATATTTTTAAATTCATTCATTTTGAAAAAGCATTCATTTGTTAAAATATCTTAAATACTTTTGTAACTTGGATTTATGCTTTATCAGAACCTTTTTTTTTTATTAATGAGCTTTGCAGACCTCTGAAAATGTTAGAATATAAATACATAATTATTAGTAATATTTCAGGAAAACCTAAGATGTTTCTTTTAACTATAAAATGTGGATAAAGAACTGTATAGTGATAAAAGTGACATTGTGAGAGTAAAGTGTAGTTAGTGATCGGCATCATGGGAGTTATTGAGTGGCAGATCTTGTGGTTGTCGTCTCTTCAGACGTGTGAACTGGCGATGTACGTCACAGCTCCTGGAACTGCCGGCAAGTGTAAGAAGCAAGAGACGATTTTGTGTAAAAACTTTGTTTTAATATTTAGTTTTGGTCGTTTTGATAGCTTGATCTTATCACAACCTTACATCATTTTTCAGTGAATACATTATTTCCAACATTATATAACAATTTCTTCCAAAATTATACAACAATTGTCTTAGCATTAATACAGAAATGTACGTGTATATACTTTATCAAACGAATTAATATCCTTAAGTAACTCTAGAGATCTTATTATCTTGTCTGGTTTGTTCACGGCACTGGACACATCCGAGGTGCTGGCTTTGCAGCACAATGGGCAGTCCATAATGATGTGCTGGATAGTTACGGGTGTGTTGCAGTTGGTACAAGTTGGAGGCTGGTCTTTCTTTAGAAGAAAACAGTGTGTCAGTTTTCAGTGGCCAATTTTTAGATGGGAGATGATTATTTGATTTCGTCGTTTGAGTTTTCGAAGAAGTTGGAAGAAGCTAGTATAAACTAAACGAGCTTCGTGAAGTTTGCTATCAAGTGATAGTCACTCTGTTTTCCATTTCTGTGTATACTCTCGTTTAATAAAGGCATATTGGTGCAAGGAGGCTATAGAGGGGTCGCTTACTGGATGTCGGGATGCTTCTTTAGCATTTTGATTGGCTACTTCATTGCCATCTAATATGTGAGGGAATCCACATTAATGCTATTTTTTTCCAGTGTTGTTCATTTTGGAAGATAAGGAACAAATCTCTTGTATCATTGAAAGAATAACGTCCAGATTTCTACAAGGCTAGTAGAGTACTTTATCAGTGAAGATGGCGAAGTGACTTTTTGGAGAGACTTGTTTATATAAGAGGGCTGATCTACAAAGACTGAGACTGATTTTTTTTCACAGATGTTTATTACTCTAATTCAATGTTTACATGATCTTTTTCAAAGTAGTCCCCTCCTACTTCAATGCACTTTTTATAGCGTCTCTGCCAGTCCTTGAACACATGCTGCTGACCATTCTTTGTCAGGTCCTTGAGAATCGCCTCACTTTTCTTGAGCACTGCTTCAGAGTTCTCAAATACCCCTAAGCTTTGCTTTTAGTGATGGGAATAAAAAAAAAGTCACAGGGTGCAAGATCGGGGCTATAAGGTGGATGTTGGTACACAGGTAATGTTAGATCGAGCCAGAAACTGCATGACTTGATTTGCGACGTGAGGCTTGTCCATTAGTTTCTCTAAAGTAACTTCTTCATCGTAGCTTTCAAGGCAATCTGAAGGTTTTGAAGTTATTTTTAGGTGTGGTTTAAACTTTTTATAGTGTTGAAAGGCTTCATCATAGTTTGAATCACTGAATATTCTTGCAAAGGTGTCAGCAAATGTGTTAGCAATTTCAGTAGAGCAGCAAACCTTTTGGTTTTTTCTCGGCGCTCTAGAGAGTCATGATGTGAGGTGTCTTGAATATTCCGTTGATTTTTTAAATTCTGTCTCATATTACAGAGGTAAGGGCTATGATTTAAGGCAGATACAAAGGATAACCAGCTCTTTTGTTTCCTATCCTTGTTCTTTCTTTAGATCTAAGTTTTAAAATGTCAATTATATTCTCTAAAGAAGGACGCCTTTTGTATTGATAAAATGCTCTACCTTTATCTTTTAGAGTGACGTTGCAGGATTCGTTCCTCCATGGTGTACATCTTTTAACGTTAAAATTCGTGGTTTTGGTACACACAGTTCTGCGGAAGTGATTATTAAACCAGTGAATTCTGAAATAATAGAATCTGTGTCTTCGATGGAGGAAGTTCAGTGAAGGAAGTTTTTAGATGCTCTCGTTGATGAGGTTTTGATATAGTTGCTAGTCAGCTTTATTAAACAATAGAAACTGTTTCTTCGATGGAAGAAGCTCAGTGGTGGAAGTTTTTGGATGCTCTCTTTCATGACGTTTTGATATAGTCGCTACTCAGCTTTAGTAAACAATAGAAACTGTGTCTTCGATGGAAGAACTTCAGTGGAGGAGGAAGTTTTTGGATGCTCTCTTTCATGAGGTTTTGATATAGTGGCCAACCAGCTTTATTAAGTTCATTTGGAGTTGAAGATATATGAGACTATTGCATTTTAACCGATATTATAATAGGTGAGTGGTCACTACCAAATGGTAAAGAGTAAATAGACCAATGTAGTAGGTCATAGATATCAGGAGTACGGATCGTTGAATCGATATTAATAGATGTTTTGTGAGCTAGATCGAAGCGTTTTGGGTCGCCTGAGTTAAGTAGAACCAAATCAAAATTTTCAATTATTTTCCCTCTTGTTTCAATATGTAGACTTCCCCATAGAATATTATGACAGTTAAAATCGCCCAGCAATATGAAAGGTTTGGGAAGTCTGGATAAGTTTACTATACTATCACTATCAAAAACAACCCTATTAGGGATTATATGTTACAGATACACACTAATTCAGGTAAATTAACAGATACTGCAAATGCTTCTAGTCGGTTGATAGATGGCTTTTTTGTGGTATCATTTTTTTTTTTCGTGTACGTTACTGCTCCCCCACTTGCATGAAGTGCAGTTGTACGATTCTAATAGTTTATGTTAAAAGTGTTCAAGATAGAGACATTATTGTTAGTTAAATTTGTTTCCTGTACATACAATTTCAGATTGATGATGGTGATGGTTAAATAGGAGTTTCAAAAATTCCAATTGTGGTCGGAAACCGTTTAAATTCCATTGTATTATTGAAGATGCCTTTAAGATGACAAAGCTATGAAGCGTGCTTTTTTCATTGTTGGGTAAGGAAAGTAAATTCGTCACTTGTATAGTCAGGTGCAGAGGTTTTGCCATTGCTATGTCTTTGTTTTCACTCGCAGCTTTTAGTAGCTTTTTAACAATAAGTGTGTATCTATTTTTAATTTTTGTATTGGTGAAGTTAGGGTGCGGGTCTTTAACGAACACCTACGTCTTGTGTGTAACTGGAAGCAATTGTTGCTATGTAGCTCCTAGTGTATTTTCAAAGAAACTTTGGAGCTGCAAATAGTCGAGAGAGAAGGAGTTTGACTCAGCTTCAATTATTGGTTTAATTGGTTGGAGCATATCATTTATTAATATGTGTGCCCTTTTTAGGTTTTTTAGAGGATCCTATTAGATTTGAGATCTGTCAGGTGTTTATTAGTTAATTAGTACAGGTATTGCATTCACCATTGAGTTTGGCAGTTTCTGTGTTAAGAAGTATTCGCCAAACGCGAAACTACTTTACAAAACGTTAAATCATCCTTCCCAAAATTTCAAAATTAAACGTAACATCTTAATGCACAAATGAAAAGAAATGAAACACTTAAAAACACAAGAATTAAAATGAAACATCCTTAATTAATAACAATTTCTAATGGCACAAAATTCTATTAATATTCAAGTGCGTGAATAGTCTCAGAGAGCTCTGTGTGTGAGTAGAATAACACAGTACCGTCAGCATATAAAGCTATGTAAGTGGGGTCCATGTCAGGAAGATCGTAGGTGCAGATGTTGAACAAAATCGGAGCGAGTATTGAGCCCTGTGGAACTCCTGCTTTAACAGAGCACCGAGATAACTGAGTACCGTCAATACGAACAACAAAGATGCGCTCTGATAGAAAACTGCAAATTGTAGTGCTCTGATATTGAGGAAAGCCGATGCGGCAGAGTTCGATTACAAAGCCATCGTGCCATACTTCATTGAAGGACTGTGCTACGTCTAGGAACATGGTCGTTGTGTGCTGACTCCTTATAAATGCATTGACAATTGTTTGAATTATAGTAACAGTTGATGCGAAGTAGAGGGCTTAGATTGAAAACCGAACTGGAAGTCTGGAATGATGTTGTTCTGATACACATATTTAAGGAGATGTCGAAGGATGTTGGATAACGTCGGTAATAGACTAATTGGACGCTAGTTACCTGGAAGACTTTTAGGCTTGTTTGGTTTTTGGAATACTTATAATTCTGTGGAAAGTGTCCGAATTGGAGACAGGCTTTCAAGATGGATGATAACTAAGCAAATGCTTTACTTGTCAGGTTTTTTTAGTGCTACTTTAGGAAGAGATTTTATAAGAGGAAGGCATATAATCAAATATCGAAGTTGACTGGGAGTCGTGAAGGCGATTCTCTGTGAAGTAGACGGCCGATGTCACAGAGCATGGAGTTATTTTTAAGCGGCTCGGATAGTAGCATTACATAATGACGGATTTGGAGTGAATGTCTGTTCTTAGTGGGAAGCAAGAAAGTCACATTTATCTCTAACTTCTCTAACAAGACCATCACCGGTAGAACGAGCTGAGAGTTAGTTCACGAAGAAGTCGTCTGGTAACATTCCATAACGTGTGATCTTGGGGTAAAATGCTGACGTTGGTGTTAATCCATTAAGTTTTCGACGCAGCTAAGGGCGTATTTGCCCTTGCCATTGCCAACGAACACTATTCTTTTCGCGAATGACAGCCGGTAAGGAAGAGGCTAACTGACGCCGGTTTGAGTATCTAGTGGAAATGCGTACATAGTGACTTATAGTGCTGAACTGCAGCATCGATATCGGCTGTAGTGGCAAAAGAATGAGCTGTATATAATGTTGAATCTAAATGAGTATGAAATAGATCCCAGTTTACATAACCGTTAATAAGTTGCGCAGTCGTATTTACTATATTTGGTCGCCCTCCGTGGTGTAATGGTTACCATGCTATCTTCATATGCCCAAAGTCGTGGGTTTAAGCCCGGTGCAGGAAGATGGATTTTTTCGGGTGTAAAAATCCTTAGCATGGCTTCATTTGGAAGGGAAGTAAAGCCGTTTGTTCTGTGTCGTAGATTTACGGCACGTAAAGAGCCTCAAGCCTGATAGAGAGGCCTTTGAGCAAAATTAAGCGGTCTTTCACGCCCAATATAGAATGGGATGCTGAGAACCACATTAGTTAAGGAGCCTCCATAAATAACACGCCATTTACATTTTTTGTAGTATATAAGTGATCAGGACTGGACAGTGATCCGAATCACGCTCTGCTAAGGCTGATACAAATGCAAATTTCTATCCCAGTATCAAGAATGTCAGGAGTGGACAGCGCATTACTGGGAAAGTAAGTAGGTCCTGAAGAAGCTAAAACGGATAATTCGTTTGTATTCAATATATTGTAGAGACGTCGGTCACTGGGATTAGTAGAGCGGCAGCCCCAAGCGGAGTGCTTACAGTGAAGATCTCGCTGTTAAGCTTCCTGATAGGGACTTCCAGGAGCTGATAACAGTGAGACCGATTCCATCAGATATACGTAGTTTGATTCCCACCACTTCATTTTATCAGAACTGAATATAATTAAACAACAATGTTCCATATAAGACAATATGTGACAGGCTGGTCCCTTAGCTCAGTCTGTAGAGTATCTGCCTGCTGTGCTAGGAGTCCCGGATTCTATTCCGGGTGGAAGCAGGAATTTTTCTGTAACCAAGATTATTCCCTATCCTCTCCAGAGTCTGTAAGTAGAATGTGTGCGTGTAAATCTAAAAATAAAAACAGTAAACGAGTGAACACCATTTCCATCGGCAGTTGTTTAAAAAAAAAAAAAAAAGTTGCCGATATCATGTAGATCTAAAAGGTGGCACATAATGGAACATTAAAAATTACCCAAACTATAGAAGACTGATAATATGTGTAGCTCGGTCGGATCATCTATCTATCATGCGAAGTTCGATTCCCGGCTAGCCAAGATTATTCTCTGTCTTTCAGATTTTGAAGTATGAACGAGTGTGTGATATAGTGTTTAAAACTCAAAGAAATAAAATCCAACAACAAGCCTACACGAATTAACACCATTGCCGGCAGGCGATGTGCTATATGACATTTGCAGTCAAAGACGGAGAAGATGTAAATGGAACAATAAAACATATACAAATGAATGTCAGTTGTAAAATAATTAACAGAATACAGAACAATGAGGTTAATATAACATTAGATTAGAAAGCATTCTGTAGGTTCATTTAGGCCAGGAAGCCACTGAATGTAGAACATGTCTAGGCATATACATGTATACATATGTTTATGTACTATGGAAAAAAAAACAATGTATAAGGCTCTAGTACTAAAAGCACGGGTTACAAAAACAGCAGAATAGACATATTTGCTTTAAGGCCGGTACGCCACTGCACTATACTTAATGTGTTCTATAAAGGCATATGTACTTCTTTTATTTTTGCATGCACATAAAAACAAAGTGTATCAAAAATTAGTGTTAATATGTATAAATAAATATAATATCTTATATGTAACACTGATTTAACGTCAGATGTTAGAGTCGCCCTCCGTGGTGTAATGGTTACCATGCTGACTTCACCCACGCAAGGTCGCGGGTTCAAACCCGACGGAGGACGATGGATTTTTTCGGGTGCAAAAATCCTTAGCATGGCTTCCTTCGGAAGGGAAATAAAGCTGTGGGTCCCGTGTCGTAGGTTTATGGCACGGAAATGAACCTCAAGCCTGATAGAGCGGTCTTTCACGCCCAGCATAGAATGGGACTCTGAGAACCATAGTAGATAAAGAGCGTCCATAAATAGAACGCCATTTCATTTTCTTTAGATGATAGTTTTCTAATTATCGACATAATAGTTACTACTAGTAATTATACAAAACTAAAATGTGAGTATTGTATTATGTACTCTTCATAAATGTCAACAAATTACAATGTAAAAATGTACAATTATGTTCTAGAGTGTAAAACTTCAAGGCATCAGGATTTACAGACGTTGTGTCATTGCTAAATACTAACAAATTCATTTGACACATTCGTGCAAGTCAAAGTATACATCAGTTTAATTTGAATATAAAACCTGACACACGCGCTAATATACACAAAATGCAATACATTATAATCCTTATAAAGACAATGAGTAATATGGAATTGTCAGACAGATTTGTCACTTAAATATTCGTCTACAGAGTAAACTGATTATCTTTAAGAGAAGCCTTAAACGCCCTGAAATTTCCGACATTCTCTTTGAGATTACTGGGGAGAGCATTAAATATCTTGATTGTTTTATAATGTACACCTTTCTGAAAGCAACGAAGATTGGCATTGGGACGATGAATATATGCCTTTTGTTTAGTATTAATGTTATGAAAAACTCTGCTTTTGAAATTCCACCTCAATATTTAAAGTGCTTAAATTAAATTTAACTACTCAGGTATATAGACTGAGAAATGCTGAAATGAAGACCCTCAAGTCCACAATCATCCGGTGCAATATGTACTTTTACTTACGAGAATAAGTCTTTATTATGGTTATGAGTACCAGTGATGCTTTTGTGTAATTATGGTGAAGGTCACATTCTTTATTGCGTGTGAACGTTAATCTAGTAGAATTTCCAATGGAGAGGGGAAGACAATAATCATGTGTCTGTAATATAAACATTGTTGACCATAATGCTATTTTGTTGTTGGGTTGCCTTGTGAACTGACAGACTCACTAGAGTTTACCAACTAATATGCTCGTAAAGGCCGCAGCAGTTGTGCAGACTGGGCTCTCAGTGCAGTCAACTGCGCGTCCTGCAGTAAGAAATGCATTCTAACGTTCAACAGCCTGACTTTTCCGTGCTTGAACAACGATAGTCGCTCTAATTTGGTGATTATGAATCTTTGAGGTCAACATAATTCTGACGTAATTGTGGGAAAAAGTGATATAGCTAACTCTACATGTCGTCATAGACACTTGAGCTGGTGGTCTTGTGGTTGATACAACGAGGAAGTCACCTCTGCGCTTAAGCGAAGGTAAGTAACATTATTTCACTAAAGTATGTGAAAACATCTGATGTGTTGCATCCTGTTCTCCAACTTATTCTTATAAAAGATAATTCGTTTATCCATATCATGCTAATCGAGGCAAACCTTATCGGAACTGCTGTTATTATTTAGTAGCACGGACATAAGAGAACGCTAGTGTGGAGCTATACCCAAATCTTTTAAAAGCGAGTCGTTATTTGATAATATTGAAATGCGGTTCATTTTTGCATGGCCAGGAGTAAAACAAAAGTGGTATGAAATGAATAACGACTTCCCGCTTGAGAAAAGTTTTAAGCCTTTAAAATGGAAACCCATGACAAGGAATATCTTGAGAATGGTTAACTAAACAAAAATCATATTGCATAATCTGTGTGCTGTAATGAGATCTATATTTTTTGTGTAGTAAGTTTTTTGTCTATCCACGGTTTACTAGTTGTAAACATGTCATCCAGAATGGAGAGGCCTTCAGAGGCTATTCCCGAAAAATTCAAAATATACACTACATTTTTCATGAAAGTATCTTAAACATGTGGTACTTTAATAAAATTCTATTTTTCGAAAATGAAAATTTTCAAAAATGTTCATATCGTATTCTTGGAATATGCTGAACTTAAACACTAAGTATAGTATTTAATGGACTTTCCATTTTTACTTTCTCTATACTTACTATGTACATAGAGTATAGAGAAGATATTGTAATGCACCCAAAACATCGATACCTGCATCCAAAAAAAAAAAAAAAAAGTATTTTTCGAAAAATGTCCGTGTGTGTGTGTGTGTGTGTGTGTGTGTGTCTGTGGGCAGCATTGCTCAAAAACGAAAAGACCGTTAAAAACCAAACTTGGTATTTAGGTCTTCCAAGTATGCGACACGAATATTTTCAAGAAAATCCCCCCACGCTCAATTACCCTTTAGATGGAATTTTTTTTCGAAAATTTTGAAAATGGCTCTAACGATTTTGATTAAAATGTCATATATTAAAGATATTTACACGACAAATAGAATGTGTACCTATCTTGAATTTTCTGTGAATAGCCTCTGAAGACTACTTTATTCTGGACGAGTTTTACGGAATTTTACATAACAGCTAAACCGTAAGAGATGGATAAATACTTATCACACAAAAAATGTAGAGTACGTTAAAACACACAATATATGTAATATATATTTTTTCGTGGAGTTGATCGCTTTTGAGATACTCCTTGTTTTTGATTTCAGCTTTAAAAACTTATACTTTTTTCATACAGGAATCTACCAACTCCTGCCCATACAAACAAAGGAACTTCAATCACACAGTCGCCAGCTTTTGACTGCCACTTTAACCTATGGCACTCCCTTATTTCGCTTCTAATTACAAGGAAGCAAGTAATAAGACTTTTTATGCTATATTGTCTCGATTAGCATGAAGTAAATAGAAGTATAAGGTAAATAAATAGAAGTATAAACTTGTTAACAATAATTTGTAGCAGAGATGTAGAGAAAGTCATGTGAATGAAACACATCAGATTTTTTGAGTTGTGCTGTTCACAGATTCACAGACCTTTTTTTAAGAGCTCTTTTTTGGATTCAGGAGACATTAAAACATGTATTTCTGTGAAACCAGGACAATTGTGTGGAATGCAATATATTCTCTACCCACTATGTCATAGTACTGTGTTGAGAAAGTAATTGTTTCCAAACTTAAAACAATGTATTTATGAAAATTGAGTCCTCTTCTGTTTTCCTTGATTTCACTTTTTACCATACAGATATTCAAACCATAAAACAATATAGCGCAAGCATAATTTTCATAAGCTATGTTATAGTTTGCTAAGATATTATGTTATTTTTTACAATTAATCACTCTTTGA
This sequence comes from Hymenopus coronatus, assembly GCA_030762935.1. Lineage (NCBI taxonomy): Eukaryota > Metazoa > Arthropoda > Insecta > Mantodea > Hymenopodidae > Hymenopus > Hymenopus coronatus. Next base: position 123,728,560 of record CM060894.1, on the reverse strand, counting down.
AGCAGTAATATGAAATACGCCTTCGTTCATCGTAATGTTACCACAATTTTAATATGAGCTTATATTACAAACACAAAATTGTGTGCAGGTATTTCTTAATTTTAATTATTTTAACAGAACAATTTTGAAATATTTACTGAATTTTTTAAATGTTTACTTTTTCAAATTCCTCAAAACATATATGAATAAAATAAGATATTATTAACTTTCAACTTCAGATTCTTATTTTCGCTACTGCTTATCTGTGGTAACTAGAGAAAATATTGCATTCCGTCCAACATTTCAATACCGAGATTTAACTCGAAAAACACGGTTTGAAACTTTATGAGTCCAAAATCGGTACTCACATCAATTTCTCAACCTTACTCAACAAACTATTTTTACAAAAGCTGATTCTTCTTAATTGAAATAAATATTAATGCTAATGGAGATAAATACTAGCGAAAATTGATATAATGAATATTTACTTTAGGTACATGGGGTTATGGGAATACAGTAGACTAAATCGATAGTCAAAACTTCTAAGAGCGAGTCGCTATGAATGATGGGTTATGACTTTAAAAATTTCGTTGTCTTCGAATACAAAGGAAAAAAGTCTAATTTATTACATTCAAATACTTTTTCTAGTCTACACACACACACCCACACACCCACACACACCCCACACACAACACACACACACACAACACACACACACAACACAACACACACACAACACAAACACACAACACACACAACACAACACAACACATTCAACACACACAACACAACACATTCAACACACACAACACAACACACACACACACAACACACACACACACAACACAACACATTCAACACACACACAACACACAAACACACAACACACCACACACACACACACACACACACACACATACACACAGGGGGTTCACCTCTCCCTTATTCTCTGGTTTTATGCAACCCGCAGATTTGAGTGTAACCTGAAACATCGTTCCGGAGATCCATCTTCTGGAAAGTAACATTATAGACTTTGGCGTTGCAAGTTAAAGATACGCAGTAGTGTATTTGGTTAGCGCGCGCCGTTAGTGTCAGTTGTAAGACACTTGATTCAGGTTCGAATCTTACCAAAACGTTGATAATTCTTTTCTTCCACTTTCTTTCTCCCTGATTTGGCCCAAAACTAGATGGGATATCTGAATATTTGTTAACGTGCTTATTTGTTTCTTTTATTGTTGTTCTCTTTATTTATGTTTATTCTAATTTTATCAGTTCAGTATTATTTAAAGTCTTAAGGGAGTTTCTTTTTTCAAAACAATTAGAATGAAAATTAAGGATCGAAAGCTGAAGAACACGTAAAATGAACTGCCGTTTGTTCTTGATTCTTATACCTTTTAGTTTAATCCTAAATTTATTAGTGTTACAAACACTAAGCTAACTTTGCACCTTGATGGATAATACGCATAGAAGAAAAAAAGTGCACGCAGATCGTGGGATCCGAACCGTTGATATGCTGGAGAAGATGATGCGACATAACATCAACCAGTTGAGCTAATCATTGCATCCTTTTTACTCGTCAAAAACTTGTAGATAAGGTGTTACACATGTCTCCCTCAGCGCTTCTATATTTATAACTGTTGTGGCTCCTTTTTGTAGCTTAAGCCATTCATTTAGCCTTCATTCATTATAATTTACGTTACAGAACATATGACAGCGATCCTATTGATATAACAGGTACTATAACAAGAGTTATTAAGCGCATGCTTTTGGAATGGACGTAACTATTGCTGCTAGGTTGTATTTTCCTATGAAAAGCAGGCTAGATTTACGTGGTTAGCAAATGTGAACATGCACGGTAATTTCGACCTTATTGTTTTCAGAGTATGAAGTGTTGTCTATCTCCAAAACTAATAAGGGGCAGGTGAACCACCTGGTATATTAATGTCTATACAAACTATTCTTACTTGGTTTTAAACGAATAAGAATTCCTTCCAGAAGCAGCTAAATTACACATTTCGTTGCAGATACAGAGAGAATAGTGAATGCAAAATGCTTACGTAAGACGCAAGTTCAGGCATTAAATCTGAGACTGGCACTCGGGAGGTCGTGGAGATCAGTTCCACGCGGACTAGCTCTCTTACCCGAGTCTCTATGCGAATGCTTGGGAGGTTTCTTCCTTCCCCCAAACTTCCCGGCCCTTCATTTCATTCAACCGTCTCTTTCAGGGTTATAAGTGTCGACGAGGACTGCGGTAGTAGCATCTTTCCGTGGTGGTAACTGCGTTCTAGAAATGCAGCTCCCTAAGGCAGGATGGCGTTGGAAGTCGTCTGTAGACTGGACGCGACTCCTAACGCTCCCCGCGTCGAGATGAAGAACTGCTTGGAAGCTGTAAGGGACCCTTCACGGATGTTTCACCCCCGCTTTCCGGGTCCGACCGCCCGCTGTAATTTCATCTCATCTTATCCTCCTGTGGTCTGACGTACAATAAGCCAATAACTGCAGTGTGAAATTCCCTCCGCCACTACACACACACACACACACACACACACACACACACACACACTGGAAGCAATATAGCGACCTTAAAAAGCCATAATATTTGAATGCAATCGCAAGACACAATTGATAACCGAAACGACGTTCAAAGAATAACCATTATTGAGCAATTCGAACTATTAATAACTGATATTTGAGAAATGGCTTATGACAGAAACATGTATTTAGAACAACCTGTGCGTTTTAAAGATAACTACATTTTTTGAGCAATGTGTTTTCGACAATCGCTTAACGTTCACAGTTAAACAACACTACACGATATTTCTTCCGAATGCAGAAAACTTTTCAGGCTATTCCCAGAAAATGCGTTGGAGTCGTTTTTGAGAAGATGGATAATTTTGAAAAATGTTCTATGTAAAGGTTAGCTTAGTGTGAGGGGATTGTCCTGCAAATGCCCATGTCTCATCTTTGGAAGGAACTGAACTTAAATACCAAGTTTGATGTTTAACTGACTTTTCGTTTTTAGCTATGCTGTTCACATATATACAGACACACATCCATGGATCTCTGAAAATGCCTTTCTGGTTTCTGGAAGTCTCAAAACAAATATTTTCGGTGAAATTTCAGTATCGAACTTTTAGGTGGAATACCATACTTTCCCGACACAAAGCTATGTGTAGTGGAGGAATTAAAAGAAAAATCACAAAAACTTATATACCTCTGGTATAAATTGTATATTTTAGCGACATATATTACATATATATTTTTTTTTTCGTAGAGTAAACTTTTGTATATTTCTTATGGTTTATGTTATGTATCCAGAATGAACAGTACTTCAGAAGGCAATGCAAAAAATTCAAGATATATCCTTCATTTGTCAAAAAAAAAAAAAAAAAACTTAAATAAGTGGTATTCTAATCAAATTTATTTTTGAGAAAATAAAAAACTTTTCGAAAATTTTTCCATGTAAAGCGTAGTTTGAGGTGGGGGATTTTCTTGAAAATCTTCGTGTCGCACCCTGAGAATATGCTAATATTAAACATTAACTTGGTATTTAACGACTTCAGAGACTCTCATGTATACACCCACATCTCAGAAACTGTTCAAGACATAAGACTGAAATGTATGCATAATGTAGGTGAATGCCCTCTCAGTATACTAATCTACTTACATACAGCAATGTGGAGCGTAGAACTTTTTACTCACGCTCTTCTAGAGGCAATTTAAGATTAGTGATCTTGAGGATGGAGGCAATGAACTGATTAAGACAAGAGGCAAGAATAATGTTAGACTGCTGTTTTACGTCGTAATACTAAGTGAAACATTTTGCATTTAACAGCAAGTTATCGTTGATATTTTATAATAGATTGTTGAGAGTTTAATATTAGGATACTTGCAAACTAGTTAGAATAATAAGTACAATATACTCGTGGTTAGGGCAAAATGCATTCAAGAGCAACCTCGAAACTGTCCAAATTATAAGTAGTCTTTTGAGTAGCTAAACTCCTTTACCGCTTTATACTGATATGGCAGGTGTGTCGAACATGGAGAATACTTCTTGTTTTCACAGCAAGCGTAGGCCGCGCCGTGGCCGAGTGGTTAGACCACTAGCCTCTCACCTAGACGGCCGGGGTTCGATCCCAAGCGACCGCATGTGAGATTTGTGGTGGACAAAGCGGCGCTGGGGCGGGTTTTCTCCGGGTACTCCGGTTTCCCCCGCCATCGCATTCCACCGGTGCTCCATCATCATTCATGTATAATCAGTGTCACCGCTTGCGATGCCATTAGTAGTTAAAGCGGGCGTTAAACACTACAAAAAAAAAAAAAAAAAACAAAAAAAAACAAGCGTTTGCCAAGATGTGCATGTGGGCAACATACACCAGTGATTCGTGCGCTGCCTATCTCAAAATGATAGATTTTAGTGCTACATAAAAAGATACGAGCTTCGAAGCTGACATCTCACTTCGGACTGGTTGAAATATAAGTTGTAAGACCATTATATTTGTTTGATGTCGTTTCGAAGCATCCTATAGGTAAGGATTTAAATGAAAATCTTTTGAGGTCCCTTAGGTAAATTAAAAAAAAACCACTTCGGTTTTTACGGTTATCAGTTTTTTTTACTTTCTCTATACGTACTACGTACATAGTGCATAGAGAAGGTATTGCATTCAACCCAAAAATTCGATACCGAAATTTTACAGCTTTTGGGTTCCCCTGAATCCAAAAAAAAACATTTTTAGAAAAAGGTACGTGTGTGTCTGTGTGTGCGTCAGCGGACATCATAGCTCAAAAACGAAAAGACCGTTGAATACCAAACCTGGTATTTAAGTTTGGTATCTTCCAAGGATATGATACCAAGATTTTCAAAAAAAATCCCCCCACTCGCAACTATCTTTTACCTGGAACTTATTTCAAACATTTTAATTTTCTTAAAAATGACTCTAACGATTTTGATTAAAATATCGTATATTTAAGATATTTGTTCTGACAAATAAAATGTATATCTTGAATTTTCTGAGGATAGCCTCTGAAGACTGCTTTATTCTGAATGAACTTTAGGGAATTTTGCATAACTGCTAAACCGTAAACGTTGGACAAAAACTTACTACAAAAAAAATGTACAGCGCGTTAAAACACACAATTTAAAATCTTTGCCTTTTTTCGTGGAGTTGATCGTTTTTTACTTTCTCTACACGCACTATGTGCATAGTGTATAGAGAAGGTATTGCACTCCACCCAAAAATTCGATACCGAGATTTCACCGGAAATATATGTTTTAGGGTCCCTTATATCCAAAAAAAAGCATTTTCACAAAAAGGTCCGTGTGTGTCCGTGCGTCCGTGTGTCCATTTATCCGTGTGTCCGTGTGTCTGTGAACACGATAACTCAAAAACGAAAAGTCGGTAAAATACCAAACTTGGTATTTAAGTTTAGTATCTTCCAGGGATGCGACACGGAGGTTTTGAGAAAAATCACCGTACCCCAAACTACCCTTTACATAGAACGTTTTTTGAAAATTTTGATTTTCGCAAAAATGGCTCTAACGATTTTGATTAAAATATCAAATATTAAAGATATTTACCTGACAAAAAAATGTATATCTTGAATTTTCTGGGAATAGCCTCTGAAGACTACTTTATTCTGGACGAATTTTACGGAATTTTGCATAACTACACAAAAATGTGGAGCACGTTAAAATACACAATTTATGTTACATACATTTTTTTCGTGTAGTTGATCGTTTTTGAGACATTCATTGCTTTGGTTTCAGCTTTGAAAAACTTACTCTTCTCATGTAGGAATTTGTTAACTGCTGTCCATATAAACAAAGGAACTTGTCACATAGCAACCAGTTTTTGATTATCACTTTAACCAATGGTACTCCCTTATTTCGCTCCTACTTATGAGGAAACAAGTAATAAGACTATTTCTGCTAATTTGTTCTTGAGTAGCATGAAGTAAATAGAGGCATAAGCTTTTTAACAATAATTTATTACAGAGATGTAGAGAAAGCCATGTGAATGGTACACAACAGATTTTTAGATATTCCTTGTTTTTGGTTTCACCCTTGAAAAACTTATACTTTTCTCATACAGGAATTTGTCAACTCCTGTCCAAACAATCTAATGTGTTCCATTCACAGGTCTTTCTCTACATCTCTGCAACAAATTATTCTGTTTACTTCATCTAATCAAGAAAAAATTAGCAGAAATAGTCTTATTACTTGCTACCTTGTTAATTGAGAAGCGAAATAAGAGGGGTACCTTAGGTTAAAGTGATAGTCAAAAGCTGGTTGCTATATGTCTGAAATTCCCTTGTTTGTATGTATAGAGTTGACAAATTCCTGTATGAGAAAAGTATAAGTTCTTCAAAGCTGAAACAAAAAACAAGGAGTATCTAAAAAATGATCAACTCCGCGAAAAAAATTGCATATGACATAAATTATGTGTTTTAACGTGCTCTTCATTTTCTGTGTGGCAAGTTTTTGTCCATCTCTTACGGTTTAGCAGTTATGCAAAATTTCATAAAAGTTCATCCAGAATGAAGTAGTCTTCAGATGATATTTCTAGAAAATTCAAAATATTCATTTTATCTGTCTGGTAAATAATTTTAATATGCAATATTTTAATCAAAATTGTTAGAGGTATTTTTGAGAGAGTCAAAATTTTCGAAAAAAGTTCCCTGTAAAGAGTAGTTCAGGATGGGGGATATTTCTCAAAATCTTCGTGTCGCATCCCTGGAAGATACTAAACTTAAATATCAAGTTTGGTGTTTTACCGACTTTTCGTTTTTGAGTTATCGTGATCACAGACAGAGACACTCGGACACACACACACGGACCTTTTTTGAAAATGCTTTTTTTGAACACAGGGGACTCTAAAACATATATTTCCGGTGAAATCTCAGTATCGAATTTTGGGTGCAATACAATACCTTCTCTATACACTATACACTATGTACAAAGTTCATGTAGAGAAAGCAAAAACAAATTTTACGAATAATTTTGAGAATAGAACTAAAACCATGTTACACCGAGTAGAGAAAGAACATCACATAATTTTCAAGTTCTCCTCTGAAGGTCGAGTCCGCTTCTTACGTCATAGTTTCTTACATAACTTACTGGAGAAATAATTTGCATGTTTCATCTGATAAGTGACGTATTTCTTTTTACTTCTTCTACCGAGCACTATGTAGAATGCACATACATAGAAGGCAGAGAAAGTAAGGTATTCGATACCGATATTTCACCGCAAATACATTTTCTGAGGTCCTCCGAAAAATTTAGAAAAAGTTCGTATGTCTGTGTGTCTATGGACAGCACAGCTCAAAAACAAAAAGACGGTTAAAAACCAAACGATGCGACACGAAGACTATCCATAAAATCCACCCACCCCCAACTACCCTTTACAAGTAACTTTTTTCGAAATTTTGATTTTATCAAAAATGGCTCTAACGATTTTGATTAAAATATCATACATTAAAGCCATTTTCCTGACAAATAATATGTATGTCTTGAATTTTCTGGGAATAGCCTCTAAAGACTACTTTATTCTGGATGGATTTTACATAACTGCTAAACCGGAAGAAATGGACAAAAACTTTCCTCACAAAAAATGTAGAGCACATTAAAACACACATTTTATGTTAGCTATATAATTTTTTTTCGAGGAGTTGATCGTTTTTGAGATACTCCTTGTTTTGGGTTTCAGCTTTGAAAAACTTGTCCTTTTCTCATACAGATATTTGTCAACTCGTGTCCATACAAACAAAGGAACTTCAGTCACCCAGTAACCAGCTTGTGACTTCACTTTAACCTATGATACTCCCATATTTCGCTTCTACTTACAAGGAAGCAAGACATAAAGACTACTTCTGAAGTGAATAGAAGAAAAGCTTATTAACAATAATTTGTTACACAGAAGTAGAGAAAGTCATATGAATAGAACACATCAGATATTTTTACCTTCTCTATACGTACTATGTACATAGTGTATAGAGAAGGTACTACACTCCACCCAAAAATTCGATACCGAGATTTCGCCGAAAATATATGTTTTAGGATTCCTTGTTTCCAAAAAAAGCATTTTCAAAAAAGATCCGTTTGTGTCTGTGTGTGTGTGTCCGTGTGACCGTGTATCCGCCTGTCCGTATGTGCATATGCCTGTGAACATAACTCAAAAACGAAAAGTCGGTAAAATACCAAACTTGGTATTGAAGTTTAGTATCTTCCAGGGATGCGACACAAAGATTTTGAGAAAAATCCCCCCACTCCAAACTACCCTTTTCATGGAACTTTTTTCGAAAATTTTGATTTTCTCAAAAATGGCTCTAACGATTTTGATTAAAACATCGTATAATAAAGCTATTTACCTGACAAATAAAATGATTATCTTGAATTTTCTGGGAATAGCCTCTGAAGAGTGTTTTATTCTGGATGAATTTTACGGAAATTTGAATAACTGCTAAACCGTAAGAGATGGACAAAAACTTAGTACACGAAAAATGTAGACCACATTAGAACACACAATTTATGTCACATTCATTTTTTCGAGGAGTTGATCGCTTTTGAGGTATTTCTTGTTATTGGTTTCAGCTTTAAAAAACTTATACTTTTCTCATACAGGAATCTGTGAACTCCTGTCCATACAAACAAAGGAACTTCAGACACATTGCAACCAGCTTTTGACTAGCAACTTAACCTATGGTATTCCCTTTTTTCGCCTCTACTTACAAGAAGCAAGTAATAAAACTATTTCTGCTAATTTTTTTCTCGATTAGCATGAAGTAAATAGAAGCATAAGATTTTTAACAATATTTTTTTGCAAAGATGTAGACAAAGTCATTTGAATAGAACACATCAGATTTTTTCGTGAGAAGCCATGAATTTAGATCCTCAAAGAGTGACAGACAAATTTATAAGCAAGAGTGAACTATGCTTGTTTTTACTTTCTCTATACGTACTATTTACATAGTGTATACAGCAGGCATTGCAATTCACAAAAAAAAAAAAAAAAAAAAAAAAAAAAAAAAAAAAGATACCGAGATTTCACCGGAAATATGTGTTTTAGAGTCCCTGAATTTTTTCAGAAAAAGGTCCGTGTGTGTTTCCGTGTGCCTGTGAACACGTTAACTCAAAAGCGAAAAGTCGGTAATATACCAAACTTGGTATTTAAGTTTACTATCTTCCAGGGGTGCGATACGAAGATTTTGAGAAAAATCCCCCCACCCAAACTACCCTTTACATGGAACTTTTTTCGAAAATTATGATTTTCTCAAAAATGGCTCTAACGATTTTTATTAACATTTCGTATATTAAAGATAATTACCTGACAAATAAAATGTATATTTTAAACTTTCTGGGAATAGCCTCTGAAGACTTCTTTATTCTGGGTCAATTTTACGGAACTTTGCATAACTGCTAAACCGTAAGAGAGACAAAAGCTAACCACACAACAAATGCAGAGCACTTTGAAACACACAATTTATGTTATATACATTTTTTTTTCGTGGAGTTGATTGTTTTTGAGATATACCTTGTTTTTGGTTTCAGCTTTCAAAAACATACTTTTCACTTACAGGAACTTAACATTCCCTGTCCATACAAAGGAACTTCAGTCACATAGCAACCAGTTTTTGAGTATCTCTTTAACCTATGGCACTCCCTTATTTGGCTTCTACTTACAAGGAAGCAAGTAGCTATTTCTGCTAATTTTTTCTCGATTAGCATGAAGTAAGTAGAAGCATAGGCTTTTTAACAATAATTTGTTGCAGAGATATAGAGAAAGTCATGTGAATGGAACACATCAGATTTTTTTCTTACGACTCCACAGGCAGAGTTTTTTGGTAGTGTTTAAAGCCCATTTTAACTACTTATGGCACCGCAGGCGGTGACATACATGAATGAAGATGCGGCACCGGTGAAATGCGATGGCGGGGGAAACCGGAGAAAACCCGCCCCAGCGCCGCTTTGTCCATCACAAATCTCACATGCAGTCGCTTGGGATCGAACCCAAGGTGAGAGACGAGTGGTCTAACCACTCGGTCACGGCGTGGCCGTTATCACAGGCAGAGGCACTGATGGTACATGATATATGATAATTTAGGAAGGAAATTGAAGTAGTAAAGTTCCAGGCATAATTTTAGTGCGCTTCCCTGATATTTGCCTGTTAGCACAATCCGGAAGAAATCTCAGCCAGGGAGAACGGTCCTCGCAGGATTTGAACCTCAAATGTGCTCACGTAGCGGTGTCTTAACGACCTCGGCTATTCGTGTTAGTAGCAGTGTACTCAGATGCAGCTCGTTCGGCAGAAAATAGCTAAACTCAACATACTTTGCATGATTTGTCTTTAAAGTTTAAATTAACGAACCATAAATTTAATTTACAGCCAATTAAAGGTATCTGTGTGATTAAACACTTTTACTTTAGAAATTTCACTAAATATTTTATTAATACTCCACTTTATTGCACAGTTCTGGTACCCAAAATGAAGAACAAGTCGGCACCTAAGGCCAACAGCATGTCCCACTCGATTCCTCATAACATATTTAGTATTGATGTTCTTCTGTCTGAAAGCACTATACAGGCATTTGACAGAGTTTCATATAAATTGTATGATTGCATATTTTGTCAGTTAAAATTGCATAACTACTCTGGTGGCTTAATGCGTAACGCGGGAAGCTGCAATCTCAAAGGTCATGAGTTCCATTCCTGTGATAGAGTAAATGTTTTCAGTCGCGGCGTGGCTCTTGGCCCGTTCACGTCGCGTGAGCTGTAGAGTGCCTGTATGATAGTGGCCTCTCGGTTTCCGTGAGTTTTGTATATATTGTGACGGCAGTGAAATGGAGCAACAGAAGGCAGTACGTAAAAATACCACAAAAGCGCAGTTTAGAATGAGCGAGCCTACGGCCTACGGCTTTTGAAATACATGAATGGATGCATAGTACATTGGAACTCCTTCCAGAACAGGTACACACAACTCAATTGGTAGGCAAAGAAAAAGTTACAGCAGTGCAATGTTTATGAAGACATCTTACATAACCATGAGGGAGTCTTTCAGCTTTCTCTAATGTCCGGTGAAGTGACAAAATGGTCAAATTGCGGCAGCAGACTAAGAGAATATCTTGGTTCGCGTCTACAATGTACCACCGGAAATCAGTAATGACAGGGTTACATACGAGCTACAAAAATACGCAAAATTCTGAACATCAATACTGATGGTTGGTCTGGTCGCTATTGATTTCCAGTTTACACGGGAATACGCCTGCCCCATATTCAGCTTAGCAAGCCAATTCCATCAGTATTAAAAATTGCAGGTTTTGAGGTCTACATCAGTTATAGTGAACAGGAGCAAGTTTGCTTCATTTGTAAGGCATCTGAAAGCAGATTGTCCTCAACGCTGGTTACGAGCACCTGTTTCCTCTCAGTCTCGACTTCAGTGATCTGTTTAAGCCAGTGGCGGTGTGACAAGTGCAATAGACTCGCAACAGGAGTGTCCGCGTGTACTACTGTTCCATCCTCTAATTTGGATATTGTAGTACCGACATCGGCCACATCGAAAAATGCCAATATTGACATCGCGGCGACCACTTCTACCTCGTCCGATGGTGTTCCCTGGGACGGATTGTCGCCCAGGTGAATAAGCGCATAGCCTATATTTTTAATTGATTAAATTGTTTAGGTTAATTACTAAGTAAGATATCATGTATTATTATATTTTGTATGTTCAGAGAGATTGTTCCTGGAAAGCGTTTCTAACTGCAGCCCGAGAGTTCTCAAGCGACGAATTCAGTTGTTTACGCTATTTCTTTGTATATTGCAAGAGGGGAAAGACGCTATTATATGGTCACGTCTGCGTAAGAGAAAGTGAAGGTGACATATAAACAGGGGAACCACGGGGAAATTTAGGTCAAGAATCACGTGAAAGACGCATTGACCAATTAGAATTAATCACGTCACGGCAGAAGCGCATCCCAAGCTACTCTTGGCGCCAAAAATGGGCCAATGAGATTACAAGTTGAGAGTTTTGCGTGTGGGTAGAATTTACTATAAATGTGGAGTATTCGCCCCAATTTTCAGGCAGTCAGAATGTAACTACAGTGAGGGACCAGTGATGCCCAAAACAAGAATACGCGCGAATTAGTAAAGTTATTACAGTGATTGAAGCAGTTGGAATGTAACTACACACGAAGCTTGTGACGCTCGAAGCAAGAAACCGCGCGAGTATAGTCAAGTTGTTATAGTGATACACGCAGTTGAAACGTAATGTCACGCGTAACCTGCGACGCCGGAAACAAGGAAGCCACGACAGAAAGTTGATGTGTCTACAATTATTCGGCACGTAACAGTTGCACTCGTCTCCGCGTAAATTTTCGTTATCTTTGTCCGCGTTACACCCTTGTTCGAGGGAAATTATTTGAACACAATCGCGCCAGGAACTTTCTCGGGAACGCTTGTGCAAAGGAAATAAACATTTGACTGAACGAAACGTGCCGACGCTTATTTTAAGTTAATTTCCCGTACCATCTCCTTGAGATTACCGACACTTAATACCTGAGCTACATATAAAGAGTTCTCAATTGCTTGTCGCTGAGCTCACTAATAGCCAGGAGCGTTGAGAATCGACTTCAGCACTGCAGCGCCGCGAAGAGGATCAGTCGTCGCTAACACCACAAGGTACGTCACCAGTTCCCGCCTCATACCTTAGACCTTTTACAGAGCAGTCGTCCAGAAGGAGAACCAGACTCCAAGAAGTTAAAAGGGGAGAACTTCCTGTCTCCGCGGGTTGAATCTGTACATCGTAAAGTGCCACTAAAGAAAGAACCGCAGTCGCGGGATCCCAGACTTCGTAGAATGGAACCTTCGCACCTTGGAGGCCACAAGGATCCTCCCTCCTGATTAGAGGAAGTGGGCCGTTACTTGCCGCTGGTGGTTCAACGTATGGATTCTTCCGAAGTGTCTCTGTTAACCGCAATAACCCCGGATGATGATTACGACATGACTGAGCAGCAAACAGATAGCGTTTCGCAACAACACAGAGTGCGTTCGTATGCATTACCGACAGATCCATGGAACATTCCCAGCCAGGACAGCGGCGGAACCAATTAAACTTTTTCCGGTCTGCTAATATAAACTCTATATGTCTTGCTTTCTTCTATTGATTCTCCCATCTACCCATATTTCAGAATTCTCCCTTCCTCACATAATTCCGAATGATACCTCTGCACGTCCTTGTCACTACTAATGTTAATGACCTTCAAAATCCAGTGACTCAGAGTCTACTCGCACAGTTTCTACAGCTCCATGATGTGCAAGGGATTAATGTGCCTACTCTTGATTTTCTGTATAATTATGAGAACATTGTGAATCTTGGCCCATAGGACCGCGGAACGGCGTTGATTTACAGAAAAGAGAGGCCCCTAACTAATGTCGACCTCCACCCTTCAGGACGCCTCATCTCCGCGATGTACACTGATATAGTCTTAGTGAACTTATAGGCACCTTCTGGATCTCAACGTCGATGTGAACGTGAAGCTTTCTTCAAAACAGCTCTTCTTGCGGCCCTTTCTAAGGGTTCAAAAGTTCTCATCGGAGGAGATTTTAACTACACTGTTGGCGCCAAAGATCAACGTGAATGCCCAATATTAGTCCTATGCTCAAGCAAATTAAGACGCAATTTGATCTTGTGGATGCTTGGAAGTCCAAATATGGATCTCGTGTGGACTTTACCTTTTTCCGTGGCTTGTCGGCGTCTGGAATTGACAGATTTTATTTTTCTCATGTTTCTGTTTCCACCATCATGTACGAGTTTTCCCTCTTGCTTTTAGTGACCATCATGCAGTTGTAGTTTCAATCAAACGGATTGAGCATATTCCCACTCCTGGAAGAGGTTACTGGAGTATTCCTGTGTCTGTTCTCTTGGAGGAACAGTGTCGACGAGATTTTCGTTTGTTGTGGGGGAAGTTACAACCCCCTTTTATTGCCTCCCACAAAAAACTCTCTAGGTGGCTTTATAAGGCTAAGCCAGCAATTATTTCCTTCTTCAAACAGATAGTTTTCCAACGGGCTAAAGAACTCCGTGAACTGCTCGACTTCTATTATACTGTTTTACAGCATCTCGCCATTCTGCAAACGGCCGGTCGCGACATGTCCCACCATCTTCATGCCATCAAGGAACAAATCTCCCTCAAACAATTGGAAATCCTTCGCCTTCGTGATGTGCCCCATCGTCGCCAAATGACTGCAGAAGAAATGTTCTCACCCTTCCACCTTGCTGGTGACCGCAAGCAATGCAATCAACGCTTTATACCAGAACTTTGTGACAAGGGGTGTGTGCTTTCTGGGACCTCTGCTATCCTGAACTGTTTTCGTGATTATTTCAAGAATTCCTTTTCCAAACGTGTCGACAGCAATCCCGCTTTGTCTCCACTGCCTTTTCGGGTTCCTTCGTAACTCGGCTCTTCTTTTTTGTGCCCTATTATCACCGAGGAACTTTCTGCAGGTCTGAAAAGCGTAAAACAGAACACCACTCCTGGACCAGATGGTATTCCTTATGGTTTTTGTTCTACATTCTGGGATGTTATTGCTGCAGAACTAACCGTGGTGTTTGAAGAAGTTCGCCGGACTGCAGTGATTCCAGAGAAACTTGTTGAAGGTGAATTTATTATGCTTCCAAAGCATCAACGTTCTAGAACCGTTGTCGAGTTTCGGCCGATTACCTTGATGAACTGTGATTATAAATTGTTGACTAAAGCGTTATCTTCACGACTCAATTTGGTTTATGAGGTAATCCTCTGCAAACTCCAGACTGCAGTGCCAAGTGGCAGGAACATAATACAGAATGTTGGCTTGTTGAGAGAAATTATTTCTCAGCTGAAAAAGAGAAGCTTCCTGCGGCTTTGGTTAATCTCAATTTTGAAAAGGCTTTTGATAACGCCAGTCATTGTTATCTCTGGACTGTTATGCGACATTTGGGGATTCCGGGACGCTTTGTTGTCTTCTTAGAAAACCTCTACGCTGCTACGACTTCCAGGATACTCTGTAACGGCCATCTTTCTCCGAGCCTCCGCATAGGGCGGTCAATCCGACAGGGTTGTCACTTGTCAATGGGTCTGTTCGCTTTGAACCCCGATCCCCTTCTGCGACACCTGTAGTCATCCTTGGGCGGTCTGGAACGCTATGGCCACCGATTCAAGCTTACGGCATATGCTGATGATGTGACGGCATTCCTGGCCAGTAATGCTGATTTGCAAATCTTAAATCGGTGTCTTCGAGAATATAGCGCCGTTTCTGGGGCTAAATTGAATCTTACCAAGTCGGAAGTTCTACAGTTTAGTCATTGGCAAGAATCCCTTCATCTTTTAGGTATGAGGCTTGTCGATCAAACGAAGATCTTGGGTGTTGTGTTTACATACTGCTTGCATGAGACTGTGACACTCAACTGGCCTATGACACTCAATTGACGGAGTTGTGGCTTCTCTTAGCCGAGCAGCGGACGCGGACACTAATCCTGTTTCAACGTGTTTGGTATGTGCACACTTATGCACTCGGCAGGATTTGGAACATTGCCCAAGTGTTACCCATTTCTAAGCAGTTTTCCCAAAGGACTGAATGTCTCATTGGCTATTTTTTGTGGTCTGGGGCTGCATATCGGATTGCAAGGGAGCAGCCGCGTCTTCCCACTACTAAAGGTGGTTGTGGCTTGATAGCAGTGGATACGAAATGTTTGGCACTTCTTGGGAGGTCGCTACTGCGTGTTTTGGAGGGTGAAGGCCTTCCGCTTCAGGAAGCTCTTTGGATAGCTCATCTACGTCACCCAGATAAGCGCATCAGCGCATTTCGACGCTGGTGGCAGACTTTTACAACACTGCCGCAAACAGCTCCTCAACGGCTACTCTTTAAGCAGTCAGCTTACTTTTATAAACACCTTAAGGCTTCGACTCGTGTTCTACCCCAGGTGCAACGGAATGATCCGCGGCGTCCGTGGAGTGTCATCTGGAAGAAATTTACGAACCCGAAGATCCCCACAGACTGGAAGGCTAGCGTATATCTTTGCTCTCAATGATGTTATACCCACAGACTGGAAGACTACAGTATACCTTGCTCTCAATGATGTTATACCCACAGACTGGAAGGCTACAGTATATTTTGCTCTCAATGATGTTATACCCACAGACTGGAAGGCTACAATATATCTTGCTCTCAATGATGTTATACCCACAGCCTGGAAGGCTAGAGTATATCTTGCTCTCAATTATGTTATACCCACAGACTGGAAGGCTACAGTATACCTTGCTCTCAATGATGTTATGCCCACAGACTGGAAGGCTAGAGTATATCTTGCTCTCAATGATGTTATACCCACAGACTGGAAGGCTAGAATATATCTTGCTCTCAATGATGTTATACCCACAGACTGGACGGCTAGAGTATATCTTGCTCTCAATGATGTTATACCCACAGACTGGACGGCTAGAGTATATCTTGCTCCCAATGATGTTATACCCACAGACTGGAAGGCTAGAGTATACCTTGCTCTCAATGATGTTATACACACAGACTGGAAGGCTAGAATATACCTTGCTCTCAATGATGTTATACACACAGACTGGAAGGCTAGAGTATATCTTGCTCTCAATGATGTTATACATACAGACTGGAAGGCTAGAGTATATCTTGCTCTCAATGATGTTATACACACAGACTGGAAGGCTAGAATATATCTTGCTCTCAATGATGTTATACACACAGACTGGAAGGCTAGAGTATACCTTGCTCTCAATGATGTTATACACACAGACTGAAGGGCTAGAATATAGCTTGCTCTCAATGATGTTATGCACACAGACTGGAAGGCTAGAGTATATCTTGCTCTCAATGATGTTATACACACAGGCTGGAAGGCTAGAATATATCTTGCTCTCAATGATGTTATACACACATACTGGAAGGCTAGAATATATATTGCTCTCAATGATGTTATACACACATACTGGAAGGCTAAAATATATCTTGCTCTCAATGATGTTATACACACAGACTGGAAGGCTATATTATATCTTGCTCTCAATTATGCTATACACACAGACTGGAAGGCTAGAATATATCTTGCTCTCAATGATGTTATACACACAGACTGGAAGGCTAGAATATATCTTGCTCTCAATGATGTTATACCCACAGACTGGAAGGCTAGAGTATATCTTGCTCTCAATGATGTTATACTCACAGACTGAAAGGCTAGAATATATCTTGCTCTCAATGATGTTATACACACAGACTGGAAGGCTAGAGTATATCTTGCTCCCAATGTTGTTATACACACAGACTGGAAGGCTAGAGTATACCTTGCTCTCAATGATGTTATACACACAGACTGGAAGGCTAGAGTATACCTTGCTCTCAATGATGTTATACCCACAGACTGGAAGGCTAGAGTATACCTTGCTCTCAATGATGTTATACACACAGACTGGAAGGTTAGAGTATATCTTGCTCTCAATGATGTTATACCCACAGCCTGGAAGGCTAGCGTATATCTTGCTCTCAATGATGTTATACCCACAGCCTGGAAGGCTACAGTATATCTTGCTCTCAATGATGTTATACACACAGACTGGAAGGCTAGCGTATATCTTGCTCTCAATGTTGTTATACCCACAGACTGGAAGGCTAGAGTATACCTTGCTCTCAATGATGTTATACCCACAGACTGGTAGGCTAGAGTATAACTTGCTCTCAATGATGTTATACCCACAGACTGGAAGGCTAGAGTATACCTTGCTCTCAATGATGTTATACCCACAGACTGGTAGGCTAGAGTATAACTTGCTCTCAATGATGTTATACCCACAGACTGGAAGGCTAGAGTATACCTTGCTCTCAATGATGTTATACCCACAGACTGGAAGGCTAGAGTATACCTTGCTCTCAATTATGTTATACCCATAGACTGGAAGGCTGCTGTATATCTTGCTCTCAAAGATGTTATACCCACAGACTGGAAGGCTGCTGTACATCTTGCTCTCAATGATGTTATACCCACAGCAGACAAATTGTGGCGGCATGGCAGATCAATTTCTAATCGCTACCTCCGCTGTAATGAGGTGCAAACACTGTACCACAAACTAGTGGAATGTGCCATCATACGCTCTATTTGGGTCTGGGAATATGGCAGAATCTGTCATCTGCGGTGGGGCACAAGCACTCTATTTAAACTTGCAATTCCAACAGGCGAACAGGCAGCTGTCGGACACCCTGACCTGGATCATATAAGTGGATTCTGCTGATGGAGACGCAGCACAACTACCGCACTTCCAGATTTTATCCGGAAAGAACGCTGCGAATTGGAAAAACGGACTCCTCTGTCGTTGGATCTTCGGCATTTACAGAGACTCTAGGTGCCGAACTGTGACAGAGTCAGCAACTGCAAAAATACAAGGCGAAACATCCACCTTAGCCATTATGAATTACAGCCACAATTACCATATTAATTGATGTTCCTAACTAATCCTTATGATTTAGTATGTATAATATGAAATATTAATAAAAAAAAAACTGCTATATTAAAAAAAATAAGATCTGGCAGCATTCGATTAGTTTGGAACCTAAATACATATTACTATTTTGGATTTTCGATAATCTAAAATAGGTAAGGAATATTTCATTTGACTTTATCCTGCATTATAATTCTGCGTTTCACTGCTTAATATTAGGCTTTCAAAGATGTATCTACATAAACAAAAATATCTAAAATATTAACATTGTATATCATTAAAATACCTAGCTCAATAAACAGTGGCCTACAAAGGGTTGTATAGCAACATTTTTAATGATCTTATAATTTTCTTTTGTAGAAGGAAGATATCATACGTCTTATTAGTGCCTCCCCAAAGGATTCACTAACAAATTACAATTCCTATGTGTTCCATTCACATGACTTTCTCTACATCTCTGCAACAAATTATTGTTAAAAAAGTAAGCTTCTATTTGCTTCATGCTGTTTGAGAAACAATTAGCAGAAATATCTAGCTTCCTTGTAAGTAGAAGAAAAATAAGGGAGTACCATAGGTTAAAGTGATAGTCAAAAGCTGGTTGCTATGTGACTGAACTTCCTTTGTTTGTTTGGAGAGGAGTTGACAAATTCCTGTATGAGAAAAGTATAAGTATTTTAAAGCTGAAACCAAAAACAAAAAACTATCAACTCCACTAAAAAAAAGTATATAATATAAATGTTTTAACGTGCTCTACATTTTTTGTGGGATAAGCTTTAGTCCATCTCTTACGGTTTAGCAGTTATACGAAATTCCGCAAATTTCATCCAGAATAAAGTAAGCTTCAGAGGCTATTCCCAGAAAATTTAAGATATACATTTTATTTGTCAAGTAAATATCTTTAGTACACGATATTTTAATCGAAATCGTTAGAGCCATTTTTGAGAAAATCAAAATTTTCGAAAAAAGTTCCATGTAAAGAGTAGTTCAGGGTGGGGTGATTTTTCTCAAAATCTTCGTGTCGCATCCCTGGAATATACTAAACTTAAATACCAAGTTTGGTATTTTACCGACTTTTCGTTTTTGAGTTATCGTGTTTACGGACACACACACGGACCTTTTTCTGAAAATGCTTTTTTTTTTTTTGATACAGGGGACCCTAAAACATATTTCCGGTGAAATCTCGGTATCAAATTTTTGAGTGGAGTGCAATACCTTCTCTATACACTATGTACATAGTACGTATAGAGAAAGTAAAAAAGCACTACCCTAGCAGATTGGTAGCGCAGCTGCTTATCAAGCGGGAGACCTAGGTGCGATCCCCAGTATCGCTTGGAGACCTGGCCCGGGGTGCACTCAGTCTCGTAAGGTCCGTGGGGGGCCAATTGAGGAGCTACTTGATGAGTCGTATTCGCACGACTCATCACCAGTGACGATTCCTTCAGAAAGTCATGTCCTGCGGTGTACTGCGTTAAGTGATCCAAGCTTGTCATCATTCACTGGCCCTTATGGTTGGCTGTCAGGTACTTAGGCACCCAGCGAGTACTACCTTTACGAAATGTTAACATGCTATGAGCAATATCGTATACTGCAGCATAGGAAATGTTGAACTGTTGCGGCAAGGTTTGCAGTTGTAGCTGTTGGAAGAATGCACACCACCTGGAGACATTGCTACGGTCCATACAATCATCCCCATACACGCCACGCGCGTCCCTGTGGATTTCGCTTACCTCTCTGCTCTTCAAACGTGGACGACAGCAGCATGCTTCTCTCGCTTGAGCTGCACACGAACACATAAACACTATCCTCTTTTTTTTTTTTCTAAGGCTTAGGTTGCTCCTCATTTTCTCTCTCCTCTGTATTGGCGTTCTCCTCCGCCTCCACTTCCTACTCAAATTTAGATTTTGTCTTTTAATGTTCCTGATTTGTATTCTGTAAGATTTTATAACTTCTGTTTCTCTGGATATATTTATTGCTGGTTGAGGTTTTCTTATAATTATTTTTCTGGCATGTATGTTTATTTTATTTGTAAGAGTCTCTGAATGTACTGTACACATAGTGTATAGAAAAGCTATTGTATTCCACCCAAAAATTTGATACGAAGAATTTACCGGAAATATATGTTTTGAGGTACCATGTGTAAAAAAATAGAAAAAAGGACTATTGAGTGTGTGTATGAATATGTGTGTGTGCGTCGTGTCTATGTACGAATTGCTCAAAAACCAAAATACCTTAAATACCAAACTTGAACTTTAAGTTTGGTATCTTCTAAGGATGCGACACTAAGATTTTTAAGAATATTCTCCCACTCCAAATTCCCCTTTAAATGGAAACATATTTGAAAACTTTGTTTTTTCTCAAAAATGGCTCTAACAATATTTTACGGCGTACCAATTGTGCAAAATACATCCAGAATGAACAGATCTGGTAAAATTTCCAGAAAATTCAGAACATACATTTTATTTGTGGTGTAAATATTTTTAATATATGGTATTTTAATAACAATCGTTCTTCTGCTTATAAGGAACTCACTCTGTTAATGTTCATTTTGTTTCGCATGATGTAGGTAGAAGAAGAATCTTTTGTAAGAATAGTTTTGTTTTGCAGAACAGGTAGAGAATGCAAGACATCACATTTTAAAATAAGAACTATAGCTTTCCTGGCGACGTGTTAATTCAAAATCTTCTCGGGCTTCTAGCCAGGTAATAACTTGGCTTGACACCAACGTTTCGAAGAAATGCATCTTCCTCGTCTTCAGGGTGAACTTTTGAATTAACACGTCGCCAGGAAAGCTATAGTTCTTATTTTAAAATGTGATGTCTTGCATTCTCTACCTGTTCTGCAAAACAAAACTATTCTTACAAAAGATTCTTCTTCTACCTACATCATGCGAAACAAAATGAACATTAACAGAGTGAGTTCCTTATAAGCAGAAGAACGATTGTTATTAAAATACCATATATTAAAAATATTTACACCACAAATAAAATGTATGTTCTGAATTTTCTGGAAATTTTACCAGATCTGTTCATTCTGGATGTATTTTGCACAATTGGTACGCCGTAAAATATTGTTAGAGCCATTTTTGAGAAAAAACAAAGTTTTCAAATATGTTTCCATTTAAAGGGGAATTTGGAGTGGGAGAATATTCTTAAAAATCTTAGTGTCGCATCCTTAGAAGATACCAAACTTAAAGTTCAAGTTTGGTATTCACCCTGAAGACGAGGAAGATGCACTTCTTCGAAACGTTGGTGTCAAGCCAAGTTATTACCTGGCTAGAAGCCCGAGAAGATTTTGAATTATCACATTTTAACTTTCTCTACACCTACTATGTACATAGTGTATAGAGAAGGTATTGTAATGCACCCAAAAATCGATACCGAGATTTCACCGGAAATACATGTTTTGAAACTCCCTGAATCCAAAATAAATCATTTTTAGAAAAAATCTCCGTGTTTGTGTCTGTGTGTATGTGTGTGTGTGTAGCTTAAAAGCGAAAAATCTGTTAAAAACCAAACTTAGTATTTAGGTTTGGTATCTTCCAAGGATGCGACACGAAGATTTTCAAAAAAAAAAAAAAAACCCCAACTACCCTTTACATGGTACTCTTTTCGAAAATTTTGATTTTCTCAAAATGGCTCTAACGATTTTGATTAAAATATCGTATATTAACGATATTTACCTCACAAATAATGTGCATATTTTGAATTTTCTGGGAATAACCTCTGAAGACTACTTTATTCGGACTGAGTTTTACGTAATTTTGCATAACTGCTAAAACGTAAGAGATGGACAAAGACTTACCACACAAAAAATGTAGAGCACATTAAAACACACAATTTATGTTATATAATTTTTTTTCGTGGAGTTGATCGTTTTTGAGATATTTTTTGTTATTGGTTTCAGCTTTGAAAAGAAATGTAAATGTCGTGTTATTTATGGACGATCTTTAACTGCTGTGGTTCTCAGCGTCCCATTCTAAAGTGGGCGTGATAGACCGCTTAATTTTGCTCAGAGGCCTCTCAATCAGGCTTGAGGTTCTTTTACGTGCCGTAAATCTACGACACGGGACCAACGGCTTTACTTCCCTTCTGAAGGAAGCCATGCTAAGGATTTTTACGCCCGAAAAAAATCTATCGTCCTCCGCCGGGTTTGAACCGGCGACCTTGGGCATACGAAGTCAGCATGATAACCATTACACCACGGAGGGCAACTTTCAGCTTCGAAAAAGTTAATTTTCTCATACAGGAATCCTGTTCATACAAACAAAGGAACTTCAGTCACAGAGCAACCAGCTTTTGACTGTCACTTTAACCTATGGTACTCCCTTATTTCGCTTCTACTTACAAGGAAGGAAGTAATAACACTATTTCTGCTAATTTTTTCTCGATTAGCATGAAGTAAATAGAAGTATAAGATTTTTAATAATAGTTTTTGCAGAGCTGTAGAGAAAGTATTGTGAATGGAACATATCAGATTTTTTTAATTACTTGTGAATCTAAAAGCTGAGCTTATTCGCTAAAAATTAAGAGGTAAGCATGTTACATTTTTCCATGAGTTTCGACTCTTCTTGTACATCATCACGGGAGCTAATGTGGGCCTGGGAACCGCCCCTCATTCCTTCATCGTTTACTCTGGTATGCAAGACGAGAAAAAAGGAGGTTGCTTTCGCTTACGACGCCACTTACCGGCGTCGTAAGCGAAGGTATTGCACTCCACTAAAAAATTCGATACCGAAATGTCACCGCAAATGTATGTTTTAGGGTCCCCTTTATCCAAAAAAGCATTTTCAGAAAGAGGTCCGTGTGTGTGTGTGTGTATCCGTGTGTCTGTGAACACAACTCAAAATCAAAAAGTCGGTAAAATACCAAACTTGGTATTGAAATTTAGTATCTTCCAGGGATGCGACATGAAGATTTTGAGAAAAGTACCCCCACCCCAAATTACCTTTTGCATGAAACGTTTTTCGAAATTTTTGATTTTCTTAAAAATGGTTAACAATTTTCATTAAAATATAGTATGTTAAAGATATATACCTGTAAATAAAATGTATATCTTGAATTTTCTGGGAATACCCTTTAAAGAGTATTTTATTCTGAATGAATTTTATGGAATTTTGCATATTTGCTAAACCGTAAGAGTTGGACAAAAACTTACCATACAAAAAATACAGAGCACGTTAAAGCACACAATTTATATTATGTGCATTTTTTTTCGCGTAGTTGATCATTTTTAGATATTCTTTATTTTTTGTTTCATCTTTAAAAACCTTATAGTTTTCTCATACAGAATTATACAAACAAAGGAACTTCAGTGATATAGCAACCAGCTTTGACTATCACTTTAACCTATGGTACTCCCTTATTTCGCTTCTATATCCAAGGAAGTAAGTAATAAGACAATTGGTGCTATTTTTTTTTTTCGATTAGCATGAAGTAAATAGAGGCATAAGCTTTTTAACAATAATTTGTTGCAGAGATGTACGGAAAGTCATGTGAATGGATCACAGGTGTTATATCGCACAAAGGGTTATCTGCATACGCGAAATATGACGCTGTTGAGCCACCCCTGTCCAAATATACCTTGGATATGTAATAAGCTATTTCTGCCATTTTTTTCTCGATTAACATGAAGTTAATAGAAGCATAAGCTTTTTAACAATAATTTGTTGCAGAGTTGTAGAGAAAGTCATGTGAATGTAACACATCAGATTTTTAGCACTTTGTATTGTGTTTTATATGCTACATACAATGGTAGCTTGGCATTATGTGCCTCCACTCAGTTTTCCCCTGTTGAATGACTGCCCCACACAAATCTACGCTCTCTGGACATCCCATTAGGTTGGACAATTTTCTATTGGACAATGAGTGTTCAGGTTAGAAAGGGTTTACTGTATATTTTATTTCTCTTGTGAATATATTTAATATGCGGTATTTTAATCAAAAGCGTTAAAGTGTATTTTTAAAAATCTGATGCGTTACACTCACATGACTTTCTCTAGCTATTCTACAAAAAACTTCTTACAGAAGATGTCTTCTTTCAACACCACGCTAATCGAGATAAACATTAGCAGAATTTTATTACTTAGTTCCTTATAAGCAGAATGGAACTAAGGGAATGCACTAGGCTAAAGTGATAGTCAAATGTTTTAAGAACTGTTGTTATGCGATTGTCATTGCAAATCACTTCTTTGCTCAGCCAGGAGTACAAAAAAAGAAAAACGGACATTCCCGTCGGAGAAAAATATAAGTACTTCACAACTGAAACTAATAACAAGGAATACCTTGAAAATGGTAAGCTCCACGAAAAAAATGTATATGACATAAGTTGTGTATTTTAACAGATCTACATTTTGGGTAAAGTAAGTGTTTGTCTATCGGTTACGGTTTACTATTTATGCTAAATTAAGCAAAATTCATCCAGGATAAACAGGTCTTTAGAAGTTATTCCCAGAAAATTCAAGGTGTACATTTTATTTGTGATAGATATGACTTTAATATGTGGTATTTTAATCAAAATCGTTAGAGCCATTTTTAAGAAAAACAACATTTTCGAAACTTTTTCCATGAAAGGGTAGTTAGGGTTGGGGGGAATTTTCTTGAAAATTCGTGTGAAAATTTCTTCGTGTTTCATCCTGGGAAGATACGAAACTTAAATACCAAGTTTGGTATTCAACCGTCTTTTCATTTTTGAGCTATGCTGTCCACAGACACGCACACATACACACGGACCTTGAAAATGCTTTTTTTTTTTTTTTTTTTGACTCTGGGGGTCCTAAAACATGTATTTTCGGTGAAATCTCGACATGGAATTTTTGGGTGGAATACAGTACTTCTCTATCCCTGTGTACATTGTACATACGGGGCTAGAGAAATAAAAAATCATAACGTTTACAACATTTTCCACATAAAGGGTAGTTTGGGGAGGGGGAGATTTTCTTGAAAATCTTTGTGCCGCGTCCTTGGAAGATGCTGAACCTAAACATCAAGTTTTGTAATTAATCAACTTTTCGTTTTTGAGGTATGCTATTTACATAAACTCACACACACACACATACAGACACACACACTTTTCTGATTTTTTTTTTCACTCAGGCGCAATTTCGAATGTTTGGGTGTAAATATTACTAAGTACGAAGCAGAGACATTAAAAAGTGAATAACGCTTCCTACTTGAGAAAATCCTAAGCATTGGAAAATTTAAATTAATAAAAAGCAATATCTCGGAAATGGTTAACTCAAAATAAAGTGTAGGACACAAATTGTATGATTTAACGGGAATTACTACATTTTTGTTTATGTCTTACAGTTTACCAGTTAGGCAAAAGTCACACAGAATGAAGAAGGCTTCAGAGGTTTTTCCCGGAAAACAGCAGATATACATTTTATTTGGGATGAAAATATCTTAAACAGTCGGTGTTTTAATTAAAAGCGTTAAAGATTTTTTTGGAGAAAATCGTCATTTTTGTATAATTTTCCATATAAAGGGTAGTTTGAAAATCTACGATCGCATTCCTGGAAGATACAGAACATAAATACCACGTATGGTTTCAATCGATCTTTCCATTTTGATTTATGCTGTCCACACACGGACATACACTCACAAACCTGGACCTTTTCCTGGATTTGGGGTATCTCAGAACATATATTTTAGGTGAAATCTCGCCTCGAATTTTGGATGGAATACAATACATTCTCCACACACACGTGGTAGAGAAAGTAAAGAAAAACTTTCGTAGTCTGTGTAAAATTTTGAAAAACTACTACTTAAAAGTCATTAAATTTGGCATTTAACACAGATAGAAACAAAACGTTATCTTTGCTGTTGTGATATGCATAAAGGTCTGACATTGCAGTTGTTAGCCTTTCATGTGAGATAACTGACCGACACTGGAAAGCTAAGTACCTTTTAAAGTTACCGAGTTAGTAAGCAAGTTGTGCTTTAAAGCTCGATCAGCTCAGAGTGCTGCAGGGGACTGAATTTCTGACAAGTATGTCATTGGCTAGATGTATAAGTAAGTTGAAAACAATCATTTGAGACCGAGCGGGTGGCTCAGGCGGTAACGTCCGTCGGGAAGTTCTCGGTACAAATTCCGTGGCTCAGATTGTTTGGTGGTTTCCCTCAGTCGCCAAGACAAATACCGGATTGGATATAAAACTGTCAAGTAATTGGTAACATCTATTCACAGCTAAACCGAACATCTGCTCGTCACGCAGCAAAGTAGTTAGGTGTATAAAGTATACCGTTTGAGTACAGATGGTAACATATGAGCCAAACTAAATAGCAATCAAGCACCGTCAGCTTTGCGCGAAGTTACAGTATGGGCACGGACAAAATATCATGTCCTCATACAGGTCAAAAGAGCGTTACGAACAGAACCGTCGCGATATGATCAACAAGCTAAATAAATAGAATTAAAAAAAGCAGGTCTGATGTATTCCATTCACATGACTTTTTCTACCTGTTCTACAAATAAACTTACAAAAGATCGGCTCGCTTTGCATGGCCACCAGTAAAAACAAAAGAGAGATGAAAGGTTTGTTTGTGAAAAGTTTAAAATTGACACCCATAACAAGGGGGTTCAACTCTACAACAAAAGTGCATATGACATAAATTGTGTGTTTTAAAGAGACCTGCATTTCCTGTGTACTAAGTTTTTGTGTATATGTTATAATTTAAAAGTTATGCAAAATTCAACAAAATTAATCCAAAATGAAGAGGTCTTCAGGGCCCATTCCTAGAAAATTCAAGCTATGCATTTTGTTTGTGATAAAAATATTTGTAATATACCTGCATTTTAAGTCATTTTTGAAAAAACAAAATTCGAAAAATTTTCCATGTAAATAGAAGTTTGGGGTGGGGGGTTTTCTAGAAAACTTCTTGCCGAATCCTTGGAAGATAGTAAACTTAAATACCAAATTTGGTTTTAACGGTCTTTTCGTTTTTGACTTATGCTATCCACACACACAGAGACCTTCTTCTAAAAATGCTTTTTTTTTTTTAGGTTAGGGGACCCTAAAACAAGTAATTGAAATCTGGGTATCGAATTTTTGGGTGAAATACAATACGTTCTCTATATACTATGCACGTTAGTACGTGTAGAGAAAGCAAAACCGTTGATGTGTAGAACCGAATCCCTACTCAAGCTTTAAAACATTTCTTAAAACTGCTTATTATTCCATTTCATGTTAATAGATATAAAATTTGGCAGAAATGTACTTTTTACAAAATGGGATTAGAGGAATACAGAAGGCCTAGTCAAACCTGAAACTGCTATGTAACATATTTAAATTCCATTCTCCTTGTAGGGCCGAGAGAGAGAGAGAGAGAGAGGGGGGGGGGAACAATGACGACCTTCCATAAATTGCGTGCGTTAATGAAATCTAACTTTGTGAAGTAACAACTTGTCTATCACTTATGGTTTATCAGTTGTGCAAAAGTCATCCAGAACTTTAAAGGCCATTTCCAGGAAATTCTAGATACACATGTCCATAAACGTTTGTTTGTGTGTCTGCGGACAGCATAACTAAAAAGATCTGATGTGTACCATTCACATGACTTTCTCTATATCCCTGCAACAAATTATTCTTTAAAAGCTTATACTTCTATTTACTTTATGCTAATCAGAAAAATTTAGCAGAAATAGTCTTATTACTTGCTTCCTTATAAGTAGAAGCGAAATAAGGGACTACCATAGGTTAAAGTGATAGTCAAAAGCTGGTTGCTATGTCAATGAAGTTCCTTTATTTATATGGATCGGAGTTGACAAGTTCCTGTATGAGAAAAATATAAGTTTTCATAGCAGAAACCAAAAATAAGAAATGTCTCAAAAACGACGAACTCCACGAAAAAAAATTATATAACATAAATTGTGTGGTTTAACGTGCTCTACATTTTTTGTGTAGTAAGTTTTTGTTCATCTCTTACAGTTTAGTAGTTATTCAAAATTCCGTAAAATTCATCCAGAATAAACTACTCTTCAGAGGCTATTCCTAGAAAATTCAAGATATACATTTTATTTGTCAGGTAAATATGTTTAATATACGAAATTTTAATCAAAATCGTTAGAGACATTTTTGGGAAATTCAGCATTTTCGAAAAACTTCCATATAAGGGGTAGTTGGGGGTGGGGGGATTTTTCTAAAAATCTTCGTGTCGCATCCCTGGAAGATACTAAACTTAAATACCAAGTTTGGTATTTTACCGACTTTTCGTTTTTGAGTTATCGTGTTCACAGACACACGGACACACTGACTCACGGACACACGCACTCACGGACACACACACACACACACACACACACACACACACACACCCACGGACATTTCTGTGAAAATGCACTTTTTGGATATTGGGGACCCTAAAACATATACTTTCGGTGAAATCTCGGTATCGAATTTTTGGGTGGAGTGCAGTATCTTCTCTATACACTATGTACATAGTGCGTATAGAGAAAGTAAAAAATCTGATGTGTTCTATTCACATGACTTTTTCTACATCTCTGGTCAAATTATTGTTAAAAAGCTTATGCTTCATGCTATTTCTATTTACTTCATGCTAATCAAGAAAAAATTAGCAGAAATAATCTTATTGCTTGCTTCCTTGTAAGTAGAAGCAGAATAAGGGAGTACCATAGGTTAAAGTGATAGTCAAAAGCTGGTTGCTACATGACTGAAGTTCCTTTGTTTGTATGGACAGGAGTTGACAAATTCCTGTATGAATAAAATGTAAGTTTTTTAAAGCGGAAACCACTGACAAGGAATGTCTCAAAAAACGATCAACTCCAAGAAAAATATGCTTATAACATAAATTGTATGTTCTAAAGTGCTCTACATATTTTGTGGTAATTTTTTTTCCATCTCTTATGGTTTAGCAGTTATGCAAAATTCCGTAAAATTCGTCCAGAACAAAGTAGTCTTCAGAGACTATTCCCAGAAAGTTCAAGATATACATTTTATTTGTCAGGTAAATATCTTTAATATACGATATTTTAATCAAAATCGTTAGAGCCATTTTTGAGATCAAAATTTTCGAAAAAGTTCCATGTAAAGTGTAATTTAGAGTGGGGGTTTTTCTTTTAAATCTTCGTGGAAGATACTAAACTTACTAAACTTAAATACCAAGTTTTGTATTTTACCGACTTTTCGTTTTTGAGTTATCGTGTTCACAGACACACGACACACGGACACACACACGGACCTTTTTTGCTAAAATACTTTTTTTTTTTTTTTTTTTTTTTTATAAAGAGGTCCCTAAAGCATATATTTCCGGTGAAATTTCGGTATCGAATTTTTGGGTGGAATGCTATACCTTCTCTATACACTATGTACATAGTACGTGTAGAGGAAGTTAAAACGTTGATTTAATTGTGTACCATTGCATATTGTTTCAATTCATTTTCTATGCTGTTAATTTAAGATCCGGGATATGAAATGTTTGCGATTTATATTTCTTGATATATCAATTTAAATTGTATCACAGCGCCTTAATTTATATCCTTGATGTAATTATAAGTATAATGCTTTTAACTCTTTTCACGTTCTTTAACCTGTTAGGCCATATTGAACAATGGATGAATATGTAAAATGATGGCAAGTGAGCCCGGGGCCCATATCGCTTACATTTCCCAGATATCGTCTTCCCGGAATAAGTCGCCCTCCGTGTTGTAATGGTTACCATGCTAACTTCATATACCCAAAGTCGCGGGTTCAAACCCGGCGGAGAACGATGGATTTTTTCGGGCGTAAAAAACCTTAGCAAGGCTTCTTTCGGAAGGGAAGTAATGCCGTGGGTCCCGTGTCGTAGATTTACGGCACGTAAAAGAACCTCAAGCCTGATAGAGAGGCCTCTGAGCAACATTAAGCGGTCTTTCACGCCCACCCAGTACAGTTACGTGCCAGTATGCCGACGATGTCCTCATAATGGCGCGTAACAAGAACGCCCGACATTGCTTCCCCCCGCTACAGAGACAGCTCCAGGCCATAGGCAGATGGAGTGAACAGTGGCAGATGGCCATCAGCCCGCAGAAGAGCTCAGCTCTACTGCTGGCTAAAGTCCGTGGCTGGCGACCGGAGAGGTCGCTGAGGCTGCGGCGGCGGCGGATCCCCTGGGTCCGCTCCGCCAAATACCTCGGAGTCCTCCTCGACCGCGGCCTTACTTTCACTCCACATGTCAGGGAGAAGGTCGGCTTGGGACACGCTGCCCTGCGGCAGTTGTTTCCCATCTTCCGCTCCACCATGCCTACACACCTAAAACTACGGCTGTACCGCGCAGTCATCCCGCCCCTGATGCTGTACGGCTGTGAGGTCTGGGGTTCGGTGGCTCGTTCCACCATCCGCAGGCTGCAGGCCGTGCAGAACAGGGCATTGAGGATGATATACGGCACAGACCGCAGATTCCCGTCCCACATTCTCCATTCCCACTCCGGAATCCCTTACATAGTGGACGTTGTGCGAGAAAGAGCTCGCACAATATACACTAAACTTGCTCCCCACCCAAATCCCCAGGTGAACACTCTCGGTCTTTACGACCACACGCTACCAAGGAGACGCGTAAGCTACCGCCTTCCCAAGGACGCCTTGGGATGGTAGTTTTCCGGCCGCCTCTCCCTTTATTGTTCTACCCGCCAAGTTAAGCAGCATCGGGCATGGTCACGACTCGGACGGGTGACCATCCAGTTGTACTCCGACCAGATCTGCAACACTGGCTTCCCCCACCCCGTACCTATATCCCTTCATGTCTCCCCGCTAGCCGGCATTGCTTTCCTTGACAGCCCGCAAGCGGCTGGCCAAGGTAAGCAGCATCGGGCCTGGTCCCTCTCTGGGTGGGTGGCCACTCAGATAGGTAAACCAGCCCGCGCCGGCTGCACAGAGGGAACACCCTGCCCAATTACTTTGACATTGACAAAAACGCTTGCATAAGACTACATCTACTATATCACACGGGTAAATCCGCAAGAAAAGCGGATAGGTAACGTGGTGATTTGCCCCCGCCCGAGTACACTCGGGCGACTAGTTCCTGCTCCTGGCTCTTGTGTAGAATGGGACGCTGAGAACCATAGCAGTTAAAGAGCGTACATAAATAACACGCCATTTCCATTTTCCCGGAATAAGGGAAACCTCAACTAAAGAAAGGGAGAAAGATGTGTTACACTCACATGACTCTCTCTAGCTACTCTACTTCTTACAGAAGATAAAAGTCTTCTTTCCACACCATGCTAACAACAGACAAGACAAACAACAGCAGAATTTTATTACTTAGTTCCTTATAAGTAGACTGGACCTATGGGAATGCACTAGGCTAAAGTGATAGTCAAATGTTTTAAAAACTGTCGTTGTGCGATTGTCATTGTAAATCACTTCTTTGCTTGGCCAAGAGTAGAACAAAAGAAAAACGGAAACTCCCGTCTGAGAAAAGTATAAATATTCACAATTGAAGCTAATAACAAGGAATACCTCGAAAACGGTAAGCTCCACGAAAAAAATGTGTACAACATAACTTGTGTATTTTAAAAGGATCTACATTTTTTGTAGAGTAAGTCTTTGTCTAACTCTTACAGTTTACTAGTTATGCCAAACTAAGCAAAATTCATCCAGAACAAACAGGTCTATAGAAGCAATTTCCAGAAAATTCAAGTTATACATTTTATTTGTAATAGAAATGGCTTTAGTATGTGGTATTTTAATCAAAATCGTTATAGCCATTTTTAAAAAAAATTAAATTTTCGAAAATATTTCCATGTAAAGGATAGTTAGAGGGGGCGATTTTCTTGAAAATCTTCGTGTCGCATCCTTGGAAGATACCAAACATAAATACCAAATTGGTATTTGCCGTCTTTTCGTTTTTGAGCTATGCTGTCCACACACACACACACACACACACACACACACACACACACACACGAACCTGTTTCTGAAAATGCTTTTTTTTTTTTGGATACAGGGACCCTAAAACACATATTTCCGGTGAAATCTCGGTATTGAATTTTTGGGTGGAGTGCAATACCTTCTCTGTATACTATGTACATATAGAGAAAGTAAAAATCATTTACATAAAAAGGTCCGTGTGTGTGTTTCCGTGTGTCCGTGGGTCTGTGAACACAATAACTCAAAAACGAAAACTCGGTAAAATACCAAACTTGGTAATTAAGTTTGGTATCTTCCAAGAATGCGACATGAAGATATTTAAGAAAATCCCCCACCCCAACTACCCTTTACATGGAACTTTTTTCGAACATTCTGATTTTATCAAAAATGTCTCTAACGATTTTCATTAAAACATTATATATTAAAGATATTTACCTGACAAATAAAATGTATATCTTGAATTTTCTGGGAATAGCTTCTGAAGACTACTTTATTCTCAATGAATTTTACGGAATTTTACATAACCGCTAAACCTAAGAGATGGACAAAAACTTACAACACCAAAAATGTAGAGCACCTTAAAACTCTCAATTTGTCTTACATACACTTTTTTCGTGGAGTTGATCGTTTTTTAGATATTCCTTGTTTTTGGTTTCAGCTTTGAAAAACATACTTTTCTCATACAGGAATTTGTCAACTCCTGTCCAGACAAACAAACGAACTTCAGTCACATAGACTAACACTTTAGCCTATGGTACTCCGTTATTTCCTTCTACTTACAAGGAAACAAGTAATAAGGCTATTTCTGCTCATTTGTTCCCGATTAGCACGAAGTAAATAGAAGCATAGGCTTTTTAACAATAATTTGTTGCAGAGATGTAGAGAAAGTCATGTGAATGGAACACACAGATTTTTCTTATTTACAATGCATAACGCGCCTTGCTATTGTCAGGTATCCATAGTTGCAGTGTGGAAACTAGTCGCGACAAGCGGATCAGGTTTAATTGTGTTGCTCCTCTGAATACTGCGATAGATAGCCTCTTCCTGTATGCGAACTTTTTACTTTCTCTACATAATGTATAGAGAAAATATTGTATTCCACTTAAAAATTCGATACCGAGATTTCACCGGAAACAGATATTTTGAGTCCCTGAGTACAAAGACGCATTTTTAGTAAAATGTCTATGTGTGCGTATGTGTGTGTGCATTTCTGTGGATAGCATAGCTCAAAAACCAAAAGATCGTTAAATACCAAACTTGGTATTTAAGTTTGGTATCTTCCAAGAACGTGACACAAGGATATTTAAGAAACTCCCCCACCCCAAACTATCCTTTGCATGGACAATTTTTTTGAAAGTGTTTTTTTTTTCCCTCAAAAATGAAGGGTACACGGGTAAACGGGGCTGATCAACATTTTCTAAATTTTACAGGAGAGCATTTGGTAGATTAAAAACGCAATTGTCAGATATTATTTTAATGAATTTTATTTTTTGGAACTAATGCGCTGTTCAGTTCCATAAAGCCTACTTATAAACAACCAAACTTTCTTTTCCTACTTTGAAAATATCACTTAAGAACAGAATGCACAGGTATACACGGAAAGAATGGCTCATTTTAAAGAAGTACACCATTTTAAACTAAATTATTTATTGCTATTATTATCACGACCTTATACTTCCAACTGGATAAGTTAGAAGTATTTAATAGCTTTGTAGATATTATTCACTACTATATTACTTTCTCTACACATACTATGTACATATTGTATAGAGAAGGTATTGTAATGCACCCAAAATTTCGATACCGAGATTTCATCGGAAATAGATGTTTTGAGACCCCTGAATCCAAAAAAAAAAAAGCATTTTTAGAAGAATGTCTGTGTGCTTGTCTGTCTGTCTGTCTGTCTGTCTGTGTGTGTCTGTGTATATGTGTGTGTGTGGTGTGTGTCTATGGGTAACGCAGCGCAAAAACGAAAATACCGTTACAAACCAAACTTGGTATATATGTTAGGTATCTTCCAAGGATGCGACACGAAGATTTTTAAGAAATTCCCCCACCCCTAACTACCCTTTACATGGAACTTTACTAAAAATTTTTGATTTTCTCAAAAATGGCTGTAACAATTTTGATTAAAATGTCTTATATTAAAGATATTTATACGACAAATAAGATGTATATCTTGAATTTTCTGTGAATAGCCTCTGAAGACTACTTTATTCTGGATGAATTTTACGGAACTTTGGATAACTGCTAAACCGTAAGAGATGGACAAAAACTTACCACACAAAAAATGTAGAGCACATTAAAACACACAATTTGTGTTATAGAAATTTTCATGGATATCGTTTTTCGAGATATTCCTTGTTTTTGGATTCAGCTTTGAAAAACTTATATTTTTCTCATACAGGAGTTTGTCAACTTGTCCATACAAATAAAGGAACTTCAGTCGCATAGCAACCAGCTTTTGACTGTCACTTTAACCCATGGTACTCCCATATTTTGCTTCTATTACAAGGAAGAAAGATATTTCTGCTAATTTTTTCTCAATTAGCATGAGTAAATTTATCAATAATTTGTTGCAGAGAGGTAGAGAAAGTCATGTGAATGGAACACAGCAGATTTTTGTTGTTCACATTCCATGTAAGAATTCCCTCGAACTGGGAATGTTACTTTGACAGACTCAAGTTTCTCTTCCACATTAATCAAATTTTAGAAAAATCTGAAGAAGGTAAAGTGTTTCACTTTTGGGCGAAGAAAAGTGATGCAGAAGAGAGCACACGTCGTCACTTCCTTCCGGATACAAGTAAAATATACTTTCTGCAGAAGAAAGAACATGTATGTTGATTGCATACATGGAAATATGTCCCTTGTAATAAACCTCAACAAATACAATGTATATCCTGAATTTTCTGGGAATAGCTGCTGAAGACCTGTTCATTCTGGACGAATTTTACTGAATTTTGTATAACTAGTGAACAGTAATAGTAAACAAAAGCGTATCATTCAAAACATGTAGAGCTCGTTAAAATATACAATTTATGTCATATACATTTTTACTTTCTCTATACGCACTATGTACATAGTGTATAGAGAAGGTATTGCACTCCACCCAAAAATTCGATACCGAGATTTCACCGGAAATATATGTTTTAGGGTCCCCAATATTCAAAAAAAGCATCTTCACAAAAAGGTCCGTGTGTGTGTGTGTGTGTCCGTGTGTCAGTGTGTCCGTGTGTCTGTGAACACGATAACTCAAAAATGAAAAGTCGGTAAAATATCAAACTTGGTATTTCAGTTTAGTATATTTCAGGGATGCGACACGAAGATTTTGAGAAAAATCCCCCCACCCCCAACTACCCTTTACATGGAACTTTTTTCGAAAATTTTGATTTTCTTAAAAATGCCTCTAACGATTTTGATAAAAATATCATTACAGATATTTACCTAAAAAATAAAATGTATATCTTGAATTTTCTGTGAATAGCTTCTGAAGACCTGTTTATTCTGGATGAATTTTGCTTAATTTGGCATAACTAATAAACCCTAAGAGATACACAAAAACTTACTGTACAAAAAATTTAGGTCTTGTTAAAATACATAAGTTATGTCTCATACATTTTTCTCGTGGATCTTACCGTTTTCGAGGTATTCATTGTTATTAGTTTCAGTTGTGAAGTACTTGTACTTTTCTCAGACGGGAGTGTCCGTTTTTCTTTTGTTCTACTCCTGGCCAAGAAAAGAAGCGATTTGTAATGACAATCGCACAGCTTTTAAAACATTTTATTATTGGTTTAGCCTAGTGTATTCCCTTATTTTCTTCCCATTTATACGGAACTAAATAATAAGAACATTGTGCTAATGAGTACCACGATTAGCAAGGGGCAGAGAGAAGAAGAATCTTATGTATGAAGTTTGTAGAAGAGCTAGAGAAAGTCATGGGAGTGTAACATCAGATTTTTGTTGCAGGGTTGACCGTATCCGAGATATTCCTTGTTATTGGTTCCAATTTTAAATAAGCTACCATCTTTCGTTTCATCTCTCTCTTGTTTTTCTGGAAATAGAAAGCGAACCAAACTTCAATTGTTCACATATCGACCGGCTTTTAAAATATTAGATTATCGCTTTAGCTTGGTGTATTCTCTTATCTTCCTTCTGCTTATAAGGAACTAATTAGCAAGACCAGTTCTGTTAGTGGCTATCTCGTTTAGCATGCTATAGGTACAAAAATAATCCTGGCTACGAATAGTTTTTTCGCAGAACAGGTAGAGAAAGTCATGTGAATTCAACACAGCAGACATTTTTCTTGTTTGGCATACAAATTCAGCTAGTACTGATAAGGAAATACCCACTCAGCATGTACTATATAAGGTGTTTTGAAGTTCGCAAATTTTAAAATAGTATCGCATTATTACTCCATCGTCAGTCAGAACAGATCAAGTTCATTCGTAACAGCTGATCTATTGAGGTAGAGATTTCAATGGAGCTGAATGAAAGAAGTAGTCAGAACATTACAATTTTAGTGAAATAAAATAAAACAAAATAGCATATAGTAACGACCAGAATTATAAATTCCCACTAGTTCTTTCAACATAATGTGTAAGGGTCGAAATGCGTTATTGAAATATGTACTGTCCTTCCTCATCTTATGATCTCAGAGAAAAGAAGAGAGGGCAGTCTCTCTTGTGAGTGAGTGTCTTGGTCATCATTAGGGTTCGAATTTTTAGGTAAATCCATATTTTGTTTGCGTCCCAATATGACCTTGAAACTGAGTTTAATGTTCTGTATATGTACACTACACCAAACATTTTAAGTTTTATTGCAAATAAAAATACATATTTTCAGATTTTTTATGTAAATAAATATTTTTCGTATATTCACATAAATTACACAAAAATGTCAAAAGGAAAGTGTTTTAAAACAATGTTCACATAATTTATAAAATCACAAAAACAGCAGCAGAACTAGTTTTAGCAAGTCACTATCCACTTCTGTAATCTCAATTACACATGCGCGGTGACGCAATTTGTTGTGAATTATTAAAAGAACTGATATGTCAGCTATATTAGCCCTTTAGTTTGAAGAATGCATTCCTTAGTTACATGAGCTCGCAAGACAAGAACGGGAATTCCTCCACTGCCATATGCTTGAAATAAATAAACACGTTATCGCTTCACAGCCCGGCTAGTATATACACTGATACTGGTTAAACTGTATAGTCAATTAGTCACTCATTTGTCATTTATGAATCCGCAAAGTTTAGACAACCGTCTAGTTGTTGTGTTGGGAAGTTACATATTGACTTCACACTGGATTAAACATGCCCAGAGTGAAAAGTAGTGCAAGCATATGCTGCGGAATTTAAGGATATTTTCAGTTCTGATGGCAAAATCCTGAAATTATTGATGTGACTGACATCCCATTATAATTAGGCTAGACTACTCCTTGTGACGTGGAGCGATCATTTTCGAAATTCAAGGCACTTCGTCACAATAGTGAATCTTTCGGGATGGAAAATTTGAGGAAGCACGTGGTCGTATACGGTATTTGGTGATCCCTCCCACTAATAATGGAGTGAGTACAATGTACATTTCTATTAGACCAGTCATTAAAATCTTTAAAAAAATGTTTTATTTCTTTTGACACATATTTTTTACTTTTTAGCACATATTTTTAATATTTTTAGTGCAAAAAATTAAATATTTCCCAAGTTTTAACACCTAAACATCGAGCCCTACTAATCATTTTAATGCTGTAGCTGTTCTTACCTTTACAACCTACTCTGATTTACTATATGCTGTAAGTTCTCATACTCGGCTGATTTCTAAGTTTCAATTATAACATCCTAGCATAATGCATTCAAACTGAGTATCTGTAATGTCCCAATAATGTATGTGTTACATTCACATGACTGTTCTTACAAGAGTATTTTCTTCTATTCGTTTTACATCCAAATGAAAAAAAAAATAATAGAAATAGTTTTATTACATATTTGGTTGTAGATATAAGGAGAATAAAGTAATAGAATGGTTGAAGCTAAAGCTGGTAAGAGCTTGTCACTGATTGATGGCTTTGAAATTCTGTTCTATTTCTTTAGGAGAAAAAGCTTTCTTGGAAACGTTTAAATTAAAAACTCAAACCTTAACAAGCAATATTTCAAAATATATTGAAAAAGCCAGTTAACTAAAAACAATGATTTCACATAGATATGTATGTTAGCAAATTAAAAATAAACTATTATAAATACAGAGGATGGACGCAGGAGCTACAGAGCTTACCACACAAAAATTGTAAAGCACATTAAAACACAATTTATGCTATATACATTTTTTTCGTGGAGTTGATCGTTTTTTAGACATTCCTTATTTTTGGTTTCAGGCCTGAAGAGCTTATTTTTCTCATACAGGAATTTGTCAACTCCTCTCCATACAAACAAAGGAAATTCATTGACATAGCAAACAGTATTTGCCTATCACTTTAACCTATGGTACTCCCTTATTTCGCTTCTACTTGCAAGGAAGCAAGTAATAAGACTATTTCTGGTAATTTTTTTCTCGATTGGATGAACTAAATATTAGCATAAGGTTTTTAATAATGTGTTGCAGAGATTTAGAGAAAGTCATGTGAATGGAACACATCAATCTTTTTTTATGTAGGCAGTCAGACAGATAGATAGGGTTGTAGCCTGTTTTGTTTGTTTTACTTAGTCTCCTCCTCCTGGAGGGTGGCAACCACAGTAGGCATATGCAGGTCGCGGCGTGTTACGTATACTTTATAGAAATGGTAATATTATGTGACTCACTTTCGACATAGGTGTCTTCTGCAGAAGCGATTACCCTAGACTAGCTTATAGTCTCAAGATGTGATATGTTTTCAGGATGGCGCTTTTCGTGTGGGGCCTGGTCGGCATCATCGTCTTCTTCTTTCTAATCCTGGGCGTTGGTGTCTGGGCTGGCACAAAGCAAAAGAATCAGGGCGAGGAAGAAATGATGTTAGCTGGCAGGAGCATAGGACTTTTTGTCGGAACACTCACCATCATCGGTAAGTACTTCAAGATTTATTACACTGGACAACAACTTCTCACTTATGGTAAGTACTTCATGATTTATTACACTGGACAACAACTTCTCACTTATGGTAAGTACTTCATGAATTATTACACTGGACAACAACTTCTGACTTATGGTAAGTACTTCATGAATTATTATACTGAACAACAACTTTTGACTTATGGTAGGTCCTCATGATTTATTACACTGGACAACAATTTTTGACTTATAGTAAGTACTTTATGATTTATTACACTGGACATCAACTTTTGACTTATAGTAAGTACTTTATGATTTATTACACTGGACAACAACTTTTGACTTATGGTAAGTACTTCATGATTTATTACACTGGACAACAAATTCTGACTTATGGTAAGTACTTCATGATTTATTACACTGAACAACAACTTTTGACTTATGGTAAGTCCTCATGATTTATTACACTGGACAACAACTTTTGACTTATAGTAAGTACTTCATAATTTATTACACTGGATAACAACTTTTGACTTATGGTTTACGATGTGAATGAAGCCTCACTTCTCTTAAGGAGTACATTATGCTGAATGCGAATATGGCAACAAGAATGCTAGGTTTGAGAATTATATTAAGGAAAATACAATAGTAGTTGC
Source organism: Hymenopus coronatus (assembly GCA_030762935.1). Taxonomy (NCBI): domain Eukaryota; kingdom Metazoa; phylum Arthropoda; class Insecta; order Mantodea; family Hymenopodidae; genus Hymenopus; species Hymenopus coronatus. The sequence goes on along the minus strand of CM060894.1, from coordinate 123,688,550 downwards.
TTTTCTATGGAAATGTCTGATGTCTTGCAAAACAGATTCGTAATCACTTACCTTTAGTAAATAGCAGTCGAGTTGAGCAGCATTTCTTGCAGTAGTCAGCAAGCATTCTTACACTCCACGTTCCGTGGTAACCCTTTTCATTAATTATATTTGTTGATGGAAACGCTCGCCTGTTTCATCGCTTACTTCCCAACAACTTTCAGGAAAACAATTCAGATGGGAGTGTAAAAAGTGTAATTGGAGGGACATACTGTATCTCATTTTGTAATAAGATGACAGAAAATTTGTTACCAGGTCCTCATAGTTTACAGCATGTTTTTTCCTAACAAACTATTCACGATTTCTCTGAGAGAAACCCATGCTTTTTTCTCAGCATAATTAAAAGGTGTTCAAACATATCATCTTGGTGAAGTTGACCGATCTGTGGGCAAACAAAAACGTCTTCCTTTAACTTGGCCTCACTAGTTCTAGGAAATTTTGTAGCTTGGTGTTTGAATGCCAGTCCATTTCGATCTAATCTTTTAGCAAAGATTTTGATGAGAACAATTTTTACTTTCTCTACACGTACTATGTACATAGTGTATAGAGAAGGTATTGCACTCCACCCAAAAATTTATATCGAGATTTCACCGGAAATATACGTTTTAGGGTCCCCTGTATCCAAAAAAAGTATTTTCAGAAAAAGGTCCGTGTGTGTGTCCGTGTGACTGTGAACACGATAACTTAAAAACGAAAAGTCGGTAAAATACCAAACTTGGTATTTCAGTTTAGTATCTTTCAGGGATGCTACATGAATATTTTCAAGAAAATTCCCCTACCCCAAACTACCTTTTCTATGGACCTTTTTTCGAAAGTTGTTTTTTTTTCAAAAATGGCTCTAACGATTTTGATTAAAATGTTATATATTAAAGATATTTACCTGACAAATAAAATGTATATCTTGAACTTTCTGGGAATAGCCCCCGAAGACTACTTTTTTCTTGGGGAATTTTGCGGAATTTTGCCTAACTGTTAAACCGTAAGAGATGGAGAAAAACTTACCACACAAAAAATGTAGAGCTCTTTAAAACATACAATTTATGTTGAATGAATTTTTTTCGTGGAGTTGATCGTTTTTTAGATATTCCTTGTTTTTGGTTTTAGCTTTAAAAAACTCACACATGACTCACAACTCCTGTCCATACAAACAAAGGAACTTCAGTCACATAGCAACCAGCTTTTGATTACCACTTTAACCTATGGCACTCCCTTATTTCGCTTCTACTTACAAGGAAGCAAGTAATAAGACTATTTCTGCTAATTTTTTCTCCATTTGCATGAAGTAAATAGAAGCATAAGCTTTTTAACAATAATTTGTTGCATAGATGTAGAGAAATTAATATGAATGGAACACATCAGATTTTTATATGTAGTGGAGGAATTCAAATGCTCTCGGCTTTCAGCAGATATTTATGTTTATCATTCATTTTCCCGGTTTCCATACTTTGATTTATCCTTTTTTATGAAATGAGAAGTTCTATCTCTATTGTATCATTCACATATGAAACAACATTGTTTAGTGTAGCATAGTTGGAGTCCAGTTAATATTGCAATCACTATGAAGTCTACAAACATTTTCCAATGTTCAATGAATTGAATCAAGAACGAGTTTCAGGCTGTTTCCTTTATATGCACGAAATAACCAATATGAATAGACGGCAACTGATTGACATTATGGATTAATACAGCGTTGAGACTTTTTTGATGCATCTACAAACAACCGCCGCTGATCAGAGATGTAAATGATGTTCGGAGCTCTCAATAAGCCACTAACATCACTGCAAAGCAGTAAATCGCTTTCTTCAGGCTGTCAACATTCAGGAATCAACAATCGTTTGTTTGATGCAAATGCAGACTGTTCTCTTAAGCACTGACAATTCTGGGTGAGTAAGATAGATTAGGTTAGAATAGCATTCTAGAGTCCCTCATCATTTGGACTGTGTGCTGTGATACGTAATTAATGTTACGAGCGTAAATGCAATTAATGCAATGCTGGGTTGGGTTAGGTTAGGGCAAGCCATGATAGTAAAGAAGATGATAGGAGGGTTTAGGTTAATGTTAGATAATGATGAGCTCTCTAATTAGACGATAAGAGAAGCTAAGTTAGGCAAGACAAAAATAAATTAACACTAGTTAGGTTAGGTCAGTTGAATATGTATAAAGACTAAAAACCAAACAGATCGCTTCCTCTCACCTACATGCTGCCATCTTAACTAACAGAAGTTCGTAAAAGGATTCAGTATGACCACCAAATCATGGGAAATGGAAATAAAAACAGCACTGCTATAAAATACCGGAATCAATTGTATAAAAAACAAACAAAAAAAACTGTGTTACACTCACATGACTTTCTCTAGCTGATCTACAAATTTCTTACAAAAGATTATTCTCCTTTATACACAATGCTAATCGAGACAAACAGAAGAATGTTCTTATTACTTAGTTCCTTATAAGTAGGAGAGAACTAAGGGAATGCATTACGCTAAAGTGCTAGTCAAATGCTTTAATAGCTATCGTTAGGCGATTGTCATAGCAAATCGCTTCTTTGCTTGGCCAGGAGTAGAACAAAAGAAAAACGGACCCTTCATGTAAAAAATGTATAAGTACTTCATAATTGAAACCAATAACAAGGAATATCTTGGAAACAGTTACCTCCACAACATAAATTGCGTGTTTTGACAAGATCTACATGTTTTGTGTTGTAAGTTTTTATCTACCTCTTACGGTTTAGCAGTTAAGCAAAGTTTGATAAAATTCATCCAAAATAAAGAGGTCTTCAGAAAACTCAAGATATACATATTATTTGTCAGATAAAGATATTTAATATAGCGTATTTTAATCAAAACTTTAGAGCCATTTTTGAGAAAATCAAAAATTTTGTTCTGGATGAATTTTACGGAATTTAGTATAACTGCAAAACCCTAAGAATGAGACAAAAACGTACATAAAAATGTAGAGCACATAAAAATACACAATTTATGTTATATACAATTTTTTCGAGGATCTGATCATTTTTTAGATATTCCTTTTTTTGGTTTTAGCTTTGAAAAACTTACATTTTTCTCATACAGGAATTTGTCAACTCGTGTCCATATAAACAAAGGAACTTCAGTTACATAGCAACCAGCTTCTGACTATCACGTGAACCTATTCTACTCCCTTATTTCGCTTCTACTTACAAGGAAGCAAGTAATAAGACTCTTTATGCTAATTTTTTCTCGATTAGCATGAAGTAAACAGAGGCATTAGCTTTTTAACAATAATTTGTTGCAGAGATGTGGAGAAAGTCATGAGAATGGAACAAATCAAAATTTTACTTTCTCTGCACGCACTATGTGTTTAGATTGCATTCCACTCAAACATACGGCACTGAAATTTCACCGGAAATATGGTTTTAGGCTCCCCTGATTCCAAAAAAAAAAGTATATTCAGAAAAAGGTCCATGTGTGTATCCGTGTGTTCGTGTGGACACAGTAACCCAAAAAGGAAAATTCGGTAAAATACCAAACCTGATATTTAAGTTTAGTACCTTCCAGGGATTCGACACGAAGATATTACCCCAAACTATCCTGAAAAAATTCCAACAAATTTGATTTTCTCAAAAATGGTTCTAACAATTTTGATTAAAATACCGTATATTAAAGATATTTATAACTCCATGGCACGACAGCTCACGGGGAACCTTGGCCTACCGCCCGGCCGCTGCGTCCCCTATCTCGGTCCACTACAGACGTCATGGTTGGGGTGCAGTATTGGAGGATGAGACGTGGTCAGCGCCTCGAGTCCCCCCGGCCGGTTAATGCGGTCCTCATGACCTGGAGCCGCTACTTCTCCATCAAGTAGCACCTCAATTGGCCCCCCAGGGACCTTACGAGGCTGAGTGCACCCCGAGCCAGGTCTCCCAGCGGGGGAAAAATCCCCACGCTGGCACTGGGGATCGAACCCAGGTCTCCCGCTTGGTAAGTAGCAACGCTACCACCGCGCTAAGGAGACGGCCTAAAGATATTTATATGATATATATAAAATGTATATCCTAATTTGTTTGAGAATGGCTTCTAAAGACCTCACTATTCTGAATGAATTTTGCTGAATTTTGCGTGACTAGTATACCGTAAGAGATGATAAAAACTTACTACACAAAAAATGTAAATCACTTTAAAACACACAATTTATGCCATATACGTTTTTACTTTCTCTAGACGTACTATGTACATAGTGTATAGAGAAAGTATTGTATTGCACCCAAAAATTCGATACGAGATTTCACCGAAAATATGTTTCGAGACCCACTGAATAAAAACAAAGCATTTTTAGAAAAATGTCAAGGCGCGCGCGCGCGCGCGCGCGTGCGTGTGTGTGTGTGTGTGTGGGGGGGGCAGCATAGCTAAAAAACGTAAAGTTCGTTAAAAATCAAACTTGGTGTTTAAGTTTCGTATCTTCCAAGAATGCAACCCGAAGATTTTCAAGAAAATCCCCCCACCCCCAACTACCCTTTACATGGAAAAAAGTCAACATTTTTGATTTTCTTAAAAATGACACTAACGATTTTGATTAAAATCCCATATATTTAGATATTTACTTGCCAAATAAAATATATATCTTGAATTTTCTGGGAATCACCACTAAAGACCTCTTTATTCCGGATGATTTTTATTGAATTTTGTATAATTGTTAAATCGTAAGAGATAGACAAAAACTCACGGCACAAAAAATGTAGATCACGAAAAAACACACAATTTATGTCATTTACATTTTTTTCGTGAAGTTGATCGTTTTTGAGTAATTCCTGTTTTTTGGTTTCAACTTTGAAAAGCTTTGTCCATACAAACAAAGGATCTTCAGTCACATAGCAACCAGCTTTTGACTATTGCTTTAACCTATGGTACTCTATTATTTTGCCTCTACTTTCAAGGAAGCAAGCAATAAGACTATTTCTGCTAATTTTTCTCGATTAGCTCGAAGTAAATAGAGGTATAAGCTTCTTAACAATACTTTGTTGCAGATTTGTAGAGAAAGTCATGTGAATGGAATACATCAAATGTTTTTCGTTTAATTGACCATTTCTGAGATATTCCTTGTATTTGTTTCAGATGTAAAATACTTGCTTTTTTCACACGAAGGTTGTAAACCCTGCATAGAAACGGATTTCATCCACATGGTAACCTGCTTTTAAAAGATTTGACTATCGTTTTAGCCTAGTGTATTCCCTCATTTTCCTTCTACTTACACGGAAGAAAGTAATAAAGACAGCTTCTGCTAACGTTTATCTCGATTATCATAAAGTAGATAGAAGAATATGTTTTTAACAATAATTTGTTACAGTGATGTAGAGAAAGCTATGTGAATGGAACACATGAGATTTCCTTAATGTCCAATAACATACTGAAACGCAACTTTGATTATTATTATTATCATTATTTTATTTACAGTTTCTTCAAGTATTTCAAAAAGTAACTGGTCAACCACGAACTGTAAGTCACTTATCAGATCTGTAAAACTTGGGAAAACTCGGATCTACGGGTCTCGTATTCCCAATATGTATTCTCGACCTGATAAGTATAACTTAGGTTCATAATACACAATATACTATTAAAGTATCCGAAACACATATGCCAAGAACTGAAACGACTGCAAAATACCCTCAAAATGGTTTAAATGCCTGATGAATTGCCCAAAGTTTGGTATAAAAGATAGTAAATCCAGGAAAAAATTCTGATGTTTTCCATTCACATGACTTTCTCTACATCCCTGCAAAAAATATTACTTAAATACTTATGCTTCATGCTAATTGAGAAAAAATAAGCTGAAATGGTCTTATTACTTTTTTCCTTGCAAGTAAAAGGGAAATAAGCGAGTACCATAGGTTAAAGCGATAGTCAAAAGCTGGATGCTATGTGACTGAAGTTCCTTGTTTGTATGGACAGGAGTTGACAAATTCCTGTATGAGAAAATTATAAGTTTTTCAAAGCTGAATCCAATAACAAGGAATATCTAAAAAACGACCAACTCCACGAAAAAAATTCATATAACATAAATTATGTGTTTTAACGTGCTCTACATTTTTGTGTGTTAAGCTTTTATCCATCTCTTATGGTTTAGCAGTTATGCAAAATTCCGTAAAATTCATCCAGAATAAACTACTCTTCAGAGTCAATTCCCAGAAAATTCAAGATATACATTTTATTTGTTAGGTAAATATCTTTAATATACGATATTTTAATCAAAATTATTAGAGCAACTTTTGAGAAAATAAAATTTTTCTAAAAAAGCTCCATGTTGGGGGTGGGGGGATTTTCTTGAAAATCTTCGTGTCGCATTCTTGGAAGATACCAAACCTAAATACCAAGTTTGATTTTTAACGGACTTTTCGTCTTTGAGCTATGCTGCCCACAGACACAGACACATACACACAGTCAGTCAGACAGACGACTGACAGTTACGCACACGGACATTTTTCTAAAAATGCTTCTTTTTTTTTTTTTTTTTATTCAGGAGGTCTCAAAGCATGTATTTCCGGTGAAATCTCGGTATCGAATTTTTGGGTACAATACAATTCCTCCTCTATACACTATGTACATAGTACGTGTAGAGAAAGTAATAATGGAAATATCTTAAGCATTGCAAAAGTATTTAAAAGAACTCGTAAGGACTGAAAAATACACGTTCACAGCTTGTTTCAATATGCAAGCACAATTACAATGCGAGTTTGAAACAGATGATGATGTAAATTAAGGCTGCTTAGGTTAACATGGGTGAAGTCTAGAATAGGTTTGTTGGGGTGATGTCAGGACTGAGTAATCTGTTAGGTAGGTTAGTATAGTTCATAGGTGGCGCAGGGAAACGGGAAATTTTGACCGCTGGTGTTGTCCACATTGTCCTGCGAGTGGGTTTCCGGGATCGATGCGTAGTTGTGAACGCGTTGCCATTTAGTAATCATGCAACGTTGGAGTGATGCGTAACGTGCTGTCGCTATGAGAGCGCATTACAAGCAGGGTGATAGTGTGACTGCTGCGCAAAAGTTATTTCGACGGCATTGCCAGTTCGCACGTCATGGATCTGTTCCATCTGCTCACATGGGTGCGTAATATTGAGGAAATAGGTTCAGCCTTGAAAAAGAAGCCTCCAGGTGGCGTTTGAACGATACGAACGGCTGAAAACATAGCAGACGTTCGAGTTTCCATCGAGAGGAGTCCTCCTCGCCGCTCCGTTCAACATGCATCTTGGCTAGGGCTTGGACGACGGAGCATGCAAAGAATACTGCACGAATTCAAGCTCCACCCCTACAAGTTACAGGTTGTGTATTACATCCACAAGACTCTGTGGTGCCTAAGGAGTTTGCAAACGGGTGTTGGCTAAAATCAACAAGGATGCCCATTTCCTTACCAACGTATATATGTCAGATGAGGTCCACTTCCACCTTATAGGGTACATAAACAAACAGAATTTCCGTTACTGGGCACAGGCCAATCCTCGTGAGTTTCATGAACGTCATTACATAGCGCCAAAGTTACAGTTGGTGTGCCGTTTCATGTCATTGGGTCTTACTTTTTAGAAAGTGAGAATGGAAGGCAATAACAGTAACATCCGCCCGATATGTTGATATGCTTGAAACTCCAAGACTGCACGCTCTGAACATGTGGCCGGAGCCACTTCACATACTGCTCGACAATCGAGGGAAGCCGTTCGCCATTTTTTGTTTGTTTTGTTTTTTTGTTTTTTTTTTTTTTTGTTTGGAAGACGCGTTATTTCTCGTAATGGCGACATTCCATGGCGTGCGAGGAGAGCTGATCTCAGTGTTTGCGATTTCTTCTTGTGGGGACATCTTAAACATAAAGTGTACCTGCAACTATTCGAGAACTTAAACAGCAGATTGAAGACGAAATCGCTGCCATTCTCCGACACATGCCACGGTGAGCACTCCAGAGTTTTCAGAACAGGTTATTAGAATGTGAACGCAAAAATGGAGCACATCTTGCCGATGTCATCTTTAAGAAGTAAAGTAAAGTGATATTTTGTTAGGAAAACATAAATGGCATCCTATATACATAAACTTTCGTCAATAAATGTGTTGTTTTCTATATTCACTCATGCATATTACGTTACTTCATAATTTCCCGTTTCCCTGCGCCATCCTGTATAATGATAGGACGGTCAAAAACAGGTATGGGCATTTTTGACCCCCACCGTGTGTCACGCAACTTTTAACCTAATTCCCTTTGGCCTCTGTTTACGACATATAAGCTGCCTTTAAATGTGGGTAGAAGATGTAAAAGTATTCCCCAACAATTTAGACGGATATTTAATAAACAATGGCCTCTGTAATATGTTACAATGTGCACACGCACATACACTCACATACAATTGTTTACAAAATTCTGCTTTTCGTAATATGAAGCTCCTATTAACAAAGCATACTAAACAAAAAGATGTAAACAAATAATTGAAAGTGTGAACAATAAAATAGCTGTTAAAGTTGTAACTATAGAATATACAAATGTGAAAGAAAATATCTGATGTGTTCTATTCACATCACTTTCTCTACATCTATGCAACAAATTATTTTAATTTACTTCATCTAATCGAGAAAAAAAGCAGAAATAGTCTTATTACTTGTTTCCTTGTAAGTAGAAGCGAAATGAGGGAGTACCACAGGTTAAAGTGATAGACAAACGCTGGTTGCTATGAGACTGACGCTCTTTTGTTTTATGAACAGGAGTTGACAAATTCCTGTATAAGAAAAATATACGTTTCAAAGTTGAAACCAAAAACAAGGAATATATCAAAAGCGATCATCTCCACGAAAAAAAATGCACACAACATAAATTGTGTGTTTTGACGTGCACCACATTTTTGTTTGGTAAGTTTTTGTCTATCTCTTACGGTTTAGCAATTATGCAAAGTTCCGTAAAATTCATCCAGCTTAAGTAGTCTTCAGAGGCTATTCCCAGAAAATTAAATATACATTTTATTTGTCAGGTAAATATCTTTAATATATGATATTTTAATCAAAATCAATAGAGACATTTTTGAACAAATCAAACTTTCGAAAAAAGTTCCATGAAAGGGTAGTATGAGGTGGGGAGATTTTTCTCAAAATCTTCGTATCGCATCCCTGGAAGATATTAAACTTAAATACCAAGTTTGGTATTTTACCGACTTTTCGTTTTTGAGTTATTGTGTTCACAGACACACGGACAATCACACGAACCTTTTTCTGAAAATGCTTTTTTTTGGGGGGGGATACAGGGGACCCTAAAACATATATTTCCGGTGAAATTTCGGTATCGGAATTTTGGTGGAGTGCAATACCTTCTGTATACACTATGTACATAGTACGTGTAGAGAAAAAAATCTGAGGTGTTCCATTCACATGACTTTCTCTAAATCTCTGTAACAAATTATTGTAAAAAGCTTATGCTTCTATTTACTTCATTCTAATCCAGAAAAAATCAATAGAAGTAGTCCTTTTACTTGCTTCCTTGTAAGTAAAAGCGAAATAAAGGAGTACTATTGGTTAAAGTGATAGTCAAAAGTTGGTTGCTATGTGACTGAAGTTCCATTGTTCTATGGACAGGAATCGTTAAATTCCTCTATGAGAAAAGTATGTTTTTTAAAGGTGAAACAAAAAATAAGGAATATGTCAAAAACGATCAATACCACGAACAAAATATATGTAATATAACTTGTGTGTTTTAATGTGCCCTACATTTTTTGTGTGGTAAGTAAGTTATTGTGCATCTCTTACGGTTTAGCAGTTGTGCAAAATTCCATAAAGTTCATTCACAATAAAGTAGTCTACAGAGATTATTCCCACAAAATTCAAGATATACATTTTATTTGTCAGGTACGAAATTTTAATCAAAATCGTTAGAGCCATTTTTGAGAAAATCAAAATTTTCGAATAAAGTTCCATGTAAAGAGTTGTTTGGAGTGGGGGGATTTTTCTCAAAATCTTCGTGTCGCATCCCTGGAAGATACTAAATTTAAATACCAACTTTGGTATTTTATCGACTTTTCGTTTTTGAGCTATGCTGCCCACAGACACACACACAGACAGACAGACCCACACACGGACATTTTTCTAAAAATGTTTTTTTTTTTAGATTCAGGTAGTCTGGCGAAATCTCGGTATCGAATTTTTGGGTGGAGTGCAATACCTTCTCTATACACTATGTACATAGTTCGTATAGAGAAAGTAAAAAGTTATAATCTGAAAACATATATAGAAATGGCTTTTATCTATCTTGTATATAAGAATATATTAGTTTACGTATAAAATTATTGTTAAAGGTAGCTAATAAACTTTTAATAAAACGGAGAGCCATTCATTTAATAAATGAATTATTTAGTTTATATTTTCTGCAAAGTTATACAAAAATTATAGAATAGTTCCCCTCTTTGCCACTAGTGAGCCAATATTAATTGAAGTGAGATGATATTTATTTGCTATAAAAGCTGGAAGTGATGAGTATTGCTTGTTCACTTTCGTTGCGAGTTTTTAATCGTTATGATATTTATTTCTTCATTGTGGTAAGAAGAATCAGATATTTTGAGCACCTAAACTTTTCTACTTTCTCTATACGCACTGTGTACATAGTACATAGAGAAGGTATTGTAATGCACCCAAAAATTCGATACCGAGATTTCACTGGAAATACATGTTTTGGGTCCTCCTGAATCCCCCCCCCCCCAAAAGCAAATTTTCAGAAAAAGGTCCGTGTGTGCGTGTGTGTCTGCATAGCTCAGAAACGGAAAGATCGTTGAATACCAAACTTGGTATTTAAGTTTAGTATCTTCCAGGGATGCGACACAAAGATATTGAGAAAAATCCCCCCACCCCAAACTGCCCATTACAAGGGGCTTTTTTCAAAAATTTTGATTATCTTAAAAATGGCTCAAACGATTTCTATTAAAATATAGTATATTAAAGATATTTGGCTGACATATAAAATGTATATCTTGAATTTTCTGGGAATAACCTCTGAAGACTACTTCATTCTGGATCAATTTTACGGAATTTTGCATAACTACTAAACCATAAGAGATGGACAAAAACTTACCACACAAAAAATGTAGAGACCTTTAAAACACACAATATGTACACGTTTTTCCTGGAGTTTAGCGTTTTTTTAGATATTCCTTGTTTTTGGTTTCAGCTTTGAAAAACATACTTTTCTCGTACAGGAATTTGTCAACTCCTGTCCATACAAACAAAGGAACTTCAGTCCCATAGCGACCACCTTTTGATTACCAGTTTAAGCTATGGTACTACCTTATTTCGTTTCTACTTGCATGGAGGCAAATAATTAGACTATTTCAGCTAAGTGTTTCTCTATTGACATGAAGTAAATGGAAGCTTTTTAACCATAATTTGTTGCGGAGATGTAGAGAAAGTCATGTGAATGTAACACATTAGATTTTTGTTGTTGTTGATAACACGAAAAACGAAGGGACATATTACAGCGTACCTCTCTAGCGTAGTGGTTATGATACTGGCTTTCAAGCTAAAAGAGAGTTTCCGAGTTCGGGTCTCGTTCACGTATCGCGGCACTTCGTCTGGAATGAAAAAATAATAGTAAAAAACATTTACTCTATGACAGGAATCGAACTCATGACCTTTGTGATAGAAGCTTCCCGCGTTACGCATTAAGCCATCAGAACAGGCTACATAACTCAAGAACGTAGTTATTGAATACTCAGTGTCGCACTGTGAAGTGATTATTTCGAGATTTTACAGATGTTTGTGACATTAAATCTTGAGAACGCTAGTAACGAGCTGCTAGAAATCGATATTTCTATACTCGGGCAGTAGTTTTAAAGACATTCTAAACCATTTTTTCAACCTGCTTTGCTTTAACACCGACTTATCAGCACCTGATACCCACACGTTTAACGCTATGTAGTTGCGTTATGTTTATCCGGGGACCATGCATCGCCGGTCTCAAATTACTTATATCAGTCATGTGCACAATCTTGTAAATTATTTCGCCTGTATATCTCGATTTCTCGCTCACAATGCAGCGACGTGTACAGTGGCGGCTCGTGGATTAAAGCACCAATTTACCACCGCCGCAGCCGCTGCCGCTACTGCTACCGCCGTCGCCGCAAATCAAATCTAGTAATTTTAGAAACAACCATAGTGCCTAATAACAAGAATTATAAATTTGTTACGCAAATCGTCACCCACCCAGTATTGTAAAGATGTTGAATTTCTTAGTCTCCGAGAGATAGCAGCGATGTGAGGTGATGAAGAGGTAAATTCGTGTGAAGAATGGTATTTACAGTGAATAATATTTACATTGTTTGAAATACGCAATTAACACCATATTTATTTGTACAGAAATTCCACGCGCCGGTTTTTCAAGTGAGCAAACTTTTCTATCACTCGGCGATTAAAGTCTTTTATGCTGTTGACCAGTTTCTTCTCAATAGCAAGCATTGCCAATACTGAAAGTCGGTCTTCACCCATCGTACTCCTAGTAAAGGTTTCAATTCTTTTATTGTGGAAAAGCATATTTCTAGTTCTCATGTTGTCATGGTCGTAATGATAACAATCTTCGGAAAAGTTCCTTCGTTGAGGTTGTTTTCTGTTATGAACTGCTTAACTCTCGCATAATATGCAAACTACTAAGAAAAATAGCGCGTCTCACAAAGACTGCAGTTGCACTTCCGGATATTTTCAACTAAATCTCCAAGATAGCAGCACTTCCCGCTGATAAACAGAACCCTGGAGGTGTTAATGTGCTCATTTCTGGCTGTAAAATTCCAAGCTGCTTTGTTGCCCGCGCAAGCGCAGAGCTGCTAAACGTTAGTTATACGCTAGCTAGCCTGTGCTACAAGCGTTGTTGTCACATACTCGGGTTCTCGGCTGTGTTCAATCTGAGGAGCAGAGCGCGGTATATTTAAACAAGTTGCACCAGATACCGCATTTTATTAAATGTTTCCTGAAAGAGAAAAAGGAGATCCACTAAGAAATATTGGAGGTTCACGTGCTCTTGTGCTCCTACACAGCAGCCGCGTGTATCAACAGTCGCGTGTACATAGCTCTCAATACAGTCATGTGTATTGAGGCCATACGACTGCCGCACGAACCTGTTTTTGATCGTGCGACAGTCTTCCACAGTTGTCGCGTCCCGTGATATAGCAAACACATCCAACTCCATTTTCAGTCTCGTACTTGTTGCGCGACACAATATCGCTTGTATAAATGGAGCCTTAAACTTTAATGTTTCTTTGTTGCTAGGTGAAATAGTGTTTGAGTTATACAGGCTGATGTATATAAAGCTGACACATTTCTTTCATTAATTGTTTCAAAACATGTTATGTAGCGATAACTTATTATACCTAAATTGTAGAAGAATTTTGGGAGATTATTTACCTCTATAGCAAATGTTGAAAATGTCCTCCATCCTGCATAAGGCACAACTCAACACGTCGTTCCATGTTACTGGTCACTCGTTAGAGGACTCTGTTGTCAATAGCTTGAATCTCCTTTTTGCTGTGCTTCAGATCGTCCAATGTCGGGACGTGTGGCGAAAACCCTGTCGTTTAAGTAACCCCATAGAAAGAAGTCCGGTGATGTCAAATCCGGAGATCTCGGTGGCCACAGGTCCCTGGAAATTATTCGGTCGTTAAAGAAACTTGCAATTAGGTTCATGGATGCATTTGATGTATGGCATGTAGCGTCATTTTGCTGAAAATATTCTTGACTCACCTCTACATTGTACTGCATTTTCACGTTGACTACAAGAAAAACATGTCGAAACAGCTGCCAACAATGCAATTAGTAATAAAACATAAACATCTGCGCATCTAGTAACAAGGAATCGAAACTCCAGAACATTCTGCTTAATTTGGTGCTAAAATTGGGTCATTGAATGAATTTCCAACGCAATAATTAAAGAAAGAAATGTGTCAGTTCTACATAAATCGCTATATAATACCAGTCAGTGCGCCACAGGTAGTGAAAAGAGTGAGTACCCTTATAATTAGACCAACACCTTTTTGTTCAATTCTAGCAGTCATCAATTATTTTTTATTTTGTTACAGCAACCTGGGTGGGAGGAAGTTACATCAATGGCACATCTCAGATTATGTTCACAACCGGTCTGGCCTGGTGTCAAGTTCCTATCGGCTATAGCATCAGTCTCATCTTTGGTAAGTATTCTGAAAAAATATGGTATGTTCCATTCACATGACTTTCTCTGCAACAAATTATCGTTAAAAAGCTTATGTTTCTATTTATTTCATGCTAATCGAAATAAAAATGGCAGAAATAGTCTAATTACTTGCTTCCTTGTAAGTAGGAGCGAAATAAGGGAGTACCATACGTTAAAGTGATAGTCAAAAGATGGTTACTATGTGATTTGTTTATATGGAGAGGAGTTGACGAATTCCTGTATGAAAAAGGTAAGTTTTTCAAAGCTGAAATCAAAAACAAGGAATATCTAAAAAACAATCAACTCCACGAAATAAATGTACCTGACATAAATTGGGTGTTTTAACGTCCTCTACATTTTTGTGTGTTAAGTTTTTATCCATCTCTTACGGTTTAGCAGTTATGCAACATTCTGTAAAATTCATCCAGAATAAAGTAGTCTTCAGAGGCTATTCCCAGAAAATTCAAGATATACGTTTTATTACTCAGGTAAATATCTTTAATATACAACATTTTAATCAAAATCGTTAGAGCCATTTTGGAGAAAATCAAAATTTTAGAAAAACTAACATGTAAAGGGTAGTTTAGGGTGGGGGAGTTTTCTCAAAATTTTCGTGTTGCATCCATGGAAGATACTAAACTTCAATACCAAGATTGGTATTTCACCGACTTTTCGTTTTTGAATTATCGTGTTCACAGACACAAGGACACACGGACACACACACACACACACATGCGCGCGGACCTTTTTGTGAAAATACTTTTTATGGATACAGGGACCCTAAAACATAAATTTCCGGTGAAATCTCGGTATCGAATTTTTGGGTGGAGCGCAATACCTTCTCTACACTATTCGTGTAGAGAAAGTAATAAAAATAGTTACGATCCATTTCTAACTAAATGTTTTGGGATTATATAGTTCAGTTTCCTAACAGTTGCAGAGAACAGAAAAGACCCGAAGACGTATTATACAAGCTCCAGGCTTTCGGATGATTCAGCTACTGTACAACTATTATCTTCAAAACGGTCACAAACGTGGACCTTGCCTTGTTTTTATTCTACGGAGGGAATAGCTATTGTTCGTGACTGCGTCTACGGGAAGTGTTTTATTTACCATTAATGTTGTAGTCAAGGTTGAAGCATAAATTACACTACCTTGAAAGAGAATTAATGACACTTATTTTGTCAAAAGTAAATTAGAAAATCACGAGTTTATAACTGGTGCAACGGATCTGGACATGTGAACATCTTAATGAGAGCTAGGAAGCGAGTTGTACTTTCAGATAAGCAGTCCACCAGTCGATTCATGCATGCTGGAAGAGTGCCTGTCACAGTCAATGTCAAATATCTGTCACCTGCACTGTACGGCGCTGCACTGATAAACATGTGTTTTCATATGTATATTCATATCTACAAAACATCTATACAAATGACCTACTATATAAACAATGTCAATCGTCTGCCTCCAGTTCTTCCACACCTGACAGTCCTTCGTCTTCACTCACGTCATTGTCATCATCAACGTTATCGCTACTTGCTGCACCCTTATCCTGGATTAGAATTCTTTCTTTTTGATTTTCTACAATACATTGTACATATGGGGCTAGAGAAAGTAAAAATGCAGAAGCACTTCATAGACCTATTATTTTGTGTTCTCATTCGTTACCATTCTCCACCATTCTTTGTAGATTAGTAGAGTGCGTTTCGTTTTAGCACAACTTTTCCTTGGTTCTGCAATGCTAGATGCGGTTTTCTGTCCAGCACGAATTTTGACACTTTATGAAAAAAATACTACAAATGCCAAAAGTTGAAGTGCGTCCAATTCAGTGACATCACAGCACTTTGTGTTCTCCTTTCTTGACGCTAGATTAATAACACAGACATGAGAACTGATGTCTATAGTAGCAAAAGTAGTCAATAATATTTAAGAAAAGATTTGTTGTTGATAATACAGGGACATTAAATCACGAATTTCTGTATTTAAAACTGTCACGTGTTAACTTACATCCACATTATGTAAAGTAGGTTGTATCTTTATTGTGAAAGTCAGAGTTGTGGAGTTATAAAAACAGGCCTCCTAGCAGAAACAAAGCAAATAATGCTGTTGAACCTGCAATTAATGTCTTAGAGCAAAATATTAAATAGCTTTCAATGTCAGTCAGCTCCTCTATTATAGGAAATAAAACCTGAAGCCTCTCATTCAAAAATACAGGGGTGTATTAAAGGAAATATGTCAGTTATTTAAAATTGTATTTTGATTTCCCCCTTCTTTTATTTATCCATCAAAAAGCATACAGCAGGACTAGACATTTTGGATATTTTAGTATGGTGTTAATTGTATAAAGTGGGGGTAAGTATGGCATGATATGGCTTGGGATGGAACGTCGCTAATCTCCAAGCCATATAAATACCGTAAAGAGCTTAATACGCGGGATGATCAGGGTTACAAACTCTGCAGTGAAAGGAGTATATTTTATTTTGCACAACTAATACGGCCATCTGATAGTAGGTGGATTAGGTTATTTTTCCACATAGTCTCCAAATCGGTTGAGGCACTTTTCGCTTCGAGGTATGAGTTTGAATATTCCCTCCTGGTAAAATTCCTGTCATTGCGTATTCAGCCACGTTGCCTCCTCTTCTGAGGCAAATCACCAGACTCCTAGGTGTTCCTTCAAGTGAGGAAAAAGGTGAGTCGCTTGGAGCGAGATCTGGGCCATAGGAAGGATTAGTCGATGATATCCCAGCGAAACTGCTGATCTTCTGGGCTGTATGAGGTCACCCGTTGTCGTGAAGGAAGATGTTACCCTCGGTGAAGCGTCCTAGGCAATCGTGTCGTGGTCTCGCAGTATCGGTCAGCGGTTACTGTGTGCCCTCTTTCCAAAACCTTACGTGTATTAAACGCCAGTACCTTCCCGGTAGATGGCGCAACCTTAAATTTCTTTGTCTTTGAAAAATAGAAGTGTTTCCACTCCAGTGACGACCACTTACTGCTGGGAGTATGTAGATGTTTCGTCACCAGTTTCAATGCGGTGAAGGAAACTGTTCCCTTCCGTTGCAAAAGTTGCCCCATACGCTTCTCCTTGTGTTGGCTGGACAGATTTCGTGGAACAAACCTTCCGGTACTGCAGAATATTGTGAACAATATTATAAATGCTTTCAGAAAAAATTACCAGTTCTACCGCCATATATTTTAACGGTTATCCTGAATCAGCTCCTCCACGTGAGCTGTGTTCAAAACTGTGTTGCCGTGCTGGGCCGGCCACTATAATCCTCGGTGGTAATGCTTTCTCTACCGGCTGCAAACATTTCAGCACCATTCTGCGACATGCTGGCGAGACATTACAGTCTCTCCACAAACTTCTACCAGCAGACGGTGAATGCTAGCTGCAATTACATGTTTCACCCACAGAAATCGAATAACTGACCAGCAAGATCAGCTTTCAAAGGAGTCGCCATTTGTGTTTAATTTGCAGCAGCACTGTAGGTGGCAGTTGGCTGAAACTCTGCACTGTTGCCAACTGCATGTGTTAGAATTAGCGCCTCTACTAAGTTCGCTGTGAAAGACGAAACATTAAGAGTGTTTCTGATCATCCGTCGTTCAAATAGACAATTGTTATAATTATTGTATGCTCTAAATTGTACTAGGTTTTAAGTTTTGACTGCCAAAGAGATGGTGGGATGGAGAAAAGAGTACTTCTGAATTAAAAGTGCAATAAATTTAATTTCATGGAAGTATTTTATTTTTCAAGAATTGCCTTTTTACTTTCTCTATACGTACTATGTACATAGTGTATAGAGAAAGTATTGCATTCTACCCAAAAATTTGATACCAATATTTCACCGGAAATATATCTTTTGGGTCCCCTGAATACAAAAAAGCATTTTCAGAAAAAGGTCCATGTGTGTGCTTGTGTGTGCCTGTGAACAGCATAGCTCAAAAATGAAAAGATCGTTTAATACCAAACTTGGCATTTAAGATCAGTATCTTCCAAGGATGCGACACAAAGATATTCAAGAAAATCCCCCACCGCCAATTACCCTTTATCTGGAACCTTTTTCAAACATTCTGATTCTCTTAAAAGTAGCTCTAACGATTTTAATTAAAATATCGTATATTAAAGATATTTTCCTGACAAATAAAATGTATATCTTGAATTTTCTGGGAATAGCCTCTGAAGACTACTTTATTCTGGATCAATTTTACGGAATTTTGCATAACTGCTAAACCATAAGAGATGGACAAAAACTCATCACACAAAAACTGTAGAGCACGTCAAAACACACGATTTAAGTTATATACATTTTGTCGTGGAGTTGATCGTTTTTTAGATATTCCTTGTTTTTGATTTCAGCTTTGAAAATCCTATACTTTTCTCAAACAGGAATTTGTCAACTCCTGTCCATAAAAACAAAGGAATTTCAGTCACATAGCAACCAGATTTTGACTGTCACTTTAACCTATGGTACTCCCTTATTTCGCTTCTACTTACAAGGAAGCAAGTAATAAGACTATTTCTGCTAATTTTTTGTCGATTAGCATGAAGTAAATATAAGAATTAGCTTATTAACAGTAATTTTTTACAGAGATGTAGAGAAAATCATGTGAATGGAACACATCAGATTTTTTTAACCTTGTGATTAGTAAGTATATTGAGAAGCCAACATTGAAGTCTATTAGTTACACTGTAAATATTTCTAATACGACAAAATGTCACGTAGTAGTATATTTATGACATTTCGACCCATCTGTTTTCTGTATATTCTTATTTTGACGTGTCAGTTCCCAGGATCATATTACGGTGCGTCGTAATTTCGACCCGCAGGAGTTCTTTAATATGCCAGTAAATCTGCTGTCACGTTTTTTTATTATTATTATTAAATACTCATTTGCATGCCCCGTTACAGCGATAACATTACATGCGTTGAGACATTAGTACACGCTATTAACACACTAGTTTTACATTTGTTTGTCATTATAATATAGTGATAATTATTACAATAAATAATATATAGTAATATACACTTAAATTTTGTTTTAGAAACAAACTCATTGCAGTGAAATGTCATTAAAATAATTTTATATTACTTCATTTGACTGTTTAAATTATTTTTAGAATTACTCTATGCTCAGAATTAGTATATATTAATTATACAATGTATTTATACATCTATTTAGTTTAGATATACATGGATTTAATATATTTATAAAAACTTGGTAAATGGCGGAATATTAGTTGTTGATTACTGACAGGCCAGGCTTCTTATATTCTGAGTAACTTCTTTGATTAATATTGCTCCCTGATGTTCTATGTTTATGCAGTCGTGGTTAACTGTCTGTTGGGCTCTGTTGCATTTTTTTTAATACGGTACCGGAGTCTGATCGGGACTCCGGCACTGTATACCCTACTTTTATTTACCTTTTTTGTTCACCGTGTTTTTCTGTATTATTACTGGATTGCTGTTTTCTTTCTTTTACAACACACACATAAACACAAACATATAACACCCATGCGGGACTCGAACCCACGATCCCCAGTTTTACGAAGCACTAAAGCGGGACGCCTTGGCAAACACGGCCATGGGGACCGGCACATTCGCAAGTTGGAAAACAAAATGGCTGAAATTTCTGGAATTGTTGGGAGATTAATTTTCAATCTTCCTTTAATTAGCGGAAAAAAGGATTTAGTTACTGCTCCATTTGTGGTGCTATTCCATCTACTGCTGTCACTTTTAAACACCGTTAATTAACTATCGGTCGTGGCCAGGTTTCACTCCGCGACCTTGCATCAGAAGACTAGCGCCTAGCCAACATCGATTATTTTCTGTAATGATCTTCACAATCACAGGGATGTTTTGTTATTTGATATTTCATTACTTTAGCAACAATATGCTTATATTTATCTCATCTCGTACTATGTTTAATAAAATTAAAGATAGAAACCATCCTAGCTTACGCCGGTTTAAACTACTGATTGGTCATATCGGACGATGAATGAAATCAGTGATTTCTTTTTTAACGCCCGCTTTTACTGCAATGGCACCGCAGGCGAAGACACTGATGATACATGAAGATGGAGCCCCGGTGGAATGTGATGGCGCGGGAAATCGGAGAACCCGGAGGAAACCCACCCTGCGCTGCTTTGTCCACCACAAATATCACATGCGGTCGCTTGGGATCGAACCCGGACCGTATAGGTGAGATCAGTGAAATGATTTTCAGAAATTTTGAGGTCTATGGAGCTTAAAGTTACTCGGCATTCGTCCTCTCAGGATAAGGGGAAACTTCGGAAGAAAAAAAAAACTTATCTGGAAAACATATCCGGATAACTCGCCCAGACGAGATTCGAACTCGGCACCTCCCACGCTGCTTCTCCAACTTCAGAAGTGGTCTAAACATTGTTGATCACATTGCTTCGACAATATCGGCCATGAAACATGTAATCGATAGTCAGCTGTTTAACAACTGCTATCCATTGCCACTTCCTTAAATACGGTAAAACTTTGCTGAATTAGAAAAGCAGCATGCTATGTTAGAAAAAAATCTGATGTGCTCCATTCATATAACTTTCTCTACATCTCTGTAACAAATTATTGTTAAAAAGCTTATGCTTCTATTTACTTCATACTAATCCAGAAAAAAATTAGCAGAAATAGTCTTATTACTTGCTTCCTTGTAAGTACAAGCGAAATAAGGGAGTACCTTAGGTTAAAGTGATAGTCAAAAGCTGGTTGCTATGTGATTGAAGTTTCTTTGTTTGTATGGACAGGAGTTGACAAATATTCTTGAATGAGAAAAGTATAAGTTTCTTAAAGCTGAAACAAAAACAAGGAATCAATTCCACGAAAAAATGTATACAACATAAATTGTGTGTTTTAATTGCTCTACATTTTTTTGTTAAGTACGTTTTTGTCTATCTTTTATAGTTTAACAGTTATGCAAAATTTCATAAAGCTCATCCAGAATAAAGCAGCCTTCAAAGGCTATTCCCAGAAAATTCAAAATATACATTTTATTTGTCAGATAAATATCTTCAATATACGAAATTTTAATCAAAATCGTTAGAGCCATTTTTGAGGAAATCAAAATTTTCGATAAAAGTTCCATGTAAAGGGTAGTTGGGGTGGGGGGATTTTTCTCAAAATCTTCGTGTCGCATCCCTTGGTTTTTTACCGACTTTTCGTTTTTGAGTGTCTTGTTCACGGACACACGGACACACACACACACACACACACACACACACACACACACACACACACCTTTTACTTAAAACATTTTTTTTGATACATGGGACCCTAAAACGTATATTTCCAGTGAAATCTTGGTAGACAAAGTAATATGCTGAAACTCATAAATTCGTCAAAATAGCACTACTTTCTAAAAGGCAAAGTTAGTATTCACACAATAATTTATAAATACATTCGAATGTAAAGTGAAATACTGCCAACCCTAATTAATTTTTTCAATGCAGTCAGCACATTATATGGAAATAGGATATGTTTTCATGTGTATGTTCATACCCGTTTGAACACCTGTGTATATATCTTAAAGTTATCACTGCGTAACCGTGAAAAAAGAAAAATCAAGGTATAATTTTCAACAAAAATAGCATATTAAATGCAACATTGTGTTGTGAAACCTACAATAAAATATGGGAACGCCTGTGTAGTACTAAAACAGTTCAACTCTTGTCTATGAAATACTCTAGGATACATTTGATTAATACAAAGGTATTTACACAACTAAGGATTCTTTGCCATAAACTCAATAATTTACATACTTGCAAGATGAAGATCCTTCCGTGTCGCCAACAAAACAGCTGCAACCACGGCATGCATGTTTCAGGAGCAATTGCTGGTACTGATGTCAACCGAGCGCATTGAATGTCGCAAACACCAGGCGACTCAACAGCGCTAATTTCACATGTGCAGATAACCCTTCTTGCATTATAAGAAATGCAGAACTCCTGCAAGTAAACTCCTGCAAGTGGCGGTGTAAGCGAGAGCAACCTTCGTTCTTCTCCTCTTGCAAACGGTGAAGGAATCGCGCTCATTGAAAGATAATTTCCAGATTTTTACCTACTAGAGTTCGTGATGATATACAAGAACAGCATAAAACACAGGAAATGTTGCTAACATGCTTAATAATCATCATAAAACAACAATAATTATAATACAGCGAAATTAAATGCGCCCTCGAGTTTGCATAGTTATTGTTATGACGCTTTCATGTTTTGTTTTACTCTACTTATGCATATCGTGCGTAATGATGAGGGCGCAGGACCGAAGCCTCCCGTACCCAAGTAAGCTTAGCAGGTAACAACCCCTAGCCTCCCGGTGTAATTAGCCAGCAGGTAGGGTGGAATGGGTATGCCTAATTTTGTCCTTGATTTCTTTCAGTGCATGGTAAATTATTTCACAGTTAACATGTTTTCCGACGAGACTGGAATTACGGTGAGTTGGACAGGAAGGAAAAGTCTACTTCGGAAGGGTTACACTTTCGGATTCCAGAAGTGTTTAAAAAGTGGGGTAGCGCGATGGGCGTGCAATGTTAAAAGTTGCAAAAGTTTTATTAAAACCTTTTCCATAGAAGAAATAGAGGTCCTGGATATTCAAGAGGACCATAACCACGCGGCACCACCTAGTGACAAATGTCAGAGATAGAAAGTACTTTGTGATCTGAAGACAAAGCTACGGAAGATATACGTGAAAGGCCATCAAAACCAATATACCAGCAACTGAAGAGAGAAAACACGGAAGAAGTAACCATTGGAGTTGTCCACAGTTTACGTAAGTCCATAGACAAAGCTAGACGGAAAAGTCTGCCAAAATTGCCCACAAGTATAGAGGAGGTTCATGATGTTCTGAACACATTAAATGTGAAAAATGTAGATAGAGCCGAGATGTTGCCACACAACGATGCTGCGAAGAACGTTGTAATATTTTGTGAATCCGGAAACCTCAGAGTACTCAGTCAATGTCACCCAATATATGTTGAAGGTTTTTTACCCAGCATTTACAATCCATGGGCTCGTTAATGGTCATTACATTCCAATGGTATTTTCTTTGTTGAAGGACAAGAAAATTTCATCATATCAGCACGTATTTCCAACAGTTGCTGATAAATGTAATAAGCTAGGTCTTAAATTCTCTCTGACAACAATGTTTTCTGGCTTTGAAGAAAGCATCATGAGTGCTGGAAGAGAAGTTTGGTCTGATGTTAAAATCCAAGAATGTAAATTTCATCTAACACAAAGCTGGTGACGAAAGATACAAAATTTGGTACTTGCTCATGACTACTATTCCAGAAATGAAACCGGAACATTTCTGAACTACATATTTGGTTTGTCAATGCTGGACCCTGATATGGCTGGTGACTTTTGCTGAAGACTTCATGGCAGTGATGCCAGTCTCGAAAAACTGCAGTGGAAATTTATATCGACGAAAATGCACTCTTTCCTCCTTCAATTTGTGCAGAACTAAGCTGCAATAGACAGAGAACTACCACGCTTGCGAAAGTTTCCACAACAAACAAAACAATCAATTTTACTCCTGCAGCCCAGATCAGTATAGATTTCTTGAAGTACTGAAGCAAATTCAGCTGGATACTAAAATTGCAATTAATTCATCAACAAATAAAAAAAGAAAGGTCTTAACCACACTTGCAACTCATGATGCAGCAAGTAGAGCATTTCAAAGCTGGAAAAATTTCAAGAATGGAATACGTGAAGTCGATTTCTTATAGAACCAAACCTGGAAATACATGGAAATAAAATATAAAAGGAAAAATACCGCTTGTTTTAAAGTCGATAATACATATCTCTGTATGATATAGGTTTAGAATGTCAAAATATCTAAGCATCTAAATGCGGATCCATTGTGAATATCTTACAGAAAATAAAGAAATTGTGCCGAAGCTGATAAATGTGGAATCTTTTGGGGTACGAGCCAGTCCGCCTCCTCGCGGTGCACCCTGTGTAACCTAAACGAACTGCAACAACCACACCACTAATTCAAATTTAAGCATTAGAGGTTCATTTTCTTTTGGTACTAGAGTCCTGTTTCTTTGTTATTAATCATAAACGCAAAAAAAATGTAACATCTTCCACTAGAAGTAATGCTTCATCAAACACTATAAACACAAAACTGCAACTGTTACCTGTTTCGACCGGGAGGCTACCTGCTTTGGGGAGACTTGGGGGCTATGTCATTAGGGACCGGAAGGCTTCGGGCTATTTTCCTGACCGCGGGAGGCGTCGGTCCTGCACTCGATAATGCTGATGATGATGATGATAATAATAATAAGGAGAAGAAGAAGAAGAAGAAGAAGAAGAAGAAGAAGAAGAAGAAGCGGTTTCTGAGTTGATACATAACTGTGGATGAATCATGGATACATTACTACACCCAGAGAAAAAAGTACAGTCGAAACACTGGATTTTTAAAGGCAAACCTAATAGTGAGTACACCATTTACTCTCGTGCATGGTTTATTATTATTATTATTATTATTATTATTATTATTATTATTATTATTATTATTATTATTATTATTATTATTATTATTATTATTATTATTTTATTGTGTTTTTATTATGCATGTTTTTATTAATGTTTTGATTTAATCCTACAGTTGGTGTAGTCTCTAATGCTAAATTAGAACAGCGTATACACAATTACAAAACTAGCTATGGGCAAATATTGGTGGATGAAATAAAGATTTTTTTTAATTACTTGTTAACCTAAAAACTGGCGTTATTATCTCAAAAATAAAGGTTGTATTACTGAAGTGGAAAGCATGATAACAACCTTCTCCGGATGTTTATTTGTTCTTGTATATCACGGAATCTATGACTGAATTCGCCTGCAATGCCACAAGTAGTAAAAGTGGGCGTTAAATACTATCGAAAGAAATGTACCTGAATCAAGTCTGGGAATTGCCTCTCAACGAGCGCGATTCCTTCACTGTTTGCACTATGCAAGAGAAGAAGAACGAAGGTTGTACCGCCACTCAAAGATGTTTACTTAGTATTACCCCGTGTAGTTCTGCAACTCTTATAAGGCACAAAGGGATAACACGAATTATAATTGCATCTGAAGACGTGATCCATTCATGCACAATTCCTCGTCTTGGGAAAAAGCTGATGCTACCCCAGGACGATTAAATCAAGCAACCTTTTGATTTAATCGTCCTGAGGTATTTTATGGACAATGTTCAGAAATCTGCGGTGCCAACCACAGATTTGTACCTATTGTCGATTCAAATGAAAATCTTAATTTTAGGTTTAACCTGTTTACTCTTCCTAGGTACATCTTCCGATACACCTGCACAGGTGAAATATGCCGCTGTTGGGTCACCTGGTATAATCAAGGGGAGATGTGTCACAGTTTGCTCTTGGTGAATTCCAATAGCTTACGAACTGTAATATGTGAAGAAGTGTGGAACTCAGTTTTATTCTCAAATTGTTGGGTGAGGGTTCCCTTCTACTCAATTACATACATGTGATTGTTGCAGGTGTGCTGATGTTTGTACGACCAATGAGAGAGGCTAACTACATTACTATGCTCGACCCATTTCAAATCAAATACGGATCTCGAATAGGCAGTCTCATGTTCATCCCAGCATTAATGGGAGATATATTTTGGATCGCCTCTATTCTTGATGCGCTTGGTGAGTACGTACCGTTCTTAATAGTTGAGTAGAATTGGAAGTGCCCATAGCAACACAATGCTTTTTACTTTCTCAAAAATAACTCTACATTTTTCGCTTATAATATTTCATGTTTAATATGCTTTAATGATTAAAAAGGCGTGTATCTAATTTTCTAAAACAGTTGTATATAATTTTAGCACAGGTCAACCAAGAGACAGATATTACACAAAAAATGTAGATCTCGTCGCAACATAAAATGTATTTCATAAATATTTTATAGCACCAAGCATTTTCAACATTATGTTATTATTGTTTTGAATTTAAAAAAAGTCATACTTATATGTTGTGCTGATTCGTAAGTAGATTAATAGGCCAGATTAAAAGCAAGGCGAAAGTGCGTATTCGTGGAAGATATAGGGAATGCGAAGAGAAGAGATTAAGAGAGGGATGCTGCAGATGTGAGAAGAGGGCCAATGAAAAATATAATATTCATATGATGAGTGCATCTAAACCAGGCCTGGGGAAGTGTTACTCAATGGCGAACGGTCGCTCAAGGTTTTGCGCCGATGAGAGAGAGAGAGAGAGAGAGAGAGAGAGAGAGAGAGTGTAAAGGTCGGGAGGGGTGGGGACGATACAAACAACCAAGTTCAGTGATGTACCATTCACAATGAGTGGAGAACGTGTTACGTCAACTTTTAATCCTGAATGGGAAGAAAAGTATTTCGCCATCTCCGAAGATGAAAAAGCACGTTGTTTGGTTTGGAGTGCAACAGTAACATGTCCTTCACATTGTAATCTTACGAGGCATTTTATAAATGCACATGCGCAAGAATATGGCGAAGAGAATTTTATAGGTTTGGCTGGTGAAAACATTTTGGATCGCCTTGAGAAAAATTTACAAGCCAAAAGTGTGAGTACTAATAGGACGACATTGACCGGCAAAGCATAGTTCGCGACAGTTTTAAAATTACAAACAGAATTTCCAAATCCTGTAAACCTCTCTCTGAAGGAGAGCATAAAGGAATGTTTAATAACTGCTGCTGAAGAAATTTGCCCTGATTTAGTGAATTCCTTTAAAGCTCTTAGTTTATCTCGTCGAACAGTCGCCTAGTGAATTGCAAAAATTGCTTGCAATTTGGAGAAACAACTGAAAACGAAAATGGGTAAGTTAGGGTACTGCTCATTAGCATTAGACGAGTGCAGTGACAGGAAACACCCAGCTGTTTTCTTAAGGGGAGTTGATGAACACTTCAACATCAGTGGTGCATTTCTAGACTGCATCGTTAAAGGACCGGACTACAGGAGAGAATATGCTTAACACTGTGTTACAGATAATAGAAATGTTTAATCTTCCATTGAAAAACTAGTTGGTGTTGCCAACGGCGGAGCGTTTGTCGTTGTTTGTAGGACTTCGAGGTGTCCTTGCAGAAAATGGAATAAACCCAGACAGCATATACTACATGACCATTACTTTTTTCATCGCGAGGCATTGTGTGCGAAATCAGCAACGTTGGATACAGTAATGTCAGTTGCTGTGTGAATTGTCAATACTATTCACTACGTCATAGACAGCTCCAAGAAATTCTAAAATATATAAATTCTGGTTATCTATATCTGCCGTATCATTCTCAAATTAGATGGCTAAGTAGATGCAACCTGCTTAAGCGAGTTTTCTCGTTACGGTGCGAAATACACATTTTCCTAAAACACCAGAAAATAGAGTTTAGAGAACCAGCACCAAAGACTGGTTTGTGGTTTGTGATTTGGCAGTTTTGAGTGATATAATATTATATTCAAATATACTGAATACCAAGCAACAAGGAGAAGAAGTTTAATCATAACAATGATTGATGGCCTAAAGGCTTTCATGGAGAAATTGCGAATCTGGATATATCAAACATAGCACACTGATTTATATCATTTTCCAAATTTGAAATCAGTATTTATTAAAGGTTCGTCTGAAGTATTAAAGACATTTTAGAAGACTTATTGGAAGAATTTCAAATCTGATTTGATGATCTGAAGACCATGGACACAGGATGTGGATTGTTTAACAACCCATTTTCATTCAATGTTAACGATGCACCTCATTCTTTGCAGATGGAATTAATCGACCTCCAAAACAATACACCTCTGCGTACCTTAGGACTGTTGGAGTGCAGTTGTTTCGTAAACTGCCCAAAGTGAAGTTTCCAAATTTGTGTCTCTTTGGCAGTCGTATTGTAGCTATATTTGGTACAACGTATTGTTGTGAGCAGTTTTTCAGCAGATGTCAAAGCTGTTTCACGTAGTAGTTTAAGTGATGAGAATTTAGTGCACATGTTGCGATTACAATGCTTCAGTTTAGAGCCAGAATATGACGAATAATGAAGCAAGTTTCAACAGTGAGTTCAGCTGAACTACACAGTAAACAGCCCTTCCGGTTTACATGCTTTACGAAATGTTTTAGTTTGATGCATATTAGTAGGCTTCCAAGTCATACAAGTCTAAATAGTGTTGTAAAATTTGAAAATGAAGCACTACAACACTTATGTAAATATTGTATAGAATTTACTTCTGAGTTTGTAATAAATTACAATTTAGCATCACGTGTACGCCACGATGTGTGTCCTTATTGCACGAAGGTAGTTCCGATGAGAAACCGGTTTTCGCTCACGCTAATTCACGAGTTCCCCAGGCCTGATCTAAGCTATTCGGTCTGACTACTCAACCTAATCTAGCGTAGCTTACACTGATCTGACAACAATCTAACTTATCATCTAAACAAACCTGACACCATTTGTCTTCAACCTAACCTAGAATCATTAATAGGATTTTAATAATGGGTGGGAACGGTGATACATCATGACTCTATTATAGCTAAAGCTCCCCCCCCCCCACCCGGGAGGCATATATGAAAAGAAGAACCCGTTGGAGACTTCAGGCTGCAGGCAGACAGGCTACAGAAGACGCCAAGACAGCTCTCTCCCTCCCTCCCTCTCTCTCTCTCTCTCTCTCTCTCACTCTCTCAGGCTACTAACTAATTTAACACAGAGCTGCATTACTTTTTGTTTTCTTATTATGGATTGTTTAGCTTTTTCAAAACATTTTAGGGATATTTTGTGTCAGTTCATAGTAGTTTTAGGTCCTTTCGATTTATGTAGAGCCAATTTGTATTTTAATAAGCTTATATAAGTTTTATTTCGGCTTTACTGATGGCTCTCCTCTTTTATCTGAGGTACAGGCTATTACGAGAAAGTACTACAAGTGATAGGTTTTCCACTTTTCTCAGTTGCTGCTTTCTTCATCGCGTGCATCAGAGTTGATCTAGGCTAAAGCCTATGAGCCCGCACTACAAAAAGACACATACCTTAAGAAGTGTTTAAACGTTTTAATTGAATATATTAAACTAAAGGAGTCTTTCATTAAATATCGTGCGGTTATGTGTTGACAGCACTGTTGGACCTACGTGTGGTAAGCTCCTCAATTTTCTGAGAAGGTTTGGATTCTTTCGTTCTTGAATTTCAAACTGGATAAAATGTTCACTACTAAAGAATTGTGGATCTAAAGGATGCATGCCTGTCAGCTTTGTGTAAGGTAGCAACTTCAGCATATGCTTTACAAAAAAGCCCTGCAATTACTTCAGCCCTAATGATTTTCTGTAGAGTAACTTTCACTACATTTAACATTGTCGATGAAATACTATCTGCAGTTACCCATAGAGAGTAATGTCCAGAGGCTGAAGCCTATTAGACGTGCGTGGAGGAAAACAAACAATAATGCCGTTGCTTTTGAAGACGTCGAAAGCTTCCATAGTAATATGGCTGCCATGGTTATCCAATAACAGCAGTGCTAGTTTTTCTTTGTGAGGCTTTACATTTGTGACAAAATGTTCCAACCAAACTATGAAATTATATCTTTTGACAATCCATTTTTCCAATTCCGGTATATTGCATCCGGAGGTCTACCTTTCTCCAAAGCGGGGTTCATTCTCTGCCGTGGGAATATGAACATGGGTGGAACATAATTACCTGAAGCTCTCATTGCGAATATCGTTCTATTCTTACATTTTCTCAAGAAAGTACCGGAAATTGATCATTTAAAAATCCTGTATAAAAGGGGATTCGAAATTATTGTTGTCGTTAAGTTGCTACAACTTTCCTCTATACCCACGCGGAGTTTGATCGTCATTTGTCATCTTGTTTGTTTACAGTACCCCATTTTGTTAGTTCATCTCAAAGGTGATTTGCGCATTTTACGTTGGATACAAATATTGAACAAAGAATCTGTCTCAAATTTTGCACTGCAAATGGTATTTCGTGTGCCGAATCGCTAAAAATGTTACAGAGGGCTTACGGTGAATCGACTTTATCAAAAACACGTGCATATGAATGGTACAGTGCATTCAAAAGTGGTCGAGATGTGGTGGAAGATTTGCCTCGCTCTGGTCGGCCATCAACGGTTTGAACTGAACTAAACATCGCTAAAGTGAAGAAAATGGTGTCTGAAAATCGTCATTTAGGTCTGAGAGGGATTGCCGCTGAACTTTCTGTGTCTCACGAATCGATTCGTACCATTTTAAAGGATTGTTTGGGCACGACACGCGTTCAGCTTGGTTAGTCACGAATCGATTCGTACCATTTTAAACGATTGTTTGGGCATGACACGCGTTGCAACTTGGTTAGTTCCGAAAGACTTGAATTTTCTACAAAAACTCAATCGCATAAGGATTGCTGAAGAACGAGCCAGTTCCGACCCCACATTCATGAAACGCATTGTAACTGGTGATGAGACGTGGGTTTACGAGTTTGACACTCAAACCACTAACAAGCTTCCGAATGGCGCCTTCCAACTGAACCGAAACCTAAAAGGGCACGTCAAACTCGATCAAAACTGAGGGTCATGTTGGCAGTTTTTTTCGATTGTCGCGGTGTCGTGCACTCAGAGTTCTTGGCAGAAGGTCAGATGGTAAATAAAGACTATTATCTGAGCGTTATGCGGCGTTTGAGAGAAGAAATAGGGCGAAAAAGGCCAGATTTGTGGAACGACAACTCATGGATTCTGCACCACGATAACGCTCCAGCTCACAAGGCTATTATTGTGAACGAATTTCTGGCCAAAAACTCAACAAATTTCATCGAACAACCACCGTATTCACCTGATCTGGCTCCTGCTGATTTGTTTCTCTTTCCAAAACTCAAGTTACCACTTCGAGGCACCCTTTTCAGACGATAGAAGACATAAAGGAAAAATTTGCGGCGACAATTGACATCTATTCCTAAAAGTGCCCTACAAAAAAATGTTTTGATGATTAGATTATTCGTTCGTATAAATGTATAATTTTAGAAGGGGCCTACTTTGAAGGCGATAAAATAAAATTGGATGATTAATTCATTTTTTGTGATTTATTGGCAAATTTCCGGAACTTTCTTGACACAGTAGTACTTCGCTCCTTACCCTATTCTGTCTCTTTGGAACTAAGATCTTCCTGGGTTTTCGTACTGTACCTGTGCCAGTTTCATCTGCATTGCCGGTGAGTTAAGGGTAATGGCGGTCAGGTTACCCCAGCATGCACAATTTGCTTTAATAATGCGTCAGTACAAACATATTAATTAAAGCTAATTCTCATTATTATTAATAATGAATTTTTCGGAAAACCCTAAAAACATATATAATTGATTTAATACAATGTAATGACCCTGTGCTGTTCTTAAAGCAAAAATCACATAAAAAATGTATCGAACATATTTTGTTCGTTGCTGCTCACAACATTAACAAGGAGATGGTGACTATGGCTAGACATTTTTCAAGCATGCATGTACAGACCAGTACACCACTGCGGCGACGGCAATCCAGATAATTACATGACCCACTATTTGGGACTAACCATCAGTGGCGGCTCGTGGATTAAAAATTTAGGTGTTCACAAAGTCAGCAATTTACCACCGCCGCAGCCGCTGCCGCTATTGGTACCCCCGTCAACGCAACATCAAATCTAGTAATATTAGAAACAATGATAGTGCCTAATAACAAGAATTATAAATTTGTTACACAAATCCTCACCCACCCAGTATTGTAAAGATGTTAAATGTCTTAGTCTCCGAAAGTTAACAGCAATATGAGATGATGAAGGGGTGAACTCCTTTGATGCAGTTCATTTGAAGAATGGTATTTACAGTGAATAATATTTACATTGTTTAAATTACGCAATTAACACCAAATTTATTTGTACAGAAATTCCACGCGCCGGTTTTTCAAATGTGCAAATTTTTCTATCACTCGGTGATTAAAGCATTTTTTACTGTTGACCAGTTTCTTCTCAACAGCAAGCATTGCCAGTGCTGAAAGTCGGTGCTCACCCATCGTACTCCTAGTAAAGGTTTTAGTTCTTTTTATTGTGGAAAAGCATATTTCTGGTTCTGATGTAGTCATTGTCGTAATGATAACAGTCTACAGTAGCTCGGTTAGTTGCGGAAAAGTTCCTTCGTTGAGGTTGTTTTCTGTTTTGAACTGCTTAACTCTCTCTTAAGCTTAACTCTCGCATAATATGCAAATTACTAAGAAAAATAACGCCTCACTGCAGTTGCACTTCCGGATAGTTTCAACTAAATCTCAAAGATAGCAGCACCTCCCGCTGATAAACAGAACCCTGGAGGTGTTAATGTGCACGGTCGCATTGTGCTCATTTCTGGCTTTAAAATTCCAAGCTGGTTTGTTGCCCGCGCAAGCGCAGAGCTGCTGAACGTTAGTAATACGCTAGCACACGAGGCCTGTGCTACAAGCGTTGTTGTTACATGCTCAGGTTCTCGGCTGTATTCAATCTAAGAGTAGAGCGCGGTATATTTAAACAAGTGGCACCGGATAACGCATTTTATTAAATGTTTCCTGAAAGAGAAAAAGGAGATCCACTAAGAAATTTTGGAGGTTCACGTGCTCTTGTGCTCCTACACAGCAGCCGCCGCTGCTAACCATGCCTTCCCTAAATAATGTTGCAGTCATTTCGACTGCAGTCCAGTGAAAGTGGCCTGGATAAATCGACATTCTATTCATATGACTTCTCTAGCTGTACAACAAATTTATCTTACAAAAGTTTATTCTTTTATCTGCATCATGCTAATCGAGATAAACAGTAGCAGAAATTGTCTTATTACTCATTTCCTTGTAAGTACAAGGGAATACATTAGACTAAAAAGTGGTAATCAAATCTTTTAAAAGCTATCGCTATGTGAAACAGTTAAAATTCAGTTCTCTTTTCCTTCTCAGGAGTAAAACAAAAAATATGAAACAAAAGTTTATTTCCCACTTGAGAAAAGTTTAAGTAGTTTACAAATAGTGCCCTTGTTTCGAATTCTGTCTCTAAAATTTTTTTTACAAAATTCATGGATTCCTCCATGTTAAAGATAATGCCAGCATTGAAAAAGAAGATAAAGTTTATAAGGTTCAGTCATTAATTTCAGATCTATATAAGAAATTTCAAGACTACATAGAGCCTCTAGGATCAAACTTCTCCTTGGATGAGACCACGGAGCCTTATTATCACCACCGCTTTATGAAACACTCATAACTAGCAAATTGTTTCACTATGGTTTCAAATGGTGGCATTAGCTACATCTAATGGATATCTCATGAAATTTGAGCCATATGTTGGAGCTAGTCAAAGATATCCCCAGAAACCATTGAGGCATTCTGTGGTTGAAAAATTTTCAGAACAGCACAGTGTACATTGATAATTATTTTAACTCTTAGTCGTAGTTCCTACTTCAAATGAAATCAAATACATAGGAATCCTGAGAAATAACCGCTTGGAAAATGCACCCATGCCAGATATAAAGAAGGCACCAAGAGGTGCCAGTCATGTGTTACATGATACAGCAAATTTTAATCACAAGTTTGTTTGGGTCTAGTGGAGCAACTGTTTCAACAGGAGGTGGAGAAAATTTCGCAAACTTTCCCACTTGCCTTTCTGTAAGCTTGCGAGTGCGTATGTCAGCCTGTGCTGCTATTGAATTACAAAGCCCTTTCCAGTCAGAAGGATTGAATTTTGGAGCCAGTTCCAAGTGCAGAGAAAGTAAGGATTCACTCACCTTAATCAGTTCACGTCTCGTGAATTGGATTCTTCCCTTACCAGTGACATTCTGGTGGGTCTGAGGATCTTCATAACTTCTGCCGAATGCAGTGACTGTCTTAAACGCAGAAATGCAGTATAGTTTCTGTGTCACGGCACCTCAACAAGAATGCGAGGGAACACAGAATGCTTGCTCTCTTCTTTTGCAGACGTTTGAATAAGCAAAATCTACGATATAAAATCTCCCCGTAGAGGTATGTAGTCAAGGACTTGAAACTTTATTGGTGATTTCTTTTCGGGACGTCAGCCAGGTAAGTGTTGGATTAACTGCCAAGCTTTCAATGATATACTCTGTCACCATCATCAGAATTGGAGAGAAGTTGCTGTGCCGGAGGGGGAGGCTGAAGGACCGCCTCGCTCGCTGCCATTGGTCGGCACTGGCCGATAGGGGTTGAGGAGGATAGGACAAGTGGTTATCAATTATAGTTAGCTATGTTTTGCTTATTTGCAGACCTCCATCTTTGTTAAAATAGCCAATTTTTATATGCAAGAGTTTGAACACCTGGATCTTGAAAATGCTTCTCTTTCATCAGCGTATTTCTTTTGTTATGCGGATGACGCATTTGTAGTTTGGCCACATGGAAAAACACTTTGTCTTCCTGAACTATTTAAACTGTGTTTCAAGTTCATAATGGAGATAAAGAAGAGCAACCGTTTGCCGTTTCTCGATTTACTCATCTACAAAAAGGAAAATGATCATCTAGGACACAAAGTGTACATAAAACCCGCGCATACCAACCTATACCCCAACAACACAACCTGCCACAGAAACACACAGTACTTTCTATACTTATACACTGAACGACCTTCCAGAAGAAATCCAGCACCTACGCAAAGTCTTTACACAGAACCAGTATACCATCCGAGATATCAACAAAGCATTCAGGAAACTCCACCACAAACCAAACGCCAGTACAGAGGGGGAAAAAAGCTTAGCTTCAGTCATTATTCCCTTCGTGGGTGCAGTGTCCCACAAAATAGCAAGAATATTGCCTAAACGCAGCATCAGAACAGTTTTTGAGCCCCCTACCAACATCAAACAACTCTGGGCTTCCACACTGCCGGAATTTACAAAATACCGTACGAATGTGGAAAAGTTTACATGGACCAGACGGGCGGGACTTTGGGAAAGCGCATCAAAGAACACCAACGCTGCTGCAGATTGGGCTACCCAAAAAAATCTGCGGTGGCACAACATACTTATGATACTAGCCAAATGATCAATTTTTCATCTACAAAAATAATAGAAAAATATACCGGATATTTTGACAAACAGATAAAAGAAGCAATGTACATAAAGACAAACAAAAATAATGTTAACAAAGACGAAGGTCTGCAAATAAACAAAACATGGCTATCTATAATTTATAACCGCTTGTCCCATCGTCCTCAACATCCATTGCCCAGTGCCGACCAGTGACAGCGCGCTAGGCGGTCCTTCAGTCTTCCCCTCCAAGTATAAATACCACCGCCAGAACTTCTCTCCAATCTCCAGTTCCCTGATGATGGTGACAGAGTTCGCCGTTTAAAGCTTGGAAATTAATCCTACACTTGCCTGGCTGACGTCCCGAGAAGAAATCATTAATACCTAACCTTTCTCAAACTGGACCATGCAAAGCAAGCCGAACTTCAATTGTTACACATAGTTATTGGCTTTTAAAAGATCTGGCAATCACTCTAGTATTCCTTTATTTTTCGGGTGTAAAAATCCTTAGCGTGGCTTCCTTCGGAAGCGAAGTAAAGCCGTTGGTTTCGTGTCGTAGATTTATGGCACGTAAAAGAACCTCAAGCTTGATAAAAGAGGCCTCTGAGCAACATTAAGCGGTCTTTCTCGGCCAGTATTGAATGGGACGCTGAGAATCACAGCAATTAAAGAGCGTCCATAAATAAAACTACATATCCATTTCCCTTCTACTTACTAGGAAGTAAGTAATAAGATCAATTTTGGTAGTGATTTTTCGATAAGCATGACGTAGATGAAAGCATAATCTTTTGTACGAATAGCTTGCATTTGGAACGGCTAGAGAAAATTATGTGAAAGGAACACATCGGATGTTTAGCTATGCTGCACACACGCACACACACACACACATGGCCATTTTTCTATTTTTTTTACTTCATAGAGAAAGTAATAAATATTATTGAGTTATCATGGGATTGTAATATGTCAGCTTTTTTTATACCTTACATATTCTGTGCAGGTTCATCACTGACTGTGATCCTGGATGTTAACAAGACATTGGCTGTTATAGTGAGCACTGCATTTGCTGCCGCCTATACTATGGTTGGAGGCTTCTACAGTGTCTCTTATACAGATGCTGTACAATTGATACTGATTGTGTTTGGCTTGGTAAGAAACAC
Organism: Hymenopus coronatus; assembly: GCA_030762935.1. NCBI lineage: Eukaryota > Metazoa > Arthropoda > Insecta > Mantodea > Hymenopodidae > Hymenopus > Hymenopus coronatus. The sequence continues at coordinate 123,652,242 of CM060894.1, read as the reverse complement.
TTTAATGTTTTATGCGCCAATTACGTGACTTTAAGAACTTTCTATGTTTGTCTATCATGTGAAGGTAAAAGATATAGCACTGCAATGAATAGAAGAATAGAAATGGCTGGGATAGGTAAAGAAAAGAGAAGAAGGAAAAGAAAATTCTGGAATATGAAGCCAATTATATGTGTACACATAACACTAATATGTGTTTCAAAAAATAATAAAATAAGAAAGTCTTTTGAGGCTTAAATAAATGCTGTAGAAGCTGTGTTAATTAATACATTGTAAAGGAAATAAATATTATTTTAATTTTATATAAGGATGCTGTTTATCTAACAGTCTATCTTTTATATAGACAGGAAGGAAGTTTATTAAATTCCTTGTAATATGTAATACATAAAAGCATTACAAACAAAATGTATAATAGTACCTAATTTATTTCCCTTGATGAGCAATGTTTCAGAATTATACTATTGTTTTATGAGAGTGTATTAGGATAATATTTTATAATTTTAAGGTGATTAGAACAATCTACTTTAAAACAATTTCTGCAGTGATAATGCTACAGAAAACCCAATTTTGGAATAAACCTTTGAAAGCATTTTCAAATTTCACCTGACATTGGAAGTAGGGGGCGGTAGAATTCCGGTACATTCCAAACAGATCAAAGTAAATCAGGTGTCCATGTTTTTTTTGTTTTAACATTCCACTTAACCAAAATAAATAAAAAAAGGAAATTTTATATTGGTATATAAATGAATAGCAATTGAGGAAATGAATCTGAACAGTATAACAGAAAAGGAATGCCCTTGGCTTTCAATAAACATTCCCTGGTGTTTCAACACATCATGTGAATTCCTGAAGTTTTAACTATGAAAATAAACAAATTCCCCTTCATACATCTGAATGTCATGGAGTATAGTAGCAGTGATCCCAAAAGACTCCGAAGTTCCAGGGGTTTAATTGTCATGGGTTTAATTATGTTTTTCATACTAACCTCAGCATTAATATTAGCATTATCCTAAAAAGGCTTAGTGAGTGTTGGGCTGACTCAGCAGAAACCAAACAGCTTCACACAAAAGACTAAGACATGAGAAATTTGTTCTTCAACAGGCCAGCAGCAAATCAACTTATCTAGTATCTGGTCCAAAGCTTTCACTTCCTTTTCTCTCTAAGATAAAATTAAAATATTACTATGAGAAAAATATAAATTCCAAAATTAAATTGTCACAATAAATTTGCAATAAGTTAATATGACTGCCATGCCTCCTTTACTTGCTTTCTGCTTTTACTTATTAAAAATAAGTAAAATAATATCAAGCCATGTATCCACAAAGGCCAATAACTTTTGAACCAGAAAGATAAGATTGTTTACCTGCAATGTTTAAAACATTATTGTCGACTTTTTTGTCATCATTGTTGTTATTGTATAATGTGATGATGATAGTAATAATAAGTGTTATTATAATTATTATTAAAGTATTTTTATGTTGTCTATTACTACATATTCATAAAATCAAGAAGAGATAACATTTATAGTATACGTGTTGCTTGATGTTCTTTAATATACAAGTGAAGCAAACCTGTTGCAGATTTTGTCAGTTCCATTTGCATATCAGAGTGATGCTGTATCACATGATAAGTTGACCAAAACAGACTGGTTAGGCCATCTAGAAAGTGAGGATATACCAATATGGATAGATTCCATGCTGTTGCTGATATTTGGAGGAATACCTTGGCAAGTAAGTGCTTGTTCTTACATTCTTTACTGCCTATTTAGGTAGATCAATATTACATTTGAACTAAAAATTAAATAACAAGATTTCATCAACTGCTTCCGTGGTCGAGTTGTCAGCAAGCTGGTTTCTCACCCGGAAGTCCCGGGTCCAGTTCCGTTAGGAGTGGGAAATTTTTGTTTAACATGAATTATTTCCTATTCCCCACAGAGTGTGGAGGCTTGAACACGAGAATGAATATCCAAACGTTTAATGATATAAAATTATTAACATAGTGCCAATAACCTAAGTTAGTGTAGAATTCAAAAGTCAAAAATAAAGTAAGAATTAAACTACCTTCAAAAAATGAAAAGGAATTATATTTAATCTACAAAAAGTAAAATACAATATAATCAATAATATCAGAACTATAAATAAAAATAAATTATTATAAAATTTATAACAAATAACAGACTAACTAGCTAAAATCATTAAAATACACATTCAAATTAAAAAAAGAGATTTCATCTCAAACACACAATCTTGAAACCCCTGAGGAAAAGCAAACTTTACATTTAGTTATTCAATTTTTTAACAATTTCCATACAATGCCACAACACCAAGCAACCTTGATATCGGAACGTTTTCTTACTTCTATTTTCTCAAAAGTTGGCTGATAAAAATGTATTTATATTAAAATTGTTATGTGAAATTATCTACAGGTTAGCACTTCAGCAGAGAGTACACCCGACTTGCTTTTGTTCCGACCAGCCCCTCAAAATAATAGTGCGTAACAAACACGACACCATAGAAATGAAGCCTACTGTGCCACTTTGCCATAGTTTGAGTAATTCCAATTCTTCTTTCCGGCCACTTTAAGTGGCTTCTGCATCCAGAACATTTGGCTTTATATACAGAACCTATACAAGGGGGAGGCTAGTGCTCAGTTTGGGCAGTTAAAAAGTGTAGTTAAAATGCTACAGGTGCTCAAGTAAACTATTATGAGTTTGAACAGTAACAGTGGACAGTGCCAAGTGCAGTTGTGAGTAATGTGTTCAGCAGCTCAGTTGTAATTGTGTTTCAGAGTGATAAACGACTCAATGGATCTGCTATGTTATGCTTGGAGTTTGTGACAACCATGTTTGAAATATACGTGCTGTGTTACATTGAGCACTTTAGTGATAAATAAAGTGTTTAGCAGTAACTGGTGTTCTAAATTGTTACATTGGTGTCAAGAGTAGGATAGAATACCAGAATGGAGGACATAATTAAACAGTCATTACCTGAAATCAAGAACATGGAAGGAAAGTTGAATATAAAAGGAGAAGATTGGAAATGAAATAATTTAGTAAGTTTTCCATAGAGAAAATGGGAAATATATGATAGTGAATTCTGCAGTGAGGAAGAGGGAGGAGAAAATGAAATTCGCATTAATGCCCTGGAGAACTTCAGGGAATCGCTTGATGGCCAGGAGAGAAGAAGGAACTGAGTACCATCGCATAAAAAATTCTCGATGGAAAATTAGAACTTGAGGGTAGAGACTCCAAGACGCGACAGTATTTGCACGTGTGAAACCATCCAAATACGACGCAATGTCAAGTTTTGAAGTCTTCCATCGCCAGTTCACTGCCTTCGCCACCCATAACCGATGGTCTGCTGAGAAAAAAAAATGACATGTTATTTATGGACGCTCTTTAACTACTATGGTTCTCAGCGTCCCATTTTATATTGGGTGAGAAAGACCGCTTAATTTTGCTCAGAGGCCTCTCTTTCAGGTTTGAGGTTCTTTAACGTGACGTAAATCTACGACACGGGACCAACGGCTTTACTTCCCTTCCGAAGGAAGCCTTCCAACGGAATTTTACGTCCGAAAAAATCCATCGTTCTCCATCGGGTTTGAACCCACGACCTTGGATATATGAAGTTAGCATGGTAACCATTACACCACGGAGTCTGCTGTGGAGGAAGCCACGCAGATGATAGCCAACTTCTAGAGATTGTAGAAGCAGTAGAGATTTTGAATGTGATCCCGACTTCAGCAATGTCCCAAGATAACTTATGGGCCCTAAAATATTAGTTCGGAACCATCATTGGCCTGAGCCTATCACAGTCAGATCAAGCTAAGGCAGCAGCAGCCAGGAGAGACGCTGCAGGAGTTCGCCCTTTCAGTTAAATAGCCCGTGAACAAAGCCCTGGTGAACCTTCTGCTCAGTTACGTGACCAGGAAGCTGCCTACTTCTTTGTCGATGGGGTATGTGATGCCAAGTTATGACTGCGTCTGATGCTCGGCGATTGCAAGACCATCCAGGAGATGCTTACAGCTGCATTGGTGGCCAAAGTAAAAGATACCACCCCCTCCCGCTCTCCAGGATCAGGAATATTCACTATGACGAGAACAGATTATCAAACCAGAGACGTTGACGTAGATCTCTAAGTGATGTGTGTTGGGTGTGGCTGGCCAGGACAACTAGAGAAGGATTGTTCACACCAAATCGGTGCTTGGAGATAGATGGGATACCACAGACCTGGGGAAGAAGCAGTCAATAGCAAGATCACAGTTCTTGCCTCGAGATCAGGAACATTTGATTCACTTGGGAGAGAGAATCAACCCAGGAATGTCGACAAAAACTTTCTAATGGCATGTGTTGGTAGTTTGGCCAGCTAGCATACCTGGCCAAGTCCACAACCAAACTATATCAGGAACACCTCTAAAACCAAGCCGATGAGCAGGCGAATTAGGCCTGTCGTGGCGAGGGTTATAGCCATCCCCTCGTGTGTCGCTGTAGCCTTAGACAGAATAATGCGTGATAATACCATCATGGAGGGCTGGATACAAGAGAAGCTGTGCGGATACTAGTGGATACAGGTGCATCTTTGACCGTATCTTACCTGACGTAGCTGAGGGCTTGCTGTCAAGAAAGTCGAATCGGCCTACTAGTTAAGGAATTGGGCGATACCTTTCCTGTGAAGAAGGAAGCCTTGCTCGAATTGAACCTGGGACGTAAAATTCGAATTAAGGGGGACAGGGATACCCCGTCTCATTAAGTAATTTCCCAGGCTCGTTGAAGAAGAATTCCTTATCTGCGAGAGAAGTATTTTTTTCTTTTGATATTACTGCTCTCTTTGAAAATATAGGAAGACACAAAACACTTTCGACTACATGATATGAGTGCAAGCTGTGAATCAGCATAACTATCATATCGCTAATACCTTACCAGTAGCGGCTGCTATATAATAGTACAAGAGCACATTAACACCGTAACTGTTGACACATTGTAGATTTATTGGTTAATATTTCTCTTTGAATGCTATTAGCCATAACGGATATGCGGTAATTTAAAATATACTGTGTTTAAATCTGCCACACTGCACCTCTAAACTTGATTAAATGTGTCATAAATGTCGGTAGCACATCTTAGCTTGTGCACTTACTCTAAAGTAGCATTTGCGCATGCGTAACTGATATGACATAATAGCTTTGTGGTCGAAATACATACACGTCATGCACGCTTCTTAGCAATTACGACACCAGATGATTTCTCACTGCAGTACAAGTCCAGATCGCTAGAGGGTGGCAATGTTAACATTTCTTTTGCTCATTCTTGCTTTAGAGTGTTGTATGCAAAGACATCCAAAACTACTCTTCCTTTCATAAGATAACTTATATATTAGTATAATCTTCATTACGACCATTGTCTTTATTGTTGGGATACGTTTTTTTTTTTTTTTTTTTTTTTTTTTAATTATTATTATGGAGCAAATGCTATTTCACATTTCTATCTTAGCTTTTGTGAACACCCAGAGCCACAATTGTCTAATATACTAAGTAAGCTAAACCATAAACAATTCTTGGTCTGATTAGCTGGGTTGGGATTCAGGGCCATACATCCAGCAGTTTGCACTAGCATTGGCGATTGTAGCTTGCAGTATTCAGTTCAGGATTCTTTTTAAAAATGTTTGTATTAGTTCTATTTCTGTGCAGATCATTATTTAATCTTGTATTATTGTCTTGTATTTCCGAAATGAAATAATGTTACTTTCACTGTTATATCTTGTTTTATAAATATCAGATAAAATGAATATAAAACATAATGAATAAATTTGAAGCTGTTTAAAAATGGATCTACAAGAAGACCTCTGACTTGTTTGAATAATAATTCCTAATATTCATTTTTGCATAATAAATAGCTTGTGCCGTATCTTGAGCTTTTTAATTCCTGGGTAGCCGAGGTTCACGACAAATCCCTATTAAGGTATAAGGAATGCCCCTCTCATTACATATATAAAACGTATGCTTCAATTCTGCGTGACTTTTATTTCACATAAGTTCAATTAACAGAACAACAGACTCTATTCCATTACATAACCAAGCACTGATGACAAATAATAGCATATACAGGAGCGCTACTGTTTAATAGTTTAGTGATAATATATTTGGTCTAGAGAATGATGAAACCCAGGTCCTAAAATGAATACTAAAATGTACTGCGGATTAATCTACATACAAGAGACCCCTTACGCAGAAGACTTGAGGGTGATTAGAACCTTAAGCCTGATAGAGAGGCCTCTGAGCAAAATTAAGCGATCTTTCTCACCCAGCATAGAATGGGACGCTGAGAACCACAGCAGTTAAAGAGCGTCCATAAATACAACGCTATTTCGTTTTTTCAGGAATGATGAGAACGAAAACGTGTGTCTCTACTTAATTTTAAAAAGTTCTGACGTGATAAGGTACAGTTTTTTTTTCCATATGGGATAATGAACCACATCTATAACATGCCCTCCTAATAATAGGTACTATTTGGTCCTAAACACTTGGCAAAGACTGCCTATCGGAAAAGTGGGAAGGGGACGAGAAAAATCGATTCGCGGATTAATTTCCACTTCAGCCTGCTACGCTATTAAACTCAGCATAGCCTCCAACATAGAAAAAGACGTCGGACGATTTGCAAAAACAAATGCCGAACGTACTGCGATAATTAGTCCAGAGAGAATGACGTTACAAACCTGTTGTTCCGTATCTGGCAAATCCAACACCTGGGAAACATCTAACAAGCGGCATATAATCCGCAAATGATTCATTTAGGTATTATGGGATAGATAAAAGTGCTAAATAAATGCTGTTCAAGTACGACGAGGAATGAAAGAGTTTAATACAACCGCATGGAACTTTTTCAGAGCGTCTACCTGGGTTCTCCCAGTGAGCATTAACTGTGTTATTACTCCAGTAGATTTAGTTGCAATAAGCTCATATGAAATTGGAACAGATTATAAATACCCTAATTCCTTAACCCTGACCACAAACTTAAAAAAAATCCAAAGCTTGAGTTCGCGTCGGTTACTGGCATTTCCCCGCAAGATTCGACATAACAGATGAGGTAATCTCAAAGATTTAAACGCAGAAACTATTTCTACTGAAGGATCGGCAGCATCATCTGTACTAGGGCCCACCTCACTGTCCGTCTTTTCCACTATTCGATTCAACAAATCCGTAAACCCGGATTGAAGGGAAGACAAAGTGAAGAAATATTTACATTAGGGAAATATTTCATGAAATATTCAACACGAAGAGCATAATGATTCAAACATGCAGTAAGTCTATGTATTTGTGCTCGAGAGAAGGATTCCTCCGAATCCCAATCAGCAAAGGATTCCAAAAAATCGGACAAAGCCCTATAAGACAATGTGTGGGGAATTTACAACCAATATATGCTCAGCAGGTAGCTTAATTACGAGGTACGTCCAGAAAGTAAGTTCCGTTTGGTAATAAAATTAAATTGTGTACAGATACAGAATAATTATTTATTGCACAAAATTCTACAACTCTTAAACTATTTTTCCACATAACTGCCGAAATTTTGCAGGCATTTGTCATAGCGTGGCACAAGTTTTTGTATACCTTCTTCATAGAAGTTTGCCGCCTGTGTCTTCAAAAAGTTGGAAACATTTTCTTTCAGCTCTTCGTCATTGTTGAAGTGTTGACCGCCAAGGAAAGACTTGAGATGTAAGAACAGATGAAAGTCGCTAGGAGCGAGGTCAGGACTGTACGGAGGATGGTCAAACACGTCCAAGCCAAATCCCTGTAGGAGGTTTTTCGTCACATTTGCAGTGTGTGGTCGTGCGTTGTTGTGAAGAAAAACAACACCTTTTGACAGCAATCCTCGGTGCTTATTCTGTATTGCGCGGCGCAATTTCCTAAGTGTCTCGCAATAAACATCTGCTTTGATTGTTTGACCACGCGGTAAGAAATCAATGAGTAAGATGCCTTTCCAGTCCCAGAACACTGTGCACATCATTTTTCGAGGTGTCAAGATTTGTTTCGGCTTAACCTTTGCTGGGGATGAAGTGTGCCTCCATTCCATTGATTGCCGCTTACTTTCAGGGGTGTCGTAAGACACCCAAGTCTCATCTCCTGTGACTGTGTCAGACATTTTTCGCCGTCTTCATCATAACGGGTTAAAAACTGAAGTGCACTACCCATCCGTTTTGTTTTGTGTTGCTCAGTAAGAATCTTTGGTACCCAACGTGAGCAAAGTTTACGAAATTTGAGTTTTTCGGTAACAATTTCATGAATTAGTGATCTGAGCTTTGGGGAAATTCCATAGCGAGAGCACTAATTGTAAACTTGCTGTTTTCCTGGATCTTGTCATCAATCGCGTGAACCAATTCTTCTGTAACCAAAGATGGACGCCCACTTCGTTCTTCATCGTGCACTTCACTACATCCTTCATTGAACTGTCGGACCCATCTTCTCACCATTGAATCACTCATCGCATTTTGTCCGTAAACTTCGCAAACTTTCCTAGCATTTAGAAAACGAATCACAGATCTGATTTCACAAGCGGCGGGATTTTCAATCAACACCGACATTGTAAACAAGCACAACAAAGCGTATGTGGCTGACAGCGATCTCAAAATGGCGCACGTTTCTTCTCCTTGATACAGAGCGTCTACCGCGCATGAGCGGAACTGCGATCGCAGCGCTACAGCTGAGATAAATTGAAACGGAACTTACTTTCTGGACGTACCTCGTATATGGGGCGATTTTTTACCCAACGAAAAGAATCCAAAATTGTTTAAACATCTGCTGAAGGTATGTCACCGCCACGAATACCTACTTCAAAAGCAATTCCGACGTTCGAAGAAAGGATGGATCGAATGTCGGATTGACAGTGTAAGCGATACTGGCGACGCGACATGGATCTCATCGCGACTCCGCATTGGTCATGGAAACTAGTGGCGGTACAATTTGACATTACTGTCTGTGCATAGCACACTTGAAGTAATGGTTGCGGATTTAAAACAAGTTCTTGCTCTGTGTCTTCTAAAAAGAAGAAACGACAGAAACAATCGACAAAGAAGCTCCGTCGTTGATGGGTTCGAACTATATTCAGGAGCGTAGCCAATTTGGGGATTTTCATACCCAAATCCCAAATATGATGACGGATTTCGAATCAAATTACAATTACATGCGAATGACATCACAATTTGATGATCTTTTGCACATCATAGGTCCTCATAAAGAGAAAGACAATTCAAAAGCCAATATCATTAGTAGAGCGCCTTTGTGTAGCTTTGAGGTTAGTATGAATCCTTGGCACAGCTCACTAAGAGCCTTGGCCTACCTACCTCCCGGCCCTTCTCGGTCCATTACAGACGTCATGGATGGGGTGCAGTATTGGGGGGGTGAAACGTGGTCAGCGTTTCAACCCACGCCCGCCCTCGGGCCAGTTTTTAATTTTGATTGTCCAAGACAGTTTCCATTTTCTGTAGCGTTTGTATTACACTTATTACACAGTTAAAAACCTGGTGTGTTCCATTCACAAAACTTTCTCTACATCTCTGCAATAAATTATTGTTAAAAAGCTTATGCTTCCTTTTACTTCATGGTAATCGAGAAAAAAATAGCAGAAATAATCTTATTAATTACCTCCATGTAAGTAGAAGGGAAATAAGGGAATACCATAGGTTAAAATGATAGTCAAAAGTTGCTTGCTATGTGACCGATGTTCCTTTGTTTGTATGGACAGGAGATGGCAAATTCCCGTATGAGAAAAGAATAAGGTTTTTAAAGTTGAAGTAAAAAACAAGGAATATCTCAAAAACGATCAATTCCACGAAAAAAATGTTTATAGCATAAATTGTGTGTTTTAACGAGCTCTACATTTTCTGTGAAGTAAATTTTTCTTACGGTTTGCCAGTTATCTAAAATTCCGTAAAATGTATCCAGAATAAAGTAGATTTCAGAGGTTGTTCCCAGCAATTTCAAGATATACATTTTCTTTTTCATGTAAATATCTTATATAGACGATATTTTAATCAAAATTGTTAGAGCCATTTTTGAGAGAATCAAAATTTTCGAAAAAAGTTCCATGTAAATGGTAGTTTGGGGTGAGGGGATTTTTCTCAAAATCTTCATGTCGCATCCCTGGAAGATGCTAAACTTAAATACCAACTTTGGTATTTTATCGACTTTTCGTTTTTGAGCTATCGTGTTCACAGACACACACGGACCTTTTTCTGAAAATACTTCTTCTGGATACAGGGGGCCCTAAAACATATATTTCCGGTGAAATCTCGGTATCGAAATTTTTGGTGGAGTGTAATGCATTCTCTATACACTTTGTACATAGTGCGTATAGAAAAAGTAAAATTTTGATGTGTTCCATTCACATGACTTTCTCTATATCTTTGCAATAAATTATCTTTAAAAAGCTTATGCTTCTATTTACTTCCTACTAATCGAGAAAAAATTAGCAGAAATAGTCCTATTTCTTGCTTCCTTGTAAGTATAAGCGAAATAAGGGAGTACCATAGGTTAAAGTGATAGTCAAAAGCTGGTTGCTATGAGACTGAAGTTCCTTTGTTTGTATGGACACGAGTTCACGAAGTCCTGTATGAGAAAAATGCAAGTTTTTATAGCTTAAACAAAAAACAAGGAATATCTAAAAAACAATCAAGTCCACGAAAAATATATATATATATATATATATATATATATATATATATATATACAACGTAAATTGTGTGTTTTAATGTACTCTACGTTTTTGTGTGGTAAGTTTTGTCTCTCTCTCTCTTACGGTTTAGCACTTATGCAAAATTCCGTAAATTCACTCAGAATAAAGTAGTCTTCAGAGTCTATTCCCAAACAATTCAAAATATACATTTTATTTGTCAGGTAAATATCTTTAATATGCGATATTTTAATCAAAATCGTTAGAGCCATTTTTTAGAAAAACAACATTTTTGAAAAAAGTTCCATGTAAGTGGTAGTTTGCAGCGCGGGGATTTTTCTCAAAATCTTCGTGTCGCATCCCCGGAAGATACTAAACTTAAATACAAGTTTGGTAACTTACCGAGTTTTCGTTTTTAAGTTATCGTGTTCACAGACACACGGACACACAAACACACACACGGACCTTTTTCTGAAAATACTTTTTTGGATACAGGAGACCCTAAAACATATATTTCCGGTGAAATCTCGGTATCGAATTTTTTGGTGGAGTGCAATACCTTCTCTATACACTGTGTACATAGTTCGTATAGAGAAAGTAAAAACGAATGAATTCCCTTGGTGCTGACGCCATCTTTAACAAGAACCACAGAATATCAAGGAATTCTACATATGGGTGACGCCCATGCCGCGTTGTAAAAGTTAAATCCAATTCAACTTTCTTCGCACGGGTTTCGTCGCGTCAAATTCCGAATTTCTATTGGTCAACGTTTTGCCGCGCTTGTGAATCCAACAAAATACCGCGGTCATAATTAACACGGAGATAAACATAAATAAAGATGAGGATACCCAATTTAAACCTCGAACTCCTGCTACCTTTGTGCCGTTTCTTGACCTTTTTAATTACTGGGAACCCAAGGTCCAGGACAAATCCCTATTAAGGTATAAGGAATGCCCCTCTCATTACATATATAAAACGTATGATTCAATTGCGACATTGATTGCATGTAAATTCAATTAACAGAACAACAGACACTATTCCATTACATATGCAATCACTCATGACAAATAACAGCATATACAAGAGCGCTACAGTTTAATAATTTAGTGATAATTGAATATAATCAGGTGCTAGAATGAATACGAAAGCATGCATTGCAGGCTAATCTACATACAGGGGAACCCTTACGCGAAAGGCTTAGGTAGTGCTTAACGCCCGCTTTAACTACTAATGGCACCGCAGGCGGTGACACTGATGATACATGAATGACGATGGAGCACCGGTGGAATGCAATGGCGGGGGAAACCGGAGTACCCGGAGAAAACCCGCTCCAGCGCCGTTTTGTCCACCACAAATCTCACATGGGGTCGCTTGGGATCGAACCCCGGCCGTCTAGGTGAGAGTCGAGTGGTCTAACCACTCGGCCACGGCGCGGCCCGCCAAAGACTTAGCTGAACAGATTTCGCATAAGGAAAAGTGAGGCTTTTCAGAGTACAAAATAACATTTAAATTATGTGCACTTCAGTAACTATGAACAAATCAATAATTATAAAATCTGAAACAAATAACTCGAGCGTATCTCCAAGACACATGTGTTTAATTTCCCTGTAAGTAAGCTGGAGGTGACATAAAGATCACCCTTTTTACTCTTGGCATATAGTAATATGTTTTAATACTTTCTGAAGTGCCATGTCACAATGAAAGTAAGTAGGGTTGCACATCAACTGTTAGCATTTATTTCTTCTGTTTTTTAATATATCACGCAAAATGAACAGAATTACACTGAATAGCCCTGGTATTAGCACTAACTGAAGTCATTTATCATGAAAATTTATATTGAATAAAGTTATTGTGAATATAGATTAGCTATGAAAATAAATAAGGAAAGTCACGTGACTCCTGCACACTATATTTTTATTAAGGAGACAATTGGCAGAAATAAGAAAATAAATCAGCTTAAAATTAAACTAAACACTTTTAATATTTGTTGTTGCTCCATCAGTAATAATTGTAGTAGTAGTTTTTTTCTTAAAGGCAGCTCACCAGGCAAGTTGGATTCCCACTAACTAAAAAACTCATGGAAATAATTAGTAAGAAATTCCCCTCAGAGCTGCCTAGATGGCATTACTTCAAGGGGAGGCATTTCAAGATGGAAAGCACTAGTCCCAGCAGTTATTCATCTCCAGTCACTTACAGCACATAATATCATGGGTCAATCTGCTGACAATGTTCTAATTTATGCACACTAGCAAACATCGTAGGAATGAGGTTGTCGGGCATCATAACTCCCAGATATCTCTTAGCTTGATGGCATCTAACACAGGAAATAAGGTGTGGTCAGCCTCATCCTCCTTACCATAGTAATAGCATTCAGATGCTAACACTTAATTTTTTTTGGATAGTGTTTAACGCCCGCTTTTACTGCTATGGCACCACAGACGATGACACTCATGATATATGAATGAAGATAGAGCATCAGTGGAATGTGTGAAAAACCTGCCCCTGCAAATCTCACATGTGGTTGTATGGGATTGAACCCGGGCCACTTAAATGAGAGACGACCACTCATCCACGGCGCAGTCACTAACACTTAAGCCAAAACAATTTAGATAGATTGGATAGGTAGAGTCAGACTGAAAACTTCAATGCCATAGCCGGGATTTGAACCACAGATCTCCCGGTCTCTAGCCGGTTGCTCTGCCACTGAGCTACCATGGCAACATGCTGGCATAGCATTGAAATTCTCAACTGACTTGCATGTTTCCCGGTAAACCACAAGGTGATCTCAAATTATTTTGAGATGACAACCCCAATGGCGCCTTACAATGTTGTAAGATTATCCTAGGCTTAAAGCACTTACAACATTGTAAATCGCCATTGAGGTCATCTCAAAATAATTTGAGAACACCTTGTGGTTTACCAGGAAACATGCGAGTCAGTTGAGAATTCAGTGCTATGCCAACATGTTGCCATGGTAGCTCAGTGGCAGAGCAACCAGCTAGAGACCGGGAGATCTGTGGTTCAAATCCCGGCTATGGCATTGAATTGTTCAAGTCTGGCTCTACCTATCCAACTCCTGTCCTACACACGGCTTGTTTGAAAAAACAATTAATCCAATGTGGATAGATGTTAAAGCAGTCATGTCCTATTAATAATTGGTAAGGTGAAAATACACATTCACATTCCCACATGTTTACTCTGATCAGTAATTTTATTTAATGGGTAGTTCTATCATCAGCATCCCAAAGTTCCTGCCACCTAGCTGGCAAAAGTGTCAGTAGCAGTGGAAACTGTATTGGTAATTTATAACAGGTTGATGTTATTTTCCTTTTAAACACATGTTGCCCTATGCTTCATTAGACACTTTCAATTATTTTTCCTCCTCCCAAAGTTGGTTCTCAAGTTACATTCATTACTATGAAAGCTTCTACTGAAAGCTCTTAGAATATATTTACCCTTTTCTTACCAAAGAAAGCCAATGCCTCTTTAAGTAAAAATATAATTTTCCTGTTGCAGGAATATTTCCAACGTATACTGTCCATGAAGACTACACGTGCTGCGGAAAATCTTTCTCTTATTGCAACCTTTGGTTGTATGCTCATGGCAGTACCTCCTGCCTTTGTTGGAGTTATTGCTAGAGCAACTGGTAGGTATTGTGACAGTACCTGTGTGAGCAGTTTGCTAACAATTGCAGCTTCAGTGTCAAAGTACTCGCCAACAGCACATTGGCCACTCATGCAGGTGTAACAATACACGGCAACATTCAGCTATGATTTCCAAAGCCAGCTGTTCACATGTGCAGCAATTATGGCATGGTCACACAATACTGCTCTGGATTGATTCATAGCGATACAAAATAGTATTAGTAAGCAAAATAATCCAAAATATAAATCTGGATATATATTTTGTACTTTCATATTCAATAAATGGTTCAATGAAGGATATTAATAGATGTTCACCAAATTCATACATTGATTCATCCAATTATAAATTCATATGCATTAGAAAAGATGTTTGAGTTATATATATATATGGGTGTGTGTGCAATCCCTATGATATCGCATTATGCTTTTGACTTTGTTTTAAGTGTGTCACATCAAGAAGAATTATAAGGAACAATGAGTTCTTGCAAAATAATAGGCTCTGAATTCTAAAAAAACTAAATAATAACTGACAAAATATTTTGTCTTTACTAAAATACACCAGGGGGCTAATGTACAGACATACCAAAAACTTTTGATATGCTAGTATATATTTAGGCTTTGTGAAATACTTTCTTCATTAAAGCATTTCTTTCCTCTAATATTTCTAATTTATGTCATTATGTACTTTAAAGATCTGATGTGCTATATCACATGGCATTCTCTACCTGTTCTAAACTACTCTTAACCCTTTTAGAGTTCTGTCTGAAAAGTGCCAAGCAATTTTAAAGCAGAATGTAGGATTTTGAATTATTAGCAATAATATTAAAAATAAATTATTAGCTAAAATTATAAGCAATAAAAATACCAAATGACACAGGGAGCTGAATATTATTTTATTTTTAGCAAACCTGTTTGTCTACTGTGTAAGATGCATTATTTGAATGAGAAGTCTTTTCAATATTTTAAAAAAATTAAAAACTAAAGAAAATTTTGAAAATACAATAAAAATTCCCAAAATAATCAATAACTAGGCATACAAAACCTTACTGTACAGAAAGTTCAGGATATTTAAATGAAAGTACAGATATTTTTTACCAAAACAGCAATCTGGTGTTTTATTTTTTAAAATACAAAAAATGAATTCATGTAACTGAAAAAATTTAACAAAAAAAACAAAAAAAAACATGACAGCATAATAGAACTAATAATGAAAATAGCATAAAGCAATAGCATACAGATTACTGCACATTTAGAACTTGTGTTGTTGCATAGCTAAATGGTTGAGTCACATTGTCTGGTTACACTTCCATAGATCGGTTTTAATAAGTACACTGGTGTTTGCATGCATACAAGGACTGTTGTTATCTGATGCTTAAACTAGAATATAAACCTATCGTCTTCTCTTACGTCCATGTCAGAAACATTTTCATCAAGGTCTGAAAATTCAAAATCACTCACTTTCTCCTAATACATCCCTAACTGCAGCTCTTATTTCCTGTTTGGTTCATAACCTTTCACTAAACGACACCATTTTTCAACCAATATAAACAAAACACCGGCTAGAGAAATTAAATTTGGAGCTAATTTAGCACTTTGGAGTGTAAGCCCATGCCCTGAAACGTCCAGAAAACCTTTCTCAATGACTATGATGTAGAAAGTACACAGACTTTCCCACTGGAAAGAGTTAAAAAGCTTATTCTTCTAACCCAGATAAACATTTGCATAAATGTTAGGTTACATATTCTTGTAGATTCTAAGAAACACTAGGCTTAAGCTATAGTCAAGTCTTTTAAAAGCCGGTCGCTATTTGATGGTTCCAACTTTGCTTGACCAGGAACGGGAAAAATGAATAATGACGTATCATTTGAGGGAAATATAAAAGTTTAAGGTATACATCTGAAACTTCCAAAAAGGAATCTATTTAAATAAACTGTGTGTTTGAGAGATGTACATTTTGGTGTCCTAAGCTTTTGTCTATGTCTTACAATTTACCAATTATTCAAGAGTCGTCCAGACTGAAGAGGACTTCAGAGACAATTCTCAAGAATTTAAGATATATATTTATTTCTCATGAAAATGTCTTAAACATATGATATTTTAATCAAAATTGTTATAACTATTTTTGAGAAAGTCAAAATTTTCAAAAAAATGTTGTATGCAAAGTATAGTTTGGAATGGTGGGATTTCCTTGAAAATGTTTTTTGCTTTATCCTTAAAGGATGCTGATTAAGGATTAACTTAGGGGTGGGTCCCCAGTCACTGGGGCAGAAAACTGATGCAGGGACTTGGGGACCATTTGAAACTTATGAGACCCTGGGAGGGAGGGATGAGGGGAGAGACCTGAAGGTCCTTGTCTGAAAGCACCCATGGTGGGTCCTGATACAGTAGTTCTCCAGTAACGCCAGAAGAAACCTTTACAATATGCAAGCTACCACCTAGCTGCAACCCACCAAACACTGTTGTCTATCTCTTCAATCCTGAAACAGATAACAAGGAAGCAATAGGAATGGGTAGCTCAGAAAGAATCAAGAATCAAACCCATAACCTCCCAAATGCAAGTTGCAGATGTTATCATGAAGTCAGTGGCAGCCCATGCCTTAAATAATGGGTAAAGGGCAGGTTTTAATATGAATGATGGACAAATTTAAACATGATAATTTAGCTAAATAATAATTATCATTTATTTATTTATCCTGGTTGGAGTTAAGGCCATAAGGTTTTCTCTTCCACTCTACCAGGCAATACATTAAATTCAACATAGCAATGATACAATGCATAAAAAAATAAAGAACAAAAATACAATTCTATACAACTTAATAAAATGTATATAAAAAGGTGCAACAAATATACTGAAATGAAAAGAAAGAAAGAAAATTGTAAACAAAATTACTTTAAATGAAATATTCATGTTGGTCGAAACACATATTGGTGATATTTACAATTGAAATGCATATTACTTGCCAGCACTTAAAATATTAATAACAATAAATGAAAGTAGTGAGATTAGATTTGATTAGAAATGTATGCCCTAATTTTCTTCTTGAACAGTATAACGTTCTGGCAGTCCCTTATGTGTTCAGGTAGGGAATTTCAAAGATGAGCTAAATCAATTGTAAATGATGATGAATAGAAGGTTGTATGATGAGCAGATATAGCAAGAAGGAAAGAGTGTCGTGAGCGAGTTTCTCGATTATGACGGTTAGAAAGATATTTGAAGCAAACATAGTTTGGAAATGCAAGAATGAAGGAGTTGATAGAGAAATGATGAAGAATGCAATTTTCTTCTATCCCTTAAGTGTTTTGAGCAATAGTGTAACATAATCAAATCAATGGAGATTGTATACAAAGCATACACATGTATTCTGAGACTGTTGAAGTCTTAGAGTCAAATTTTCAGTTAGGTTAGTAAAAAGAGAGTCATAATAGTCAAAATGGGGCATCACAAGCGTTTGTATGAATATTTTCTTAATTGAAGTTGGTAAAAAGTCATTTATACATTTTAAAGGATAGACTATTGAGAATACTTTTTTACATACATGTGTAATTTACGTCTTCCAGTTTATATTTTGCTCCACATAAACTCTAAGATTCTTTACTGTATTACGAAATGGTATTTCAGAATTATTTAATGTAATCTGTTGTATATTATCCAAATTTAGTCCCATAA
This sequence comes from Hymenopus coronatus, assembly GCA_030762935.1. NCBI lineage: Eukaryota > Metazoa > Arthropoda > Insecta > Mantodea > Hymenopodidae > Hymenopus > Hymenopus coronatus. Next base: position 123,634,274 of record CM060894.1, on the reverse strand, counting down.
TGATTGCCTATGACTTTCCTGGATTCAGCTTTAGTCCATGTTTTAATGACCAAGTCGATAGTGAATTTAAGGCTTTGTTTATAGACTTAATTGATTTGTCTAAATCACTAGGATCTGTGTGTAAGTACAGTTGCAAGTCGTCCATGAAAAGATGGTGTTTACAATGTGGTATACTTTCTGTATTGTCATTTACATAAATAGCAAACAACAAGGGCCAAACATCAAACCTTGTGGTACACCACTTTATTTCCTTCCAATGAGATCGGTTTTATCTAATTGCACCTACAACAGTTTGCTGGCACTCAGATAAATAAGATTTGAACCATGTTGTAATGCTATTTGACATATTCAAATATTCAAGCTTATACACCAATAAGTCAATATCTACTGTATCAAAAGCTTTAGAAATATCCAATAGTGTTAGTAAGGTCAATTGTCTGCTATCTGCTGCTTCATGTATATCCTCAGTAACTTTTAGTAATGCAGTATTTGTATTGTGTCCCTGTCTGAAGCTGGACTGGTATTCGTTTAGGAGGCTGTTTTTGTTGAGGTAATCTGTAACTTGTCTGTGAATTATCCATTCAAGCACTTTGGACATGATAGGAAGGATACTAATAGGCCGATAATCATTCGGGGAATTGGAAATTTTGATTTTGGGGAGAGGGAGAACAAGGGCTTGTTCCCATAAGGAGGGAAATGTAAAGGTTATCATTGATGCATTAAATATGAGTCACAGTAGGTAGTATTATGTGGAGAATGAGTCATATCATAGTGATGTTAATGTTGTCACATCCTTTGGCTTGAGTAGAATTCTCAGTAAAGCTTTCTTTACATCTAAATCATTAATATAGTTGAAGTGGAATTGTTCATTGCAGGAGGGAGAAGTTTTTTGTTCTAGTTAGTTGATAGTCTCATCTTTGTTTAATGGAATGGTGGCAACATTTGTAAAGTAATCATTAAGCAAGTATAAAGGAACCTGGATGTTGTCTACCAGGTCGGTTGTTTTACCTATTCCCATTTTGTTTAGAGTATTCCAAAGTCTAAAAATGTTAGCAGAAGTCTTTACTGTGTCATACATATGTTGTCACTTAGCGTTTCCGATTGCCTGAGTTGTCTGTTACATATTCGTTTGTAATGCTCAAAATTGTCAATTGTTTTCTCTTATCTGTAATTTGAGAAATTATGTCTCTTTTTGTCATCAAATTACGTATAGAGTCAGTCATCTAAGGAGCTGCTTTTCTCTTCACAACTCTGAATTTTATAGGGGAAAATTTATCATATAATGTTATAATAAAGTTGATTAATAATTTAACTTTGTCGTTTACATTTTTTAACATCCAAATTGTATGCTACAGTATCTGTAGTACATATTTTTACTTTCTCTACACGTAATATGCACATAGTGCATAGAGAAGGTATTGCACTCCACCAAAAAATTTGATACCGAGATTTAACCGGAAATATATGTTTTAGGGTCTCCTGTATCCAAAAAAAAGTATTTTCAGAAAAATGTCTGCACGCGCATGAGTGTGTGTGTGTGTCCATGTGTGTCTGTGAACATGATAACTCAGAACAAAAAGTCGGTAAAATACCAAGCTTGGTCTTTCCAGGGATGCGACACGAAGATTTTGAAAAAAATCCCTCCCACCCCAAACTACCCTTTACATGGAACTTTTTTCAAAATTATGATTTTCTAAACAATGGCTCTATCGATTTTGATTAAAATATTGTATATTTTGAATTTTCTGGGAATAGCCTCTGGAGACTACTTTATCTGAGTGAATTTTACGGAATTTTGCATAACTTCTAAACTGTAAGAGATGGACAAAAACTAACCACACAAAAAATGTAGAGCATGTTAAAACACACAATTTATGTTATATACATTTTTTTTGTGGAGTTGATTGTTTTTTAAATATTCCTTGTTTTAGCTTTAAAAACTTATACTTTTCTCATACAAGAGTTTCTCAATTCCTGTCCATACAAATAAAGGAACTTCAGTGACATAGCAACAAACTTTCAATTAGGACTTTAACCTATGATACTCCCTTATTTTGCTTCTACTTACAAGGAAGCAAGGAATAAGACTATTTCTGCTAACTTTTTGTTGATTAGCATGAACTAAACAGAAGCATAAGCTTTTTAATAATAATTTGTTGCTGAAAAGTAGAGAAAGTCATGTAATGGAACACATCAGATTTTTAGAGCGGTTTCGTCAATCTGATTTAATTCTTTATGGGTAGCTAATTTGTGTACATTTTTGGGGCACTTGAGTGAGACTCAGTAATTTTATTTCCTGTATATTAAGGCAACCCTCCTTTCTTTGAGAGCAGCAAACTTATCTGTAATATCCTCATGAAATGGCTCGGTCCTTATAAGCATACAGAAAAGCTCCTTTTGGATAGAGATGTTTGCTAATGATGCCAATCTTCCTTGTGATATACTCAGTTTCTAACGACAGATCTAATTCTTTTGAAACACAAAAAACTTGTTTCCACTGATGTACTTGTGGATGGAACTTAAAACTAAAGCAAATAACTTGCATATTTCCTCATATTTTTCCTCCTTATTTTCTTAGCACAATTTAAAGCACTTCACTGTGGTAACAAACCTACATACTTCATCACATGCAAAAGATGCAGTTCATTCTTTAACCTACTAATTCTTTGAAATATGGTTTAATAACATGTTATAAGTTTTCAAGTGCTGAAGATGGAAAATCCTTAACGATTTTTAAATTTTGTAGTATCACAAGGGCAAGAAATTGTAAATTGTCACAATCTTGAAACCTTACTTGCATTTCCACTGAAATGGTATCCAAAATTTTGAAAAATTCTATTCTTTAAACAAGTATTCAAATGTTGAGTGGAATGTATATGCTTATTTAGAGTTTGTGTAATGTTCTTAAAATCCAAAAATCTTCCCTTTTTCCACAAATCATAATTAGTGTTAAAAAGTAAAGAGAGCCAACAGACTAGTCTTTCTAAATTGGAGCTACTGCATCACAGAAATGCGGAAAACCAAGTGTTTTGAAATTAACATTATAGCATTCTCTATTCTTTTCCTTTTTTATACAAAGATATAATGGCATGGTAGGACTTCCAACTGTCATATTTCCTATCTTTGTCTCCACCTGTCATTAATTGGATTCATTTCATTAACAAAAAATAACATTCACATGCCACTTCTGTACCTGAGAGGTATACTGTCATAACCAACATTTACACTATTTTACAGTAGAAGCGAAAAACACTTTTATAATCATTTTTTATTCATCAACGACTCAAATTAAAATAGAATACAACAAAAATCACTGAATATATGAAAATTTTGATGCAAAATAAGATGGTTGTATCAAAATTATTATTAATTTACTCATTTTCAAAATAAGAGTCAGTATACTCCTGAGTGTTGTTCTAGCTTACTCAATTGTAAGTGTACAGTTTGCTTCATACTATATGTAAATGCATAGTAATGACATGCTTTTCTGATTACTTAATTAAAAAATCATATGTTTTGCACCCCAGTACAGTTAGTTTTGAAGCACATAATGAAGATATCATACAGTGATGACACTATCCTAGCACCATAGTGGAATATTTCCTCCCTTACAACTTTAACAATGCAAGCAGAAAAAAAATGGTTGATGTCATGTTAGCATAGCAATATATCAGTCCCTAAAACAGTAAGGCTGAGGATTTTCAAATAACTATTAATTACATAATTCTTTAATTGTTATGCACAAAGAAGATGAAGGCCCCCTTCACTCTCTTCACCCCAAAGGCAACCCCTGTGCAAGCCACTATTTGGTTGTAACCAAATTTTCTTTTGAGTGATGTTGCTCATACTCACACACCCACATGCGCATACACACAAGCACACACATAAATTAATATAATTTAACCTGGATAGAGATTGAATTTATCTTTAGATATAAATTGACCCAATAGTTGAATAGCCACAAGGTTGAATCTATTTGGGCCAATAGGTTACATAGCAATTCTGGAGAAGGAGTCACTAAATTTAGTATTACTGTATTTATTTGCTTTATATGTTCAAGTGATAAAAACTGAGTTACTCTGTAGCTTCAGACCTCCAATAGTACATCTAGAGAAAGTAATAATACTAATTTATTTTGAGAAACGATTTGTATTCTCACTGGATGATTGATCATACTTTCAATAAATTGTGCAGATTGGAGCAATGTTGAAGGATTCAATGCAAATGTGACAGCTGAAGAAACAGAACTGATCTTACCTCTTGTACTACGATATCTCACACCAAATGTAAGTAATATGGTGATGGTATTTATCTGCTCAATATGCTTATTACCAGCTAAATGGATGCTCTTAAATATCAAATGTTACAGTGGGTAGCTTTCTTTGGACTTGGTGCAATATCAGCTGCTGTGATGTCATCTGCTGATGCCAGCATTCTTTCCTCCAGTTCTATGTTCTCTAGAAATGTATACAAGATGATCATCAGACCATCAGTAAGTCAATTTATTCTTGAAATTTATCCATAATCAGTTGCTAGCTCTCCTGTGTAACTGGATCTGATCTTAAAACTACCAGAATCATGCTGTAGAGCTTTAGAACATGCACCTATAATAGATATGCACACTGAAATTGTGAACTATTAAGTATGCAACTTTTAATACTGTACAAAATATTTTGAGGCTTTTTGAACAACAAATGTGCAGTGCATTTAAATTACAAAATTCATTGCACACAATTGTCTGCAAATTTATGTAACACTTTTTTGTTAAATTACAGTATCTATACAGTATTTTAATATAGTGAAAGAATGCCTGAACAAACTGAAAAATCATTTGTACACTTAAAGAGGTTCATATTTCAAAATATTTCTTTAATTTATGTTTTGTATAGAAATATATTTTCTGTTTTCTGTTTCCCAAAATAATCATTTTTAACCATTCATAAACTTTACTATAATTGTTACTTTAGTTTACCAACTCAATTGAATCAGTTATTGCATTTTAATAAATAAATTTAAATATATTCAAATAAATACCAGTCCAATACCTGGTATGAAAGTGAGGAAGTGGATGATATGAAATGATGGTGAAATGGATGAAAGGAAAGTGATCATAGAGGAATTGGTGGAATGAATGTAGGAGGAAATTGGAGAAAACCTGCCCAGATGTAATTTTGTCCACTGTAAATCCCACTGTCTCTGGGCTACCTAGATAAGAGGTGAATGGTCTAACCACTTGGCAATGGCACCAACACGTAAAATGCATTAACATTTAAAAAATTATAACCTTGCCAATGAATAGGACAACCATATAAACCATCATAAAGTAAAAAGATAAATATCATCATCAAGTAGTATAGACTTCACAGTCAGTGCAAACAAAATGGTAATTAACTGATGTTTATATAGTAGGTATACTAATATAACAATTAATTGTTTCTCACACATGCTGTGTAGATGAAAGGTAAAATCATACTAAAAACCAAATGCCATAGCCTGGTAAACCATAAGGCATGTGAAAATTAATTTCGGATATTGTATGCCTCAGTAGTGACTTACAATTTCACAAGTAGGTATTTTAAGTTCCAGGTTTTATGATTAATCTTTATTAAATCATGTGTAGGCTAAAATTGGAACAGTGATACAAGACTGAGAAATTAAATGATATAACAGCATTTGAAACATTCAACTTGACTCATCATGTTATTGCTCTGACCAATTGAGCTACCATGGCAACATTAAATTCCCCAATTGACTCACATTTTTCCCAGCTATCCATAATTTTTCAGCCAACTGAGTGGTTAAAGTAATAACATGTAAAGTAAGCTGCAGATGATGGTTCAAATTCTGGCTAACGCATTTAATTTTTCAATCTGATTCTATCTTTTTAAACAAAATAAGTATATCAGTCAAAGGCTGTGATGCAATGGGTTCAATCTCCTTCACTTTCGTAGATATTTTATTTGCTGCACTCACAGACCAAATGTTTGGGAAGATAAAGGAGAAGAATCGTAATAGATTACAGCGTAGAAAACTCACTTGGTTTATTATTATTATTATTGTTGTTGTTAATATTATTATTATCATAACTATTATAATTATTATTATAATTATTATTACTGTTAATATTATTATTATCATCATAACTATTATCATTATTATCATTATTATTATCATCATCATCAATATTAGTTGCCCTCCGTGGTGTAATGGTTACCATGCTAACTTCTTATACCCAAGGTCGCGGGTTCAAACCTGGCGGAGGACAATGGGTTTTTTCGGGTGTAAAAATGATTAGCATGGCTTCCTTCGGAAGGGAAGTAAAGCCATTGGTCCCGTGTCGTAGATGTAAAAGAACCTCAAGCCTGATTGAGAGGCCTCTGAGCAAAATTAAGCAGTCTTTCACGCCCAATTTAGTTAAAGAGAACCACTCAGTTAAAGAGCATCCATAAATAACACGCCATTTACATTTATCATCATTATCATTGTTGCCGTTATTATTATTATTATTATTATTAATATTATCATCAATAGCATCATCATTATCATCAATATCATTGTTGCCATTGTTGTTGTTATTATTATTATTATTATTATTATCAGCATCGTCATCAATACTATCATCACATCATCATTATCATCATCATTATTATTGTTGCCAATGTTGCTGTTATTATTATTATTATTATTACTATTATTATTTTTATTGTTGTTATTATTATTATTGTTACTACTACTACTACTACTACTACTCCTACTATTATTACTATTATTGTTATTATTACTATTATTATTATTATTATTATTATTATTATTATTATTATTATAGTATTATTATTTCAGTAGGCTAACTCAGCTGCAACTAGCCAGATAATTTCATCAAAAATATTTTTCTACCATATTTTCGTTTACATGGAATTATCACAGGTCTAACAGCGGTTCACTGCCTAGCAGAACGGAGCGTTTGCTGCTCCATGTGCAGGGTAATCTCATCCTTCATTGCCCTACCTGCCCCATTGTGTATATAACCTGCAGGAGTAGTGAGAGTTGAGTTGTCCAGCCCTGAAAAAGTGTAAAATTCCTAACGCACCCATATACTACTGTGGTGGGTGCAGACCAATTTGACTACCATGCAGAATTGGTTCACTCTTGTTCATGTTAGTTTGTTCACTGGTTCATTCATGTTACATTCTTTAATTGTATTCTGTGCTGAATTAAGCTATATTGTTATTTGTTGTTTCCGTGTTTGTATTGATCAGCGTAGGCTTACTGGAAAAAAACTGAAGTAACCAAGAGCTGAAAATACATAAATAATTTGTGGCAAGATGAACTGTGATACTTCTGTAATACAGAAAATTATAAAATGCCCTTTTGGTTCCCTTTCATTTTCCGAAAAATCAGACATAGTATGGTATGGTAGATCAATGCCAATGCTTCCAAATCGAAAATCCCCACATAAAGAGAAAGTAGGCAAATTAAGATATTTTAATATTTCTCAATATGAAAATAGAGTTTGGTTGACAGGAAGCTGCAGTATGCAAAAGTTATATTGTTAGCCATGTGTTCTTTTTTATACTGAGCAAAGTGTATGGAATAAGGATGGCTATACAGATTTAAAAAACTTGAGTAATGCCATCATGAAACATAAATATTTGCTGGGCCATTTGCATGCTTATGTACAGTTTAGCAGTTTTGGTAGCTTTGTTTAGATATGAGCTGGATGCATCACAATGAAGACCAGGAAGACACCACATGCTTTTTAGCAATGCAAGAGCTTCCATTTAGAAGCCACAGTGAAGACAAGTGATCGGTCAACCAAGGAATTTAGGAATTTACTTTGACCTTCTGAACTGCCTCAGCAAGTACAACCAAGCACTTAAGGATTACCTGGAGTCTGCTACAGCATTTAGAGGAACATCAAACAGATTACAGAACAAATTGATTGCTGCTACTATAGAGATTTTCACATCATGAAGGCACAATGGACTCTTATGGACCATGCTTTTCTTAAGGAAGAATCAAGTGCGTCGTTGTCAAATGTGTGTGTTTTCAAATGCAACTAAAATAAAATAGAAATGTGCATTTCGGTATGGAATGTGTGAAAGAATACAATAGTATGCACGAAAAATCTTTTATATAATTGTACATTTTTTAAAATAATAAAATTTAAAGTTTTTTTGAAAGCAGATTTTTAACACCTTTCTCGCTTCGAACGTTAAAACATGGTTTTAAATCAAATTAATTGCAATGAAAAAAATCTGGATTATTCACTTACTTTCATAGGCCAAGTTGATAAAGTGTTTGGATTCTTTGTTTATAGAGAGGAAAATGGCTAATTCTCATTCTACAAGTCCATGCAAAAACTTCCAGTGACAAAGTTGTCAAGAAAATAGTGAAATTATTTTTATATACACATAGAACATCTCCAGAACCAAGGCATGGATTAATCAACAGTTTAAGGCAAAGAGCGCAAGGCTCACAGTGTCAACAAACCTGGTCCTCGTGTCTTAGAGGTGGTGATAAAAATCAGATGTGGTGTGACAGTGCAAGGGGCGATAAGGGTTTGTACTTCAGTGGAGGTTTTCAGTAGGTTTAGGGAATCTGAGGCATGTGTGAGTTTTACAAAACGGTATGGAGTCAGGTATGTTAGGCGACATAACACTATGTTTAAGAAAAGGAGATGGAACGTTTAATAGACAATGGTTTTGTATCAGTCACCCAAGATCAGTGGTTAAATTTCTGCAAACGTGTTGAAGGGATAGAAGACGATATATGGAAAGCAGATCGGCTGCAGGATGATATCGAACTTCTAATCATTAGGTTAACCAGCAGTTCCTCCAGCAATGACTCCAGTTCTTGTGAGGGCAGTGAACAGGCCAACCAGGACTCCTCTTTGAGTGTTGAACCTATGTCCGATTAAGGTAACATTAATTATTAAGTATATTATATTTAGGTTAAACATAAAGTGCTGACAGCGATTAAGAGAATGCAATAAATTGAGACATAAATGTATTTCACTAGGAATTAACTGAAAAATATACAATAGTTATTAACCTAATCAAAGGGTAATTGTGTAAGTACAATAATGGATGAAATGACCAAATAATAATAATAATAATAATAATAATAATAAACAATATAATAAAAATAATGATTAATAATGACAATATTTAGTAATAATAACAATAATATTAAATTAAATAATAATAATAATAATAATAATAAGAAGAAGAAGAAGAAGAAGAAGAAGAAGAAGAAGAAGAACAACAACAACAACAAGAAACCTGGTTGTGAACAAAAGTGCAGTAATCATGGCGGCGGAACATATGTGACAACGCTGGGCAGATTCTCCATAAGAGCCATTGTGCCTTCATGATGTGAAAACCTCTATAGAAGTGCACTTGCAGAAAAATAAATATGGAAATGATGAGTTCTCCATTTGTTGCAATATTGCATGATGAAACTTGTGACACTGCTAGCAACAACCTGAGATATGTGCAAATTCAAACTGCAGATTTATTTCATATGTGGAAGTAAGTGCTGAGAGATCAGCATATTTTGCAGCATGTTTTGAGTGCAGTAAATGAATTAAATATAGAAGACAAACCTGTTACTCAAACATATGAAAGTGCAGCAGTGATGTCTGGTGAAGCTAAAGCTAAAGTACAAGAAATCTGTCCAAAGGCTGCATTTGTACTACATTGCTTTAACCATAAGCTTAATCTCAGATTAGTCTCAGTCAGTTTCAAATATTGAAGAGTGCCGCATTTTCTTTCAAAGCTTACCAGGACTGAGCTCATTTCCTCAAAGCCTTCAAAACAAATGCAAGCACTCGCTATATACACATAAAAAAGAATGCCAAAAAATGCATCAACACGTTGGAACTTCTCTTCAAGACTTGTGAATACTGTAAAAGAAAACAGAAAGCATTTGAATTATTACAGATGCCCAAAAATACTCAAAAACATCACAAGGAAGACAGAATTAAAAGTATGGGAAAACATATATGTTTGGAAAAACAAGAACCACGTTTTCAATTTCAAAATCCTGCCAGGAGACCTACTGATACAAAGGTTCATCAAACCACCACCGGGGACAGAGACAACCACCACAGCAAGCAAATCCGGCAGTCAACCAAAGGAATTGACAATGGAAGCATATGGCTTCTGAAACATGTTTTCCAAAATAAAAGTAACTGATGTAGTGTTACAAAATCGACTCAACTAACTTTCAATTGAGAAAACATCTGATTGATTTCTTCTGCAGCATTGTTACTAATATGGCTGGCTGGGATAATAAAGAGCTCAAGGTTTGCTTCACACTTTTGCGAGGTTTTCTGCTTCACACATTTTCTAAAATATATGCACATACTAGCATCATTTTGATACATTGGATATCATGTACTGTGTTCAGAAGGTTAAAGAAACTAAAAGGTTATTCTCAGCTACAAAAATAATTTTGAAGAAATATGGCACAAGTCAAAAAATCAAATGAAGGATATGAGGAGATGACACAAACACAAAAATGCTCTAGTAGTGAGGCAAGTGACTACAGAATGCTATGTATAAAAATAATTGATAATTTTACAGCATGCTAACAGAGCGATTTCGGAGCCTTGCCCAAATGGAATTCATTTCTATAATTGATCCTTTAAATTTCAAAGCTCTCTGCTCAGATTTTCCTACCTCTGCACTCGAGACACTGAAAGAAAGCAGGCATGATTTGTTTGATATTCCACCTTGGAAAACAAGCTTGTTGTGCTGTATTCAATGGAGGAGTTCTCAAACAAATTCCCACATGATCTGTTAGCACACATGAAAACTAATGGACTGAACTTGGCATTTACAGAAGTGTACAAACTTATACACTTAATTCTAACCATACCGAGCTCCCTTAGATTCATTTGAAAAAGATGATTCTCAGCTCTCAAGCGCATAATAGTATTTCAGAGATGGACACAGGGACAAGACAGATTAAATGACATGACTCTTATTTTCATAGAGAAAGAGAAGCTACGTGACATTAAAAACAAATTGTCATTTTATAATAATGTTATTAAAAACTCTACAAACAGAGCATAGAATGGAATTCACTCTCAAGTAGAAATCATTTAATTTATTCAGATTTTTATTGTCATTTAGTATTATTAATGTTTGAACCAGTTTTTATGCACTCAGCAATGTTGTTTTAGTAGGAATATGTTATTTTTTTTATTTATTTATTTATGCTAAGCTTTATACAGGTGAATATGACCGGTGTTCAGCCCTGGCTCTTTACCAGTCATTCTCATATTTTACAATAGTTTATTAATTCTAGTTTATTACACCATTTTGTCTATTTACTGACCATACCCATTTATTTTTCACTTTGTATAAGAATTGTCCAATCTTCTTACTATCTTTTTGAAACATTCCAACTACAGCTACATTTCTATCTATTTTAAACCATTTCTTATTTATATACTCTTTTCTCCAAATTTCAGTCCCTTTACATTTAAATAAAATGTGTTGCATATCTTCATTTCCACCACATATAGGACATTGGTTTTGTGGAATACCTTTCCTTAAACCTTTTAATCTCCATACTCCTGCTTTCAGCCATGCAATACCTTCTTGCTCCTCTTTATTTGTCACATCTATGTACTTTTCCCTTCCCCATGAGACTTTCATTGGTATATAGAAAACTAAAGCTCTCTTTTCAGTTATTTCACTAAATATTTTTTGTATTTCTATATCCTCAAATCTTTTTCTTGCCAACTTCCAGAAGTTATTCACATTATTTTCTCCTCTTCTCCACATTTCCCCTAACCCACTACTTTCCAGGTTATTTCTGAGACAGACATCCCTTGTTCTTTAAACTTCTCTCTTGATATAGTAAACACTGCTTTAACAAATTCCTTTCTTGCAATTTCACAATTCTATGCCAAAATTTCAATGCCCTTTCCATAATCTTTCCCTTGCTTACCACTCTACCCAGCTCTATTTGTGCTACCTGCCTAACAGTTGCATTTGGTAACCCAAGTATTTCTTTGTAAAATTTCCTATGCACCTCATCTATGACTTCCCATCCTCCTTCTAATCCCCATACTTCTATTCTATCAAGCACTTTTTCCTCAATCACCATATTGTACACTTTTTCTAACCATCTAATATTTATATTAGGTGCTTTGTATTTGCAACTTCTAATAGCTGATAAAGCTCCTTTTCCTTTTGCCAATGCAAATTTCTTTTGTTTTTCCCAGTTGCTACCACTATCAACTTTAACTCCTAGATAAATTCATTCTCTCACTACCCTGTACTCTTTTTCATTCTCATTCTTCCATTTTTCATTTCTCCCCTTTTTTGAACACTACAATCTGCATCTTGTCCTGGTTCACTTTTAAACTCCATTCTTTACAGTAACTATTTAATGCTTGCAAGGATTGTTTCAAGCCATTCACTGTAATTGCACCTATAACTAGATCATCTGCAAACAGTAATCCTGGAATCTGAATATTATTAATTACTGGCATAGAGTTATTACTTCTCCCAATTTCTGTTAATACGTCATCTATATATAAATTGAATAGGACTGGACTTAACTTACATCCTTGTCTAAGGCCTTTCTCTTGTTGGATTTCTCTTGTTACAACCCCTTCCTCCACTTTTATATAAAAAGTATTATCCTTATATAATGCTCTAAGGGTGTCCACCATTTGTTTACTCCCTCCTTTAGTCAACAACTTATGCCACAGCAATTGAAGCTCTATCCTATCGTATGCATTCTCTAAATCCACAAAAGCCATACATAACTTTCCTCTTTTGTCTTTCAAGTATTTATCTACCAGTGTTTTTATAATAAATAAATTATCAACTGTTCTCCTCCCTTTTCTAAAGCCCATCTGAAGTTCCGAGAGGATATTATATTCTTCAACACATGTTTGTATCCTGCTTGCCATAATACCAGTAAAATTTTTTCCTACATTTGATAATAATGCAATGCCTCTATAGTTGTTTGGTTTATCAACACTACCCTTGCCTTTGCATATTGGATGTATGATTGCTTTCCTCCACTTATCTGGTATATAACCCTTCACTTAAATTGTGTTAAATAAGTCTACTAAAACCTTAACTCTATTTATTTCATTGCACCATTCCTTAAGGAACTCTGTCAGGATTCCATCTATTCCAGTTGCTTTATTTCTCTTCATTAATTTCACCTGTTGAATTATTTCTTCACTTCTTATTATATCGAGTATATCTACATAGTTATTACCTATTTCCCAATTTCCTATATCATTTTTACTCTTTTTCTCCCCATACAATTTTTTAAAATATTCCATCCATTCTCCTGGTTGTATACTTGGTTTTGTTACGTATTTCATTTGCATTATTTTCATTTAGGATTTGTATCAAATTACTTTCATATTTTTTCATCCAGCTTGTTTTCTTTTGTTCCAGTAATGAATTATATAAATCCCTCCCTTGCATATACTCTTTCTTTAATTCTATGTATCCTAATTCCCTCCACTTTATGAGCAGCTGTTTGACTTGTCTTTTAGTTACTCTACATTCTTCATCAAACCAGCCCTCATCTCTTTTGTAAACTTTCTTTCTCATTTTCATTTCCTCCCCAGCCCTTAGCATAATGATATTTAAGATATTCATAGCACTTTCAATTTCTTGTTCCTTTATCATAAAACTTATTCCACACTGACATATCTGGCCATAATTAGAATTTAGTGTCTGCCTAAATTTATTGCAATACTCTTCCTTCCATTTGTATCTACTGTATTCTTCTATGTTACACTTTTCCTCCCTTAAATTATAGACTGTTTGCTCTGTGTGTGTTTTTATGTCTACTATCAATGGAAAATGTCTACTGTTGGAGCTTAAATTTAGTACCTTAAAATTACTTAAAATATACCCCATATTAATTGGCCATAATACATAATCAATCATACTTTGACCATTATTACTAACATACGTATATTCTCCATTCACATCTTCACCATATTTCCCATTCAAAATATCATATTTTGAATGTTATATTTATTTTCTAAACACATATCTATTATATTAAGAAATGCACCTGTTACCTTTAATGTCAGCTTTATTAATTTTGTGAAAAACTTTGATTTTCCAAATGATCTAACAGTTTACAAAGAATTTCATTAAGTATCTTTATGCTCTGTATATATATATATTATAATATTATAATAGATGCTAATATAATTAAATGATGTGATTCACTGTAGTATAATAAAGTTCTGAGATGCATAGAGCCTACCCAAGCCTAACAATAACTGCACATCACTGGAAAAATTGTATTACAATTTTAGTCTTGAATATTTGTTTCACCAGAAAAAAATTAATTTCCCATACTTTGTATTGCGTTATACTCACTCTGGCAGTTTGGTGGTGGCTTTGGAAGGGGAGGAGGAAGTTGGGTTGCCGGCTAGCATAGGAAATGGTTTGAGGATCTCAGGGTTGATCTTGTGCAGGGTTGAAATGCTATCACTTGTTTCTGTTCCTGCATGCCCTTTACTGTCCCACACTTGATACTTCACTTGTCTCCCTGGCCATCCAAGTTCAAGGCCGAGCCTCGCCAAAACTGTTCACAAATAAAGTTAACTATTTCACCGTTTCCCATCACACTAATCTACCTCTTAATTTCCTTCTCACATGAATTGAATCCCCTTACATCGTGGACTTGTAAACTGTCGTTATGCCACAAGCTATAACACATGTGGGTTCACCACTCGTTATCTGACGTCCAAGTTTCCTTCTCACATGAATTGAATCCCCTTACATCGTGGACTTGCAAACTGTCGTTATGCCACAAGCTATAACACATGTGGGTTCACCACTCATTATCTGACGTCCAAGTGATGATGTGAACACTATATTTTTCTGAGCTCCGACAGCTAGACAAGAATCTATTCACCACCCATTTTCTAGGATGGTCATAGACTTTTTGCTATTTCAGTTATTTTCACTAATTCTACTGGCTGAGAATATGTTAGATGTTCAAATTTTGTTGCAATTTTATTGGCTATTACATTTTTAGATGTCACACTTCGTTCTTTCACATTCATGATTACATTCTGTGTTTAGTGGAGCGTGAATCTCGCCTGGGTATTTTCCACTTGTCTGTACCTTTGAGCTTCTAGGCTTTGAAATACCAGTCTCCATTGTTTGCTAATTACTTGTCCTTGCTTCTCTGTGCTGGACTCATGAGATTTTGCACTATTAAGCAATTCTATTTCTGCTGTCTGTTTCCCTTTTAACCTTTATTTAAGTAGTTTTGATTCTGTTTTTATTCATGATTGCATTCTATTTATTACTTTATTTATCTCCTCAAATTCCCTCTCTTTATTTACATTATTTTTCCTTTTTATTTATTTGATTTGTTATATTTCTTTCATTTCTTTTCATGTTTTATTATTAAGTTGCTCTTATTTATCTGTCAGGTTTTATCACTTCATCACATACAAAATTATAAAATGAGTCTTATTGAAGTACATAATAGAACAGCAACTCTAAATTTGTTTGTTGCCTTTATGTATTCTCTATAAAATGCTTATTTTTATATTTATTTTCTGTGTCTTTTTCTGCAGCTATATCATGTACACTGTTAATTATCACAAACTCAGTGTCCATATTATTTTCATTATCACTGATATCTTTGTTTGGCCATTCGAAATAATGGAAATGAAATCAGGGCAGTTTAGTTTTAGGTAGAGTACAGATCCAGTACCATGTGCTCGTAAACAGCAATAACTGTTAAAATAGGGACTGGCAAAAAGTCATACAACCAGTGACGTGATGTCTCAGAGATGGCTTGAAAACTTTGGCTTCTTCTAGACCATTAAAAACAAAATGGAAGTTGATTGTATGTTATGGCAAAATTTTTGGTAATCTAAGATATGAAAGTACTATAAACATTACCGAATAGCTATGCTTACTGATCAATAGGCACTAATTCATAACATCAGCCACATGTGAGACATCAGAAATCACCAGTTAAGGGCTAAAAGACATTTTTGGCCATTTTGTTTTTACTTTTAGTGCATATAATCAAATACTTAAGTTATTTTCTTTAATTGTTTCTTTCAAACCTAATTATGCATGTTTTGTTTCAGTTTGTTTCAATAAATTTTAAACATTTCACTTTAAGAAGAAGAAATAAAAAATAAAAAATAAAGTTCATATCATTCCTATAATACAGTAGCATCTTTGCTGTTGTATTGCACACAGAATAGTATACTTTCCACTCTCCTGTAAAAAAAAAAAACTGTGTTGCTATCTTCTCTGCATTTCAAATGTTATTCTCCAAATTAACGATTCTTCTATATATGATAGAAAAAAATATTCAATGTGGTTTAAGTGGTTTTGTATCCTTTCCATTCAGTATATGGGAACCTTATAGATATAATCATATATTTCAACCCATTAAATATGTAACTTTACATAAAGATATGATGTTTTTAATTGCAGGCGAGTGAACGTGAAGTGGCCTGGGTGTTGAAAATCTCAATAGTTGTTGTGTCAATATTAGGCACTGTCATAGCCCTTACTGTGGGGAGTGTCTACTACCTGTCGTGAGTATACTCATATCAACTGTCCTACTGTAACAAGGGAATGCATTTCGGTTGCAGAAATAAACACAAATTTTGTTTCTGTTTGTTATGTCAGTTATATGAACAAAGTATCACTTAAATAAACAAAGTACTTACTTTTTTACCTGAGTTTGAGTAATTATACAGAAGAATTAGAGCACACTATAAAGTTGGCTATAATTTTAAATTTCCATTTTTTCAACAAACAGAGTAGCATTATATTTGAAAACCATATTTTATTATTGTTCAAAGCCACTTCTCTCTTTCTAAACATTTACTGAAAATGTGGAGATTAGGTACATCATGCAACTATTGGGCACAATGCTCCATATTTTCATGAAGCTGCCAAGTTTAATATAGGTGAATTACATTATTTTTAACTCTCTCAAAAGCAACTCCAATAGTTTTGATTAAAATATTTTATCACTACAATATTTTTGCACAAGGCTATCCTATCTTCATAGATAAGCATCTTTGTTCATTGGTATCATAATTGACAATACTGTTGACAAAATGCACATCTTGAATTTTCTGTAAAAAGCCAATGACTAAATTTAGGAAACAATTTAATATGGATGTACATTTAACCACAATAAAAGTGTAACTTTTATTAAAATATATAATTATTTATGTGCGTAATCAACAAGTTTTTGAATTAGTAATTTTAATTGGAGCCGAGTATACACACATGTGCTTCACAAAAACTTATGTAGAACTAATTTCTCATTCACTATAGCAACCTAGCAAACTTATTTATGAATCAGTATGAAATCCACATCACAAAATCATTCCCTAACATCTTCAAGGTATGGTTCCAATATGTGGACGATATTTTTGCTATAGTGAATGATGTTGCGCTAAAGCTACTAAACTTACAGGAACCAAAAGTAAAATTTACAATGGAGTTAGAACAACAAGGCACACTGGCATTTTTAGATCTCAAAATTATTAATAAACATGGAAAACTAAAATTTGGTATACATAGAAAAGAAACCCATACTGACAACATACATCAAAGTAAACAGATTCAACCCATAAGCACACCAACATGCCATACTAAACAGCCTACTACAAAGAGTAACTAAAGTACTTCTGGAAATGCTTAGAAGTACTAAGTCACATAGTGAAAACAGCTGAAATAAATGGTTTTAGCAAGGATTTAGTATTAAAAAAACTCAAGAAAATTAAACAAGAAAATAAGATTACAGAAATATCCACCCTCAAACAAATTAAAGATAACAATAATTACAGAAGATTCACTTACCACCCTTGGGCAACTAAGAAATTTCAAAAAATATTTAAAGAACATAATATAATGCTAGCACCTTATAACAAGTTCAGTGTGAAGAATTTGATTCCATTCCATGGAACAAAAAAGTCCCAATTGACAAAAAGCCAGGCATTTATAGAATTAATTGCAATGAATGTAACAAAGTATACATTGGCAGAACGAAAAGAAACATAGGTACCCCATCTTAAAGAGCATATTAGAAATATTAAAAATAGGGAAACTGAAAAATCTGCAATATTGGCTCACTTTTGGAACAACCAACATGAAATTAAACAAGGCATGGGAGAAAATATACATGAAAAAACATGAAACGCACCTAATGAATTTTGATCGTCCTTTTAAAGAGAACCTGCTAATGAAGTTCATCAATCCAACACCAGAGGGAAGTCAGTCATACATGAAGGATCCTCATGTTAAATCTGTCAGTCAAAAGCAGTGGACAATGCATGCAACACGCTGCAAAACTAGTTCTGCATAAGTAAGTTTTTGTGAAGCACATGTATGTATACTCAACTCCAATTAAAATTACTAATTGCTAGCTTCACAGTGTACCACTTCCAGTAATCAAAATTATAAGTTTTTGAATACTTACCATTGTTTGTGGTATTCCTCCTGGTTGAAGTTTCTCAGAAGCACAATCTATGCAACATATATAAAAATTGTCGAAAGAATTCAAAAGAAAGAATAATAACTTTCTTTGCACCATTTTCAACTATTCTAACACTATAAACAGCTCATCACAATTTAAATTATGTATGTCACTGAGAATTCCTTATCACCAGATTTGTTTTGGTTTTTCTTAGTGATTTTTTTTATTTTTATTTATTTATCTTTTTATTTTATGAATTTTGCATTTTCAAATTACTAATATAACAAAATGTTGCAGTAATTTTGTAATTAACACAGAAAAGTTGTGATAATTTCAGAATAAGAAAACGTACATTGTACATAATGATGTAAAAAATGAATTTATACAGTACATACAAAAATAATCAATATTAAAAATAATGCGTATTTAAATAAATTACACTCATCATATCCTCATCATCTTTAGGATTCCTCTATTGATTTTAAGGATGTACATATGGGTAGTATGAAATAGTGTACTTAATTATGTTTACTACAACTGTTTACTCAACTACAACATACATCATTCTGCGATGTTTCCAGATTTCATCTTGTCACTAAGTTTTAAATTGCTTATACTTGAAAGTGAATCTTTGACTGTCAGTATTTGAGATTGGTAGCCATGCTATGAGGTACTATGCCCCTTTCCCCTCCAGAGAGCAGAACACTCTACAGAACATATTTTCATCAGAGACAACAAAATAGGGGTGAACAAATGTTAAATGTACATTTACAGTAAACATTTACTTTTTCAGTTCATTTCTTTACTTTCTCTACATGTACAATGTATATAGTGTACAGAGAAGATGTTCTATTGTACCCAAAAATTCAAAACGGAGGTTTCACCAGAAATACATGTTTTGGGACCCCCTGAAAAATGTCCATGTGTGTGTGTGTGTGTGTGTGTGTGTGTGTGTGTCTGTGGGCAGCATAGCTCAGAAACGAAAAATCTCTTAAATGCCAAACTTTAAGTTTAGCATCCTCCAAAGATGCGACATGAAGCTTTTCAATGAAATCCCCACCCCCAGCCAGCCTTTACAAGTATAAATTTCAAAAATGTCTATTTTCTCAAAAATGGATCTAATGATTTTGATTAAATCTCTTATATTTAAGATATTTACATGACAAATAAAATGTATGCATTGAATTTTCTGGGAATAGTCTCTTAAGACCTGTTTACTCTGGATGAATTTTTCTGAACTGTGCATAACTGGTGAGCCATAAGAGGTAGACCAAAATTTACTGCACAAAAAATGTAGGTCTTGTTAAACCATACAATTTATGTCATATACATTTTTTCCTGGAGTTGACTGTTTTCAAGATATTCCTTGTTATTGGTTTTAGTTTTAATACTTTCATCGAGAAGACTTTCTTACTAAAATTATCAGGAAAGGGCTCAATGATTTGCTACACTTTGATTAAACTTTTCTCATACAGGAACTAATCAATTCCTGGCCATGCAAATAAACAATTTAAATCCCATAGCAACAGCATTTTAAATCATTTGACTGTCACTTTAGCATAGTGCATTCCCTTATTTCCCTTCTACTTATAAGGAACTAAGTAATAAATCATTTCTGCTAATTTTTATCTCAATTAGCATGAAGTAGATTGAAGAATAAGCTTATTAACAATAATTTGTTACAGGACTGCCTCCATGGTCGAGTGTTCAGCAAGCTGACTTCTTACCTGGAACTCACGGGTTCGATTCCCGGCTGGGATGGGGAATTTTTCTTTAACCAGAATTATTCTCTATCCCCCAGAGAGTCTGGAAGTATGTATGTGAGAGTGAATGTGTGTGTGCTTGAGGAAAATAAAATGATTTAGACCAAATGTAAAAGAACCTACAGAGAACAAGTTGTTTCAAGTGTAAAGCCTCTGATATTACCTTACATGTTAAAGGGGGCTATATAAATGACACATTTAAAAAAAAAAAAATTGTTACAGAGATGTTGAAAAGGTTATGTGAATGGAACACATCAGATTTTTTTTAAATATCTTTTCTCATGTTTGTTACAGAAAAGGAGATTGTTACAAGAAAGTGTAAAATTTGTGAAAATTTGCAAATAATTTATATAATTAAATCACCTACCAAATTCATGAAACAATGAGATAGTTTTAGCTGGAGGTGTAAAACATTTTTGTACCAATTGTTAATAACATAAACACACACTTCTGTTTATCATAATTTAAAGTTTCTAGTTAATATGAATGCTTTAAACAATTAGTGTTTTTTTTAGATAACCCCTGCAGTTTAGTTTTGTTTAATACTATAAACCTTTTTTTTTTATTTGAACAAGGTCCCAAGCAGCTCTTGGGCTCATAGTAAGGGACAGTCATTGTTTACAAGTGTGGTAGTGTCATAATAATTACAGTTTATATCTAAGACAAGTTGTCAACAAAGATAAGAATAAGTTGAATACAAAAATCATAATACACATAATACTCAACAAGATACACAATTTCACAACTAATCACAATATAGCATATATATTAATAAACAATGTGCTTTAATTTATTTGAGAATTATAGCACTGATAGAACTGTAATACTGTATACTATGAATTGGTATACATTATACTTCCAATACTTAAAAATAAATAGACTAACAAACAAATTGCATTAGGCAATGTATACTAATGGTTTGACATTTGCACAAAACATTATAGTATTTAAGTTTTGTATTTTGATATTCCAGCAGTAAATGCCTTTTTACCTCCCTCTTAAAATATGTGAAGTTATTAATTTGTTTAATTGGTATGGGAAGTTCATGCACATGGACATATAAATAAAGCACACATAATAGACTAGAGTCTAGACTCATGACTCAGTCAACAGATCATTTGCCTAAAGTTCCAAGGGTTCAGTTGGGATAACCACATTTTTCTGTCATAATAATAAAAATCAGAATCATACTTTACTTAACACTTATATCACAGTAGACAATATGGTTTTATCCAAAGGCTGTCATGTTGAACTTCATGCACATGTGTTGTACATATATAAAGGACATACAAAATAACAGTTAATAATAATAATAATAATAATAATATTAATAACAAATAATAAATAATAATTAATAATAATTAATAACAAATAATAACAACAATAACCATAATAGTAATAGTAGTAATAATATAATACTAACAGTAGTAGTAGTACTAGTAATGATGATGATAATAACAATAATAATAATAATAATAATGATGATGATGATGATGATGATGACGACGACGGTGACGATGATAGGACAAAAACTATAAGGTAATGGAATTACCTACATATGTTCTGCATCATATATTTTTGCTTAATTTTAAATCATTTCTTGGAAGACGTTTACTGTGAACACATGGATAGATGAATGAACTTTTCATAGGAACAGTGCACCTATATGGATATCTTGATTTGGTAGTGATTAAGAAAGTTATATGAATGCTATATCAGATAATTTTTTTTTTTTTTTTCCAGAGTTATCTGTTCAGATTTGGTGTATGTTATACTCTTCCCTCAGTTGGTATTAGTTGTGTACTGGTCACGTGGAGTAAACAGATATGGCTGTCTTTCTTCTTTTCTTATTGGAATACTTCTGAGAATACTTGGTAAGTATTATTAGGTACAATAAACTGGCATATATTCCCATTTCAAAATCATGATAATATATCTCAAGAGTTCTTATACTTCTATTCATGCAGGAGTAACATGATTCAGAAACATAGCTTGATATCATATATAAGGTAAAATTTAAAAAATAAATAAATAAATAAAATAAAAAGTATAATAATAATAATCATCATCATCATCATCATCATCATCATCTCTGTAATGTGGGGGTAGCATGTCTGCCTCATATTCACGAGGTCCCAAGCTCAAATCTTGGTTAGGATAAATTATTCAGATAAGGTTTCTTCTGGTGTTTTACCAAATCCTGAGAAGATGAAATCTGGATAGCTTTAAGCTCATTTGAGCATCATTTAATCCATTCCATTCATTTACTACCCAATATAACTTACTAGGTGAAAGGATGTTAATACTAAAAATAAAAATTGGATCCCTGGCACTAGCTTTCTAGATTCGTTGAACATCACCAAGGAAAGGGATGAATTTATTCCAAAGCTTTCTCAATATTACAGATTCTTTGGGAACACCTGCACCTCCCTTTCTCTCTTCAATCATATGTCAACTAGCCTTGCCATAAGATTGCTGTTATGTACTTAGGTGGGAAGAATCACATTTAGTCACAATATTTTCATAGTAAGTGAATTATATTTTCTGTAAAATACCTGTGAAGTCCTGTTCATTTGGAATTAATTTTATTTAACTGGTATAAGTGAAAGATAGATAAAAGCTCACTATTTAAAAAAAAAATATATATATATATCGTTAAAACACACAATTTCTGTCAAGTAAATATTTTTGTGCCATTGGCCATTTTCAACATATTCTTTGTTATGAATTTAATTTTCAAATACTCTTTACTTTTCTCAAGGGCCAAGTCTTTAGTGTTTTAATGTTTCTTTCTTTCTTTTTTTTTCAATTTCCTTTCCTCCATGGTTCTTGTAAAGACTAAAACTTCAAAGCAGGTATATAGTCATCCACTCTTTAAAGAGTTGGTTTTACTCAAGCCAAGAGCATTTTGACCTACAACAAAATATACAATAAAAGCAACCCCAGTTCAAACCCCTGGTTCTTGAGGATCAACAGGGAGGGGTGAAGGGAGAGTTCTCAGAAGGATTATCTAATCATGCAGGTACTTTTCGAAGGGTTCCAGTTCCTTTTCGACTGCCAGGGTCTTTTGCTACATAGTAGGCTGTAGTAGGCTATTACTCATTACTGGCCATCCAAGACCTGGGATAGAAAGTCTCTACCAGTGTTGCAGCGTTTGTCTCCGCAGTAAAATTGCAGCCAGGTTGTCAAAATTCTAAGACAGGTGCGCTGCAGAGTGCTGATTTAAGAGTCTGAAAGGTGATCTCTTCTGACCATATGTACGGCCAACATTCCTCCATCACAGAAGTGAGAAGTTTTGTGATGTTGGAGAAATTTCTGATGAATTGGCGGCAGTAGCTACATAGACCCAGGAAACTTGACAATTTGTTTGTGTTTCATGCAATGTCTGTGGCCATGTCTGTGAGACTATGAGACTATGTGGCCCAGGTAGTTCACCTCTTTGGCATTTCAGCTTCATGTTAAGCCTCTGCAGTACCTTGGACCAACTCTTGAGATTGTCTGTTAAGACGATGTCATCCAGATATATAACAGGAAGGCATCGTAAGTCAATCCTCTCATCACTGATTCCACAAAGTTCTGGGAGATGGCTGGCTCGTTGCACAAGCCAGAGGGCATAACTGTTAACTGTCAAAGCATTTGTCCTATTAAGAATGCAGTCTTTTCCTTGTTACTGGGATCAAACGCTATTTGCCAATACCAATTTTAAGTCCAAAGCGATAATAACTGGGCACCAGCATGTTTTCAAGGTGTTCTCAATCTGAAGTAATGGAAAACAGTCTTTTCTGGTGATGCAACTCAGCTTCCTGTAGTCCACACAGAAGTATAGCTCACCATTCTTCTTCTTCTTCTTCTTCTTCTTCTTCTTCTTCTTCTTCTTCTTCTTCTTCTTCTTCCTCTTCTTCTTGTTATTATTATTATTGTTATTATTATTATTACTATCATCATTATTTCTATCATTGCTGCTGCTACTGTTACTGCTATTCCTACTTACTTAACACTACTTACTTACCACTACTCACCACCACCACCATGACTACGATCATGACCACCACCACCACCACCATCATCATTATTACTATCATTGTTGTTATTATTATTATTATTACTACTATCATCATTATTTCTATCATTGCTGCTGCTACTGTTACTGCTATTCCTACTTACTTAACACTACTTACTTACCACTACTCACCACCATGACCATGACTACGATCATGACCACCACCACCACCATCATCATTATTACTATCATTGTTGTTATTATTATTATTATTATTATTACAACTATCATCATTATTACTATCATTCCTGCTGCTGCCCCACCACCATCGCCACCGCCACCACTACCACCACCATTATCATTATCATTATTATTAATATTATTATTCTTACGCATTCTCAAACTTGTGGCTCGATAGAAATAGCTTCCTTACTTTTGCATCATTTAGTTTTGGAAATTTCTCTCTTATGTGATCAATGTACTTCTTGGTTTAAACCTTTGAAAACATTTTCATAGGCACAGCAAAAGCCACTAGTTGTTTCTTATTTTTCAACCATTCTCGCAGTATAACTAAACATGCGTTGCAACATAATGTGGAGCCCAAGACTTATCCTGGTCCGCTTCTTTCATACCGAGATAATGCTGATAAGCAGTCTTCACAAGAGGCGTCAGATTGTGTTTCTGTGAGGAACATTTTATTTCACCACAAATGTAACAAAAAGTATTCATTATATTTACACGTTTTCATGGTATTTCTATGAATTTTACACTACAAAAGCACTCTCAAACCAGAAAGTATGCATTAATTACAGCGGAAACTCACAGTCACAGCAACAGCATCTATGTTTATGACTTACAAATAGCTTAAGAGCATTTGTGTTTTGTTGTGTTGTGTTTTTCCCAAACTAAAAATGATGATATAAAAGTGAAATGGCACTTCATTTCCAAAGCAAGAGCTAATCTTTCATTTTTATGGTGATTTCACAATTCAGCAAATGGAAATACTTATGAATTAACTACTTTTGAGCCCGAAACATTTTCATTGTTGGCCAGTGTTATCTACGCCATCTTCTTTATTACAGATTTCATTTCTGTCTTCATTATCTCTATACTAGATTCCATTTCTTGTGTGCAACTTCTTGAATTTGGCCAATAAATTTTCATCTCCTGCATTGTTACATTCAATCATACTAAACGCACCTATGTAGCTTTCTAACCCAAATGCACTTTTAAAGTGGTTGTTGCAACTGATTAACTGCAGGCCTGTTTGTCCTCCTTTTACACCCCCAATTCTACAGCAAGGAATTTCCATATGTAAGGGTCATTATTGCACATGTTCTTTACCTTTAAGTGTGACAATGCAGAGCTTTGATATCATCTCTCTGCTCTTGCACATCTTAAATTTATGCACACCTGCAACAATGCAATAGAGCTATGTAAACAAGTTACTCTTTCACTCTTTTGCATGCAACAATTCCGGGTAGCAACATATAGATACATGTATGTGATGCATGCTCACATTATAATACATAATTAACAGAATGGAAATACAAAATTAAACCTTCATAGGAATAATTTATAGATACGTAAATACTTTTAACAGCCAGGGAAAGGCTGTTTCATAGTATGTAACAGCCTTTCCGCTTCAGTGTATACATAATATATTATAAAATAGTACAGCATATAATAAAAAATAGTATATAATAGTAGCAGGTATGCTCACATTATAATATGTAATTAACAGAATGGAAATACAAAATTAAACCTTCATAGGAATAATTTATAGATATGTAAATACCTTAAAACAGATAAGGAAAGGAATTTGATTAGTACACATCTTTTCAAAATGTTACATATATAAACCAAACACTCCTGTTTGTAATTTACAAAACAGTTTGAGTAGTTATGCACTAAAGAGGGTGATAATTGAAAGTTTTCCACTTTTTACATACTAAGAGCTTAGTAGTAAATACATAATTCTGTAATTGGATGAAAATTTAGCTGAAATCCCTCTCAGAATTAAATTCTGTACATATATTGTACTTGGTGAAATAAGGTTTTAAATAAGATAAGATAAATCTTTTGTGGTGTGAACCATTGTAGTAACTGATTATCATAGTTTTGAGGAAGTTTGATACCTAACTATATATGAAAGAATGATAATTTTCCAGGAAAAGATAAAAGTACTATTTGGTCCAAAATGCCTGAGGGATTCCGCAGAAAACTGAAAATTTCAACCTTATAGCTTGTAATCATTACAGCTGATATGCCATTATAGTTTTGTATGTAAAGTATACACTAATATTGATAATATGCTCCCAATGGTATGCGTGCGTGTGTGGGTAGGTGCGTGTGTACATGTGTGCGCACGCGTGTGTGTGTGTGTGCTCACGTGCACGCGTTTAAGCAGTACATATTTGAATCTTGGTTACAGCAATGTATCTGGATAACATTTTTTTACTCACAAGACAAATATTGGGTAATATATGTTCTATAGACCTAGGTTCATTTGAGCATAATTTTGCCCTCTGATATACCCATTTAGTTAAGGGACATTCAACTAAAGAAAAACATTCATATCTCTTCAGATGAATGGTAGCATTCTCTAGAGGTCTCAGATGTAATTCCCAGCTGATTCCCCCACAGGATCTGCAAGTATTCATGTGGGAATGATCATGTGTTTTATAATGTAATACTAAAATATTAATCAACACCAATGTTCAATGAGAAGACATCAATAGTTGTTTCTAAAGTCGGTTAGAAATGATACTTTCTCAAAAAATAAGGATGAATATTACAACTGCAATAAATGAAATTATTGATCCTAATGATGATGCAATATTTCATGTGGTGTAAACATCTGGAAAATCAAAGCTCCCAATATGACCATAGAAGTTAAAGGGAGTTATATAAATGAAACAATTTAAAAAAACAATTGAGTGAACTAGTCATACGTGTATGGCTCCAAACTTAGTACTACTAGTTCTGGAACCACCAGTAGGTGAGTAGTCTATTAAATATAATATATTTATAATTGGGACTTGCTGAAGAAACAACTTCTTGACCATAGTTTCTTTGACATTTCTGTTTACTCATATTTAACTTGAAACACAGATTCTGAGAGGGTAGGGAAACATTCTAATTAAACAACAATTTTCAATATTCCAGCTATGAAATGAACTCAAGACCTCTGGGTTGAAAAAGCCAGAATGCTGACCACTCAACCAACATGTTTCAAGACATAGCTTTCCTCATACTTTGCTTCAAAAATAGATGTGAGGATACCAATGATGTTTATGTTTCAAACTGACTTACAAGAAATTTCAAATGAAGTTTGATTAGATTAGATTAGAAAGCATTCTGTAGGTTTGTTTAGGTCAGGAAGCCACTGAACATAGAACTTGTTAAGACATATACATGTATACATATGTTTATATACTACGGAAAAAAAAATGTATAAAGCTCTAGTGCTAAAAGCACGGGTTACAAAAACAGCAGAATAGACATATAATCACACCATTTGTAGGTACTTTCTTTTTTTGTTTATTATTATTATTATTATTATTATTATTATTATTAACTCTTCATAAATTCAACAAATTGCAATGCATATTTACAAATATGTTTTGAATTTACAATGCAAAAATTTACAATTCAAAGCATCAGGCTTTACAGACCTTGTGTCATTGCTAAATACTAAAAAATTCATTTGACACATTCGTGCAAGTCAAAGTATACATCAGTTTAATTTGAATATAAAACCTCACACACTAATATACACAAAATGTAATGCATCATAATACTTATAAGTACAATGATTATTACAGTATTGTCAGACAGATTTGTCACTTAAATATTCATCTACAGAGTAAAATGATTTATTGCAATGATACTCCTTAAGAGAAGCCTTAAAAGCCCTGAAATTCCCAACATTTTCTTTGCGTTTACTGGGGAGAGCATTAAATATATTGATTGTTTCATAATATACACCTTTCTGAAAGCAATGAAGATTGGCTTTATGCATTGCATATATTTTTTACTGTGATCAAATGAAATGATAGATATAGTGCTTAAAAATAGTTTGAACATTTTCATTTTCCTTAGTTTTTATATTTATACACTCAATAATCAATATATTTTGTTTGTACAGGAGGAGAGAAAGGCTTGGGGATTCCTGCAGCAATTAAGTATCCAAACTATGATGTCAAGACAGGAACACAAAAGTTTCCATTTAGGACATTTTCAATGCTAATAACACTAGTGGTACATGTGGTAGTAAGCTGGACAGCACGGATGTTATTTGAAAGAGAATATTTGTCAGTTGAAAAGTGGGATGTGCTGGGAGAGTTTGTGGATAAAAAACATCCCAAAGAACAGATGGTGGTAAAATGTAAAGAAAATAACTTAGATGGTATAGACAATCCTGTTTCAAACACCTTAGTTAGTAGAATGTGAGTTGTAAACCTTTGACCTTGATAGTAATGTTGCCACAATCTAACAGTGTAAGTATTGAATCACTTATGTAAATACTGAAAAACATTATGTTAGGACTTGAAATTCTATGATGATTTTCTGTGTGAAATAATTTCATATTGTTTTATTTGAGGTTAGCATGTGATTTCCATTAAATATATATATTATATTTTTATAAAATATAAAGTGAAAGGAAAACTGGAGTAACTCAATTTTTTTGAATTTCCAGATTAAGGGTGTGCATTCCTTAGAGGTCTTTGTATTGCAGGAAAAGAGAGGTACATTGAAAGTATTTTCAGTGTCACAATTGTCTCTTTTGCTCACCATATTATTTCTGATAGGCCTTTTGTTGGCATTAAGATTTGTGTTTAGCTTTCAGCTCACATTCTCAGAATTCAAGATCTGAATTCCTATGATCAGAAACTGAAAATGTGTTTATGTCAATCCTCTAATTTTAGTGATAGCTGGAGGTAAGCAAAAACATAATTCATTTTGCAGTTATTATAATGCATTACATTAAATTTTAAAGAGAACAGTAGTACTTGACGTATGAATGTACCGGCACCAAACAGGTGGCAATTATCATTTATCTTCTTGATACTATTATCACAAATTTTCTCTGTTTCCAATGCAAGCTATAACTTTTCAGATACATTCATGCAGTTTATCATTAAATTTAGCATAAGGTTAGTTGATTTTGTTCACTTCTCCACCATGCGTTTATGAAGGCTTGCAGAAATTATGAGGGTTGATATTTAAGTCTTCACCTACCACCATCCCAACATTCATAAGCTCTGCAGCCAGTGTTGGTAGCATTATGAGAAATTACATTTGTGTTAGTATTGAATACAACTAAAGACACAAGTACACCTATCAAAATGTGAAATAAAATACAATTTTGCACAAAAGTTTATAATGTACGAAGGATGTTTAATAAGTCTTTAGAAAATCCAATAAATTATACCATTAGCATTGAAAAATGTTTGTATTTAGTAACCGTTGTCTCTTACTAGATACAGTTAAAGTTTCAGCAATATCCATCATATGGTTTCATTGCCATAGGCATTGAATCAACAATCTTGTGCTTATTTAGGAATTTAAAAAAAATGAATTTTGTGCGATGATTAAATACTTCTATTTAATATACTTAGCATAAAAAGAGATAAAAGCCAATATTAATGAAAACACTTCTATTTAAAACACTTAACGAGATAAAAGCCAAGATAGATGTTCATTGCAGCACATCTGCTCCTGCATTTGCAACAATTTACAATTGGATAAATGAATTTAAATATGGCCTTACATCCACAAATTATGAACATTGTTCCAGACATCCAGTAGAAGTTACTTCCTCTGAAATTATTGACAAAATCCAGGATATGGTTTTGAATGACCAATGAATCAAATTTTGCGAAACAGTAGAGGCCACAGGCACATCACAAGGTACAGTGTTCTCAATTTTGTACCAAAAATTAGGTCAGACAAAGGTCTTGGCAAGATGGGTATCATGTTTACTCTTAATGAGAATAAATGCAATTGTGTGATCAATTTGGAAGCTTTTTTGGCACTGATGAGTTTCTGCATGGATATATAACTATGGGTGAAGCACAGATACAATACTATACTCCAGAGACAAAAGTACGGTCAAAACAGTGGGTTTTTAAAGGCAAACTGGCTCCAAAGAAGGCAAAGATGATGAAATCTGCAGACAAGGTGATGGCCTCAATTTTTTGGATTGCACATGGAATCATCTACATTGATTACTTGCAGAAAGTCAAATGGAGAAT
This sequence comes from Hymenopus coronatus, assembly GCA_030762935.1. NCBI lineage: Eukaryota > Metazoa > Arthropoda > Insecta > Mantodea > Hymenopodidae > Hymenopus > Hymenopus coronatus. The sequence goes on along the minus strand of CM060894.1, from coordinate 123,603,774 downwards.
ATTATGCATGATTATTGCACTGGTTGAATGGAGAAATCAGGAAAAAATGCTCTCATTTGGCAAAGAAAAAGATTCTCTTCCATCATGACAATGCAAGTTTTGATGGCAAAAATTGTAGAACTGAGCTTCTTATTACTACAAAATACTACTTTTTGGAAGACTTAAAAGCAAGAATTGTGTTGTGCTAAAAGGAGATTATGTTGAAAAAAAAAAAAAAAATCTACTGAAAATAATTTGTTTTTCTATTCTTTTTCAAGGGATTTATTGAATGCCCCTTGTAGTTTACAATTTACAGGCAAACTCTGAACAACTTGATACACAGTCTGCAAAATCAACTAACACATCATAGTTTGAAACAAACCGCTAAATGCAGGAAAGTAAGGAGATTTCTTATACTTAGTAGAAATATATGTACAAAATTACAACAGTAAGAGTAAAAGAGAAGGATTTATCATAAATATCGTATACACCATTGTATAATAATTTCATAAAAGTGGGAGGAGGTACATGAAATTAATTCATATTTTGAATTTGAGAGTCTCCCCTAGAAGCTGCAGGATGCTTTAGTTGGTGGTGGAGCTTCCATGTACCTGTGTGTTGTACTTGAGCTGATACCAGCAGTAGAATTACTCGCTCCAGACAAAAAAATCTGATCTGTTCCATTCACATGACTTTCTCTACATCTCTGCAACAAATTATTGTTAAAAAGCTTATGCTTCTGTTTACTTCATACTAATAGAGAAAAAGTTAACAGAAATAGTCCTATTACTTGCTTCCTTGTAAGTAGAAGCAAAATAAGCGAGTACTGTTGGTTAAAGTGACAGTCAAAAGTTGGTTGCTATGTGACTGAACTTCCTTTTTTGTATGGACAGGAATTTAACAATAAGTATAAGTTTTTAAAGCTGAAACCAAAAACAAGGAGTATCTCAAAAACGATTAACTCCACGAACAAAATATATATAAGATAAATTGAGTGTTTTAAGGTGCTCTACATTTTTTGTTTTGTAAGTTTTTGTCCATCTCTTATGGTTTAGCAGTTGTGCAAAATTCCGTAAAATTCATCCAGATTAAAGTAGTCTTCAGAGACTATTCACAGAAAATTCAAGATATACATTTTATTTGTCAGGTAAATGTCTTTAATAAACAACATTTTAACAAAATTTTGGAGCCATTTTGAGAAAATCAAAATTTTCGAAAAAAAGTTCCATGTAAAGGGTAGTTTGGGGGGGGGTATTTTTCTGAAAATCTTTGTGTCGCATCCCTGGAAGATACTAAACTTAAATACCAACTTTAGTATTTTACTGACTTTTCATTTTTGAGCAATCATACACACACTCACGCATGCACACACACACACACACACCCTCACACTCACCCACCCACCCACGCCCGCACTCTCACACTCTCACTCACTCACACTCACTCTCACTCACTCATGGACCTTTTTCTGAGAATGCTTTTTTTTGGATATAGGGCACCCTAAAACATATATTTCTGATGAAATCTCAATATCAAATTTTTTGGTGGAGTGCAATACCTTCTCTACACACTATGTAGATAGAATGTAAAGAGAAAGTAAAAAATGATTTCATCTGAAAATTTCCAACCAGATGCTCCCAGTTGGAGAACCTTTACAGGACTCCCAGTTGAAGAACCATTCACTGTATATGGGCTCTGGTCTACCCAATCCAAGGTGGAAAAGCAACAAATCCGATGGATGAATGACTCTGCAATAGTCGAAAAGAGTGTCATGAATGATCTCTGCAGGTTTCAATATACCCTTTAGTATTTAGCCTTCCCAACATAATTGGGGCTCTGTGCTGAGTAAACTATATTTTCCCACTATTCATGACACCTTTATGAAAACACAACTAAAGAGGAGTATAGGGATCCTCCAGTTGAGGGAAGTCTATTACCAGAAATAGAAATAGGCAAAGCTGCATCATCTATGAACTGACTACACCTACATAATGCTGTAACATGAAGAATAAAAAAAGATAATCTGATGTGCTGCATTCACATGACTTTCTCTACATCTCTGCAACAAATTATTGTTAAACAGCTTATGCCTCCATTTACTTCATACTAATCGGGAAAAAATTAGCAGAAAGTCTTATTACTTGCTTACTTGTAAGTAGAAGCGAAATAAGGGTGTACCATAGGTTAAAGTGATAGTCAAAAGCTGGTTGCTATGTGACTGAAGTTCCTTTGTTTATATAAACAGGAGTTGACAAATTCCTGTATGAGAAAAGTATAAGTTTTTCAAAGCTGAAACAATTAACAAGGAATATCTCAAAAACAATCAACTCCATGAAAAAAATGTATATAACCTAAATGTGTATTTTAATGTGTTCTACATTTTTTGTGTGGTAAGTTTTTGTCCATCTCTTATGATTTAGCAGTTATGCAAAATTCTGTAAAATTGATCCAGAATAAAGTACTCTTCAGAGGCTATTACAAGAAAATTCAAAATATACATTTTGTTTGTTAGGTAAATATCCTTGATATACAATATTTTAATCAAACCATTAGAGGGATTTTTGAGAAAATCAAAATTTTCGAAAAAAGTTCAATGTAAAGGGTAGTTTGGGATGGGGGATTTTTCTCAAAATGTTTGTGTCGCAACCTTTGAAGAAACTGAACTTAAATACCAAGTTTGGTATTTTACCCACTTTTCATTTTTGAGCTATCGTGTTCACACACACACACACACACACACACGCGCACGCACGCACACTCACACTCACTTTCTCAATCTCACTCTGTCACTCACTCACTCACTGTCACACTCTCTCACACACAGACTTTTTTCTGAAAATGCTTTTGTTTGATACAGGTGATCAGTAGGGCACAATTTTAACATTGACTAAAATTAAAACTAAATTGAATGTTATTTATGGATACTCTTTAAATGCTACGGTTTTAAGCTTCCCATTCTATTTTGGGCGCATAAAACCGCTTAATATTGCTTAGAGGCTTCTTTATCAGGCTTGAGGGCTTTTTTTACATGCCGTAAACCTACGAAACGATATCAATGACTTTACTTCCCTAATGAAGGAAGGAATTTTTGCGCCTGAAAGAAAAATCATACAGGTTTCAACCCGCAACCGTGAGAACCAGAGGCTAGCATGTTAGCCCTAGATCACGGATGACGACAGATTAAATTAGTAGACACTAAAAGCTATCAGTAGAAATGCAATGCTAATTTGTGTATTAGCACTAACCTTTCTGTTTGTAGATGAAGTCCATCGTTCAACTGTATGCTTGAAAAAATACTTCCATAGTTCTTTGATTTAAGTCAGAACCTGAACGCGACATGTTCTAAGAATTTTGAACAAGAACCGTCAACTTCACTGTTTACTATATGTTCAACAACATTATCAGAGAGGTGATACTGCTGCAAATTAATGCATAGCTCGTCTTAACAGCTGATGTACTTAGTTTAAGTTACCAGTCTTCAATACTACCTTACACAACTTTAATACTTTATGTATGTTAATTACAATGTTCACGGTGTTTCTTTTCAGAAACAAAGCTCGCTTTTCTCTCAGAAAATTGTGGAAACTACCCTTAAAGTAAAGTAGATCGCGATCATGATATTAGTGTCTTAAGCATTTTCTTTATAAGCAATTGTATACTTTACAAACCATGCCTATCTTTCGTAACAGTGTTTAGGATTTTCCTTCTTAAGGCAAGTTTTAACACTGCCATTTCTTTGAAAGCTAGCAACTGATAAATGGGTACATTATTCTGCAGTTAATTTCACCAAATTATTCTCCAGCGCATTCAGATTATGTTTCATTAACACGTGAAATACATTCAAGGCACTGTTTCGCCACTTCATCACTCTTGAGGTGGATATTGTAACTTAGCACTCATTTTCACAACACTTCACAACTCTCGCAAATAAGGTGCACTTTACTGTTTGTACATGTCCATAATTTCAATAACTACAGATTATTTTGCCTTTTCCTGTTTTCAAGTAAAGTTTCAAATGTATCTTAAATCTATTTCCTAGTAAACTTAGGGTAATTACACAACACACTACTTGTATGCCTTGAGTGTTGGCGCGCGAGCACAACTTGTCGTCTGCTTGGCAGGGAGAGAGAATACCACATACCAACATTGTAAATTTTTTCACATAAGCTTCTTTTTGTATGTTTCGTTCCAGAGGTTTATAGATCAACTTTGTTTTCAAATAAGAAGACAACTTAAGAAATGTTGCTTATTATTTACTCTTACACATGAAGAGACCTTTGGCTAAATATTTTTGTCAGGGATTTGACTCAAACTTTAACTTTTGCTTATTGCCGGTTCTTATTTTCTCATTGCGCATGTGCAGCAAATGACCACAGAGGCTTTTGTGTCATAAGAGAACCTTCCCCTCCTGGCCCCTTGAACCCCGCACCAACAAATTAACTACATCTGAAAGCATTGAATTCTTCTGCGCATGCATATAGGATGACCACAAAATCGCTTGTGTCTGAAAATGCTGTGGGTTACTATTTTAGTAGGTTTAAATTTATACAAGTTGCATTATAGATTATAACATTTTACCTAATAATATAATGGAGAAATTATTGTCTGAAATTGCTGTAGGGAGGCCCGTGCCCCTGTACCCCTAAAGACCGGGCTGCCACTGCAGGTGACGCTAAAACATATATTTTCAATGAAATCTCGGTATCAAATTTTTGGATGGAATGCAATGCCTTCTCTATACACTATGTACATAGTATGTGTAGAGAAAGTAAAGAAACTGATGTGTTCCATTCTCATGACTTTCTCTGACTCTTACACAAACAATTTTCCTTACACCAAATTATATTTTATCTACGATATGCTAATCAGGTTGAATATTAGCAGAAACTGTCTTATTACTTGCTTTCTTGTAAGTAGATGGGAAATAGGAAATTCACTAGACTAAAGCAATAGTCAAATCTTTTAAAAGCTGGTCCTATATGAAACAACTGAAGCTCAGCTTGCTTTGCATGACCTACAGTAAAACAATAGAGAAGAAACAAAACATTGCTTCCTGTATGAGAAAAGTTGAAGTATTTTAAGATTGAAACCAATAACAAGGAATAGCTCAGAAATAGTCAGCTCTAGATATAAAACTGTATGACATAAATTATGTGTTTTAAGGAGATCAACATCTTTTGTGCAGTAAGTTTTTGTCTATCTGTTATGGTTTAACCGTTATGCAAAATTCTGCAAAACTTGTTCAGAATAAAGAGGTCTTTAGAGGCTGTTTCCAGAAAATTCAGGATATGCCATTTATTTGTGATGAAAATATCTTTAATATATGGTATTTTAATCAAAATTGTTAGGTCATTTATGGGAAAAACAAAATTTTAAAAAATGTTTCCATATAAAGGCTAATTTGGAGGGGGAATTTTCTTGAAAATCTTTGTATGGCATCCTTGGAAGATACTAAACTTAAATACACACACTTTTTGTAACAAAGCTTTCTGATGAAATCTCAACATCAAATTTTTGGGGGAATACAATACCTTCTCTATCCACTATGTACATTGTAGGCACATACAGGCTAGAGAAAGTAAAAAAGGAGGGCAGCGAAACCAGGAGAACTGGGGGCGATCAGCAACCAGGATTTCTAGTTGTACCGGTGAAAGGTAAAGGCCATGATTAACTTTGCAATGTACAGACTGAAAGAGCTAGACTTAGATAACAGCTGTAAAAGAAGTCTTTATTTTGTACTCTTGCACTCCAATTTTCTGTATTTAAATGCTGTATGGTCCAATAACAATAAAGAACAGCTAAACTGTTTAGAAATCCTACAAAAGAGAGCTATTAAAATACTTTATGGGTTTAATATTTTAAAGCCTTCCATAGAAGTATTTAAGGAAACAAATATATTGTCATTTTCCTTTCTCTGTAAATATAGGGAATCTTTATTCATGCATAAAACTGAAAATAACCTCCTATGTACCAACTCTGTAATCAAACACAAAAGATATATTCACTCCTACAAAACTAGGTCAGCCACTCTCATATGTATAGAATCAGCTAATTCTACCAAATATGGAATAAAAAGTATATTACATAGTGCCACCAAAACATACAACAGTCTCCCTCTTGACATTAAAGAATCACTTAACTTATCCCAATTTAAAAACAGTCTTCAAATACCTACTTGAGCAATACTGTAATTCTTAAAAATTTAATAACAGAAAATCCCTTTGGTGTTTTTTGAAACATTGCATTAAGTTTAATCACACACCCACATGAATTACGTTATAAAATTGTGTGTATATATATAAAATGTATACTTATACCCTTCTTTTTATGTGTTAATGTGTTTATTTTATTCTTTGTATTTTGCTTACTGCCTCACTAAAGGGCAGTCCCTACCTAGAGCAATATGCTCATTGGGACATTCTAGGTAAATAAATAAATAAATAAATATATAGTTCAGATTAATTTACAGCACTATAGAGCAGCCTCTGCTATTTTAAGCAGAAAGCTGGCAGAATAAAACATTGATATAGCACTCATTAGGAACACTGGTTGCACAAGAACACTGTAGGGGAAGTAAACCATGAGGGAACACTGTTTCATTGTTGCCAGATTGGGTGAAAAGTCACTGTTTAGGCTACTAAAAGATAGATGTTCCAACTGATTTTTAATTGAGGCAAATTGCAAATTTTTGGGCTACTTCTGAAATCACGAAAATAATTTAAATGTATTCCTTGAAAAGTATATTGTACATTTTTTTACAAATTAAGTATTATATTAATGAATAGAGTGATGGTATGTACGTTAAGTCACTACTGCTATGGAAAAGATGTAAAATACCTGCATACATAGAAGGAAAATTAGCCACTATATTATTTTCCTTGTTACATTTTCTTTGTTACGTTGCTATTAATGCAGTAGCACCGAGTTCAAGAGAACTGTTTGAATCAAATTAATCAGTTGAATGCAAATATGTCTTAATATTATTTGCACAATATTGGTTTTTGAATAATACATTGATACTGTATCTGCAGTTTAAACTGCAGTATAGTAATTTGAGTAAATGAAGGATTAGTAATAGGTAAGTTGGGAAAATGTGATAAACCTTTAACAACAGTTTGCTTACCTTCGGGTTCTATTTCCAACGGGGGCGGGGGATTTTCTCTAGCCGATATTATTCCCTATCCTCCCCAAAGTCTGGAAATATTGATGAGAATGTGTGTTATCTAATGAATAAAATCCAAAGAGAAACACAAACCAACTATAACACTCATGAGGTAACACCATTGCCAATAGGCAATTTGTTCCAATGAGAAATCCTGCAGATATGACTTTGCAGTTGTGAAGTTGAAATTAATAAATAAATGGCTTTGGTGGGTTTTTTGTGATATAACATTTTGTTTTTTTATTGTAAAGTTTGCAACTAAGAGCACAATGGACTGAGCGTAAGAAACATGATGTAAAAACATAAACAAAATTTTAAGTTTGTGTGCAATATGATTTGTCCAAGCAATAACTTTTTCATGAAAGAACTACACTCATTTGCTTAAAGTAGCAAGTCAGGACTTTTGAAAAATGACCAGTTGCTAATTAATTTCACATGTTACCTAAATGACAATTATTATGCACCTATCTGGGGATTTTTTTTTTTTTTTGGCAGTAGTTGAGCACTATTGTTACAAAAGATGTGCATGTTGAGCCTAATACAAGATGCAGTAGTGCCAGTCAACATCTGTCATTTCTGTCTATTTATGACCTTGCATTGGTGAACCTTCAGACTTAGAAATATTTTTAGTATCAGATGTTCAAAGTTTCTTCTATGCTGTGTTTGAAAGGCAAAAAAGCAAAATAAACAAAAAATCCATCCGGATAAACTAAAAACCTGGTTTAATGAGGACTGAATAAACGAATTTCTTGAGCATATTGAATCCTACGATTTGTGTAAAACATCTCCCCATGATAGTTGAGCAGTAAGTACTATGTGGTTAATTCACAACAACAAGTAGGAAATCTAGATTAAATTTCAACACCTAAACTAATATTCATTTTATTCTTCTGACTCGGCATCGTTTTCTGTTCAGTTATTTATTAAGTTTTGAATTTACTGGTATAGTTCTCCATCAATTTGTTGTTTGAACTTTACACAACCTGTGCATATTAATATTCAACTTTGCCTTACTTGCAGGATATATTCATATGAAACGTGGTGGGCACCAGGATATTTTGTAGACAGATTCCCCATTATGGTACAATAAAACAAAGTCTAGCAACAATTGGTCATAGATTTAACTGGTCATGGAAAGGATAGTTTGCTTAATGAAGTCAGATGGAGTGACAGTTTTAAAGTTTTCAGTATAAGAGAAAGATTGGCAAAAAAACCTTACCCATTCAATTCAGCCGAAACAGAATAACCAGGTGGTTGCGCAGGCCTCCATGATCTTTGTCTTGATGTGTGTTCTTAGCTTCCGGGGAAAGCAGCATCATCTTGTGTGGGGTTGCCAACATTTCACTCATCTTGTTGTGAGCTTCTTCGGGGCTCAATTTTTTTGTTCTCACTTATATAGTGGCAGTGCGGTGGAGGTTGCCCTGCCCCCTTGCATCTGGTTGGTTAATTGCATGCCAAATGACTTGGGTGCTGGGGCTGTTCTTTCCTGGTGGTGTTGGAGTTGGTTTATGCTTTCTTTTTTCTTGTTTTCTGTTTCCTTAGGTAAAGAGAGAAAAAAAGTTTCTTTTTCTAGGTTATTGTTTGGTTCTTCCTTTGGTAAAGGCTGCTATGGTGGGCCTTCAGTTTTGAGAAGGCTGCATGACTCCGCCCCTTGCTTCTCATTGGCTGGAGGCGAGCCAATGGCTCTCTTTGTGAGCAGGGTCTTCTAGATATTGTGGAATTGTTTTTCACTGTTCCTGTTGAAGTTGTTTTTTTTTTGTTTTTTTTAATATTTCAATGCTTTCCTGAGTCATTCTATGAAGAAAATTTCTGCTATAAGTTCTGTGTTCTGTGTTGTCAAAATCGATGTGGTGGCTGGTTGTGATTACATGTTCAGCTAATGCAGACTTTTCAGGTTGTCTGAGTTTTAGACTCTATGTGTCCCTTTCTGTACTTTATTATGGACCACCCTGTTTGGCCAGGTGTTACCTCCAAGGCCTTCAGAATGTCTATTCACTCTAATCAAAAGTATTTCAATTTTAGATCATATGACCAAACATATGCCAATGAAAGTAAATCACTGATTATTTATTTTATGTTCTCATGCAACATTTATAATGGCATAACTGTTTGAGAAACTTTATTTTGATAAAAATCATTGATACTATCTTATTGTTTTTCCCAAGATATTAAGGTAAAGAGCATTAAACTGTAACTATTTATGTTATCTTTTTTTATTAAAGTGCATACCTATATCTATATGAAATGTATTTTAGACACCTTTATCTTTAAAAGTTACACATGAACTTTTATGTATCTAAGCAATTTTTATACACCAGTGTTGGTGATATTTTTATGCATTCGTTGAATAAATTGTTGTTTAAAGCATTGAAAGGTAGTATATATTGAGCAATACAATACAATTTTAGGTGGGTTTAATAAATGCTATAAAACGATTTGAATAAATACCTGACTGTTTTTATTAGATCTGTCTCAGCACTTAGTCATTTATCATAGTAATGCCATTTGATCCTTTTAATTTACTTTTTTTAACAATTCTAGAGCATAGAGGTATTAACACATATGGAATTATACACAGTACTGCCATAAATTGTGTCAGTACTTTCAATACACATACTGCTAAAAAAACCAATGCAAATCCATTAATATATATATTTTTTATATACATATATATATATATATATATATATATATATATATATACTGAAAGAACACAAAAAATGCTACAAAATGAACATACTCTCATTCAAAATGGTTGCCATGTGCGGAAACACAGCTGTGAAGACCTGGAGGCCACTCAATATCTGCACGAATCTTGTCCAGTGGAATTTTCTTGACAGCTGACGTGATTGATTTTTTTTATAGTATCTCAATATTGCAGTGCCTCTTGTCATGCTATTGCCTTGAGAATAATCCAGTGGACTGAGGTCCAGATTTCCACTAGTTCAGTCAGCAGCATTGATGAACTATGGGACACTGGTTGCCAACCACTGTTGCATGGTTTTTGCTTTTCATTTTTGCTCTCCCCATATGTTGTTCACAAAGACTGGGGTCGAACGAAGAGTATCTCCTTCAATTTTTCAGTTAGCAAATGCCTTCTGTATCATTAATATGCACTAACATGTAAATTATACTTTAAAAAAAATGTGATATTGTTTGTGGAAATACTTGTATGTTCATTAAACGAGACAAAATTGCTTCTTTATGCAAAGGAATGCATTGAATCCTTGCATGAACAGTGTTCATAGCTTCTTTTGTGCATATACATCTAGGACGGGCAGAACTGATGTGATCAACAGTGCACCCGTTTCTTTAATCCATGCTATTGTCCAGAACACAGATTGTTCATTGATGCTAAGAGGTTTTAGCGTTAAAAAAATGACCTTAGCTCGCTTTCCACAACAAATAACGCCAATACAGCGATACAATATTTGTACACCCCCAATCTATCTTTCTCTTTTGCTTGTTAGATAGATAGATTTATTATCAGCCTGAAGAAATACAGATTATATGGCATCGTCAAAATACAAATAAATTTTGTTATATTTGAGTTTAAATATATACAAAATTAATAATAAGAAAAATCCAGATAGCCTTCTCCAAGCACCAGGCTCCTTCCTACTTCTGCAGTATAGAACTTGTAATGACAAAAACAAGGGGAAGCCTTTGCAGAAGAGAAATATGATTATAAAAATAATAACAGCAATGAAAAATTATAAATAGTAATGATAATAATGATTTATAGTTATTTAATTTATATTCTGTGGAACAAGATATAGTTTCAGATTTAAGTATTCAGTAACAGTGAGTGGTAAATGATTTTTGTGATGGTTCTTAATGGCCATTCTAAATTTTTTTGTAATTAAGCTCTTTAACACTGTTTGGAAGAAGGTTGTATAAATTTACTCCCTGATGTGATATAGACTTCAGACAGCTGGTGAGCCAATGAATGTTGAGGTGTATATCACTACATGTTGTCGTATTGTGAATGTGTAGGGCTAAGTTTCTTTTAAAGGGATCCAAATTTTGATGTATAATACAGACCAACTCTAAGATTTGAGGGTTGGGGCAAAAGTCATGGCAATTAGTTTTTCTCTTGTAGATATGTGAACGGATCACAAACTTATGTGTCGTGTGGAAATTCTGTATGCAGAACAACAGATGGCTCTGTGATAGCTGGTAATAGCGCAGCGAGTGCTGTGAAGTCAGTCAGTTGGTGAGTGTCATGCGAGATGGAAGTAACCTGTGTTGAGCAGTGCACTTACGTTAAAATAGCCATTCTCCGAGGGAGAAATATGATGGAATGTCACAGTGTATTAGTGGAAGCCCTTGGAAATAATGCTGTACCATACTGTACAGTAGCACTATGGGTAGGAAAGTATCAGCAAGGACGTGGGTCAACCAGTGTTGAGCAACGTTTGGGACGACCTATAAGTGTGTGGACCAACGTGGCATGTGCTGTCATAGATCTGCTCCTTGATGAAAACAGATGACGGATGCTACTGGAGCTACAGAGGGCAAGTGGCATTGAGAAATGCACTGTCCACAGGATATTGCATAATGAGATGCAACTATGCAAAATCACATCGCTGTGGGTACCGCATGCACTGAAGGAAGTTCGCACATGGGTGTGCTGTGCAGTATGCCCTGACCAACTTGCTTGCTGGCAACAGGAAAGCAATCAATTCTTGTCACGTATAATTGCCATTGATGAATTTTGGGCCAGGGCATACAAACCAGAACTGAAACATCAGTCTGCGGAGTGGCGACATGCAGGATCATCAAGGAGGCAGAAGTTCCATTAGAATTCCTCCCCAGTCAAATTGAAGGTGATCGTGGCGTATGACATCAGGGGTGTCATTGTTTGCCACTTTGTTCCACATAACAGAACAGTGACCGCGCAGTACTACAGGGACTTTCTAGTGCGACAGGTACAACATGGCGGGGAGAAACGTCCGGATCTTGTGGATAGTGCAATAATCCTGCATGACAATGCAAAACCAAATAAAGCAGTCTGTGTAGGGCAGCTACTGCGACGTTGGGGATGGGAAGAATTGGAACACTCACCCGACATTTCACCCTGTGACTTTGATCTCATTCAAAAGATTAAGGAACCACTATATTGCAGCGAGTGGTAACAGTAGCAGGGGACTACTTTGAGGGGCTTTAGGCCCAGGTTTGTCATGTCAACTGTATGTGTACTGTGTTGTCATTCTTTTTCACCATGAAGGCCATATTGCCCTGCATACTACAGTAATAAATTACAATACTCAGTGCTATTCATTTCCACACATGTAGTTGACACCTTGTCCTTTCAACTGTATATGTCACATTTTCCAACCGGACTGAAATCTTCAAGAAAATAAATAGTTGCTATGACTTTTGCCCCAACCCTTGTATATATACAAGGTAAAGGTATTATAGATGGTTCTTTGAATATTATCATACTATCTGATCGTATTATTACTAAGTTTATGATTTTTACTAATCTTTTCTGAAGCTTAAGTATCTGCAAACTTTTTGAAGAAGACCCTCATGCTATTTATTATTCCATATAAGAGCAGTGAATGGATATATCCATACTGGCACATGCAAGGGAGTAAAGGTGACCTTGTGGACAACAGTATATAACATTGCCATGTTTCTTCATTCACAATTTTCATACTACAGTCATTTAAGTTTTACTGTCAGAAGTTGTAGCAGTACTGTGAACACAATATTGCGACTATGCCTTGCTGGCCTATAATCACCAGACGTGTGTAAGCAGTTTGCTTTGGAGAGCTTATAGCAATTGTTGCACATGTGCAGCCAGCTCCTTTAAATAGCTACACTCATTGGCACGTTCTAAAGCTTTGAGACAGTGTCACTACTCTTCCCTATTAATTTCAGGAACACCTGTCATAATAAATGCAGCTACAGTATGTTGACGGTTTAGGTGCAGATATTTTGATAATTGCCACTGTAATATGCATCCACTTCAGTGTGTTAGTTCTCTTTTTTCTTTAAATAGTGTTTATGCTCGCTTTTACTACTTGAGGCGCTGCAGACAATAACACTGATGATACATGGAATGAAGATGGAGCACTGGTGGAATGTGATGGAAGGGGAACCCCAAGAAAACCCCGTTGTGTCCATCATAAATCTCACATGCAGTTGCTTGGGATTGATACGAGTGGTCTAAGCACTCAGCCACAGTGCAGTTAAGCCCAAATATGGAGTCTTTCAAAAGTCGCTGCAAACTTTAAACCACTATAAATATTATAATATTTGAAATAGAATAAAAACAGAAGAAGGTATATGAGGGCTATCTAGAAAGTGACAGGCGATTTGGCTTAACTAAATAATAACAAAAGTTATCAACACAAAACTTTACTTACAAAGTTACAGTAACTTACTCTATTTTTCAACATAATTGTCATTGCTATCAAGGTATTCATTGTCATGTGGTGCTGGTTTTTCAATGCATATGATGTACTCTTTAACCACTAAAGATCTGAGCCAAATTGTCATTGCCACTTTGACGTCTTCATGGCTTGGAAATCTTTTCCATCCAAAAAGCCATGTATGGTGTCTAAAGTGAAACATTGGATTTTCCAAAGAGTGTGCAAGTTTTTATTCAAGTTCCTAAGTTTTCTTCAATTTACCAGCTTTTTTTCAAAATCCCCAGTGTTTTTCAAGAACCCACCTTCCCCCCACCCCTCTCTTTCTTTCTAGTTCCCAAGTGTTTTTCAAGTTCCCTTGCCCTTTTTCTCTCTAGTTCCCAACTATTTTTCAAGTTCCCAATTATTTTCATTTTCCCAAGGTTTTTTTCAAGTTCCATAGTTTTTTTTTTATACTCCCAAGCTTTTATCGAGTTCCCAAGTTCTTTTCAACTTTCCCCACCACTCTTACTGTAGTTCCAAAATATTTTTTAAGATCCCTAGAATTTTTTCAAGTTCCCAAGCTTTTTGGAGTTTCCAAGTTCTTTTCAAGTTCTCAAGTTGCCCCTACCCCTCTCTGTCAAGTTCCCAAGATTTTTTCAAATTCTGAAGTTTTGCCCAAGTACCCAATTCTTTTCAAGTTCCCAAGTTTTCTTCAGGTTCCCAAGTGTGTTTCAAATTTCTAGGATATTTTCAAGTTCCAATTTACATGCCCCCTCTCTCTAGTTCCCATGCGTTTTTCATGTTCCAAGTTTTTTAGAGTTCCCAAATTTTTTCCATATTCCTAAGTGTTTTTCTTGCTCCCTACTTTTTGTCAAGTTCCAAGTTTATTTCAAGCTCCCACGTTTTTTCAAAATTCCCAATTTTTTTTCAAGTGCCCAAGTTTTTTCAAGTTATCAGGTTTCTTTCAAGCTCCTAAATTTCCCCTCTCTCTAGTTCCCAGTTGTTTTTCAATTTCCCAAGTTCCCAAGTGTTTTCTTAGTTCCCAAGTTCCCCCATTCTTTCTGTCTAGTTCCCAATGAGTTTTTCATTTTTCAAAGTTATTTACAAGTTCCCATGTTATATTCAATTCTTAAAGGTTTTTTTTTTTTTGGTACTGAAAATTTTTTCAATTTTCCAAGCTTTTATCAAGCTCCCAAGTTCCCCCCTCTATCTTTCTAGTTCCAAAGACTTTTTCAAGTTTCCTATTTTTTTTTCAAGCTCTCAGCTTACCCCTTCTCTTTCTAGTTCCCAAGTGGATTTCAAGTTCCCAATTTTTTTTTTCAAGTTTCCATCTTTTTTCAAGTGTGCAAGTTTTTATTCAAGTTCCTAAGTTTTTTTCAATTTGCCATCTCTTTTCAAAATCCTAAGTGTTTTTCAAGTACCCAACCTCTCTCCTCCCCTTTCTTTCTTTCTAGCTCCCAGGTGTTTTTCAAGTTTCCAAGGCCCCCCCCTCTTTTTCTCTAGTTCCCAGCTGTTTTTCAAGTTCCCAATTATTTTCAGTTTCCCAAGTTTTTTTCAAGTTCCATAGTCTTTTTTCAGGTTCCCAAGTTTTTCTCGAGTTCCCAAGTTATTTTCAAGTTACCAAGTTCTTTACAACTTTCCCCCACCCTTCTTTCTGTAGTTCCCAAGTGTTTTTAAGATCCCAAGTTCCAATTTTTTTTTTTTTTCAAGCTCCCAAGGTTTTTTCGAGTTCCCAAGTTCTTTACAACTTCCCCCAAGTTTTCTTCAGGTTCCCAAGTTTTTTTCAAATTCCTGAGTTCTTTTCAAATTCCTAATTCCATGCCCCCCTCTCTCTAGTTCCCAAGTGTTTTTCATGTTGCCAAGTTTTTTTCAAGTTCCCAAGTTTTTCCCATATTCCTAAGTTTTTTATCAAGTTACCAAGTGTTTTTCTAGTTCCCCAATTTTTCCATTTCCAAGCTTTTTTCAGGTTCCTAAGTTTTTTGCAAGTTCTCAATTTTTTCAAATTCCCAAGTTTATTTCAAGTTCCCAAGTTTTTTTCCAAGTTCCCACATTTTTTCAAGTGCCCAAGTTTTTTTTTTCAAATTTCTAAGATCTTTTCAAGTTCCTATTTATATGCCCCCTCTCTAAAGTTCCCAAGTGTTTTTCATGTTCTCAAGGTTTTTTTTAAGTTCCCAAGTTTTTTCCATATTCCTAAGTGTTTTTCTTCTTGCTACTTTTTGTCAAGTTCCAAGTTTATTTCAAGTTCCCAAGTTTTTTCAAATTTCCCAAATTTTTTCAAGTACTCAAGTTTTTTCGAATCCAAAGTTTTTTTTCAAGTTACCAGGTTTCTTTCAAGCTCCTAAATTCCCGCTGTCTCTAGTTCCCAGTCCTATTTCAAGTTCCCAAGTTTTCTCAATTTCCCAAGTTTTTCCCAAGTTCCCAAGTGTTTTCTTAGTTCCCAAGCTCTCCCATTCTTTCTGTCTAGTTCCTAATGGTTTTTTCATTTTTCAAAGTTATTTACAAATTTCCATGTTATTTTCAATTTTCAAGTTTTTTTTTTTTTTTGGTTCCCAAAATTTTTTAAAGTTTCCAAGCTTTTATCAAGCTCCTAAGATCTCTCTTTTATTTCTCTCTAGTTCCAAAGTTTTTTTCAAGTTTCCAATTTTTTGTTCAAGCTCCCCTCTCTTTCTTACTAGTTCCCAAGAGTTTTTCAAGTTAGCAAGTCCACCTTTCTCTGTAGTTGCCAGCTGTTTTTCAAGTTCCCAATTATTTTCAGTTTCCCAAGTCTTTTTCAAGTTTCCATCACTTTTCAAGTGTGCAAGTTTTTATTAAGTTCCTAAGTTTTTTTTTCAAATTGTCTGCTTTTTTTCAAAATTCCCAGTGTTTTTCAAGAACCCAACTTCCCCCACCCCTCTCCTTCTTTCTAGTTCCCAAGTGTTTTTCAATTCCCAAGTCCCCCCCCCCCCACTTGCCCTCTTTCTCTCTAGTTCCCAACTATTTTTCAAGTTCCCAATTATTTTCATTTTCCCAAGTTTTTTTTCAAGTTCCATAGTTCTTTTATATTCTCAAGCTTTTATTGAGTTCCCAAGTTCTTTTCAACTTTCTCCACCACTCTTTCTGTAGTTCCCGAATATTTTTTAAGATCCCTAGTTTTTTTTCAAGTTCCCAAATTTTTTTCATGTTCCCAAGTTTTTTGGAGTTTCCAAGTTCTTTACAAGTTCTCAAGTTGCCCCTACCCCTCTCTGTCAAGTTCCAAAGATTTTTTCAAGTTCCGAAGTTTTGCCCAATACCCAATTCTTTTCAAGTTCCCAAGTTTTCTTCAGTTCCCAAGTGTGTTTCAAATTTCTAGGATATTTTCAAGTTCCAATTTACATGCCTCCTCTCTAAAGTTCCCAAGTGTTTTTCATGTTCCCAAGCTTTTTCCATATTCCTGTGTTTTTCTTGTTCCCTACTTTTTTCAAGTTCCCAAGTTTTTCCCATATTCCTAAGTTTTTATCAAGTTACCAAGTGTTTTTCTAGTTCCCCAAATTTTCTAACGTTTCCAAGCTTATTTCAAGTTCCTAAGTTTTTTGCAAGTTCTTAATTTTTTCAAATTCCCAAGTTTATTTCAAGTTTGCAAGTTTTTTTTCCAAGTTCCCACATTTTTTCAAGTGCCCAAGTTTTTTTCAAATTTCAAAGATATTTTCAAGTTCGTATTTACATGCCTCCTCTCTAAAGTTCCCAAGTGTTTTTCATGTACCCAAGGTTTTTTCGAGTTCCCAAGCTTTTTCCACCCCCCCCCCTCTTTCTCTGTAGTTGCCAGCTGTTTTTCAAGTTCCTAATTATTTTCAGTTTCCCAAGTTTTTTTCAAGTTCCGTAGCCTTTTTTCAGGTTCCTAAGTTTTTCTCGAGTTCCCAAGTTCTTTTCAAGTTACCAAGTTCTTTACAACTTCCCCCACCCTTCTTTCTGTAGTTCCCAAGTGTTTTTATGATCCCAAGTTCTTTTTTTCAAGTTCCATATTTTTTTTTCAAGCTCCCAAGTTATTTTCGAGATCCCATATTCTTTACAAGTTCTCAAGTTGCTCCTACCCCTCTCTCTTAAGTTCCCAAGTTTTTTTCAAGTTCCCAAGTTTTCTTCAGGTTCACAAGTTTTTTCAAATTCCTGAGTTCTTTTCAAGTTCTTAATTCCATGCCCCCCCAAGTGTTTTTCATTTTGCCAAGTTTTTTTTTTTTCAAGTTCCCAAGTTTTTCCCATATTCCTAAGTGTTTTTCAAGTTACCAAGTGTTTTTCTAGTTCCCCAATTTTTCTAAAGTTTCCAAGGTTTCTTCAAGTTCCTAAGTTTTTTGCAAGTTCTCAATGTTTTCAAATTCCCAAGTTTATTTCAAGTTCCCTAGTTGTTTTCCAAGTTCCCAAGTTTTTCCAAGTTCCCACATTTTATCAAGTGCCAAAGTTTTTTTCAAATTTCTAAGATATTTTCAAGTTTGTATTTACATGCCTCCTCTCTAAAGTTCCCAAGTGTTTTTCATGTTCCCAAGCTTTTTCCATATTCCTATGTGTTTTTCTTGTTCCCTACTTTTTGTCAAGTTCCAAGTTTATTTCAAGTTCCCAAATTTCTCAAAATTCACAAAATCTTTTTCAAGTGCCCAAGTTTTTTCGAATCCAAGTTTTTTTTCAAGTAACCAGGTTTCTTTCAAGCTCCTAAATTCCCGCTCTCTCTAGTTGCCAGTTCTATTTCAAGTTCCCAAGTTTTCTCAATATCCCAAATTTTTCCCAAGTTCCCAAGTGTTTTCTTAGTTCCCAAGTTCCCCCATTTTTTCTGTCTAGTTCCTAATGGTTTTTTCATTTTCAAAGTTATTTACAAGTTCCCATGTCATTTTCAATTTTCATAGTTTTTTTTTTTTTGGTTCCCAAAATTTTTTAAAGTTTCCATGCTTTTATCAAGCTCCCAAGATCTCTTTTATCTCTCTCTAGTTCCAAAGTTTTTTTCAAATTACCAATTTTTTGTTCAAGCTCTAAGATTCCCCTTGTCTTTCTAGTTCCCAAGTGGATTTCAAGTTCCCAATTTTTTTTTCAAGTTTCCATCTTTTTTCAAATGTGCAAGTTTTATTCAAGTTCCTAAGTTTTTTTTAAATTTACCAACTCTTATCAAAATCCCAAGTGTTTTTCAAGTACCCAAGCTCCCCCCTCCCCTCTCTTTCATTCTAGCTCCCAAGTTTTTTTTCAAGTTCCCAAGTTCTTTTCAAGTTACAAGTTCTTTTCAACTTCCCCCACCCTTCTTTCTATAGTTCTCAAGTGATTTTTAAGATCCAATTTTTTTTTTTCAGGCTTCCAAGTTTTTTTCGAGTTCACAAATTCTTTACAAGTTCTCAAGTTGCCCCTAGCCCTCTCTGTCAAGTTCCCAAGTTTTTTTCAAGTTCTGAAGTTTTTGCCAAGTACCCTAGTTTTTTTCAAGTTCCCAAGTTTTCTTCAGGTTCCCAAGTTTTTTTCAAATTCCTGAGTTATTCTCAAGTTCCTAATTCCATACCCCCTCTCTCTAGTTCCCAGGTGTTTTTCATGTTCTCAAGTTTTTTTTCAAGTTCCTAAGTTTTTACCATATTCATAAGTGTTTTTCAAGTTCCCAAGTTTCTTCAAAATCCCAAATTCCCTTTTCCCTCTCTCTCTAGCTCCCAGGTTATTTTCAAGTTCCCAAGTTTTTTTTCAAATTCCTAAGTTCCTCTTTCCCCTCTCTCATCCTCTAGTTCCCAAGTGTTTTTCAAGTTCTTAAGTTTTCTCCAAGTTCCCAAGTTCTACCCTCACGTCTAAATTCTATCTAGTTCCCAAAATGTTTAAGTTCCCAATTTTTTTTCAATCTCCCAGCTTCCCTCCTCTCTTTCTAGTTCCCAAGTGTATTTCAAGTCCCCAAATTTTTTTTCAAGTTTCTATAATTTTTCAAGTGTGCAAGTTTCTATTCAAGTTCCTAAGATTTTTTCAATTTGCCTGCTTTTTTTCAAAATCCCAAGTGTTTTTGAAGTACCCAATTTCCCCCACCCCTCTCTTTCTTTCTAGTTCTTAAGTCCCCCCCCCAGCCCTCTTTCTCTCTAGTTCGCAATTATTTTCATTTTCCCAAGTTTTTTTTCAAGTTCCATAGCTTTTTTCATATGCCCAAGTTTCTATCGAGTTCCCAAAGTCCTTACAAGTTACCAAGTTCTTTTCTACTTTCTCCACCACTCTTTCTGTAGTTCCCAAATATTTTTTAAGATCCCAAGTTTTTTCTCAGGTTCCCAAATTTTTTTTAAGTTCCCAAGTTTTTTAGAGTTTCCAAGTTCTTTACAAGTTCCCAAGTTGCTCCTATCCCTCTCTGTCAATTCCCAAGATTTTTTCAAGTTCCGAAGTTTTTCTCAGGTACCCAATTCTTTTTAAGTTCCCAAGTTTTCTTCAGGTTCCCAAGTTTTTTTTAAAATTCTAGGATCTTTTCAAGTTCCTATTTACATGCCCCCTCTCTCTAGTTCCCAAGTGTTTTTCATGTTCCAAGTTTTTCCATATTCCTATGTATTTTTCTTGTTCCCTACTTTTTGTCAAGTTCCAAGTTTATTTCAAGTTCCCAAGTTTCTTCAAAATTCCCAATTTTATTTCAAGTGCCCAAGTTTTTACAGATCCAAAGATTTTTCAAGTTACCAGGTCTCTTTCAAGCTCCTAAATTCCCCCTGTCTCTAGTTCCCGAAGTTTTCTCAATTTCCCAAGTGTTTTCTTAGTTCCCAATTTCCCCCATTCTTTCTGTCTAGTTCCCAATGAGTTTTTCATTTTTCAAAGTTATTTACAAGTTCCCATGTTATATTCAATTCTTAAAGGTTTTTTTTTGGTACTGAAAATTTTTTCAAGTTTCCAAGCTTTTATCAAGCTCCCAAGTTCCCCCCTCTATCTTTCTAGTTCCAAAGATTTTTTCAAGTTTCCTATTTTTTTTTCAAGCTCTCAGCTTACCCCTTCTCTTTCTAGTTCCCAAGTGGATTTCATGTTCCCAAATTTATTTCAAGTTTCTATCTTTATTGAAGTGAGCAAGTTTTTAATCAAGCTCCTATGTTTTTTCAATTTGCCAACTCTTTTCAAAATCCCAAGTGTTTTTCAAGTACCCAAGCTCCCCCCTCCCCTATCTTTCTTTCTAGTTCCCAAGTGTTTTTCAACTTCCCAAGTCCACGCCCCCCCCCCCCCTCGTTCTCTGTAGTTCCCAGCTGTTTTTCAAGTTCTCAAGTATTCTTCAGGTTCCCAAGTTTTTTTCAAATTCCTGAATTCTTTTCAAGTTCCTAATTCCATGCCCCTCTCTCTCAAGTTTCCAAGTGTTTTTCATATTCCCAAGTTTCTTCAAAATCCCAAATTCCCTTTTCACTCTCTCTCTAGTTCCCAAGCTATTTTCAAATTCCCAAGTTTTTTTCAAGTTCCCCCCCTCTCTCTCTCTCTCTCTCTCTCTCTCTCTCTCTCTCTCTCTCTCTCTCTCTCTCTCTCTCTATCTCTCTCTCTCTCTCTCTCTCTCTCCCCTCTCTCTCAAGCAGCAAGTTAATTCCATTCTTCAATTATTTACATGGTTTAATAACTAGCAATACCCAACATATGTCACTACCTTCTACCAATGACTTAAAAACCCGTCTCTCAAACCAGAGAAATTAATCAGCATGAGATTTTTCGATAGGGAATACCTTGCTAATTAATAGCCCCATGGTATGGCAAGGTAACATATGTGCATCAATGTGGAAGGTAACTGCTCCAAGTGACCTTGTGGAGCATTTCATCTACTAGTTATCCATCTCGTTCCGGAGGATATTGAGGTGTATTAAAACCTCGCTCAGGCATACACAACCGCCTATGCCACTTCCAAGTCATGTCCAATCCTACATAGCTAGGGCTCACAAGTTCGGCGCAACATCTTTTCTGGTAATGTTAGAAGTACCATGGGTGCTCAGAGTCCACACCATTGACACTGAAGTGATCGGAACCTCCCCCCTATGAAGTCAAACAAACACATTTGTGAACAGCTTATTATCAGGCAAATCATTTTTATATCCATTTCCTTTTGAAAATTTGAAGATTAAATGAGATCTTAGAATATGCACACACCATTGAGTATAGCCTATAATAAAATGGAGCATTTTAAAATATATAGTCTTTTAAAATGTATTAAAATTTATATCTTAAGATACACAGGCACAAGCAGTGACATATATGTACACACTCACACACACGCACACATACATACACACAGATTTTCACAAACACACTCTGAAATTCTAACCAACATAGTAGAGGGTATTATATTAAAATTTTACATAAGAATGGCAAACTAATTCTGAATATTTTAACAATTCAAAGCTGACTGTGAAAGAGTCAAGAGTTGTGAATTAAGCATATTTGAATTTTGTAAAATTTAGGATATACCAAAAATTATTATAAAGCTGGCTCATAAACTCAGGGTTGCCAAACCATTCCTACCAGAGTAACTGAGATACAGTAAGCAAAAAATCCTGTATTTCTTTAAGTGCTTGAGTATTAAAATGTACATTTATGTTTATATGACATTTTTAAAGCATATAGTAATGTAATATCGCTAAGTGCTGTTAACTAATATTTAGAAGAAAGACAATACACAGTCATACTCACTCGTCTATCGTTCCATTAGCTAGGCCTCGCTAGATTTGATCCAGAACAACCACATATGGGACTGCTAGTGGGAAAAACAGACCAGGAAAATATTTTCTCTGGTTTCTCACATTTCTCATGCCATGGCATTCCACAGTGATGCATCTTATTCCCATGTAACAACAGTATCTATGCCTGGCCAGCCAAGTATGGTAATATAGAAGCGGGCATTATACACTATAATAAAATAGGAAAATAAACTTGAGCCCATTCATCTTATAAATATATACAAATACAAGGTTCAGTTCAACATCTTATCAGATACCTAATCATAAATCTTATAATCTGAATGAAGACTTTAAAATAAATTGTTTAACACTAATAAATTTCCCTCCCTCCCACTTAGGTTCCCAGTTTCTCCAGTTCCTGAGTCCACTTAGTTTATCGATTCCCCAAGTTCACCTAAATTCCCAAGTTCCCGAGTTCACTTAGGTTCCCAGGTTCTGCAGTTCCCAATTCCTAAATTTTTCCCAATATTGAATGTTTCCCAAATTCCCAAGGTTTTTACAAGTTCCCAAATGTTTCTTAACTTCCCAAGTGTTTTTCAAGTTGACAAATGTTTTTCAACTTCCCAGGTTTCTCTCAAGTTCCTAAGTTCCCCCACTCTCTCTTTCTATTTCCCAAGCATTTTTCAAATTCCCGTTGTTTTTAGAAATCCCAAGATATTCCCAAGTTCCCAAGTGTTTCTCAAGTTCCCAAATCTTTTTCAAGTTCCCAAGTGTTTTTAGAGTTCCTATATTTTTTCCAAGCTCCCAGGTTTTTTTCAAGTTCCGCAGTTGCCTCCATGTCTCTCTTTTGTTTCTTCCCAAGTGTTTTTCAAGTTCCCAAATTTTTTTCAAATTCTCAAGTTTTTCACAAGTTCCCAAGCGTTTTTGAAGTCATCAAGTGTTTTTCCAGTTCAAGTGTATTTCAAGTTCCTAAGTTTTATCAAATTCCCAAGTTCTTCTTAAGTTCCCAAGTTCCCCACCCCTCTCTATCTCTAGTTTCCAATGGTTTTTCAAGTTCCCAAGTTCTTTTCTAATTACCATGTTTTTTTTACAAGTTCCCAAGTTGTTTTTAAGTTCCCAAGTTTTTAGGCTTTTTTCAAGTTCCCAAGTTCCCCCATCTCTCTCTCCCTCTCAAAAGTTCCCAAATGTTTTTCAAGTGCCCAAGTTTTATTCAGTTACCAAGTTGTTATTTTAAGTTCCCAAGTTTTTTCAAGTTCCCAAGATTTCTAGTTCCAAAGTGTCTTTCAAGCTCCCAGCTTATTTGAATTTCCCAAGCTTTTCCTTATTTCCCAAGTGTTTTTCAAGTTCCCAATATTTTTCAGTTCCCAGTGTTTTTCAAGTTCCCAAGTTTTGTCATGTTGCCAAGTTCTCCCCCCCTCTCTTTCTTAATAATTCCCAAGTGTTTATCAAATTCCCAAATTTTTTTCAAGTTGCGCAAGTCTTTGCAAGTTCCCAAGTTTTTCTCAAGTACCAAAGTACCCTCTCTTTCTCTCTAGTTCCCAAATTTTCTTCAAGTTCCCAAATTATTTTCAAGTTTGCAAGCTTTTTTCAAGTTCCCAAGTCATTCACCCCCTCTCTCACTCTCTAGTCCCCAAGGTTTCTTCAAGTTCCAAAGTTTTTCCCAAGTTCCCAAGTGTTGGTTAAGTTCCCAAATGGTTTTCAAATTCCCTAGTTTTTTTTCAAGTTCCCAAGTTTTTTCAATTTCCCAAGTTCCCCCTTCATTCTGTTTATCTCTAGGTCCCAAGTGTTTTTCAAGTTCCCAAGTTCTTTTCAAATTCCCAGGTTTTTTCCAAAATTCAAAGTTTTTTCAAGTTCTCAAGTTTTTTTTTAATTTCCCAAATTCTCCCCATCTCTCTCTCTCGATCTCTGCTTTTCTTTCTCTCTCTGTCTCTATCTCTCTCTCTCTCTCTCTCTCTCTCTCGCTTGTTCCTAAGTGTTTTTCAAGTTCGCAATTGTTTTCAAGTTTCCAAGCATTTTTCAAGTTCCCAAGTCACCTCTCCCCTCTCTCAATCTCTATTCCCCAAGTTTTTTTCAAGTTCCCAAATGTTTTTTAAGTTTCCAAGTGTTTTTCAAGTTCCCAAGATTTTTTCAAGTTCCAAGTTTTTTTTTAAGTTCCCAATACCTCCTCCCCTCTCTTTATGTGTTTTTTTTAAGATACCAACTAATTTTCAAGTTTCCATATTTATTTCAAATTCCCAGGTTTTTTTTCAAGTTCCCAAGTGTTTTTAGGTTCTCAAATTCTCCCCCTTCCTCTCCTACTCTTTCTCTCTCTCTCTCTCTCTCTCTCTCTCTCTCTCTCTCTCTCTCTCTATCTCTCTATCTCTAATTCCCAAGTGTTGAAGTTCCCAAGATTTTTTCAAGCTCTCAAGTGAGAGAGAGAGGGGGGCCCTCTCTTAAGCAGCCTGTTAAAGTTAATTTCATTTTTCAAATATTTATAAGTTTAATGATAACTAGCATACACTCACATGTATGGCCACTTTCTACCAATGACCAAAACCCCCCAACTCACAAAACAGACATTAATCAGCATGAGCTTCTCCAATTAGGAATGCCTTGGTAATCAATAGCCCCCTAGTATGGCGATATACCGTGACAAAGAGGATATGCTACATATTTGCATCAACCCAGAGGGTAAACCCGCCAAGGAACCTTGTCTAGCATACCATCTACTAGCTATCCAGGCTTGTGCCGCAGGACATTGAGGTGAATTACAACCTTGCCCAGACATACACAACCGCCCACGGATCTCACACCACTTCCAAGTAATGTCCAACCCAATCCAATGCCCTATCACATGTTTGGTGCTACTTCTTCTACAGAAATACCTACCACAGGTGCTCAGGGTCCACAGTGCCTGCACCATAGACACCTCAGAGGTCGGAACCTCCCCCCTACGAAGTCAAACACATTCGTGTACAGCTTATTATCAGGCAAATCATTTTTATATCTACTTTTAAACATTTGGAAATTCAATGAGAACTTAAAATATGCACATACCATTGAGTATAGCTTATAATCAAATGGAGCATTTTAAAATATATAGTCTTTTAAAACGTTAGTATTTTAAATTATATCTTAAGATACACAGGCACAAGCAGTAAAATACATGTACAAATACAGCTTTTCACACATACACACAAAAATTCTATCCAACAGGGTAGAGGATATTGAATTAAAATTTCACATAAGTACGAAAACAATTCTGAATATCTTATCAATGCAATAGTCAACTGTGGATGATTCTAGAGTTATGAATTTAATATATTTCAATTTTATAAAATTTAGGGTCTACCAAAAATTAAGATAAATATCATAAACAAAGGTTCACCAAACCATGCCTACCAGAGTACCTGAGATACAGTACCTATAAAGATCCTATATTTCTTTCAGTATTTGAGTATTAAATGTGCATTTGTGTTTATAAGATATCTTTAAAGCATTTGGTAATATAATATTGAAGAGTGCAGTTAACTAATACTTAAAAGAATGAACATACACAGGCATACTCACTCTTCTATCGTTCCATTAGATGACTTGCCTCTGACCTAGGCGGCCACTGTTTGATCCAGAACAGCTACATATGGGATTGCTGGTGGGCAAAGCAGACCAGGAAAGTATTTTCTCTGGGTTCTCCTGTTTCTCATGCTTGGCATTCCACAGTGCTGCATCTTATTTCCATATAACACCAGTAGCTCTGCCTGGCCAGCCAAGTGTGGTATTATACAAGCGGGCGTTATACACTGTAATAAAATAGGAAAGCAAACTTGAGCCCATTCATCCTATAAATATATACAAACACAAGGAACAGTTAAATATCTTATCAGATAACTAATCATCTGAATGAAGATTTTAAAATAAATTATTTAACGCTAATAAATTTTCCTCCCTACTACTTAGGTTCCCCAGTTACTGAGTCCACTTAGTTTATCGAGTCCCTGATTCCTCTTAGATTCCCAGGTTCCCTAAGGTTCTGCAGTTTCCAAATTCCAAAGTTTTACCAAGTTCCCAAGTTTTTCCTAAGTTTCCAAGTGTTTTTCAAGTTCCCAAGTTTTTTTCAAGTTGCTAAGTTATTTCAAGTTCCCAGGTTTTTTTCAAGTTCCCAAATGTTTTTCAAGTTCCCAAATTTTCTCAAATTCCCAAGTTCTTTCCAAGTTCCCAGTTCCATGCCCCCCTCTCTCTCTCTCTAGTTCCCACATGTTTTTCATGTTCCCAAGCTTTTTTCAAGCTCCCAAGTTTTACCCAAGTTCACAAGTGTATTTCAAGTTACCAAGTATTTTTCTAGTTCCCTAGTTTTTATCAAGTTCCCAAGTTTTTTCAAGTTTCTAAGTTTTTTCGAGTTCCCCATTTTTTTTTTTTCAAGTTCTCAAGTTTTTTCCAATTGTAAGTTTTTTGCAAGTTCCCAAGTTTTTCTTAAGTTCCCAAAATTTTTCCAAGTTCCCAAGTTCCCCCATTCTTTCTCTCTAGTTTCCAATGGTTTTCTCATTTTTCAAAGTTATTTACAGGTTCCCATGTTATTTTCAATTTCCCAAGTTTTTTTTCAAGTTCCCAAGATTTATTCAAGTTCCCAAGCTTTTATCAATCTTCCAAGTTCCCCCACTCTTTCTAGTTCCAAAATGTGTTTCAAATTCCCAAGCTTTTTTCAAGTTTGCAATTTTTTCAAGTTCCCAAATGTTTTTCAAAATACCAAGTTCACCTCTTCCCTTCTTCTCTCGCTTTTATTACTAAGTGTGTTTCGAGTTCCCAAGTTTTTTTTTTGAAGTTCCCAAGTTCTTTTTCGAGGTCCCAAATGTTTTTTCAAGTTCCTCCTTCTCTCTTTAGTTGTCAAGTGAATTTTAAGTTCCCAAGTTTTTATCAAGTTCCCAAGTTTTTCCCAATTTCCCTAGTTATTCCCCAGTTCCCAAGAGTTTTTCAAGTTCGAAAGTGATTTTCCAGTTCCCTAGTTATTTTCAAGTTCCCAAGTTCCCCCCTGCCCTCTCTTTCTATTTATTTCCCAAGTGTTTTCCAAGTTCCCAAGGAATTTTTAAGTTCCCCAGTTTTTTTCAAGATCCCAAGCTTTTTTCCAAGTTCCCAAGTTTATTCAAAGTACCAGACTTTTTTTTCAAGTTCCAAAGTTTCTTTCAAGTTCCCAAGGTCCCCCTTTCTCTTTCTCTGTGTTTCCTAACTGATTTTAGACTTCCCAAGTTACTTTTAATTTCCCAGGTGATTTTCAAGTTGCCAAGATTTTTTCAAGTTCCCAAGCTTTGTTCAATATCACAAGTTCTCTCCTTCTCTCTCTCTCTCTCTCTCTCTCTCTCTCTCTCTCTCTCTCTCTCTCTCTCTCTCTCTAGTTTCCAAGTGGTTTTTAAAGTTTCTAAGTTTTATTCAAGATCCCAAGTTCCCTCTCCTTTCTCTCTCTAGTTCTCACTGTTCCCAAGTTTTTATGAGGTTCGTAAGTTTTTCCCAAGTTCCCAAGATTTTCCCAAGTTCCCAAGTATTTTTCTAGTTCCCAAGTGTATTTCAAGTTCCCAAGTTTTTTCAAGTTCCCAAATTATCACCCTTTCCTCTCTATATCTCTGGTTGCCAAGTGTTTTTCAGGTTCCCAAGTTTTTTTTCAAGTTCCCTAGTTCCCCGCTCTCACTAGTTGCCAAGTGTTTTTAAGTTCCCAAGTTTTTTTCAAGTTCCCAAGTTGCCCACTCTCTCACTCTTTAGTTGCCAAGTGCTTTTTAAGTTCTCAAGTTTTTCTTCCACTTCCCATGTCTTTTTCAAGTTCCCAAATTTTGTTCAAGTTCCTAAGTTGTTTTTTATAAGTTCACAAGTTTTTACAAGTTCCCAAGATTTTTTCAAGTTCCCAAGTTTTTTTTCAAGTTACCAGGTTCTTTTTAAGGTACCAATTCCCCCCCCCCTCTCTCTATCTCCAAAATGTTTTTCAAGTTTGCAAGTTCCTACCAAGTATCCAAGTTTTTCCCAAGCTCTCAAAATTTTTCAAGTTCCCAAGTTCCCCCTCTCTTTCCCTCTAATTCCCAAGATTTTTTCAATTTCTCAAGTTATTTACAAGTTCCAAAGTTATTTTCAAGTTCCCAAGGTTTTTTTAAGTTCCCATGATTTTTTCAAGTTCCCAAACTTTTAGCAAGCTCCCAAGTTCCCCCCTCACTCTCTAGTTCCAGAGCGTATTTAAAGTTTCCAAAATTTTTCAAGTTCCCAAATGTTTTTCAAAATCTCAAGTTCCCTCATCTCTTTCTCTCTCTCTCTAGTTTGCAAGTGTGTTTCAAAATCCCAAGCATTTTTCAATTCTAAAATTTTTCTCAAGTTTCCAAATTTTCTCAAGTTCCCAATTTTCTCCCAAGTTCCTAAGAGTTTTACAAGTTTCCAATTGTTTTTCAGGTTTCCAAGCTTTTTTCAAGCTCCCAGGTCTTTTTAAAGTTCTCAAGTTGCCCCCCTTCTCTCTCTCCTTTTTCAAGTTCCCAAGTTTTTTCTCAGTTTCCCAAGTTTTTTTTTTTTTCAAATTCTCTTTTTTTTTTGTTTATTTTTTTTAGTTGTTCCCAAGCTCCTCTTGCCCTTCTCTTACTCTCTATTTCCCAAGTGTTTTTCATGTTCCCAAGTTCAGCCCTCATGTCTTAATTCTCTCTAGATCCTAAGTTTTTTTTTCAAGTTACCAATTTTTTTTCAAGTTCCCAAGTTTTTTCTCAGTTTCCCAAGTTTTTTTTTTTTTTTTTTTTTTTTTCTTTCAAATTCTCATTTTTTTTTGTTTATTTTTTTTTTTTGTTTATTTTTTTTTAGTTGTTCCCAAGTTCCTCTTGCCCTTCTCTTACTCTCTATTTCCCAACTGTTTTTCAAGTTCCCAAATTCGCTCCCCTCTCTTTATCTCTAGTTCCAAAGTGTTTATCAAATCCCCATGTTATTTTCAAATTCCCAAGTTTTTTTTTCAAGCTCCTAGGTTTCCCTACTCTCTCTAGTTCACAAGTGTATTCCAAGTTTTCATTTTTTTCAATTGTGCAATTTTTATTCATATCCCAAGTTTTTTTTTTTAAGCTCTTAAGTTTTTTTTTTCAATTTCCCAATTTTTTTTCAAAATCCCAAATGTTTTTCTAGTTCACAATTATCCTCTCCCCTCTCTTTCTCTCTAGTTCCCATGTGTTTTTCAAGTTTTCAAGTTACCTGCTCTCCTTTTCTCAAGTTCCCAAGTGTTTTTCAAGTTCCCAAGTTATTTTCATGTTCCCAGGCTATTTTCAAGCTCCCTCGTTTTTTTAAGGTTCCCAAGTTTTTTTCTAGTTCCCTAGTTTATTTCAAGTTACCAAGTTTTTTTCAATTTTCCTACCACTCTCTCTCTAGTTACCAAATGTTTTTCAAGATCCCAGCTTTTTTTTTTTTTTTTCAGTTCACGAGTTTTTTTCTTTCAAGTTCCCAAATTCTTTTAGAGTTTCCAAGTTCTTTTCAACCTCCCAAGTTCCCCCTATCACTCTCTAGTTCCCCAGTATTACTCAAGTTCCCAACTTTTTTCAAGTGCCGAAGTTTTTCAAAAGTTCCCAAGTTTTTCAAGTTCCTTAGTTTTTTCAAGTTTCCAAGTTTTTTTCAACTTCCCAAGTTCCCAAGTTCCCCGCCCCTCTCTCTAATTTGAAAGTGTTTTTCAAATTCCCAAGAATTTTTCAAGTTCCCAAGTTTTGCCCAAGTTCCCAAGTGTTATTCTAGTTCCCTTCTTTTTCTCCGGTTCCCAAGATATTTTCAAGTTCTCAATTTTTTTTCATGTTCCCAAGTTTTTTCAAGTTCACAAGCCCCCCCCCCCTCTTTCTCTCTAGTTTCCAATGTTATTTT
This sequence comes from Hymenopus coronatus, assembly GCA_030762935.1. Lineage (NCBI taxonomy): Eukaryota > Metazoa > Arthropoda > Insecta > Mantodea > Hymenopodidae > Hymenopus > Hymenopus coronatus. The sequence continues at coordinate 123,573,874 of CM060894.1, read as the reverse complement.
TTCATTTTGCTAAGTTATTTACAAGTTCCCAAGTTATTTTCAATTTCCCAAGTTCTTTTTCAAGTTCCCAAGCTTTTTTAAAGCTCTCAAGTCCCCCCCCCCTCTCTCTCTAGTTCTATAGTGTTTTTCTAGTTCCCAAGTTTTTTTTTTAAAGTTCGCAATTTTTTTCAAGTTCCCAAATGATTTACAAAATCCCAAGTTCCTTTTTTTTCAAGTTCCCAGTTCTCCCCTATCCCTCTCTTTCTCTTTAGTTCCCAAGTTATTTTCAAGTTCCCAAGTCTTTTTTAAGTTTCCAAGTTCCACCCCCCCCTCTCTTTCTCTCTCTCTCTCTCTCTCTCTCTCTCTCTCTCTCTCTCAAGCAGCCTGATAAAGTTAATTCCATTCATCAATTATTTATATGGTTTAATGATAACCAGCGATACCACACATGTATAGCTACTTGCTACCAATGACCTAAAACCCCTGACTCTTAAAACAGAGAAATTAATCAGCATGAGATATTCCAATAGGGAATACCTTGGTAATTAATAGCCCCCTGGTATGGCAAGGTACCTTGACAAGGGGATATGCAACATATGTGCATCAACCCGGAAGTCAAGCACGCCAAAGAACCTTGCCTAGCATACCATCTACTATCTATCCAGGCTAGTGCCGGAGGACATAGAGATGTATTACAACCTCGTCCAGACATACATAGCCCCCCTCGGATCTTATACCACTTCCCAGTCATGTCCAACCCAATCCAGATAGGGCTGACATGTTCGGCGCAAGTCCTTCTAGTAACATCAGAAATACCATGGGTGCTTGGGATCTGCAGTGCCCACACCAAAGACACTGAGGAGGTCAGAACCTCACATCCTACGAAGTCAAATAAACTTCGTGTAGTTTATTGTCATGCAAATCATTTTTATATCTACTGCCTTTTAAAATTTTAAAAATTAAATGAGATCTCAGAATATGCACACACCATTGAGTAAAGCTTATAATCAAAAGGAGCATACTAAAATACATAGTATTTTAAAATGTTTGTAAACTAAATTATATCATAAAATTCACAGGCACAAGCTGTGACATACATGTACACACACTGAAATTCTATTTAACAGACTAGAGGATGTTAAATGTTAATAATGCCTTGCACTTAGGTTCTCAGGTTCCCGAGTTCACTTAGGTTCCCAAGCTTTTCCTACCCGTACACCCATAAGTCTACCAGGAAAACTCATACATTACTTCCTGTAAGCCTTCCAGGATACACTCATATACATTTTCCCGTAAGCCTAACTGAACACACTCATACACATCCTCCCACAGGCCTACCCGGATACAATCATACACATCGTCCCACAGGCCTACCCGGATACACTCATACACATCCTCCCGCAGGCCTACCCGGACACACTCATACACATCGTCCCGCAAGCCTATCCGGACACACTCATACACATCCTTCCTCAGGCCTAACTGGACACACTCATACACATTCTTCCGCAGGCCTACCCGGACACACTCATACACATCGTCCCGCAGGCCTACCCGGACATACTCATACACATCGTCCCGCAAGCCTATCCGGACACACTCATACACATCCTTCCGCAGGCCTAACTGGACACACTCATACACATCCTCCCGCAGGCCTACCCGGACACATTCATACACATCGTCCCACAAGCCTATCCGGACACACTCATACACATCCTTCCGCAGGCCTAACTGGACACACTCATACACATCCTCCCGCAGGCCTACCCGGACACATTCATACACATCGTCCCACAAGCCTATCCGGACACACTCATACACATCCTTCCGCAGGCCTAACTGGACACACTCATACACATCCTCCCGCAGGCCTACCCGGACACATTCATACACATCGTCCCACAAGCCTATCCGGACACACTCATACACATCCTTCCGCAGGCCTAACTGGATACACTCATATACATCCTTCCGCAAGCCTATCCAGAGACACTCATACACATCCTCCCGCAGGCCTACCCGGACACACTCATACACATCCTCCCGCAGGCCTACCCGGACACACTCATACATATCCAAGCCTATCCAGAGACACTCATACACATCCTCCCGCAGGCCTACCCGGACACACTCATACATATCCAAGCCTATCCAGAGACACTCATACACATCCTCCCGCAGGCCTACCCGGACACACTCATACACATCCTCCCGCAGGCCTACCCGGACACACTCATACACATCCTCCCGCAGGCCTACCCGGACACACTCATACATATCCAAGCCTATCCAGAGACACTCATACACATCCTCCCGCAGGCCTACCCGGACACACTCATACACATCCTCCCGCAGGCCTACCCGGACACACTCATACATATCCAAGCCTATCCAGAGACACTCATACACATCCTCCCGCAGGCCTACCCGGACACACTCATACACATCCTCCCGCAGGCCTACCCGGACACACTCATACACATTCTTCCGCAGGCCTAACTGGACACACTCATACACATCCTCCCGCAAGCCTATCCAGAGACTCTCATTCCCATCATCCTGAAAGCCAATTCGGACACAAGTTCATAAGAAAATCACTGTGTTTTTTTTTATAGAAATCTTTTTCCAAATATTTAATTCTGACGTAAGTCTGACCGATTTTAATAGATGAATCTTTTTTTTCTATGTTGTGATGGTCGCTCCAAAAATGTGCTGCCACTGCCGATTTTTTGGTTTCTTTGTTTTTTATGTTGCCGAAATGTTCTTTTAATTTAGTTCCAATGATCATTTTGGTTTTGCCAATGTATACTTTATTGCAGTCAGAACAGTTAATTTTATAAATGATCTTATGAAGATTGCATTAATTTATTGACCTTCCATTGTAAAAGGCATTTGTTACAGATATCAAATCATGCATTGCACATATATTTTTTTCGAGAGGAGGCAATCTGTTACTGTGTATTCGAAATGGATATATCATCACTAGAGACCAAGTTATATACATTTGCATATTTAGCCCCTTTTCACTGGTAATTGCATATTTTAACTAAAAAGTGGAGATAATGCATATTTCAGAGCTATATTTACATTTAGAAATCTAAAAAGACGGACACAAGCTTTGTTTTTGTTTTGATATTTTATAGTGACCACAACATAACTGTGCAGAGTCAATATTCCTGCCACCCATGATCCCCTTGCCTGGCATAGCATGCAGGTCAGTAACAAAGAAAGCATATTGTTCGTCGCAGATCCATTGTTTCAGTTTAGTTTTCTATTTATTTGTACTAAGTTCAACGCATAGTGTGTAACGTGCAGTGGACTATGCCACCTGAAAAAAGAAATGCTGTCCAACCTGGAACACTTAGTCATGACGGAAATGAGTTATACTGCCGAGTCTGAAAAGAAAACCATTTTTTGCACAAAAAGATTTCAAATAGACCAGCATGTCAAGACAAGTCTTCGTATCTCAGGAATGCACATCCTTATAAATCTAAGTATGTACACAGTGTAATGTCTTTTAAGATTAACTCTGTTATCTGGTTGAGCATTTTGTGACACACCCAACATTTTGCAACACTGCCCACTTCCATGAATAACAAATCATCTTCATTCCTTCTTGAAAATTGAGTCGATGGTCTCCGATTAGTTCCTCTAGAACTTGGATGTAACATATGTAGGTCTCTAAACATAAGTTCATAGTCCGCCGCTATGGTTATAGGGAGGTGAGTTCGGTGCTACTGCAGCGGCTTTTTGATCCAATTAGATCTTCACGTCTACCTTTTTACTTTCTCTATACGAACTACGTATATAGTGTATAGAGAAGGTATTGCATTGCACCCAAAATTCGATACTGAGATTTCACCGGAAATACATGTTTTGAGACTCCCTGAATACAAAAAAAAAAAAAAAAGCATTTTTAGAAAAATGTCCTTGTGAGTGTGTGTCTGTATGTATGTCTGTGTGTGTGCCAGTGGGCAGCATTGCTGAAAAACGAAAAGACAAAGCCCTAACTTGGTATTTAAGTTTGGTATCTTCCAAGGATGCGACATGAAGATTTTCAAGAAAATCCCCTCATCCCAAACTACCCTTTACATGGGAAAAAAATTTGAAAATGTTTATTTTCTCACAAATTTATTCCAAGGATTTTGATTAAAATGTCGTATATTAAGGATATTTATCTGACAAATAAAATGTATATCATGAATTTTCTGGGAATAGCCCCTGAAGACTATTCTGGATGAATTTTACGGAATTGTGCATAACTGCTAAACCGTAAGAGATGGGGAAAAACTTACTGCACAGAAAATGTAGCTCACGATAAAACACACGATATATGTCATATACATTTTTTTCGTGGAGTTGATCATTTTTAAGATATTCCTGGTTTTTCGTTTTAGCTTTGAAAAACTTATACTTTTCTCATACAGGAATTTCTTAACTCTTGTCCATATAAACAAAAGAACTTCAGTTACATAGCAACCAGATTTTAGCTATCATTTTAACCTATGGAAGTCCCTCATTTCGCTTCTACTTACAAGGAAGCAAGCAATAAGACTATTTCTGCTTATTAGCATGAAGTAAATAGAAGCATAAGCTTTTTAACTACAATTTGTTGCAGAGATGTAGAGAAAGTCATGTGAATGGAACACACCAGATTTTTTACTTTCTCTAGCCCCGCATGTACAAATATACATAGGGATAGAGAAGTATTGTATTCCACCCAAAAATTAGATGTCGAGCATTTTCAGAAACAGGTCCGTGTGTGTGTGTGTGAGTGTCGGTGTGTGTGTGTGTGTGGGCGTGTCTGTGTGTGGGGGAGGGGGGTGGGTCGGTGGGTCTGTGAACAGCATAGCTCAAAAACGAAAAGGCGGTTAAATACCAAACTTGGTATTTAAGTTTGGTCTCTTCTGAAGATGCGACACGAAGATTTTCAAGGAAATCCCCCCTCTTTAACTACCCTTTACATGGAATAATTTTAGAAAATTTTGTTTTTCTTAATAATGGTTCTAACGATTTTGATTCAAATACCACACATTAAAGCCATTTCTATCACAAATAAAATGTATATCTTGAATTTTCTGGGAATAGCTTCTAAAGATCTGTTTATTCTGTTTGAATTTTGCTCAGTTTTGCTTAGCCAATAAACCGCAAGAGATAGACAAAAACTTACAACACAATAAACGTAGATCTTGTTTAATTACACAAGTTATGTCATATACATTTTCTTCGTGGAGCTTACCGTTTTCGAAGTATTCCTTGTTATTTGTTTCAATTGAGAAGTACTTACAACTTCTCAGATGGAAGTGTCCGTTTTGCTTTTGTTCTACTCCTGACCAAGCAAAGAAGCGATTTGCAATGACAATCGCATAACGACAGCCTTTTAAAGCATTTGACTATCACTTTAGCGTAGTGCTTTCCCTTAGTTCCACTCTATTCATAAGGAACTAAGTAATAACTTTCTGCTAATGTTTATCTCGATTAGCATGGTGTTGAAAAAAGAATTATCTTTCGAAAGAAATTTGTTTGTAGAGTAGCTAGAGAAAGTCATGTGAGTGTAACACATCAGGTTTTCTTTATATTTTTTATTGCTATTTTCTTCCTAATTTTTGATGTTGAAATTGCATTAATTCATACCACCCGTTCCAGTATGGGCTGCTCTACGAAAACATACTAAACGATAAAAAATAAGAACTATAGCTTTCCTGGCGACGTGTTAATTCAAAATCTTCTCGGGCTTCTAGCCAGGTAATAACTTGGCTTGACATCAGTTCACCCTGAAGACGAGGAAGATGCACTTCTTCGAAACGTTGGTGTCAAGCCAAGTTATTACCTGGCTAGAAGCCCGAGAAGATTTTGAATATACTAAACGATGTTACCTGCTCGACAGTCAAGTAGCAAATAAAATGAATCAATCGTGAATGTTCCAAATCACAGTTTAAAAATCGAACCTCACTTGACTATTGTGCGCAAACGACATATTTCGATTACATTTTAGAGTTTACAGGCACCAACTAACGTCTTTACTCGCTCTCAACAATGTCATAGAGCGTTTAGGGTCTATATCGTCCCTGTGGCGGCTCGTAGCCAAGTTATCTGATAAGGCACACTTTTAAGATTGTCTAAAATTAAAACTAAAACGAATGTTATTTATGGACGCTCTTTAACTGCTACGGTTCTAAGCGTCCCATTCTATTTTGGGCGCGAAAGACCGTTAATGCGCAGAGACCTCTTTATCAGGCTTGAGGGTTTTTTTTTTATGTGCCATAAATCTACGACACGGTATCAACGACTTTACTTCCTTTATGAAGGAAGGGATTTTTACAGCCGGGTTTGAACCCGCGACCTTGAGAATCAGGCTAGCATGTTACCCCTAAATCACGGATAACGACAGACTAAAATTATTGGATACTAAATGCTATCAGTAGAAATGAAATGCAAATTTGTGTATTAACACTAACCTTTCTGTTTGTAGATGAAGCCCATCCTTCGATCCTTTGCTTGAAAAAATGGTTCCATAACTCTTTGATTTAAGTCAGAAACTGAACGCGACATGTTCCGAGAAATGTGAACACGAACTGTCACCTTCACATGTTTATCATAATGACAACAACAGTATCACAACATGAAAACGATTTTGGACGCTGCTATCAAATGCGTTGGTAACAAGCCCATAAATTCGTCCTAAGTGGCCATAGAGGTCTAAAGATTTATAAACCATAGATATACCGTTCTCACTTCTCACCCAGACGTTCCGGGTTCGATTTCTGGCTGGGGAATTTTTCTTTAAGAAGAACCATTACTTATCTACGTATTCCCTATCTGTAAATACGCATGTGAGGGTGAATGTGTTTGCTTTAATAGAACCGAAAAAATCATGTTAATAAACTTACGGTTTAGTGAGAAAATGTCGCCCTCCGTGGTGTAATGGTTACCATGCTGACTTCATATACCCAAGGTCGCGGGTTCAAACCCGGCGGAGGACGATGGAGTTTTTCGGGTGTAGAAATCCTTAGCATGGCTTCCTTCGGAAGGGAAGTAAAGCCGTTGGTCCCGTGTCGTAGATTTACGGCACGTAAAAGAACCTCAAGCCTGACAGAGAGGCCTCTGAGTAAAATTAAGCGGTCTTTCACGCCCAATTTAGAATGGTACGCTGAGAACCACTGCAGTTAAAAAGCGTCTATAAATAACACGCCATTTACATTTTTTTTTAGTGAGAAAACACAAGCAAAGCCCCCAATATGATCATAAAGTTAAAGGGGGCTATATAAATGATACAGAAAACAATAACCATCAATGAAACCATCGAAATCAAATTTAAATTTGTTGGGCAAATAATTGACTATCAAACTCTAGTGTCAGGTACAAGCACTATTGAAGCTGTTAGGTTTATGATTTTGTCACGATGAGCTTAAGTAGAACCAGTGCGACTTCGACAGCAACCTTTGAAGATATATTAGAACTTGTTGGTAAGCTGAAATGTCTACTGCTTCTGAAATACGATTGACAGGAAGCATAAGTATCTAATCAAACATTACGAAATTAAGGTTAGACTGCAGCGTTGTGGTTGTAAGCTAACATTTTATTGTTCAAATGAAAAATGGCCTAAGAACAAGGAATTCGTTTAATAGGTTCTTAACTTCATAAATATCATTATGGGCACTTAACTGTCTTTTCGCAGCTTATTCAACCCAAATCAAAGTGGTCATTTGAAAAGTGGCTTTAATCTGAATAGAGTAGATACACTATTAAACAGAACTTCTTTAACTTAACAGTATGTACACATTAGTCTGCCATGACTTTCGAATACAGCGCCTTGTACATTCTTACAGAACTGGCTATGGGTATTTTCTCGAATGCAGGATCGCCCTCCGTGGTGCAATGGTTATCATGCTAACTTCAAGGTCGCGAGTTCAAACCCGGCGGATTTTTTTCGGGTGCAAAAATCCTTAGCATGGCTTCCTTCGGAAGGGAAGTAAAGCTGTCGGTCCCGTGTCGTAGATTTACGGCACGTAAAAGAACTTCAGGCCTGATAGAGAGGCCTCTGAGCAAAATTAAGCGGTCTTTCACGCCCAATTTAGAATGGGACGCTGAGAACCACAGCAGTTAAAGAGCGTCCATAAATAACACGCCATTTCCATTTCTCGAATGCAGGGGCTTCTCATGATAATTTCTACCTTTGATTATGTAATATGTTAGTAAACGTGAAACCTATACAACACTAACCCACACATAAATTTCTGGAAATCAAGGTCTACCTACTATCCAAGCTGTTATCACCGTTTAGACTCCGATCGAAAATATTTTCGTCACGCTCACTACTCCACTCAGAATGCTTTGTATACCGAATGTGGATATGAATGCCTGTTTCTCCGTCGCAAGTAGTTGATCGCACTGGTAAATCCGCAAGATAGCTACCGTAGCGATTTACGGCTTGAGAAAACTCGGGCGACTCGTTCTCTCCTGGCTCGTCGCAAGTAACAGGTAACCTCTTGCGTAATGGACAATAAACAGATTCCTTGACGTTTTCATGAAGAAAATGTCTAGACAGGGCAATTATTGCCGTGAATAATCAATTAGGGTACTTGACCTTTAAAGGAAATGTCGCCCTCCGTGATGTAATGGTTACCATGCTAACTTCATATACCTAAAGGTCGCGGTTTCAAACCCGGTGGAGGACGATGGATTTTTTCGGGCGTAAAAATCCTTAGGATGGTTTACTTCGGAAGAGAAGTAAAGCCGTTGGTCCCGTGCTGTAGATTTACGGCACGTAAAAGAACCTCAAGCCTGATAGAGAGGCCTCTGAGCAAAATTAAGCGGTATTTTACTCCCAATTTAGAATGGGACGTTGAGAACCACAGTAGTTAAAGAGCGTCCATAAATAACACGCCATTTCTTATTTTTAAAGGAGATAGTTATACCTGCCTAGACCCGACTTTGCATTTTTTTAACTTAAGCCCCATTTCACAATGGAGTGAGGCTGACAATGCAATTTGAGCGGCAAGGCGATTGACTAATAGAAATTCAGCATGAAAGCGACAAAATCCATACGACGAAAGTTGAACAGGAGCTCCTTTTACCGCACGGAATGGCGGCATCCACATAATTTGTGTGTGTGTGTGTGTGTGTGTGTGTGTGTGTGCGCGTGTGCGTGTACCATAGGTTAAATTGATAGTCAAAAGCTGATTGCTAAGTGACTGAAGTTCCTTGTTTGTATGGACAGGAGTTGACAAATTCCTGTATGAGAAAAGTATAAGTTTTTTAAAGCTGAAACCAAAAACAAGGAATATCTAAAATAGAATCAACTCCACGAAAAAAAAAAATTATACAATATAAATTGTGTTTAAATGTGCTCTGCATTTTTGTGTGGTAAGGTTTTGTCCATCTCTTACGGTTTAGCATTTATGCAAAATTCTGCAAAATTCATCCAGAATAAAGTAGTCTTCAGAGGCTATTCCCAGAAAATTCAAGATATTCACTTTATTTGTTATATAAATATCTTTAATATGTAATATTTTAAACAAAATTGTTAGAGCCAAGTTTGGGAAAATCAAAATTTTTGAAAATGTTTCTATGCAAAGGGCAGCTTGGGGGGTGGGGGGTTCATCTCAAAAATCTTTATGTTGTATCCTTAGAAAATACTAAACTTAAATACAAGTTAGGTATTTTGCTGACTTTTTGTTTGTGAGTTATTGTATTCACAGACACATGGACACACGTGGATCTTTTTCTAAAACAAAAAGGATACCAGGGACCCTAAAACATATATTTCCGTTTAAATCTCAACATGAAAAATTTGGGTGGAATGTAATACCTTCTCTATACACTATGTACATAGTATATCTGTAGAGAAAGTAAAAACTGAAACAAAAAGATGGGAAAAAAAAACTTTTTTTCATTTCTCATCGCTGATGACCAGTGTAAATCATCAGACTACCTATTAAAACAAAATTAATGTAATTGCTTCAATTCAGGTTTTTTAAAACTAAATTCAGTTTATTTTCATTTAACGACCATGTCAGCATAACATATTTTATTAATTTCTCATTTTTAATAATCAACTTCCTGATTTACAGCTTTCTTCATGTCCCACATATTTAACACTTTATTGTGATTAAGTAGTTGATAATAAAATCCTAATTATAAGCAATAGGCCTGTAGTTACATATGTAGATCCTAGGTGAAAAACAATATATCAATTACATTTAAACCTTACAGAACATTTAGTTTTTGTGTTTATGAAAAATTAAACATTTTGGACAAGAGGGGTTTCTAAAATAACTCATTCAAATATAATACTACTTTCTGTTAAATAATGATCTTAGTTTAACATTTGTTTCAATAATCTAAAAATGAGATACAATATGTTAATACAAACTCAAAATCGTCTAAAAATGGAAAAGATAAGAAATAAACCTGCAGCATTTTTGTAACAAATTCTCAGCATAGGGCTATTATAAAAATAGCTAATATGGCTATTTTTATATAGGTATATTAGCTATAAATCTATTCATTCTGAATTATGCAGCTTTAACTAAAATGTATGCATTTTCTTTTAGGATGGGGCTGTTACCAGCGAATCAGTTTCACAGTATGTGGCTTTGGTGCATTTGTCCAAGCATTTGCTACAATCAGCATTTGCTATGTACTGCCATTAAGTATCTGCGACCACAGGATTTCTTCGGAAGACATCGTCATACCTATTAGTAGTTATTTCTGCGGTATGCTTTTTGTCAAAATAAGTATTGGTTAATAGACTTTACTTAAATAGGAAGGCAATGTAGAAGTTAGAGAACATTAGTTACTGTACTTAGCTATATGTTGATAAAATCAACATTGAAGTCTAAAGCAAGACATCTTTAGAAAAGACAGTTAGTTTTCTAAAACTTTTCAGCAGAAGTTCTTAACCAGTGCATCTGTTTGAAAGCAGTTAAGGCAACGAGCTAAATTCAATTCAATTCAATTTTATTCAAACATAACTAACATTTACATGATGTTGGATACATCATTGGATTTAAAAATTAAAAAAAATGCAATTTTGAAGTAATATATACAAATATGAACCACTATATACAATTACTGCATATTATAACTCATCTGACTATGCAACATTTTTGTATTAGGAAATTCTTTAGCTCACATTTAAAAGTTTTCTCTTTAGCTATTTTCATAGAACTTGGTAGTTTATAGTATCTACAATATTTTGTCCATAATTAAGGGATCTTTTTCAATTGTCTTCTTATTTACTAGTGGCATAGCGTGAGGGGAGACTTTGAGACTTAGTCTCCCCTGTATTCATGCTTAAAAAGAGGCAATATTAATACATAACAACAAAATAAAAAAAAGTTGATGTGTTCCATTCACATGACTTTCTCTACATCTCTGCAACAAATTATTGTTAAAAAGCTTATGCTTCTATTTACTTCATGCTAATCGAGAAAAAATTAGCAGAAATAGTCTTATTACTGGCTTCCATGTAAGTAGAAGCGAAATAAGGGAATACCATAGGTTAAAATGAGAGTCAAAAGCTGATTGCTATGTGACTGAAGTTCCTTTGTATGTGTGGACAGGAGTTGACAAATTCCTGTATGAGAAAAGTATAAGCTTTTTAGAGCTGAAACCAACAACAAGGAATAACTCAAAAATGATCAACTCCACGAAAAAACTGTAAATAACATAAATTGTATGCTTTAACGTGCTCTACAGTTTTTGTGTGGCAAGTTTTTGTCCATCTCTTACGGTTTAGCAGTTATGCAAAATTCCGTAAAATTTATCCAGGATAAAGTAGTCTTCAGAGGCTAATCCCAGGAAATTCATTATATACGTTTTATTTGTCAGGTAAATATCTTTAATATACAATATTTTAATCAAAATCGTTAGAGCCATTTTTGAGAACCCCAAAATTTTCGAAAATTTTTCCAAGTAAATGGTAGTTGGGGGTGGGGGATTTTCTTGAAAATCTTCATGTCGCATCCTTGGAAGATACCAAACTTAAATATCAAGTTTGGTATTCAACAGTCTCTTCGTTTTTGAGCTGTGCTGTCCACATGCACATGCACACGCACACGCACCTACCCACACACACACACACACACACACGGTCCTTTTTCCAAAAATGCTTTTTTTGGATTCAGGGAGACCCAAAATGTGTATTTCTGGTGAAATCTCAGTATCAAATTTTTGGGTGGAATGCAATACCTTCTCTATACACTATGTACATAGTGCATATAGAGAAAGTAAAAAGTCAATTGGACAGGCCAGTTTAGAGCTGGTGATCCGAAGATGACTGTTCAGACCGAGTAGTGGGGTTAACAGAGGTTCATTGGGAGATTGCAATAGAATGGGAGTTCGAACTTGCATTAGTTTATTGCACATTATATTATGGGGATGTGGCGTAGAAAGATTATTAACTATCACCAGTGAAAGGTTTAACAAATATTCATCCACATTTTACTCGAGTAGCAATAAAACTACAATTCATCAAGTCAGTCTTGCTATATTTCATTTAGTATTATTGACAACACCTCCATAACTGCCGGAATTGCTGTTTCTCTCTCAACCCCAAGATCGTATAGTTTTAAATACCCAGAACTGGAAGAGGATTAAGGGCATTATTTTTATATAATTATCAATGTGCCATCACTTTCAGTTTCTTATGTGAATTTTATAGCCTTATCTTGTAAATTTAATAGTTTTAAAGCATCATTTACATGTTTATCAGGAAAATAGCAAATATATCATCTACATATCTATATCAAGTTTTAAAAATTAGAGGGAATGCTTTAGTGACTTGCATTTCAAAAGCAGCAAGAAAAGGTGTAACCATAACAATGTGAATAAACAAGATCAAAAATCTAATATGTTCCATTCACATGATTTTCTCTACATCCCTGCAACAAATTATTGTTACAAAGCATAAGCTTCTATTTATTTCATTCTAATTGAGAAAAAATTAGCAGAAATAGTCTTATTACTTGCTTCCTTCTAAGTAGAAGCAAAATAAGGGAGAGCTATAGGTTAAAGTTATAGAAAAAAGCTGGTTGCTATGTCACTGAAGTTCCTTTGTTTGTATGGACAGGAGTTGAAAAATTCCTGTGTGAGAAAAGTATAAGTTTTTCAAAGCTGAAACCAAAAACAAGGAATATCTCAAAAACGATCAACTACAAAAAAAAAGAAGTATATAACATAAATTGTGTGTTTTAATTTGCTCTACAGTTTTTGTGTGGTAAGTTTTTATCCATCTCTTACGGTTTAGCAGCTATGCAAAATTCTGTAAAATTCATCCAGAATAAAGTAGTCTTCAGAGGCTATTTCCAGAAAATTCAAGATATACATTTTATTTGGCAAGTAAATATCTTAAATATAAGAGATTTTAATCAAAATCATTATAGCCATTTTAAAGAAAGTCAAAATTTTCAAAAAAAGTTCCATGTAAAGGAATTTTCTTGAAATACCAAGGAGGATACCAAACTTAAATACCAAGTTTGGTATTCAACGGCCTTTTTGTTTTTGAGCTATGCTGTCCACAGACACACATACACACATACACACACACACACACACACACACAGACCTTTTCCAAAATGCTTTTTTTGATTTAGGGGGACCCAAAACATGTATTTCCGGTGAAATTTCGGTATCAAATTTTGGGTGGAATGTAATATCTTCTCTATTCACTATATACATAGGCTATGTAGAGAAAGTAAAACGAAACTGAGCTGACGATGCAATAGACCATTCTATTGCAAAACTAGCCCTTGGATTCCAAAAGATAAGTGAAGAATTGTTACAATTATTAATTATTATATTAATATTCCATAATATTTGTTACTTCTTTATAGCTATTTGGCCACAGCTGTTTGGCTCTAGACTAAGTGTTTGGTAGAAGTGAGAAATATTACAGAGGAATATAAAGTATGTTGTCTCCTAAAGAATATTATATTTTAGAAGAGTATAGTACCCTCAAATTACTAGGTTTTAAAAAGACTAGGTTGTTAAAAATCTAAAACCATTAAAAATGAATAGCCACATCAAATCATAATAGAAAATAAAGAAAATTGTTAATACATCAATAAATAGTACATATATGCTTTTGCAGGTATATAATAAATAGTGAAGCACATGTAGGTAAAAGTAGTTAATTATTATAATATAAATAAAAAGTTATATGAAAACAAAACTTGTGAATAATATCTAGCTGATGCCGCCAAGTATATGCATTTATTGGTTTTTGAAAACAAATGAATAAATCAAACACCAATTTTACTGTTATAAAATTAAATGCTAATATATTTCATTACAATGCTTTGTTTGTGTCAGCAGTCAAATCAAAATGAAAATGTTCAAACATACACTACTGCTCAAAAGTTTTTGAGCAGCCTGTTTTGCTGCAATTAACAAGTGTATAATGCCAAACAAAGCCAATGTCATATTATAAATGGTAGAAATCCATTGATACATAATTGAAATTTACTATTCTACCATTTAATTGTCAATTATGTGCATTTTGAAAATGTAGCATTTTTTGGCTCTTATAGGAACAATTACCCTAATGTTGTTTTGGATGTCATAGTATGTCTGTGATTCCCTAGATGTCGTTCACAGACATCTGTGCATAGGTATTGGCTGCGAACAGCACTTCAGTGCTTCATAAGTAGGTGAATGGGACATATTGTTATTGTGCAATTGAAAAGTTTGAAATGGGTAAAAGAAGGGAGCTTTCAGCAGAAAAACATGCTGCAATAGTCAGCTTACATAAATCAGGCCACACCATGCGTCAAATTGCCACACAAGAACACGTTTCCTTGGGAAGTGTCCATTACACTGTAAAGAGGTATGTAACTACAAATAGCAATAAGGATAATTTTCGAAAGGGGAGGCCTAGGGTGACCTCAAAAAGTGAGGATAAACATTTAATAGTGACCAACAAACGTGATCGTTTCAAAACAGCACCCATGCTGACAGTAGAACTCAACCAGTTGTGGGATGAATCTGTGAGTGTTTCTACAGCAAAGAGACGACTTCAGGATGCACATCTGAATGGTTGCATTGTGGCAAAGAACTGTCAATAAACGGAAAAGATTACTATGGGTCAAGCAACATGTAAGCTGCACTGTTGATCAGTGGAAAAATGCATTATTTACTGACGAATCTAAGTTTGAGCTATTTGGCTCAAAACGTCGCCAGGTTGTTCGAAGTGCAAAAGGTGCATGGCACCTCAGTGCATATCCCCTACAGCCAAGCATGGAGGTGGTTTAGTGCTGGTATGGGGTTGTTTTGGTGGCAATAGGACAGGCAATATTGTGAAAATAGAAGGAATGATGAAGAAGGAGCATTATCACAATATTTTCCAACGCCATGCCAAACCATCTGGGATGCGGTTAATTGGCAAGAGGTTCATTCTGCAGCAGGAAAATGATCCCAAGCATAAATCTATACTCTGTAGATGATACGTTGAATGATTGGAAGAGACACAAGTCTTGAAGAACATGGTTTGGCCCCCTCAAAGTCCTGACTGCAATCCTATTGACCTACTTTGGGATCATGTGAGCAGAGAGGTAAGAAAGAAACAACCCACTAATGTAAATGTATTGTGGAGTCATGTGTACAAATATAGAGATATATTTCTGAAGATACTCTGGCCCACTTAATAGAAAGAATGCCCAGAATTTGCGCAGCTGTAAATAAAGCAAGGGGAGAAAGTTAAATCTAACATATATTGCTGATTTTCATTAAATATACTGTTGTGACTACAAACTATGTCTTTTTTATTCCATTGTTTCAATAAATCCTAAAAATGAGGTGTGTCAAAAACTTTTGAGCGGTAGTGTATATATCTGGATGAAAATTAAAAAGCTAATTTTATGAAAAATGGTATCAACTGTATTTATCAAGTTTCAAAAAAAGTGATTTTCAATTTTATAAAGTATAAAATGATTAGTTTGAAAGACGAAAATCCAGCCATTGTTTTGTTTCTCTTTAATAAGATGGTGTATTTTCTAGGCCTGGCTTTTGGAGGATATACATTAGGCTGTTTTACTGACTGTGTTGGACGTAGAGCTATAGTTTGTACAGGCTTGGTAATGATCTTCATTGGTACAATGGGATGCTGTTTTTCAACTTCTGCAGCTATGCTCATTATTTCCAGTCTGATCATTGGCTTTGGGTATGTATGTTTAATTTTGATATATGAGGGCTGCCCTAGAAGTACCCAAATTGATGTATAGATAGCAATTGTTTCAAATAACAGTGGTAAAAAGTACCAACCTTAGGAAACTAAGTTTAAAGTTTGGCAATTTTACATTGTTAGCATTTGTTTCGCAGTCATCATTAGTGAATGCTCTCAGCGTGTATAAAACTGGTCATTGATATGTTATACAATACTTTCATTTGAAAGGTCTTTAGTTCAACAAATAAAGCTGAGCTAGATTCTACTTTGGGAGAGTCTGCTCCTTCGTTTACAACAGTGAAATATTGGGTGGCAGTGTTTAAGCACAGCCATATGAGCTGCCAAGATGAACATTGCAGTGGTCAACACAATGAGGTTACCAGTCCAGAAATTGTAAAGAAAATCCATAAAATGGCATTGGATAACTGTCGACTGAAAGTGTATGAGCCAGAAGACATTGCAGGCATTTTAAAAAGTTCTGTACATCGCATACTGACTGAATATTTGGATATGTGAAAGTTGCGTGTAAGGCGGGTGCCGCGTTTGGTTACAATAGAACAAAAACAGTGTTGTGAGGATGTTTCATTGAGTGTTTGGCTATGTTTTGCTGCAATAAAGCTGAGTTTTTGCATCAATTAATATCAATGGATGAAATCTGGGTCCATCACTTCACACCTGAGATGAAAGAAAAATCAAAACAGTGGATAGGAAGGGGAGAATCAGCTTCAAAGAAGGAGAAGACAGTTTCATCTGCAGGCAAGGTCATGGCGTCAGTTTTCTGGATGCATGTGGGATAATTTTCATTGATTATCTCAAAAAAGAAAAAGTAATCAATAGCGAATATTATGCGAACTTATAAACAGCATTTGAGTGATGAAATCGAGCAAAGATGGCTGCATTTAACAAAAAAGAAAGTTTTGTTTCATCAAGATAATGTACCAGTTCACACATTCATTATCACCATGGCCAAAATCAATGAGTTAAAGTTGGAATTGCTTCTTCATGCACCCTATTCACTAGATTTACTATTTTCTGTTTCTAAATTTGAAGAAATGGCTTAGTGGTAGAAGATTTGCCAACAATGAAGAAGTGGAGTCTGCAGTTGATGGCTATTTTGTAGTTCCCACTATAAACAGGGTATCGAAGCTATTGAACATCGCTGGGAAAAGTGTATCGAGTTGAAAGGAGACTATATAGAGAAATGGAGATGTTTTTCTCAAAAATGTTTGTGCTTGCTTTATTAGGTCAGGTACTACTAGGACAGCCCTCATAAGAGATTATTACTTGCATATTTATAAGGTACATATATTGTTATATTTTAACTGAATCATGTAAAATACTTGTGTAAAACTATATTACAGTTTTTCCAAATCCAGAAAATGTTTCAAGTGTGTACATAATTATATTCTGGTCAATTAATTGTTTTTTCCATCCTAACCATGGGAAGAAATTGGGTAAGATTAAATTCTAATATTAAATATTAATTCAGGAAAAAGTATATTAGAATTAGTGGTATCGGTTGCATAAGAACTAGATGCTGAAGAAAGTTAGTAAGCAAGACAGGGAAGAAAGTTAACTAATATGTAGATGTAAGTCACAAATAGGGTGCAGTAACTCAGCAACCAAGTGTTTGAGCCTATGAGGCCCCAAGTAATCCAACAACTTAAGTAGTGATTTTTAAATTGTATGAATTAGTGATTATTCAATAATTATAATAACTATAAATATATTGACCTACGTTGTAGCTAAATAACAAAAATGTAACCATATTAATAGTTAAAATAAGTATTTATATCTATTACTAAAGCTTATACTTCTCTCTACTTCCTGCTCTCTTCCAATTAAAATCTGATGTGCTCCATTCACATGACTTTCTCTACATTTCTGCAACAAATTATTGTTAATAAACTTATTCTTCTATCTATTTTATGTTAAATGAGATAAACCTTAGCAGAAACGGTCTTATTACTTGTTCCCTTGTAAGTAGGAGGGAAATAAGGTAATATACTAGGTTAAAACAACAGTCAAATGTTTTAAAATGTGGTTGCTATGGGATTGAAATGCATTCACAAGTTTTCATATGAGAAAAGTATAAGTATTTTAAAACTGAAATCAATAACAAGTAATATCTTGAATACAGTCAACTCGACAAGAAACTGTATATGACATAAATTGTGTGTTTTATTTTTTAGTGTAGTGTAGTAAGTTTTTGTCTATCTCTTACAGTTTACCAGTTATGCAAAATTCAATAAAAATCATCAGGAATAAAGAGGTCTTCAGAGGCTATTCCCAGAAAATTCAAATTATTCGTTTTATTTTTCATGTAAATATCTTAAATATAAGAAACTTTAATCAAAATCATTTGAGCCATTTTTGAGAAAATCAAAATTTTCAAAATTTAAAGGGTAGTTTGGGGTGGGAGGATTTTCTTGAAAATCTTCATGTCACTCCTTGGAAGATACTGAACCAAAATATCAAGTTTAGTATTTAACAGACTTTTCGTTTTTGAGCTATGCTGCCCCCCCCCCATGCATACAGATGGACATTTTTCTAAAAATGCTTTTCTTGTATTCTGGGGGTCCAAAAACATGTCTTTCCAGTGAAATCTCGGTATCAAATTTTTGGGTACAATACCATACCTTCTCTGTACAATTACACAGTACATGTAGCGAAAGCAAACATATATTCTCAATAGAAGCCTGTTTAAAGTTCTTCCTAATCAAGCTCTTCCTAATCTTCTACTCTCCTTTACTTTATATTAAAACAAAATATAAATTTTGTCCACTATATACCAGAGATTTGTCAAGGTGAACTAAAATTACAAACAAGCACAAGATGAAAACTGTACACTAGCTAAGTTTATATCCTGCTACAAATGACTATCATATAGAATGCTATTAAGGCAGACTTAAGATCATTACTAATCACTCGGACATGGGTAATACAGAATGGTAGTAAATAACTGTACCCCTCAGCTAAAACAGAAATTTTCAAAGACAAACAGAAATCCATAGAGTATCCTCACGAGATGAATTGGGAGAATTTTCATCAATGGACAAAGGAGAAATTATTTCCAAACCCACCACTGAGGCAGTATGCTCAGGATGTACCTGATGTACTGGTCTGCAGAGTGACAACTGGTCCTCTCTCTCCCTTCCTCTCTCCAGAGTCGCAGCTGGAGATGATGGTTCTGGGCGCCTTTGGCTAACCTTACTCAGAGGCAAGCAATGTAGACTTAATTTTTAAGCGAAACTAGTTCTGCGTAAAAGTAAGTTTTTGTGAAGCACATGTGTGAATATTCGACTACCAATTAAAAACTAATTGCTAGCTTCACAGTGTACCACTTCCAGTATTCAAAATTATAATGTAGACTTATTTATTTTGCTTAAAGTAATAAGCAGACGGAGATCTCGGGGAAGTGGTATGTAAACTTATCGCACATTCACCAGTGGCCCTTGTATTGGGTTAATGGTTTTATTTCCTTACACATACGTTCACGTAAAAAGTTCCTGGCGTGATTCAACACAGTTATTTCTCTCACAAGAGAGCATAGGCATGCACAAAGAAACTTTAATTTATGTGGCACTAGTCACAATTATTAACATTCAGACATTTATGGACACTTCCCTTTTTGGCACAGATTTTATATTCAAAGCGACACAGGTTCTGCATGGTGTTACATTATAACTGTGTGGATTTGGGTAAACACTCTACATTTATACTAAATCTTACCCACATGTAAAAATCTAAACTTACAATTTTATTGGTTCGTTTTGGCGCCAAAAATGCATTGGGGTGCACTTTGGACATGACATAACTATTTGCGATTGGTCTATACATCTCACATGTGATTTTTTACCTCAATTTGCTAGTAGTTCCTCCCAATATACACCACACCAACTTTCTCTTTACAAGCCAAGACTTAACAAAGGCATTCCTCCCCTCTAGTATCACTCAAAGCTAATATTTTAAACAACTATAATCATCGCACGAAAACCTGCTTGTTATGTTAGAAAATGCTTTCCAGGAACATTCTTCCCTCAACTTACTACATACATTATAACAAATAACATAATATTTAGAGAACATGCAGAAAAACATGATATTACATCTTAGAAATTAGCTTATATAGTCTAATAAATTGAAGTACATGCTATGGGCTCGTTCAAATGGGCAACAATCCATTTCACTACCTATGGGCTGATCACCATGGACAATCTGCCTTATCACAGCCTCATGGAAAATAAACCCAAAATATCTTGCACAATAAACAATTTATTAAAAATTGACTTAAAGAATGAAGATGCTATGACAAAGGCAGAGCTAATGGAATTGGTGAAAATTCATAAGCCTTCTACCATTTACAAAATTGACATGGTATTTTGCCAATATGAACACCAGTTTGTGAGACTTCTGCCTTATCCTTACAATTAGAATCTGATTGAATATATAAGAAACATTGTCAAGAGAAGTGTAGCAGAGAATAATGCGACACAAGCCGTAAGTGAAACAGAAAACCTCACAGTGAATGCGATAAATTCAGAGGAGATTTGTGTGAAAACTCCAACAGGGATACTGGCTAAAGGACAATCTGCTAGAGGAACAAATAGAAAGAGTTGTAATCAAACTTGGTGGCTTGGCCAGTAATTAAGACAAGCTGAAATAAATGACAGCAGCAATGATGAATCAGGTCTGGAATCATTAAAATAAGGTAAGGCAAAATTAGAAATTTTAGACATGCAGTTTTGTATTTCACCCCTCCTTACAAGCAGTGCCTGCCATTTTTCCCTCCTCCTGCTGACTGCTAGTGCCAATTACCCACCCCTTAAGCAATGAAGAGATACGGTGATGTAGCAGCTCCTTGTATGTGCTTATCACCAGCTTATGATGTAATGAAATACAAAAGACTCTTAACTTCAGATTTCAACTTATACCCCCACCGCTGAATCCTTGCACTTGACAGTTGGGAGTTAAGTTGGTACATCCGCAAATAACAGATGAAGAGCTTTACCCGTTTGACTTTCTGAATCAATCACAATGCAGCATTGCGGTCAGACAATGGAAATGGATTTAGAAACCGCGCCGTTGCAATATCTGGCTATTTCCAACCATGTGCTCAGTTTGTGAACTCCTAACACGTGCATTGAGTTGTTCTGTACAAGATACGTACAATTCCTTGTTATTTATATATGGATGTTATTTAAGTGTGGCGAGGGTGGACGTCGTTCTGAAAGATGAACTTCAATCATGTGCACAAAATAATATGAAAAGCACAGGGATTAGACAGAAACATTAATTAATGTGAACCACTAATGGTATCTTGGTGAAGACAATGATGATGACAATCATGATGATGCTTCCGAGAATGACGACGAACACTTGGATGGAATTGAGTCATTAAAATTCCAAACCAGTGAAAATCACTTTGTTATACCTTTCTCTCATTGTAATAAGCTATTTTGCATTAATTTGTTCTATATTGTTGTAAATACATAATGCATGCTACATACGTTATAGTATCACTGTTATTTTCAATTAACATCAATAATAATTAGGTTCATTATTCATTGGCATTAATTTATTATTTACATGTTTATATTCATCTTTACACATGATAGAGACATTTGCAATCAGCTGTTGTTGTTTACTAGTTACTCTGGCAACGCCGCAAAGTCAGCATAGCCAACCTTACATGAAACCACCCGAACTGTCAAGTGCAAGGATTCAGCGGCGGGGGTATAGGCAATAGCATTGTAAAAGCAACATTGGGAAAATATTTCACAGAATTATCTACTCATTGGGCATAATGATTAAGTCTTCTTGTAAATCTTTGAAGTTGATGTTTAGAAAAGGTCACTTCCTATTCCCAACCAGCAAATCTCGTGAGGCTCTGTCACATGCTACAGAAGACCCAAAATTAATGAATGCATATTTTTCTGGTAATTTAATTAATGGAAGATCCTTAATTTGGTGAAAATTATTAAAAATGGTTGAAACATCTGCCTAAATGCTACTATCTCCTCCCCTCCCTGTGAATACATACACTTCAAATGCTAATTTTGATTATGCAAGAATTATGGGTACAATATGCCAGACATATTTGACCCCAAAATAAACAGATATAATAAAAATACAGGATCCCAAGTATAAACAATTTTGGGGCAAAATAACTGTACTCCGCCACTGCTTGCAAATGCACCACCTGCTGCTTGGTTTTTACTTACATAGAATATAACGGCCTAGCAAGGTAAATGACAAGTCATTACTAGAAAAAGAAAATAACCTCCCTTCATAAAAACAACAAAGTCTGCTCAAATAAAGAAATAAATGCCAATATATACTTAAAAAAACAATTAACATTTAGTTGCGATTATACATAAACAAGCTTATAAACAGTGGCATCAAATAGTTAAAAAATTGATACATCGTAGAAATAACACTACACACAAAGATAGTCAGTCATATAACTCAAAACTCTTGGTTACTTACACCATTTGGCCTTTGTCCAGAGTGCTAAAGTCTAGCCTAATTACAACACACAGTGAATCAGTATTATGTTCGTGGTTACATGAATTTCACTAGGAATCCTATGGTCTCAAATTCCTACAACACACGTCTATAAATATACTTATAACCCACTCAGAGAAAAATGGATTTGAAAAATTTATATATAAGGAAAAGGCATGAATGTAACAAAGGAACCTGCAAAGTCTGGAGCAAAATTGAACTACGACGAACAGGATAAACCATGTACCAAAATTTCAACAAGAACAACAGTAGTTAAACTCTGCAATAAACCTTAAAGTTGAGGAATAAGAATAAATGTTATCTAATTTCAATGAGCTCATTAAATTTTTAAAAGGATGCTTTTCAAATGCATACAATAATGGAAATATTTCCTCAAATATCTAAACTCCATTAACACAAAGCATGACTTTCCATGTAGCCATGTTACAGGCATTTAGAAATAACTAAATTCTAGTACTTATTTAACCAGGCTTTGCCAAAACAATCGTACTATTGAATTTATTGTTTCAAGTGTTTGGGAACAGAGTTAAAAAAATCTGATGTGTTCCATTCACATGACTTTCTCTACATCTGTGCAACTAATTATTGTTAAAAAGCTTATACTTCTATTTATTTCATGCTAATCGAAGCGGAATAAGCGGGTACCATAGGTTAAAGTGAGAGTCAAAAGCTGGTTTCTATGTCACTGAAGTTCCTTTGTTTGTATGGACAAGAGTTGACAAATTTCTGTATGAGAAAAGTATAAGTTTTTCAAAGGAAACCAAAAATTAAGAATATCTTAAAAACGATCATCTCCACGAAAAAAATGTATATAACATAAATTATGCGTTGTAACATGCTCTACATTTTTTATGTGTTAAGTTTTTTCCATCTCTAATGGTTTAGCAGTTATGCAAAATTCCGTAAAATTGACCCAGAATAAAGTAACCTTCAGAGGCTATTCCCAGAAAATTCCAGATATACATTTTATTTGTCACGTAAATTGCTTTAATATACGAAATTTTAATCAAAATGGTTAGAGTCATTTTTGAGAAAATTAAAATTTTCGAAAAAAAAATACCATGTAAAGTTAAGTTGGTGGTTGGGGGATTTTTCTCAAAATCTTCGTGTCGCATCCCCAGAAGTTACTAAACTTAAATACCAAGTTTGGTATTTTACAGACTTTTTATTTTTGAGATATCGTGTTACACACACACACACACACACACACACACACACACATGGACCTTTTTATTGAAAATGCTTTTTATGTATACAGGGGACCCTAAAACATATATTTCCGGTGAAATTTCAGTATCAAATTTTGGGTGGAGTGCAATACCTTCTCTATGCACTATGTGCATAGTACTTATAGAGAAAGTAAAAAAAAAAAAACTTTTTCATAATCGTAAAACAGACATTCGTGCAAAATACAGATATAACTTGCTCTAAAAAGCCCATGGTCAGCAAGACCTATATTTCTATAAGTTAGCAAATATAACTGATGATTTCATGCCACTCAAAACTCACCCTCCAAGACCTAGTCAAACTGCTGGTTGCAACCAACTACTCTGTTTATTAGAAATACCCACTACCTCTCATGTGCTCGATTTCTACCAAACTGCTCCAGCTGATCAAATTCTGGAGACCCTACCATGTAGGAAAAATAAAACACCATGTAGTAACATTAAGAAGCTACACACAATTGAAGTTTTTTCTGGCCTGGTGGTAGGTAAATTGTGGTATTATACGTATCTCTAATGGTTATTGTTGTGTCTATAAGTTCAGATTTTAAGGGCAACTTCTTTGATCCGGTTTAACTATTTCTGTATGTTTCTTCTTACTGATGAGGTAGATAAAATTAATATTTTAGTATAAGTTCATTGATTTCCAATTGAAAATTCTATTAATTTAGAGTAAATAATTAAAATTCTAGGCTTTTAGCATGGTGCAAGGTTTTACTTTATTGACTGTTTCCATGTGTTCTTCCTAACTCTTCATTGCTAACTATATTATACATATTTTTATGTAAATAGTGTATAGAGAAGCTCTTATAATACACCCAAGAATTTGATACCGAGATTTCACCGGATATACAAGTTCTGGGTACCCCTGAACCCAAAAAAATGCATTTAAAGAAAAGGGACCGTGTGTGTGTGGGGGTGTGTGGGTGTGAGTGTGTGTGTGTGTGTGTGCTTGTGCGTGTGTGTGTGAGTGTGTGTGAGTGTGTGTGTGGGCGCACATTTGGACAGCATAGCTCAAAAATGTATTGACTGTTAAATATCAAACTTGGTATTTCACTCAAGTATTTTCCAAGGATGCTACACAAAGATTTTCAAGAAAATTCCCCCACCCCAAACTATGCTTAACATGGAACATTTTTCAAAAATGTTTATTTTCTCAAAAATGGCTCTTAACGATTTTGATTAAAATACCATGTTTAAGATATTTTTATGAGAAACAAAATGCATATGTTGAATTTTCTGGGAATAACCTCTGAAGATCTCTTCATTCTGGATGACTTTTGTATAGCTGGGAAACCGTAAGAGATATACTAAAACTTACTACATACACGCATGCACTCACGCATGCAAGCACACACACAAAATGTAGATCTCATTAAAACACACAATTTATATCAAATACATTTTTTTTTTTTTTTTTGCAGAGTTAACCTTTTTCGAGATATTCTGGATTATTGGTTTCAATTTTTGTCACTTAAACTTTTCTCAAACTGGAAGACGTCTTTCTTTACGTTTCTCATTTGTTTATTCCTGGTAAGCAAAGAGATCAAAATTTCTATTGTTTCATATAGCGACTGGCTTTCAAAGCACAAGACAATAGCTTTAGCCTGTGCATTTTCTTATTTCCCTTCTACTTACAAGGAAGCTAATATTAAGTCTAATTCTGCTTATGGTTATCTTGATTAGCATTATGTAAATAACAGATTAATGTTTTGAATAAAATGTTTGTTGACCGAACAGCTAGAGGACATCATGTGAATGGAAAACATTAGATTTTTTCTCCTTCTACTAACAAGGAACCAACTAATAATGAGAATTTCTGTTAATGTTTATCTTGATTATCATGAAGTAGATAGAAGAATAAGCTTTTTAACAATAGTTGAGAAAGAGATGTAGAGAAAGTCATGTGAATGGAACATTTCAGGTTTTTTTTAGTGCTGCCATATATTCTTGACATCTGTAATTAAGTTTAAACTCTTCCCCCCTCATGAAGTTATGTGTATGCTGGGGATATACTGTCTGTCTATTAACTTACCTGGCTTTTGTTCAGTGTCTATCATTTATTTTGGATGCAAAAAATACTTTAGATTTTGCAAATTAAAGGGTAGTTCACTTTGTTTCTATGTATTATTTGTGTTAGTTAAATTTCCTGTTAAGTATACACTGTGTATGTATGCTGTTCATAAGTTTGTTTTTACTTTCTAATCACAGAGCTGTCTTACTTATCAGCAAAGTTAAATGAATCAATTAATAAAAGGTGTGGTCCAAAACTGCAAGGAAAATATTTAACATATAGCATACATGACTGGAGTAGCCTAGTCAGTACCATAGCTGTTGTGACATGAGGGTATTATAGTGTAAGGGTAGTTAGATTATTCTAGATGCACCATAATAATATATGAGATTTATTGAATGATATTGTTTTATTTGTTAAATTGTAAGAGGAAGTTGTGTTCCACTCACTTGCCTTGAAGAGCTGTCTCTGTCTTACAACTAAATGTTTTACTTGTAGAGCAAATAGTGCAACTACATCTGGGAAGATCCTTCTTGCAGAAGTAACCCCTAAACACAAGAGAGCAAGATTCCTTGTATTCTTGGATATTTTCTGGACTTTTGGCTACATTATGGGTATAAGTAAGTGAAATTTATCATTATGCAACTTTCTTAGTAAGACAATGAGTATGTTAATAGAAATTAATGATTAAATTTTAAGATTTATGGGATTTGGTTATCTAAGAATGTTGTTTCTTTTGTTTTGCCAAAATTTAAAGATAATTTACTGGCCTGAAACAAAGTGCATGAAGCATTAAATATACAATTCAGCTGTGGTGAATTTCATAATTTCCATTTAGAAAATAGCCTGTATGTAATATGTTTGTTACTTTATCTAAAGAAAGAAAAAAAGGATATTTTGCTTATTTGTGTATTTTATGGAAAATGTTACATGACAGAAGTTTATAAGCAATTTCTTTCTTCTGAAAATTTGTAGTAACTATGTGCCTTATTTTAATAGGGAAAATAAGGAGAATATAAGCTAATTATAACTATTACTAATGTGGTAAACTAATGAAAATTATAACAATGGGTCCTCTACTGTCATTTTTTGGGCAGCTAAGGATATGGTGATTCAGTGAGAAATGAAGAAATATATAAGGAAGAGAAGAATGGGAGAAAGTGTGAGAGAAAACAAGAGAGGGTGGAGAGAGAGAGAGAGAGAGAGAGAGAGAGAGAGAGAGAGAGAGAGAGAGAGAGAGAGAGAGAGAGAGAGAGAGAGAGAGAGATAGATTTCTGCAGTTAAAATGGGAATGGAAGCAGTACCCTGGATACTGTTGCTAAATAATACATTTAAAATTAGAACTTTATAAACAGATAACTTAATGCCTGATTTACTTTCTGTGCCTATAGCAGGCAAGAGGAGCTATTTATTATATTCTACTAAAAATGTTATGTTGAGGTTTCACCAGAAATGCATGTTTTGAATCCAAAAGTTGTTTTTTTTAAAGTCTCTCTTTTATCTGCATGACTCTAAAATGGTATGTTAGAAAAATAGTAAATTTGGCTTTTATGAGTATGGAACACAAAGTTTCTTGTGAAATCCCCCACATCAAAATACCCCTCATATGGAAGAAGCTTTGATATTTTAATTTTCTTAAAAAAGACTAATAATTTTTAATAAAATCCCTAGCATTTGTGTGGATAGGAATTTTCTTGCAGCAGGAAGTATGATGGTGCAAAGTCAGTTATTTATAGCACCTTAAATTCATGTAAATTACAGTTGGTAACCATAAATCTTCATCATAAGAGATGTTGGAAATCATATCCTTGTACCACCATAAAATTCTCATTCATTTTAAGAAAATTTACATAAACACTAATTAATTTTTCATGACATGTAAATAAAACCATAATTCATTCATTAAAAAAAATTAAAAATTAAATGCTGATCAATAGAGTGATCACTAACATACCTTTCTAACACCCAACAGAAGAAATGCACTCTACTCACATTTAAGCAATTCCTGAACTACAGAGTCTACAGGATTTTAATTTTAAAAGTTTAGTTACACTGTATGCCAAGGTTTGTGAAATTCCTAATTCCTGTGAAAGCTTTCACAGAGATAAATTAGGACTTCATTTTAACTTTTTGCCAATGACATTGAGTTTTTGCTCTGTAAGAATATGCCAATTGAATTTTGGTTTCTTATTAAAAATAGAGCCCATTTCCATAAGTCTAAACACAAGATCATGAACACTTTCTCTGTGATGCAGCCAAACAGTAGGAAATCTGAATTCCCATTTCACCTATCTACAACGGTTTGTTGTTACATAGGAACCACACATCAAGATCCTGTATGCTAAAGTATACAACCTTTTTGGCACAGAGCAGAGAGAGCGAACAGAACTGGTTAAAAACACTGCACTGCAGGGAAAGCAATTCCCCATAAGGCCATGCCCAAAAATCAGGCTGTATATTTACATGACAAATAAAATGTAAAAATAAAATAAATAATTTTATTCACCTTCGAAATTACAATAGAATTCATGGCTTCATCAGAAGACATAAAACAAATTCTAAATATTGACATTCTTAAACATTTACATTTAACAACAACATTGAACTTAATATTAAATTTGAAAAAGTGCGATCCTGGTCTTCAGCGTCATCATCAAACTTCCCCTTTCTTTAGTGGAGGTGCCTCCCTTAGGTGGACAGGAACCATGAAACAAAATAGGATTCAAGGCAGTATCTTTAAAGAAGTCACTATGGTGCAGAGCTACAATGTTAGCAGGCTTCTAAATCTAAATAATTACAGTTGTTTAAAAGTATATTTGTAACTTTTCTTATGAATACCTAGTTTAAATTTCCCTCTTTCAGTGTTCAACATTTCATTTAAAGAGTAAAACTGTTTTTTTTAGTAAAAACTTGTGTATCTCTGTCTTGTATTTATTTATAGAGGATATAAATGGCATGTTATTTATGGACGCTGTTTAACTGCTGTGGTTCTCAGCTTCCCATTCTATGCTGGGCATGAAAGACCACTTAATTTAGCTCAGAGGCCTCTCTGTCAGGCTTGTGGTTCTTTTACGTGCCGCAAATCTATGACACGGCACCAACAGCTTTACTTCCCTTCCAAAGGAAGCCATACTAAGGATTTTTACACCCGAAAAAATCCATCGTCCTCTAGCCGGTTTGAGCCCATGACCTTGGGTATATGAAGTTAGCATGGTAACCATTACACCATGGAGGGCGACATATTTTTGAAGTTCCCTGGTAAATAATTATATACTTTTAAGCCATTATCTTGAAATTTCCTAGGATATCCTCTGAATTTTCTTCATTTGGAAGGAATTTTGTATAATTTTAAAAATGGGTAAACCATAAAATGATACAAAAATAATAGTTGCAACAAATCTTCACTTATCTTTTGGAATCCTTGGAATAGTTTCTCAATAAATCTATTGCATTATCAACATTAATTTTCTTTTGGTCTGACTTCATATTTGTGTTATTACTTCACTGTTAATAGCTTCTTTTTACATTTATAACATAAAATGATACACGAAAATTACCATGCAATTTTTTCAAATAACCTCATTTATGGTATCAACCATTTCTGAGATGTATATATTATTGGTTTGAAATTTTCATTGCTTTCATAATGCCTAATGCTGTCACTATTTAGTGTTTTCTCGCAATAGAATAAAACACTATGGGATTTTAAGGCCAGCTTATAGCACCCCAAAGTAAAACATCTGACTGAGTGTTGGTTTTGTTTGTCCTCTTGTACCTACAGCAAAATAGGTACTAGAACTATTCCTACATAGCTTTAGTTCAATTAACATGAAATAGATGGAATAATAACATATGTAAGAAATTTGAGAAGCTGTATAAAAATAAATTATGGTGAGTAGAGAAATTCATATAAATTAATGCATTAGGTTTTTTTTTGTTGTTTTTTTTTTTTTCGTTACATGTACTATGAAACAAACTTTTTAATGTTTTAGCACACATGCAAGGTGGAACAGGCTGGTATATGTACATAGTAGAGAAAACCAAATTTCAATTCATGAGATTATTGTATATCTTAGCTCCATTTTTAATATTGTGGCAATGCTTTCATATTCACTTTGGTGTGTGAGTCATCATATTGGTTGTATAAATAACAGTATGAGCAATGTGACAGTAATCAGAAGCTCAGAATGTAACTCTCAAAGCTTCTCGTTTTCCAGGAAGTTCCAAGACTCCTATGAATAGGATTAGACAGTTTTTAGCTGCATGCCATCCATGGCTCACATACCACTGTGTGCTAACACTCCAGTCACTCATGAGTCAGTGTAACTCTAACAACAATGCGCTGTAATCCTTCTTCCTTTTTATAGCTAGAAAATAATGTCACAGAGTTTCCTGGATGCTTCTGGAAGCTGAAAAAAAAAAAAAAATTGCATGTTATTTATGGATGTTCTTTAACTGCTGTGGTTATCAGTGTCCCATTCTATATTGGGCGTGAAAGACTGCTTAATTTTGCTCAGAGGCCTCTCTGTCAGGCTTGAGGTTCTTTTACTTGCCGTAAATCTATGACATTTCTTCCTTTACTTCTTTCTTTACTTCCCTTCCAAAGGAAGCCATGCTAAGGATTTTTAGACCCGAAAAAATCTATTGTCCTCTGCTGGGTTTGAACCCGCAACCTAGGATGTATGAAGTTAGCATGGTAACCATTACACCATGGAGGGCAACCTCTGGAAGCTGAGAAGCTTTGAGAGTCGCATTACTGTCACATCACTCTTCCTGTTGTTTATGCATCTGATATGATGACTCAATACCAAGGAGAATGTGAGGGTGACCACATAAATGACATTGTCACACTGTTCCCTCCTCAGGACCGTCATCCTGACTAAAACTATCGTGGTATGCTAGATGATCCAAATTCACCACCTGCTTCAGGTTCCAACAATCATGCCATGCCACGTGGTGGAAAGGGTCAACAAGATAACCAATGATACTCAATGGGAAGAAGCGGGTGGTGAATTTGGATCGTCTAGCCCACCACGATGGTGCCAGTCGGGACAACCAGTCCTGAGTAGGGATTAGTGTGACAATGTCATTTGTGTATGTGACCACTCTCACATTCTCCTTGGTGTGGAGTCATCACATTGGATGTGTAAACAACAGCAAGGGCAATGCGACAGTAATTGGAACCTTTGGGAACACCACTCTCAAAGCTTCTCGGCTTCCAGAAGCATCCAGGAAGCTCTGTGCATTATTTTCTAGCTATAAAAAGGAGGAAGGATTACAGTGTGATGTTGTGTTGTTTGAATTGAACTGAATCGTGACTAGAGTGTTAGCGCACAGTGGTGTATGAGCCATGGATGGCATGCAGCCATAAACTGTCTAAACATCAAAATGTTAAGTGAACTATCTGTAGTAGTGAATTTAAGACTTTATTTGTAAATAATTTTTGAGTCAATCAGGATACTGTTACAATATGCTCATTAGTAAATGATCGCACGCCAGCATGCTAAAACATATTTACTCTTTTTTATAAAACATTTATGAACCATATACAGGGCTACTACAAAAGAAATAGACAATTTCAACTGCCTGTAAAACAAAAACTATTAGATATAGCAACCTAATTATTTTGGAGGTATGTTGAGAAACTCTCAAAGTTTCGTTTGTTACTATTGGTAACGCTGTAGTGTTTTGTTTGTTGTTGCAGAAGCTGAAATGGCGGAAAATCCTGTGGAAAAGGCATATTGCGTGTTGGAATTTGCTAGAACGCAATCAGCAACTGTTGTCCAACAACATTTTAGAACACGTTACCACAAAACGCCACCGGCTAGACAGTCAATCTACGACTGGTATAGAAAATTCAAGACAACAGGATGTTTGTGCAAAGGGAAGAGCTCGGGAAGACCAAGAGTTTCGGAAGAAAACGTTGAACGTGTTCGTTCTGACTACATAAGAAGCCCACAGAAATCGACATCTAGGGCAAGCATGCAATTACAAATTCCACAGTAAACTGTATGGAAAATCTTGTGAAAGCGATTGCACATGATGCCTTACAGATTACAGATGTTGCAGTTTCTGAGTGAAGAAGATAAGGTCATAAGGCGTGACTTTTGCATCGACATGTTGCGACATGATGAAGACGATGCTGGTTTTTGTGAGCGCATCATTTCATTTTTGTGGTAACATGTTCTAAAATGTCGTTGGACAACAGTTGCTGATTGCGTTCTAGCAAATTCCAACACGCAATATGCCTTTTCCACAGGATTTTCCGCCATTTCAGCTTCTGCAACAACAAACAAAACACTGCAGCGTTACCAATAGTAACAAACGAAACTTTGAGAGTTTCTCAACATACCTCCAAAATAATTAGGTTGCTATCTCTAATAGTTTTTGTTTTACAGGCAGTTGAAGTTGTCTATTTCTTTTGTAGTAACCCTGTATTTTAACCATACATGTTCAAATCTCTGATTTTAGAAAAAAACATAAAAAAGAAGTTCTGATTCATTCATATATTTAACTACTGTCACATTTGAAGTGCTTGTTTCCAAAGTCACTTTTCTCCATGAAATCACATTTTTCACAAAAGACAAATTTCATATAATTCCTTATCATATTAAGATAGAAACCTAATTTTTGACATGTACAATTCTGTAATACTTGCAAACGTATCTATATATGTGAAAAAAATCAGAGAGTCGTAGGAATGATGGAACTGGGGTCACATGACAGGGAGTTAAGGCATTTTGGCAGTAAAATAAAGCTTTATATAAATGTACACTGCAAATGAAGAAGTTGATATGTATTATTGATAAAATGAAAGTGTTATAGTTGTCAGTCTTATGTTAATTATCATTCAAACTTCATAGCATTTAAATGGTAAACCAAAAGCCTTCAAAATGTTAGATTAATATCATACCAGATGACATAATTGATTAAATGTTTAAACTTCACACACTATAAAGATAGCTAATACCAAACTTCTTTTTCCAACTGGAAATAATATTACTAGCTAATAATTAATTGTAACCCTTAAATTATTGTAACCTGACTTTGTGTACTTAAATTATTTAAGTTTTCAGTTTATAAACCTTAAAAACAAACAAAATTAATATTACAGCCAATGTGAATAATTTTACTATCACTAGAAATAATAGTATGGGCCTAAACAACACTGACTTCCACATGACTGCAAGAAAATACCTGCTTATAAAATGACATTGCAGGATGATCATCAGTGATACCTAGTTTTTACTTTCTCTACAAGTACCATGTACATAGTGTATAGAGAAGCTATTGCATTCCACTCAAAATTTGATACCGAGATTTCACTGGAAATACATGTTTTGGGTCCCCCTGAATCCAAAAAGAGCATTTTTGGAAAAAGGTCCATGTGCATGTGCATCTGTGTGTCTGTGGACAGCATAGCTGAAAACGATAAAGACTTGGTATTTAAGTTTTTAATCTTCCAAGGATGTGACACAAACGTTTTCAAGAAAATCCCCCCATCCCTAACTACCCTTTACATGGTACTTTTTTCGAAAATTTTAATTTTCTCAAAAATGGCTCTAACAATTTTGATTAAAATATTGTTTATTAAAGATATTTACCTGACAAATAAAATGTATATCTTGAATTTTTTGGGAATAGCCCCTGAAGACTACATTATTCTGAATGAATTTTACGGAATTTTGCATAACTGCTAAACTGTAAGAGATGGACAAAAACTTGCCATTAAAAAATGTTAAAACATACAATTTATGTTATATGCATTTTTTTCGTGGAGTTGATCATTTTTGAGTTATTCTTGGTTTTGGTTTCACCTTTAAAAAACTTATATTTTTCTCATACAGGAATTTGTCTACTCCTGCTCATACCAACAAAGGAACTTGAGTCATATAGCAACCAGTTTTTGACTATCACTTTAACCTATGGAACTCCCTTATTTCGCTTCTACTTACAAGGAAGCGAGTAATAAGACTAATTCTGCTAATTTTTTTCTGGATTAGCATGAAGTAAATAGAAGCATAAGCTTTTTAACAATAATTTGTTGCAGAGATGTAGAGAAAGTCATATGAATGGATTTTTTTATAAGTAACTTGAAGCGTTCCTGTTGACTATGAGGAGATGAGACGTTTTGGAAATAACCACAACTGGGAGATGCGTCACATTGGAAATAACATAAAATTTCAAAGGCTCCTGACGCTGGCATTTATGTCGTTTTGAACATTTAATACAACTTACACCTTCACAGAAGGTATTTTTAATGCTCTGGTATGCTCAGCTTCAAATCTTCTAAAATTGGAGATACGTCACTTTGGAAATAAGCCCTTCATTTCTGGCTTTCACTTTTGTTCTTCAGTAACAAATTAAACAAAGACTCCTTTCCAGATGACATTGGATGAATTATTATCCCAATTTACATAAAAAGTGGACTTATACCATCATTATAGAAGTATTTTTTGACACTAAGCCTAGGATATAACTGACAACTAATTTTAATTTCAGTTACATATATGTACATGATGCCATCAGCAATAAAGGAGCAACATACAGGAAGAAAAAATATGCGTTTAAAATCATGGCGTATTATAATGGCCACTGGAGGTATTGCATGTATTATGCAAACCACTCTTACAGGACTTTTGTGCAGGAGTACCAGATTTTTGATGGCCATGCACAGGTTTAATGAAGCATCAGAATCACTGAGACATATGTATGCTCTTAATAAGAGCAAACCCATTAATGAATTTGAGGTAAATTTGCTAAGTTATTCTCATTTAATCGCCTGATAAATGTACAGAGAATAGAAGCCTAACACTTCAATTGAAACTGTTTTCTTAAAATGTATGTTATGAAAGCCACATGTCATGAAAGGCCACATGTTGAAAAATAACTTGTGAGCTTGTCTTTTAGCGCAAGTTTCAAAACAGGATACCAATAATTTAACTCTAGGAAGCCCTCCTGGGTATGTGATGGTAGCGTGTCTGGTTCACATTCAAAAGGTCATGAGTTCAAATCTCGCTTAGGGTGAGTTACCTGGATAAGGTTTTTTTCCGGGGTTTTCCCTTATCCTGAGAAGATGAATGTTGAGTAACTTTAAGTTCCATGGACCCCAAGATCATTTGAGCATCATTTCACTAATTTCATTCATTGTTCGATATGACCAACCAGGTTAAACAAAAAACAAAAAAAACAAAAACAAAAACAAAAAAAAACAAACAAAAAAAAAAACTCTAGGAAAACATTTTCACTTATTGACTGAATTGAACCACACCTACCTGAAAATTTACGGCAAGTGACAGTGAGGGAAGTAAGTTGTACAACAACTACTAGACCACTATTCCACTTCCACTGCAAACATGATCAGTTGATTGATAACAGGAGGTTCTGTTGGAGTTTTATCAGCCTCCTACATTATGAGTCTGAAACACTTATTGATGATAGTGATATTTGCGTTGTCAAAATAGTTTTATAGATTAGTAGTTTATATACATTTAATAGTTTGTTTCCAGTTTATCCACATTTTTGTAAATTCAAATTAATTCCAGTCCATCCCAGATTGATAAATGAAGTACATGTGTGAGAACCAACATAATTTTTATTATTTTCTCTACACGTACTATGTACATAGTGTATAGAGAAGGTATTGCACTCCAACCAAAAATTTGATACTGAGATTCTACCAGAAATATATGTTATAGGGTCCTCTGTATCCAAAAGAAAAACATTTTCAGAAAAAGGTGTGTGTGTGTGAGTCCGTGTGTCTGTGAACACGATAACTCAAAAACGAAAAGTCTGCAAAATACCAAACTGAGTATTTAAGTTTAGTATCTTCCAGAGATGCGACACGAAGATTTTCAGAAAAATTCCCCCACCCCAAATTACCCTTTACATGGAACTTTTGTCAAAAATTTTGATTTTCTCAAAAATGGCTGTAACAATTTTGATTAAAATACCATATATTCAAGATATTTAGCTGACAAATGAAATGTATATCTTGAATTTTGTGGGAATAGCCTCTGAAGACTAGTTAATTCTGGATAAATTTTACGGAATTTTGCATTAACTGCTAAACCGTAAGAGATGGACAAAAACCAACTCCTGTGCATACAAACAAAGGAACTTCAGTGACATAGCAACCAGCTTTTGACTATCACTTTAATCTATCTACTCTGTTATTTTGCTTCTACTTACAAGGAAGCAAGTAATAAGACTATTTCTGCTAATTTTTTCTCATTTAGCATGAAGTAAATAGAAGCATAAGCTTTTTAATAATTAGTTGCAGAGATGTAGAGAAAGTCATGTGAATGGAACACATCTGATCTTTTTTAAACATATTATTGAAGAAAATGGATGAAAAAAGGCTGTTGTTGTGCAAGCAAAGCCCAGGTTTACTTTTTCTACCATATATAATGTACATTGTACATAGAGAAGGTATCATATTCTACTCAAAAATTTGATGACAACATTTCACTGGATAAATATGTATGTTTTGAGGTTCTCTGAATCTAAAATATCATTTTTACTTTCTCTAGCCCCATATGTACAATGTACATAGAGATAAGGTATTGTAATACACCCAAAAATACGATACTGAGATTTCAACGGAAATATATGTTTTAGGGTCCCCTGAGTCCAAAAAAAGCATTTTTAAAAAAAGGTCCATGTGTGTGTGTCTATCTGTCTGTCTGTGTGTGTGTCTGTGGACAGCATAGCCCCAAAACGAAAAGACCATTAAATACCAAAGGATGTGACACGAAAATTTTCAAAAAAACCCCCTACCACAAACTATCCTTTACATGGAAAACATTTCAAAAATTTTGACTGTCTTAAAAATGACTAACGATTTCGATTAAAATCCCATACAATAAAGCCATTCATGTCCAAAATAAAATGTATATCTCGAATTTTTTGGGAATAGCTTCTGAAGACCTCTTTAGTCTAGATGAATTTTGCCGAATTTTGCTTAACTGCTAAACCGTAAGGGATAGAAAAAAACTGACTACACAAGAAATGTACATCACAACAAAACACCAATTTCTGTCCTTTTCATTTTTGTTTTGGAGGTAACCGTTTCCGAGATATTCCTTGTTATTGGTTTCAATTGTGAAGTAATTAAACTTTTCTCAGACAGGTAGTGTCCATTTTTCTTTTGTTCTACTCCTGGCCAAGCAAAGAAGTGATTTGCAATGACAATCGCATAATGACAGCTTTTAAAACATTTGACAATCACTTTAGCATAGCGAATTCCCTTATTCCCTTCTACTTATAAGGAACTAAGTAATAAGAACATTCTGCTAATATTTATCTTGATTAGCATTGTGTACAAAGAAGAATAAACTTTTGTAGGAGATTTGTAGAGCAGCTAGAGAAAGTCATGTGAGTGTAACACATCAGATTCTTAGAAAAAGGACTGTATGAGTGCAAGTACGCACGTGCATGTGTGCATCTGTATGTGAGAACAGCATAACTCAAAAACAAAAGCTGTGTTAAATACTAAAATTGATATTTAAGTTCAGCATCTCTCAAGAATGTGACACAAAAATTGTCAGAAAATCATCCATCCCAAACTAATCTTTACATGGAACATTTTTGAAAACATTAATTTTCTCAAAAATAGCTCCAACAAATTTTATTAAAATAGCACATTGTATGGAAAATGAAATGTAGGTCTTGAGTTTTCTGAGAAGTCTCTGAAGTCCTCTTCATTCTGGATAACTTTTTTGTTACTGGTAAACTATAAAAGAAGCTAAAAATCTTATTGTACAAAAAATGTACATCCCGTTTTAGCATACTGTTTTGTCAAATACAGTTTATGTTTTTAGTTAGTGGAGTTAATCATTTTCAAGATAATCCTGGTTACTGGTGCATATTTTCCAACACTTAAAAAAGTCTTCACAAAGAAGTTGTCATTAATTTTTCTTGTTTTATTCCTGTCCATGGAAAGAGAATCAAATTTCAATGTAATTGCATTGACCAGCTTTTAACATTTGACTATCATGTTAGCCTAGTGTATTCCCTTATTTATCTTCTACTTACAAGAAAGCAAGTAATAACACCATTTTTGCTATGGTTTATTTAATTAGCATGAAGTAGATAGAGGAATAAGATTTTGTAAGAATAGTTTGTTATAGGTAGAAAAAGCTACGTCATGGTTATTCTTCTGTATGAAACTTGCACCTCAAATTTGTTTGATTCTTTGATTTATATGCCACCTTTAACATGTAGTGTTATTAGTAGCCTTTGCCTTCTGAAAAATCTGATGTGTTCCATTCACATGACTTTCTCCACATCTCTGCAACAAAATATTGTTAAAATCTTATGCTTCCATTTACTTCATGTTAATCGAGAAAAATTCAGCAGAAACAGACAGTCTTATTACTTGCTTCCTTGTAAGTAGAAGCGAAATAAAGGAGAGCCATAGGTTAAAGTGATAGACAAAAGCTGGTTGCTATGTGACTGAAGTTCCTTTGTTCGTATGAACAGTAGTTGACAAATTCCCATATGAGAAAAGTATAAGTTTTTTAAAGGTGAAACCAAAAACAATCAACTCCACGAAAAAAATGTATATAACATAAATTGTATGTTTTAACGTGCTCTACCTTTTTGAGTCGCAAGTTTTTGTCCATCTTTTACGGTTTAGCAGTTATGCAAAATTCAGTAAAAATCAGTAGTCCGAATAAAGTAGTCTTCAGAGGCTATTCCCAGAAAATTCAAGATATACATTTTATTTGTCACTTAAATATCTTTAATATATGAAATTTTAATCAAAATAGTTAGAACCATTTTTGAGAAAATCAAAATTTCCAAAAAAAGTTCCATGTAAAGGGTGGTTAGGTGTGGGGAGATTTTTCTCAAAATCTTTGTGTTGCATCCCTGGAAGATACTGAACTTAAATACCAAGTTTGGTATTTTACCAACTTTCCATTTTTGAGTTATCATGTTCACATACACACACACACACACACACATATGGACCTTTTTCTGAAAATGCTTTTTTTGGTTACAGGGGACCCTAAAACATATATTCCGGTGAAATATTGGTATCAAATTTTTAGTGGAGTGCAATACCTTCTCTATACACTATGTACATAGTACATATAGAGAAAGTAAAAATTCCTAATGATTGTCACTCATTTATGTGGATATAATATATTAGTTTTCATTTGGGTTGCTTTATATTCACACACACACACACACACACACACACACACACACACACACACACACACACACACACACA
Organism: Hymenopus coronatus; assembly: GCA_030762935.1. Taxonomy (NCBI): domain Eukaryota; kingdom Metazoa; phylum Arthropoda; class Insecta; order Mantodea; family Hymenopodidae; genus Hymenopus; species Hymenopus coronatus. Next base: position 123,534,722 of record CM060894.1, on the reverse strand, counting down.
CACACACACACACACACACACACACCTATACACAGAGAGACAGACAGACAGATATTCATACCTTCTTGGATACTTTCAGACTCTAGGGAGGAATAGGAATAATCCTGTCTAAAAAGAAATTCCCTTGCTCCAGGCAGAAATCCAACCTGGGACTTCTGGGGCTAACATGCTAACCACTACACCACTTAGACAGTCCACACATACATTGTTCAGCTGCTCTTTATAATTTCAGTGTTGCTCTCTTCTCTCTTTAGAATTTTTTGTTTTGTTTATTTTGACTTTCATCTACATATACACATTGGTTAGGGAAGACTTGCCATTATGATTTGTCGGAAATACTTTGACACTCCTGAATCAAAAAGAAGTTTTGTAAAATGTACCTGTACATGCATGTGCATAGGTGTAATTTTACCAGAAATACATTTTTGAGGCTCTGTTTGTTAGTGGTTTGAAATCTTAATTACTTCATATTTTCTTTCAAATATTTTTCTCAATTGCAAAGCATTATGCTTTGTCTTTTGCTCTCTTCCTTTATCACACTCATGCAAAGAGAACAGAGTTTCTGTTTTAGCACATTACATTTTGAAAAGTTTTGTCAATTGGTTTAGATTACTGTTTCATCTTATATTGCAATGACATGTGTAAATGAATGATGAAGGTTTATTTGCATTAATAAGAAGGATAACTTGTTTAAGAATAGTTGTAGATGAGTAAAAAGAGAAAGCCAATGAATGCAACCACACATTTTTTTTAAACTTGTTTGCTTGTTTACCTTTCAATATAAGACTATGTTGCAGTATTTGAGGCTATGTAATTGATGAGAGTAATGAAAAATAAACCTTACTGCTGGAATTTCTCCAGAAATTGTGGCCTGATGAAGAAAAGTTGCAGCATTTCAAACCAAGGAGAAAAGATCATCCATTTCCCTGATAACTATATTCCATAGCCTTTTGACCAGATATTTAAAATGGTGCTCCATTTATATCCACTTAGTTGTATGAAATAGGTATCTATTTGCTTTACCAAACCTTTAAACCTCATATCTACTTCCACACTCAGGTTAACACGAGTGGTATTGGATGCATTTAGCTGGTAAACTATATAACAATTATAATTCAGTATTGTTAAGTTATTTATTGACACTAGCAATTAAAAAAATTATGTCAGGTTGTCACTGTTCCTTAACAAGGCAGTAATGAGGCTGTATTGTTTAAATGGAATTAAATGTTACTGTCCTAAGTCAGGATTGAACCTCTGGAAAACCTTAGCCAGTGGCAGTTGCTTTATAAGAACACACGACATGTGACTACCCATAACTTTTGTCACTTTGTGGATTTATTAGATATTTTTTCTTATAATGCTGTGAAACATAACATATATGCAGTAATTTAAAATATGCAGCATATAAATCTACTGCAGTACTTCTTAAACTCAGTGAAATTGGTATCAATGTTGGTAGCACATCTTGAGCTATGTATGTTTTAAGTGGCCTTTGTGCATGCACGATTCTTATGATAATTGCCTTATGCAATGCACACAGCAAAGCACGCTCGATTCTTTTCCTGCGTGCTATCAGTGTTACATGGGTGATTCAAATATAAATGGTAATTGTTGCGGAGTTAGCAGTTCAGAGCAGGGTGGTGGAGTGGGGGTTGAAGGTCAGTGTGTTAGGGAGGGGGAACTAGCCTTGTTAGCCGCTGCGCTAGGTTCTGGTGTCAGTACAGCCATGAGTGAGCAAGAAGTCCCTTCGTCTGTTGCATAACACATTATTATCAAGTATTTAATCAAGGAAGGGGTTAAACCTTTGAAGCTTTTAACTCATTTAAGGGCACAGTTTGGGGGTACTATACTGTCGCAGAGTCGAGTGTTTACTTGGGCCAGACAATTTAAGGGCAGCCAAGAATTTGTGAAAAACGAAGGTCATGCTCGACGCCCAAGGTCAAGTCTCACAGATGACATACCTATGACTGTGTTTTTCGACTACAGAGGAGTTTTGCTGGTTGATTTTCTTCATGATCGACATACAGTGACTGCAGCTTACTATTGCCAATTGTTAAGGTCTGTAAAAGCTGCCTATCAAAGTAAAAGACGTTTTATGCCCATCAGAGATGTCATCCTTCTCGAAGACAACGCTATGCCTCACACTGCCAATTTGAAAATGGACACAATGGCTGACATGCACTGGGAAACCTTTGAACACCCTCCCTATAGTCCAGACTTGTCCCCTCAGACTAAGTTTTGTTTGCACCCATGAAAGAATCGCTTGGAGGGTAACATTTCGAAAACAACGAGGACGTTGAGGAGCATGTGCGCAATTGGTTGGTTACATGCCCTCAAACTTTTTTTGAAGAAGGAATGTTCAAGCTTCCAAAACATTGGCAAAAATGTGTAGAGTGTGAAGGAGGCTATATTGAGAAATGCTGATGAAGTCACTTCTATATATATTTAATCAATAAATATTTTTAACAAAATTACCATGTATATTTGAATCACCCTCATATTTGACATTAATGACACCTGATGGTAGCTCACTAAATCAAGGTCACTAGAGGGCAGCAATGTTAATGCTTCTTAGCACAGCACTTCTTAACACACTGCAGTAGTTGTAATAATGTGTTGATCCTGCCATCTTGTCACTTTGGGAGAAGTAGATAAGGTACAAGCAACCACATATTTCAGACTAACCATACTCTCAACTGCAATTTAATTACACGTCACTTTGTTCTTGCCTTAATGATGTACTTGACAAACAGCCATAAACTATCTATCTTTCAAAAGACAACTTATGCTTAAGTATCATCATCATTGTCTTTGTTACTGAGAGTGGCTGCAGTTGTATCAACTTAACCACAATCATGACTATTATGCAGCAGATGCTATTATGCAGCAGATGCTAGGGCCATCTGACTCTTAAGCTTTTGTGAACACCCAGAATGTATACTCAAGAGTCGCTACTGGCTATAGCTGCACTAGCTGTGTTAACTATACATACTGTTAAGCTGTTTATGCAAATGATGAATTGCTTTAACAAAAAGGCTATATACAATAAATAAAACACTTTATACTACTTCAACTAAAACACATCTAAAACACTTTTGCATTTTGTTTGGTATGTGGCAGTATCTTATAGCTATATCAAATGCAGGTTTGAGTAAAAGCACTTTTGCGAAAACCATCTTGGTATATTGGTTTGTGTCTAGTATTACTTTAAACAGTATTAAAAATATTTTGTTTTATTTTCAGATATCTAATCTGGATAATATTATTGATACCACACCATTAACTACATCGCCGATACAGTGTCTAGATATACTTCCACATATTATAGAGATTGTGTGGCAACTCACTGCAAGTGTAGTGAAAAAATATTTACATCAAGCTCTAAAGAGTACTGCGGTGTATAGTCTCATATTTTTTGAGTATGTTTGCTTTTAACATATTGTAATTAACTAGCCTATAATAGATAAACACAATGGCAGTGCATATGCAAATTCTGCTAAATAATATAGCATTTGACCACCAAAATATCCATTGTGTCTCAACAGAATAAACAATTAAACTTGTTTGAATCTGTTAGGGCAACAGTGATAAATAATTTTTAATCAGGTACCTAATTAAAATTTCATAAGTTTCAGCTTTGATTTTTTTATTATTATTAATCAAAATTATTATTTTGATTAATAATTAAATTTAATTATTTCTATTAAAAGACTAAATCTTCTAATAATCAGATTTTGTGAACTTTAGAATAATGTTACATTAATACGGGTAAAAATATAGCTTGTATGTAAAAAATTAAGCAACACAAATATTAATATAACAGTAAATAATTCATAACAAAAGTTCAGTTATCTTATTCAAAGAACTAGTTTTGCATCATCAGCTTTTTGTTGTTTATTTACATAGTTATGGTTATTGCCACTAGGTGAAGGATTGTGTGCTATGCTATTCCATCTACTGGAATCAAAACAAATTTTAAAACAAAATCAATTGGTAGTATATCAAAATTCATTGCATGATTTTTATTCTTCAAATTAAATATTTTCTCCCAAACCATTAAATCCATGACCCCATTGAAGTATTTTAATAATTTAGCTTTAGGATTTATTTCATGGTTAAATTTCCAAAAATGAATCGCCACAACTAATTTATCAATCTGTTTGTATTTAATATTTCTTAAGTGCTGCTAAAGTCTAGTTTTCAAATGATGTTTGGTCTTCCAATGTAAACAGTGACAGTAGCAACAGTAACCATAATGATGTAATAAACAATAAGAATAACAAGAAGCTGATGATGCAATGGAGTTATGATTCTAAAACTAATCCTTTGAATTTGAAAAATATTGGTGTAGTTTTATTACAAATTATTGATTGTTATGAGCCAATATAACTAGGAGTTATTTCTGGGCTATTTTGCCATGGTCTGCTGGAGTAAGATAGTCCACAACTGCGGTGAACATCTTCAGTGGAGCGGTCCAAGTTTCCTCAGAGAAGGTTTCGCTGCATCTGAAGTGTTGACTCTCAGAGTCACTGTATTTATGCTGGTTGATTGGGGGTGGGGCTTTGCCTCTCTGATGCAGGTGCCTTCTGATTGGCCTGCTTCAATCTGGTTGGTTTTATGAAGTTTCCTGCCCTTGATGACAGGATGCCAGATTTTTGTTGAAATTGTTAACGAGCTTATAAGTTTCTATGGCTACTCACTGTAGTAGAGCATGGTACTGTACTGTGGATGAGAGGATGCTGTTATCCTGGAATTTTATGCTGTGTTCGCCCTCCACCTCAATGGTGTATTCGGCAACCGCAGACTTTCCTGTGTGGCCCAGTCGACATTTGTCTTTGTGTTCCTTGATTTTGGTGTTGACACTGCATTGTGTGGTTCCAGTATATACTGAGCCACAGAACAGGGAATGCGGTTTTATGTTTTATTTGTTCTTTTAGAACAATTTACATTGTTATTTGGACATGTCAATGGTATAAATATTCCACTAACTTTATACATGTGTACAGTAGTAATGTAGCTAGATGATAAGACAATTTTCAATTACACATCATTAAGTTGTTAAGAGCTAGTAATTCACATTATATTTTGAATTCACACTATAACACAGACTTATTAGCTCATGGTATTTGTACAATATGATACATACCCATCTATGGAATAAAATGTGTGCAGTAGTAGGAACGATTTTAAACATTTTTTAAAATGGTGGATTTTAGTAGTTACTTTGATATTCTGAGGCACTATGTTAGTCTAATACCCAAATTCTTTACTATTTTTAGTTATGTTGGTTCTACAGAACTGAATATGCATGCATTCTTTTGTCGAGTGCTATATTGATCAAGGTTTTGATTTATTTCAAGCTGATTGTACATTCTTTTAATATAAGTTAATGTCTCAAATATAAATACACAAGTAAGAGGCAATATTTTTTGTTCTTTGAAAAGAGCTCCAACTATCCTTGTCACTTATTATTCTAATTGCCCTTTTCTGTAGTTTAAATATAGCGGCTGATGACAGAGGTTCCTGGGGGTGTTTAGCTGAGCGCAATAACATGCCATTGAGGCAGAGGGCAAACATATCATAAAATTCCAGGATACTAGAATCCTTAAATCCACATTACATTACCATGTTCGACTACAGCAAGAAGTCATAGAAATGTACAAGCACCCTAACAATTTCAACAAAAAAGAAGAGGCCTTAAAGCTCACCAAAAACTGGCATCCTGACATCAAAGGTAGGAAACATCATAAAACTGGCCAGACCAAAGTGGGCCAATCAGAAGGCATCTGAGCCAGAGAGTCCAAGCCCTGCCCCCAACCAACCAACCAGCATAAATACAGCAACTCTGACAATCAACGCTTCAGATGCAGCAAAACCTTCTCTGAAGAAACTTTAATCACGCCATTGAAGATGTAAGTGTGCACAAAATGTTTGGACCATCTTACTCCAAAACAGCCTGGAAATAACTCCTAGTTATATTAATAATTGTTATGTTAGGGAATATAACTATTGGATTTTCTATGGAAGAGAGGGTCAGATCGTACTGGTATTGATTTCTCTTGTTTTAAATGATATTTAAATGTCTAGTCATAGATAAATATTTACAACTCAACCTTATAAAAGTTGAATACATATATTAATCATATAGTAAATCCTAAATGAACACAAGATTAGCAAAATTTAAAGAGTGAAAAAAGTGGTTGGTTGGTTGGTTGGTTGGTTGGTTGGTTGGTTGGTTGGTTGGTATCTAATGTTGAGCAGTTGGTAGTGAAGCCATTTGCATTCTTGCATTCCAGTGTTTTGATGTTATATTATCATGTTGATTAAAGGTTGGGCAGAGGAGTAATTCCTTTAATAATTAACTGAAGGCTTAAAGGAACCGACCTGGACAAAAGTTTAATGTGTGATCCCTCACCTTCATGCGGTGCAGCTGTTAGTAATCACATATCAATTTTATTATAATAGAAAGGAGACCATTTAATTGCTTCTATAGTTTGAAGACTTAAAGGAACCGATCTAAACAACATTATGTGATGAACTAAAGGGAAGGACTGCTCACCATTAAACACTGATCAGCTTGGTGAGCTATTGACCTGGACTGATATTTCTTCCTTTCCACATATCAGATCCCCTCTTTTACCTTTGCTATCCAGTCTTGCTTGACTTAACTCTTGTTTTCTACAACCCTGATGGTATTAGAGTATTCGAGGTCTAGGGGATCATTTCATTTTCTTTCCTGTCCATACCTTTCTTTACTTAGGTGATGTAACCGCTATTTATGGTGCCTAATTTTAAACAGTTATAAAAAATTATATAAAAACATTCCAGGGTGAAAAAATCTGATGTGTTTTCTATTCACATAACTTTCTCTACATCTCTGAAAAAAATTATCCTTAAAAAGCTAATGGTAGTTGGGGATGGGGGGGATTTTCTTGGAAATCTTCATGTCGCATCCTTGAAATATACCAAACCTAAATACCAAGTTTGGTTTTTAACAGACTTTTCATTTTTGAGCTATGCTCCCCACAGACAGACACAGACACACACACACACACACACACACACACACACACACACACACACACACACACACACACAGACAGAGACAGACACACACACATTTTTCTGGATTCAGGGGGTCTCAAAACATGTATTTCTGGTGAAATCTTGGTATGGAATTTTTGGGTGCATTACAATACCTTCTCTATACACTATGTGCATAGTACATGTAGAGAAAGTAAAACATTTGGAGATTGCTTCTTGAGCACGCTGACTTGGAAGGATTTTGGTATCTGTATTCTGGGTAAACATAGATTTCTTCTTCTTCTCCAGTAGAATTAATTTCTGGGCTTTTTGGCCATAGTCTAGTAGCACCTCAAAAATCATTCACTCATGACTGCAATAGCTAGAGTGGCAGTTCTTGTGTGCATGCAAGATCTGGAAGACTCATGGTAGCCTAGTTGTGTACCTGCCCTTTTAAGGGCTTAGCCACAGGCATACTAGGGCTTATATAGCATTGACAGTTTATGTTGAAGGTGTTAACATTTTTTGCAGTCTGTGTCAAACCACCATTCATACCAAAAGAGAGGTATTATAAAAATCTGATGTGTTCCATTCACATGCCTTTCTCTACATCTCTCAGTGGCGCTCCGTGGTGTAATGGTTACCATGCAGGTAGCAGCAGAACAATGGGTGTGGATCTGGTTGTTTACCGGGCATGGGTAGGAATGTGGTCGGGCAGGCGACCGCGGAAAGCAGGTAGAGAGGCGACTGGAGCTATGGAAACTACGAAGAATTATTATTTTATGGCTTTTGTATTACCAGCCCTGCTTGTGATAGGAGGAGTTGAAATAAATCCAGGACCTGTAGGAGATGAAAGATGTGGAAGCTGCAACAAAGCACTGAGGACCGGACTTCTTTGTATTTCATGTGCGAGATGGTACCATTTTGGCTGTCAAAAAATTAAGAGAGAACAGAACATAGAAGAAAACTGGTCATGTAAGGACTGCAGGAGAGATGTGACCGTCACCGCAAATGATAAAAAATTGGAGCAGCTGCAGGAGAAACTATGAGACTTACGCGACAAGCTGAAAACAGCGGAAGGTATTATTCGGAAGCTTAAACAAGAAAACCGCTTACTGAGGGAGACAAGGGAAGATGACCTAAAGAAAGAGGAGAAACCATGTTTGATCACCGGCGACTCTATCGTTAGACACGCGGGAACTACAAATGCAAAGGTAGCTTGCTATCCTGGCATAAAGACTGACGGCCTACTGAGGGGAATTGAGAAGAAGTGAGAGGAGGAAGAAAGCAACTACTGGACGATCGTATTACACGTTGGAAGTAATGACCTACGAAGGAGTTCTGACTATGTGATGGGAGACATGTAAGATTTGTTAAGAAGACAAAGGCACTGTTTCCCTCAGCAAACATTGTCATCAGTGGAGTTTTGAGGTGACACAATATCAACTGGAGGAAGGTAATGCAGGTAAACAACGCGTTTTCGTGGGTGGCTGAACGACTGGATGTGCAGTTTGTGGACTCAAATTTGTGGATTGACGACTGGGACTATGGACGGGATGGTGTTCACCTAAACAGAAGAGGAACTTCAAAGTTGGCAGCATTGTTCACGAGGGTATCCGAGTGGAGCAGTGGCACCGGGCAGCACTGACAATGGCTTCGGGGAAGCGACGATTCTCAGGTAGGGGCACATTCCTTAAGGCTGTTACAGGTAAATTGCCGTAGCATCATAAACAATACATTAGGATTTTGGAATTTAATGGAAATGAGTAACCCAAGTGTGATTATAGGTATGGAGTTATGGCTCAGTGTTGATATTAATGACGCGGAGATATTTAGATCAGATTACAGGGTGTTTAGGAGGGACAGGGAAGAAAGGGGAGGGGGAATTTTTATTTGTACCAAGATAGAGTTAAGCAGTAAGATATTGTGGGTGGAAGAAGACGTAGAAATGATGGCCATTGAAATTATCGATCACGAAAACGAAGCAAATAACATTACATTAATAGCATGTTACAGACCACCTGGCAAAACTAACTTTAAAACTCTTCATAAACTAGTGGAAAAAATTTCTTCGGAAACGGGAAAAAATGTTATTTTAGCAGGAGATCTAAATTTGCCAAATGTAAACTGGAATGGGCAGTTATTAGGAGGCAAAGCTCAATATGTTGTTAACCTTCTGGTTTGGGATCATGGGTTATCGCAGGTAGTCAAAAGAGATACCCGGAATATGGCTGTACTGGACGTGTTTCTATGCAGACCTGAGTCATTGTTTAGCGCATGTGAGGTATAAGTGACCACAGCTGTGTACAATTAGACATAAACTGGAAGGTGCGAAACCGGTTTGAAGGAGAGGAAATTATTAGTTTTAACTTCTGCAGAGCAGACGTAGATGGAATTCAGACTTTACTCAAAAAGCAATTTTGCCTGTTTGTAAAATCTGCAACAAATGTAGATGCAGCATGGGATAGTTTCAAAATACTTATTTCGGAATCAATAAAGAAATACGTTCCATACAAAGTTATCAAACAAAATAATGATCCAGAATATTATACAAGATCCATCAGAATACTTAAACGAAAGTCTAGGCGCGCGTTTCATAAACGGAAGAAGTCAGATTGGCATTTTAACAGATATAAAGAATTAGCTAAACAATTGAAAGACGAAACGTTGCAAGCCCAGGAGTGGTTCTTAGAACAAATTCTTAGCGGGACCAATAATAGTTGTAAATCTTTTTACAATTATGTAAGTAGACGCAGGGGAAATAAACTTGGCATACCAGAACTCAAGGATAATGGAATTGCCATATTGAACGATAAGGAAAAAGCGAACGCATTAAATTCACATTTTGTGTCTGTTTTTAACAAAGCGGATTAAATTATAAATTGGAAATTGAGGATAGTGGAAAATCCGTTTTTCAAATAATAGCATCCAAATTGCGCAGAAGCATCAGAATGTTGCAAAATCAAAAGTCGAGGGGGCCTGATAATATACCGACCGAAATACTAAAAATTGGAGGGGAATCCATGATTCCGTACCTAATGCTCTTATTTAATATGTCAATAAATAACTGTACCTTACCGGAAGACTGGAAAACCGCGATTGTAGTTCCAATTCATAAAGGGGGAAATAAAACAGAATTAAATAATTATCGACCAGTTAGCCTAACTTCAGTAGTGTGCAAATTGATGGAACATTTAATTGTGGAATATATACGGGAGGAATTAGAAAACAAAAAGTGGTTCAATAAAGCGCAACATGGGTTTAGACCTGGATACTCGTGTGAAAGCCAGATAACGTCATTATTTCAAGATTTAGCAGAGGAGGTGGATGCAGGGGGAAGAACAAATGCAGTGGTGATAGATTTTTCCAAAGCTTTTGATGTTGTATCATAAAATTTACTTATCCAGAAGTTAACTGCTACAGGAATTGATAAACGCGTAGTTCTATGGGTTAAAAAAATTTTGGAAGAATATCGCAAAGGGTAAAAGTAGGCAAGGAGCTATCTGAGAGGGGTATGGTAAGCTCGGGCGTACCTCAAGGCTCAGTACTGGGGCCGTTACTTTTTTTTATTTTTGTAAATGACATAACTGTTAATTTAAAATGCCAGATAAGATTGTTTGCAGACAACTGTATTACTTACAATAAAATTAGAAATGTTGAAGTTGAGACTGCTCTTCAGGGTGATTTAAATGAAATTAGTGATTGGGCTGCTGCAAATAAAATGAAAATTAACGCTGGCAAAAGTAAGTCAATTGCATTTAATAGATCTAGGGAAAAAATTCTACAAAACTATCACATGGGTGGGGAAAAAATTCCACAGGTGGACAGCTGCAAATACTTGGGAGTTTACTTAGCGAGTAACGCTGGATGGGATGAGCAGGTAAATTCTGTATCTAAGAAAGCGTGGAAAACACTGCACTTCCTAATGAGGATTTTAAAAAAGGGGAGAGCAAAGTCCAGGGAAATCGCGTACAAGACCTTAGTGCGGCCGGTCATGGAATTTGGAGTAACTTGTTGGGACCCGTATAGAGTAAATCTAATTGATTCGTTAGAAAAGATTCAGAAAAGGGCTATAAAATTCATAAAAAGGGGTAAATATTTTGGGCCTACAAACGCTGAGGAGATAAAATAGGAGCCGTTGAAAGTTAGGCGTGAGAAACAGAGGTTGTGTGCTTTATTTAAAGCTTACGCTAGCTTAAACGCATGGGAGGACGTTACTGACAAACTGGAAAACCCAACTTACTATGCACGAAATGATCATCCGTTCAAAATTAAGGGTAGAAGATACAGAACTGATGTGGGAAAGTTCTCCTTTGTAAATAGAACCATAAAAGACTGGAATGAATTGCCTGGAGCAGCCTTTCGGGGTTGTCCCCTGTCTCTGAAGAAATTTAGGGAAAATCTTTATATTAATGTTGGATAATTTTTGTAAATATTCCTTAAATGAAATGCTTGTGATTTTATATTGTTGTAAATACAAATGTTAAATTGGTTGGTGATTATAACTATGAAATTAATTAATCTGAATTGAGAGAAAAATTAATGTTTACATATTTGTGTAAATAACTATTATATCTAGCTTACAAAGCCATAAACTGGCAGCTGTGATTTATTGTTTATATATCTTGTATACATATATAACTCTGCCACCAAGTGATACCCACTTGCAGAGAAAAAAAAAAACACGCACACACACACACGCACTCACACACACACACACACACACACACACACACACACACACACACACACACACACACACACACACAGATATACACCCAAGGTCGTGGGTTCAAACCCGGTGGGGGACAATGGATTTTTTCACATGTAAAAATCCTTAGCATGGCTTCCTTCGGAAGGGAAGTAAAGCCATTGGTCCCGTGTCATAGATTTATGGCACATAAAAGAACCTCAAGCCTGATAGAGAGGCCTCTGAGCAAATCTTTCACGCCCAATATAGAATGGGATGCTGAGAACCACAGCCGTTAAAGGGCGTCCATAAATAAGATGCCATTTACATTTTTTTTTTCTCTACATCTCAGCAAAAAATATTGTTAAAAAGCTTATTATTCTATCTACTTAATGCTAATAAAAAAAAATTGGTAGAAATAGTCGTATTATTTGCTTCCTTGTAAGTAGAAGCGAAATAAGGAAGTACTATAGGCTAAACTGATAATTAAACGCTGGTTGCTATGTGACTGAAGTTCCTTTTTTTGTATGGACAGGAGTTGACAAATTCGAGGAAGCAGCATGGATACACAAAACATGGATTTCCTTGCTGAAAAATATTAAAATAAACCCTACAAACACACCGAACAAATCATGGGACAGAAGCTACACTGTGACCGGTGGATGTACAGTCATAAGGAGGGAAGTGGGTGGTCTCTTTCCTGCATATAAAATATAAATATGACCGACGCTGCTAAAAATTCTATGCCAGATTTGGCCAACATGAGAATACACTTGTCAGATCACTGGGGGACTGCTTACCAACTTAATGTTGATACAGGCAGTACCGGGTCCCCTTAATGGTTTGCGGGCATTCCCGGTAAAAACGGCTTCAATCCAGCCAATGGCAAACAAGCTGAGTGCTGCCCCTCTTCCAACCTTGGGATGGTTAGTTAAAATATGGTTAGTAGGTATCTAATGTTGAGCAGTTGGCAGTGAAGCCATTCGCTCTCTTGCATTCCAGTATTTTGATGTCATATTATCATGTTGACTAAAGGTTGGGCAGCACAGCAAATGGTTTCCATCCATATCTTCTTTAATTGTACAGAAAGGACACGGAGGAGATCTCACTATACCAATCCTGAATAAATGTTTATTGAGACAGTCATGGCCTGTTAGGAGTCTAAAAGTTGCTACAGAGGATTTTCTTGGTAATATAGTGATTCTGGTCATGTTATTACATAAATTTTCCCATGGTTTTTGTTTGTAATGCATTATCTTCTTTAATTTTGTTATTATATGTTGATATAATGATTCTTTTGATAGAGTGATAACTTATTGGATCGGATGAATTTGATGTAATTTTACTACCTTCCTTGGCTAGAAAGTCAGCTGTTTCATTACCCTGTATTCCGCAATGTGTTGGTATTCATTGAAGTATTAATCTTTTATTTAAATTCATTAGTTTTATGGTTTTGCAGCATTCTGCAATATTTAAGTTATTAGGTGTTACATCAGATGTTATGGATACAATAGCTGCTTTAGAGTCAGATAGTAGTACAACTTTTTCAAATTTATTTATATGATATAGTAGGTTTTGAAAGCTATGAAGTATTGCTGAAATCTCTCCATCAAAATTTGTAGTATTTAAACTTAATCACCTGTGCCAGTACCACTGTTATTTGGTAAGCTAGAACCGTCAGCATAAACATGTAGCCATTCATTGGTAGGGTATCAAAAATGTATTATTTCTATTGGCATTTGTTTCAGAACACATGAAGAGGTTTCAGATTTTCTAAATAAAATATTAAATCCATTAAAATATTAAATCCTTTAAAATATTAAATCCAACAAAAACAAATATTTAAACAAACTAAACACTAGCAGAGATGAGGGAAAGGATGCTGATCCTGAAATAGCAACCATGAGGAACCTATCAATACTACATTCTTAACACCAGCACCCAAAACTCCACCAAAATCACCAAACTCAACCATTCATCGTTCCTTATCAGGATAGGTACACAGGAGCAACACCTAGGCTCACCACAAGTCTACCAGATCTCACACACACATACATGCATGCACGCACGCACACACTATACCAAGCACCACTCTAGCTACTACAACCTCTGAGGATGCTTGATGGAGGATGGGCAAAACATTAGGTGCTTTAACCTCTACTGGATCACAGCCGAAAAGCCCAGAAAATTTATTTTATTGGATTAATGCCAGCCATCAAATCCTTGGCATTTATATTTTCTTATTCTGCTTCAAGTGTTCAGCTTTTTATCCCATCATATCTCCAAATTGATCAATCCATTGTTTATTTTGTTTTTCTATTTTCTACATCTTTGTGGTTTATAACTTAGTGCTCTTATTGGATATCTCTCTTGGCATTTAATGTATATATTTTAGCAATTATTTCTAAAATTGCTTAATGCCAACTCTTGTCTTATTGTTTAATTTTTATTTTCTCTATACGTACTATGTACATAGTGCATAGAGAAGGTATTGCACTCAACCAAAAATTCGATACTGAGATTTCACCGGAAATATATGTTTTGAGGTCCCCTGTATCCAAAAAATCTTATGTGTTCCATTCACATCACTTTCTCTACTTCTGTATAACAAATTATTGTTAAAGAACTTATTCTTCTATTTACTTCATGCTAATCGAGAAAAAATTAGCAGAAATAGTCTTACTACTTACTTCCTTGTAAGTAGAAGCGAAATATGGGAGTATCATAGGTTAAAGTGGAGTCAAAAGCTGGTTACTAGGTGACTGAAGTTCCTTTGTTTGTATGGACATGAGTTGACAAATTCCTGTATGAGAAAAGTACAAGTTTTTCAAAGCTGAAACCAAAAACAAGGAATATCTCAAAAACGATCAACTCCTTGAAAAAAATTTATATAACATAAATTGCGTGTTTTAATGTGCTTTACTTTTTTTGTGTGGTAAGTTTTTGTCCATTTCTTACGGTTTAGCAGTTATTCAAAATTTCGTAAAATTCATCCAGAATAAAGTAGTCTTCAGAGGCTATTCCCAGAAAATTCAAGATATACATTTTATTTGGCAGGTAAATATCTTTAATATACAATATTTTAATCAAAATCGTTACAGCCAGTTTTGAGAAAATCAAAATTTTCGAAAAAGTTCCATGTAAAGGGTAGTTGGGGTGGGGGGGACTTTCTTGAAAATCTTCATGTCGCATCCTTGGAAGATACCAAACTTAAATACCTTGATCTTTTTCCAAAAATATTTTATTTGGATTCAGGGGGACCCAAAACATGGTGAAATCTGGTGAAATCTCGGTTTTAGAATTTTTGGGTGCAATACAATACCTTCTCTATACACTATGTACATAGTACATGTGGAGAAAGTAAAAAAGTATTTTCAGAAAAAGGTCCGTGTGTCCATGTGTCTGTGAACACGATAAAAACGAAAAGTTGGTATTTAAGTTTGGTATCTTCCAGGGATATAACACGAAGATTTTGAGAAAAATCCCCCCACCGCTAACTACTCTTTACCTGGAACCTTTTTCAAAAATTTTTATTTTCTTAAAAATGGCTAACGATTTTAATCAAAATATTGCATGTTAAAGATATTTAGCTGACAAATAAAATGTGTATCTTGAATTTTCTGTGTATAGCCTCTGAAGACTACTTTATTCTGAATGAATTTTACAGAATTTTGCATAACTGCTAAACCATAAAAGATGGATAAAAACTTACCACACAAAAAATGTACAGGACATTAAAACACACAATTTATATAATATACATTTTTTTCATGGAGTTGATAATTTTTTACATATTCCTTGTTTTTGGTTTCAGCTTTGAAAAACTTACTCTTTTCTCATACAGGAATTGATCAACTCCAGTCCATACAAACAAAAGAACTTCAGCCACATAGTAACCAACTTTTGACTATCACTTTAACCTATGGTACTCCCTTATTTCATTCTACTTACAAGGAAGCAAGTAATATGACTATTTGAACAGCTTTTTTCCAAAGTGACGTATCTCCAATTTTAAAAGAGTTGATTGGAACTGAGCACACCAGAGCATTAAGAATACCTTCTGCGAAGGTGTAAGTTGTTTAAATGTTCAAATCAACGTAAATGCCAGCGTCAGGAGCCTTTGAAAGTTGATGTTATTTCCAATGTGATGCATCTCCCAGCTGTGTTTATTTCTAAAACTCCTCATCTCCTCATAGTCAATACGAACACTTCAAGTCACTTATAAACAAACTATGTATTTGTGATGATCATCCTGCAATGTCATTTTATAAGCAGGTATTTTCTTGCAGTCATATAGAAGTCAGTTATGATAATAATGATGTTTAGGCTCATACTATTACTTCTAGTGATAGAAAAATTATTGAAATTGCCTGTAATATTAACTTTGTATGTTTTTAAGATTTATAAACTGAAAACTTGAATAATTTAAGTACACAAAGTCAGGTTACAATTAATTCTTAGCTAGTAATATTATTTCCAGTTGGAAAAAGAGGTTTTGTATTGGCTATCTTTATAGTGTCTAAAGTTTAAATATTTAATCAATTTTTCATCTGGTATGGTATTAAACTAACATTTTGAAGGCTTTTGGATTACCATTTAGATCTTATGGGGTTTAAATGATAATAAACATAAGACTGACAGCTATAGCACTTTTATTTTATCAATAATACATTTCAACTTCTTCATATTGCAGTGGACATCTATATAAAGCTTTAGTTTACTGCCAAAAGGACTTACCTCTCTGTCATGTGATCCCAGTTCCACCACTCCTACCACTCTGTGATTTTTTTCACATATATAGATACATTTGCAAGTTACTGAATTCCACATGCCAAAAATTAGGCTTCTACCTTAATACAACAAGGAATTATATGAAATTTGTCTTTTGTGAAAATGTGATTTCATGGAGATAAGTCACTTTGGGAACAAACCCTTAATTTCTGCAATTTTTTCTTGATTAGTATGAAGTAAATAGAAGCATAAGCTTTTTAGTAATAATTTGTTACAGAGATGTAGAGAAAGTCATGTGAATGTAACACATCAGATTTTTTTAAAATTTCTGTTTAATTTTTTTCTATCCAGTATTTTGCCCCATAATCAACCTATAAAATCTCACCTCAGTTGCATTTCAACTTACCTATATCCAGAACCAGTAGAGTAGCATTCCTACTATCAGACTTATCTTGCTTCAGGCTGCTTACCTGTCCAGAAGACCTCAATTCAAAGTGAAATTCTCCTAAATGGTGAATATCAGGTAGATTATTTTATGAGAAACAGGCAAAGAAAGCTTTTAATGCTATTTTACAATGCTTGAGATTTATAGAGAAGCAAAACCAGACAATTCTAGATAAGGAATTTCAGTTTAAAAATACCTCAACCAAAAGTTTAGTCAGACATTTAATGATATACAATAGAATTGTTAAAAAATCCCCAAAAATGAATTTCATGTCTAAAAAGGGTAAAAGAACACACAAAATATTTTAATACATATATATATATATACACATAATAAAACATAACTATACACATTGATTGTGTTAAATGTCTCTTATTGCACTAAAGTGGCAGTTAAATGAATAATGAATATTATGAATAATTAAGAAGTTCTTAAAGTATACCTTTATTTTCAGTTGTTTCTATGATTATGCAGTTTAAGTTGATTATGAAAAGGCAATTTAGTCCTATTGTTATGAATATACAAATTTCATTACAATTACAAATTAAATTTTTAAAACTCTTTCAATTTAACACTTTTAAATTTTGGGTGTATCATCATCATCATCATCATCATCATCATCAACATCATCACTATTAACTACTGAATACCTCATTCAATACAGCATAATGCTGAACTGCCAGAAGAAGAATATTCTCAAACAATAGGGTTAGAATACACACAAATCTGATGTGTTCCATTCACATGAATTTCTCTTCATCCCTGTAACAAATTATTGTTAAAATGCTTATTCCTCTATCTACTTCATGCTAATCAAAATAAACATTTGCAGAAATAGTCTTATTACTTGCTTCCTTGTGAGTACAAGGGAAATAAGTGAATACACTAGGCTAAAGCAATAATCAAATCTTTTAAAAGCTGGTTGCCATGTGGTTGAAATCTATTTTTTTGCATTGCCAGAAGTTGATAAATTTCCATGTGAGAAAAGTTTAAGTATTTTAAAACTGAAACTAATAATAAGGAATATCTCAAAAATAGTCAATTCTATAAAAAAAATGTATATGACAAATTTTGTTTTAACAAGACCTACATTTCTTGTGTAATAGGCTTTTGTGTATCTTTTATGGTTTACCAGTTAAGCAAAAGTCAGCAAAATTCACCTGAATTAAGAGCTCTTCAAAGACAATTCCTAAAACATTCAAAATATATATTATATTTCTCATGTAAATATCTTTAATATACAGTATTTTAGTAAAATCGTTAGCCATTTCTGAGAAAATCAACATTTTTGATAATTTTTCCATGTAAAGAGTAGTTTGGGGTGTGGAGATTTTCTTCAAAATCTTCTTGTTACATCTTTAGAGGATACTGAACTTGAATAAATTTGGTATTTTACAGACTTTTCGTTTTTCAGTTAACATATTCACAGACACACGGCCACATGGACATACAGAGCTCTTTTTCTAAAAATGCTTTTTTTTTGGTTACAGGGAAACTCTTAAGGTGTGCATATTCAGTGAAATCTCTGTATTATGTAGAGAAAGTAAAAGTTGTAGCTCTGTAATCTAACATAACATATTTGTGTTTCGTAATCCAAAATTGATTACAATCATTACATTAGCTTTTTTGTTATTGTTCTAATTGAATTTATTCATACAGCTACATGAAGTTTTGTGACACACTACTTATTACAATTGTTGTGGCATAAGTTGTTGACCATAAGAGTGGGTAAACAAATGGTGCACACCCTTAGAGCATTATATAAGGAGAATACTTTTTGCATAAGAGTGGAGGAAGGGGTTGTAACAAGAGAAAGGTCTTAGACAAGGATGTAAGTTAAGTCTGGTCCTGTTTAATATATATATATAGATGAAGTATTAATGAAAATTGGGAGGAATAATAACTGTATGCCAATAATTAATAATATTCAGATCCCAGGATTATTTTTTGCACATGATTTAGTTGTAGGTGCAATTAAAGTGAATGGCTTAAAACAATCTTTGCAAGCATTAAACTTTTTACCTAAAACTACCAAATTAAAATATTTTTTTATAAAAATTATGATTCATTCCAATGAATAAAAACTTTCCTAGGTCGAAACTGATTACAATTAATTTGCTTCTTATTTAATTTCAACTAAATAAGGATAATTATTTATCCCTATGTAAAGAATGGAGTTAAACAGCAAACCAGGACAAGACACAGATTGTAGAGTTCAAAAAAGGGGAGAAATTGAGCAAGTATGATGGATGGAAGAATGAAAATAAAAAAGAGTTCAGGGTAGTCAGAGAATGTATTTACCTAGGAGCTAAAATAGACAGTGGTGGCAATTAGGAAAAACAAAATAAATTGCATTAGCAAAAGAAAAAAGAGCTTTATCAACTATTAGAAGTTGCAAATACAAAGTACCTAATATAAATATTAGATGGTTAGAAAAAGTGTACAAATTGTGGTTGAGGCAAAAATGTTATATGGGATAGAAGGGGATGGGAAGTTATAGATGAGGTTCATAGGCAATTTTGTAAAGAAATGCTTTGGTTACCAAATGCAACTGTTCGACAGGTAGCATAAATAGAGCTGTGTAGAGTGACAAGCATGGGGGGTAGTACTTACCCACTGAATGCTGAAAGAGGCAGTTTCAGGTTCCCTGCATGGCTTGCGGGCACCCCCGGTAACAACGGCTTCAAACCAGCCAACAGCAAAATAGCTGAATTAAGTACCCCCCCTCCCAATGGGAGTGGTCTATCAAAATTAAACCAACATGAACACCAGTAGAGCAGAGGAAAGGATGCTGCTCCTAAAAATGCAACCGTTCGAGGAGCCTATCTAGCAATACCTCCTTAACATCATCAGCCGAAAACTCAAAATACAAAACTTTAACCTTCACCTCATTCCTGTGGTTAAACCCTTACCAGGGTAGGTACACAGCAACAACACCTAGGCTCTCCCCAAGCCTACCAGATCTCACACGCATGCACACCCAAGCAAGGGGAAGATTGTGGAAAGGGCATTGAAATTTTGGAATAGAATATTGAATTTGGAAGAAAGGAATTTGTTAAAACAGAGTTTAGTATATCAAGAAAAAAGTTTAAAGATCAAGGGATAGGTAGGCTGTCTCAGAAGTAATTTGGAAAGTAGTGGGTTAGGGGAAATGTGGAGAAGAAGAGAAAATAAAGTGAATCATTTCTGAAAGTTGGCAAGGAAAAGATTTGAGGATATAGAAATACAAAAAATATTTAGTGAGATAGCTGAAAAGAGATCTTTATTTTTTTATGTACTAATGAAAGACTCATGGGGAAGGGAAAAGTATATAGATATGACAAATAAAGAGAAGCGAGAAGGTAATGTATGGGTGAAAGCAGGAGTATGGAGATTAAAAGGTTCAAGAAAGGGTATTCCACAAAACCAATGTCCTATATGTGGCGGAAATGAAGATATGGAACACATTTTATTTAAATGTAAGGGGACTGAAGTTTGGAGAAAAGAGTATATTAATAAGAAATGATTAGAAGGAAATGTAGCGGTAGGTATAATGTTTCAAAAATACAGTAAGAAGATTGGACAATTCTTATAAAAGTGAAAAATAAATGGTATGGACAGTAGATAGAGACAAAATGATGTAATAAATTAGAATTAATAATCTATTATAAATATGGGTATGACCGGTAAAGAGCCAGGGCTGAACATCGGTCATATTCACCTGTATACAGCTTAGCATAAATAAATAAATAAAAATACTATTGTATTAATAGGGTTAGAAGCCACCAATTGTTTGATTTTTTTATAAGAAAAAGTAGAAAGATATTTTTTCCCATTAGGCTAGTCCACTACCTACATTTGAGAAAATAGGTACAGGATACATAAGTTGATTCCTGAAAGGGAATTTTTGATGAGAGAGGCTTATTGCAAAGAGAACTATTTTGCTTGGAAGTAAAGGTAAGTGTAGTATTTCTTAAAAATAGGGATGAAAGGTTATGTATCCTGAAAATTTGATGAAATTTATGAAGATATACAGAATAGCATTATAATATCATTATAAAATGTTTTATATTAATATTGATGTTATTTTCACTACAGTTTGTCAAAGTTCTGTAGACAAGTGTTACTTTTTATTTAACTAATTGTATTTATATATTCTTAAACTTTCAGAATAATAGTGTTCAATGTTTTCTTGGCAGAAACATTGAAAATATGTGCAAAACAGTATGATTGCTTTGTTGGATATAAGAATTTTGCTCAGGTGGAATACAGACATGGACTGTGCATAATGGTAAAACAGCTTCCATATCTCAATCTGCTTGTTTTGTCAAGTGCTATGCTTCTGGGTTACATAGTGTTAGCATTAGTGATTGACCTGCTACGCCGACCTGCACTGTTATGTAAGTGATATTTCTTGATACATATATTTAAGATAGATTTTACTACATTTTGTCACAACCATTATTTTGATCACTGGCATGTTGGGCTTTTATACTTACTTGGGGATTAAGAACAACTCAGTGCTTTATTTGGGTGAATTATAGGCAATTTAATTGGTATAGGGCATAGGAGAGATATAAATACTTCACCAAAAAAAGATAAAAAATAGATTTCTGTAAAACATAAATTTTTACATTCTCTTCTTAGTACATTGTGCATAGATAGAGAAGATATTGAATTCCACACAAAAACTTTATACAGAGATTTCACCATAAATTTTAGGGTCTTCTGAATCCAAAATAAGCATTTTTAGAAAAAGGTCTGTGTGTTCGTATGTCCATGTGCTTGTGAAATATAACTGAAAAATGAAAAGTTGATTAAATACCAAATTTGATACTTAAGTTCAGCATCCTACAAGGATGCGATATGAATATTTTTAATGAATTCCCCCCCCCCCACCCCAAACTACCCTTTACATGGAAATAATTTCAAAAATGTTGATTTTCTCAAAAATAGCTGTAACAATTTTAATTAAAATTGATACTTACATGACAGATAAAATATATGTCTTTTATTTTCTGGGAATTGCCTTAGTAGTCCTCTTCATTCTGAGTTAATTTTGCATAACTAGTAAACTATACGAGATAGACAAAAAGTTACTACACAAAAAATGTGGAACTCATTAAAACACATAATTTGTGTTTTATATCTTTAGTAGGGTAAGCAATTTCCAAGATATCCCTTCTTATTGGTTTCAATTGTAAAACACTTGAACTTTTCTCAAACAAGAATTTATCAACTCCTGGCCATGCAAAGAGAATGAATTAAAAGTTTTGATTATCACCTTACCCTAATGTGTTCCCTAATTTTTCTTTTGCTTATAAGGAACTAAGTAATCAGACCATTTCTGCTGATGTTTATCTTGATTAGCATGAAGTAGATAGTAGAATAAGCTTTTTAATAATAATTTGCAGAGATGCAGAGTAAGTCATGTGAATGGAATATATCAGAATTTTACTTTCTCTACTTAGGACATAGTACATAGGCAGAGAAGGTACTGTATTCTACCCAAAAATTTGAGATTTCATTGGAAATACACATTTTATCCAAAGAAAGCATTTTTAGAAAAAGGCCCATGCATGCATGTGAGTGTGCATATCGTGTGTGTGTGTGTGCATGCGTGCGTGTGTGGTTGTGTGTGCATGCGTGCATGCATGCGTGCGTGTGAATCAAACACAAAAGTCAATTAAACACCATACTTGATATTTCAGTTCAGCATCTCCCAAGGATGTGACAAAACAAAAATTTTCAAGAAATTTCCCCTATCGCAAACTACCCTTTACTGATTCTGTATCAAGCTACTGTATCGATTCTGAACATGACACCACTAATGAATAATCTGGTAATTCAAATGATGGAGATTAAGAACTATGTAAAGGCAAGAATACAAAATGCTGCAAGATACCTGCCAACCAGAGAGTCAAAACTAGAAGGAGAAATATCATTGCTCATCTTCCTGGAATAAAGTAACCAGGAGCTAGGAGCAGCAATAAGTCACCCGAGTTCCCTTGGGCAGAGGCTAAAAGCCACAGTTCTTATCCATTTTTCTTATGGATTTACCCATGCGATACAATAGATTTAATTCATGTTTTTGTTTTGCTGCTGACAATTGGGTGACTGTTTCCCAAAAAGCTATTGGCCTGGGTAGGTAGTGCTGCCTGGGATGGTCACTTATGCAAACAAAGACCAAATCTGATATCGCCTAACTTTGCCAGCCACTTGCAGACTGTCAAGTGAAGCAGAGAAACAAGAGGGTTGGTTAGGGAATGACCAAGTACTGCAGTTGGTCGGCAAGCAGCCCAAGCCACCTTGAGGAGGCAGTAGCTTATGCATCTTCTGGGTAGTCTATGGTCATATTGATCAAGTGTGTTTAATAACCAATTTGGGTAAGAAGCAAGTTTAGTGTGTGTCGTGCGAGCTCTTTGTCACACAGCATCCACTATGTATAACTGGATTGGATATAGAGATGTGGGACAGGAATCTACATTTTGTGCCATAGATAGATGGAGGGAAGGACGGACGGACGGACGGGTGGATGGACAGACGGACGGACAGACAGACCGACAGACAGACGGATGCACAGATGGATGGATGGATTTATTATCAGCCTGAAGAAATACAGATTCTATGACATCATCAAAATACAATGAAATTTTGTTACATTTGAGTTTAAATATATACAGAATTTGTAAAAAGAAAAATCCAAAAGTTTTCTGCCAGCACCAGGCTCCTTCCTAATTCTGCAGAATAGGACCTGTAATGACAAACACAAAGCGGCAGTATCTGCACAAGAGAAATATGGTTGCAAAGATGATGATGATAATAATAATAATAATGATAATAATAACAACTACAATAATAATAACAATAACAATAATAATAATAAAAATAATAATTATTTATAGTTATTTAATTTGTATTCTGTGGAACAAGTTAGAGTTTCTGATTTAAGTATTCGTTAATGGTGCATGGTAAATGACTGTTGAGATGTATATTACCGCAGGCTCTTGTATTGTGGTCATGTAGGGTTGAGTTTCTTTTAATGAGATACAAATTCTGATGTATAAAAGAGACCAACTCTAAGTTTTATATATATACAAGGTAAGGGTAATATAGATAATTCTTACTATCTGATCCTATTGGTACTTGTTTTATGATTTTTACTAATTTTACTAATCTTTTATGAAGCTTAAATGTCTGCAAACTTTTTGAAGAAGCCCCCCATGCTATTATTCCACATGAGAGCAGTGGATGGACATATCCATAGTATGCTGACTTTAAGCCCTCCAAAGGCAATCCTTTTTCTTAGTGCCCTGTTCTGCACAACTGCAGCCTGCAGATGGTGAAATGAGCCACTGAGCCCGAGACCCCAGGCCTTAGTGTAACAGAGGTGGATGATCACACACATAACTGTAGTTAGAGGTAGATAGGCATTGTGGTGCAGAAGATGGGATACAACTGCTGTAAGGTAACATGGCCAATTCTGAGTTTTTCCATGATGTGTGGTAGAAATATGAGACTGCAGCTAAGCAGCACTCAAGGTGGAGCAAAACTCTGCCACAGTCTTACTGGCCTTTCTGTCTGCCAGTGACAAACCTTAGCCAGCAGAAGAGCAGAGCCCAGAAAGTGCAATCCCGAACAGAAGATACTAAGTAGGGCATGTAGGGGTTAGAGATATTTAACAGGCTTGAGCTTATTTAACAGGCCCTGGTACCACATGATGGAGAAAGCTTTTCCACATCCAAGACTATGTGATGGATTTGAAGCCTTCCTGGGTGCCCAGGGCAGTCTTCCGAGCCAGTCACAATAGCTGCATGGTCATGGAATACCCACATTGAAAACCAAACTGATGATCTTGGAGGAGGTGCCTTTTCTCAAAGACAGAAGTAAGGTGGGGTAGGAGCAACCATTCTAACACTTTTGAAATGCTTGGGAGAAGACTGATAGATTCTAATTTGAGGGGAAGACTTGGTGCTTGCCAGCTTTCAAAATGCAGACCACTCTCACCTCCTTCCAACACATTGGAAAATGGCATCACAGATTCTCGTCAAGTGAATGACAGCCTTTCAGGGCAGCTGCTGGAGCATGGGCGCGGTAATGTCTTCATGTCCAGGGACTTTGTATGCCTCACTCGGGATGACTATAGGAATGTGAATCTCTTCATGGGGGGGGGGGGGGGGGGGGCTCCTCATAGAGGTAGTCAACTCTTGCCTTATGAGTTAAGTGAAACCTTTGTCTTGGGGTCTTTCCCGGGTTTTACATGGTCTGCAAAATCTGTAGCTTTCTCTTGGGGCTCAAAAGAGAGTCTCCCTCTAGTATCATGCAAGGGATGCCGAAACTGACTGCAGTCATCCTGGGGGACCGTGATCCACTAGGGCTCTTTCTTTTCTGGGTTTGCATTTAGCATTGCATTTTCCCAGGCTACTTTACAGTGCAAGTGAACCTTGTCAGGGTTTTGATCCTCTGGTACACTGCTTAGTCCTGCCAAAGTTCATTAGCTATGATAGCTTTCGATTTTCACAACAGGAAAATAAACCACTGAACAGTGTCGATCACTGAACTGGTTGGTGGCATATCTTGGAAGGACCAAAAAATGGCATTGGCACCTTTTCTGGGCCATTAACTTGATGACCATCTGACTAAGGCATACCACTGCTAGGGCTGTGATTCCAAGTTCCTCCCTCAGGGCCTCTTTGAGGTCTTCAGGGGAGCAGTCCGGGACAAGTTCTCGGATGATCTGTTGCTCCATATGAGGATGCTGCAGCAAGTAACTGTAAAATAGGATCTCTTTGTCCCATAAAACACTTTTCGCCACTTAATGGTCCTCCTCTGTGGAGATCAGGAGGTACCCAGTGGAGCCCTGCTACCACATTGATCTCCAATAGGGACAGTGATTCATGAACTCTCTTGGTCGGATGTAATTCATGGAGATTGGAGTCGGACCCATCTGATTAGGGCAGGGGAATCATGAATGGGACAGTTGATGTCGCCAGGTGGTGGTAAGGCATAGTAGGCTCGTGTCTATTTTTGTTGCCCTGCATTTCTGCAGCAGTTCTGCCAATTCAGAGGAAGGGAAAGGTTTGATAGTGATCAGCAAAACATTGTAAATTTCCAAATGATTCCAACAGAGACCACAATTTTAATATTATTAGCAGTGCTATTAAAGTTAGTACAAACATAAAAACTTAAAGACAAGGAAAAAAAATCTGATGTGTTCCATTCACATGATTTTCTCTACATCTCTGCAACAAATTATTGTTAAAAAGCTTATGCATCCATTTACTTAATGCTAATAGAAAAAAATTAGCAGAAATAGTCTTATTACGTGCTTCCTTGTAAGTTTTTTTTTGGGTAGCGCTTTAACTACTAATGGCTCCGCAGGCGATGACACTGATGGTACATGAATGATGATGGAGCCCCGGTGGAATGCGATGGCGGGGGAAACTGGAGTACCCGGAGAAAACCCGCCCCAGCGCCGTTTTGTCCACCACAAATCTCACATGCGGTCACTTGGGATCGAGCCCCAGCCGTCTAGGTGAGAGGCAAGTGGTCTAACCACTCGGCCACGGCGCGGCCCTTCCTTGTAAGTAGAAGCGAAATAAGGAAGTACCATGGGTTAAAGTGATAGTCAAAAGCTGGTTGCTATGTGACTGAAGTTCCTTTGTTTGTATTCACAAGAGTTGACAAATTCCTATATGAGAAAAGTATAATTTTTTAAAGCTAAACCAAAAACAAGGAGTATCTCAAAAATGATGAAAAAAATGCATATAACATAAATTGTGTGTTTTAAAGTGCTCTACATTTTTTGTGTGGTAAGTTTTTCCCATCTCTTGCGGTTTAGCTGTTATGCAAAATTCTGTAAAATTCATCCAGAATAAAGCAGTCTTCAGAGGCTACTCCCAGAAAATTCAAGATACACATTTTATTTGCGAGGTAAATATCTTTAATATACAATATTTTAATCAAAATTGTTAGAGCCATTTTTGAGAAAATCAAAATTTTTGAAAAAAGTTCCATGTAAAGGGTAGCTTGGGGTGGGGAGATTTTCTTGAAAATATTTGTGTCGCATCCTTGGGGGATACCAAACTTAAATACCCAGTTTGGTATTTAACAGTCACACACACACAGACACACTCATAGACAGACACACACATGGACATCTTTTTAAAAAAAAATTTTTTTTTGGATTCAGGGGGTCCCAAAACATGTATTTCCAGTGAAATTCAGTATCAAATTTTTGGGTGCATTACAATACCTTCTCTATACACTATGTACATAGTATATGTAGAGAAAGTAAAAATGGATATAGCAGTACGATACAGAAGTTAAGTGACAATCTTTGATCTGGGTCTTCCCAGGAGAGGATCTCCACCCAAAAGTGAGGCGAATAATTTTCTTGGTTAGTGGCTGCAGAAGCTGCTTACAAAGAAGGTGTTTGGGCTCTCTCAAATGGTGTTTGGCACTTGAAAAGTGTTTTAAAGAATGAATGCAACTGAGAGTACTTTGAAAAGATGCAATGATCAGATCCAAATTTTTAAAATTTGATTGTGTTTATCTTCAAAACATAGGAGAGCTCATACTTGATGTATAAATTAGCTTACCTAGTTTGTTTGGCCTTTTTTTCAGCTCTTCACCTTTGGAACTAGTAAAATAATGCAATAGTACCTCTTAATGTAATTGAGAAGTTAATTAATAATGTCAATACAAAAAACTCATCCTTATCCTTTACTTCTTGATCCTGACCTTTATTAGAATACAGGTTTTTTAGGTAATATTCATCTTCATAAAGATCCTAATAAAGTTGTGTTTGTAGGACTTTTATATCCTTTTAGATTTAATGACTAAGAAGGAGGTTGAGAATATAGTAAAGGAAGTAGAGAGCAGTAAGGATTTGATTGTTAAAATATATGGACCTTCAACTGGGTGAATGTCCATATTAATAAATAATGATTACAACTATAAATAAAAATATCCTTTTAGGAATTTATTTTACCCCCTTATAATTAATTACATAAATATCTTGAAGCACCATTTTCCATTTAAGGTTCTGTATTTGACTCAAGCTTTTTTGTAGCTACAGAATTCCATGGTTTACATGTTATTATTGGAACTACATTGTGACATCTTGAATGTTATTTATATATTTTATATTAAATCACTATTTTATTTTTGAAGCAACTGCCTGATACTAAACCTGTATGAGCAAGTAAAGTTCTTTTAATCAATTTGTATGGAATAAATGTTTTTTACACATAGCCGTGTGAAGGATAGGAGTTGGATAGGTAGAGTCAGACCGAGATCGGGAGATCTGTGGTTCAATCCCGGCTATGGCATTGAATTTTTCAGTCTGACACTCTACCTATCCAATTCTTTTAATCAACTTGTAAACATATTAATCTAACTAAAAATCCTCCCACTAACGTAATGCATATAGTATATAGATCTAAAATGTACATAAATAATTTTAGTGACATGTAAATTATGTTTCAGCTCTGCTGAGTTTCCTGGCAACTGTCTGTTACAGTGTGTTGGCTTCTACACAGATATATGGCTTATGTTATGCAGCAACATATTTACTGTTAGCAGTTGTTTGTTCAGCAAAATCAGTATTTGATATTGCTCTCATTGAGATGTTTCCCACTGCAATCAGGTATGATCAAGCAAAGATCAGTATTTTATCCCAATTGGTTTATTCTGTTCTTCCTGTATTTGCATCACTCATTACCAAATACCATCTTAGCTGATACAGTATATGAAACACCCAAGAGGTCTATTCAAGAGGAAAGAGGTGGCTATATTTTAAATGGGAATTTTGTTCTTTAATTTAACTCAATATCTGCTGTATTCTTTCAAAAAGCTAATATGAAAGTTATTAGATAAATCTTGAGACAGCAAATAGTGAATGTTCAAAGAAGCATTTCATTTACTCCCTGCCATGGAACATGGAACTACTTCTGGAACCATCCATGTCACTCAGTTTCCGGCACTGCAGATAACATGCATGTGAGATTTGTGGTCAAAGTGGCTCAGGGGCAGGTTTTCTTTTTTATTGTGTTTAACGTCCACTTTTACAACTTGTGGCACTGCAAGCATTGACACTGATGATACATGGAATGAAGATAGAGCACCGGTGGAATGCAATGGTGGGGGAATCCAGAGTAACCTGCCCCAGCAACACTTTGTCCACCACATGCAACATGCAGTCGCTTGGAATCGAACCTCGGCCATGTAGGTGAGAGGCGAGTGGTCTAACCACTCGGCCATGGCGAGGTCAGGACAGGTTTTCTCCAGTTTCTCTGGTTTCCCCTGACATCGCATTCCACCACTGTTCCATCTTCATTTCATATATCTTCAGTGTCATTGCCTGCGAGTCATAGTAGTAAAAGTGGGCATTAAACACTATAAATCCCCACTGCACTTCTAAGAACATTCACACTTTCCATACAAACATAAAATGAGGAAGATCAATGATGCAACAATGCTCTGTCTACTACCATTGCAAAGTCAGCTATTTTAACTCAGTAATCAAGGGTGGCCAATGTTCAGTGTCTCAATACTTATCTAGTGATCCTCGCACAAAAATCAAGGCTAATTCCAAAATCTGCTATATCCAACTGAATTTTACTTTCTCTACACGTACTATGTACAAAGTGTATAGAGAAGGTATTGCACTCCACCCAAAAATTTGATACCGAGATTTCACTGGAAATATATGTTTTAGGGTCCCCTATATAAAAAAAAAAACCATTTTCACAAAAAGGTGTGTGTGTGCGTATGCGCACGTGTGCGTTTTTATAAACATTTTGTTCATAGAGTTGATCGTTTTTGGATATTCTTTGTTTTTGATTTCAGCTTGGAAAAACTTATACGTTTTTCATATAGGAATTTGTCAACTCGTGCCCATACAAACAAAGGAACTTCAGTCACATAGCAACCACCTTTTGACTATCACTTTAACCTATGGTACTCCCTTATTTCGCTTCTACTTACAAGGAGGCAAGTAATAAGACTATTTCTGCTATTTTTTTCTCGATTAGTATGAAGTAAATAGAAGCATAAGCTTTTCAACAATAATTTGTTGCAGAGATGTAGAGAAAGTCATGTGAATGGAACACATCAGATTTTTTTTTTTTTAATAGTGTTTAACACCCACTTTTACTGCTATGGCACCGCAGGTGATGACACTGTTGATATATGGAATGAAGATGGAGCACTGGTGGAATGTAATGGCAGGGAAACTGCAGAATCCAGAGAAAACTCACCCCTGTGCCTCATTGTCCTCCACAAATCTCACATTCGGTCGCTTGGGATCGAACCCGGATCTTCTAGATGAGAGGCAAGTGTTCTGACCACTTAGCCACAGCATGGGCACTCTACTGGTCCTGTTATCAAAACAATTGC
Organism: Hymenopus coronatus; assembly: GCA_030762935.1. NCBI lineage: Eukaryota > Metazoa > Arthropoda > Insecta > Mantodea > Hymenopodidae > Hymenopus > Hymenopus coronatus. The sequence continues at coordinate 123,504,453 of CM060894.1, read as the reverse complement.
TATAATTACTGAAATAAACTCTTCAGGAAACATTTTTTCATGGGAAAAATTTTAAATCCGTTACAAATGATAAATTTATAAATGTAAAGGCAAAAGGAAGTGCATAAAGTGACTATGACTGAGATGATTTCTATCTTCGACAGCTCCCGTAAAAATAAAATTAAAATGGCCCTGTACATTAGCATTCTCAAAATCTGGAAACCCTTAATGACTATTCTTTATATTTTTCCAATGCTTACATTGGAAGTAGGTAAGGACTCTAGTAAGTGCAGCAGACTTATGAGTTGCCAACTTAACTTGATGTTTCCCTTTATAACTATCAGAAAAATTCAATCACTATTCGATAATATATATGCAATATTTTAGTGTTTATTTCACTAAGTTATGAAAGCAATATATGTATTCATTGTAACCAACTGTTTCAGGGGTACAGCAAATGGTATGGTGAAATTTATCGGCCACATCACATGGTGTATTACATTTCTTTTTCTTTGGACTAGCTGTCAAACTTTATTTATAGTCCAAGGATGCTTAATGCTTGGTAAGTTAAGATGTAATATGTATGCGCTTTAGCAATGTTCAGTTTAAATAAAAAGGAGGTTGGTACTAATTTTGCAAACAATTCAGGGATGCTTCTTAAACATATAGGTACTCTAATAAAAATTAGAATAAAACATTTAAACAAAAAGGAGGTTGAAACTAATTCCAGAGATGCTTCTTAAACATATAGGTATTAATAATAAAAAAACAGAAAGAACAAAAAAGTTTATTGAACTAATAATAGATGAAAGCTTAGTCATAATATTCTCAATTCTATGGACTAAAAAATGAAAATCTAAGTTGGTTTGCATCATATCTACAAATGAAAGAAAAAAGAATGTTGAAGTTTTCAGTAATACTGCTTATGATAAACATCAAATTGGAAAACAGTAACACATGGAACACCCCAAGATTCAGTATTAAGGCCTTTGCTATTTCTGATCTGTATAAACAACCTATCACTTTATTTAAAGGATTTGCAAGTAACATTCTGTTCACATTAGTGTGGCAGTGACCAGCAAAATCCTAAATGAGTGCGTAATTAAGTTAAACTATGTTTTGAACAGCATGTCATATTGATTTAAAGCTAACAAATTATCCATAAATCTAGACAAAACAAAAGTTATTAAATTTATAAATCATCGAACATTGCACACTGAATCCTTGCACTTGACAGTTAGGAGTTAAGTTGATACACCTGCAAGCAACAGATGAAAAATTTTACCTGTTTGACTTCTTGAACCAATCACAAAGCAGCATTCCTCTCAGTCGGTCAGACAACGGAAACAGATCTAGATGTCGCACCGTTGCAATAACTGGCTATTTCCAACCACGTGCTCAGTTTGTGAACTCCTAACACATCCACTGAATTGTTTTCTGTGCAAGCTACGTATTATTTGTTATTTATATTTGTTCTTATTGTTGCTGTTTGTTTGTACGTAAGGGAACATAACAAGGCTTTCACAACAATAGAGGTGAATAGACTTTTGCGGGAAGGTGTGGTGAGGATGGACGCACTTCATGCAAGAAGAAAGTGAATCATGTGCACAAAATAATACGAAAAGCACAGGAATTAAACGAAATCATCAGTGAATGTGTACCACTAATGATTTGTCTTGATGACAATGACGATGATGATCATTTTATCAATCTTCATAAAATTACAATTAAATCCACCTTCAAATTATATTTTCAATAACAATCAGAATATTAATATGTGTAATTTTTCTTGGTTCTGATTGAAATTCTTTTATATTTTATTTGAAACTGATTTTTATTGGTGCTTCTGAGAATGATGACAATGAAAACTGGATGGAATTAAGCCATTAAAATTCTAAAATGGTGAAAAGCATTTTGTTATACCTTTCTCTCATTGTAACAAGCTGTTTTGCATTAATTTGTTCTATATTGTCATAAATATGTAATGTATGCTACATACATTATAGTATCACTGTTATTTTCAATTAACATCAATAATAACGGATTAGTTTCATTATTCATCTGCATTCATTTACTATGTACATTGTGTATATTCGTGTTTACACACAATAGAGACATTTGTAATCAGCTGTTGTTGTTTACTAGTTACTCTGGCAATGCTGCAAAGGCTGCATAGCCAACCTTATGTGAAACCACCCGAACTTTCAAGTGCAAGGATTCAGCAGCGGGGGTATAATGACATGTTATTGTTACAATTATAAGCATTAAATTCTGGGCCATCAAGTAGACAGATATTTAGATTGGAAAGCTCACATTAAGTACATCTTATCTAAACTCTGCTCTGCTCTGTCCGAGCACTATTGATACACTTAAACTAGATACTATGCATATTTTACATTGATCATGGAATATTATTCTCAGGAAACTCAATAGAAAGTAAACTAATATTCCTCATGCAAAAGAAGATTATGAGAATCATTTCTAATACCCACAACAGACACCCTAACTAAAATCTTTTCAGAAGACTGAAGATATTAACCCTACTTTACATACATATATTTTCTCTATCTTAAAATTCTTTGTATGCAATTGAGCCACATTTATAACAAACAATGAAGTTCATAACATAATACCAGACAAAAAGGTAACATCCATTATCCCAGTGTAAAACTTCTTTAATTTCAGAAAGGTGTATATTATCAACCATAAAAATATTCAATGCTCTTCCGAATGATGAGAAGAGAAAAGTTGACAATTGCAATACATTTAAAATTGCTGCTAAAGAGTACCCTTGCTCAAAATCATTTTATTTTGTACAAGAGTATCTGAATGACAAATTATCGTATGATAAAACTTATTTAGTTCCATAACTAGCATTTAGCTGTTTTAATGACAAATCATTAAGCTACATTTGATGCCTGATCTAGAATTAATGAAAACTATTTAAATGTACATGTATCGAACTAACAATCAAATGCTATGCACTGCAAATCAATTATAACAAAATATTAAGACGTACAGGCTATAAAAGCCTGGTGAAAGTTTAAAACACAAGCAATGCAATACATATGCAATCAGACTGAATTTGTTTATACATATTATCTTAGAATTAACATCAGGGAAGTATATAAAATTATCCCTGTTTAGATCCATACTACTTGTTTATAATGTATTTTTATGTTTAATATCCATATCTAATGTTTATGTATATATGTAACTGTATTGTACATTTCCATGATATGTTTAATGTCCATAAGCCTTTATGGCTATTGGTAAACTTACTGAACACAATCCAACCCAAATTCAGTGGTGTATCTAGAATTTGGCTCTGGGCGGGAGTCAAGAATATTTTTTATAGTTGAAGTTTCCAAGAGTTTGGAATAACACTCCTCCTCAAAACACCAACATTAAAAAAAAAACAAAAAAAAACTGCAATATCAATAGTCCTCCATGGTTTAGGGGTAATTTGCTAGCTTCTAGTTTCCAAGATTGCGGGTTCAAATCTGGGGGGTGTGATTGATTTTATTCGAGCATAAAAATGCTTAGCATTGCTTCCTACGGAGGGGAAGTAAAGACATTGGTTGTGTGTTATAGATTTATAGCACACAAAACCTCACAACTGATAAAACAGCCTCTGAGGAAAATTAAGTCATCTTCACACCTAAATGGGATGCTGAGAACCGTAGCATTAAAGAACTCCATAAATAAAACTTACTTTCTTTTTTACATAATCAATACAAACTTATTTTTATTTTTGGACTTTATATTCAATTTTAGTCGATATTGCAGATTACCAAGAACAAATTAAGGAATGAAAGATTATTTATGATCTAGTCAAGAATATTCCTGTATTATACAACTTAATATTTTTGTTTAAAATTTCATTAATTATCCAAACTTCATATTTTATGTTTAGCTTGTATTTTTAGTTTCTCTATCATGTACAATATACATAATAGATAGGAAATGCATTGCATTCTATCTAGAAATTTAAAGGTGATATTTTATCAAAAAAAATCTGATGTGTTCCATTCACATGACTTTCGCAACATCTCTGCAACAAATTATTTTATTTATTTCATCTAATCGAGAAGAAATTAGCAGAAATAATCTTATTACTTGCTTCCTTTTTAGTAGAAGCAAAATAAGGGAGTACTATAGGTTAAATTGATAGTCAAAAGCTGGTTGCTATGTGACTGAAGTTCCTTTGTTTATATGGACAGGAGTTGACAAATTCAAAGTATGTTTCTCAAAGCTGAAGCCAAAAACAAGGAATATCTCAAAAACGATCAACTCCATGAAAAAAAAGTATGTAGCATAAATTGTGTGTTTTGACATATTCTACATTTTGTGTGTTTTAAGTTTTCGTCCACTTCTTGCAGTTTAGCAGTTATGCAAAAATTGGTCCAGAATAAACTAGTCTTCAGAGGCTATTCCCAGAAAATTCAACATATACATTTTATTTGTCAGGTAAATATCTTTAATATACAATATTTTAATAAAAATTGTTGCCCACAGACATACACACACACATGGACATTTATCTAGAAATGCTTTTTTTTGGATTCAGGGGGTCTCAAAACATATATTTAGATGAAATCTTGGTATCAAATTTTTGGGTGCAATAAAATACCTTCTCTATACACTATGTACATAGTACGTATAGAGAAGGTAATAATGTTTTGAGGACACGTGAATCCCAGAAAAAGTGTTTTTAGAATAAGATCTGCGTCTGCGTCTGTGAACAGCATAACTATACAAAAGTAGTTTAAGTTCAAACTTGGTATTTGAGTTTAGCATCTTTCAAGCATGCGACGCAAAGGTTTTTAGGAAAGTTACCCATCCACCCCAATCTACCATTTATATGGAATATTTTTGAAATTTATTTGCTCAAAAATGGCTCTAACAGTTTTGATTAAATGCCACCATGTATTAAAGAAATTTAGAGGCAAATAAAATGTATATATTGAAGCCTTCTTCATTTTGGATAATTTTAGCATAAACTGTAAGACAGGTATTGGTAAAATGTCATACTGCACAAAAATGTAGATCTCATTAAAAACATTTTACATTAGTACATTTTTGTAGAGTTAACCATTTCATAGTTATTCCTCGTTATTGGTATGAATTTTCCAATGATACTTATCTGAAATGGGAAGTCATCATTCGTTTATTTTTATTTTACTCCTGACCATGCAAAAAGAATGGAATGTTAAAGTCATCTCTTGGTGACCAGCTTTTAATATATTTGTCTACTGCATTAACCTGCATTTCTCTTGTACCTATAAGGAAATAACTAAAGATTATTATTTGTAAAAATTATGTGAAAATTGGCCGAAAATTTTTTATTATAGTGCACTTGTTATAAATCGGCTTTCCTAATTTCTCGGCGGATATAGCACCAACCATGGAATGATTTATCAGTTAAAAAAGAGGAGACAATATTTTGGGCAATTCTAAAAATTGTTTTGAGAAACAAGACATGTACCAACTATTTCAGGTATACCGCAAAGCCTCAATGTTTCTTCATTGCTTTAAATGCAATCAATTGTTTACCATGTTTTTAACTTATAACATGGTTTATCTTAATTGCTTTATTAATGCTACATTTTTATTTTTCTTCCTTAAATCTCCCAGTGTCTGTAGCGCAAACAACAATGCGATTTGGTTTACCAGCTTTATAGACTTATTCTGTATTATGATTATTATATGGTGCTGGGGTTTGATTTGCCTAAATTAAGTTCACTGTTCGTAATTGTAACAAAAAAATGGTCAATTGATTAAAAAAATTGAATAAACACAAGAAATAAGGTTCTGCAGAATAGCACACAAAAAAAACTGCTGCAAGTACTAGACTGCTCATTGCCGCCTGTCAGTTGTTATCTATTGTTGCAAAACTGTTTTGACTAGTTTTGTAAATATAGACCTTTGCATTAGATTATTTTTTATTTCTTGATTATGTAATTATTACATGTTTACCTATTTGTTGTTATATCTGCTTGAGGCAGGCAACAAATTGTGCGTAATTGGCTGGGGAGCAGTCTGTATGCAGGGCCAGTTTTCATGCGCTACCCATACGGGTCAACAATTAAAATTTTTATTTAATAAAATAGTTTAAGAATACGAAGCAACTATGTAAATCTTAAAGTAACTAATGAAGTATCCTACATATACAGGTATGTAGCCCAATGTCATTAGGATTGATGAAATGAGATGTGTGTTTTGGCTGGGAATGAACTTAAGACGTCGAAGCTTTACTGCTTGAAAACTCAGCAGTGCATTATTTATCTTGTCTGGTCCTGGATTGGTCAGTTTTAACGTCCTTTGTCACTTTCTAAAGTTGATCCAGTTGTTTTCCTTTTAAAAGAAGGCATAAATAGTGCTGATACCGCTGTAAACCTACCATTTTTTCCCCATTAAAATACGGGACGCCTGAAAAGGTTGGATTAACTCATCAATACTTTCTGAATATGGCATTAACAGAAGATTAGAATGAAGGAAACATAATATTGAATAAACGCACTTTACAATATCAGAGTTCCCACCATGTGCAATCGAAAACATTGATTGCAAATTTTACATGAACTCTATAAGCCTTGTCTCTTCAAAGAAAGGATATCTATCCTGTAAATTGGATAAAAAGGTGCATTTCCGTTTAGGCATACATTTATGCAAACATCACAGCACATCAACTGCCAAGACTATACTGGGCAAGATGCTCACAGAACATACTAAACAATAACATAAATAAGCGAGATAGGTGCCAACTCAGCATTTCTCACAATAAGAAATGACAACAATAATAAATTAGGTTTTAAATTTAGGAAAGCAGTGTCAAGAAAATATGGTTCCAATAAATATTTGTGTTCCAATAAAAATTCTGAGGGTGCGAGGAGTAAAAAAGAGGACTGTCCCATTCTTACGGGACGAATGGCAGGTTTATACCAATATCTTCAGCTTTACACTTTTTGTCCATGTCAATTAAATTGAATAAAGAACAAACAAAAGGTAAATTAATTAATGTAATGGATCAGCGAACCAGAGGAAAAGAGCATAAGTAGTCATTCACCATCATATCCAGTGATACACATTACACTAACGCTAAGTAGCGCTGAACCAACAGGCAGACAGACAGGTTATAGGTACTTGTAGGAATGCACACCGTGCTGGCAGTCCCTGGTTGCAGAGTCTTGCTGGTAGGAAAGCGACCAACCCACGCAAAAGCCACAAATAATCTTATTTTATAATCTTGTTTATATACTAAAGTTAAATATATTCCTTTATTTCTGTGGTATAGCTGAAAGCTATTTATGATGGAGAACTTCAATGAATGTATCACTTTTAAGTTAACCAAATGGAAGAACTTGTACATAGCTTTTTGGGAGGGCTTTTGGGAGGATCTGTCCCATTTGTCTCCCCCCTCCTGCAAATACACCCCTGAACCCAATCTAACTACTGGTTGGGTTATCAATTGAGAATTGAAGCAAGCAACAGTAGCTGGTTCTCCAGATTTGCTATGCTTACTGAGGAAGCCAAATTTTTATAAACTATTTATTCCCCAAAATTGTCGCTTTAAGATTTATTTAAAATATAGACTAGAGATATGCAATTATTACATTAATCTAGATATAATGCACTATTGAGTCAACTCACCAGGTTATTTAATAGAATATACTTCAAAGGAAACAGAAGTAAGATAAAGTACAAATAAATGGAAAAATTGGTGGTAATAAACCATTTTTGTGTCATTTTTTATTATTAAGAGGCTTAATTTAAATGCAAACTAGAGAGGTAAAAATGTATTATTGGGTAATCTAGATATAATGTACTATTTGGAGCACACTAAAGAGCAATAAAGTTTCAATCATCAGCTTATTTATATCCTAATGATGAACATATTTTAAAAATACGAAAACAACATAGAATAAAATACAATTTAAATTTAAACATTTCTGTGATAGTTTGCATGACTTTTTCACAATATTCATTTATTTGTGGCTATACATTCTATGCTTATGAAAGTTTATTTTTCTATTAACTTCACTTTAATCAAAGTGAGCCTTTGCAGAAATAGCTGCATTAACGCAATTCATTCTAGATATAAAGAAAATATCAATAATCAAATGTTTAAGAGCTGGATACTATATGTTATAGCAACCAACCAGTGTTGCTAACCAAAACCCATTGAATATCGCTACAGGTCGAACAAAATTCCGCTACATTCCATTACAAAAATACACACATTAAATTACCATAAAAATGGTTACACCATACCTTTTCTATGACATTCCAGATGACATACGATGGATTAAATGATTATGATGATGTTGTTGTAGTAGGTAGTTGGGACAAGTCTATTAGGGGCGTAATATAATAAAATAAATTAATAACTATCACTTCAAATAACAGAAGGAGGAACTGCACAGGCTGTGTAAAGAGTTTAAGAGACATCCCTGTCGGACGATTCTATTGTCACTGTAGCAAATCTGGAAAAATTGTGCATGGATTTCCCAAATTTATTTACATATTCGTTGCTTATTGGATAGAAGATACAACAACTGCCTTTGTTTTGAAAATTTATTTTTACCCTTAGGAGGTCACTCAAAGTTTGAGGCTTTAGTTTGTTCCACATCAGTGTTTTCATGTGGCAACACAAGTATAAGTTTAGCCAATTTTCTTTACAATAAGTTGGCTGATTTTTTTTTTTTTAAATTGACAAAGGTTTTTGCTACGTGTAATGGAATTCTGCTATGGTAGGCATCACTGCAATCAACAATACTGAAGAATGATAAAGTATTAAACATTTTGAACAATTATTAACAGATATCTTGTGCTTATGCACAAAATATATTATCTGAAACATCCTGTATTTTAAAGAGAACTACCTTTTCTTGTGCTACATTTTCATCTATTGCTTAGCATTTATCAGTTATACAAGATTATATAAAGTTCCTGTACAATGGATTGGTCTTAGCGATTATTTATAGAAAATACACGGTATACATTTTATTTCTTATGTAAATACCTTTAATACAGAGTATTTTAATTAAAACTGTAAGAACCACTTTTGAGAAAATAAAAAATTTCTATGTAAATAATATTTGGGGGCAGGTGGATTTTCTTGAAAATCTTCATGTTGCATCTTTGGAAGATACTAAACATAAATACCAAGTTTGGTGTATATCCAACTTTTTTTTATTGATTATGCTATTCACAGACAGATATACAGATCTTTTTCTAAATTTTTTTATTCCGGGGCCCTCAAAACTATATTTCAGATTAATTCTCAGCATAAAATTTGTAGGTGCAATCAGATAGTTACCTGAAGTACCTAATATGTATATAGTAGAGAAAGTAAAAGTAAACAGTTACATTACTTTTGGAAGCAACAACCATGAATTAGAAAATAAAAAAAAGTAAATGGAACCAGCCCTAAAATACAAATACCATAGTCAAATATTTTAAAACTGGATTGCAATGTATTGGCTTTGAAATTACACTTTTCATAATGTTTATTTTTTGTGGAGTAAGCTTTTATCTATCTCTTGTAGTGTAGAGTTATAAAAATGTCTTTAAGAAAGAAGAGGACTTCACAGGCTATTCCCAAAAAATACAAGTTACACATTTAATTTGTCATGCAAACATCTGAAACCTCTGGTATTAATGAACATTGTTCTAGACATTTATGAGAAAATAGAAAAATAGGAAAAATAACAACTACCAAGGATAACAACCGAGTTAAGATGGTCGAAAGTTTGTAGACATTTGACACCAGTTTAACTTGATTGTATCCTGTGAAGTCATTAATAACCAACACCGAGAAAGCTTCAAATCTTTAACCTACATTTTGTTTTTCAGTCATGTCTCACCACACGCACACACACAAACCTTTTTCTAAAAGTGTCTTTATGGATTCATAAAGATGTAATTTCAATATTAGATTTTTAATGGAATACAATACCTCTTCCGTTTAGTATATGTAAGTGGTAGAGAAAATAAGCATTTGACCACAGGCTAATGAAGTTTGATAATCCCGAAACAAAGAACCCCATTTTCAAATTCATCTACAAAGCAACATAGGCCACACCAAGCTAAATAAGAATGCAATACCTCTATTCACTGCATGAAAGAATAAACTCCAGCAGTCAGTATGCAGCTGAGGATGCAAGCAAGTGCGCATTAAACATGTTATGTTGAAGATGTTAAATTTGTGTTGGACATAGCACCTTAGGGGCAGTTTCCACTGCCATCGCATTCCACCAGTGCTCCATCTTCACCCCATGTAGAATTAGTGCCATCAGTAGTAAAAGCAGGTGTTAAACGCAAGCAAAAAAATCTAATTTGTTCCATTCACATGACTTTCTCTATATCACTGCAACAAATTATTCTATTTACTTCATCTAATGGTGCAAAAATTAGCAGAAATAGTCTTATTACGTGCTTCCTTGTTAGTAGAAGCAAAATAAGGGGGTACCATAGGTTAAAGTGATAGTCAAAAGCTGGTTGCTCTGTGACTGAAGTTCCTTTGTTTGTATGGACACGAGTTCACAAAGTCCTGTATAAGAAAAGTACAAGTCTTTATAGCTGAAAAAAAAAAAAACAAGGAATATCTCAAAACAATCAACCCCACGAAAAAAATGTATATGACATAAATTGTGTGTTTTAAGGTGCTCTACATTTGTTGTGTGTTAAGTTTTTGTCCATCTCTTACGGTTTAGCAGTTATGCAAAATTCCGTAAAATTGACCAAGAATAAAGTAGTCTTCAGAGGCTATTCCCAGAAAATTCAAAATTTACATTTTATTTGTCATGTAAATGTATTTAATATACGATATTTTAATCGAAATCGTTACAGCAATTTTTTAGAAAATCAAAATTTTCGAAAAAAGTTCCATATAAAGGGTAGTTTGGGGTGGGGGGGGTTCTCAAAATCTTTGTGTCGCATCCCTGGAAGATACTAAACTTAAATACTAAGTTTGGTATTTTATCGACTTTTCGTTTTTGAGTTGTCGTGTGCACAGACACATCGACACATGGACACACACACACACACATATAAACACGGACCTTTTTCTGAAAATACTTTTTTTTTTTTTGGATACAGGGAACCCTAAAACAGGGTGAAATCTCGGTATCAAATTTTTTGGTGGAGTGCAATACCTTCTCTATACACTATATACATAGCACGTATAGAGAAAGTAAAAATTAATAAAAACCCTCATAAATTGACAAGTGAAGCAGTAGCAGCTCATGAGATTATATCTTGGGTGTTCACAAAAGTTGAGGTGTCAGCCCTGGAAATGTCAAACAGATTTTCTCCATAACATGTAGTTATGATTTTGAACAATTTGATATAATTTCACCTGATATATGTTGACAACGATGATGATGATTATTATTATTGTTATTGTTATCATTATTATTATTAATTCAAGATCTTCTCGGGCTTCTAGCCAGGTAAAAACTTGGCTTGACACCAACGTTTCGAAGAAGTGCATCTCCACGTCGCCAGGAAAGCTATAGTTCTTATTTTAATTATTATTATTATTATTATTACTATTATTATTATCCATAAGAAGGGGTAAGTTTTGTGGATGCTTTATGTGTACATATGCATTCTAAGGCATGAACAAAGTAATGTGTAAATTAAAGTTGAAAAAATGGACAATCTGAAATATGGAATTTTGCGTCATATTGTACATTATCTACTTCTGCCAAGTATTAACAGTGCTACCATCTAGTGACCTTCACTTCTGCTGCAGTGAACTACCATCTAGTTGCAATACTGAAATTATAGCAATAGGAGAAAAACAGCATGGTAGAAGAAGCTTAGTCAATGAGCATGCTTTCATGTGCATAGTATCCGTGTGTATTTGGCAATAAGGCAATAACTTCATATCAATTACATTAGCATATGCTCTTTAAGTGTGCACAAGTCAAGATGTGATACCAGACTTATTGCAACATTTCATTGAATTTAGAGGAGCAGCACAGAAGATGTAAACACCGTAGACTTTAAATTATTGCATAAATGTTGCATTTAATAGCAATAAAGAAAAATAACCAGCAAATACCCAAAGTGGCAACAGTTAGGGTGTTCACATACTCTAGCAGCTGCCACTGGAATGAAGCCATGAAGAGAATTTAGTAACTCCAAATAGTGACGTACTTTGTTTCTCTGCGAGTTATTCCATCATCAACTGATTTATTAGATTAATATTTATACCTTAACTTCACAAACTACTGGACATGACAGTTGTGTATTGCAGGTATATAATGTATTTTGTTTCTCTGCGAGTGATTCGATCATTATCTGATATATTAGATTAACATTTGTACCTAATAACTTCTCAAGCTACTGGACCATGACAGTTGTGGACCGCATGCTGATTTGTTGCAATTGCTTCTAGGCAAAAGTTAAAGTTACAAATAGATGTGAACACTGGCTCTGTGTTCTAGTGGGAATATTTCTTTGGCCAAAATGAATCCTTATCAGCATAGAGTCTATACCAGGATTCATCAACTGGGTTGCACAGGTACTCGATAGCTGAGTAAGGAATAATGTGCAGTTGTGTTGCATTGAGGTAAGTCAACCTTTCAGATTGCTGTGTAGCGGCAGCTGGACATTCATGGTTATATCTGACGAGGGAATTCATGAAAGACCATCAACCCTTTACACTATCTCTATGGGAGAGTCATATCTTTCTGCAGAAAATAGGACACCAACATGCTTAGTTTGTGGGAAGGTAGAAGACATTTTAAACTATGCTGTCATTATACCACATGTCACGCAAATATTATGGTCAATATTAGGGAGAAGAATGAATCACAGTTATCCAACAATTAAAGGAAACTCTTTTGACATGATTTGAAGACCATTATATTAGTAAATCAGCTGTACGTCTCAGCTACAAAATTGCCTAACAGATAGCAAGAAAACGTAAACTATTTGTGGATGCAGTGTTCATTAGAGACTGCTTAATTGCAGCAGTCAAAGAGTTTTGTCCTCATCATGTTCTAGAGTTTGAAGTCAACAGATTGTCATCAACCACAGTTAGAAGGCACATCCAGGAAATGTAATAATGTGAGGATGTCAGAAATCAGCTTTATTTCATATTTTTTGGCAGCCGACGAGAGCACCGATATACCTAATACTGCCCAGTTAGCTAAGCATAAGAGGAGCAGATAAGCACCTTAAAATCACAGAGGTAGTGTTAGATGTAGTTCCAATGAAAGATACAACAGGATCTTCAAGTCTGTGGATGAAACTATGCAAGGGATGGGTTTACCATGGAGTAAACTGAGTTCTTATGCAACAGATGGCGCTCCTGCAATGGTTGGATGGCAGAGTGGTCTTATAGCACATATGAAATATAAAATGACAAAGTCAAATGTGACTCATAAAATAAATGATATTCATTGCATCTTGCATCAACAGAACTTATGTGCCAAAAGTGTCACTCTTTACAATGTAATGGAGGTGGTCGTTAAAACTACAAACATTATAAGGTCAAGAGGACTGAAACATTGTTAATTCAAAGAATATGGAAGCAAATATGGAGAAATATCATATCACTACCAAGTACAATGGTTCAACCATGGTAAAGTACTGGAGAGATATTTTTGAGTTGGGTTTGTAACACTTAAATATCACTTAAGTATAATTTTTCCAGACCACTTTCGATGCCATGTGGGCATCATTGTCGATGGTTTCCAACTGAATTTCCAAGGGTGTTCTATGTTCAGGTGTGACAGTCCCTGGTGACTGGGTGACGAACTTCCACAATATATTTTGTGGCTGCAATTCAAATTTGAATACATGATGTTGGTTTTTAATGATATGGATTTTTTTTCCAGACGTTGTGCTCTGCTGCATATCTGGCAGGTTTTACAAGGTGTATGTTAGGTACTATTTCATGGTTATTAGACCAATGGCTGATTTGTCAGTTTGTTTGTACTTTTCTGCTCTCATGTGTTCTTTAAGGCTTGTTTCAAGGTGTTTTTTTTTTGTTTTACCAATGTAAAATTTGTTGCAATCTGCGCAATTTATTCTGTAGGTTCCTGATTTGGTCTTTTTGGTTGTTGCAGAGCATTTTTTGTAGACTAAACTTATTCTGAGGGGCAAATGTGATTTTATGTTTTCTAAATATTTTTTTGAAACTTGTGGTGTAGTTTTGGGCGATAAGTACATTTTTTGAAGCAATGTTTATCTATTGCTAGGCTCAATTCCTGTGATTAATTTCCATTGTTACTGGAGATATTCTTTGAACTGAGAGATGAAATTAGATTGTTATGGAAATGCAAACAGAATCAGGGTGTGAATTCAAAAAGAAAGAGTGGGTCTGTGCCTTAGCTTTCCTAACAAATGTTACTGCACATTTAAATGTACTAAATAATTCTATGCAAGGAAAAGATCAACTCATCACCAATCTCTATGGAAAAATTACTGCATTCAAATGCAAATTATGTTTATGGGAGTATCAGTTGCTTTCCAAGGACACTACACACTTTCCAAAGTTAACATTGGTAGTTCAAAGTGCAAACCAACAAACATTTGCAACATTTTCCCAAGTGCTGAGGGTCCTGTTTACAGAATTTGAATCTAGATTCCAAGTTATGGAACAACTTGAAACCGAGTTGCATATATTTGCTATTCCATTTTCAGTTGATTATAACACTGTATTTGCTGAATACAAAATGGAAATTATTGATTTATAACATGACATAGAATTGAAAAATAAATTTCAAAATAAAATGAACATAAATTTCCACAACCAAGGTTTCACTGTTTACATAGGCTCGCAGTCAGAGTATATCTATGTTTGGGACCACATATGTGTGCGAAAAATTATTTTCCCTTTTGAAGTTAACCCAAGTCCCTTATAGAAGCCAGTTTTATGACGAACATTTACAATGTGTCCTCAGATTGTGTTCTACATGATAAAAGACAACTAACAATCAGTTAGGGAAAAAAGGATTAAAAAATCCAGAAAAATCAATATTAATGATCGGCAAAAGTAGTTTTGTTAGAAAATAGGGAATTGTTTTGAAAGTATAATTCGCTTATGTTCTAATAATTGTTTATGTATTATATAATTCTTATCACACTTAATAAAATATACACCAGTACTTTGTATGTTCTTGTATTTTTATTAATACAGACGGGTGAGCAACTTACAAATGTCACTGTCTATATCTACTCCTATACCCCACCCCCTTTCCTTCTGCTCACTTGCTGTCCAAGCAATAACAGTGAGTAACGAGTAGATTCCGCCAGCTCAAATGAGTAGTCCATGGGATGCCGAGAGCTGGTCTAGAAGTATGAAAGAGAATATGAGTATATGTGTGGATTTAATCCAAAAGAGTAACAATTGTGCGACGTCAGAGTAATTTATTCTAAAGGTGAAGCTACTATTGTAGTAGTAGTAGTAGTAGTAGTAATAATAATAATAATAATAATAATAAGAAGAAGAAGAAGAAGAAGAATAATAATAATAATAATAAAAAAAGAAGAATCATAATAGTCTCAGTGTTCAATAATAATAATTTATTGCATCCAATAGACTATTACAGTAGCGTCTGGCATTGCCAGTTTACAATAGAGTTTCAATTTTACAGTGCATTACATAATTTACATTAAAAGTTATAATATTTGCATTAAATGCTTTATATATAACAGTGTTTCATTCATACATTGTAAATTAAAAATTAAAATTAACTTTTACTACATTTATAAGTATTAATCTATATAATAAAAAGCACGATAATAATTACATAGCTTTTACTTTCACTACACATACTATGTACATAGTGCATACAGAAATTATTGCATTCCACCCAAAAATTCTATACCGAGATTTCACTGGAAATACATGTTTTGGGTCCCCCTGAATCCAAAAAAGCATTTTCAGTAAAAGGTCTGTATGTGCATGTATGTCTGTGTATGTGTGTGTCTGGAGACAGCATCACTCAAAAACAAAAAGGCTGTTAAATACCAAACTTGGTATTTAAGATTGGTATCTTCCAAGGACATGACACGAAGATTTTCAAGAAAATACCCCCCCACCCTCAATTACCCTTTACATGGAACTATTTTCAAAAATTTTTATTTTCTTAGAAATGGCTCTAACGATTTTGATTAAAATATCATACATTAAAGATATTTACCTGACAAATAAAATGTATATCTTGAATTTTCAGGGAATAGCCTCTGAAGACTACTTTATTCTGGATCAATTTTACAGAATTTTGCATAGCTGCTAAACCATAAGAGATGGACAAAAACTTACCACACAAAAAGTGTAGAGCACTTTAAAACATACAATTTATGTTATATACACTTTTTTTGTGGAGTTGATCGTTTTTTAGATATTTGTTGTTTTTAGTTTCAGCTTGGAAAAACATAGTTTTCTCATACAGGAATTTGTCAACTCATGTCCATCAAACAAAGGAACTTCAGTAGCATAGTAACCAGCTTTTGACTATCACTTGAATCTTTGGTACTCCCTTATTTCGCTTCTACCTACAAGGAAGCAAGTAAGAAGATTATTTCTGCTAATTTTTTAAGTATTAAATAAACATGGTTTTTTTATAATTAATAAAATAATTCTAAAAATATACTATGAATCCACAGTTAAAGATCTTTCATTTTTAAATATTTCCCTACATGAATCCCTAGGTTTTAATGAATATATAATTCTTATATCTCTTTTGTAATAATAATAGTCGCTTAAATTGTCTTTATGTTGTATCCTTTAATACAATTCCATAATTTAGATGATATAAAATAATTACGTAATAAGTAATTTTAAATTATATTTATCCAAATAGTGCACCATATAATTCAATAGATAAATGCCCTTACTAATTTTATCAAAATATTACTTAAATGTTTTATCCAAAATAAAGTTTTGCCAATATGTAGACCAAAAAATAATAAAAACC
Source organism: Hymenopus coronatus (assembly GCA_030762935.1). Classification (NCBI taxonomy): domain Eukaryota; kingdom Metazoa; phylum Arthropoda; class Insecta; order Mantodea; family Hymenopodidae; genus Hymenopus; species Hymenopus coronatus. Next base: position 123,487,531 of record CM060894.1, on the reverse strand, counting down.
TAAGACATTAAAGAGTCATACAAAGGCAACAACAAAAAAATGATGATGTCCATATAAATTACTTTTCATTAGCCTTCTGAACTGTCACATGTTTTTACTTGTGTGATATTGGAAGCAGTTTTAATAAGAAGTTATCTAGTGCATCTTGTACACATAGAACAAACACTTTCAACATGCTATAAAGACCTGTAGGTAGAATGGACTGAGAATAGAAGATGTTTGCTCTAGTTATCAAACAATTAGAAAATTAATGCACAATAATTTTTTTACAAAAGAGTTTAAAAGTTAGAAAAAAAAAAATCACAAATTAATTTATACATTTTACCTACTTTCCAGCAGTTACCAACTTGCTCAACACTTTTGCCCATCTTGATGCCAGTTTCTATATTCCCTGTTTGACTGTTCCTTGAAGTCCATTTCCCAGAAGTATAAGCATCTGTGGTTTGCTGATTTCACCTCTGTATCTTTCGCAAAGTGTTGGCCGGTCAGAAATTTCTTCAAGGGACCAAACAGATGAAATTCCATGGTGCGAGGTCTGGAATGTATGATGCATGCTGGATCACCTACCAACTAAATCTGGTGTTTTTCTGACAAACAGCAGCAACATGGGGGCGAGTATTGTCTTTAAGAACATTGATATTGTCAGCATTAATGTTGTGGCATTAGTCGCGAAGAGCACGTTGCAACTTCATCAAAGTTTTAATGTGGGCTGCAGCATTCACAGTGGTCGCATGTTCAGCAAAGTCCAGCAACAAAATACCGTGCAGAACCCAGAACACTATCACAAACCTTTCCCAGAAGTTTGAATCACTTTGAGTTTTTCTTTACTGGGGAACCAGCATGCTTCCACTCCACACTTGCCTGCTTTATTTCGGGCTTGTAGTGGTATGCCCATGATTCGTCACCAGTGACAATCGCCTTCTGCCGTGATTCAAGTTTGTCATCATTCGTTGTCCCTTGCGGTTGTCTGTCAGGTTCTTGGGCACTCTGCGAACACTGAAGTCGCCGTCACGATCGAAGACGGTAATTGACAAATACCGCGCAGGTTGGGGAAGTTAGGGGAAATGCTACGTTGCGACCTTTTCTAAAGAGGGTAAAAGGAGGGAGGGAAGAGCTGTATTCGCAAGCACGTGGCAGTTGGCGCGAACCGAAAATTAACACATTGCTTTGTTAAATGTCACGTCACTATAAAAACTACATATTTTCTTACCTTATTCTTCGTCGCTGGATTCTCCTTCTAAGTCGGAATTCCGAAGATTCACTATGAAGTGTTCCATAACAGCATCCCTGGACATTACTTTCCGAAAATCATCTTCTTGCAGCTTTTCTGCGTGTTGAACGTAGTCATATTACTTTGTTGCAGTAATGCCTTCCACAGCCTCGTGCGTCAGTCTCTCCACGCCTGCAATTTTGAAGGTGTTATTTTTCTCTGCCATATACGCCTTCACTTGTGCCCACACCAATTCCATTGGATTGTATTGGCAGTGGCTAGGTGGTAATCGTACTACTCTGTGTCCAAGTTCCGCAGCAATGGTATCCAATTCAAAACATTTTTGTGACTTATTTAATTTAACAATCTGCAGCAGTTCTTCTCGTGTTTGAGACGGGGCAAATGGAATTTTCCTATTGGATAGGCAAGCCATAATATCGGCTTTCCTTGTATTAGAGCACGGTATCTTTTCCTTCTATATGCTTGTATTTTCCTTTACTATGACCGATCTCGATGCTAAAAATGGCAAGAATTGGTTCAAGAACCAGTTTTTAAACACACCAGCATTCATTTCTGCATGATAGTTAGTTGGAGCCTTAAGAGTTAGAGCGAAAAATTAATTTGCTCTCCGAGATAAAACCCGTGTCGGCTGAACCAGCGTGGCATAAGTTTAGACGACCACCTTTGCCAATAGGAAATTTTAAACCTCTACTCCGTCACTCATCTGCCAGCATACTGATCTGGTATGGTTTTAGTTTACCCAGGATTCATCCAGGTAATAAATGTTGGTGTCACATTGGTTTCTGATGGAGTGCATTGTTCAGAGAAACACGGCTCTCGCGGCTATGAAGTCGCTACGTTCCATTATTAACTTTCTTCCGTCACGGCATTTCCCACAACGGAATCCAATTTTCCTTAAAATACGCAGCATGGAAGATTCACTGCCCTAAAACCCCGTGTCTTATTTCATTTCGATGACAGGCTTCTGCGCTGTAGGAAACTTTCCATTCTCATACATCGAAAAAAATTTCGACGCAACAAATTTTTGTCGAAATCGTCAACCTCAGTCACTGCTTTGTTCCTTTTATACACTTTTCCAGGAGAATTAAATTTAACACGATATCCTGCATAAACAATTCTTTCCACGGTGCGTATACCCACTTGACAGGCTTCAGCTATTTCCTTGCAATAATCGGCAACACTGTTTAGTGAGTTTCGCGGTTTTTCCGTCTTCCCCAGGAAATATTTGCACCCATTATATACCATTTCTCTTGCTTGACTGTGAGGAACGCAACGTTTTTTTTTTTGTTTTTTTTTTTTTTTGCTTCAGCCATCGTTAGATTTATTAACGAACTATTCAGTCTCTTGCTAACACACAAAAGAGTATGTTTATAACTTGTAATTACTTAATTTCACTGTTAAACTTCTGCGTAAGTTTCCACTAGCATGAACTGAAACACGCTACACCTGATTGGCTAGAAAGCACTGACCATGACATCGTTGGATATTTGTCTACTGCGCATCCGTCTTTATTCATGAAGGGTACTTTAACTTTACGAAATTTCAATGTGTCATGAACAATATCGTACAGTGCACCATAGGAAATGTTGTTGCGATAAGGTTCGCTGTTGCCGCCTCAAAGCCTCTGACATTCTGCGAGGTTCTGTTACCGGCCTCCCCTGAGCGTGGCGAATCACTAAGGTTCAGATGGCCCTCTTGGAAGAATGCACACCACCTGGAGACATGTTTACGGACCATACAATCATCCCCAAACACGCCACGCATGTTCCTGTGAATTTCACTCGGTTTATGCCCTTTGGCCCACAAATATTGAACCATACCTCTCTGCTCTTCACACGTGGACGACAGTAGCATGCGCGGCATCGTTGTTGCGTAGTTCATACTTCTCACTAGAGCTACACATGAAACAAAAAATACCCTCTATAGTGAAACCTTAAAGCTATATCTGTGTGAAACTGCAACATTCCAGCTGCAATACCAGGACAGAAAAAATGATTATATAGTACTTTTCGATCCGCTCTCGTGCAATTCTCCTAATGCTACTGTCAATTTTAACTAATAGGAATTGTCAAGTTCTGCAAAATACGTCCCTGTATCAACAATGAGCTCCTCATTTGATCTAAATTTCCCGCAAGCCAGTTCATGTTTGGGAACAAGAAATTCGAGAGAACCAAGTCGGGTGAACATCATAGGAAAGGGATGGCAGCAATTCATAATGCAGTTCTTGCAGATTCAAGGCGACAATTGTAGATGAATGTCAATGAGTGTGTGATCGTTCGCACTCCAAATAAGTGTTGCCATCATCTTTCCGACCATGGGACCGTCTTTACCTTCTTTGGAACAGATTCATTGGAAGCGAGCTTTTTTTTTTCTTCTTTCTTTTTATTGTTGATTGGTTTCAATATATGGTGAAATTGACCGTGAAAACTCGATACAAAAATTCAAAATCTTCTCGGGCTTCTAGCCAGGTAAAAACTTGGCTTGTCTCAGTCATCTTAAATACCAGGCCATAATATCACGCGAACCAATCAGATGTTAGCTTCATCCCAACTCTTATAAATACCAGTCTCCGCAAGCTCAAACCATCAGTTCACCCTGAAGACGAGGAAGATGCACTTCTTTGAAACGTTGGTGTCAAGCCAAGTTTTTACCTGGCTAGAAGCCCGAGAAGATTTTGAATTAACACGTCGCCAGGATAGCTTCAGTTCTTATTTCGATACAAAAAGTCCTTCAGATTTCACTTAATTAGCTCTAGATATAGCTTAGATGTTGATAACTGCACCTGCTTGTTGTCGACTATGAGTAATCGCAGCACCCATCAGGCCAACTGCTTTTCATCTCCAATTTATCGTGTAAAACATGAATTGCCATCCCATCGACATACCTATGTGATTGCACCACAGTGAGCGAGAATCATTTCGTGAACCTCTAAATTCCAATGTAAATAATGGAAATTGTTTAACTTACTTCAGTTTTTAAAATTCGAATTACATCAACTGATATTCGTATCCGTTAAATGAAATAAATGAACAATGACCGTTTTCCGCTGCAGTTTTCGTAGGTTATGTTTGCTAACTATTCTTGTGTGAAGCATGGTACCTCTCTACTTCTATTTCGGCAACTTTCACCACTATTCGGTGCAGCCGTCATGTGAAGAACTAATAGGCGGCATAGGTACAAATTCGCACCCTAAACCAAATAGAAAACAATATTATCTAATAAACACTTTTTGAGTAATTTTTCAAATGAAATGCACTTCGTGAGATTGATTTGTTACAAAGTTATTGGTGTTGAACTGTTCTGCGATTTTTTTTTTTTTTTTTTTGAGCGCATGCCCCTGCACTATTTAATGCGGACGACACATACAAAACACTCTCTCTCTCTCTCTCTCTCTCTCTCTCTCTCTCTCTCTCTCTCTCTCTCTCTCTCACAAACACAAACATATATACAGACCTTTTTTCGAAAAATGCATTTTCAATGAAACATCGCTATCAAATTTTAAGTGGAATGTAATTCCTCTCATATATATATATATATATATATATATATATATATATATATATATATGGTAGAGAGAGTAAAAATTAAACATTTTAAAAAGTATTCTACAAACGACATGGCTATAATAAACCTACAGTCACATCTGTAGTTATGAGTTTAGAAACTTTCTTCAGATTACATTTAGAATAAAAACATTCTTCTCTCCATTCAAAATAGTTGTGTGTTTTATTTATATCTTCATTATAACTATGCAAAAGTTTAATTACTGATTTATTTTCTGTCCAATAGTATGTGCCATTGCAGTTTGGTCTCTACCTGATTACAGAGGCAAACCTATGCAAGAAAAATTGTAATGTTGTGACAAGAGAAAACTGAACCAGGAATTTAATTTGTATCTTTTAAATAATTTTGTTAATGAAAGAGACTGCTCTTTCAAATAAAAGCCAACTGTAGAAACTATATATTTATTTTAACTTTAAATAAAGAAAGATTCCACGGAAAGACAATTTTAACAAAGTCAGAGTGCCTCAACTTAAAATCTCCATGGGTTGATTTATCATACTTAAAGGTGAAGTCCAGAATGACAGAAGGAGTGAGAATTCTGAGCCTGGGACTGTGCTCAGTGCTTTGCTGGCCTTAATATCCATTAATGACCTTCACTCCAAACTTAGAAAGCAGTCAAAAGCAGTGCTTTTACAGATTGTACCAGTGTGTATTATTTATATGGAGAATCACAAAAACAAGTTTCAAAATTCATTTATAAAGGTATCTGAACAACTAAAATAGTACAATAAAAACGTTGAAACAAACTATATTCAGTTCGGAATAAGCATTACCCAGTATCTAGTCATAGCAATTAAACCGAAAGAGAAATTTTAAATGTGAAATTTGTGGGTCTTTTATTAGATGAAAAGTTAAATGAGAAAACAGACTGATTAGGTTAGAATAATATATATATATTAGAAAAATAAGGGGAAACATAAGCAGCGGGCTAAAATATGTGTCATGATAGGAAAAATAAATATAATTTTGGGATGCGATAATCAGCTCTTTTGGAACGAACAGGTCACTCTCGTGCTGGCTATTGTTCACAGTAATCTTATTCAGTGTTCTGGAGGACTATGTCCTGCAGTACATGATATTTCGCAATTGAGAAGCAGTGAGAAGGGAAATATGCATAAATTTATAGGCGGTTGGTTTTTTGGGGATTAAGGAAAATTAAATAAAAATAATCAAATCTAGCTTAAAATCGATTTAAAGTGTTTTTTAAAATATTTCAATATTTTATCTATAACTATAGCAATTCCGTTTTTGAAATAGATTTTTCATTAAAATAACTTCAATATTAGTGGTGGGAAAAGTTGTTCCTTTTGAGAAACAATTTAATCTGTTTCTGTTGTAACCACGAAACAGTTTCGAAATAACAATTTCCTGCAACAGAAATTCCCTAAATGTTTCGCCGCATTGATCAGCTGCAAAACTGTTGCAGAAATATTGTGTACCACCAAATACTATTGAGATAAATATAGTCCATCGATAAAATCACAATGTGCCAAATGCAGCCACTCACTAGGTACATTGAAAAGGAAATTATCAAGTTACGGAAGCTAAGTCCTCTAATAGGTTTTACGTATGATTTTGCAAAGAGGAATGATTAATGATTATGTGGTTTTCTATTAATTCCTTGCGTTATGTATTGTATTCTAATATTGATGACTATTTATTATTGTTGTTATTATTTTATTATCATCAGGGCCGCGCCGTGGCCGACTGGTTAGACCACTTACCTCGGGTTCGATCCCAAAGGACCGTATGTGAGATTTGTGGTGGACAAACCGGCACAAGGGTGGATTTTCTCCGGTTTCCCCCCACCATCATCTGTGTTCCACCTGTGCCACCTGTGCTCCATCTAGGTTTCTTATATCACTGGCGGTGCTGTGGTAATAAAAGCGGTCGTTAAACACTATCATTGTAAATGGATGGTCCATTTATATGAATTACAGGATTCTAAGTTAATCCAATGTGAACCACTATTACAGGTATACTGCATTTTTACTATCACGTGGTTTTGTATGTCATTCTGCTTAAATTGGCCGCCGTCTATACTTTTGTAACTATGTGCACTGTTCTTAAGTCTTTGTCTATTTATGACCTCTCAAAGTAAATAAACATATAAAATCCTCAATCTTCTATTCAATTTACTAATAAGGACCTGCCTTTAAATGGTTTGACATTGCAATTTAGGATTTAGATGCAGAATGCAGAGAAAAGAGCACCCATTTTTATAATACGTCTATTTTGCTTGTCATGAGCTTGTACTATCGTTATCCTAGGCAAAAGAACTAAGGTATCAAAATCCCGAGTGAATTGTTAGGAAAAGAACAACTTTCCTTAAAGGGGGAGAGAGAAAGGTTCCAGGAAGCCGCAAAGAAATACTGGCAGAGTTTTATTATTTATTTACTAGAAATCTTTTAACAAGTAGCCATTAGCACTTTTGCTTACCCTTTGTGGGGTCGCAGTGGTAATTCGCTGTGCTCTTAAAAGCCATTCTGTCCACTAGCAAAATTTCCAGCTAAAATGAAGGATTTTTTCTCAAAGTGGTCCGCTGAAGAGTGAAGAAATGTGTAATGCGATGATGTAATACGATATTCACACGGTCACCTTGATCATCCAAGGCAAACAGGAGTGTTTTAAGCATCAACGCCTGGGACTGTAGAACCACATCGCTTTCGGAGGTCAGCCAGGCCATTTACTGGAGTTCATGATTTTTGGTACTGAACCCACCAGATCACAGCTGAATCTCTTTGCATGCATCACAATTAAGATTTTAGTAGGTATTGTCTATCCCAATAAATGCGTGATGTCAAAAGAGATAACCATATCTGGTGCATAACTTGTGAAAGGAGACAGACAAACAGTTCAACACCCCCACCCGAATAAAGCTGCGAATCTGAACGGTGTCTCTGCTCTTCGAGCTAGCATGAAAGTAAAGCACAAGAAGTGCAAGCCAGGGTAGAATAAAAGAGACAAAAAGTAAAACACAACAGAAAACCAAGGTCAGGAGAACTTAAGACATTTGCATATACACCAGAGTAGTCAAATTCATCAATTACTCAGTGCAAAATCCAAAAATCATTTAACAATAAAGCAAGCCAAATTATTAAGATCAAAATTACTGAATTACTGAATAGCACAGAAATGTGGAGAAAAAATGTGCCTGGTGTAAACAGAGCAGAAGCAGGTAATTTAAGCAGTTGGAAGATCAAAGTGTAACTGAAGGTGAAACCTAAAAGCAAAGCAGAACTCTAACAATAAAGTAAACTATATAAATAATGTTGTAAAATACAATATTTAAATACCAACAATGCAATGAATATAAATATGCACAACACATTATAAAACATTTACACAAAGAAATCTGCATATAAAGGGGATATATTAAGAAGCATAAGGACAAAAATATAACGAATATAAACCTCTTAAAAATGAAAGAAAGTGAAATAACAGTATGTTGCAACACAAGAGCACTACACCATAGTATAGAAAAATGGAGCAGAGGGGGCCCACCTAAAACCCTAAATCTGTTAACCAACATTACATGATCCAAATGGTACCACCAACAGCAAAAGTAAATCGTGCAAACATCTGAACACAAGTATTATTCCCACACACATAGCTACGTGAAAATAAAAATGTGTCATTCGTAATGGGAGCATCATTAGGGAAAAGAACAGACACAAACGAGAGAAACATAACAGAAAAGAAACATGAAGGAGAGACAAAAGGAAGGTGAAAGGAGAGAATATCTAGAAGCATGAACACGAATGAAACTTGTAAGGGAGCTAAAAAAGGACCAGAAGAATAGCTGGTGGAAATGCGAGAAACGAAGAAGTCTCTCGACCAGAACAAACAAACAAACAAACAAAATATGTATCAGCTCCCATACAACGAGACAAACGAGCACAGTGTTTACATTATCCAGGTATATCCTTCAACGGGGAGTCATGTTTGTAACCGGTTTTAAACATTGACAATCTCAAATGCGAAAACTTGGTTCACAATCCGTAAAATACGAAAAGGACCAGAAAACCGAGGAGATAGCTTATTTCTGAACGCCTGAGTAGCGTTACTAAGAGGATGGGTTCACAAAGAGCTAAGTCTACCACACGAAACTTAGCAACTTAGCAGAATTATAACGCCGGGCTCTCTGAGCCTGGTCGCGCTGCAATTTTTGAAACGTCCTTTACCGACTTTGAAGAACCTCAGCACTTTGATTGTCTGGGAATAAATCAAAACCTAACCAAAACTTGAAAGAGAACAAGTCGAGCGAACGAAATACAAGAGTAAAAGGAATATCTTAATGCGCCTCCTGGTTAGCTGTACTGAGTGCAAATTGAAAGGAGGGTAAATTGGAATCCTAGTGTCGATGATTCTGCGAATAAAAAGCAATCAAAATTGACTTTAAATTGCGGTTGACTCGTTCTGCCAAAGGTGGTAGAGGATGATGCGGGAAGGTGGGGATAAATGTAATGCCTCGATCAAACAGAAAGGAATGAAACAGACGGGCTCGAAAATATGAGGCATTGTCTGAGACCAACCTTTGGGGAGTGCCAAACGTCCCGGTAAGTGAAGAGAAGAGGGGAACACAAGAAACAGCCGAAACAGATCTGACGGGATGCAACCAAATAAAATTCGTGAATGCCTCTCTAACAATACCCAAATAAGTATTTCCCTTACGAGAACGCGGTAATGCACCAATAAAATCTATAAATAGGGCTGCATGGGATATGTCGCAACTTTAGAACCCAGAAAATCCAACTTTGAATTTTGAACGGGTTTGGGCTGAAAACAAATGTCACAAGAAAGAACAAAGCGGATGATGTCACAAAATATTGGCGAATTCGAAATTTCGTCTTGTAAACGCCCAAAAACGGTGTAGCATCAAAAAATGCAACGCCATTGGAAGCAAAACGAAAAAGAGAAGATGGAGGAATTTAGTCTAAAGTATCCCTGAACGAAGCAGGGATACTTCCCTTCTGGAACCGTGCCTTGAAGACAACTTTGATAAATAGAATAAAAAATTTCGTCGTTACTATGATGGTCCGATATTGATGAAATACAGATGCAAAATCTTGGTACTTTAGGACTTATGCCAAGAAAACTTATGAATTAGAAATCGACTCCGAGTCGTTGAACATCTTTGACAATGCTTCGGCCACCACATTGCCAAAATTGCGGATATGTTTAACAGTAAATTGAAGAAACTCAGATTTAACTGCCCACCGCACCATTTTCCCCCGAACGGCGGATATGTGATAGCATCCACTTAACTGGCCTGATTATCACATTCTAATTGGAATGGTCGATGCTCCAAAAATGGACGAACGTTATCGCAGGTCAATAAGACCACCAGAGCCTCCAATTCATAAACAGAATAATTTCTCTCCGCCGAGCTCAAGCTACAGGAAAAGTAGGATATAGGCCGACGAGTATTTTCCGGACCTTGTAATAAAACTGCGGCGATCCGGATTGAGAAGCATAGGACTGAACAATAACTGTTGAGAGAAATCGGGCATAGCCAAAACGGAAGGATTCATGACTGCAGATTTCAAAATTTCAAAAGCTGATTATTGACGGGAACCCAAGAAAATTTTATATTTTTAAGGTGCAATTCCTTAAGTAGTGCAGATAGTGTAGCAAAGCGGGGGACAAATTTGAATAAAATGAGTACTCATTCCAAGATACAAGGCCAACTGTTTGATCTTCTTGGGAACCGGGAAGCGACGAAGAGCTAAAGTACGGTCAGGGTCAATGAAATCCCTGATGGAGAAATATGACCCAAAAATGACATTTGAGATACTGCAAATGTGATCTTAGACGGACTGACAGTAATACTATTTTCCCATAAATTTTCAAAAACTTGTCGCAAATGTGTCAAGCAAAAAAATTACCAAAATTGTCAAGGTAGTTAAATACACATTGAAACTTAAATTTGTGTAATAATTTATCCAAATAACGAGAGTACCTGAGCATCCGTGTATAAAACATAAGGGACTCTACAAAATTGGCGCAAATTCTACGTAGAATAAAAAACTGTTAATGGTCTAGAGGCAGGAGTTACAGGAATCTCAGAATATACCTGATTAAGAGCTAAGGCGGTAAATACTTTGGCATACCGAACCGAAACTAATGTGCTGCATAATGATTTTCCGGAAGTGGCATAGCATCTAAAGATTAGTACTGTTTTAATTTACCGTAATCTATAACCAAACGAGAATCCCAGAAAACCATGGGCTAGAATCAGAGATATTCAATGGCTTAAAACCCTGAATCGCAATAATTTATCAATCTTCTCACGTAATATTTGTAGTTTAGGAGGAGAAAAATGGTAAGGTGACGAATTTGTCGGTGTATCATTTGCCAATAGAATCATGTAAGCCAAATCGTGGATAGTCCCCAAGTCATTCCTAATAATGGACGGAAATTCCCGAATTATGAGGGGCATTCAAAGAGTCCTTAGAAAAATATTGAAAAACCAATTATTTTTGATAGATTTTTGTTTTATTTTTCAGCATAATCTCCTTTTAGCTCGCTGCATTTTCCATGAGCTACTTTTTCAAGTTTGGAAATTAAAAAGGTTAGTAGGGGCCGAATGTGGTGAATACGGTGAATGTTGTAGTAATTCGAACCTCAATTCTACAATTTTCGCCACCCAAACTGCGTATGTGCACCCTTGCATTGTCTGGAGAGAAGAGAATTCTTTTCTTTGCAGGTAAGGTGGTTTTTTATTATTATTTCTCCGTTCAAAATGTGCAATAACGATGCATGATACTCTCCATTTATCGTTCTTCCTTTCTGCAAGAAATTAATGTAGAAGATCCCGTGGGCATTCCAAAAAACGAGGTCATCTTCTTGTTTGCAGATGTCACCACCTTTTCCTTCTTCGGAGCTGGTTCGGCATTAAAAGACCCACTATTTGGACTCAACTTTGTCTCTGGAGTACAGTAGTGTATCCAAGTTTTACCCACAATTATGTAAAGACGCAAAAATTCGTCAGGAATGCGATAGAAAAGTGCCAAACCAAATTCTGAATCGATCTCACGATAGTGTTTAATCTCCAATAAGAGCAAACCGGCCCCCACCGTGCCGAGACCTTTGTCAGACCTAATTTTTGGAGCAAAATTGAGAACACTATACCTCCCTCTAATATTTCGCGAAGTTTGATTCGTCGATCACTCAAAATCATAACCTGGATTTTATCAACCATTTAAAAAACGATCTTCATCATTTGTGAATATACGGTCATCTTTAAATTCATGTATCCAATTGTAAATTGTTGCAAACGCAAGAGCAGATGTGCCATAAAGTACTTCCAACTCGGCTTTTATCATTTTTTGGTGTTAATCCTATTAAATAGAAGTGTTTAATCACCATACGAAACTCGTTTTTCTCCATCTTTCAAGAGAAGCACAGTATTTCTGATTTAATCGCATATGGCAACGAAACCTCGTGAGGGAGTAGCTGAAACTTTAACTGGCATCTAGTAAAAGACGTCGACCCTAAGTAAAAACTTTTTCCATACTACGTGACTAATTTCTTAGATTTTCTAAGGACTTATCAACTTATAGTGCTTCCAATAACACCTGTTCTTGCAATGGGGTAAATGCAAAAATGAAAAATCTTATGTATTCCATTCACATGATTTTCCCTACATCTCTGCAACAAATTATTATTAAACAGCTTATGCTTCTATTTACTTCATGCTAATCGAAAAAAAAAAAAAAAAATTAGCAGAAATAATCTTATTACTTGCTTCCTGTAAGTAGAACCGAAATAAGGGAGTGCCATAGGTTAAAGTGATACTCAAAAGCTGGTTGCTATGTGATAGAAGTTCCTTTATTTGTACGGACAGGAGTTGACATTCCTGCATAAGAAAAGCATAAGTTTGTTAAAGCTGAAACTAATAACAAGGAATATCTAAAAAACGACCAGCTCCACGAAAAAAGTGTATATAATAACAATTATGTGATTTAATGAGCTCTACATTTTCTGTTAAGATAGCTTTTGTCTATCTTTTACGGTTTAACAGTTATGCAAAATTCCGTAAAATGCATCCAGAATAAAGTAGTCCTCAGAAAATGCAAGATATACATTTTATTTTTCCGGTTAGATATCTTTAATACACGATATTTTAATCAAAATCGTTTCAACCATTTTGAGAAAATCGAAATTTTCGAGAAAACAATGTTCCATGTAAAGGGTAGTTGGGGTGAGAGGATGTTCTTGAAAATCTTCGTGGCCCATCCTTGGAAGCTACCAAACTTAGATACCAACTTTGGTATTTAACGGTCTTTTCATTTTTTAGCTATGCTGCCCACAGACACACAGACACACACGCACATACGAACCTTTTTCCAAAAAAAATTAGATAGTACGTGTAGAGAAAGTAAAAATGGGAACCCATTAAGTTTATAGTAATTATAGCATGTAAAGAGTTCAACGCGGCAAGCGTGAAAGGAACAACATGGTCACTAAGTGGAAAGCGCAAACTAAAGGTATCAAATTCTAGACGTTCTCGGGCTGAGAACGTCTAGAGGTGTTCGTCGCCAGGAAAGCTTCAGATCGTTTTTCAAAAGGATCAAAGTCCATCAGAAGCTGTGATATAATATAAAAAATGTCAATATTACCTCACAGGTAAATACTGAACGATTTTGAAGTCAAGACTCTACGAAAAGTTTCCCATACTGATGTGTAATATCACCTGACCTAACATAGGTAAAGTGGCTCCTGAAATAATATGACAGCTAACCTTGGGAGACCCCTATGATTTTGAGGTAGCGAATATCAAGAGATCGCATCAACAAAATGAAGGGAGCATCCGGATCAATTAAAAACACCGTAGATCTTGCCACATGATAGAGTAACAAAAGGAAGAAAGAAAATATATCCCTTTAAGAGCTGGTTGCCGAAATTGACGTTGACATTTCCTAACTGGTGAGGAAGACGGGGAGGAACGAGAATTGTTACTGGATCTGCGAAAACGATAAGAAGCAGTATGACCTGGACGATTACAAAATATACACCATCGACGGGGAGCATTTGATTGCACGGTATTACAACCCCGAGGTGTGAGTCCCTGTGATGTAACTGGAGTAGGTGGCGGAGTAGTAGCTACCGCTAAGTTTCTAATGGGTGAATTGGAGTCGAAATAGCAATTTGTTGCACTGAAAAGAAGTTAGAGTGGAAGAAAAGGCACAAGTATCCTCGTAGAAGTGAGAGAACCCGAAATAATAAGCTCACAAAGTTGAGCTTTTGTATCTGGTAATTGAAATATCCAGTGTACAGCTTAATACTCTCAAAAACGGTGATAAAATGTTCTGCAGCCTTTTGCGGAGCGTAAAAATTTGTTGCTAAATATTGCGCTCATAATCTAGAGGAGAAGAAAAAAAATCTAAGACTGAAACGTGGAATTCATGTAAACTGTAATTATTTTACACCACAGCATTAAGCTTAAATAAATAAATAAGTACTTTTACTCTCAGTAACAATAATAACAAGGTATAAAATTTACTGCGATATGGTGCTGAATACACACAGTAGTTTACCAATTTAACATTCAAACGGGCGCGTCTAAAAATTTTACGCGGGCATTCAGTGCGCCATATTGTATTGCCGTTAAATTGATATGTGGATGGTTGCTATATCCAATTTATAGCGCGTTTATACCTTTTTATATTAATAGCCAATTTACTTAATGCACTTTTACGTATTAAATATACAACATTACATTTTATTATCCCTACACCAAATGGTTACATTATAAAAAATCTGATGTGTACCATTCACATGTCTTTTTCCATATCCCTGCAACAAATAATTCTTAAAAAGCATATACTTCTATTTACTTTATGCTAATCAGAAAAAATTAGCAGAAATAGTCTTATTACTCGCTTCCTTGTAAGTAGAAGCGAAATAAGGGACAACCGTAGGTTAAAGTGATAGCCAAAAGCTGCTTGCTATGTCAATGAAGTTCCTTTGTTTACATGTATAGAAGTTGACAAGTTCCTGTATGAGAAAAGTATACGTTTTTAATAGCAGAAACCAAAAATAAGTGATGTCACAAAAACAACGAACTCCACGAAAAAAATGTATATAAAATAAATTGTGTGTTTTAAAGTGCTCTACATTTTTTGTGTAGTAAGTTTTTGTCCATCTCTTATGGTTTAGCAGTCATTCAAAATTTAATAAAATTCATCCAGAATAAACTACTCTTCAGAGGCTATTCCCAGAAAATTCAAGATATGCATTTCATTTGCCAGGTAAATATGTTTAATATCCGAAATTTTAATCAAAATCGTTAGAGCCATTTTTGAGAAAATCAAGATTTTCGAAAAAAGTTCCATGTAAAGGGTTGTTGGGGGTGGGGGGATTTTTCTCAAAATCTTTGTGTAGCATCCCTGGAAGATACTAAACTTAAATACCAAGTTTGGTATTTTACCGACTTTTCGTTTTTGAGTTATCGTGTTCACAGACACACACACACACACACACACACACACACACACACACACACACACACACACACACACACACACACACGGACCTTTTTGTGAAAATGCTTTTTTTGGATATTGGGGACCCTAAAACATATATTTCCGGTGAAATCTCGGTATCGAATTTTTGGTTGAGTGCAATACTTTCTCTATACACTATGTACATGGTGCGTATGGAGAAAGTAAAAATGAATTTTTATCAAATTAAATGTCTTAAGAAACTTACACAATTAATAGCATTAATACCCTTGACCGATCACTCACTTTCACATTCTTTATCCTATTTATCACAGTTTTACTTTCTCTACACATACTATGTACATAGTGTATAGAGAAGTTATTGCACTCCACCCAAAAATTCGATACCGAGATTTCACCTGAAATATACGTTTTGGGGTCCCTTGTATCCAAAAAAAAAAAAGTATTTTCAGAAAAATGCCCGTGTGAGAGAGTGTGTGTGTGTGTGTGTGTGTGTGTGTGTGTGTGTGTGTGTGTGTGTGTGTGTGTCCTTGTGCCTGTGAACACGATAACTCAAAAACGAAAAGTCGGTAAAGCACCAAACTTTGTATTTAAGTTTAGTATCTTCCAGGGATGCGACACGAAGATTTTGAGAAAAATCCCTCCACCACAAACTACCCTTTACATGAAAAATGTTTCGAAAATTTTGATTTTCTCATAAATGGCTCTAACGATTTTGATTAAAGTATCGCATATTAAAGATATTTACCTGACAAATAAAATGAAAACCTTGAATTTTCTTGGAATAGCGTCTTAAGACTACTTTATTCTGGATGAATTTTACGGATTTGTGCTAAACCATATGAGATTGACAAAAACTTATCGTACAAAAAATGTAGAGCTCATTAAAACGCACAATTTATGTTATATACATTTTTTGCGTGGTATTGATCGTTTTTAAGATATTCCTTGTTTTTGTTTCAGCTTTGAAAAACATACTTTTCTCATGCAGGAATTTGTCATCTCCTGTCCATACAAACAAAGGAACTTCAGTCACACAGACACCAGCTTTTGACTATCAGTTTAAGCTATAGGTACTCCATCATTCCGCTTCTACTTACAAAGAAGCAAGTAATAAGACTATTTCTGCTAATCTTTTCTCGGTTAGAATGAAGTAAATAAAAGCATAAACTTTTTAACAATAAGTTGCTGCAGAGATGTAGAGAAAGTCATGTGAATGGAATACATCAGATTTTTACTTTCTCTATAGGCACTATGTACATAGTGTATAGAGTATGTATTGCACTCCACCAAAAAATTCGATACCGAGATTTCACCGGAAATATATGTTTTAGAGTCCCCTTTATCTAAAAAAAGCATTTTCGGAAAAAGGTCCGTGTGTGTGTGTGTGTGTGTGTGTGTGTCCGTGTGTCCGTGTGTCTGTGAACACGATAACTCAAAAACGAAAAGTCGGTAAAATACCAAACTTGGTATTTAAGTTTAGTATCTTCCAGGGATGCGACACGAAGATTTTGATAAAAATCCCCCCACCCCAAACTACCCTTTACATGGAACTTTTTTCGAAAATTTTGATTTTCTAAAAAATGGCTCTAACGATTTTGATTCAAATATCATATATTAAAGATATTTACCTGATAAATAAAATGTATATTTAGAATTTTCTGGGAATAGCCCCTGAAGACTGCTTTATTCTGGATGAATTTTGCATAACTACTAAACCGTAAGAGATGGACAAAAACTCAACAGACAAAAAATGTAGAGCACGTTAAAACACAAACTTTATGTTATATACATTTTTTTCGTGGAGTGGATCGTTTTTGAGATATTCCTTTTTCTTGGTTTCAGCTTTGACAAACTTATACTTTTCTCATACAGGAATTTGTCAAATCCTGTGCATACAAACAAAGGAACATCAGTCACATAGCAACAAACTTTTGATTATCACTTTAACCTATGGTACTCCCTTATTTCGTTTCTACTTACAAGGAAGCAAGTAATATGGCTATTGCTGCTAATGTTTTACTGATTAGCATGAAGTTAATAGAAGTATAAGCTTTTTAAGAATAATTTGTTGCAGGGATATAGAGAAAGTCATGTGAATGATACACATCAGATTTTTACTTTCTCTACACGTACTATGTACATAGTGTATAGAGAAGGTATTGCACTTCACTCAAAAATTCGATACCGAGATTTCAGCGGAAATATATGTTTTAGGGTCTCCTGGACTCCAAAAAAAGCATTTTCACAAAAAGGTCCGTGTGTGCATCCGTATGTCCGTGTGTCTGTGAACACGATAACTCAAAAACGAAAAGTCGGTAAAATACCACAGTTGGTATTTAAGTTTAGTATCTTCCAGGGAATTTGAAAAAAAAAAAATCCCCCCACCCCAAACTATCTTTTACATGGAGCTTTTTTCGAAAATTTTGATTTTCGAAAAAATGACTAACAATTGTATTAACATTTCGTATATTAAAGCTATTTACACGACAAATAAAATGTATATCTTGTATTTTCTGGGAATAGCCTCTGAAGGCTACTTTATTCTGGATGAATTTTGCATAACTACTAAACCGTAAGAGATGGACAAAAACTTACAACACAAAGAATGTAGCGCACCTTAAAACACACAATTTATATCATACACATTTTTTTCGCAGAGTTGGTCGTTTTTGAGGTACTTCTTGGTTTTTGGTTTCAGTTTTAAAAAACCTACTTTTCTCATACAGGAATTTAACAATTCCAGTCCATACAAACAAAGGAATTTCAGTCACATAGCAACCAACTTTTGACTATCACTTTAACCAATAGTGCTTCCTTATTTCGCTCCTATTTACAAGGAAGCAAGTAATAGGACCATTTCTGCTGATTTTTTCTCGATTAGTACAGAGTAAATAGAAGCATAAGCTCTTTAACAATAATTTGTTGCAGAGATATAGAGAAAGTCATGGAATGGAACACATCAGATTTTTGGTATATAGGATACCATAGTAATAGGTTCATGATATCCTAAACGCGTGGAACCGATTTCTCGATTCTTATTTGGTAGAAATTCATGTGGGATTTACTTCTTTTTATGGTGCAAGGTCTGGATACAAGTTATTTTGTTTGCTAGTAGAGACATTGCCAATGGGTAGCTTGCACAGCAATTATCAGTTGTCAGGTTACGGTTTTTACTTTGTCTACACGTACTATGTACATAGTGTATAGAGAAGGTATTGCACTCCACCCAAAAATTCGATACCGAGATTTCACCAGAAATATATGTTTAAGGGTCCTCTGTATCCAAAAAAGGCATTTTCAGAAAAAAATCTGATGTGTACCATTCACATGACTTTCTCTATATCCCTGCAACAAATTTTTTTTAAAAAGCTTATACTTCTTTTTACTTTATCCTAATCAGAAAAAATTAACAGAAATAGTTTAATATTTGCTTCCTGGTAAGTAGGAGCAAAATAAGGAACTAGCATAGGTTAAAGTGATAGTCAAAAGCTGGTTGCTATGTCAATGAAATTCCTTTGTTTATATGGATAGGAGTTGACAAATTCCTGTATGACAAAAGTATACGTTTTTCACAGAAACCAAAAATAAGGAATGTCTTAAAAACGACGAACTCCACGAAAAAACTGTATATAACATAAATGTGTGTTTTAATGTGCTCTACATTTTTTGTGTACTATGTTTTTGTCCATCTCTTACGGTTTAGCAGTTATTCAAAATTCAGTAAAATTCATCCAGAATAAATTACTCTTCAGAAGCTATTCCCAGAAAATTCAAGATATACATTTTATTTGTCAGGTAAATATCTCTAATATACGAAATTTTATTCAAAATCGTTAAAGCCATTTTTGGGAGAATCAAAATTTTCCAAAAAAGTTCCATGTAAAGGGTAGTAGGGGGTGGGGGGATTTTTCTCAAAACCTTCGTGTCACATCCCTGGAAGACATATATTTCCGGTGAAATCTCGGTATCGAACTTTTTGGTGGAGTGCAATACCTTCTCTATACACTATATATAGCACGTATAGAGAAAGTAAAAAGTGCATGGTAGTTTATTGCATTAAATAGGATGAGACAAATAAAAATTTGCCTTCAATAAGATATAAGCTTATAGACTGACATGTATTAGATGTTCAATGTTTAGAAATACTTTAAACATTTGGCAGCAGTAATTTTACTTTCTCTAGCCCCGTATGTACAATGTACATAGGGATAGAGAAGTACTGTATTCCACCCAAAAATTCGATGTGGAGATTTCACCAGAAATACATGTTTTAGGGCCCCCTGAATCCAAAAAAAGCATTTCCAGAAAAAGGTCCGTGTGTGTGTGTGTTCGTGTGTCTGTGAACACGATAACTCAAAATCGAAAAGTAGCTAAAATACCAAACTTGGTATTTAAATTCAGTACCTTCCAGGGATGCGACACGAAGATTTTGAAAAAAAAAATCCCCCACCCCAAACTACCCTTTACATGTAACTTTTTTCGAAGATTTTGATTTTCTTAAAAATGGCTCTAACGATTTTTATTAAAATATCGTATATTAAAGATAATAAAATGTCTATCTTGAATTTTCTGGGAATAGCTTCTCAAGACCTATTTATTCTGGATGAATTTTGCTTAATTTGGCATAACTAGTAAACCGTAAGAGGTAGACAAAAACTTACTTTACAAAAAATTTAGGTCTTGTTAAAATACACAACTTACGTTATATACAGTTTTCTCGTGGAGCTTACCGTTTTCGAGGTATTCATTGTTATTAGTTTCAGTTGTGAAGTACTTACACTTTTCTCAGACGGGAGTGTCCGTTTATCTGTTGTTCTACTCCTGGCCAAGAAAAGAAGCGATTTGTAATGACAATCGCATAACGACAGCTTTTAAAACATTTGACTATCGATTTAGCCTAGTGTATTCCCTTATTTTCTTCCTACTTATAAGGAACTAAGTAATAAGAATATTGTGCTGAATACCTCGATTAACAAGGTGCAGAAAGAAGAATAATCTTATGTTAAGAAGTTTGTAGAACGGCTAGAGAAAGTCATGTGAGTGTAGCACATAAGATTTTTTTTAGTTCATTACAAGACGCTGCAGAAGCATTATGATCGCTGCCAATTTATCAAATTTGAGTCTCTCCTCTCTGGATTGTTTGTCATCAATCCTTATGAACCTAATCAGGAAGAAGAATTTTTATAGCTCATGCAGGCTCTCGAAATTGCCATCTTTATAACACGATTTAATTGCATTGGCATGATTTTCTCTCTTTTGACCAGTCGGAAAAGAAAGCCCAATACAGTATAAATCTCACTTCTTGTTGTGAGTCTCGTGTCTCTTTCTCTGCAGAAGCCATCGACTTTTCTTTCTATTTACATGTTGGTGTAGGGTACAACTTCATGGATCATTTCAACACTGATAGTAATGTTGAAAGCAGTTATTTTATGCTATATGCCCTGAGATTTTCTTTTATGCCCTGATACCCTTTTGACTTTATATATAGTGTTACACGGGAAGTTTTCGTCTGCAGACTACTTTCCATCCATTTAATTTATCTATGGCGTCCTAAAACCTCAATTTGAATGGTGGAATCTCCGGAAGAATAACTGTCAGGATGGTTATCTATTTTTTATTCACCTTTATTTTCCCTGTTTTCAATGCATTCCTCTTTGCCAGAGAAGTCGCGATCAAAAATGTAATTTCCATCACCTTCTTCACCTAGCACTTCTAATAGGTAAAACCTTTTCAAGTACACTTGGTTTCACAATAGTTGCCCTAAAACTAAAATAAATGGTAATTGTAAAAGATATAAAGACGCATTAAAAGTGTGTCATGTAATAACATATGTTAAAATTAAGAAGCAATAATATTAATATCCGGGTAGGAATCTGCATAACATACTTATACATGACCTGGCGCGCTGGTACATTGAACACTAGATATAAACAGTAAAAGCTCCTGAAATTAGCACGCTTGCACCTTTCAAGCTCTACTAGAGCACAGAATAGAGAGTATACAGAAAGGAAACTCCGCTGTAATCCGTGCGCCAAAATTCAGTGCGCATGCGTGAATTCCGCCATACTTGGACCGAGTAAACAGCTATGCTGTTGAAGTTACACACTTCGTAATATACATTTCATTAATGTTATTAGTTGTGTATTTTTGCTACTGGGATTATTTTCTACTCGACGTTTATATTATACACTGTACAAGTTAGAGTATTAGTTGACTCTTGAAGCTTTACTGGTCTTATAATAAGCAATCGTAAGAGAAAAGCTTTAACACAAAAATAATTCAAATACAATTAATATGGCAAAGCAATATGGGATGTCTCCTGTAAAGTTAGTAATGTAGTTTATCATGTGTTTGCAAAGCTTCAGTTTTGGTTTTCTGTTGTTTTCTTTTATATGATAGGACTGATTCATTCTAAGCATATTTACTGTCCATTCTGATTCAAAGAATTAAGCCTTTTTATTATTTTATTAAATAAAGTTGGCAGCCCATTGAATCATTTGGTTATTTACTCCTATCTACATATTTTTCTAACCATTATTTCATGTTACTAGGGTTTGTTTTGTAGATATGGACAAAACAGTCTCAAGAATCTGATGTGTTCCATTCACGTGACATTTTCTAGCTGTTCCACAAACAAAATTTTCTTACAAAAGACTACTCTTTTATCTACATCATGCTAATCAAGATAAAAATTACCAGAGTTTGTTTTAATACTTGCTTCTTTGTAAGTAGAAGAGAAATGAGAATGCAAGGCTAAAGCGTTAGTTAAATGTTTTAAAAGCCGGTGACTATGGTATATAAGCTTAGTGTCTTCCAAGGATGCGATATGAAGATTTTCAAGAAAATCACCACACCGCGAACTACCCTTTACATAGAACATTTTGATTTTCTCTACAATGGCTCTAACGATTTTGATTAAAATACCGTATATTTTATTTTATACAAATAAAATTTATATTTTGAATTTTCTGGGTATAGCCTCTGAAGAGCTCTTTATCTGTTTGGGATTGGCAGAATTTTGCATAACGTTTAAACTGTAAGAGATAGATAAAAACTTACTGCATAAAAATGTAGATCTCGTTAAAACACAGAATTTATGTCTTATGCATTTTTTTACGTTCTCTATAAGAAATGTGCACATAGAGTATAGAGAAGGTATTGTATTGTACCCATAAATTCGATACCGAGTTTTCACCGGAAATACATGTTTTGAGACTCCCTGAATAAAAACTTTTTTTTAGAAAAATGTTCGTGTGTGTCTGTGGGCAGCATAGCTAAAAACGAAAAGACCGTCAAAGCCCAAACTTGTTATTTAAGTTTGGTATCTTCCAAGGATGCGACACGAAGATTTTCAAGAAAATCCCCCCACCCCAAACTACCCTTTACATGGTAAAATTTTTGAAAATTTTGATTTTCTTAAAAATGGCTCTAACGATTTTGTTTAAAATGTCGTATATTACAGATATTTACCTGACAAATAAAATGTATATCTTGAATTTTCTGGTAATAGCCCCTGAAGACTACGTTATTCTTGATGAATTTTATGGAATTGTTCATAACTGCTAAACCGTAAGAAATAGAGAAAAACTTACTACACAGAAAATGTAGCTCACAATAAAATACACAATCTATGTCATATACATTTTTTTCGTGGAGTTGATCATTTTTAAGATATTCCTAGTTTTTCGTTTTAGCTTTGAAAAACTTATAATTTTTTTCTCATACAGGAATTTCTTAACTCCTGTCCATACACACAAAGGAACTTCAGTTACATAGCAACCAGCTTTTGGCTACCATTTTAACCTATGGAACTCCCTCATTTCGCTTCTATTTACAAGGAAGAAAGTAATAAGACTATTTCTGCTGATTAGCATGAAGTAAATAGAAGTATATGCTTTTTAACTACAATTTGTTGCAGAGATGTAGAGAAAGTCATATGAATGGAACACATCAGATTTTTTATGTAGAGATTTCTAAGATATTTCTTATTAGACCTTTCAATTTTAAACTAATTAACTTTTCTCCAACGGGACGATAAAAGCGAACCAAACATCAATTGTTTCACATAACGACCAGCTTTTAAAAGATTTGACCATCACTTTAGCCTAATGTATTCCCTTATTTCCCTTCTACTTACAAGGAAGCAAGTAATAAGATAATTTCTGCTAATGTTTATCTTGATTCGCATGGCGTATATAAAAGAATAATCTTTTATACGAAAATTTTGTCTGTGGTATAGCTAGGGAACGTTATCTGAATGGAGCACATCAGATTTTTATGCAGTAGGTTTTTATCTATCTCTTACGGTTTACTAGTTATACAAAAGTTAAATCTAGAATAAAGAGGTCTTCAGAGGCTCTTCCCGGAAAATTCAAGTTATACATTTTGTTTGTCATAAAAATACTTTAAACATTAGGCATTTTAATCAAAACCATAAGAGATAGATAAAATCTTACTACACAGCGAATGTATATCCACGATTTGCCATGTACATATTTTTTGAAGTTAACCATTTTCGAAATCCCCCCTGTTATTGGCTAAATCTTTTCAAATACATACACCATTCGTGGAAATTACCATTCAGTTGTTTATTTTTTTTTTCTTCTAAGTTCTTGCAAATAGAATGGGATTTCAAAGTATCACATAGCTGCTGACATCGAAAAATGTGACTATTGTTTATACCTATAATGAAATGAGAATTAACAAGGAACAGAAGAATAAGCAGCCGTATAAGTAGTTTGTAAGAGAGCAAGTAGAGAAAGGCATGTGTATGCGACACATGAGATTGTTATTACATATGTTCGTGCTTTTTTATTTTACACGTTTTAAGCTGCTTAAAATGGTTTATAATAAACAGCAAAATACTACTTAAATACTTAAAACTAACAAATATGTATAATGAAATATAATATTATTCATGAAATTGTATTTACCAATGTCAAATGTTTGTAATTGTTACCATTAAAACATGTCGCGATATGACTACTTTGTAAGTTAAAGTGACATAAAATAAATAAATAAATAAATAAATAAATAAACAGCATTCGCTTTGCGTTTACTATGGCGACTAGCGCAGAGTTTGGCTTCAAGCACATCAAAGGAGCCGCCCTCGAGTTTCCTTTCCGTATACTCTCTATTCTGTGAATAGGGCTTGTTGAAGAACTGGAGACAAAGCAGAGGAAACAACATCATTGTTATATGTTTTCGTAAACTTCCACGGCCAATATTAAAATTATCTTGGTCCAGAGTTTCCGGTGTAGACCGCGTCTTAAGGCTAAAATCTGCCGACGTTTCGCCCATCTTATGATAAGGCTTCCTCAGGGCTAACTGCGTCTGGTCCGGCTGGCGTACCTTCTTTTATACTGTGGTTGGGACATGCCAAGCTCTGGACCAAGATAACATCATTGTTGCCACAATAATATCCTCACTATTGCAAAACTCGTAACAATAGCGTACTTTTTTTTTTTTTTTTATTTTAAACAGTACCGGAGTCTGATTTACATTTCCCCCCGTAGGTTTTACTGATTACTGGTTCTTTACAAACATATACACATTGCACAAACATATAACACCCATGCCCAAGGCGGGACTCGAACCCACGTTGCGCGCTAGCGCGCCCGCTCTAGATTCAAATACCAATTGCAAAAGGTGTTAAATTTGATCAGGGTTAAGCACCTGAAAAAATATTTATAGTATTAATAACAATTAGCTTTTGTGCTGCACGTGAAATCTGAAATAGAATTCCTGCAGCATAGTGTCCACACATACATAGCAAAACGATTGCTTCTGCAGAGGAGTGGCCAGCGTTCTGTCGCCTCGACCCAGAGGTAGCGGGTTTGATTCCCAGCTGGGGTAGGACATTTTTCTTTAACTATAATCATTCCCCATCCCCCCACAAAGTCTAAAGTATGAATGTGGGAGTGAAAAAGAGATTCTATAGTCCAGCGTGACAATCAATACCACCATCACGCCGCCAAAATACAGTTTTCTTCAAGCGTAATTATAAAAAATAAACCCAGGATTAATTCTCAATGTTTCGTTTTATTAAATAACTTAAGATTTATTTGTAGGATATTAGTTATCTGCTCTGCGTATACGGTTGAACTACTATTTTATGCAAGACAGGGGCAATGTAAGCTGTTGCTAGTGATTAACGCACTTCAAACAAATACAACGTATTGCCATCTTTACAACTGCAGTAAAATTACTGAGTTTCATGTCACATATGCACAATATGGATTACTTACTATTTCATTCTACGAAACAGCGCACCTTATATTCAACTTAAACGAAAAAAAATGAATTATGAGTTTACTATAGCGGGCCAGGGTAACTTAGTGGTATATTTTAGTTTGTTTATTGGCAATGCTGCAAACAAATGATGTAATATGTGATTATTTGCATTTTGGCGGATAAAAGCTTGTAAGTTTTGAGTTTGGTTGGAAAGAGGATTATTTGTTAGATATTATAAAGCATATTTGTATTCTAATTAGAACTAATATAAGCATTTATCGAAAAGTGTCGCAGGTTCTTCTTTGAATATTGTTTTAATACATGTATAACACATTTACTAATAAATGAGAGCAACGGTTTTCGAGATTTGCTCTCCATAATCATTTGCTTTTGATGTGCGGAAAACCGTAATAAAACTACTTTACCCTCACTTCCTTACGTGATCTGGATTTGGTACGTTTCTGCTATTTGTTACTGGCCTGTTATATAAACCGTTATAAAGTTTTTAAGACTAAGCCACAGTACGTAGTTCAAGGTGGAAGGCTCTAAGCCGCAAAGCTGACAGAGAAATGCTTTTTATCGGCTGTAACCACGGAGCGATGACAAGGCGTAGCCGAGAGATAAAGCTCAGTAATGTAACAGATTTCAAATCTTGTTGAGATTTTCAACACTTTAAAATTCGCATCGCGTTAAGGAAAGTGTAACTGCAATTTGTGATTTTTTAAGTAACTATATATTTACATCTGATGGTTTAAAGCCAGACTCTTTATAAGTTCAGTCTGAACTCTACTTTTCATGTTATAGATTACATATATGAATCCAACAAAATGGAAATGTGTTGCTCTCCTACCAGCAAATAGTTTCAGATGTTAAAGTACAATTTTAGATTGAGGCAGAATTTAAAATGGTGTAGAAGCTGTAGGTGTTCCTTGAACTAAATGAGCATGTATGTAACATTCTACCCATCACATTATAGCTTTGCACACCCATGTAATACTAGAAAATGATTGGTTTTAAGTTGCACACGTCATTGAAAATGAAACATAAATTTTAATCCATAATTGGCATTTTGGTTAGACTGAGAAATGCTTGAGATGTTGCCACAGAGATAGACATGGCAGAAGCTGTTAATGTGCATTTTCAGATACCAACTTCTGCTGTGGTTATGGGAACACAGAAGTAGGTGGTGCAGTTGCAAAATGTAAGGCAATAGAAAAGCACAAAATAGTAAATAGATGTAAAGAAGATATGAAAAACCAAAAGGAAATATACAAGTGAATAACCATCACAAAACAGTAAACAAATAACACAAATATTTAATAATAATAAACATAAAGTAAAAGCACAAAAGATAAACAAATATAAATAATTACTGTAAAGCAGTAAACAAATTGGAATAATCACAGTGAAGCAATAAATAAATATTAATATATTTAAAGCATGAAACAGAGAAAGCGTTGCTAGTGCTACTATGTTGTTCTAAGTCTCAATTTCGTAAATGAATAATCACAATGAAGCAATAAACAAATATAACACAAATAATAATAATAGATGTAAAACTTGAAACAGAGAAAATGTTGCTAGTGCTTCTGTAACTCTTTAAGTCTCAGTTTTATTTAGTACTGGGGCATCCAAAATTCTTGGTCCACAATGGCATAGGCTGTCTTATGTTTAATGCTAACAAGTTTTTGCAATAAATATCTAAAATAGAATAAACAGTGCCAGAATAGTAACCATAAGTAATTTAACATCTTTGATGCATTTAAAAGGCATAATGACATACATTAGCAGACATTTAGGTTTTATTTTTGCAAAGTAGCCTGCCTGATGTTTTGCAGTACATGCCAGTATACATGACCTCTAAGGCAATATTACCATGATTAATTACCTAGAAACCATGCTAAAAATGTATATTGTGCTCTTATTCGTACCCATTTAACATATATGAAGACAGACTGGTAAACCTGCACAAAAAATTAGTTACAGTAAATTTAGGATATTTTCAGAAAAGTGCTATTAAAGTAATATTCAGCAATTCTGTGCAACAACTATTAATTCTAGTGAGTGCTAAATTAAGTACCAACTTCAAAAGAGTGTGTATTATAGATGCACACACTACCAAACCAGTGACAACTCTTGGTCTTTTGGTCAGGGGATGTAATTGATTTAAAAAATATGAAAAGGAATTCTGCATGACAACTACTTATTTTGGTGAGCCCTTAATGAATTACCCCAACTGCAGAAAAATTTATATTATAGATGTAAAACAATGGTATGTTTTCTATTTGGGGAAATGGAAGTGAAATGTGCATAAACTTGATATATAAAATACAAATAAGGAAGGATTGTGTGCAAAAACACAGAAATGAAAAGTAATAATACCAGGAAACAAAAGATCAAACAAACCATAGGCAATGTTAAAGCAGATCAATTATAAACTACAGAATAAATACGGATGAAATTATTGTAAAAGTGTGTTGAGAATATGTGACATTTTGTAGAAAATGATATTGCAAATTACATCATATAAAGGGTAGTTTAAGGTGAAGGAATAGCCTTGAAAATCTTTGTAAAAATAGCATCTTTGGAAGATACTAAACTTAAATTCCAAATAAAATTAGTTGTTTGTTAATAACGCTTTCAATTGCCAGGATCAAATCAGCACTGTTGGTGAATCGGAATTTCATCCCACAGGAGTTGTTTTGGATGTCAGTAACTCTACGATAAGGATTTACTTTTAAGTACACTTAAAAGGTGTCAGTCTGTGCTGGATTTGAATCCACGACCTTAAGATCAGAAAGCCAACAACTAACCAATGAACCACCCACACCGATCTTCGGTATATATGATTTTGTTTTTGAGGTTTACTGCTCACACAGACACACGCATGGAGGATGGCATCCACGTAATGCACCCTAAAGATGGTACTTCATTTAGCTCTTGCCACAATTAATAGAGACACCATGCAGAATTACCTAATATTCAACCTAGTCATGGTACCCCTGCAAAATACAAAAGAATTATTCTGTTATCTGTATGCCAAAAATCTGTTATATTATTCGCATTTACATAATTTATTTCATACTAATATAAATATGCGCCAGCATAGAAGCATACACAAATATTCCATCAGGGGAGATAGTAACATTGTAATTAATGCTATGGAGTCATCTAAATATGGCATTTATGATACCTACTAATAGAATGGTTCATATATTAAATTGTCAATACATTGTATGAGCCATAATATCTTATAAATATCAAATAATGCATCTACCTAAATTTAACTTATTTGTATACATATTTGTAAGTAATTATTTCTAATTTTTATCTAATATTTGCATACAGTATTAAACATTCTTCACTGTCTATGGTTGAAAGCTGAAACAGTATGCTGTTGTTTTCTGTAGATGTGTTTCCGCAAGCTGCGGAGGAACAGCAGGATGTAACCAAGAGGTCTGCAAGGCTAAACCCCAATGATCCCTGACAGTTTTCTTATCACAATATTTTATTATAAATTCTACGGAACTATAGCTTTAGAAGAAATGTCCTTAATTTGATGCTTCTATTATTTATGTGAAATGAGCTGATTTTTCTTAATTGTATAAAAGAAAGCTGTATAGTTATCATTATGACAAGCAAAATAGTTTACTTATTGATGTACAATTGAATAACTAAATGTCATAATATGTCTAGTAATCTCCTGAGCTGTGTTACTATGCATGTCTGAACTATGTTCCCACTACGCACTTTGTATAGTTATTTGTAGATCACTGGCAAAATGTACATATTGGACTGTCACTCATTGTGATCTTTAATTACATAAATAGATAAATAAGTACTCATTTTAATGCATTAGGTGAATGATTATGAAAATGCATGGTGTGCAGTCTGACCTAATGGCAATGGACTGAGAAATATATGGTTACTGCACATCTTAACTTATATTAGGTAAAGTTGGTGTTTGTGTGTGATGTTCAACATCTAACAACTCTACTCAGTAGGGATCTCAAGAATAAAAACCAAAACAATTTAATTAATAATCAGGTGAGAAATTATTAATATAACTGGGCATGATATCTTCTTGTCAAAATAGATATTTGGGTAGAACTCTCCTAAATTAAATTTCCCTCTAGTATTTCTATTGTTCCTTTCTTAGTGTCTTCCTTTCACTTCTTAAATAAGGAGTAAGTCAAAGAAGTACTAAAAGTAGCTTTACTTATCTTTATGAAAGGAGATGCTTAAACTGTCATCCATACATGTTTGGCACCTCTTTAGGAAACTATCCATCATTCGCCAGTTCACATTGAGAAATGCTAGCAATTTCCTGGCAGATATTTTGTTCTAATTCTTCCACAATGTATGGGTTTGTCTGGTACTCTATTATGTTTTAAGTTACCCCAGAGATAGAAATCACAGGGGGTTAGGTCAGGGAACCGAGGTGCCACAAATCTCCACTAAAATTCTGTCGTGAAACAGTTTGAATTGTTTTCATTGAAAGATTGGCATTTTGAGTGTTGCAAAGTCTTGTTGAATAAAGGCAAAGTGACACTCCCTGTCTGTTAATTCTCTAAAAAGGCAGGGCAAAATTGTATTCATGTATGAAGGGGCATCAACTGTTGACTCAAAAAAAAAAAAAAAAAAAAAAAAAAAACTCTTTCTCTGCTAACGGCGCCACATGCACAAATTTTTTTGTCATGAAGGGGTACTTCATGAACAAGATTAGGTTTATCAGAGCTCCAATAACAATATTTTGTGTACACACATATCCATGCAGGCGAAACCAAGCCTTGTCTGTGAAAAATATTAAATATGCATCTGAATTAAAACATTAATGGGAATGCACAGTGAAGTAACTAATCAAATAGGAGTAAAAACATAGATTACACTCAAACAGTGAGCCCAAGTTATTAAAATTAGTGCAGAATTCAATTGGATTAAAAGTTTGAGAAAATATATTAATTTTAAAAAACAAAAATGTCATAAGTTTTGACATAGCACAAACAAATAGACTCATCTCAAGATTCATCTATATGGAAGAGACCTCCACAGGCTGCTACCATGAGTTCAATGGTGAATTTCCGTTGAAAATGGTGGCAACAGCCACCGAAACATGTCCAAAGTAAGTTACTTTATTTCAAGAGTGAAGTTTGAGTGTAATCTATGTTTTTACTCCTATTTAAATATGTGTCTATTTCATTATTGTATACACTATTGAGAGTCCACTCACAAAATGTGCGCCGAATTGCAGGATCACCTGGTTGGTTGAAGAGCATATTCCACAGTTATTTTATGTGGTTTTAATTCAGCAATTTAGTACCTCTTCACACAGAGCCATAAGAAACGCCTACCTGTCATGAAAGATGCCTAAGTGGTTTTTAGGGGAATTCTCCAAACAATGTCTGATGTCTAATGCTTTTTTGGTAAAAACTGTACACCATCTTTTAGATTTCTTAACCTGAATACTTCGTGTGGCCTGAAATTTATTGTAAAGGTCATAGATTGTGTGGCTTGGAACTTTTACACTTGGAAATCTTTCTGCAAACTGTACTTTCACTTGGCGAGCTGACTGATTTGAGCGATTTTTGGAAACTTTACATAGTTGTATTTTGGAAACTGTTAAAGATAAAAAATTGAAGTTTGGTATTTTTCTTAGTTTTAATACCTACTTTAAGGGTATAAAATTACATCAAAATCGGAAATGGTGAGGTAAAATTCTTATTTAAAGTGTGTTGATTTGGCATGGAATGACCCAGCCTTAACACACTTTTCACCTATGTATTTGAATGCCAATATTTCTGCATAATAACAGCATGTAGATTTGAATGTTTTTCTTTTTCCTCAAGTTCATATTCCAACTTTTTATTTTTTAAGCACTTAACACCCTTTTAATGAACTGGGGTTAGCAGAGACTGTTGTATAGTTAGTTGCTTCTCATAACATTGGTTATTTTATGGTTGCAACATTGCTATTTAAAACAGCTGATTATGCAACTTTCGGTAAAAGTTTATTTTGACTACAGAACAGATTTCAGACTTTTTATTCCGATTTTCATTGGTTTTTCATAAAATGTAGAAATAGTTTTTGAAAACTCTAATTTTACCCCTTATTTTGATCCTGTGCATATACACACATTAAACCTAACCTAACTTGCCGAAATCTTGAAACCAGGGAACCCTGTCATTGGTGGGGGAATTTTCTTGAAAATCTTTGTGTCGCATCCTTGGAAGATACCAAACTTAAATACCAAGTTTGGTATTGAATGCTCTTTTCGTTTTTGAGCTAAGCTGTACACATGCACGCATGCACCTTTTTCCAAAAATGCTTTTTTTGGATTCAGGGGGACCCAAAACAATTATTTTCGGTGAAACCTCGGTATCAAACTTTTGGGTGCAATATAATACTTTCTCTATACACTATGTACATAGTATGTGTAGAGAAAGTAATGACACGCGTAATATATTACAATTTATATAAAATAATTATGAACTTCAATATAGAAACAAATTACTGCAAACTTGCCCATCACAATATCAGGTTGCTATTTTTCTTTTCTGGAGTTGACAGCAGTGCATGTTATGGTTTTCAGGAATTTTGCTCTTCTCTCGAAGTTTCATTCCCTTGCTGATAACAGTTCAAGTGCTTAGTTGAAGAACTGCTGCTCCTGTTCAAAGAATTCCTGGTCCATATAATGATTAAATTCCAATATCAGGTTAATGAGTGTCACACTTCGATGCAAAGAATTTTCACTTCGCAAGTCAACATTCATTGCCCTTTTTGAGACGTCATACTTCAAATTGTGTATAAACAATTTGAATGTAAATTTATACAGAGTGGTCCAAAAAATGTTTACACTGTTTAATGGTCCATAACTTGCAAACTAATTGACAGAAATGTCTCATTTTTTGTGAAAGTATAGCTTAAAGTCCAACTTACAGATATCACAATAGGTGTTGGAAATGGTCACCATTAAATCTATACTCAGATGATGCCGTCGAACTGCAGCACAAACTACTGACTACAACGTGTTCAGTTGGATATCAGCACATGAATGTAGGACACATTCTCATAGATTATTCAATGTGCGTGGCTTTTGTCCATAAACGACATAGTTAAAAATCCAGAGGCGTTAAGTCTGGGGAACGTGGTGGATACTCTATAGCAGCTCTTCGGCCTATCCATCGTGCAGGTAGATTTTCCTTAAGGTACTCCCTGACACGATTATGATAGTGGGATGGTGCATCATCTTGTTGGAAGTAAAACCTTTTGCTGGACTTGTTGCTGTTACAGGTCGTCCAGATCATTTTTTCTGTACATCCGTAACATAGCCGTCAACTTCAAACTTGTCTCGAATGCGCGCAATTGTTAAATGTGTCGGTGGCTCTATTTGATACTCATTTCGCCACTGGTGTTGAACCTCACTAATGTTTTTGTACCTAATGTACCACTTCAAAATTGACTTCCTTTCATCAAATGTAAGCCTTGTGCCAGTCATGTTTGCTCTTGTGATTGTCATCAGACACCGCTTGTGTGGCGATTGCGGAAACTACAAACTATTATACTACCAAAAATGAGATGTTTCCGCCCCATTAGTTTGCAAGTTATGGACTGTTAAACAGTGTATACATTTTTAACACCAACAACGCTGTCAAAAATAATCACAAATGTAACTAAATAATATTTAACTTGCAAAGAACATCTCAACAGACATGGTTTGGGGATTTTCTTGAAAATCTGGCAATAGAGACTCTTCCGCTTTGTGACAGACCACCCGACATGTTGCCTTGTTCAGCAAGTAATGATAACGATAATTTCACAATTTGGCATTCAATAGGTTTCATCAGCAAATCATTAAAAATCTATATTTTATTATTCTTGTATGCTGTAAAAATTAAGTCGCTTAATTCTGTTCTTAACACTAATTTTAAGAGAATTTTCAGTTACAATTTATCTTATATTTAAAGGTAGTTTATTATATAATTTCACTCCAAGATAAAGACGAGTGCTAAGAGATTCCTGTAACCAAAACTAGGAGGTACTATGCTATTTCTACCCCTTGTATCATTGCTATGTATGTCAGAGAAAAGTAACTCATCTCTCTTTTGAAGATGAACAAAATTCAAGCATGCAAATACTTACAAAGATGTCACAGTTAAAATTAAAAATTCTTTAAAAAAATAGATCCACAATGTCTGTGAGAATCACAATTTTTTTTATTACTCTCAGTCTTCTTCTGAAGGAAAAATACTTGGTTGGCTTCCCCACTACTACCCCACTGCAAAGTACCACAGTTTAAATGTCAATGAAATAAATTATAATGGTCAATAAAGTGCTAATAGAAACGTATATCCTAAGTCTTCCTAAGATAAATAAAACATTAGACAACTTTTTGCATATTTCCATTATGTGGAATTTCCAGAAAAGCTTGTTGTCCAACCATATTCAGAGAAGTTGAACTTTTGCTCTCTACTTTGTTTATCTTTTAAACTAAATAACATAGTTTGTGTCTTTCTTTATTGATGTGTAAGCCATTTGTGCCAAACCAATTACCAAAAATGTAAATGGAGTTTTATTTATGGACACATTTTAACTGCTGTGGTTCCCAGCATCCCACTCTATACTGGGCATGAAAGACTACTTAATTTTGCTCAGAGGCCTCTTTTATCAGGCTTGAGGTTCTCTTACATGCTGTAAACCAACATTTTGTCTGTTTTCTTTGCAAATGTATCTTCTTAACTGCTACTCCAAGTGCAAAGTTTCAAGGGCAAACTATATCAAGGTAAGATAGGTAGAATCAGACTGAAAAATTCTATGCCATAGCTGGAATTTGAACCACGAATCTCCTGATCTCTAGCCGGTTGCTCTGCCACTGAGCAACTATAATAGTGGGCTATACTATAAATCCTGGGATTTAAAGTGCTTACAGCATTGTAAGACGCTATTGGGGTTGCCATCTCATAATAATTTGAGAACATCTTGTGGTTTACTAGGAAACATGCAAGTCAGTTGAGAAATTCAATGCTATGCCAGCATGTTGCCATGGTAGCTCAGTGGCAGAGCAACCGACTAGAGATTGGGAGATCCATGGTTCAAATCCTGGCTATGGCACTGAATTTTTCACCTGACTCTACCTATCCAACTCCTGTCCTACACACGGTTAGTGTGAAAAACAATTAAATCCTAAATCAAGGTAACTTGCCTCAAAGGAGATTGATAGGCAGATAGGCAACTGTCACACCACAGAGTGAGGATGTTGATGCTAATGAATAAGCAGGTATTCTCTCTTCTAGGTAACTTTTGCTACCATGCCACTAGAAATAATCAAGAGTGTTAAAACACTGGAACAAAGACTGGAGGAGTACATGGACATATTTGGAGACAAACCACTAAGAGCATCAGCTGTGTTGGAGCAGCTGCATTATTTTGTAGAATTATTTATTGAAGGAGCAGGGTGGCAAGCATTTTGGAAAATTCCAAGAAGAAAATGTCAAGAGCTTAAAATAGGCTATCCTGTTACTGTCTTTGTTTTGGTAGGTATTTATTTAGTAAAAGTGTAAAAAAATCTGACGTATACCATTCACATGACTTTCTCTACCTGTTATCAAAAGATATCATTCATACAAAAGCTTACTGTTTTGTCTACATCTAACGAATTGATAGACACTAGTAAAAATTGTTTTATTTACTTCCTTGTAAATAGAAGGGAAATAAGGCAATACACTAGGCTAAATCGATAGTCAAATCTTTTAAAAGCTTTCACTATGCGATACAATTTAAATTTGGTTCTCTTTTCATGGACAGAAGTAAAACAAAAGAGAAATGACATGAATGGCAATTTTCCATCTGAGAAACATATAAGTAATTTAAAATATTTCTAAAAGTTTCCATGTAGTTTCCATAGGGGTGAAGGATTTTCTTTGTGTCACATCTTTGAAAGATGCTGAACTTAAATACCAAGTTTCATGTTTAACAGACTTTTCGTTCACACACCTACACACTGACCATTTTCCACAAATGCTTTTTATTTTTTATTCAGGGACTGCTAAATACATTTCTGGTGAAATCTAGGCATCAAATTTTTGGGTGCAACACAATACCTTCTCTACCTACCCTATGTTCTGATAAAATTAAGAATCATTATGACAGAAACAAATTGAGTCATTGGCGCCTCAAACATGATTCAAAATCTAATAATTGAATGTATTTCAGCTTACATATATGCAAATGCAGAAAGAGCTAAATGAAACCAATTTTTTTTCCATGCGAGTTGATGATAACTGATATATCTAAACACTGTCAGTGTTTTAGTGTTATGAGGCTTGTAACTTCAAGTGAAAGGCTTTTATAACATGAGTCCCATTTGTACTGCAGAAACACTGTTTGCTCTATTAGAAAATAACTTGCATTTTCAGTTATTGTAATAAACTAATTAACAGACCAGAGTTGTGATGATGCAAGTGTGATGTCCGGTCACTTATGGCTTACAGATGAAAGTGGAAGACCAGGTTCCTCAGCTATTTTCATTCTTTAATACATTTTAATTTAGTTTTGTCACATGGTTTTAAAAATATTTCCAATTACCAAATATTTTTTGTAAGCATAAGTGGCATTCCATCTTTTGCAATTCAGGTAAACATACTATTCTCAAATCATAGCTGAAAGGTGAATTCCTAGAGCTGTGGAAACAAGATGAACTTCAAACTCTAAAGTTGACACAATAATATTAGAAAATCGGAAGGGTTTGAAAGAAGTGTATGAAGAGGGCATTAAACTTGTTCAGTTTTGCAAAAGCCTAGTGATATTGAATAGCTGTTGGGCCGAAGACAGACATGAAGAATTCACATTTGTAAGTGCTGGCCATCAAATTGTCATAGATTTTGCTGTGTGTAGTTGGTAGCTATTAAGTCCAGGGACAAATTTTGAAGTGATGAACTTTATTAGTAGTAGTGCTCATTTTCCAGTAGTAGTAAAGTCAAAGTGCAGAATTGTTAAAATGAATCCACAATCAAAGAAATGGGAGTTTGGTTAGAAAATTAGTAGATGGAATCATGATTATGCTAAAATTTTTTTCTCAATGACAAGTGTGTGTCTTTGTGTGATTGATTGGTTTATTATATTAGATAACTTTGAAGCAGTAATATTTCTATTAGAATTTGTATTGAAATGGGCTGATAATGGTATGCTTATATTTAGAGGAATAATACTTTAATGTATAATGGGTGGTTTGCCAAAGAATGCAGGATCATGATGAGGGAATTCAGAGGAGAGAATATGCACATTGAAGGATAGAGAATAATTTGGCGAAGTACAGCTTATGGCACAAAAAGCTATTAGACAACAAGAAAGGTGAATGGGGAAGAAAAAAGGCCTTAGAACTAGTAAAAAATTGAATCTGGAAGAGGACGACAGCTGAAGTTATAAGAAGTTTGGTAATGTTGCTGAATGAGGGTCTGTTCGTTGTATAATATCTTTGCGTCAGAAAATTGCTGAAAAGTGCAATGTGGAGCATATAGAGTTGGTATTCAGAAAAGGAGGAAAGGCAGTAAACTGTAGAGTAGTGGGGAAACGCTGAAAAATTCAATGAACAGTGTGGGAAAGCAAAGTACTGTTTTTATTTAATAGTAGCTTGTGTATTAAATTTCTCCATTTAACCCAAAATATTAGTTAATCAAATATATTAAGGGTGCCGCAATTGCCATCTGACGGTGGCAGGGAGATCTTCATGTTTAGATGAAATCAACTTTAGCTACCACTGAGTGGTCGATAGAATTTTTAAATTTTTATCTAATTTGACGTTTACAATAAGGGTTTAGTTTTTTAGGTTTTTACTTTATCTCTATCGCTTTTAATGGAGTGGGTGTTCATGGGTTTTAATGATTATTAATGTTTTTTTATTCATACAATCCGTTGAGCACATTTTAGGTATTTTACATTCTTTTTGCTCTGTTTTTAAATATTTTAGATTCATGTTTGTCTTTTAGCCACCAGTTTTTATCTACTGGTTTTAAGTGACATTTGCTTTTATATTGTTCTTTTACCTTTGGTGTTTTTATTTAACCTTGTTTTTTGAGGGCGCTAATGACCTCAGTAGTTGAATGCCCTTAAACACCAACCATCATCATCAACTTTAGCTAGCCTACAGATATAGAGAGAGAGAGAGAGAGATTAGATTGGAAATGCCCTTTCCTTATGCATTGTGGTTGGTGAAGCAATTTTTGCGCAGCCGCCATAGTTAGCCACTACACTTTTGAGATGAGCACGCCTTATGTGGGTTAAACGTGCACACAAAAATAAATTTTTGTGGTGTTAAAGGTTCAATTAAGTCGTAAATTTAGCCTGTAAGTTTTAAACCATTATAATGGTCAGTGGTGTTTGGTTGTAGTTTCTCGAAAAGCAAAAACAAAAAAACAAGGAGAAGGAAATGTTTCTATACACAGGTTATTGTACTTATTTGAGTGGTTTTTTGGTGGTACACTTAGTGAAATACGTTCTACATTATCAACAGAACAATTCTATAATGTTTGTTAATTTGGAATGATAGGGAAGTAATTGCTTCTTTAGTTTAAAATAAAAAAAATAAATAAAAAAATAAAACATTAATTGCTGAAAGCTCTGCTGAAGTATTGAGAAATTCACTCCCTTCTGACATATGTTCTTTGTTAAATATGGCAGGTCACATAACTCAGAGTCAAGGTGACATTTATGAATCTATGTTGAGATCTTTTGCATTTATGTTGCATTGTTTTTCACCTAAAGCATATGAATTTGTAAGTAACAAATTCAATAATGAATTGCCAACTACCAGAACCATACATTCATGGTACATGAAAACTGAACCAGGTGTAGAATACTTCAATGCAATCAAAAATAAATGTAAAGATAAGGGTAATACCCCAATTGTGTGCCTTACTATTGATGACATGTGTCTCAACAAACATGTAGAGTATTCAGGAAATAGAATAATAAGTTATGCAGAAATGCAATAGTAAATATCGCACAATTCCTCGACCAAAATTCTTGATTGATATCACACATTCTACTAAAGCTTAAAACCAATGCTGTAATATATGTAACAGCAGATTGCTACATTAACAGTAGTTTTAGTAGACCAAGAAATTAGAACAACATTAAGTTATGACTTTGCTGCAATGTTTACAGCAATAATACAAATTTATCAATAATAACTTCTGACAGGCCAAAAAAAGTGATTGTATTAAATATTCCTTCAACTAGAGATCTCTCTCCTTCCATTGTCCTTTGTTCTTTCAAAAACTTGGAAAACCAATTAATTTGACAGATTTTGTTTATGTTGTATATGTTAGTGTGTAGTGCCACAAGACTTGCTTCAGCATTTCTGCCCCATGAGCTAGCCCATGTACCACATAACCTCAGATACCAACTTCTGCATTAGGTGGATTAACCTAAAACAGTACACTATCCAGGTCCTGTCACTTCTCAGTCATTTTCAGCTTCCAAGAAGGTTTTATTGATTAAGGTGCTTGTCAATTTTAAAGAATTGGGACAGCAAAAATATGCTTATACATAAATAAGTATGTTTTTATTTCTTTGTTTTAAACGATAGGAGCATGGAAACAATAGTTAATACTTGAAAACACTTAGTAAGTATATATAAATATTTCTGTGTTATCTTGTGTCATTGACTCCATAACCTGGTGCATTTCCTTAACATTGAGTGGGGAAGAAAAATAGAGCACTAATATGGCCATCTAGTGGCAAATAACTAGGTATGTTATATTTCTTTATTTTAAACGAAGGAAGCAAGGAAATGATGCATAAAAACATACTAAAATTTCACTGTTATCTAACGTTATTGACTCCATAACGTGGTGCATTCTCTCAACATTGAATGGGGAAGAAAAATACAGCAGTACCCCTATCATTTAGTGACAAACATGCTACTACTGCCATCTAGCAGCTATTAACCGGTTGCATTCCCTTGGCACTATCTGCTCATTTCTCCAGCGCTTTTTTAATTTCTAAAGTTGGTATGGATTAACAATGTTGTGCAGTAAACACACCCTCAATCAGCAACATTACCAGAAAGTTTACAAAAGGTAGAGCAAATAAGGAAGGACACCTATAGTTGTCACTGACTTGAATGAGACCAGTTAGATTATGATTCAGGACATTAGAAAACACATTTGACGCTATGGTCCATTGGAAGTGGAAGGAGGGGGAGTAGGTGTATTGAGTGTAAAGAAAGGAGTAGACACAGAACTGGTCTGCTAGTTACTTATTAGAGGTGAATGGGACATCTCGTATGTTGAGGCTGTTACAGAATAAAACCATTTGTGGTCTTTAAGTTGCTAGTGGATTTCTTTGATATTTCAAAGGAAAAGCCAACTGTGGCAGATCACTTATTTTTTTGAACAGATTAGAAAACAACTACTTGATGAAGGCCTTGTTGTTGAAGAGTATAAAACTCCTATGCCAAACGAAGCCACTGATGATGATATGAAAGTGATTTTGGAGATGGACCAGCAATACAGCTAGAAAATGAGCCAACTTCAGAAGGTGCCCCAGCATTGTGATCAGTTAAAAAACAAAGAACTTTGAAAAGATGCTGAAACAACATGGCAGAAACAGCAAGGTGCTACAAGAAAGAATAACTAACAAAGTACCATGATCAGTTCATTGCAATAGGAAAAAAAACATGGAATTATATACATGACTGAATGCTACAAATCTGGGCAATGATTCAAATTGATCCAAACAACACCTTAACCTTCAAAGCTTCCAAATCATATCTGCAGTGGTTCAAGAAGCAGAGTTGCTGGAGATGCTGTTGATATTCCAAAGAAAACTGATGAGTTTCTTACGGAAGTAAGATGTTTCATTGAGGAGTATAATTTTATACCAGAGCAGATAATTAATGTAGATCAGTCAAGCTATGCTAAAGAATTACTTTAAGGGAGCGAAAATTATTTATATTATTGTGAGTTCAGTTTGTAGGAGCACATACCACATGCTCACAAAATATATAAAAAGAGAAAATGTATATAATATTATTAGCTTCTAGAAAGCAAGGTAAAATAATTGTGAATATTTAAGGGTAAAAATATGCATAAATGCAAGTTGTTGTATCTTAGGTAATTAAGGCAAGGTGAGCTAGCGGAATTCCAGGTAACAGTTCACCAACCACCACCTGCTAATGAGCCCAGGGTTTAGGCTAAAGAATGTAAGATAGAAAAGAACAGACATATAAAGAAGTGAGACAGAATAGTGACTTGTCTTTCAAGTAGAACAGGGAATTGGAAAAACAGACAAAGCAAACATAAAGTTAAAATGAGAGGAAACATTGGGTATTTCCAAACGCATTGTGTGCACGCTATGATGTCAGAACTTGGCACAATTTATTCTCATAACTTGTGAGGTGATGCTTTAAGAGATACTGTTACTGTTATGGCGCGAAAGCTGGCATCACCCAGGATCAATATTTAGGGCAACACAGATCTCTTATGGTTACTCTCTATAACTATCTCACTTGAGCTTGTGTTCACGTCACATTGAGTGGTGGGGCAGTGATGTGCAGGTGATTAGATTAGGCTCCTGATCAATAATGTAAGCGGTGGGATGGTATTTATTTATAACTCATTTTGTAAGGAAACAAACTAGCTGCCCGTTTAAATTCATGATACAATAAATTCAAGTCGTAAGGAAATATGCAGTGTTTTTAATATTAGCCTCACCCACAAACCCCTGATATAAGATTAATTAGGGAGTGGAATCTTCATTAACGCCAAAGCTGAGGACACCGCTGGAACGAGACACCGATCCCACGACAAGTTGCAGTTAACAATGCCATGATAATGTCTATTATAATGGTATAATGGATGATACCCTTCAGCTACACAGTGTGTTATTGTCTCGAAACCCAGTGGGAAATTTCCAGCAAGCATTGCACTTAATGTGAAAGCAAATCAGCAAATATGACAAAAAGGGA
The DNA here is from genome assembly GCA_030762935.1 of Hymenopus coronatus. Taxonomy (NCBI): domain Eukaryota; kingdom Metazoa; phylum Arthropoda; class Insecta; order Mantodea; family Hymenopodidae; genus Hymenopus; species Hymenopus coronatus. The sequence continues at coordinate 123,446,067 of CM060894.1, read as the reverse complement.
TTGAAATTGTTCCTGGAACAGGTGTTATGAGGTTGAATTCTTCTTTTGGTTGATTCTTGGATGGTAACTAAAGATGATGCTTTATGCAATGCGGCTGCTCTAGAAGATGAATTTCACAAGAAAACATACTGAATAAGTACAACCAGTGGATATTTTCTTTTTTCATCCATTCCAAACTGAGGCACGATTCATCACAATTAGTGTTTTAAGTTGTCGTTAGGGTACGTCATCTGAAAATAATTTGAGATCACCTTGTGGTTTACTGGGAAACATGTGAGTCTGTGTCAGCATGTAGAGCATGGCAGTTAGAGCAACCAGCTAGAAACTGGGAGATCTAAGGTTCAAATCCTGGCTATAACATTGACATTTTCAGTCTATCTATCCAGCTTTATGGAAAAAAAAAAAGAAAAAAAGTAATACTAAATATATGTTTTTAAGTCGTCAATTCTTAGTTTCACTTTATTCCATACTTGCTCTGCTGATTATGTGCTCATATCTACCATTATTACAATTTATCTTATCTATTTTGTTTAAATTAATCAACTCCCTACCCACACTCTTGAACTTTTAAATAAACGTGGGCAATAGTTCCTTTTTCCAATGATTTCCTATTTCAGTATTTAAACAAATGCTTTTCTATCAAGCTCTTACCAATTCTTCCAAATTCAACTAAGGCTACTTCATTTTGAGCTGCTTTAGGTAGTGCCAATATGAGTTTACAGAATGCTCTGTGAATCTTGTTAATATCTTCACAGGTTTTTTTCTGCATATCAAATTTCCACTTGTTTGTGTAAAATGCTTTAATTTAAATATTTCTTACTCTAGGTGAAAGGTGTTAATTTTAGGAGCCTAACAGCTACTGTGGAAATACTAGGTGTGCAAGATTCCATTCAACTTAATGATGTAGAAGAGGCACAACTGATAAACCTATTTCCCTCAAAACAGCAACAGTATTCAAGTGTTGATGCTATTGGAACTGCAGATATTCTCGACAAACTAAGGTACATATAGCTTTCAAAGTGTGCACAGGTCAAGAGATTAGTAAGTCTGCCTTTAAATGTTTCAACAGATATGTGCTGATTATTAGAAACTTAGGCCTTTCTATTGTTAAAATATGCATTTTCAGCAAGTGGCAATAGAAATAGTGAGTGTTATGATAAAAATGGCAATATAAGGGAGCATACACTTTGAGTTTTAATCATTTTAATTAAGTTTAAACTCAAACATATAAATAAAAGTTATTCAAGTGTAAATTCACATTCAGAGTTTAACTAATCAACGTAATTTAAACTCCAATTGTTGACTAGAAAATACATTGTTGCATATGCTTGTTATTGCTGCTGCTTTATTTTTGTTGCAGTACTGGTTTACCATTGTTGCATTGGATTTATGTCTAAACAATCAACTGGTGTTATGTCAAGTTCATTGAGTATTGAAAGTTTCTGGAACTTAATTAGCAGATGAAGTTTTCATGAGAATACTTAAAAATGTCCTGCAGCATTTGCAAATTGCAAACCCAGCCACAAGGAAAAAAAAAGAAAACTGCACTAAGCATGTTTGACATGGATTGATGGTGCAATATGGAAAAGATGGTAGAAAATCAGATAATCTCATAATCAAAATAAATTAACATGTAAACATTTTACTATTAGAAGTAACTGTTATGTTGATCCTCGTAAATTCTTCCTTATTTATTTATTCATCCTGGGGGTTTAATGACTTTTATGTAGCCCAGGGCACCTATTCCACATGGAAAAAAATATTCCCTTTGTCACACCGATTTGGTATTTTCAAGAGCCTCAGCTATTTTTGGAAATTTAATCCTCGTGAAAGCTCTGGCGATAATACTGTCCATGAACCATAGAAATGGCTTCTTATATGATCAATTTGTAAACTTAATCATGTCCAACACCCATATGAAATCCTGGTTCACTTAAAGTGTGTATGTATTGCTGAGATGAAAGGGCTCCTCCCCTGGTGTCCTTGATTTCACTCAAAAATGTTCTGGCAAATACCTAACACCCTCTCTTTCAAATTTGTACATATTCTTGTAATTATGGTAATTTCCATTGCAATACGCTTCTAATATGCAATTTATCCATAAATTCAACCATTTTGTCTTTACGCTTGTGAGTGTTAATGCAAGGTTGAGTCTGCTACTGACCAAGCTCAGTTCAAGAGAAGTATAAACTCGTCATCAAAGTACATGCTCTCTATTATTCATACTATTTTCTCAGTACATGCTCCTTCTCAACTATATACTCCAGAGTTAGGTTTGTACTTTCAACCAAATTTATTTTCAACTTTTATTCATTTGATTCAAGGTATAAACTTCAAATTTATTGAGCAAGAACACATACTTTTATTCCTACCACTTATTTATATGTTTATATAATTTGAGCATTTGTTCTATTAGTGGTTAGAGAAAGCAGATATTTTTGATAAATTTATTTCCTTCCATTATTAGTGAGGAAGATATAACATTTTATATTATTCAATCATGAACATTAATCTCAAATCAATCCAAATCAAAACTAACACAAAATACTACTACATCTGAGTTTCCTAAATTTGATTTTCCAGTTCCATTGATAAAATAAATTGGCATAATTTTCATGTTCATAATTTACAGTTAATTCAATATTTTTCTTATTGCACAAATGATGGATATACTTAGTCATGTTGTTAAGCACACTCATGCATACTTTTACCCCTTCAATGCAACGTGACAGATAAGCAGCCATGGACCTGTATTTCAGGTAGGCCATCGGAATACATTCAATTAGAAATATTCAGTGTATTTTGTAAACATGTCCATAGCTCAGTTTTGAATTGAATGGGAGAAAAATGCTTCATGAAGGTAAACTACATTGTGATGTTGAAAATGAGTCGGAATAGTAACACCTCACTTATATTCAACATCACATTGATTAAAACTTCACTTGTCTCAAACTTCTGAGTTATTTAATTTTAATGTAAACTACATTGTTTAATATGTTCTAAAATGCTGAAGATACCATCAAGGAACAATAGCAGCAGGTGTTTCAGGAATAGCCATTCCAAACAATATAGCATTTGCTGTTTGTCAAGTAACTCTGAAAATTCAATGAACAAAAGAAGACTTTCTACACAGTACTGCCATAAGTTCTGTCAGTTCTTTTAGTGCATATCCTACTAAATAAATCTATTATTGTACTTATATTCTGAAAGAGCACTAAAATGCTACAAAATAAACATACTCATGCGAAATGCGGCAACACAGCAGCGAACACATTTGAGGCCATTCATCAATAACTGCACAAATGGTGTCCAGTAGAGCTTTCTTGACAGCTGATGTGATTGATTTTTTTTAGCATTTCAATATTGCAGTGCCTCTTTTGATATGCTATTGCCCCAAGCTTCTGCCACAGAGAATAATCCAATGGATTGAGGTCCGGCCAATCAGCAGCAGCAATAAACCCTGGGACATTGGTTACTAGCCACCGCTGCGTGATTTTTGCTTTGTGTTTTTGCTCTCCCCATATGTCATTAACAAAGCCTGGGACAAACCTGACTTATTTCCTTTAATTCTTCAGTTAGCAAATGCCTTTAACTTTTATATGCACTAACATGTGTATCATCCTTCAAAATATGTGACATTGTTGTGAAGGGATATTCATTGCACAAGTAAAAATTGTTTACACATTGTTTACTCATTTTATAACCAATGTGTAATTATGCTTCCCTGTGTACCACTTTTGATTCTTTTGATCAATAAAAATTGTTTGTTTACGCAAAGGATTGCATCGAATGTTGTCCTAGCATGAACAGCATTCACAACTTATTTCGTGTGTACACACCTAGGACAGTCAGAACTGACATGATCAACAGTTGCACCCGTTTCTTTAAACTGTGCTATTGTCTGAAACACAAATGGTTCATTGATGCCAGGTTTCAGCGCTCGCTTTCCACAATGCTGATTACTGGCACAGTGCAAGCTGGTTCCTCACACAATAGTAAAGGTGACCTTGTGGACAACAATATACAGTGTTGCCACGTTTCTTCATTCATAATTTCCATACTACAGTGCATTTAAATTTTACTATAGAACTTGTGGCAGTACTGTGTATAATAGCAACAGACATGGTCACTATAGAATATCACTCATTGATATTTTGCATGGTAGCTATAAATTTGCTGAATTGATAATGGAAAAGAGAGAGCCCTTTTCAAATGAGGAATTTAGCAGAGGAGATTTGCACCAGTATGATAACTTCATTTAAAGCTTAGCGTAGGAAGAATCTCAATAGTTTCCAGAAAAGAAGAAATGAGCTCTGACATAGACCAGTTAACCTCTATGATAAAAGATCTTAGGTTACTCATTAACCAGTAAGTGCATTGATGTTAAGCATACTGCACAATTAAATGTATTTATTTGAGAAGTAGGCCTGTATTAAATGTAATTGAGGAATTCCTGGATCGTGTAGCCATCACGTCAGTTGCAAATATTTTCTTGCATTGCACAATGTTACTTGTAAATATGTGCTCTCGTGGAAGAAACAAGTATTGATAAAAATGGATGCAACACCTGTTATGGGTCACATCTACCGTTTAATGGGGAAATTTGACAATTTGTTTAATTAAATACGAATATCAGGAAATTCTATAAAAATGGCCACTGATTTTATATAGAGATATGCAAAATCAGCAACTTTAAAAAATGTAATGTCAGTAGTAGTCAAAGCTATTAAATTCATTAAGGCCATTCACTGTGGCATTAACAGTTTCAAGAATATTTACAGGGACTATGTTGTGATTACGATTTAACTTACTACTTCAAACTTCATGGTTGCTAAGCTGGAAGTTTAGTATAGTTTTCATGCAGAAGTAGAATATCCAACAATGAGTGAATTATGGATCTTGCCTTCTCAACAGATTTGTGTGATCATATACATGAGTTAAATACTGTGCTAAAAGGGAAAAATCACATCATAAATATGGCTGTTGCCATTTGTTCATTTACAGGTAAACTCAAGCTATGGTTGAATCAATTACAAAAACCAGAATTACATAATTTTCTATGTCTATATTAAGCCAAGAGTTATGCTCTTACGAAATATCAGCATGTTCTGGAAATTCTTTTGTTGGAGTTTCAAAACAGATTTCATGACCTGAATAATATGAATGTTAATATTTAAAAATCCATTTGCAATCAAAATAGATGAAACTTCTCTAAAATGCCAGCTGGAGCTTGTTGATGTGCACAGCAGTGATAAACTAGGGATGGAATTTTGGGAACTAGGGGATAAAAATGAGTTTTGATAAAATGAGTCACCTATTTATTACTTTCTCTACATTTACTATGTAAGTAGTGTGTAGAGAAGTTATTGTATTGCACCCAAAAATTTGATACTGAGATTTCACTGGAAATACATGTTTTGGGTCCCCCTAAATCCAAAAAAAGCATTTTTGGAAAAAGGTCTGTGTGTGTGTGTGTGTCTGTCTGTGGACAGCATAGCTCAAAAACGAAAAGACTGTTAAATACCAAACTTTGTATTTAAGTTTGTTATCTTCCAAGGATGTGACACAAAGATTTTCAAGAAAATCCCCCCACCCCCAACTACCCTTTATATGGAACTTTTTTCAAAAATGTTGATTTTCTCAAAAATGGCTCTTAACGATTTTGATTAAAATATTGTATATTAAAGATTTTGCCTAACAAATAATATGTATTTCTTGAATTTTCTGGCAATAGCCTCTGAAGACTACTTTATTCTGGATGAATTTTACAAAATTTTGCATAACTGCTAAACCATAAGAAATGGACAAAAACTTACCACACAAAAAATGTAGAGCACATTAAAACACACAATTTATGTTATATAAATTTTTTTCAAGGAGTTGATCGTTTTTGAGATATTCCTTGTTTTTTGTTTCAGCTTTGAAAAACTTGTACTTTTCTCATACAGGAATTTGTCAACCTCCATACAAACAAAGGAACTTCAGTCACCTAGTAACTAGCTTTTGACTTCACTTTAACCTATGATACTCCCATATTTCGCTTCTACTTACAAGGAAGCAAGTAATAAGACTATTTCTGCTAATTTTTTCTCGATTAGCATGAAGTAAATAGAAGAATAAGCTTATTGACAATAATTTGTTACACAGAAGTAGAGAAATTCTTGTGAATGGAACACATCAGATTTTTTTTAAATGCACTTCCCATTTGTTTGGAAAGACCAGTTTCAAGGTACCTCTACCCTATCTTTAATTCCGCCGTTGACTGATGCTATAACAGTTGGTTGTGTCCAGCTCAATGCTGTGCTGCCCTCTGCCCTTCTTATCAGTAGGATGACGTCATCCATGGCGGTAAGTTTAAAATTCATGAGTATCTTCTTCTTTTATTTTTTTGGCTGATGAAGGTGTTCTCCCAAGTTTGCAGATCCAAAAGTCTCTGCATATTATAATGGAATCGTTCAATATTTTGCTCCCTTATCTCACAACATTGTCTTAACCATATTTATAGTTGTTGATAACAATGACTCCCAGCACATGGGTTTTTCTGCCTAAGCTGCTTTATAAGGTGCCTCCATAGCCTTCATGTTAGATTGTGCAAAAGAGGGGTTTTTTTTTTTCTCCCCTTGATAACAGATCTGATAGTCTGCTCTGAAATTGAGTTTTCAATTGTCATGGTGTCAAAGGAAAGGTGTCAGCAAATAATTGAAATGTTGCATCAAATCAACATTGCAACATTGAGTTGGTTTCCTCTTCATCTTCAATATATGTGAAACTGTACTATAAAAAGCACAAGCATATTTCACGTGCATGCAGTGTTTTGTGGCTTTCTTGTACAATGTCCTCTGTTAGATGCTTAGCATTTGAAGTAGTGATTTCTGACAGTGGAGTTATTTACAGCTTGCACTCATTTCTGCCTTTTACAGCATAGCCCTTAAATTAACTATATATCCCTTTTCTGGTTTAATTCAGCTGAATCTGGTGCAAACTACTACTAAGAAGTTCTCTCCAAAATTCAAGTGCATCTTGCACTAAAAGTTGATATTAATATGTATAGTGTTGATTTAAAATTCCCGCCAGTCTTAACATGCCTGTATATTCAATGCTGTGGGAGACGTATTGCTGTCTGGCAACATTGATCCAACTGGCTTCAGCACACCGATGTGAAAATCAAGAGTTGCAGAGATTAGCAACAATGCTATCATACACTGCCTAGTGTGTTATATGTGGTGCTAGTAAACTTGAATGCAACTTTTTTGTTAGTCATGGAGAAAAATAAACATTCTTATGATGCAAGCTATAAATTAAAAGTAATAGCATATGCAGAAGAACATGGGCACAGAGCAGCATTTTAGCTCACCACCAACAGAAAAAACTATTTGTGATTGGTGGGGTAGTAAAGAAGAACTGAAAAAAATTTGATGTGTTCCATTCACATGACTTTCTCTACATCTCTGCAACAAATTGTAGTTAAAAAGCTTATGCCTCTATTTACTTCATGCTAATTAGCAGAAATAGTCTTATTACTTGCTTCCTTGTAAGTAGAAACGAAATGAGGGAGTTCAATAGATTAAAATGATAGCCAAAAGCTGGTTGCTATGTAACTGAAGTTCCTTTGCTTGTATGGACAAGAGTTAAGAAATTCTTGTATGAGAAAAGTATAAGTTTTTCAAAGCTAAAACGAAAAACCAGGAATATCTTAAAAATGATCAACTCCACGAAAAAAATGCATATGACATAACTAGTGTGTTTTATTGTGAGCTACATTTTCTGTGCAGTAAGTTTTTTCCCCATCTCTTATGGTTCAGCAGTTATGCACAATTCCGTAAAATTCATCCAGAATAAAGTAGTCTTCAGGGGTTATTCCCAGAAAATTCAAGATATACATTTTATTTGTCAGGTAAATATCTTTAATATATGATATTTTAATCAAAAATGTTTTCCATGTAAAGGATAGTTTTGGGTGGGGGATTTTCTTGAAAACCTTTTGTGTCGCATCCTTGGAAATTACCAAACTTAAATACCATTTGGGCTTTAACGGCCTTTTCGTTTCTGAGCTATGCTGCCCACAGACACAGACAGACACCCACACACGGACATTTTTCTAAAAATGCTTTTTTTGGATTCAGGTAGTCTCAGAACATGTATTTCCGGTGAAATCTCGGTATCAAATTTTTGGGTGCAATGCAATACCTTCTCTATACACTATGTACATAGTTTGTATAGAGAAAGTAAAAAAATGAGGAAGACCAAATGTGCAAATAGAAGATTGAATGCAACATGGCTAAAACTAGAAGACGACTCATTGATTCTAGGACACTGTGAAAATGGAGTTGGAGAATTAATGCAAAAACAATTCAGATACATGCTCATAAGCTACCACTGCAGTATAAGTTAACAAACTTTAATGGTGGAGTAGGTTGACGCTAAGATTTATTAAACATTATGGGCCTAGCATGCAAACCAAAACCAAAATATAAGAGTATAAAGAGAGTATATATTTATACAAGAGTATAAAGAGAAAACATTATCTTTGCATTATTTTGTTCAACAACGGAGAAAACCAGAGTGGAACTAAGTAGATAGCAAATATGGATAAAATCCCCTCGACATTTGATGTGCAAATAACAGAATCGTTGCCACGGAAGATGCTAAGTGAAGTACTGAATGGTTTGAAATAAACCCACAAGGTTCTATTCTGGGTCCCTTATTATTATTATTATTATTATTATTATTATTATTATTATTATTATTATTGTGTATAAATGATCTATCTACCTGCAATAATAAACAACAATGCCTATCCAGTTCTTTTTGCGGATGACAAAAGTATTATAATTAAAGAACACAATGTCAGTCAACTCACAGATTCATCTAATAAAATCTTCAACACACTAAATATTTGGTTTGAAAATAAAAAAATTCACATAAACTTTGAAAAAACTAACTACATTAATTTTTGCACAAAGCATAAAAACATGCCAGACCTAAGGATAGAATATGAAAATAACCAATCAGCATTGCAGAAGCCTGTAATACAAAATTCCTGTCTTATAATTGATCATAACATGAATTCGAAACACCATATTGATTATGTCTTACCCAAATTGAGCTCTGCATGCTTTGCAATCCAATCTTTAATTCAGCTTATAAGTAAGAGCATACTAAAAACAGCTTATTATGCATATTTTCATTCATTGATGACCTATGGAATATTTTGGGGAAATTCAGTAAATGCCAAAAAAGTATTCATTATGCAAAGAAAGGTAATAATAATGACAGGAGAAAGATGATCAACTCACTGCAAACCACTTTTCAAAATGTTTGGAATTTTACCATTAGCCTGTGAATATATATATATAGAGTAGCCATGTTGTCATTTGTAATAAATAACTCAGAAAAGTTTACAAAAAAAATACAGATATTCATAACAAAGAGATCAGACATAGGCAGGACTTGCATAGACCAACAAATAATTTGCAATTATTCCAAAAAGGGGTTTACTACAAAGGAATAGTTTTATTTCATTCACTTCCCTCTTCTATAAAGGAATTGCAAATGAACAAAAACAAGTTTAGATCAGAATTAAAAACCTTCTATACAGAGGAGGATTTCATTCAATCTAAAAAACACTGGTATAATGTAACATTGTAAATATAGTAAACATGAATATTTTAAGGATGCAAATGTATTAGTAGGCTTTTGGAAACAGACATGTAATTGAAAATTATGCAAAACTGGCACCTCTGAAAATTCATTGTTCGAGTTATTATTTGTTGAATAAATGTAGTTCTTGACATGATCTACATCCTAGAGCAGCGTTTCCCAACCTTTTGAAGTTCACGGCACCCTTGGGAATAACATTAAACACCAGGGGCACCCTTCCTTGAATTAAAAGAAAATTAAGCTTAATATGTTAATTTATTGAAATATTATATAATAATAACGTACACCATAACATAATACAGTAAACTTTACTACAATCACTGAGTAAAAATACATCAATAAATTTTGTTTGATTAATGATTAATGTGAAACTTGTGATTGATGCTTAGAGCACAGATATGTGATGTCAGGTCTTACAGTTGACAGTGAAACACGCAAATCATCCTCAAGGTTATTCAGTCTATTTCTTGCTTTGCATTTTATTGTCACCATAGCAGAGAAGGCTTGCTCGCATAGATAGGATGTTGAAAAGGGCATAAGTGCGTTAATTGCTTTCTTCATTAGGTTAGGGTACTCCTCTCTCCGTTGAAGCTAAAAACTAGCCACCGACGCCTCACTCTTGGTGAACTTAACTTTGAGTGTGGAATCAGCGCAAAGATCAATAAATTCATCTCGTTCGCAAGCAGTGAAATCTATTTCCTCTGCACTATCTACGAAATCAAATGGTGAGACAACCCAGTCAAGATTCGTAGTGGAAATAGTTGGAAAGTACGCATCTATTGCATCTTGCAATCTTGATAAGTGATCACAAATGCGGTCTTTCAGTTTACCCAGATCTTTATCTCCTGCCACATTAAGAAGAGATGGAAAGTTCGACAAATCACCTTTTTTAACTGCAGACTTCCAAGAACTAAGTTTTCTTTTAAAACCTTTCATTTTATTGGTTGAGGAGATTATTGTTTCATGTCGACCCTGCATCGAAACATTCAGTTCATTCAGCTTATGAAAAACATCTGCCAGATACGACAGTTCAAAACACCAAGAATCATTTAGTAAGAGCTCATGAAATGTGTCTTGATTTTCATCCTTAAAAAAAGTTTTTAGCTGTTCTTTAAGTTCGAGAAACCGGTTCAATACACGACCCCACGATAACCACCTTACTTCTGTGTGAAGTAACAAAGAGGTATGAGCTGCATCCGTTGCGCGACATAACTGTTCAAAAATTCTGCACTTTAAAGGTCGAGACTTCATATAGTTCACCATTTTCACAACTTGGTTAAATACTTCAGCAAAATCTTCATTACACGCTTTCACAACTAATGCCTCTCTATGCAGAAAACAGTGAGTTATAATAATGGATGGATTTTCATTGAGAGCTCTGGCAGTAAAACCTTTAATTTTCCCAGACATAGATGGTGCACCATCTGTACATATACCACAACAGTCTTTCCATGAAAGATCATGGTCATTGAGATAGGAATTAATAGAAACGAAAATATCATGGCCTGTGGTTGTAGTCTCCAGCGGTCTACAGAACCGAAACTGTTCACTAATATCTTTTTCATCAATATATCTGATAAAACCAAGGAGTTGCGGTTTGTCACCAATATCGAGACTCTCACTTACTTGCAAAGCAAATGTTCTATTAGTTTTTATTTTCTCCTTGACTTGTTCGTTGATATTGCATGACATTTCAGATATCCTGCGGCTGATTGTGTTGTTGGACAGAGGAACTTTCGAAATTTGATTAGCTGCTCCTTCGCCAAGTATTGTTGAAACTATAACTTGACATGCAGGACCAATGATTTCCTCTCCAAGAGTATGAGGTTTCTTTTTTTTAGCTATCAGTTCTGCTACTTTAAATGAGGCTTCAAGAGCAGTATCACCTATGGTCATTCTCTTTACCATTTGCACAGCTGTTTTCTTCTCCCCTTCTAATATATGTGAAAAATACATTACACTTTTCTGTGACACACTAGGATGCTTTGTTGTAAGATGCCGCTTCAGTTTGCTAGGTACCATGGCCTCGTTGCTAAGTGTTTCGCCACAAACTAAACACACAGGGATAGGGTTTTCCTCGTTGTTATTCCACTTAAATCCATACGCTAAGTAACTGTCCTGGTATGTTCTTTTCTTTCGTTTGTCTTCTTTATGTGGTGAATTCGACGGTCCGGGAGAAACTGTAAGATTTGTCTTCTTAAAGCAAGCAGTAGGAGCCGACTGTTCACTTTCACTGTCCTGGCGTTTACGTTTAACAATGAACTTATCCATTGCTAAACATTGTGAATCAATGCGAGGAAGACAACTGAAAGCGCCAAGTGGCGTACACTTTTATATATTCATCTGTCGAAGTCTCGGGAATGTTCGTGAGGAAGCGGGCAGTCTCGGGAATGTTCGGCAGGGTGTAGCTGTAATGCCATCTGTGGGATACTACTATAACTGAATTATTGAAATGAATCAACCACTATCATCATCTGCCGTGCATGAGAGTAATTGATTTGACTTATTTTATTTCAAGACCTTACAAGACTTAAGGCTTCAGTAGAAGGTTAGGTTTGTTTTTTTTTTTTTTTTTTTTTTTTTTTTTATCTCAATATCTCGCGGCACCCCTTAGCTAATCACACGGCACCCTAGGGTGCCGGGGCACACCGGTTGGGAACCGTTGTCCTAGAGTTTGGGCTTTAAGTCTAATCTCATGATAGGATCTACAGATTGCAATGTTATGTATGTATGTGTAAAACCAGTGGATATCAAAAAATGTATTACAGTGTTGTCCTTTCATGTTGTGCCAACAGCACTTAACTTATTCCAATGATCATTTTCAAGTGCAAAACAACACCAAAACCTTCTGAGATACTGCCAGGTGTTACTGTTCATGCATATAACAAGGGTTGGATGGACAAGACTGGTATTAAATTGTGGATTAATAGAGCTTGGAAGGTACTTTATTGAAGAACGTTCACTTCTTGTGCTAGATCACTTTGTAATAATCTTTTGAAAGATTCTGTTAAAGAGAAATTGAGGCAGGGAAATACAAATGTTGCTGATATTTCAGGAGGACTTGCTTTACAGTAGCAATCTCTTGATGTTTCGACAAATAAACTCTTTAAAATGCATATGAGAGAGTAATGGAACTGAATAGATAATTGATGTAACGTATCACAAATTCATGCCAAGTAGTGTTTTAAAATGACCTAAAATCAAACGTGTATCAGTGCATAAGACAACCATAACCTAGAGCAAGTGATGGCATTATTGTTAAAGAAGTATAGCATTGCTCAATGGCAGTGAAGACCATTTTGTATGTGAAGATGAGGACAACAATGACAAAGGGAGAAGGAAAATAAGAAGAAAATTCAAATCACTATTTTCTGAGATTTTAAAGGTCATTTTGGTTTTATAAACTAATAATAAATTACTTATTTAGTTTCACTTTGCAATCTAGTTAATGATAAATGTTAAAAATGTTTTCTTCAGAAGACTTGATTAAAAATTAAGATGCATCTTATAGTATGTAAAATATGATGTATATAAATCTGACAGTTAAACAAATAAAATCTAGCATTCAACAATATAATGTAACTTTCCTGCTTTCTTAATTGTAAATACATCTCACAACTAAATAAATGACAAACCTTTTCTCATTGTTGACTATCGGTAAATATATTGAGTTTCACTGTCATTGGCACAGGGTGATATTGAATGCACTACATAATCTCTATTATTGAAAAAAGAAATAGTTCTAGTTACCTAAGATTCACAAGTTCAGGGTAAAGAAAACAAAGTTATAGTTGGAAAACTAATCTAAAGGAATGTCAAATTCAGGCTCTCAATCAGAAGCATTGAAATGATGGTTCTAGTTACCTAAGATTCACAAGTTCAGGGTAAAGAAAACGAAGTTATAGTTGGAAAACTAATCTAAAGGAATGTCAAATTCAGGCTCTCAATCAGAAGCATTCAAATGATGGTTCTAGTTACCTAAGATTCACAAGTTCAGGGTAAAGAAAACAAAGTTATAGATGGAAAACTAATCTAAAGGAATGTCAAATTCAGGCTCTCAATCAGAAGCATTGAAATGATGGTTCTAGTTACCTAAGATTCACAAGTTCAGGGTAAAGAAAACAAAGTTATAGATGGAAGACTAATCTAAAGGAATGTCAAATTCAGGCTCTCAATCAGAAACATTCAAATGATGGTTCTAGTTACCTAAGATTCACAAGTTCAGGGTAAAGAAAACAAAGTTATAGTTGGAAAACTAATCTAAAGGAATGTCAAATTCAGGCTCTCAATCAGAAACATTCAAATGATGGTTCTAGTTACCTAAGATTCACAAGTTCAGGGTAAAGAAAACAAAGTTATAGTTGGAAAACTAATCTAAAGGAATGTCAAATTCAGGCTCTCAATCAGAAACATTCAAATGATGGTTACCTTAACTTTTTGAAGTTTCAAAAACTTTATTAGACATTAAAATATTGAGATGTTTCATTTTTATATCATGTTTTCTTCGGCACTATCTTTAGTTTCATTATTAAGGGTATTATTAGCATATCTTTTATATTGGCCAAGGACCTTTTGTAGAGAAATTCTGGACATATGCAGTTTAATAAGTCCATTGCATCTAGAATGAGTTAAAAGGTCCCCAAATAATTGAACAGTTTAATTTCTTTTTGCAGGTTTTTTCATAACCACATTTGGCTTCCTTGGGATGAAGAAAATGGAGATTTGGAATGGACCACTAATGTTCTTTTGCCTAGAATGCAGCTGTAAGTATTTAGATATGTTAAGGAGAAGGAAGCCGGTATTTAAAAAAAGCAAAAAATTGTTATTTTGGAAGAAGTATATATTTTATTGAAAATTCAGTCCCTGATGTATATAGAATTTATTCCTGCAGGAAAGCCATTAATTTTTTCACTACTCAACACGGGAAAAGTTACACCTTTCATTGTATTTTCTCCCACTACGTTTTTAACTTCATTATTATGTACTAAAAATATGTTTATTATAGAATGATTAGAAAATTACTTCGATTATAATTGCTATTGGCTTTGTAAATTTTCAAAAAATATTCCTATACTCATTTTTTTTCTCTAGCATGCATGTACAATGTACATAATAGGTAGAGAAGGTGTTGTATTCCCTCCAACAATTTGATACCAAGATTTCAATGGAAATACATGAATCAATAAAAGGCATTTTTAGAAAAGGTTAGGAGTATGCATGTGTGCATAACTCAAAAACAAAATACCAAACTTGGCATTTAAGTTTAGTATCTCCTAAGGATGCAGCCAAAGATTTTCAAGAAATCCTCCCACCCAAACTTCCCATTACATTAAAAATATTAAAAAAAAATTGATTTTCTCAGAAATGGCTCTTAATGATTTTGACTAAAATGCTATATTTTATAGATATTTACAAGACAAATAAAATATGTGTCTTAAATTTCCTGGGAATAGTCTCTAAAGTCCTCTTGACTCTTGCATAAATTTTAAACGGTAAGAGATAGACAAAAACTTACAACACAAAAATGTGTAGATCACGTCACACACAATTAATGTCCAATACATTTTTGTTGTAGAGTAACCATTCTGAGATATTCCTTATTGGTTTCAATTTAAATTAATTTGGTACAATTTTAATGGAATAAATAACCATTTTATCACTATAAACATACACAAACAAGAAAAGCTAGGCTGAAAAATCTGATATGTTCCATTCACATGACTTTCTCTACATACCTATAACAAATTATTGTTAAAAACATATTCTTCTATCTACTTTATGATAGTTGAGATAAACGTTAGCAGAAATTGTCTTGCTTCCTTATAAGTAGGAGTGAAATAAGGGAATACACTTGGCTAAAACGATAGTCAAATCTTTTAAAAATCGGTTTTCATGTGAATGAAATCCATTTCTATGCAGGGCCAGGAGTTTACAACTTTCCATGTGAGAAAAGTTTTAAGTATTTTACATCTGAAACAAAATTTATTTAATAACAAGGAATATCTCAGAAATGGTCAATTCAATGAAAAAAACGTATATGACATAAATTGTATGTTTTAATATGATGTGCATTTTTTGTGAAGTAAGTTTTTATAAACATAACACAGTTGTGGTGCCATGTTTATAAAATTTTTAATTAAGTTACAGGTGGAAAACAAACCAAATACTCGAGCAATAGTTTTCATGTGCATTTTCTACCACATAAAAATGTTGGAGTTGTTAGGATAGTTGCATATGTGAAAAAAAATGAGCCAGATATCTTTTATGGTGCAAAGTATAGTCAGGAAGTTTCTTTTATTTTCCCAGAAACTACAAAAATTGCACTTCAGGGTATACTTTTTCTAATTTTGTAATGGATTAGGATAACATTTTGACCATATCAGTGACAAGAAATGAAAAACTATGTACAAAAATTTAACATTGGTGAGATAGGGCTTTTAATCTCCCCCTTAAAGAAGTTTATTTTCCAATATAAGCTTTAATACCTTGCTATAAATTATCTAATGGGACGGAAGCATAGGTTTTCTCTAAGGGGAAAATCCATAGACCTTGCTTGAGGAACACTCATATTCTACTCATTTGTCATTCTCTCAAGTATTAGTGCCAAAGTAAGTGTGTATCTACCAATAAAAATATCTGGGAATAGCCTCTGAAAACTACTTTATTTCGGTTGAATTTGCAGAATTTTTCAAACTGCTAAACCGTAAGAGATGGACAAAAACTTACCACACTAAAAATGTAGAACACGTCAAAACACACAATTTGTGTAATATACATTTTTTTCATGGAGTTGGTCGTTTTTTAGATATTCCTTGTTTTTTGGTTTTAGCTTTGAAAAACTTATACTTTTCTCATACAGGAATTTGTCAACTCCTGTCCATACAAACAAAGGAACTTCAGTCACATAGCAACCAGCTTTTGACTATCACTTTAACTTATGATATTCCCTTATTTTGTTTCTACTTACAAGGAAGCAAGTAATAATATTGTTTCTGCTAATGTTTTCTTGATTAACATGAAGTAAATAGAAGCATAAGATTTTTAACATTAATTTGTTGTAGGGATGTACAGAAAGTCATGTGAATGGAACATTAGATTTTGTTTGTAAAGTTAACCATTTTTTGAGATATTCCGGATTGGTATCAATTTAAAGCCACTTAAACTTTTCTCAAATGGGATGACTCTTTCTTCTTGTTTCTCATTTGTAAACTCCTGGTAAGAATGGAATTTCAATTGTTTCATATAGCAACTGGCTTTTAAAGGATTTGACAATCCCTTTAGGCAGTGCATTTTCTAATTTCCCATCTACTTACAAGAATTAGCATGATGTAGATGAAATATTAATCATTTCAATAAAAGGTTTGTCTACAGATGAGCTAGAGAAAGTCATGCGAATGAAACACATCAGATTTTTATTTTAGTCTTGTAGAGAAATCTTTTTCCTAATGAGAATGTTTATAGACCTGTTAATAAACCTTTTGGTGCTAAATGAAGGCTCAAAATCTGTAGCATTGTTTATGACCTAGGTGGTAAGTACTATAATTTCCCCCAGGGTTCGCCACAGCTGTACCTGCGAAGTTTAAAACTT
Organism: Hymenopus coronatus; assembly: GCA_030762935.1. Lineage (NCBI taxonomy): Eukaryota > Metazoa > Arthropoda > Insecta > Mantodea > Hymenopodidae > Hymenopus > Hymenopus coronatus. The sequence continues at coordinate 123,428,819 of CM060894.1, read as the reverse complement.
ACTTTGCTATTGGGAAAACATATCGCAAGTGCAAGATGATCCAGTTCTGGACATTATTATTTTTGAAAAAAACATTTTTTTATTCATTTGTATAGCCCCATTTAACACCAATGGTCATATCTGGGGCTTTGACTTGTGAAACTGTAGGTTCAGAACATTAGGTTAAACTTTATATAACTTAACATATGCACATTCACTCGCACATTCATACTTCCAGACTCTATGGGGGATAGGGAATAATTCTGGTCACGGAGGCAGTCTAACATAGTCTTATATGTTGATAAATATGGTACTTATTCTGCCGGAAAGTATTTGTAGTATTATATCAGCACCAAGCTAGAATCCTTCACATTGGTAAACCAACTATAAGTTTAATGTTGAAAATGAGTCGGAATAGTAACACTCACCTCACTTCTATGTATTATGTCCAAAACATATGTTTCAAGGGCAATTGCCCTCTTCTTCAGTTGAAGTCCGACTGATGGCTGGTATTTGTGCTCTGTGGTCTATTACGGTGGAGCCATCTGGTGTTCTCAGTAGAAGTTCAAAATCATGTGGCTGTATTTCAAAATTCATCAGTTGGTCTTTTTGTTGTGTAATGAGAATATTCTCCCAAACTGTAAGTTCTGCCGGGTTGTTTACAGGTTTTAGCAATTTTATGTCATTTTGTATTTCATGATGTGATGTCCAAAAATGGTATGCTACTGCCGATTTATCTGTTTGTTTCTGTTTGATATGTCTGAAATGTTCCTTTAGCCTTGTTTCCAGTCTTCTTTTTGTTTGGCCAATGTAACATGATTTGCAGTCCTTGCAATCAATTCTGTAGATGCCTGATCTCTGGTTTGTAGGTATGGGGTCTTTAATGTCTGTTTTCAATGCATTTTTTATGTTGAATTGGTTACTTGAAGCTAAACTTATATTGTATTTCTTGAAAATTTTTTTGAATTTCCTATCTGCTGTTGGGTGATAGGTGAATTTTTTATATATAACTTTCGGTTTTTGTATGGACAAAGTGGTGATTTGTTTTAAGGTTAATTTCTCCTTATGTTTTTTAATTTTTTGGTCAATGATGTCTGGGTTAAAACCATTGGCTGAGGCTATATGTCTTAGTTGGAGGTATTCTGTGTTGTACTCTTCTGGGTCAAGTGGGATGCTGAGGAGTCTGTGTACTGAACTGTTGAAGACTGCCTGTTTATGAGGTTCTGGGTTGAAACTATTCTGTTTTATGTAATTGTCTGTATGTGTGGTCTTCCTGTAGATGCCATAAGTGATCTTTTGTTCTTTCCGTATTAGTTTTAGGTCCAGGTATGGTAGCATTTGGTCTTTTTCTGTTTCCATTGTGAATTGTATGTTCCTGTCCTGTAGGTTTAGTAATTTTAGAGAGTCTTCTGCTAATTTTTTGGGGACCACCGCAAAAACATCATCAACATATCTAAACCATTTTTTGAATATATTCGGAAAACTGGAGGTTATATGTATTTCAAGTCGTCCCATGTACAGATTTGCTAAAAAGGGCGAAAGTGGGTTACCCATCGCTAAGCCTGATGATTGTCTGTAAAATCTACCATTGAATTGGAAATAATTCTGGTTGATGCAAAGTTCTGTTAAAGTATGGAAGTCTTCTATTTCTTTCTGGTTTAAGCCTATGCCACTGAGCCATGCTTTGAAGGTTTCAAGTAACTTGTCGACTGGGATGCTGGTGAATAATGATTTCACATCAAACGAAACTAACAACTCATTGTTTGAAACTTTGTACTCTTCTAGATGTTTTATTAGTTCTATGGAGTTTTTAATGGAAAGGTGGTTGTGTTCGGGGAAGCTATTGAATTTGTTAACTAACCACTTAGATAATTTGTAGGTTGGAGAGTTTATGCAATTGACTATTGGTCTCATGGGTTTGTCCGGTTTGTGGATTTTTGGCAAAGCATAAAGACGTGGTAGAGTTGGGTTTGCTTCTTTCATTTTGAATTTTTCTAGTTTAGGTATAACTTCTATTCTTTCTATTGTACGTTTTAAGGATGTTATCAGTGTGTTTAATGGGTTTTTACTTATTTCTGTATATTCTTTATTCTCTAAAAGGGTTTCTACTTTTGAAATGTAACCTTTTTTGTCCATTATGACTGTTGTGTTTCCCTTATCTGCTTTTAAGAAAACTACCGGTTTTTTGTTTAAGGACCTGATTATTTGTTTATGTTTGTTCTTCTGTATTTTTGTGTCTTTGATTTCCTGCAGTATAGGTGCAACTTCTTTCTTTATTGTTAATTGATCGATCCGGTTTAGTTCTTTTGTAGCTATTTCTATGTCCGCTATATAATCTTGTACGTTGGTCGAGAATTGAGTGCAAGTTTTGAAGCCCTTGTTTAAAAATGTAATTTCTTCGTTATTGAAGGTTTCTTCCGAAAGATTTACTACGTTCACATTAGTTGGTTTGTTTGACTGTATATTGAGTTGGGTTTGGTTTTTCCGCGTCGTTTTGCTAATTAGTTTCTCCAATTTCTTTTTAAGTTTCATTGTTTTTTCGTGCATTATTCTATTGAGTTTTTCTAAAAGATTTTGTTGAATGTTTTTCCAAATGATGTCCCCTACATTTTGCACAAGTTTCATATGTGACGCATATAGCTGGAGTTCTAATTTATTTAGCGTGGCATAGTGTTTGTTTCTTGCAAGTGTGATAACTTTCCTATCTGCGGCTTTTTGTATCATACTGTTGTTGTCGAATTTTATGAATTTTCTGACAAAAATCGGCATTACGCGGTGTCTTAGGCATAGGTTCAAAAAGCGTATGTCGGCAAGTAGCGTTCTTCTTTTGATCTGGTTTTTGAGAAATATCTTGATATCTTTTTTGTTACTGTCTAAAGTTTTATTAAATGAATCATACCTGCAGTAATCTTGTGATGAGCACATGTTCCAATTATCTTGACGATTTCCGGTTTGGGTAGAGCACATGTTGTTAGCGTCGGATTTTTACTTCTGTCGACTTGTAGGCCGTAATTCAAATTAAATAACTCAGAAGTTTGAGACAAGTGAAGTTTTAATCAATGTAATGTTGAAAATGAGTCGGAATAGTAACACTCACCTCACTTCTATGTATTATGTCCAAAACATATGTTTCAAGGGCAATTGCCCTCTTCTTCAGTTGAAGTCCGACTGATGGCTGGTATTTGTGCTCTGTGGTCTATTACGGTGGAGCCATCTGGTGTTCTCAGTAGAAGTTCAAAATCATGTGGCGGTATTTCAAAATTCATCAGTTGGTCTTTTTGTTGTGTAATGAGAATATTCTCCCAAACTGTAAGTTCTGCCGGGTTGTTTACAGGTTTTAGCAATTTTATGTCATTTTGTATTTCATGATGTGATGTCCAAAAATGGTATGCTACTGCCGATTTATCTGTTTGTTTCTGTTTGATATGTCTGAAAACCAATTGCATAAAACCAATTTTCATATTATTTTACTATTTAAAGCCGGTAAATTTTGCTGTTTTCAAATGTCCAAAATATATTCTCACTATGTTTTCATGAATATAATTTTTTTCAGTCTTATCGTGTAAACAAAATTGTACAAATGAATAGGGAAAGCTATGTGAGTGAATAAATCAGATAGATAAACCCTTTTTTTTTGTCTGTTCAGTAACTGTGGTCATACTGAGCCAAACAGGATTGGCAAGCTTGGCCACAAGTCAAAGGAGCACATGGAATGAGGACTAAAAGTGGGCCACAAGCATTACTTATTTTGTTTATTGAAATAAATTAATATTGACTTGCATTAGCAATTTCAGCAAATCTACCTGAAAGTGAATGTAATAAAATTGTGGGTGGGTATGTGTTAAATGTACATTGTGTGTAATCAATTAGAAAGGAACATTTAAAGACCAATGTTATGGATCTCTTGCAGCTGCTTTATCAGGCAATTTTACAAAATCTTTGTTCAATCCATTTAGATGTGGTTAGTAAGATTGGCAGGCACATCCTCTACCAGAAAGGAAACAATGTAAAATAAAATTGTTTGTGGCATTAACTGTTTCCATGGTTTTCTTTATTTTTGGTTTGAATTTTAAAATGTGTATTAAATAACTTTTTGAGTATCAGCCATTTTTGAGATATTCATGTCATCCATGCTTATATCATGTAATGTCATTCCTAAGGGTGAAATAGGGTTTTTACACAGAAAATGGTGAATAAATACTTTATTCATAAAATTTTCATGTCTTAGCATGATTAAGGAGATTCTGCTTTTCTTTTTTTGTATCAGTAGTTGGTGGATGAACTTCGCTGCAACGCAATCCATAACAAGCTTTTCTTTCAGAATGTCAACTCCATCTGTGAAAAACGTTAACATTGTGAATTTCTCAAACCATCAAACATCAAGTTTTCCTAGTCAATCATTTCATTTGATGTCTATGAAAATAAAACATGAGGTGTGATCAAAAAGTAACAGAATTTCTTTTAAATTTATGAGCTTTATACAGTACTGTGCAGATTAATTGGAACAGCACCGGATTTAAATTATTCAATGCTCTGTTGCTGGACATTTTGTTTAAAAACATTACAACATGTACCAATAAGGCAAGTTAGTTTAACTGGTAATTCTTTCCTCTAGTGGCATTGATATGTATTAAGGTTTAAAAAGGATCTTTTTTTTTTTTGTGTTTACTATGGATATCACACCCCATAAAAGGGCTAAAATCATTGCTCTTAGTGAAAACATGGAGATGAGTATAAGACAGATAGCAGATGCAGTTTGTGATGGTAAATGTAGTGTGTCAAGGATTGTGAAACTGCATAAAGACATGGGGGACATGAAAACTTCAAGTAAAGGACACTGTAGGCAAAAAGGAAAACTACGCCCAGGGATTATGCCCTAATTCGCCCAAAGGTCATGTTTCGGAGATGTTTCACAGTTTTTGGATCAGAGACCCTTCAATCCATTGAAAGAATGGTGAATAGTGTGAAGAACATCAAAGTACTTAGGACTAAGAGGTTTCCTACTGGTGATGGAATATTTCAACAAGATATGCTCTTGTAACTCACAAAGTCCTTTTTGTGAAGGAAAAGTTGACATTGTTGGGCTGGCCAAGGAATTTGCTGGATTTAAATCTGACAGAGAACTTGTGGTCCATTATTAAGGCTCGAATCAGAAAGTTGGATGCACCACAAAATTCAAGATGATCAAGAGGGAAGGAGATCCAATGTGTGAGAGGGTGAAAGAAGCAATCAAAATGAAAGGGGGCCACATTTCATATTAAATTGTAAGAGAAACGAATAGATATTCATTATAGATTTATGTTTGTAATTTTCCTGCTTGTCCCAGTTAATCTGCACAGTGCTGTACTTCTGATTTTAAAAACGTTTGCATTATCTTGTTCATATACATGTTCCTGATGTAGGTTTGCATTTTCAGCTGTTTTGAATATTTATTTTATTGTGTGTTTGAGTGTTCAGTAAATGTTTACTTTCAAAACAGATGGTTCAAAGAATATGCATTAAATTTTGCTTGAAAAATGTGATAAAGTGCAGTACTGGTTGACTGTGACTTTTGGCAAATCTACTATGAGTAAAACAAGAGTTTACAAGTGGTATTAATGTTTCAAAGAGGGTCGAGATGAAGCTGAAGATGACAACCGTCCTGGACGCCCTAGTATGTCAATTACTGAAGACAATGTGGAAGACGTAATGAAAATGGGACTTTTCTGTCAAAAGTGTCACACGCTATTTTTTCGAAGTCCAATGTGAGGGAATATTTTTACAAAAAATGGGGCTCGCAGCTATTGTCGTTTAGATATTTTATTGTAAACTATGAACTAGTTTCCCAACATTGACATACAAGGGTAGAAAATTGTCATAAAGTGAGCACAAATAAAACTCAAACCGATAAGGACCCATATAAAATAGGAGCTGTATTGTGTAATCAATTACCTTTGTCAATTACGAACACTAAAGAGTCAAAATTTAAATTTGTACTAAAATTATTTCTAATAGGTAAATACTTATACAGTATTACTGAATTATAATGGGTATACGTATGTAAATAATTACTTTTTGTAAATAACTTGGCAAGGTATTCAGATATTATAGATAAGATTTTCGGACAGAAAATTGCCAAAGCACCAACTGAGAGGTTGCTAATGATGTCTGTATATTCTTTGGCCGATGCAAAGCAATTTTTTGAATGTTTTGGATATGAAATATATAGCAGCAAAGTTTGTTTAAAAATTGTTGAATTTTGACCAAAAACAACATCACTCAGGTATTGCTGAATGAGGTCAACAAGATCCAGAACTTTTAAATCTTATCACCAACAACCTTGTAACAGGTAATGAAACATGGGTATATGGCGTTGAAACCAAGGCCCAATCATTCCAATGAAAACTGCCTGAAGAGCCAAGACTGAAAAAATTTGACAAGTTCAATCATATATGAAGGTTCTTCTCAGTATTTTCTTTGATTACAATGGGATAGTGGATCACGAGTTCCTGCCTTATGGCCATACAGTCAGTAAGGAATAATACCTGGAAGTTATACATTATTTGGGTGAAGCAATCCAAAGAAAATGACCAGAATGGCAAAACCACTCATGAAAATTGCATCACGGTATTGCTCCTGCTCACATCTTAATAGTTATTCATGATTTTTTGGCAAAAAACAAAACAGTTATGTTACTCAGCATTTGGTGCTTATGGTCCCCTGTGACTTCTTTCTATTCCTGAGGCTGAAGAGAACCATGAAAGGATGTTGTTTTGCTACCATTTATAAGATAAAAATAGAATTGCTGAAGAAACTGAACACCATAATGAAAAATGAGTTCTGAAGTCTTCCAAGATTAGTATTATGTCTGAGGGAAATTGCTTTGAAGCAGACAAAGTTGATGTTGGTGAATAAATATTCTTTAAGAAAAACAAAAATTCCATTTTTTGATTACACCTTGTGTGAGTGTTCCCCACCATTGTGAATGAAATAGAAGGTCACAGAAAACATTGAATATGAAATGTTACATTCTTCTGCAATCTCTCGGTCAGTCAGTCAGTCTTGGATTAGCACACACAATTTCGTTGATGTTCCTGACATGAGCGTCGTCGGTTGACATCGAAGGGTGCCCTGAATGAGGGTCATCTTTAACTTCCGCTTGGCCATTTTTAAACTGCGTGAGCCATTGTTAACATCGAGTATGGCTTAGGTACTCATCACCATAGGCTTCCTGCATCATTTGGTGTGTCTCAGTAAAAGTTTCTTTGAGTTTTCACGCAAAATTTAATGCAGAGGCGCTGCTCCTCTTACTCTGCCATCTCAAAATTTGCAAACTGTGTGACACAACGTTCTACTCAATATAACACTGAACGATAACTAATAGACATACAACAATGAAAATTCTGGCAGTTATACATCAAACACAGGCATGTGCAGGAATGCCAACCACATTTCGCTCCAATACTCCATTGGCGCAAAATTACAAATGTTCCGGAACTTTTTGAACAGACCTTGTATATTACAGGGTAGTTTTCACAGTTCATCTCCAATTTCTTAGTGTTTAGTTATAGTGTTCTTAAATGAATGGTGAAGTTTGTGAGGCTGTTTTTTTTGCATTCAATAATTTTATACTCTAAAAACAGTTTATCAAAATTTAGGGTGGAACATAATCCACAACACATTTTCGGTGAGATATCTCTGCTGCTCAGAGTGGTGATATCCAACTCTTTTTGTCTTTTTTATTTGTTTATTAGTTTGTCCACTATGTGGGCTGAATCCTTCTGTTTGAATACTTTTAGAATATGATATTCTCTGTTGTATTCTTCTTTTTAAGTTTACTAATCTGTAGGTTATATAGTGGAATATAGCATATTGGTTGACTTAGCACCAGGGGCAGTTCATCCTTACATGCTGAAGTGCTGCAGCACTTTACTTTTTTTTTATAAATTACATAATAGACATTCTGAATATAACAGCACAATGCATTATGGTAGTAATTAGAAAGGGAGCACACTAATAATGAATGCTAGAAGAATTGTAAACATTAAGCTTTACAAATGTAATGCATTGGCAAATCTCTTGTGCTGGAAGGTTGCAAACTCGCTAGGTCAGTACTGCGCTTGCATAGAACCTTCCCCTCTTGTGTTTTTGACGGTCGGGATCCCAAGGTTTTCGACCTTCTCCATACTACATTTTGGTATTGCACAGGATTCAATTTACTCATTACGAGTGTTAGTTGTTTCCATTGTAAACGCTTTGGCAGCAGATGAAATGATGCCAGCACACAGCTCTATAATATGAATACTCATTGCAATTGATTAAACCGTTACATCTTAGTGTAATAACTAATTAATGTGTATTATAATTATAAACTGATGTATGCATTAGAGATTATTCCCATACCTGTTCCTTTAGGTTTAAGCTTATTGCATCACTAAGAAATACATATATTGTACAATGCATAACTTGTACTGCCCACTAGAATTTGACCCAGACCACTTTTTCAATGGGCAGTCCAATTTATATTATACAAAAAATATATTGCAGTAGCTATCAACACTACTACTAAATAAATGTAAAAAGAAGCTAGTAACAGTGAAGAATAACACAAATATTAATATAAAAATAATAGTTGCAACAAATCTTCACTTATCTTTTGGAATCCTTGCCTGAACTAGTTTCGCAACGATTTCATTACATTATCAACATATCCTTTTGGTCTCTTTTTTGATGTTGTTTATTTACACTGTTATGGTTACTGCTACTAGGTGGATTGTTTACTAATGCATTGCTAACTACTGGAATCAAAACAAATTTGGTAAGAGTGTCAATTGGAGGTATATCAAAATTCATTGCGTGATTTCTATACTTTAATATAAATATTTTCTCCCAAACCATTAAATCTATGGGCCCATTTAAGTGTTTTAATAATTTAACATCTGGATTTATTTCATGATTAAATTTCCAAAAATGTTCTGCTACAGCTGATTTATCAATTTGTTTGTATTTAATATTCCTAAAGTGTTCTTTTACTCTGGTTTCCAAATGACGTTTAGTCTTACCAATATAAACAAGGTCACAATTTAAACAGTTTAATTGATAAATGCCAGATTTTTTATTTTTTGAAACTTCATCCTTTTTAGAAAAGCCTAACAAATTTTTTATACTGTATTTATTTTGAGGAACGAATATTATGCCATGCTCTTTGAAAATATTTGTGAATTTTTTATTTGCCCAAGGGTGATAAGTAAATTTTTTAAAAATGTAATTATCTTTTATTTTCTTAAGCGTAGAAATATCTTTAATAGCTTTTTGATATTTAATCTTCTCAATTTTCTTATTTATAAAATCAGTATTAAAACCATTAATTAAAGCAGTGTTAATAATGTGTTTATATTCTTTATAGAATTCATCTGTGAACACACTAACTCAAAAACGAAAAGTCTGTAAAATACCAAACTTGGTATTTAAGATTAGTATCTTCTAGAAGTGTGACACAAAGATTTTGAGAAAAATCCTCCCACCCCAAGCTACCCTTTACATGGAACTTTTTTCGAAAATTTTGATTTTCTCAAAAATGGTTCTAACGATTTTGATTAAAGTATTGTATATTAAAGATATTTACCTGACAAATAAAATGTGTGTCTTGAATTTTCTGGAAATAGCCTCTGAAGATTACTTTATTCTGGACAAATTTTACAGAATTTTGCATAACTCCTAAACTGCAAGAGGTGGAAGAAAACTTACCACATAAAAATGTAGAGCACTTTGAAACACACAATTTATGTTATATGCTTTTTTTTCATGGAGGTGATCATTTTTGAGATATTCCTTGTTTTTGGTTTCAGCTTTAAAAAATTATACTTTTCTCACACAGGACTTTGTCAACTCCTGTCCATATAAACATAGCAACGAGCTTTTGACTATCATTTTAACCTATGGTACTCCCTTATTTAGCTTCTACTTACAAGGAAACAAGTAATGAGACTATTTCTGCTAATTTTTCTGATTAGCATGTTGTAAATAGAAGCATAAGCTTTTTAACAATAATTTGTTGCAAAGATGTAGAGAAAGTCATGTGAATGGAACACATCAGATTTTTCCTTTTTTATTTCTAAGTATTTGTCTATTAGTGTTTTTATAACAAATACATTATCAACAGTTTTCCTACCTTTCCTAAAGCCCATTTGAAGTTCAGAGAGAATGTTGTACTCTTTTACCCATGTTTGCAATCTGCCAGAATTCCTGTATAAACTTTTCCTATATTTGATAATAGAGCTATGTCCCGATTATTATTCGGTTTGCCGTATCCCCTTTTCCTTTATATATGGATTGCATAATAGCTTTCCACCAGCTTTCTGATGTATATCGGTTTGTTCTCATATTAAACATGTTAATACATTAACTCAGTTCAGATTTTTACCCCATTCCTTTATAAATGCCCCAGGTATACCATCTATTCCTGGTGCTTTATTTCTTTTAATTTTTTGATCTAATTTATTACAGTTCCTCTAAAGAAAAAGATGATTGATTCTGAACTATTAGTACATGTTGGCATGATGCTCCATTTCTGCAAATGTGAAGTAAGCGACACTAATAACAGTGGAATATTGAACATCATGCTTTTGTGATGGAAACATTATTTTGAAAATGGTGACCCGATTGTCATTTTAATGACCCACATCATAGCAACGTTTCTAGCAGGAACACTATCAAGTTCTATCACTCAACAAGAAAACATGTGCTGCCTTACGTTTATCACGAACAAGTTTAATGAGAATTCTACACAAAGATTTAAGTTTTCATCCCTACAAGATGGTTGTGGTTCAAGAGTTAAAAGATTGTGATAAAACTAATTGAATTACATTCTGTGAAAACTTTTGTGAACCTCTTTAATGAAATGCTCCTGTAATGAGTGATGAGACTCATTTTCATTTAAATGGTATGGTGAACAAACAACATTTTTGCAATAGGAGTGATTCAAATCCACAACAGCGGTATATGTGCTCTCTTCATAGTCCACATGTAATACTCTGATGTGGCGTTGCAAGTTTTGGAATCATAGGTCTATCTTTACTTTCTCTACACGTACTATGTACTTAGTGTATAGAGAAGGTATTGTATTCCACCCAAAATTCAATACTGAGATTTCACCAAAAATATATGTTTGAGGGTCCCTTGTATATAAAAAAAAACATTTTCAAAAAAAGGTCCTTGCACGCGCTTGCATGTGTGTGTGTTCTAACGATTTTGATTAAAATATTATATATTAAAGATATTTACCTGACAAATAAAATGTATATCTTGAATTTTCTGGGAATAGCCTCTGAAGACTACTTTATTCTGGATGAATTTTACGGAATTTTGCATAACTGCTAAACCGTAATGGACAAAAACTTACCACACTAAAAATGTAGAGCATGTTAAATCACACAATTTATGTTATATACATTTTTTTCGTGGAGTTGATTGTTTTTGGGATATTCCTTGTTTTTTTTGTTTCAGCTTTGAAGATCTTATACTTTTCTCATACAGGAATTTGTCAATTTGTCCATACAAAGGAACTTCAGTCACATAGTAACCAGCTTTTGACTATCACTTTAACCTAAGGTACTCCCTTATTTCGCTTCTACTTACAAGGAAGCAAGTAATAAGACTATTTCTGCTAATTTTTACTTTCTCCGTACGCACTTTGTACATAGTGTATAGAGAATGTATTGCACTCCACCAAAAATTCGATACCGAGATTTCACCGGAAATATATGTTTTAGGGACCCCAATATCCAAAAAAAGCATTTTCACATAAAGGTCCGTGTGTGTGTGTCTGTGAACACGATAACTCAAAAACGAAAAGTCGGTAAAATACCAAACTTGGTATTTAAGTTTAGTATCTTCCAGGGATGCGACACGAAGATTTTGAGAAAAATCCCCCCATCCCAAACTACCCTTTACATGGAACTTTTTTCGAAAATTTTGATTTTCTCAAAAATGGCTTTAATGATTTTGATTAAAATTTCGTATATTAAACATATTTACCTGACAAATAAAATGTATATCTTGAGTTTTCTGGGAATAGCCTCAAGAGTAGTTTATTCTGGATGAATTTTACTAAATTTTGAATAACTGCTAAACTGTAAGAGATGGACAAAAACTTACTACACAAAAAATGTAGAGCACATTAAAACACACAATTTATGTTATATACATTTTTTTCGTGGAGTTCATTGTTTTTGTGACATTCCTTATTTTTGGTTACTGCTATGAAAAACGTATATTTTTCTCATACAGGAACTTGTCAACTCCTATCCATATAAACAAAGGAACTTCATTGACATAGCAACTAGCTTTTGACTATCACTTTAACCTACGGTTGTCCCTTATTTCGCTTCTACTTACAAGGAAGCGAGTAATTAGACTATTTTTGCTAATTTTTTCGGCTTAGCATAAAGTAAATAGAAGTATAAGCTTTTTAAGAATAATTTGTTGCAGGGATATGGAGAAAGTCATGTGAATGGTACACATCAGATTTTTTCTTGATTAGCATGAAGTAAATAGAAGCATAAGCTTTTTAACAATAATTTGTTACAGAGATGTAGAGAAAGTCATGTGAATGGAACACAGTAGATTTTTTTAAGCAAATGATAGGGCTGTAACAGTGATCTCAGATCAATTCATAGAGTTGTTAGGGGACTTCCTTACTCCTAGGTTACATTATCATGGAATCGATCTCAACACCATCTGGTTTCAACAAGATGGGGCTACAACCCATACTGCCAATGTGTCCATTGCAATGGTTAGAGAAATGTTTCCAAACAAAGTGATTTTAAGAAGAGGAAACATTCCGTGCCCCACACGTTCTTCAGATCTGTCAGATTGTGACAGCTTCCTTTGGGGCTACTTCAAATCTCAAATGTACATTAGGAAACTAGGGAACATTAATGAGCTCAAGGAGGCCATACAGGAGGAAATTACAGACATACCATACGACATGCAAGAAGAATCTGTTTCACAGACTACAACCATGTATACTAAGTGATGGAGCCATTTAAGAGATGTCCTATTTAGAAAATAAGATGACATCCTCAAATGACATTCAATACCCTATTGCAATTTTACAGAATTAACATTTTAATTTGAATCTTATGCTGTTGATTTTTTTTTAAAAATTGTCGGTTGGGCTACCCTGTATTTTGATGGTTCTATAGTGAATGTACAAAACAATTTTAATAAATTATTATTTTAGTTCATACATACAGTAAGATGTTACACTTATCTTATTGTGCTGTAAGTAGCACAGGACTAAATAAAAATCCTGTGTGTTTTACATTGCTAGAGTAATAATTAGGGCTCGGATTTTTAGGTACTAAAAACTTGGGAAATATTTATTTTCTATGCACTAAAAATGTTAAAAATATATAGTAAAAAGTAAAAAATATATGCCGAAACAAACATTTTTTTTTTTTTTTTTTCCTTTAAAGATTTAAATGACTAATCTAATAGAAATGTACATGTTACTCCCCAGTCATCATTCGAGGGAGGGATCACCAAATACTGTAGAGTTACAGTATACAACCACCTGCTTCCTCAAATTTTTCATCCTGAAAGATTCACGATTGTGATGAAGTGCCTTGAATTTTGAAAATGATCCCTCCGTGTCTCAAAGAGTAAGTCTAGCGTAATTATAACATGGAATGTTACTTACACACATCAATAATTTTAGGATTTTGCCATCAGAACTGAAAATATCCTTAAATTTTGCAGCATATTGTTGCACTTCTTTTCACTCTGGGCAGGTTTAATCCGCTGTGAAGTCTTACACTCGATATGTAACTTCCCAACACAACTAGAAGTTTGTGTAAACTTTGTGGATTCACAAATGACAAATGAGTGACTAATTGACTATACAATTTTGCAAGTATCAGTGTATATACTAGCCGGGCTGTGAAGTGATAACAGGTGTTTGTTTATTTCAAGCATATGGCAGTGGAGGAATTCCCGTTCTTATCTCGCGAGCTCATGTAACTAAGGAAAGCAGGATGTTTATATTTTCTTCAAACTCAAGGGATACTATAGCTGACACATCAGTTCTTCCAATAATTAACAACAAATTGCGTCATAAGGCATGTGTAATTGAACATTACAGAAGTGGATAGTGACTTGTTAAAAATAATTCTGCTGATGCTTTTTGTGATTTTACAAAATTATGTGAAAATTATTTTAAAAAAGTTCCTTTATGCCATTTTTGTGTAATTTATGTGAATATATGAAAAGTATTTATTTACATAAAAAAATCAGAAAATATGCATTTTTATGTGCAATAAAACTTATAATGTTTGGTCTAGTGTACATATCCAGAACATTAAACTCAGTTTCAAGTTCATATTGGGATGCAAACAAAATATATATTTACCTAAAAATCCGAGCCCTAGTAATAATTCATCAGTGTGTTGCAATGAATGAGAAGATGAGAATTTTTCTTTGCAGGTATTATGATTTGGCAACTGGGGAAATCCCCCATGTAGCAGCTAAGCACATTCATTCCTTGCTGGAGGAAGCAAGAGAACTTGGTCAAAAGAAGAAGTTACTGGAAGAGCACAGTGAAGAGGAAGATGAAGTGGATGGTGACACTATATATGATCTAATAGAGTTGCATAAGCGGCTGAAATTAATAAAATATGAAATTGAAATGTTACAATATCCAGAATTCAGGTTAGCTCTGTTTATGACACATTTTATTTTTAAACATTTGCTCTGTGACAGTATTGTGATGTATCTTTGTTATTTCTTACAGGAGTCATATGATAAAGAAGGTTAAGCAGAAGGCCAAAGAAGAAGCTGCTGGTATTAGAATGGTTTTTAATTTAGGGACTATTGATGACTTCATCAAATCACTGACAGATGCAAAACATACTATAGATCCACAGGCAGTCATGAGGTATGTGCTTGGGCAGATTTTTAATTGTTTTAGGTATAGAGTTATCTAAAGCTTCCCCTTCCCCCTCTATTGCTTGCCTATTAAGTACAGGAAGTATTACAAAAAGTGATAACAAGAATTCAGTATAAAAACACATTTTGAGGTTCCTGAATAAATAATAATTAGGGGTGGTGATTTTTTTCACAAATGTGACATAGCGCAAAATGGTCATAAAGTCTTGTACTCTTGTATTTTCAGTTTTTACGACCTCTAAATCTCATTTTAATGGGTTTTGAAAATGCGATAAAATATAAAATTGACTCAAAATGCAAAATTTATACTAAAATGCGAAATTGTCAATTTTTTAAAATTTATTTTCTTCCAGGAATTACATCTGATGAGTTTGTGCAACCTTGAATTGTTTATGATTCTGACACACTTGTTCACCATACCAATCTGGAATGAAGAACTATTACCTCATCTGTTTGTAAAATACATATAACTTTGAACTTGGCATACAGAAATAAATCAATTTCATAGTTATCAAATTTAAATAATCATATTTTCTTGTTAGCTAATATTAACCTTCTGAGTACCAGGCTGTAGAATATACTTGGATTATCAAGCTGGGCACAAATGTACCCAAACAAATATTTTTTATTTCTCTAACTCCAGCTGAAGTTTTATTGAACACAAGTGAATATATTTATATCAGAGGCTCTCAGGAGTCATCAAATCAGTCTCTTTTTTTTTATTTTTTCAGTCAAAAGGTTCCTTGCACACGTAACACAAACACCTATCACGCCTTTTTCTTGATTTCACTGTCCAATTCCAGAACTTCTTTTTCCACTGGTTGCGCAACATGTTCATCTCCCAGAAGTTTCTTCATTGCAGCGACAGATTGTAGTGGTAAGCCAGTTGTTTTCATCAGTCTAGTCTTTGTGTATGGCTTGATAAGCTCTTCTCCCCACTCGAGAAGACATTTTCTTTGCCTGTCTGGTGATTTAGCATTCCAGTAAGGATTCTTCATTTTCCATATCACAAATGCATTAATCAGTGTCACATCTGTATTGTTCATGAATGGCCACCTGTTGGTAGTTCTGTTGCAGGAATATTAAGCAACCAATTTATCTAATGTATCAACTGCTCCTTTAGTACTATTGTAATGGAGTATAATACACCCATTTTCCTCACCAGCACAGCTATCATCGTGGTGTTCAATGCTTAGAAGAATAACCATGTTATTGTTTTTCTTTAGGTACATAGGGAACACAAGTAAGGTTCCCATTGAAACTAAGCTATGCAATGTGAATTGTAAAAATGTAATATACATATTGTTGAAATAGAAAAATATGATATGCATGTTCCATTGTTTTTTATGGGTAGTGTTTAACGCCCGCTTTAACTACATATGGCACCGCAGTGGGTGACACTGATGATACATGAATGATGATGGGGCACTGGTGGAATGTGATGGTGGGGAAAACCGGAGTACCTGGAGAAAACCCGCCCCAACGCCGCTTTGTCCACCACAAATCTCACATGCGGTCGCTTGGGATTGAACCCCGGCCGTCTATGTGATGTTCCATTGTTGACTAAACAACCAACTGTTAATAATGAAATAACGTCAGAGATCTGAAGAAAATACAAAACTAAACTTTGGAAATAAATATTTTTTTCAAATTAGCTGGATACAAGCCAACATGCTTCTTGGAAGCTTAATTAAGTAACACTTACTTTTTTTTTTTTTTTTTTTCTATAACACGACACTTAGGAACTTCTTATGTAACAGTAGCTCAAATATTTAGTATTTGTTAATTACAAGTAATAACTTGAAAATGACAGCTTGGGTACAATTGTACCCAGCTTAGTATACGGTTATAGAAAGGGACTCTACTTTATTTACAAGAATTTATGCATAAATTTGTCTAGAAAAAAATATGCATAAAGGATCATGAGGACACTGGCCTTATATATACATTGTTATTGACACATGATTTTTATCTCATACGCTTACTGTTGATGTCAACAATAATTTATTATTTTGTCATTGTTGTATCATTGTCATTGTTATTGCTGAGAATTCAGTTCCCGTTGCATGACTTTCTCTGGCTTATATCATTTGTTTGTATATTTCCTCCAAAAAAAATCCTTACAAAGGTCTTTTTTTTCTATCTACTTCATGTTAATCAGCATAAATGTTTGCAAATACTTACAGTAAGTAGAGGAAATATTGCTTTTTTACCCTAAAAGTTATCAAGATTTCACTAATATACATTAAGAGATCACCTGAATAATAATAATAATAATAATAATAATACAAATAGAAAAAAACCTGTGTGGATGGGTACATGCATCCTGCCTTGTAATGTCTAGGGTTCCTATTCAAGTTAGCAGTTATTTTGAACTATAAATGTATTGTAAAAATTCTAAGTAAATGAACATGTTACTTTGAGAATATATTCTGTTAATAGATCTTAGTAATTTGAACTTATGAAGTAAGTTTATGTGTGAAGATATTGCAATAACAAGTTCTTATGACTCCACGTCCACATCTTGCTCTGCTCTTTTGGAACATTTAGCAACTATGCAAACTACTTTCGTAAGCTGTTCTCAAAAGCTCTCCTTCAACCAAGGGTAACTTCACTTGCCTCAACAGTTATGTTACTATATCATTTAACATTGCATCTAAATAACATGAATTGAATAGCAAACAAACTGGATGTTACTCCTTTGAAATTCATGTTCCCTGATTAAAGTAGTTACATGCTGAAGAAAGCTGTCATGCTGGTTCTTGGCAAGAATGCTAGTAGGTCTTAAAGTCAATTCCATTATCAAGTAATACATAAGAAGGGTATATGAAAGTTAGACAATTCTACAAAGATCTTGATAAACAGAATAAAAATTCAAAACTTGCAAATATGCATAGAAGCTTGTGACAGTGATGTGATTAAATAAAAAATAAAAGAATTTGAGTCGGTTTTTGTAACACAAACATCACTTACTTTTACTTACTTGGACCGGTTTCGGGGTAACACTTGTTTTCAACCCTTAATTCCGACTAAATCTTTCTTCGTTGGCGTCAACGATGGGGGTGGCGGTGTATCAATTGTGGATGCATCTGTTGCTGGGTGACAAATCAAAATTCATGATATGGCTCTTTTTCTTCATGATGTAGATCTTCTCCCAGACATCTATTTCTGTGGGTTTATAAGCTGGTTTTAACAGATTTATATTCGGTGTGATTTTGTGTCCTGATGTCCAAAAATGATGGGCAACTGCTGATTTTTCTATTTGTTTGTAATTTAGGTTTCTCATGTGTTCCTTTAATCTGGTCTCCAAACTTCTCTTTGTCCTTCCAATATACACCAGATTACAGTCTGAGCATTTAATTTCACAAATTCCCGGTTTTTCGTCTGCAGGGATAGGATCTTTTAAATTTCTGCACAGCAGTTTCTGAATGCTGTAGTTGTTTTTTGGAGCTAAGGTGATGTTATAATTTCTGAATATTTTCTGAAGTTTGGTGTGTGCCCAAGGATGATAGGTGAATTTTTTGAATTGAGGATGGTCACTGAGGTTCTGTAGGGTGGTTGTGTGTGTTATGCGGTTCAGTTTTTTTTTTATTTATGTATTCTCCTATCTACTGCACTTTTTCGGAAACCGTTGTTGGTAGCTGTTTGGAGTATCTGTTGGTATTCTTTTTGGTATTCATTCTTCTCCATGGGAATGTGTACTAATCTATACGTTAAACTGTTCAGGACTGCATATTTGTGTGTTGTAGGGTTGTAGCTATCAAACTTCATGTGGTTATCTGTATTGAATTTTCTATATATTCCAAATATCAGGCTATGTTTTTCTGTTATTATTCTGATGTCTAGGAATGGTAGGACTCCTTCCTGTTTGGTCTCGATAGTGAACTGAATGGACTTGTTTTGCAAGTTAAGAAATTTGAGTGCATCTTTTACAAGTTTTTCTGGAACTATGGCGATGACATCATCTACATACCTATGCCATTTTTTGTATATATGTGGGAATGCCTCAGTAATCTGTATTTCAAAATTACTCATGTATAGATCAGCTAGGAATGGGGGGAATCCTCTATCACCAGGTCCGTGTGTGTGTGTCTGGACAGCATAGCTCAAAAACTTAAAGACCGGACCTTTTTTCGAAAAATTTTGGTTCTCTTGAAAATGGCTCTAACGATTTTGATTAAAATAACGTATATTAACGATATTTACCTGGCAAATAAAATGTATATCTTGAATTTTCTGGGAATAGCCTCTGAAACCTACTTTATTCTGCATGAATTTTACGAAATTTTCATAACTGCTAAACCGTAAGACATGGACAAAAACGTATCACACAAAAAATGTAGAGCACATTAAAACACACTTTGCTTTACTCTTTTTTTTTTTTTTTTTTTTTAGCTTTGAAAAACTTATACTTTTCTCATACAGGAATTTGTCAACTCCTGTCCATAGAAACAAAGGAACATCAGTCACATAGCAACCAGCTTTTGACTATCACTTTAACCTATGGTACTGCCTTATTTCGCTTCTACTTACAAGGAAGCAAGTAATAAGACTATTTCTGCTAATTTTTTTCTTGATTAGCATGAAATAAATAGAAGCATAAACTTTTTAACAATAATTTGTTAGAGATGTTGAGAAAGTCATGTGAATGGAACATGTCAGATTTTTTCACTATCCAGTTAAATGAAAGCACTGACATTGTAAGTAATGAAAATGTACCTTCTTTAATCTGTTATGATTATTAGAATAAATTGTATGACTGTTTTCTTTTATGTGAAACTCTTAACATCACATATTACAACAGAACTGTTCAAGAATATGAAATTTCCTGGTTGACAATAGTACAAACTGGAACAAATGTGTAGGTGTAGGAGTGATGGAGCAAGATCATTGTGTGGAAGAAATAGTGGATTGACCTTCAAGAAAAAAAAATCTGATGTGTTCCTTCATATGACTTTCCCTACCTATTCTAAA
Organism: Hymenopus coronatus; assembly: GCA_030762935.1. Taxonomy (NCBI): domain Eukaryota; kingdom Metazoa; phylum Arthropoda; class Insecta; order Mantodea; family Hymenopodidae; genus Hymenopus; species Hymenopus coronatus. The sequence continues at coordinate 123,408,941 of CM060894.1, read as the reverse complement.
AATAAACTATTCTTACTGAAAAAAATTCTTTTATCTACATCATGCTAATCAAAATAATTATTAACAGAAATGGTGTTACTCTTTGATTTGTAATAAGCACAACAGGTCTTCAGAAGTTATTCCCAAAAAATTCAAGTTATACATTTTATTTGCGATGTAAATATCTATATTATTCAGTTTTAAATTAAAACATTTGAGCCATTTTTGAGAAAAACAAAATTTTATAAAAATGTTCATGTAAAGGGTAGTTTGGGATGGAGGAATTTCCTTGAAAATCTTCATATCACATCTTTGGAAGATACCAAACTTGAATACCAAATTTGATGTTGAATGGGCGTAGTTTTTGAGGTATGCTGTCCACAGACACACACTGTCATATATAGACACAGACCTTTTTCTAAATTTATTTTTAAATATATATATATATATATATACACACATTCAGGATACCCCAAAATATAATTTCCAGCAAAATCTTGTTATTGAATTTTTGGGTGGAACACAATATCTTCTCCATACACTATGTACATCGTATGTGTAGTGAAAGTAGCACCATTTGCAGTGTGGGTTCATAGCTGTAGCCATAGAGAAGAATTAGCAGCAAAGAAGATGTCATCAAAATTAAAGAGGTTCCTTGATGAGGTTTGTGTTGTGAACTTGATTAAATAATTTCTGTAAATTCTTGGTTGTTTGGTACGCTTATAAAGAAATGAGTGTCCACAAACAATTGTACTGTAAAGTAAAATGCCTTCCCTGAGGAAGACTATTGAGCAGGTCAATTGAACTCAGAGAAAAAGAATTAAACTATTTTTGCTTAATTCCAACTTTGAATTTAAAGACAGGTTCCATGTTTTCACCTGGAGTTTAAAACTGTCATCTCTTGTTGATATATTAAATCATCTGAAGCACTTGAAATAAGTATGCATGTATCTGGCACCACTATTTTCCATGTTAAAATTCAAGATATAAAAATGTGATGCTGTAGATTCAAAGATTTGTCTGAAATTTTTGAGCAGTTCCCTTCCATGACAGATTTTGTATAGACGTTGGATGTTTCAAAGGTTATCTCAACATTAAGTCACATTTGGACTCAATTTGCAGCTAATATGACCAAATGAAAGTGAAGTGCTTAAGGAATCCATTTATTGATTGACTATCAACCAATCTATTAACTATAAGAAGAAAATTCCTTGGCAGAACTTTCAACTGACAGGTCATTAAAGGTACAGTTTTCACGCATAGACTCTGAGATTTATAACCACAATGTAACCTTAGCATTCAGCTACAAGATATCAAGGTGATTAGCTTGCATCATGTCTCAATACTGACTCTGCTTCTGAAATTGCGCAAAACCTACCAAAATAAAGCCCAAGGTGCTCAATGCCCAAGAACAGGTGCTTGCATAGCAGCTATTTCTCAATATCACAGTGTTTGTGTGGGGAAGAGCACTGTTTATTCTAATTTCTGCAGCAAGGTTATAACAACGTATTATCAGAATATTTTTGAGTTGGGTTTGTAACACTTAAGTATAACTTTTGCAGACTGGTTTCGATGCCATGTGGGCATCATTGTCGATGGTTTCCAACTGAATTTCCACAGAGTGTTCTATGTTGAGGTGTGACGGTCCCTGGTGGCTGGGTGACGAACATCCACAATATATTTTGTGGCAGCAATTCAAAGTTGAATACAAGGTGTTGGTTTTTAATGATATGGATTTTTTCCCAGATGTCGAGCTCTGCTGCATATTTGGCGGATTTTACAAGGTGTATGTTAGGTACTATTTCATGGTTAGTAGACCGAAAGTGGTGTGCAATGGCTGATTTATCAGTTTGTTTGTATTTTGCTGCTCTCGTGTGTTCTTTAAGATTTGTTTCAAGGTATCTTTTTGTTTACCAATGTAAAATTTGTTGCAATCTGCGCAATTTATTCTGTAGATTCTTGATTTTTTTTTATGTTCTGGGATTTGGTCTTTTTGGTCCTTGCAGAGCATTTTTTTGTTGGCTGAACTTATTCTGGGGGGCAAGTGTGATTTTATGTTTGATAGCTTCAAATTTCTGGCAAATGCTGCTGCATTTAAAAAAAACTAAAGTGGTATGGCAACAGTGCAATATATCCACTGATGCAACTGGAGCGTCGATTATACCCATATCATAATTAAGAAACCAAAATTTCATGCAGACAAAATCTTTTATGGTACATGAGAGATAACATTCTGATAAATACTACAAAAATAGGCTTTTGCACTCCTGAACACAGTGGAACTTTAATAGAAGCATTTCTACTTAAAGGTAACTAAATAAATAATAGATACGTAAGATAATACGTGTTTAATATTTTATTTTTAACCTTCACTGTTTTCAGAGAATTTGTTTCTCCTATCAGGTCCAAAAACTTTCTTTTCTATTCTTCCATGTGTATAGGCTTGTCCTTTGTAAAGCATTTGTTTTTTACTTTTGCTAGTACATACAGGGTAGCTAGAGAAGGTATTGCATTCCACCCAAAATCGATGTCCAGATTTCACTGGAAATATGTTTAGTTGGTATCTAATGTTGAGCAGTTGGCAGTGAAGCCATTCACTCTCTTGCATTCCAATATTTTGATGTCATATTATCATGTAGACTCAATGTTGGGCAGCGCAGTAGATGGTTTCCATCCATAACTTCTTTAAGTGTACAGAAAGGACACAGAGGAGATTTCACTATACCAATCCTGAATAAATGTTTATTGAGACAGTCATGGCCTGTTAGGAGTCTGCAAGTTGCTACAGAGGATTTTCTTGGTAATGTAGTGATTCTGGTCGTGTTATTACATAAATTTTTCCATGGTTTTTCTTTTGTGTGTAATACATTATCTTCTTTAATTTTGTTATATGTTGATATAATGATACTTTTGATAGAGTGATAACTTATTAGATCAGATGAATTTGATGTGATTTTACTACCTTTCTTGGCTAGAAAGTCAGCTGTTTCATTACCCTTATTCCGCAATGTGCTGGTATCCATTGAAATATTAATCTTTTATCTAAATTCATTAGTTGTTTTTTGATTTTGCAGCATTCTGCAATATTTAAGGTATTAGGTGTTACATCAGATGTTATGGATATAATAGCTGCTTTAGATTCAGATAATAGTACAACTTTTTCAAATTTATTTATATGACATAGTAGGTTTTGTAAGTATCCTGAAATATGGTGGACTTTGTGACAGTGATGTGTTTTAACAATTGAAAGTTAGTTGAGTCGATTTTGTAACACTACATCACTTACTTTTTATTTTGGAAAACATGTTTCAGAAGCCATGTGCTTCCATTGTTGACCAAAGGAATTGACAATGGAAGCACATGGCTTCTGAAACATGTTTTCCGAAATAAAAAGTAAGTGACGTAGTGTTACAAAATCGACTCAACTTACTTTCAAAGGTTTTGTTAGCTCTGAAGTATTGCCGAAATCTCTCCATCAAAATTTGTAGTATTTAAACTTAATCTTTTGAAGTAAGAGAAGAGAGAGCATATTGCACCTGCGTCAGTACCACTGTTATTTGGTAAGCTAGAACCGTCAGTATAAACATGTAGCCATTCAATGATAGGGTATCTTAAATTTATTATTTCTAGTGTCATTTGTTTCAGAACACACAAAGAGATTTCAGATTTTGTAAATTCTTCAGCTAAGTGTAGATAGTGTTCAATATCAAATAGTTCTAATGGGTGAGTATTTGTTTGTATGTTTTCTTTTAAGAATGGAAGTTTTAATCTATGTTTGACTTCCTTGATTTTATTAAGGAAACTTTGTTGAGTTTTTAGGTTTACTTGTGGTTTTCTTTTTTCCCAGTCATTAAAAGGTAGTCTGATTTTTCATATTGTAGGATGGCTGCTTGTTAATGTCAAGTTCCAGTCTTGGATTATTTTTTAAAATTTGTAGAGCAAGTACTGGGGTAGTTTTAACAGCTCCAGTTACTAGGCGAAGAATTTGATTTTTAGTATCTCTTCACAATATTTAAATGTTGGTTTAATATACATCTTGTAAAAAGTGTTTAAAGTTTGTGTAGTGCTTCCCTATTTCTTGCCTGCCAGTCTTTTTAATAGTGGTAATTTTTTCCTTGTTTTTTTATAATATTATCAATGTGTTTTTCCATGTTAATTTCATATAAAAAATAATACCTAAATGTTTGGCTTCATATGTTTCTGTGAGAGTTTCTCTCTCTCTCTCTCTCTCTCTCTCTCTCTCTCTCTCTCTTTTTTTTTTTTTTTTTTTTTTTTTTTTTTTTTTTTTTTTTTTTAAATGCAGTTTTAACGTCCTTTAACCTAGTTTGGTCATATCGGACAATGAATGGAATTGGTGAAATGATGCTCAAATGATCTCGGGGTCCATGGAGCTTAAAGTTACTCGACATTCGTCTTCTCAGGATAAGGGAAAACCCCAAAAAAAAATCTTATCCAGGTAACTCACCCTAAGCAAGATTCGAACTCACGACCTTTTGAATGTGAGGCAGACACGCTACCAACACACTACCCGGGCAGGCCTTTTTTGATAATTTATTATTATTTTTGGTAGCAATAAAGTATTGAATAATGAATTCACTGATCCAATGTAACATTTTGCCTTGGATTCCTAGAATTTTAAATTTATCAAGTAGTTTGTATCTCCAAATACAATCATATGCTCCTTGAAAGTCAATAAATATTGCTAGAGTCTCTTTTATTTATTTAATGCATTTTTAATGTCTTGACTAATATTAAAAATTTGTTCATTTGTTGAATGGTGTTTTCTAAATCCTGCTTGTTTAGTTGAAATTAAGTTATTTTTTTTTTTTTTTTAGAAACCAATTTAAACGATTGGAAATAATTTTTTCCATGATTTTTGCTAATATGCTGGTTAGTGCTATTGGACGATAACTTGAAAAATGTTCTACTGGTTTGTTTGATTTCAAAATAGGTATTATTATAGATTTCTTCCCTCCATCTGGTACTTTTGTTTTCCATGACAACTTATAGAGATTTAAGAGTCTTAATTTTGCTTTTTTTCCCAGATGTTTGATTAATTCTGTATGTATATTATCAGGTCCTGGAGATTTTTTCAATTTTAAGTTATTAATTACAATGTTCAATACTTTAATATTGAATTCCTGATTAAATATATTAATCTTTAAGTTTAGTTGTTGATTTTATGTATTCTTTTGAATTTTTCTTTATAATTTTTTGTTCTTTTTTGGTATTTGCAGATAATTTATAAGTATTAGCGTAGTATTTATTAAATTTATTAGCTATTTGTCATCTGTAATTATTTTACTATAAATTAAAGGCATTTTTTTTTATGGTCTTTCTTGTTTTGAATGTTATGTATAAATCTCTATGCTTTTTGTGCATCTTTTCTATTGTCCATGTTCTGTAGAAAATTATTAAAATGTGCTCTTTTGGTGTTGGTAATTTCTTTTTTGAATTGAGCACTTAATTTTCTCCAATTTTGTACTTTTTTGGATCTTAAGATTTTTCTGCTGTGATTCTAGACTGGTCTCTTTCTTTTTTCATTTTTTCTAGTTGTGAGTTCCAAAAAGGTTTGTAGTTTTTAGTAAATCCTCTTGGTATGTATTTTTTTGCTGTTTTCAAAATTGTATCACATACATCTTTGTTTAGTTTATCTGATTTTGTTGATTCGTTTACTGGTTTTTCAAATTTGGTTTCTAATTCATTTTAAAATCTTTAAAGTTCCATCTAGGTTTATGGTTTATAGGAGTTAAATTTTTCTTTTTAAATTGAATAGTGCCAATTATAGTTCTGTGTCCTGAGCCTGGATCTTCTAAGATTTGTTTGGAAGTTGATGAGTGTAAATCTGAGGATACTAAAAGTAAGTCAGAGTTGGTACCAGCACCAGAATAGTGGATAAAGGTTGGTGGATGTTTTTTGTGGTAAACAACTTCTGTAGTTGTTGAATTTAGTAGGTCTTCTATGATCTTTCCAGAATTGGTTTGTTTGTCATATCCCCATAGTCTTGAATGGGCATTGAAATCTCCAATTATGATTGTATTTGAATTTACTGTGATATTTTCAAGATTTGGGGTATTGTTTGGGATTATAAACAGAATAAATTTTGAAGTGAGATTTATTTTTCCATATATCTAGTTTAATTATTTCTATTTTATCTGTATTGTTCATCTCTTTAATACTTTTAAAAGATGAAGTAAGATTTTTTCAAACTCCAACTGGAAATATATTTTAAGGTCCTCTGAGTCCTGAAAAAGGAGTTTTAGAAAAAGGTCTATGTGTGTCGGTCGGCAGCATAGCTCAAACGCCATTAAATACTAAACTTGTTATTTATGTTTAGATCTTCCAAAGATGCAAAGAGAAGATTTTTAAGAAAGCTCCAAAATACCCTTTACATGGAAAAATTTCTGAAAATTTGGTTTTTATCAAAAATGGCTCTAATGATTTTGATTAAAATACTGTAATCAAAGATATTTACATCAAAAATAAAATGTACACCTTGAATTTAAATTTTCTCGGAACAGCCTCAAGACCTCTTTATTCTGGATGAATTTTGCAAAACTGGTAAACTATAAGAGATAGACTTGCTCTTAGCACACAAAAACGTTGATCTCATTTAAACACATAATTTATGTCATACGTTTGTCTTGTAGTTAACCATTTTCGAGATATTCCTTGCTATTAGTTTTGTTTTTAAACTACATTCTCAAACAGAAAGCCTGCTTTTGTTTCTTATTTCTAGTTTTACTTCTGGCATGCAAAGGGCACCATACTTCTGCTTCACATAATGATCAGCTTTTAAAATATTTAACTATCACTTTAGCCTAGTATATTCCCTTAATCCCCTTCTACAAACAAAGAAGCAAGTAATAAGAACAATTCTACTAATGGGTGTATAGATTAGTTTGATGTAGATAAAATATCCATGTTTTGTAAGAATAGTGTTGTGTGAAATGGCTAGAAAAAGTTATGTGAGTGGAACATATCAAATTTCTGTTTTATTCCACTATTAAGATTGCTTATTTTTTCAAGTAAATTTCATTTTCATTCTTATCTAGTACTTGTCCTGAATCTTATTTAATTCCCGCCACAGCAAGTTTCAATTATGATTTTATTAAATAGCTTTTTAAACCATCTGTGAATTGCAATTAAAATGTAAGGTTTCCTTCTCTATTTTGACATAAATCATATAAATTGATTCATAAATGCTGAAATAAACCCTTTCCATTCATGCAACAATACATTGTTGACCTGTTTACATGCAGATGGTAAATGGGACGCTGGTAGCGGGTCTCACTTCAGAGGGGAAATGTTTATTCATACAAAATTAGCGAGACACGTCTCAAGACTAGCTGCATCTCACATTTTCTGCTAGCAGTGTCTCATAAGACACGTCTCATTTTTATTCATACCACCCCTTGTATTCAACTTTGAATTGCCGCCACAAAATATATTGTGGAAGTTCGTCACCCAGCCACCAGGGACCATCACACCTCAACATAGAGCACCCTGTAGAAATTCATTTGGAAACCATCGACAATGATGCCCACTTGGCATCGAAACTGGTGTGGAAAAATTATAAGTAAGTGATATTTAAGGGTTACAAACCCAATTCCAAAATATTCTGTTCATAAATATCACTTTTCCAAAACACCCTTTCATTAAAATTGTTCTTAAACTATGAGTAGTTTACTTTGAGGTTGATACAGAATGTGTGACGGACACCCAGACCTGTCGTAGAGTATTGTATCGCTGGCAACATCTGTTCACATCATTCTGAGGATGCAGCCAATAGAATTGGCAATGTGGCTTCTTAATTGTGCAACAGGTGCGCAATGGTAATCCTGGCCTGGGTTTCCTTGAGAACTGTCTTAGAGTACTTGACAGGAGTAGAGGAGTTCCACTATAGTTCTTCCATATGCAAACTCCCACATTCTAACACTATTCCTGAGACCACCAGTGAAGTGATTTTTTAGTTTCTTTTATGTTGCTTAGTGTGTTTTCCCCCAAAAATATTTATAAACCAATTTTTCCAACTTTTTGTTTTTACTTTCTCCACACGTATATGTACATAGTGTATGGAGAAGGTATTGCACTCCACCCAAAAATTTGATACCGAAATTTCACCGGAAATATATGTTTTAGGGTCCCCTGTATCCAAAAAAAAGCATTTTCAGAAAAAGGTCCATATGTGTGTGTGTATGTGTGTGTCTGTATGTCTGTGAACATGATAACCCAAAAACTAAAAATTGGTAAAATACCAAACTTGGCATTTAAGTTTAGTATTTTCCAGGGATGTGAGTAAGACAATCAATTCAAAATAATTAAATTTTATAATAAGGATGCATTTTCAGTTTTCTATCTCTTGACATACAATGAACAACCAGGCATTTTCATTTTGAGTCTTTTGCTTATTTCAAGGTACAGGGAATAACCATATACTTTCCATATTTTCAGGCGTCATTGTTTGTCTCCTATCAGATAAAATGTTCTTATAAGCAGAGAAGCTTCTCTCCACGTCACACGAAGTAACAGGAGCATGTTTTAGTATAGGAATCTGATTTGCAGAGAAATGTTTTGGTAAAATGACACTCTCACCATTTAGCACTTTAGACACAGACACAAGTGTAGAGTACCCTGGATTCCTGTTTAGCACAGCTTTGAATTTTTCACCTACCTTCCTTCCTACATCTCCTGCAACTACACTAAGCTTCTGTGATGCACGTTCAATTAAATCCATAGATAAGATTTTGAGAAAAATCCCCCCACCCCAAACTGCCCTTTACATAGAACTTTTTTCAAAAATGTTAATTTTCTCAAAAATGGCTATAACGATTTTGATTAAAATTTTGTATACTAAAGATATTTGCCTGACAAATAAAATTGATATCATGCATTTTCTGGAAATAGCCTCTGAAGACTACTTTATTCTGGATGAATTATGCATAACTGCTAAACCTTAAGAGATGGACAAAAACTTGTCACACAAAAAATGTAGAGCATGTTGAAACACACAATTTATGTTAATGTACATTTTTTTCGTGGAGGTTATCGTTTTTGAGTTATTCCTTGTTTTTGATTTAACCTTTATACTTTTCTCATACTGGAATGGAATACTTCCTCTAAAAATCTGATCTGCTATATTCACATCACTTTCTCTATATCTCGGCAACAAATTATTATTAAAAAGCTTATGCTTCTATTTACTTCATGCTAATTGAGAAAAAATTAGCAGAAATAGTCATTACTTGCTTCCTTGTAAGTAGAATCAAAATAAGGGAGTACCATAGGTTAAAGTGATTGTCAAAAACTTGTTGCTATGTGACTGAAGTTCCTTTGTTTGTAGGACAGGAGTTGACAAATTCTTGTATGAGAAAAGTATTAAGTTTTTTAAAGCAAAACCAAAAACAAGGAATATCTCAAAAATGATCAACTCCATGAAAAAAATATGTATAACATAAATTGTGTGTTTTAATGTGATCTACATTTTCTGTGTGGTAAGCTTTTGTCCATCTCTTACGGTTTAGCAGTTATGCAAAATTCATTCAGAATAAGAGGCTATTCCCAGAAAATTCAAGATATATATTTTTTCTTTCATGTAAATATCTTTCATATATGATATTTTAATCGAAATCATTAGAGCAATTTTTGAGAAAATAAAACATTTTGAAAAAAGTTTGATGTAAAGGGTAGTTTGGGGTGGGGGTATTTTTCTCAAAATATTTGTGTCGCTTCCCTGGAAGACACTAAACTTAAATACCAAATTTGGTAGTTTACCAACTTTTCATTTTTGAGTTATCATGTTCACAGACACACACACGCTCACCCGCATGCTTCCCCCCCCCATCACACACACACATATATTTTTCTCAAAATGCCTTTTTTTTTTTATACAGGGGACCCTAAAACATATTTGTGGTGAAATCTTGGTATCAAATTTTTGGGTGGAGTGCAATACCTTCTCTATACACTATGTACATAGTACTTGTAGAGAAAGTAAAAATTCATAAGTTTAAAACTTGTGAATATGGCTAATCCTAAATTTATTATTAAGGTGACCAAAAATATTATAAAAACCAAACCCATCCTTAGCCTATCTTTCTGCAAAAATAATAATTGAAGGAAACTACCAGAAAGAACTTATGGAAGATTTCAAAGCACAAAGTGATGCAGAGCATGGACAACTATAATGCAAAATAAACATTTAAAACCTGGATATCCAAGGCAAGGAGTTGTTGTATTTAGACTGCCAACAGGTAATGACTATGGTGCTGCACATTGCTAGAAAATGAATGAAAGCCATTTTGTACCTGAAAGCCTCCTTTTGCATTGGACAACTAATTTATAACTCATGTGGAATTATTTTCTTGCTTTGTCACTTCATCTTTGAGATTTGTCTTAGGTTCATTCTGTAGGTCTCCTGCATTACGCTCTGCTTTTCACTTTCTTGCAATGGGCACTAGATGTTTACTTTTTGTTGCTTGCTGTTGACTGTTTTGGATGCCTCTCCAGCCACTGGTGTCATGCTGTCTTTGTCCAGTAGGCTATTACTTCTTAACACATTGGAGCCCAAGCCCGAGTATAGCTCGGACCATCATCAAAATGCTCATGGTATTTCTAACGCTTTTAATGCAATTCCAGGACCTTAACTCTGTCTTGGGCTATACAACAAAGAACATACACCAGTTATCATTTAGTTGTCTGATTTGTGCTGCCATCTGTCCTTGCTTTAGTCAACTATTAGGAATTTTAGGAGATTTAGTAATATTGGCTGCTCTCGGGTAGTTGCGCCATTTTCTTTGAAGGTGGGAAGGAGAGTTTTTCGAACTTTGAATAAATGGAGTGTAAGCAGCTTTACGCAGTTTTTTTTTTTCAAACTCATATTTGATATTTGTAAATTTAAAATAAAATATTAATATGGAAGTTATGACCATTCTCTTACTTGTTGAGAAATCCTTGAATGCCATACTTTTAGATTGTCCCAATACTTTTCGGCAGATTTACTTGATGTAGTGTAAAAATAATTCAAAGTAGGCATAAAAACCTTGGGTTTCTGGGCACTTCAATTACTGAAACGCCCGGGCTTCAATGTGTTAAGCACCCTGACTGGACTCTATTGGGAAGCAAAAAAACAAATGGAATATACCCATGCATTTGGATATTAGAATGCTACTACAGCTACTAGAGAAATAAATGCTAACACTGGGGAATATAAAAAAAAAGAGATAAAAAACAAAACAACAGCAAAACATTCACATCAGTTTCGTTACCCAGTCCTTAACAACCTATTCTTAAAAAGCTTATTCTGTCTAATTTATCTTAATTGAGATAAGCATTTGTAGAAATGTTTTAACTGCATATTTCCTTGAGAATGCAATGGGAATGGGTGAACACACTAGATTTTAGCAATAGTTAAATCTTTTAAGCCCACCTCTGTTGTGTAGGGGAGCGAGTCTGCCTAACATTCACGAGGTCCCAATTCTTCATTAGGGTGAGTAATCCAGAAAAGGGTTTTTCTGGGGCTTTCCCATGTACTGAGAAGAAGAATGTTGAGTAATCTTAAGCTCCATGGACCCCAGGCTCATTTGATTTCACCAATTTCATTAATCATCTTAGATAACCAAAGTTAGAACATTAAACTGGTTGCTATAAGAGAGCATTGAAATTTCATTCTCTTTGGTTGACCAGGATAGTAAAAAGAATGACTTCTCATTTGAGAAAAATTTAAGTATAAGAAAATTTAAACCAATAACAAGTAATATAAAAAAAAACAGTACATATTTGATATAAACTGTGTGCTTTTAACATTTTTTTATGTAATAAGATTTAATTGATCTCCTCTTGTTTACCAGTTGTTCTAAAGTCATACAAATCATGAATCATTTTCCTTTTATGAACCTTTTTGAAAAGTTTTTTCTCAAAAATGGCTAACAACTTTAAATTAAAATTATGTATGTTTAACATAGGTTCATGATAAATAAAAAGTAGGTCTTGAATTTTCTGGGAATAGCCTCTGAAGACATTTTGACTTTTGCATAGCTGCTAAACTGTAAGAGATAGACAAAAACTTACTTCACAAAAAATGTACATTTTGTTAAAACACACAGTTTGTCATATATAGTATTTTGTAGAGCTAACTGTTTTTGAGATATTCCCCATTGCTTGTACTTTTCTCAAACAGGATGTCTTCATTTGTTCCATCTCTGTTGTTGTACTCCTGGTCATGAATGTCAATGTTGGTTGCACAGCAACAGATTTTACTGTCATTTTAGCCTAGTGTATTTCCTTCTTTTTCTTTTACCTACAAGGAAGCAAGGCATAAGACTATTTCTGTTAATGTTTATCTCAATTAGCATGATGATAAAATGTAGATAAAATAATAATCTTTTGTAAAATAGTTTATTTCCAGAACAGATAGGGAAAGTCATGTGATTGTAACACATCAAGTTTTTATTTGAACAATAACCTTCACATTTTTAAATTGTTCTGCTGCTTGCTATTGTCTACATAATGTGTGTGTAAACAGGTTTCAGGAGGTCCACATTTCTGTAAGGCACTGCTTAAGCTGGTGGATCTTTTGAAGGAAATTTGTTGAAAGTTTCAAGTTTGGTGAACCACTATAGAATTTAAGGTAGTCATAATAAATGTTACCAGTTTTACTGTACTATTCCCCTTGCAAATCAGACAAACTTGAAATTTTTCTTCAATATGGGGAATTGTGATAATACAAATTGTATAATATTTTTATGTTCCTTCTTACAGTCCTTACCCATCACTGCACTCTGCACTAAATCTAGCAAATCCTGGAGATACAGTATTGCTTTGTCCCGGAGAGCACAAGTTCCAGAGTATTGAAGCATTGGAGCAAGGAGGAACCATAAAAGGTATTTATAGAATTTGGAGGATCCATATTGAATCCTATATTTTATTAATTTTTATAACTTAGAGGAAATTCATGACCTTTTTATTTTAGTTCGTTATTTGAACTGCATTATTCAATTTTATTAATAATTTTGTCATTCCAGTGTGCTCCCATTACCATCATCTATCGCACACATCAGTGCATTTCCATTCTCCCCTTTCCTGTCTAGTACAAGAATTCCTGCACAAATTTGAATTAGGTAAAACTAGTTACGTGTTACTTAGGTATTTGTTCATTGAAGCTCTGCTGCCATTGATGTCACCTCCTACATACTGATACTTTCCATTCTCCTATCCATTTCGTGAATTTCTGTACTTTACCATGTGTTATGTGTTCTTTTTATATAAATGATATGCTACATTTCAAAATTAAGTTCTGAAAGAAGGGGATCAGCTGGTATTTGGATAAATATGGTATTAGTGTATTGTTTTTACCTTATTCATCTTGTACCTACAAGGAAATATGTAATAAAACCATCATTATAATTTCTGCTAATGCTATCTTGATAAGCATGCAGTAGATAGAAGAATAAGCTTTTGTAAGACTAACTTGTTAAGAGGTAAAACAGGTATAATAAATTAACTTTTTAAATAACATAAAGTTTTGTACATTGATTTTGAACAAATTAAGGCACACTTAAGCTATTTAAGGACTTTATCTTAATTCAATTTGGGAGTTGCTTTCATAACAAAATGAAGCCAGTGTGTGTATTTCATACAAATTAGTAATTTACTAACATTATAAACATTTATAATAAAGCCAAGATTTTAGTGTCAGTTTTAACAAACTATTTCTTGAATTGTGTGTCTCAGTTGGGAAAATGAAATATTTTAGGCATTCATCCTTACCAAACTCTAAGAAACCCCTACTGTATTCATCATTAACAATCATTGTTCTCATCAGATGAGGTGCTTGCTTTCTGAGCTAATTTCTTTCCATAGAACAGAATCTTCTGAGTCATCAAGGCTTTGGTGAGACCACATATTTTCAATCCTCTCAATAATGAGTCAGGTGTGATGTGTTGCCATGTGGTTAGTACCCATTCCTCTGCAAAGCTATAGATGGGTAGCTTTCCTGATGAAATTGATCCATGGTCCCCCATAAGCAGCCAATTAATGTTGCTGTTTAATATGGTCTTTGAAGTGTTTGTTGACCACCAAATCATCATTTACAGCTGTAATGTCATTACTGTCAGAATTGAAACAAAATTACAGTTGCTTCTTGCAATTTCATTTTACATCTCAGGGATTAAACGAGCCTTGAAAGCATGAAGCACAAGTATCCCACAAGGCATAAGTAAGGCTCCAGATTAAAATAGTTCAGAATAGTTTTAATCCAGTCTTATCATAAATTCTCTTGATTTTCATCCTTTTTGCTGGCATTGGGAAACTGGTGGAAGTTTCTCCTTTGGAATTGCTTCTCCTCCGCAGGGTGACATACAGGGATAGCTTTCTCCCATTGGCACAAATATCCAACAACACAGTCATTCTGGATTTTTCATTTCCTTTGTATGACTATCTTAGCCCCTTTCTCCTTCAGCATAGTATTTTGAGGGTTGGCTGATAAGTCCCGGGCCTCACACAGATATGACGCCACTAGGCCAGTTAGACAGTAGCATTGTATAGCTTAACTCTAGACTAGCTTGTATCCATAGTTACAGGTCAATAGCTTTTTTGGTTTTTGAATGACAGCATTTTAAACAAGACAACTTTAGAGTTTTCACAAAAATGGAGGATTTGGAAAAACGGGCAGTGATTAAATATTTCCATTTGAAAGGCCCTAGAGAAATCAAGGAGGAAATGGACAGTACATTGAAAGATTCTGCCCCTTCATATTCAATGATTAAAAGGTGGGCTGCAGAGTTTAAAATGGGACATACGAGCACTAGTGATGAGCCTAGTCTGGATGCCCTGTAGAAGTCACAACTCCAGAGATCATTGAAAAAATTCATCGTTTAGTATGGAAAGACCACAGATTAAAGTTGTTTGAGATAGTAGAGGCTGTAAACATATCAAAAGAACGGGCAGGTAATATTTTAAGTATGGTTTTGGGCTTTCACAAGATCTGTGCAAGATGGATGCTATATTTGTTGACACCTGATCAAAAGTTGCAAGTTCTGTTGTTAAGAAAGTGGAGCTCTACCGTAAAAATCCCAGTGAATTTTTGAGATGGCATATTACCATGGATGAAACTTGGATACATCACGACACTCCAGAAAGTAAATCACAGTCAAAACAGTGGATTGCGCCAGGTGAACCAACTCCAAAAAAGGCAAAGTCAATTTTGTCAGCTAACAAGGTTATGGCGAGTGTTTTCTGGGGTGCACAAGGAATTCTTTTTATTGATTTCTTGGAAAAGGGTAAAAGTATTGCTGGTGACTACTAGGCAAGCTTAATGCAATATTTGAGTGATGAGGTGAAAAGAAAAAGACCTCATTTGGCAAAAAAAAAAAAATGTTTCATCATGAAAATGCTCTGGCCCATCGTTCAGTCATTGCAATGGGAAAAATGTGCGAATTAAAGTTGGAATTGCTTAAACTTCCACCCTGTTAGCCAGATCTAGCAGCCAGTGACTACCACCTGTTCCCAAACCTCAAAAACTTTCTTGGAGGATGAAGATTTCACAGCGACGAGGAGGTCATTGATGCGATAAACAGCTATTTTGAGGACCTTGATAAATCACACTACAGAGATGGTTTAATTAAATTAGAACACTAATATGACAAATGTATTAGCCTTTCTGCAGATTATGTTGAGAAATAAAGGGGGAAAAAAAATTCTGTTTTCATGGGAGAGGCCTGGGACTTATCAGCCAATCCTCATAAAAGGAGAAACTTCCATCAGGCATAGTTTTCTAATGACTCCAAAAAGAATGCAAACCCAGAGAATTTATGATACAAGTCTGTTCAAAAAGTTCTGGAACTTTGTCCACAAAATGTTTCTACACTTACCTTTTACTTATTGTGCATGGATTCCTTCAAAATACTCTTCTCCACAATTGATACACCCCTCCTAATGCTGTTTCCACTTTCGGAAGTAGTCTTAGTACACCTCTTTGTGGATTGTGTGAAGCGCTATTTGTGAATTTTCTTTTAGCTCAGCTATGGTTACAAATCTTCAATGGGTTTTTCAACTTTGGAAATAGTACCAGGGGCCAGGTCTGGAGATTATGGGGATGAGACGGCATAGTGATATTGTTTTTTGTGCAATAGTCACGCACCAACAGGGATGAATGTGTGGGTGCATTATTGTCTTGCCACATTTCAGACCATTTCCTTCTCACATTTTCTCGCATGCATTGCAACACATCCCAATAGTACCATCGATTAACTGTTTATCCCTGTGGCATGAATTCATGATGAACTAATCCTTCAAAGTCAAAGAAAACTATCAGCATGGTTTCGACATTTGACTTGACCTGACAAGATTTTATTGGTCTTGGAGAACCTTTCCCGACCCATTGTGAAGATTGAACCTTGTTCTCATCATAATAATCGTAGACCCAAGTCTCATCACCAGTAATGGTTCTCTTAAAGAATATTTCATTTTCATTTGCACAATCAAAAGCTCTTCACAAATTGCGAGGCGATGGTCTTTCTAGTCTTGACACATGAGCCATGGGATGAATTTGGCTGTAACACAATACATTCCAAGATGCTGTGTCAGGATTTCATGACATGATTCATCTGAATTGTTACATTCTTCTGCAATCTCTCGGATAGTCAGTCTTCGATTAGCGCGCACAATTTTGTTAACGTTCCTCACGTGTCCTGAACGAGGGTCATCTTTAATTTAAGTCTGGCCATTTTTAAACACGTGAACCATTAGAACACCAAGTATGGCTTAAGCACTCATCAGCTCATCCTGCATCATTTGGTGCATCTGAAAAGGTTTTCTTGAACATTTAATGCACATGTGTTGTTCTTCTGACTCTGCCACCTTGAAATTCACAAACTGTGCGACACAACATTCTACTCAATATAGCACTGAACAATATCTAATACACATGGAATAATGAAACCTCTGTTACACATTAAACACAGGTGTATGCAGGGATGTCAATTGCATTTTTTTCCAATACTCCATTGGCATGAAATACAAATGTTCCAGAATTTTTGAACAGACCTCGTACACTTAATTAAAACTATCTGGACTATCTTAATCTGGAGCCTTATTTATGTGTTGTGGAATATTTGTGCTTGATGCTTTCAAGGATCATCTAACCCTTAAGGTAAAATATGAAATTGCAAGAAGGAACTGTGACTTCATCCTGCAGAAGCAATTTCTTCTCATAATTTGTAATGTCTCAGATTATCTACGGCCTGAAAATAATTCCTAACATTGAGAAACTAGCCACAAAGGGCCCAAAAATCCTACAGAAATGCTATAATGCATATCAGTAGCAATAGAAGAAAATTTTAATTTACTTTAACAGAGTTTAATAATATCAATATTGGTTTTTAGCTATCATTAGAATAGTGTTTCAAACACACGGTTTAGGTTTGAATTAAAAATGTGTGAGAGCATTAAAATTCCTCCATGTACGCATTTATTGCAAATAGACCTATGCCAGGTTGGAGTGTTCAGTAAGTAAATTATATGGGGGTTGTCTTACATTTGCGATGTATGTTTTCTAAATACCATGCAGCGATAAAGTAAATTTCAAACTTTGTGGGTATGGCCCGGGGGAAATGATTGCTGCCAAGGTCACTACATATGTAGCAGATTTTTTTGTTTCATTTGCGCCAAAAATTATCTTTCACACCACTATGAGTATTCTCATTGGAAAAAAGATTTCTCTCCATGACTAAAATAAAATTGGAGGTCTTTCTTTCACATCTGTGACTGCACGTAATGTTGCTTAGGAAGCCAATGGTCAAACAGAAAGAGAGAGGTTAGCTGCGCATTTCCCCTTCTCCTGATGCACATATTTGCTTTCCACTCTGCTTCGCTGACTGCCCAAAATGTGAATTTAGATGCAAATTCAAATTAGATAAACATTTTTTATGATATATTAAACATGTTGTCTCAATAGAAAATCACATCCATGATCACTGCCTGCGGTGTCATAAGTAGTTAAAGCGGGCATTGAACACTTTAAAAAAACCATCCATAATCATCATTACAGCTATGCTGCTGCTACTGCCATTTCTACCATCCCACATGTTCTGTAGACTACATCACTGTATACTCTCCTGCTCAAAATAAGTTAATGTACAGATTCGAATTGGGTAAAAAGTTCTGCGATATTTCATTAAGTGTATTGTTTTAATAGAAAATCACATTTATAATCGTTACAATAGGCTGCTGCCTCCATTGTCTTGTCATGGTATACCATTGCACACATCCTGTACATTTCCGTAATCCCCTCTCCATCTCTCTCCCTCTCAAAACACGAGTTTCTGTATAAATTCAATTGATTTACCAATGGTGTGTTATTTGTCCTGTTGTTTATGGACGCTCTTTAACTAATGTGGTTCTCAGCGTCCCATTCTAAATTGGGCATAAAAGACTGCTTAATTTTGCTCAGTGGCCTCTCTATCAGGCTTGAGGTTCTTTTACGTGCCGTAAATCTACGACACGGGAGCAACAGCTTTACTTCCCTTCCGAAGGAAGCCATGCTAAGGATTTTTACACCCAAAAATATCCATCGTCCTCCGCCAGGTTTGAACCCATGACCTTGGGTATATGAAGTTAGCATGGTAACCATTACACCACGGAGGGCGACTAAATGGTGTGTTATATAAGATCTATTTAAATAGAAAATCTTATCAATTATCATTGTTTCAGTTTCACTGCCATCACCATCTCCACAATCACCTCCTTTGATTGCTCACATACCAGTACATCATTTCCAATCTCCTCTCTCCTACATTCCACATGAATTTCTGCAATATTCAAATTAAATCAAAAAGGGGGGGTTACTTAATCCATATAAGTGTACTTTAGTTTGTTCAAAATATATGGGAATCTTTACATTTCATTTAAAAATTAAGTTAAGGAGTCTTCTTTTTATATAGGTTTCTTTTTCTATAGGTGATAGGCTACATTCCATGATTATTTTCTGAAAAATGGGAGTCGTCTTACATTTGAGGTTATCTTGTATTTGATAAATATGGTATCTATCACATACAATAATTCTTCACATTAAAATTAAAATATACACGGGACCCGTGAGGTTGAAAATAGAAGCATAGGCTTCCGAAACTAGTCCCTCATAATAAGAATGTAAGTGACGTAGTGTTAAAAAACCAACTCAACAAATTAATATCACATATAATTTGACCGTCAGTACTAAATTCCTCCAAACATCAATCAACTAGTTCAATTTTAATTCATTTTAGTATGTGAAACAATTAACCAAAATAACCCCATAGCAACAAGTTCCTGAGCACAGTCTGTACCTGATAATGGATAGGCCGCACCGTGGCCGAGTGGTTAGACTACTCGCCTCTCATCTAGACAACCCGGGTTCGATCCCAAGCAACTGCATGCGAGATTTGGGGTGGACAGGGGCAGGTTTACTCCGGTTTCCCCCACTAGCGCATTCTACCGGTGCTCCATCTTCACTCATGTATCATCAGTGTCATCAGCTGCGGTGCCACAAGTAGTTAAAGCGAGCGTTAAACACTATCCTTAAAAAATCTGATAATGAACAAGGTAGTGGGCACCAGGGCACACTATTGAACAACAATGCAATGAGTTGCTTGTCAAGTTAGGCAAAAATTTTAAATTCTTTGAACTCTATTTTTTATGGTTGTTGAAACCCAGCAAGTCAAACAGGCTAGAAGGTCTTTGACAGTGAGAATTTTTAACAGCAGAGAAACTAATTTTTTGAATGCTCTTGTCTCAATATATACATTTTAGGATATGCTTGTTACTAGAAGAATGAATTCTATATTTGCTTTGTGCTATGAGTACATTTTGTTTTGTTTTTTTTTTTTTTGCAGGGTTTTCCGAACCATCCACTACAATCGTTAAAGCACACAATGCTGGTCATATAATGCTGCAATGTGTAGGACCATCTTTGTGTTTGGAAAACCTAACGATAAATGCCCAATCAGTGCTAATTGCTCTTTCTGTCAATCAAGGAATAATAAAACTCAAGGGGTGCAATATTGTTGGATTCAAGAGCAATAATGCTGTAGTTGGTGCTTTGTTGTCTGGGAATGGATATTTGGAAGCAACAGATTGCACCTTTGCAGATTTTGATGTAGGGATCACGCTATTATCTCGTGCTAAGGCAGTTTTGAATAACTGCTCGATCAACAACTGCACGATAGGTATTAGGGTAAGTTTATTATGGCTTTTGATTTTAGTTTGATTAAGGCTTCTAAAGCTTCTTCTCTTCAACATACACTGCACTTAAAGCTATTGTTTACTTATGAGGTAGTTGATTTTTAAATTCATTTGTTTCAGCAGCATTTATTTGTATCTACCCCATAAAAGCTTAATAAAAGTTCAAAACTAAAAGGTGAAATTGCACCCAGTATCAACAGGAATATACCAGATAGATTTATGTAGGAAACAAACTAAAACAAAGGAATACTTAAAAAATAAAATTTGATGTTTTACATTCATATGTATACAAGCTGTTTTTATGAAAGTTTATATTTCTGACTACTGTATTTTAATTGAGATAAACCTTTACAAAACATAATCACTACATTGCACTTTTCATCATAAATATAAAGGGGGAAGTCATATGTTACAGAATTGGATAAAACATTTTGTTGAGCTTTCTTGACCAAACTAAATAAAATTATGTTTAAACTTTGTATGCAGTGTTTGCAGTTATTATATATTTACTTATCACTGTTCTTTCATCTCTAATTAATTATTACACTTAAAATTTTTTCATCTTCACCACTCACACAGATATGTGTGACTTCTAACACATCTCACAGCAGTTTTGGCTTTGCATCTTATACACTTAAATTTAAAATTGTATCTAGCCATGCAATAATATTCTATCGTTGTTTTTATTTGACTCTGATTTGTGGATTCAAACATTATATTGGGGAAACTTACAGCTTTCACAGTATTTCCTTATTTTCTTAACTTTAATGAAGGCTTCTCAAAGTCCTTTCTAATGGAGTTATCTCTATGTTACCATCAAAATGTTTACTCTCTTATTATGAGTAATTCCCTTAGTGCACTTCAGAGTGTTCCTGAGCTGTACAATTATCACATTCAACAGCACATTCAGGATGCCCTCCACATTTCACGCACTTCCAGCAATAATGTGGAGTGCATAGATTCCTGATCATGTTGGCTTGCAGGGGAATGAACTGGATTTGGCAGCTAAGATGGCATCCACAGAACCCAGTGCTGTAATTACTTGTGTACTATCTCAAGACTTTGGGCTTGTGCAGAGAGCAGTGTTTTCATGCTGGCATGAAGAGTGGTCAGCTCTCTGCAGAAACAATCTTAAGAGTAGTGAAGGAACTTCTAATCAACTGGGTAACTCCCTCTTGTATGTCTCGTCAAGAGGAGTGATTTTGGCTCGATTGTGTATTGGTCATTGTAATTTTACACCCAATTACCTTCTTAAGAAAAACCTGCTCCTATCTGTCTGCTCTGTAGAGAAGTATTGTTGGTCCATCTAGTGTGTTCCTCTAGCACATATTCACACAACTCTGCATCAACCAGCCAGTCTGGCGGAGATCCTGGTGGATGATAACTTTTTATCCAAGTGACTTTTGCACTAAAGACTTAGTTTTACTGATTGGTGATAATGTAGTGGTTTATATGGTTCTTAACATTTTAATACAAGAGTTTAGTTTTTGTTATATTTATACTTTTTTCCATTCCATTGTTTGAAATAGTTTTTTAGATTCATCTATCTCTGGTTTTGCCATGGATAGTTTTATTTACACTGATTTTATGTCTAATATTGGCTCGGATTTTATCTCTCTTTTTTTTTTCTTTCTCCCCCGCCTCTCTCTCTCTTTGCTGTGGCAGAGGAATTTCTCTTCTGGAAAGAGCTTCCAGGTGGGACACCAATGCAAGAGAGATTTGATATTTTTGATGCTTTTAACTCAGCACAGAATAGATTGGAAGAAGTATGTTGCAGTTACAAGTGATAGCGCTTGTGCTATGACGACAAGCATAGTGGTGTAGCTTCCTAGAATAAAAGGTTGTATTACAGGCAAAATTCATTCATTGCAGTCATAAAGAAGCTCTAATCACCAAAAAATGTCCAAATAATATGAAAATAGTAATGGCAGAAGTGCCAATAACTATTAATTTCATAAAATCAAATGCAGTCAATTCCAGATTGTTTTCTATCTTGCAAAGGGGAAGTAAGCACAAACACTTCTTCCACACTAAGTTAAGGAGGCTCTCCAAAGGAAATTGTGTTGGCCATTTGTATGAACTGAGATAAGAAGTACAAGTTCTCCTGTCTGACAGGACAAGTTAACTTGAACAAGAGATTTATAGATGCAATTGGCGAGCAGGCTAGCATTCTTGACTGACATCTTCCATCGACTGAATGAACTGAATATAACTCTTCATGGCAAATACAAGCTCCCCTTCATAGTTCATGACAAAATAAAAGAGTAAATACTTTAAAAGGAAACTTCAATTTGCAATACAAGAAGTTGTGAATGAATATAACTGGTGCAACAGATCTGGACATGTGAAAATCTTAATGAGAGCTAGGAAGCGAGTTGTACTTACAGATAAGTCAATTCATGCCTGCTGGAAGAGTGCCTGTCAAATATCTGTCACCTCTTATGCACTGCACTGATAAACATGTGTTTTCATATCTATAAAACATCTATACAAATGGCCTACTATATAAACAATGTCAATCGTCTGCCTCCAATTCTTCCACACTTGACAGTCTTTCGTCTTCACTCATGTCATTGTCATCAATGCTATCGCTACTTTCTGCACCATTATCCTGGATTAAGTTCTTTCTATTTGATTTTCTAAAATTCTTTCTAATTATTTTCAATGTTCTCAACGTGTCGACATACATTTGTCATTCTGGCCTGCCAATTTCTGCAATTCGCTGGTGTGATACATTCAGTTTTATTTTTCTTTCTTTCTTATCTTTGAGAACTCTGGAAATGGAACTCAGTGACACATCAGTTGCCTGAGCTACTCTTTCATTCACTTTATACAGGCTTTTGAAGAACTCGGGGAACATACATTTTCTTCCTTCATATCTGCCTCTTGTTTCATGAAGTCAAGGACATTTGCAACTATTTCTCTGCTCTAAGTAATACCTTGCCACTTAACTTTGAAATAAATAAAATAAATAAAATGAGCATTATTTACTGCCCACTTTGAATACAAACATATGCGGAACACTTTCGATAGACTGTACAAAGTTTGCTCGCTGTGACTTTAAGTAAGCAAAGTATCATATCACAAGTTCTGATAAGCTGGGTTGGCGGTCAGGGTCACGATTCCAGAAGTTTTGTGCCGGCAATAATTGACATTCTTTCCATTCTTGGATAGTGTAGACGAAAATTAAATTCAGGTTCATAATTCCTTGATCAGTACATCAAAGTACATTGACTATGATTGAAGGTTTTGGTGAATATTTTCCTAAGAGTTTAGACAGCAAGTACTGGATGTGAGATCCTTTCCCTGCAGAGGAAGACAGCAGACTACTTTTCAAAGAAATTATTGAGCTGCCATGTAATATCATCCTCAAATAAGTTTCAAGAAAATGTTGTTAATAAATGTTTGGATGCGGAGATTCGATGGTTTCTTTATATCGTAGGCTGTGCTGTAAAGTTTGTTACTATTTTCAATAACATATCTATATGAGAGTGGGTTTCTTCCATGATGTAACTAAAAAAAAAAAGTGCTGAAATAAGCTGAACAACTTGGAGTCGATTTCTGCTTGGGACTTTCAACTGGACAGCTACACTTCAGAAGAATGTGTCAAGCCTTGCAGGCTCATCTATCTCATAGAAAAAATTGATGAAGTTCCAAGTAATGTATTGAAAACATGCATTCTTAGATATTACATGTTATTATGAGGCTAGCAGTATTGGTGCCTAATAAACTTCCATATATTATTGTTATTGTCCAAAACTTGGTGCTGACACAAACACTCAGGTTGCTATGTTGAGATGTGTTATTAAACTGATTACACTCTGTGATTGAAAGGAGTGTTATAAATTAAGTTATATTAACCCTTTTAGTGCCAGCACAGGGAACAAAATGCTGTCTGAAAAGTGCCAAGCAATTTCAGAGGAGAATGTAGGGTTTTAAATAATTGGTAATAAAATGAGTACCAAATGACAGGAACTTTTTTTCATTTTTAGTAAATACTTTTATCTACCGCATAATATGCATCATATGGATGAGAAGTCTCTTCAATATTTTTAAAAAATTAAAAACAAAAGAAAAATTTGAAAATAAAATAAAAAATTCCAAAATAATCACTAATTAAAGCTTACAAATGCTTACTACACAGATAGTTCAGGCTAATTAAATGAAAGTATAGATATTTTTTACTAAAACAGCATCCTGTTTTGGTCTGGTGTTTTAGTTTTTAAAATACAAAAAAGGAATTCACATAACCTGAAAAAAAATCACCAAAAACACACACGCTCATATGCATGATACCACTATTAATGAAAACGACATAAAGCAATAGGATACAAATGTAACATAGATTACTGTACAATTTAGTACTTGTGTTGTAAAGCTGAATGGTTGATTCACATTGTATTTGTCACCTGGTTACACCTCCATAAATCCATTTTGACAAGTACACTGATTATTTGCATGCATACAAGGTTCGTTGTTAAAGGATGTATTTTCATCGCTGAAGCTAGAATATTTATATCTTCCTCTGTTACATCGATGTCAGAAACTCTTTTATCAAGGTCTGAAAATTTAAAATCACTCGCTTTCTTCTAATATATTGTGAACTACAGCTCTTATTTTCTCTTCGGTTTGTAACCTTCAGCAAGACAACACCATCTTTTAACCTACATACCAAACTCCGTCTAGAGAAATTAAATTTGGAGCTAATTTAGTGCTTTGGAGTGAAGATAAGTTCCTGAAACACTCCAGAAAACCTTTCTCTATGGCTATGGTGTTCCCGCTGGAGTTAAAACATATGAAAACTGTATCACGTTTAGATTATGATTGGCACTAATAGGTTTAATAATACTTTGATAGTCCTGTTTTCAAACTGTTATTTAGAAAAAAATATTTTGGGTCATGTTTAAGGTCATTAAAAAGTTTGAGAATCACTGTTATGTGAGAGCTGCAGTGTCTTTTAAAATTGTTTCCTAAAGGACATCTGAAATGTTGTTGCAGTGGATTTTCCATTCGTAAAAATCTTCGAGTCTTAATGCTGAAACTTTGTCATTATTTAGAGAGAAATTTTCTTTCTAGGGATTCAAAAACCTGGCGGAGGACGATGGATTTTTTCGGGTGTAAAAATCCTTAGCATGGCTTCCTTTGGAAGGGAAGTAAAGCCGTGGGTCCCGAGTCGTAGATTTACGGCACGTAAAAGAACCTCAAGCCTGATAGAGAGGCCTCTGAGCAAAATTAAGCGGTCTTTCACACCCAATTTAGAATGGGACGCTGAGAACCACAGCAGTTAAAGAGCGTCCATAAATAACAAGCCATTTCCATTTCTAGGGATTCAAAGTGCTTAAACTAAGCTTTATAAAATTATTAAATCAGGTTTGTTTGCAATGCAGGATGCAATGAAGGGATGCATCACATTTGTTTACATTGGATTTACATCTTCAACTGCAGTGGCTATTGGTTGTAGAACATGGATAAAGTTTACTCTTCAAGATTGCATAGTAGGAATCTGCCCCTTCACAATGTTCTGGAAGAAAATCATACCATTACTAAATGGTTATCAAGAATATATTGATAATTACTAAACCTTTTCTCCATGTTGCATTTGTGTTTTATAAATGCATGTTTTCTTGCATTTCAATTTCCCAATCCTTGAAAAATTCAATGCAATGACTTGGACCTGAACCCCAGATCTTTGTCACTCTGTTCAGCTGTAAGCGGTAAAATATGTACACAAGGCTAGGGCTCCACTTGCAGTACTGTTCTATCTAAAAATGCAAGAGATAAGGCCACATAGGCAGTATTTTAATGCAACAGTATGAACGACAGTATGAGGTTCAAGATGATAAACTGAGAATTTGCTGCCTCTGCTCCTCAAATTACTGCAACCATCTTGAACATCATGTGCTTTGTGTTTCATTGTATTTTCCAATCTGTTTCTTAAAATGGAGCTTTATAATAAAAAAAAAAAAATCTGACTTGTGCCATTCACATAACTTTCTCTAGCTGTTCCAGACATAATCTATTCTTGCAAAAGATTATTGTTTTATCTACATCATGCTAATCGAGATAAACATTAATACTGGCTTCACCGTAAGTAGAAGGGAAATAAGGGAATATGGCGAAGTCAAATCCTTTAAAAGCTCTGTGAAACGATGGAGGTTCAGTTCACTTTGCGTGGTCCCATTTGAGAAAACATAGGTAGTTTAAAATTGAAACTAGTGATAAGGAGTATCTCAAAAACAGTCAGTTCTACAAGAAAAACATACATGGCATAAATTATGTGGTTTAACAAGATCTACATTTTTTGTATATCAAGTTTTGTCTATCTCTCACGGTTAACTGTTATGCAAAATTCTGCAAAACTGATCTAGAATAAAGAGGCTATTCCCAGAAAATTCAAGATATATATTTTATTTGTGATGTAAATATCTTTAATATGCAGGATTTTAATAAAAATTGTTAGAACTATTATTGAGAAAAACAAAATTTTCCATGTAAAGAGTAGTTTGAGGTGGGGGGGATTTTTTTGAAAATTTTTGCGTCACATCCTTAGAAGATACTAAACATAAATACCAAGTTTTATATATAATATGGTGTTTAATCATAATTGGTTTTTGAGCTACACATACATGCACACACACACAGATCTTTTTCAAAAAATATATTCTTTTTTTTTGGACTCAGTGGATCTCAGAACATATTTCTGGGAAATCTTGACATCAAATTTTTGGATGGCATACAATACCTTTTCTAGCTATGCATATTGTGCATACATGCTAGAGAAAGTTTAATTGTTGAGAAATGTATGGTTGAGAATGAAAATTGTAAGAATAGAAATTCAAAAGTTGAAACCTGAAAGAAACTAAGCCTGTCAAGATGACTTTTATAAAAAAGGATAGTTTGTCATTTTTGTTTACAGCATAATGTAGATTATTACATATATTTATTTTTTTCATATATATGGTAACAATCACATACAAATTGTTTTCTAATTCTAGGAGTTGCTGAAGATTAGGGTCATGTACACCTAAAGTGGTCCTATTATTTTCAAAAAGCTCTAAGGTCAATATTTATACTTGTAAATTATCAAACATTTTGTACATCATACTTTGGTTTCTGAACATTGTAGAACACAGTACAAATTTTTTCTGCACTGTCACATATTCAACCCTTTCTTAACTTTTAAACCAGTTAACATCATCTTTCCTGTTCTTGCTCATACCAGAACCTTTCTATTTTGTCACATATCAGAGAGCTCTTAACCCTTAAGCTACCATATATTTTCTGTTTTTCTATATGATCAATTCATATTCTATAAACTTAATGTATATGTCTGTATTTTTCCCATTACACAATTTCCTTCAACTGAGATAACCAACTTCTATCCCAATTTGCTTTTTCTTGTGCCCTCAGGCAGTCTTTGACAATATTTCCTTCTTCCAATTCTTGGGTTCTAAGGCAGTATTTCCCTCTACATTTTACTACTAGCCTTTTCCTGCTTACCCTTCCTAGTTCACTAAGGCAATTTTATTTGGGACTGCTCTTGGTAATCCCAGCATCATTTTGCAAACTGTTCAGTAAAAAAAAAATGGTGTTTTATTTATGGACGCTCTTTAACTGCTGTGGTTCTCAGTGTCACATTCTATACTGGGCATGAAACACCGCTTAATTTTGCTCAGAGGCCTCTCTGTCAGGCTTGAGGTTCTTTTACGTGTCATAAATCTACGAAATGGGACCCATGACTTTACTTCCCTTTCAAAGGAAGCCATGCTAAGGATTTTTACGCCCGAAAAAAATCCATCATCCTCCGCTGGGTTTGAACCCTTGACCTTGGGTGTATGAAGTTAGCATGGTAACCATTACACCACAAAGGGCAACCAAACTGTTCAGTGAATTTGATCTATGCACACTCATCCTTTTTCTGGCTCCCATATTTCTTTTCCATCTATCATTCTTGATTCAACTGTAGCTGCATAAGCTCTCTCCAACCAGTTCACTGTCATACTTGGTATTTTCTTCAAACAGGTTCTCAGTCGATAATTTCCTATTTGCTAATACATTTTTCCTTTGTTCGGCCCATTATGAAATTAAAAATCTGATATGTTCCATTCACTTGACTATCTGTTCTGTTCTATTTCTTCTTACAAAAGATTATTCTTTTATCTACTTTGTGCTAATCAAGATAAAGTCTTATTATTTAGTTACTTATAAGTAGAAGGGAAATAAAAGAATACTCCAGGCTAAGTGACATTCTAATCTTTTAAAAGCTATCACTATCATTGAAAATTGAATTTCTTTCCATTACCGGGAGTAAAACAAAAGGACTATGAAATGGATGAGGACTTCCCATTTGAGAAAATCTATAAATTTAAATCAGTATTGACCAATAGCAAATTTAAAGCAATAGCAGGAAATATCTCTGAAATGGTTGACTCTGAAGGGGAAAAAAATATATATCTATGTATTTTTTGCTTTTTGTAGAGTTAACTATATATGTATATTATGACAAATTGTGTGTTTTAACAAGATCTATCTCTTTTGTCTTTTACGGTTTACCAGTTCTCTAAAATCATGCAGAATAAAAAGAATTTCAGGGCCTATTCCCAAGAAATTCAGGATATATATTTTATTTGGCATGAAAACATCTTCCATGTAAAGGATAGTTCAGTGTGGAGAGATTTTCTGAACATCTTTGTGTGTATCCTTGGAATATACTACATTTAAATAACTTTTCATTTTTGAGTTATGCTTTCCTCAGTCGCAGACACATACTGATTTGTAATTCAGGTGTCCCCAAAACATATCTTTCCAGCAAAATCTTGGTATTGATCTTTTGGGTGAAATTCAACACCTTCTCTACCTACTATGTACATTATACATATGTATTAGAGAAAGTAAAAATAAAGTTGCAATCCACATCCACTTTGCAGCATACACTGCAGGGTACCACAGTGAACTGGGTCATCAATGAAATCAGTGGTTTTAAAAAGCAGTAAATATTGCCATCCTGTTATATTACAGAACATTTCCAGCATAGTATTGCTCAGTAATGCAGTAAATTATGTCAGTGGAGCCCTACCCTAAAACACTGCTAAGTCGCCATCATCCAGTGTATCTGTCACAGTGTCTCGTACCTACAGTGTCCTCAGCGTTCCACTTCTAATTACACTTATCTCAGGGGTTTGTGGGTGATAGTGCCTTACAACATGAATTATTTGTATTATAGATTTAAATGGGTGGCTAGCTTGTTCCTTACAAATGTGTTATAAATAAATATCATCCCACCATGTAATTATTAATGAGGAGCCTAATCTAACCCTCTGCACATCGCTCCCCCACCACATGCACACAACTTTACATGAACACAAGCTCACTAGTGTCATGGTTATAGTAAGAGTAACCATATAAGAGATCTGCCTTAACTTAAATAGTAAACCTGGGTGACACCAACTTTCGCGCCATAAAATGTAACAGCATCTCTTATTGGTTCTTAGTTAGCATCACCTCACAAGTTATGAGAGTAAATTGTGACAAGTTGTGACGTCATAGCGTGCCCTTGACGCGTTTGGAAATATCTAGTGGTTCCTTCTCACTTTAACATTATGCTTTCTTTGTCTGTTTTTCCAACCCCTGGGCTACTTGGAAGACAAGTCACTATTCCTGTCTCACTTCTTAATATGTCTGTTCTTTTCTATCATGCATTCTTTAGCCTAAACCTTGTGCTCATTAGCAGGTGGTGGTTGGTGAACTGTAATCTGGAATTCTGCTTTTCCAACCCCTGGGCTACTTGGAAGACAAGTCACTGTTTTTCCAACCCCTGGGCTACTTGGAAGACAAGTCACTATTCCTGTCTCACTTCTTAATATGTCTGTTCTTTTCTATCATGCATTCTTTAGCCTAAACCTTGTGCTCATTAGCAGGTGGTGGTTGGTGAACTGTAATCTGGAATTCTGCTAGCCTGCCTCACCTTGATTACCTAAGTTAACAACTTGCATTTATGCATATTTCTACTCTTGAATATTTACAATTATTTTGCCTGGCTTTCTATAAGCTAATAATATTACGTACATTTTCTCTCTTTATATATTTTGTGAGTATGTGGTATGTGCTCCTACATATCGTGATAAACCTTCAAGGTGATCTCAATATTAGATTTGATATTGATTGCTCGAAGGTAATTTATAATGTTGCAAGTTGAATTCATGTTCACATCATTTTGGTTTACCTTAGTTTCCAGGTAAATAATTAGTTGGATATTCAGCACCACAATCCAAACTTTCGCCTATAGAGACAAAATAAATGGCAGAAGAAGCTGACTTCGCAGATAAATGACCATCCATCAACAGTTATCAAAGCATGTAGTAAAGGAGCAGCTAATGCCATCTGTCCAGCACCATTATTCATTACTTACCATACAAACAACAATCAGCACCTTTATGATACCAAAGTACATATTCTGCTAAAACTCAATAGATCAAAATAGATTTTACAGGAATATACAAGTAAGGCCATCTGTCTAGTACACATTTATTCAGGTGAATCAGCAGTAACCTTTACAATATGACAAGTTATGGCAAAGCTAAAAAAAGAGAAAGAATGCAGTTCCAAGTGCTTTTAGATTTTGAGGCTTTATAGATAAACACTATACTTTTTGTTTTGATAATTATTGTTTCACAGTAAGTGGATGTAGGCAGTAAGTTGGAGAGCTAAATTAGGCTTGAAAAAATCAGTTAACATATTCTTTTTTATAAGTGGTGAACTATAAAATCTTAGAATTAAAATTGTTTGCAACATTGCAAGCCACCTTTGAGGTATATGTAAAGTATTTGGGATTGGAAGAATTATCAATGTCCCTGCTTCTTGTTAGCTAGGTTTCAGAGCATTTCTTTCTATTCATCTTTCTTGTTTTGCCTTTCCTGTAGCTTTCCTCCTTTAATTTCAACTTTTTTATTAGCATGGAAAATGGATAGATTGATAGTTGTGTTTGATTTTTTTCCCCAGCTGCTAGATGATGCCTCGCTGACATTAAAACAATCCAAAGTGTCTAACTGCTTAGATTATGGGATAAAGATGGAAACCACGAAAAGTGAAAAGATGAATGAGATTGGATCATTTGCCCTCTTGGAGAGGTGAGCTACACAGTTTATACTTCAAAATTTAGTATAAAAAGATCTACTGCATGCCTTGGCTAATAATTGTTACTGTATTCCTTTGTATTTGTGATTCCTCTTTTATGTGGTTTATCTATTCCATAAAACCTCTATGTAGCCCGCCTGGGTAGTGTGGTGGTAGTGTGTCTGCCTCACATTCAAAAGGTCGTGAGTTCGAATCTTGCTTAGGGTGAGTTACCCGGATAAGTTTTCCAGGGGTTTTCCTTAACCTGAGACTATGAACATCGAGTAACTTTAAGCTCCATGGACCCCGAGATCATTTGAGCATCATTTCACCAATTTTATTCATTGTCCGATATGACCAACCAGGTTAAAGGATGTTAAAAATGACTAAAAAAATCTCTATACCTAAGAGATCTATAAGAGATTATTTTTTTTAGGAAAGATGTGTTATTTTTCGTACTGTCAGTGTTCAGAAAGTCAATAAGTCCCTGTAATAAGAAAACAATGTAGTAAGCAATATATAATGGAGCCAGTTTCACAATTAGCCTAGCTGAAGATTTGGTAGGCTATGATCATGCTGTTTATGCTTTAAGCTTTGTGAGATTTAAAGTAGGGCAGTTATGAGGGTTTACTGAGCTGAACAACTCCACGGAAGGTTAAAGTTGGTATTATTACACGTGCAGCAAATGAATTCTCATTATTTGCTTAGAATGCATTTTTTTAGCCCTCTTAGTGCCATGGTCTGATCAGTTTTTTGAAGCCAACTGGAAAATGCCATAGATTCTGCCATGCCTATCTGGCATAAAGTGCTGCAGCATTATAAGTAAAAAGTAGCTATTATGAAAAATCATACTCAAATGGTTATGTTTTAACAGATATTTTCTAGCATAATACTTGGGTAATATAGCATCCATTTATAGAAGTACAAGGCATATATTAATTTTTCTACAAGGTGTAATATATTCCAGTAAAACCAATTTTTGTAGGAACTTCTTTTTTCAGAATATAAGTTTAAAAAAAATCCATCATTAAACTGCACTAAAAGCTGTTTTGGCTATATTAAATGAAAAAGTGATAGTTTCTACACAAAGAATGCGTTGAATTAAAAATTCTTTTATTGTTTAAATTTAGGTCAGAAACAATGCAACTACAAAGCGTAAAAAGGTGACAAATCCAGGAACACATTAGGTTCAATTGCATGCTTGACATTGTAACTCTTGTCTTTATACAAACATTAAAATAACATTAATGTTGTTAATGAATAACTGCATATGTTAAATAAAAAGTAAATGTAACCAAACTAACAGGATACAATAATATCCTGTATACAAGGATAATATTTTATTTATGTCCCCCTTGTTCCTGCGGCCTGACTAGTTGTGATTTTTATTTATGGGGTTATTTGAAACAAGAAGTATATCATTCTAACCCACGTACACTACAGGAACTTAGTGATAGCGTAATGCAAGAAATCGCAAGGATTCCTGTTGCCGAGCTTAGTTTAGTGAGCAAGAACATTTTTACAAGAAAGTTTGAAGTCACATTCAACATTTGGCCAATGCATTTCCAGATTTAGGAGGATTTTAGTGCATCTCTGTTGACACAACTTTGTTGGCAATGCTTGGTTCTCTTGCGCAGTAGAAACTGAGAGAGCAGTTACTTTATAATTTAACAATCCTATAGTATTGTGTACATGATATATGTTATTTGTTTTAAAGAGGTTCCTGTTTTTGTGAATGAAGCATAATGTTTCAAGTTTATATATAGAAGGGAGAGGTAAGATATTTAATTCCTTAAATACTGTTTTGCTTGGTGTTTTCACAGGAACTTGCTCTATTATTTTTAACATTTTCTTTTGTAATTTAAAGATAGCATATAAATTTGTGGAATACCATATTGCAATACCATAGGTTAAAATGGAGTGAACATATCCAAAATACATAGATCTTAATATGCTTGTGGTACACACTTTGTTTTTTACTCTGAAAACATAACAGATTTTGGATAATTTGAATAATTTCCCAACATATTTTAAGTTTCCAACCATGTTTGAAAAATAGTTCATAAAAGATGTTGCAACATCTATTGGTTTCTGAATACCTTGGTATTAATTTTCTCAGTATTAGACTTAATTGTATCTGTTTCTTTCTTTGCTTTCTGCCAGAGGGCTTTACTTTTGTTTGATGTAGTTAGAATAAATATGCTGTTATATTACTTTTAACTTAATTAAATACTGTGAATGTGTATGTTTTGTTGTATTTTTTAAAATTCTCATTTGTTGATGTTTTATTTATTTGGCTAAGCAATCTGTTTTTACTGTTCATTTTTGTGAGCCATCCATATTTTTTGTTTTTGTACCTTTTAATCCTTTATAGTGGAAAGGCAAGATTGAAGCAATGTTTAAATATTGTAAGAAACCGCTCCCACTTTTCATTGAGATGTGTTGAACTGAGTATTCTACCCCAGTTTTCTTTCCCTAGCAGGAAATTCAAATAATTTTAGTTTTCTTTGCTATAGAGCCTCTTATATGTTATTTGTTCTGGTGATGCAGTTTCTAGACAAACGTCATGGAGACACATTATGGTCTGAAAGAGCAGTGTCTATATTTTTACATCTTTAAGGGATTGAGTTTTCCTCGATTATAATTTCATCAAGGCATGTTTCAGAAGTGGTTATTATATGGGTGCATGTGTTAATTATGGTTGCTAAATTATGTGAGTGAATAATGGATAACATTTCAGCTGTACATTATCTTTTGATAGAAAATTTAGGTTAAATTCACCACATATAATTGACTTATTTTTCAGAGTAGCAAGTAATAGGTCAAATTTCCCTAGAAATGCTTTTTATTTGGAGTCCCATATATATATATATATATATATATAAGCAAGTGTTAATTTTCTTTTCTTACTCTTTGTTTCAATAACTGTATGTTCAAAACATTTTTCTCGTTGAGGTAACTTGTTTTATTTATTCTTTAAAATGCCTTGCCTAAATTTGTAAATATCTTTCTACAATATACTCTCAAAGCTCAAATCCTTTGACTTTATAGAATGGAATTTCATGTTCATGCATCCAGTATTCAGTAAGGAACACTGTGATTCATCTATTTTATTTTTTAGACATTGCATGTTTAAATGTAGAGAGTTAATTTTTTATGCACATATCCTACCATACTTGAATTTGTAGTAGCATTACTTACACTGATTTGGGTGCAAAAATCTCATTTGTTTTCAAGATTTTGTTCACTATCTAGACTGTCTGACCGTTTCCCTGCATTTTGCACATCTGAATTATTTAACCAATGATTTTGCCAAGTTGTTATGAGCCCTTATGGTTTAAATGTAGTCCATCTTTTCCTAGACAAGATGAGGTGCATTCTCAAGTTATAACACCTCCCTTTTTTTCTCAGAACTAGAAACAGAAACGTGCAGTTTATTTTAAAGTAAATGCTCACTCTTTGTTAATGTATGACAGAAATGGTACACAACCTTGTGGTAACAGCAAGAATGAGGATTGTTTTGTATACTTAAACTGGCAACGTTTTCAGAGTGTGTAATCATTAGTTTTCTCCATTTGAGTGGTGTGATATCAATTGAAATTCATCACCAGTTAAGTGAGACATGTGGTGATGGTGTCATGGATGTCTAGTGGGTGCAAAAGATCAAAGAATACAAACTTTGTGTGATAACAAACCAAGAATTTCTCGGCCTCAGACAAACTAGTCCGATGACATGATCAAGCGAGTAGAGAAACGTGTTTTGGAGGATTGCCGAATGACTGTGGAACAGATCACCTCCACAGTTGGCATTTCCGTGGGATCTGTGCACACAATCCTGCATGATGACCTGAAAATGCGAAAAGTGTCCTCCAGGTGGGTGCCATTAATGCTGCAAATGACTGAAGTCATTCATCATGCTCCCTGCTCACCTGACCTGGCTCCTAGCAACTTTTGGGTGTTTCTGATGATGAAAAACATTCTGCATGCTGCTATTGCATTAGTAATTTTCCAGTGCCAAAATAGACTCCTAAAGAAGCATTTGCAGCAGCTATGCAATTATGGCATTAACGTTGCGAAAAATGTGTATGGCTGCAGGGAGATTATGTTGAGAAGTGATACAATGAGAGGTGTTATAAAGTAAAGTAAAGTTTTATTCATCCGTTAAAGTGGTTTGGTACAATGTCAATCACTGTTGGACACGTCAAGCTATAAACATAAATAATCATAAGTTTTTGCAATATATACATTACATTTTTACAATATATACAATAGTCTTTACATGCTATATACTAATAATTCATGACATACATTCATGTTCAAGGTAATCATTGATAGAGTAAAAGGAGTGGTTAATTAGATGTGCCTTGAGACTGGATTTTAGCTGGTTTACATTTTTAATTGCCTTGATATGACTTGGTAAATTATTGTAAAGTTTAATGCCAGGGTATGAAATACTTTTTTGGTAGAGTGAGGTGTTGCAGCTGGTCATATGTATTTGTGTATTATCCCTGGTGTTGTGTTTATGCACCATATTATTAGTTACAAAAAGTGAATTGGAAGCATTAATGTTCTTGAGTATAAATGTAATAACTGTATATATGTAAATGCAGGGAAGTGGGAGGATTCCGAGTTTTTTAAAAAGAGGTTTACATGACGACTTTGGGCTAACTCCTTCAATAGCTCTGATAATTTTTTTCTGTGCAATAAAAGTTGATTTGCATGCTGGAGACTCACCCCAAAAGACTACTCCATAACTTAAGAGTGAGTGCACATGTGCAAAGTATGCTGCTCTGTTTCTTTACTTGTGCATGTTGACAATATTCTTAGCATATAACATAGAGAGCTAAGTTTATTATTGATGAGGCTAATGTGTGCATCCCATTTCAAATTACTTTGTACACAGACCCCAAGGAATTTTATGGATTCTACTTTTTTGAGTGACTGATTAGAGAGTTGTATTTGAGGGGCAATATAATTTTTGTTGTTATTTGTGTGTATATCCATTGCTACAGTTTTATTTGCATTTATAATAAGGTTATTCAATGTAAAATAGTTTGTGATTTTCTCTGAGACTTGATGAATAGAGGTTAAAAAGGCTTCTTTTTGAGTTGCCGTAATCAGAATATTTGTATCATCAGCATACAAAATGGTTTTAGTAGATGGATCATTTATGTGGAAATCATTTACAAAGAGAAGAAATAGGATGGGACCTAGTATAGAGCCTTGTGGCACACCATAGCTTACTTGGAGTGGACTGGAATGATAATAATTGATCTGGTTCTTTGCTTTACCTTTTATTTCCACTATTTGCATACGACCACAGAGATATGATTCCAACCATTTATTGGCTAATCCTCTTATGCCTAGGGCCTCTAGTTTAGTTAATAATAGCTGATGATCTATGGTGTCAAATGCCTTTGATAAGTAAAAGTATAGCCGAGGCATGCTGCTTTTGATCAACGGCTTTAAGGGATGCAGTTATAAATGAAAAGATTCCTGTTTCAGTTGAATAATTTTTCCTGAAGCCATGCTGAAAATCAGATAGTAATTTATGTTTTTCTAAGAAGTTGGAAAGACGCTTAAGAAACAGTTTTTCTAATATTTTAGAGAAGACTGAAAGTAGTGCTATGGGCCGATAATTAGACATATCATTGCTTTTCCCTTTTTTATGTAATGGTTTGATTATTGCAGTTTTTAAGCAAGTGGGAAAAATACCTGAGCTTAGAGATTCATTACAGAGATATGTTATTGGATTCACAATTACATGTGCACATTTTTTAATAAGAAAGTCTGGTGTCCCATCAACTCCAGCACACCTTTTTGGCTTAAGATCTTTTATGATTTGTAAAATTTCTTTCTCGTTTGTCGGTGTAAGGTATATTGATTCATGTATTGAGCTGTGAATATTTAAAGTTAGAGTGGGATTATTTATCGAGGCCTGTTTTATGAGATTATCAGCTATATTACTAAAATATGTATTAAAGTTTTCTGCTACTTCAATTGGATCTACAACTTTTTTAGAGTTTATGAGCAGGTTTATATTATTCTCTGTTTTTTTATTAGTGCTCGTTTCCTTTTTAATTACATTCCATATTGCTTTTGTTTTGTTACTTGCTAGGTTGATAAGTATGCCATTTGTCATAGTTTTTGCCTCTCTTACTACTTTATTCAAAATCAGTTTATACTTCTTGATGTAGTTTTGAAATTCTACAGTTAATGGGTACATTTTTGATCATTTATGTAGATAGCGTTTAGTTTCACAGGATTTTTTTATTCCTGTGGTTATCCAGGATGTAGCATTTTTTTCTGGAACATTTTTTACAGTTCTGAAGGGAAAAGCTAGGTTTAAGTAATGCTGTAGTGTTTGGAGGAACAATTCAAATTTTTCTGATTACACTGTTAGCTTTATATATTTCTACCCATGCTTCGCTACTAAGTAAGTAAATAAAATATTGGATATTCTCATCATTGAAGATTCTTTTTTTAGTGGATTCTATTGATTGGGAGTTTTTATTAGCTAAGGGAAGATTTAGTATTTGTGCATTATGGTCACTAAAACCCATATTAAAGATTTGACTTTTGCACAGGAAAGTATTGGTATTAACAAATATTTGATTGATGAGTGTTAAAGAGTTTTCTGTGATTTGAGTTGGATCATGGATTGTGGGTTCCAATTTTTGAAGTGTTTGATATTACTTAGAGCCATTTCCAGTCCTCTCAGGAATGAATTTACCTTGGTGTCGGGAGCTCTATATATACAAAGTGTTATTTGCAAATCAGGGAGATACACACCTGATATTTCTAAGTTCTGTTCTTTTGCAATACAATTGATGGTTTCTATATTTTTAAAGTTGATGCCTTTTCTCACAAGAATACATGTATCCCCACCTTTTTTACTATCCCTACATGACCATGCTGCTGGCGTGAAATCTTTGAAATTATTAAGCACAAATAGGTTACTTTCCTGAAGCCAGTGTTCGCTAAAACACAGGACATTGACATGTTGTAGATAAGTTGCAAGTAGAATCTCTATGTCACTGATTTTGTTGATTAATGATTGAACGTTATGATGTAGAAGTACAAAGCACTCTTTTGGCGCATCTAGATAACCACTTACCTTTGTATTTACAGGGTGATCCAAGGTTCCTTGGCTCTTAGGTACAGTTGATATGCTCAATATATAATTTGTATCAGCCTTCTTGTTTGGTTTTTTGGCTCGATTTTCATTTTGAAATTTAGAGTAATTTTGCACAAAAGAAAGTTCAACTGTCTATTGACGATGTTGCTTAGCTGCTAAATCGAGATCACAGTTCCCCTCGTTGTTAATACTCGTAATAGTATTGTAAAAATATGAGTTATTAAATTAAAGGTTCACCCCTTACAGCAGCAGACCTACCAATATTGTTCAATAATTCACAGAAGTTGTTACTGGTTTTGATACAATGGCTTTTTTTTAAATGGCACTTTAACATCCACCACACAGTTTTTTAGT
The DNA here is from genome assembly GCA_030762935.1 of Hymenopus coronatus. Lineage (NCBI taxonomy): Eukaryota > Metazoa > Arthropoda > Insecta > Mantodea > Hymenopodidae > Hymenopus > Hymenopus coronatus. The sequence goes on along the minus strand of CM060894.1, from coordinate 123,370,141 downwards.
TTCCCTTTAGTTCACAGTTGATTACTTCACATAGTAGCTTTCCAAAGTTGAAGGAACCTTTGCGATTTAAATGTACACCATCACTTGCGAATTGATCTTCGGTCATCCAGAAATTACCATCTACAAAAGTACACTTTTTTATGTTACACAGCCAGTTAAGTTCTTCATTGATCTTCCTCGTCTTCCTTATTGTGGTATCGCGTCGTCTTAGCACGCCACTGACTATAATCTTCGCTTCAGGCACGTCAGACTTTATGCAGCTAATGAGATCCATTGTTTCACCTATTATTTCTTGTGCACATAGCCCTGGTCATATGTTGTTTGTTCCGGCATGCATCATCACCACTTCTGGTTTCGTTTCTTTTAAGTTGAGCTTATCAACTTGGTGCTGCAGTTCGCGAAGTTTAATTCCAGGGAAGCACCTTACATCATATCCTTCATTAGTGCATGTTTGCCCCGAGAATTTTAATAAGGAGTCACCTATAACTAGAACATGCGATCCTTTCTTTCTTCCGCGAACATTGACCTCCGGGACTGCATGATGTTCTTTGTTCGTCGCATTCTCCTTTGCATTATCTTCATTCAATACATCATATCTGTTTTTTATGATCACTCCACGGCTGCTGTTTTGATTATTTTTATATGTCCCAGAGTACCGTTTTTTATGTTTCGCTTCATTCTGAGTGTGTTCCATACTTGCTAGCTTCGTCTTTAAGCCTCGGAGTAATTCTTTCAGTTCTGTATTTTCTCTTTCCAATACTTTGTTTTTCTCCCTCAATGTGTTGACTTCCTCTTTACCTATCCTACATTGTACTTTTTTCAGAGTATCGTTTTCACTTCGAAGTCTAATGTTTTCGTTTTGTGCGTGTTGAAGGTCTCTATTTAGTATATCGATTATCACGTGGAGTGATGCTGCCATTTCCTTTTTATTCGCGGTTGCCGGCTGCAAGACTTATTGGCCGGTTTTTTTGTTTTTCACCTAATTCACAACTGTCCCTGACGTTCCTATCATTTACATGTCTCGTGGCATCACTATATTTCATTATAACACCACGTTCACATCCTGATTCAATAGAATTAGCACCGTTTTCACTTAATTTAGGCTGCATACTCCGGGTCACCATACCACCTGATGCCATCTTGAAACACTAGAATGCACCTTGTACTTCTGAGTGCCAGCTCACAACACAAAATATGGCTCCTAAAGTGCCACATGCCCATGGAATATTTGAATTAATATCTTGTATAAATGCGGAACACTTAATCTCTTCTTATTGTTACACTGTTCACCACTATAGTTGCTCCATGAAACTTCTTTGCTTCTCTCACAGTGTTGTATATTTCTCCCATTACTTCTACAGCAGAGTTATTCCTCCAAATGTCATTAGTACCAACATGAAGTACCACAGTTTTCAGTTTATGGGCCTCCTCTGTGCTCAATTGGTCAATTTTTGTCCTTAAGTTGAGAAGATTTGATACCACTATACACTTCCACTTCATGTGTTTTAATGTTGAATCACCCATCATAAGAACAGCAATCGTCACCTTTATATCACTGTCATTCAACTATGAAAGACTGGCATGGCAAGGGGTACACCAGAGCCATCTTCACCACCCCCTTGAGTGATGGGCAGAACAATAGACGTGAGTCTCATTGCAAAAGGCTGGCTGCAAAGAAAGCTGTGCCCAATACTAGTGGACACAGGTACAACTGTGAGTACTAGGGTTGGCTGGGCCTCTCAATGAAAACAGCATTTAAACATTTTTTTTTTTTTTTTTTTTGCTTTATTGCTCAACATAATTTCCAGATAAGCTAATACATTTGTCATATCTGTGTTCTAATTTAGTTAAACCATCTCTGTAGTGCGATTTATCAAGGTCCTCAAAATAGTTGTTTACCGCATCAATGACCTCCTTGTTGCTGTGAAATCTTCATCCTCCAAGAAATTTTTTGAGGTTTGGGAACAGGTCACTGGGTGCTAGATCTGGTGAATCGGGTAGATGTTAAAGAAATTCAAACTTTAATTCAGACATTTATCCCATTGCAATGACTGAACAATGGGCCGGAGCATTGTCATGATGAAAGAAATTGTTTTTTCCGAATGAGGTCTTTTTCTTTTCACCTCATCACTTAAACGTTGCAGTAAGCCTGCCTGCGTAGTAGCCACCAGTGATACTTTTACCCTTTTCCAAGTAATTAATAAAAATAATTCCCTGCACATCCCAGAAAACACTTGCCATAAGCTTGTTAGCTGACAAAATTGACTTTGCCTTTTTTGAAGTTGGTTCACCTGGCGCAATCCACTGAAGTGATTTACTTTCTGGAGTATAGTGAGATATTCAAGTTTCATCCATTGTAATAAGCTGTCTCAAAAATTCACTGGGATTTTTACGGTAGAGCACCACATTCTTAACAGAAACAGTTTTCTTTGCAACTTTTGATCAGGTTTCAACAACGTGGCACCCATCTTGCACAGACCTTGTGAAAGCCCAAAACATTACTTAAAATATTACCCATATGTTTTTTTGATATGTTTACAGCGTCTGCTATCTCAAACAACTTTAATCTGCGGTCTTCCAGGATTAAACGATGAATTTTTTCAATGATCTCTGGAGTTGTCACTTCTAGAGGGCATCCAGAGCGAGGCTCATTACTAGTGCTCGTACGTCCCATTTTAAACTCTGCAACCCACCCTTTAATCACTGAATATGAAGGGGCAGAGTCTTTCAAATGGAAGTATTTAATCACTGCTCGTTTTTCCAAATCCTCCATTTTTGTGAATACTCTAAAGTTGTCTTGTTTAAAATGCTGTCATTCGAAAACTAAACAGGTTATTGACCTGTAACTATAAATACAAGCTAGTATAGAGTAAAAACTATCAGCCAACCCTCGATATTCCTTGTTTAAGAAATGAATGGATTGTTTGCTATTCCAAACAAGACTTTAAAACAAATCAATGAGTGTGCTTCCATCTTGCTTAAATTAAATTCAGAGATCACACCACACAGACCTGACGTGGCAAAGAGTTTGCTGACAAGAAAACCCAGTCAGGCCTACTAACTAGTGTCAGCATTGGCAATATCTTCACTGTGGAGGAGACTGCTGAAACAAAGCACTGTGAACTTATGGATGTTCGTCACAAGGCGATGGTCAACATCAGCTGGAGGTCTTGCGACTCAGTCGAGATAAGATGACGCTTCGGAATCCCCAGAACATTTGGAGACTTGCAGGGTGATCCTGACAGGCAATATAACTATGCCTGCAAGATGTGAAAAGATGCTGAAGGCACACCTGGTGGGCCAGTGGTCAAGGAACATGATTTTGGACATTAAGACACCATAGAATGGATTGTGTGTTGCCAGGGCATTTTTGGCTTGTCAGAAGTGCTTGTGAGACTGTTAATTCCATTGGACACCAATTCAGACATCCAAGCCAAAACAGAATTGGGTAAGTGCAAGCCTGCTGTGTGATGTATCTGAAGAGCCAACACTGTAGCAGGATCTTGGCCCATGGCTGAAAGCCTTACTGAAGAGGGTGGCTAAAATTCTGATTGTCTCACACAGCTGGAGGAGGTCCAACATTTACTTAGACAATCCCAGTCTTTAACAAGGGAATGGCGATTACGGTCACATTAACAGAGTTCTCCACCACATCGGCACTGGAGACACCCAAACTATCCAGCAAGCACCATGTATTTTTCTAGCAAAACAAGCGGAGGTAGAAGACATGCTGGAGGACATGAGATCCAGAGGAATTCTTGAAGTGTCTGACAGCCTTGGTGCTCCCCTATAGTCTTAGTGAAGGATGGCAAGTTCTGCTTCTGCATGGACTACTGGAAGCAGAATGTTGTCACCAGAAATGACTTTTTCCTTACCTCAGATTAATGATACCCTGGACATTCTTGTTGGTACCCAGAGGTTGACTTTGAACTCGAAAACTGAGATGCTAGCAAGTAACCCCCACTCACGAAGAAGAAGAAAATAACAAATTTGCTCATCACATATTTACAAGAGGTAAAGTATATAGACACACACGCTTATTTTATAGGAGCAACTGTAATTATTGTTGTACCAACTGATCCCAGAGACAAGAGAAGGCTGCATTCTTGATAGGCCAATTTACTGTTATGCATTTTGGCTTCTTCAAGGCACCAACCACCTTCCAGTTCATTGGATCAGTGATGAAAGGATTGGTTTATGACATCTGCCTTCTATATGTGGATGGACAATATCTTCAAGACCAATTTAAGAACCTGACCAAGATGTTGGAGGTGGCTAGCTTGAAGCTGAAAGCAAAGTGTCAACTCTTCTGTAAGGAGAACTACTTGAGTCACCATCTGGGGTGGCTATTGGTCCAAAGAAGATTTGGGCACTCATCTGATAGAAGGCAGACCTTCATTAATCCTCATCTGACCTTCCTTACATGTGGTCAGGGCAGGCAGGGACCATGTTCCATGCAGTGTGCCTGTCTAAAGATTTCCATAACCTGGCAACAGTTTTACTGTGGGCACGACAGCAGTGACATTATTGCAGGCACAGGCGTCATTAATAGCCTATTACAGCTAGACACCAAGGCATAAAACTACTGCATTACTCAGCAAAAGCTCTGCCAGTAGAAAACACATTGCAACACCTCAACAAGTACATATCATCCTCTGATAGAATGGCTGATCATAGAACACCGATATGACAAATGTATTAGCCTTTCTGGAAATTATGTTGAGCAATAAAGCAAAAAAAAAAATTTAAATGCTGTTTTCATTGAGAGGCCCAGCCAACCCTAGTACTCACAGTTGTACCTGTGTCCACTAGTATTGGGCATAGCTTTCTTTGCAGCCAGCCTTCTGCAATGAGACTCACGTCTATTGTTCTGCCCATCACTCAAGGGTGTGGTGAAGATGGCTCTGATGTACCCCTTGCCATGACAATCTTCCATATCTGCTCATCGGCTTGGTGTGGGGAAATCTTGATTAAATGGCATTGCACACCACTTAAAGGTCATTGTATCTCACCATATTGTAGCAGTTATCCCTGGTTGGTGGTGGGCACAGCTGTTATCTTGGTAGCCTTCATCCTCACTATAGCCGCTAATGCCTTATGGATTATGTTAGAGTCACTGAGCATCTCTGTATTGTCCACCCCATCTACGAAGAACTAGGGTGCTTCTTGAGATACATATTTAGTTGCAAGGTTCATCTCTGTTCAATTAGTAGGGTGATATCTATGTATACACATAGGATATATCAAGCTGAAAAATGTAGGCTGACAACAGGATTGCTATCATGGCTAAATTTTATCCATTATTTTTCATATTAAATTGAGCTGCACATTAAGACAGCAAAAGCTAACGAGCCATTTATTATGTCTGTAAGCTTAAAAATGCTGAAATTTTCACTAGAAATTAATTCCATAGTGGTTTTTTGCGCAAGTTAATACCACTGTAAAATTTTCAGTTTGTTACATTTTTTATTGCAAACATTAACTGCTGAAGAAACGGCAAAATCATGATTGAATCCCTGATAGTTGATCCATACAATCACTAATGATGCATTCCTACAAACTGACTGCAATCACATAATGCATTCAGGTGCCCCAACAAACTTTGGATACTTCAAAGATTGCCAATTGGTAGGTAGCAAATATCATGGACTATATGTACCGATCACACACCATTAGAGACTGGATTGTTGGAATGAACCAAATAGATATAAGAACAATTTAAATGAAAGGGTGTTTCGGAACAGTGATACATATGAATAGAATACTTTTGAGTTGAGTTTTGTAACACTTAAGTATTACTTATAATTTCTCCAAAGTTTTAGATGGAGATCGTATGTTTGTAAGGCAAGTTGGTGTAATTTTGTGTAGTGTCTGTTACGTTCAAGGAGCATTACTTTTTTATCTGCTGATGTTTGTTGCGGAGTGTTGTTTCTAAATTTTACGATTCTTCTTATAAAGTTGTGCATTACTTGGCGCAACATGCAATTGATGAAATGAATGTCTGCACATGTGCTTTATCTTTTTTCTTTCAGTTGTAGATTTTTCTTGATACGAGGGGCATACTGAAAGTCACGAGCAACCCATTGTAAAAATTTAAATTTCAACAATGTAACAAAACGAATTGCAGGATCGTAATCTACAGACTTTAAGCCACATGTTGACATATTGTGACGTCATTAGCTTCTATCACGTGACCACAGATGGTGTTTGAAAAATGGCTGACATTGATGTTTCGTTTTGACAGCGTGCTGTCATTGAATTCCTTGTGAAAGAAGGAAAATCTGCTCCTGAAATTCATCTCAGACTTCAACGTGTGTATGGAGGTGTCTGCATGGGTGCCAGCAGTGTTAGAAGATGAGTGAAACATTTCAAAGATGGAAACACGAGTCTGCAAAATGTGTAGCGGGCGTCCTCGAACTGCCTCTACAGAACGCAACAAGGAAAGAGTTGATGAGCTCATTACAGGAGATAGGCGTTTCACTGTGAATGAAATTGCTGCACAACTTGGAATAAGACATAGTGCATTGCAAGAAATGATCCACGGCTTGGGTTATCGAAAGGTCTGTGCCCGTTGGGTCCCCCGTTTATTGACTGAAGACCACAAACGTCAGAGAAGAACCATTGCACAAAATCTTCAGAGATTTCATAATGAAGGTGATGAATTTTTGACGTGTATTGTGACTGGAGATGAGAGCTGCTTCCATCACTATGAGCCAGAAACGAAACGTCAGAGTATGGAATGGCACCACTTGAACTCACCATCGAAGAAGAAAGCGAAGACAGTGCAGTCTGTAGGAAAAGTTATGGGAAGTGTCTTTTGGGATGCACAAGGTTGCATTCTGGTTGACTTTCTTAAACCTGGACAAACCATAAATTCTGCCCGCTACATCAAGACACTTCTGAAGCTCCGTCGGGCTTTGCATGATAAACACCCTGGAAAGAGGATCATCCTTCAACAGGATAATGCGCGTCCGCATACTGCCCGTGCCACTATGGAGAAGATAAGGGCATTAGGGTGGGAAACTCTTCCACATCCTCCCTACAGTCCCGACTTGGGACCCTCCGACTACCATCTTTTCGGTTCTGTGAAGGAGCAGATGCGTGGCCAACGCTACGAGACGCTGGAGGATATTCGGAAAGCAGGGTCTGCGGGCAGCTGGAACGGAGTTCTATCACAAGGGCATTTTCAAACTTGTAGAACAATGGGAAAAATGTGTGCAAAACAATGGAGACTATGTCGAAAAGTGAAAGAAAGTCTGTAGATTATGATGATGTATTTGGTTTGGCTTAAAAATAAATATTAAGATTGTAAAACAGTGTTGCTCATGACTTTCAGTATGCCCCTCGTATTTTGTTTATCGAAGTCTATGTTGAAGAATGTGTAAGGATAATTTTCTCTTACCTTCATGACGCTGTGTTATTGAGCAGATGGTGTTTGTTGATGAACTAATCCTTTCTGGTGTGACTGTAAATTTAAGAACAATTTTAATGAAAAGGTGTTTTGGAACAGTGATACATATGAATAGAATATTTTTGAGTTGGGTTTGTAACACTTGAGTATCAATTATGTGTAATTTTTCCAGTTATATGTGAGTGATAATAAGTGCTACAAACCTAACTCAAAAATATTCCAAATAGATATGTTTCAGCACTCAGTTTCTGCTGTTATCACAGATTATTTAGCTGTAGACTTGGACAGAAAATGTTAAGCAGACACTTATTTTTATATATGGTGTCTCATTTTTATTGAATTTGAATACTTTAACCTTTTCACGATATGGACGTCATTTGATGCCAATTTTAAATGCATGCATTTAGTGCTTAGTTAACCCTAATAATTTTAATTTTTATCTTTTATAATAAATTTAAATAAATTCTAGAATAAATAAAGTCTTACCTTTTTGAATGGTACATCTCAAAACATGGATACACACATAAGGCCACATCTCCACATTCACGCATATCATATTAGTCTCTTTACGGACTCCTTTTTTATGTCACACCAAACACCTTCGAAATGGATGCGATTTTTTAGCTGTCGGTGGTATCCTTTTAGGAAAGTGTTTTCCTTCAAGTCTGAGGGGTGCAGGGGTTGTAGATTTCTTACCCCCTGTAGGAAGAGGCGCCTGAATGCTATAGTGCTCAATTAGGCTACAAACTATTGATATGCGGAAGTCCAGGTAGGTCATCGTTTGTAGCCTGTTGTTAAGAGTTCTCCAAATTACTAAACAATTGTATATGGTGATATCCAGCTGGTGCAAAAATACCTTTTTATACCATTTAACTGTTTTTCATAAAGAAGGATATGATTGCAATACGTGATCTACTAGATCCACATCACCCATATGCATATTGTATTCTTGGATAACATCAGGTTGGAAAATTGATTTTGGTGTGGGCATCTATTTTTCCAGTGTCAATCATCAAAATCTTAGGGCTGCAATTGGACAATGCCGTAACCACCCTTCTATCTTGCCAAGTAATGTAGGTCAAGGGTGAGAGCTGACGCAGCTGCATTTCTCCTCTCCTTAGAGCCTTTGTATTCACATTCTTCAGCAAACCAATACGATTTGAACGTACTGTTCCAATTGCATTTGTGTTCCATTTGTATAAGGCCATGTATAATTTAGGAGAGCTGTACCAATTATCTAAATATGCAGTCCTACCCTGGTCTAGTATAGGTTCCATCAGATGCATTACTATGGAGCCAGATAATCGCAAATCTTTGTCTCCAGTATTATCAGTTCCTTGACCAGCTATTGCAAAGATATCCTGTTTTACTTTCACAAAGATCAAAACTCTTTATGTCAAATCTGGCCCTCATTGTTTTGATGTATTGCTTCCAGCCTAAGCGGCCCTTCCAAAGCATCAAACTTTCCTCTACAGTGACCTTATCACCAGGCACGTAATTTTCTTTGAATTTTGAAATAATATATTCCAAAACTGACCTAATTTTGAGTTTTTATCATTTAAATTTTCTGTGCAAGGAAATGAAGGAACCACAAAATGGAAATAAACCTGTTATTTGACATGCATTTACCAAAAAATCTAGTAGCTAGCATATCATCTGTAGACCAGTACATGTCTAAAGTTGGTTTATGAATAACACCCATGAGCGTAATTAGAACAGTTAGCCTGTAAATCTCATTCAGTGTAACTTCTGTCCACTTCTGAATTCTACTCTTAGTCCCTAAATTGCCTTTAGAATTCAGGTCTTCCCTCACCTTACTCGCATATGCATTTGTTTCTGTAACAATGAGAGACACTAAGTCAGCAGTAAAAATTGTTGTGAAAATGTCAATTGGTTGGCTGTCAGAAGTCAGCTGAGCTTGGGGTTGTACACCAGAGGCTGTGCTCGTGAAGATATGTCTAGTTGTTTTGGAGTCATTTTGACTACCCCACAATGTTGCTTCTTCACGAACACCTGAAGGAAGGGAGTCACTTTCTTCCTCACTGTTACCTATATCCTCGACGCCCCCCTCAAAATCTGAAAACTTGCCGACAATATCAGTCATTGTCATGTAGCAAAAAGTCCTCCACATTATCTGAAGTTATTTCTGAAGCCTGTACACTACCTACACAAGCTTATTTGTTAGCTACATTGCTAGTCGAAGCCATGGTTAGAACTGAGATATAACATTTTCAAATGTGCTTTTCTGATAGCTAAAACAAAAAACTGTGAACCCCGTAGCTACATGGCTCTACCATAAATCCCCACTGTGTATCTATTCTAAGGCATAAATAGAAATGCTGAGAGAGGTTTGATTTCTTTGCAGCTTGGGTGTTCCTCACAAACACACACACATATTGTCGTAGCAATAAACAGAATGATAAAACCTTGAAGCCGAGAACATTGTGCTTAACTAGTTCTACGTATATATATTTGTATGCGCATAGCACAAGCCTGACTCACAAATTAGGTGCGTTCGACGTACAGAATGACTTACTACACGGAAAAAATTAGTGATATTTAAACTTTTGTTAATATAGTATCTCTCATGTTTCTACGATAGATGTATAGTGCCTTTAATGAGCTTTAAGCCAGTTTTTGTTTCATTAAAATATCTTAATAAATACCAAAGATACGAATGTTTATGTACAAAGCATATTTACCTACATTTAACAATTTAAATGCCTTGAATTGTTTATTGGGTATCCATTACCGGCCGTGCAGCATTTAAATGGCCATCGCTCAAGCGGTTAAACAGCTTACTTTGCAAAATATTTTGTGTTCATTCCAGGATAGCATTTAACCACTGACAATTAATCCTGACAACTTGCAGCTATTGTGATTTAAACTTGCCGACCAGTAACATAGTCTGGCCATTCTGTGGCTAAGTGCATGTCTATATGATACTGCCTTTTACTATGAACTAATACTGATGAGTTGATGAGTATGTCGAAACGCTAAATTCACAATGCAAATGCAGTTAACAGTTTTAAAATGTCCTTGCTCATTTAAGCAGATACCTACTATGAATGTACTATTAGTGGCTATGGAGTTACCTATTGACACATCTATTTTACAATCTGATGAAATGCAAATTTGTGTTGTTTTATGAAAATTGTAGAAATCCTGTTATTTGTGTAAAAACTATTTGCATTTTTCTAAAAGCAAAAAATAAAGGTCTCATTTTTTGTTTTTACACTTCTTTCTTTTCTTTTCTATTCTATCTTTTCAATTTTGTTTTATTTGTTAATTTAATCTGTTATTTGGTTTTTATTTTGTTTCTTTTATTTTTTTCTGACAGAGTGCAAGAGGTGAAATATGTTGAACTGGTGCTTGAAGGAAATAAGAAAGGTGATGTATGCATCCAAAGGTGCTGTGAGGACCTGTTGTCTGACGAAGATTAACTTCATTGACAAAAATACTGAATACTCACTTTCTGTGTTATTGCAACAGCAAGTTCATAATCTCAATTTTATTTTATGAATATAAGAGCATGAATACATAGTTTATAATATGAGAATTAACATACAAGTATTAATAACGCTTATCTAAGCTGTTCAATAAAATTAAATTGTTGACACACATTCTTGTTGTTCATTGCAATAATTGAATTTTGCAAAGCAAAGCAATTGCTTTTCTGATATTTATCTTACCATTAGTAAGCTGAGGAAGTATTGTATCCCACCAAGATATTTGATAACAAGATTTCACCAGGGGGAGGGGGGGGGGCGAAGAGTATTTAGTGAAGGTCCGAGTGTAGCTATCTTTCTTGAGGATGAGGAATAAAATCAAACAATTGCTTTTGCTTGGCTTTTTCAGTAACTTGCTTGATGATTTTTCTTAATAAAACCGTAGGTAATTGCTGGAAGAGCAAGCCAAAGCTAATAAATCTAGCTAAAGTCCTATGATGCAATTGCAATTGCTTACCACTAAAGGAACAAAGTTTGCAGTAGCTTTTTCTAACTAGCATTTACTTGAAAATTCCGTTAGGAGCTTGAAAGTGCTAGACATCAGTTCGGTATGACTGCTTTTAGATCATAGGCAAAAAGTGTACAAAGTGTGTAAAATTGTTGCAATTTGGATTAAAGGAAAATGTATAGATTTATAGAAGAGAACATGGACTAGTTAACAGACTACCTCCTAGGTGTGTGAGAAGAAAAATGTGCACTTTCTTGCAAAGATCATATGAAAATGCTTTTGAGGTAATATCTGATCCTGGCTACTCAGTGGTTTGGGCAGAAGTATTGGTCATTCGAAATTATATGACACATGGGTTTTATGTTGTGCAGTAGACAAAATGAAAAGGAATTCCTTCAGCCCCCAGAGGAAGTAGGTGGAGGATGAACAACTAATGAGGGGTTGTATAGTTAAAAGGTTTGTGTTTAGTGCAGAACAAAACAATGTCCAGCAAAGACAAAGTTGGTGGGAAGAAATTTATCTACAGACATGTATGGATAAATTCATGCCTGTGTACACACATTGTGTACAATGTTTAAATTATATAAAAATCTGATGTGCACCATTCACATGACTTTCTCTAGATCTCTGCAACAAATTATTCTTAAAAAGCTTATACTTCTATTTACTTCATGCTAATCAGAAAAAATTAGCAGAAATAGTCTTATAACTTGCTTCCTTGTAAGTAGAAGCGAAATAAGGGAGTATCATAGGTTAAAGTGATAGTCAAAAGCTGGTTGCTGAAGTTCCTTTGTTTGTATGGACAGCAGTTGACAAATTCCTGTATGAGAAAAGAATAAGTTTTTCAAAGTAGAAACAAAAAACAAGGAATGTCTAAAAAAACGATGAACTCCACGAAAAGGAAATATATAGCATAAATTGTGTTTTTCAACATGCTCTACATTTTTCGTGTAGTAAGCTTTTGTCCACTCTTACAGTTTAGCAGTTATTCAAAATTCCTAAAATTTATCCAGAATAAAGTACTCTTCAGAGGCTACTCCCAGAAAATTCAAGATATACATTTTATTTGTCAGGTAAATATCTTTAATATAGAATATTTTAATCAAAATCGTTAGAGCCATTTTTGAGAAAATCAACATTTTTCGAAAAAAAGTTCCATCTAAAGGGTAGTTGGGGGTGGACTGATTTTTCTCAAAATCTTTGTGTCACATCCGGAAGACACTAAACTTAGATACCAAGTTTGGTATTTTACTGACTTTTCATTTTTGAGTTATCGTGTTCACAGACACATGGACACACACGCACAGGACCTTTCTCCGAAAATGCTTTTTTTTTTTTCCCCTGGTGAAATCTTGGTATCGAATTTTTGGGTGTACTGCAATACCTTCTCTATACACCATGTACATAGTACATGTAGAGAAAGTAAAAAGGGTAAAGGAAATGGAGAATACAATAGATCTCAACAAGATCCATTTTCATTCATCATTAGCCTGGCAGAGAGGACTTAGAGACTTCACAAATGATGATGATGATGGTGATGACTTGAGTGGTATCAAGCTCATGTCCTATCTATGTTATTAAGGTAATTGAAAGGATTTTTGTAAGTTTAAGTTTTATGTTTTGCCTAACCTTTGCTGTTGTATCAATTTTTCCCAAGATTTGAAAAGCAGAAGCTTAATGCCATTCTTACATTATATTGCCATTGCTGTCTGGTTTCATGACTAGTTGCTCTATGCTGTTCCTCTTGAACCTTACCATCCCTCTGCTCTGCCACCTTCCTGTTACCCCTTATGCATTGCTTCTGTGCAGTCCATGTGCTATGTCATTCCAACTGAGCAGTAGATATTCATCAGAATTTTACAAATAAATTATTGCAAAATACTGGATAAAGCAATTATGTGGATTAAATTTCTAAGTACAGTCAAGAAATTCAATGAAGGTCAAGAAAGCTGGTCTCAAAGAAATGAATTTCCATTCACCATAGTATTAATAAAATGTACTAAATTGCATATCAAAGTGAGTACATCAAACAAAAGGGATTTCCGAGTTTCAACCTCCAGTATCTATGAGAGGTCATTAACATATATATACGCAGTGGCCAGGAAATGGTACTACAGTAGAATTTTTCAAAATTCACAAATATACATGGTGTGAAGAGTTTTAAATCTGGTGGTTTGCTCTTGGGAGGTGAAGGCTACCCAATAAATCCCTGGCTGATCCTCATTGCAAGACCCAGAAACCAAGCACAAAGTACCTGCAACCAACATTCTGCAAGGAGTAGGTTGTTTTTGAAAGGTGTTTCAGAGAGTGGAAATTGAGGTTAGCTAATCTGTGCACAAAAATTTACCAAATATTTGTTATACTCCAAAAATGATCTGTTGTGTTATGCTCCACAACATTGCCAAGTGTATAAATGATTTTGACTTCTCCTGTACAAATAAAGGGGCAGAGCAAGGTCTAGAGAAATGCTACATTGCAGGAACATACTTAATGATATAGGTGTTTAATGAAGATACAAAAAATGTTCGAAGATTATATCCAAGATTGAGACTATGATGACACTTTTTATACTCATTTTGTTTTGTGATATCCTTACGTTATACGCTCATTCATTTAAACTTATAAATACTTGTAGGTAAAGTACCACTTTCAGTGTACCTGCACATTTAAGTTTCCTCCTGCTGGATGCAAGCTAATTTGTCTCTAAAATATAAAGAGGTAATTCAATTTGCTTTTTGTCATATCCTTTTTTTTTTTTATCTTTTTCTTCTTACTAGATGGGGTGAAAAGCTCTTCTTTGCTAGTGGTTTCCACAGGAGATGCTGAGGATTTGGTTCCTACAGATACAGCTCTTAAAATAATTGATATTAGCAACTTACAGTGTAAACTAGTTAATTAAAGTTATTTCAACGTACGAGGTGTTATCAAAAAAATTCCGGAATGATGTCATAAATTAATACTACACAAAAGTTTGTTTTGTCTAATCTGCAGTCTCCTTGGGAGTTGATACACTTGTGCTAGTGCTTCTGCCACTGCTGGAAGCACCTCTGGAAGTCCTCTTCTTTCAACGTGTTCAGAGCCTTTTGCGATTCGCGATGGATGACATCAATGTCCTCAAAATGGTGTCCTCAGAGCTGCATTTTAAGTCTCGGGAAAAGAAAAAAGTCTGCTGGTGCCAAATGTGGAGAATAGATGGGATGGGGAACAGTATTTATCCTATTTTTATCCAAAAATTGGCAAACAGAAAGGGCTTTGTGCGTGGGCAGATTGTGATGCAGGAACCAGTCACCACTCCTCCAATTCTCTGGCCATTTGTGTTGCACATTCTCCCTTAATCTAGAACACTTGATTGACTGTTTGACCCTGTGGCACAAATTCCTAATGTACAATGCCTTTAATGCCAAAAAACACAATCATCATTGACTTCACTTTGGATCAAACTTGTCTGGCCTTTTTTGGGCCTGGAGATGTAGGACTCTTCCATTGTGAAGATTGTTGCTTCGTTTCCAGATCGTACCCATAAATCTATGTTTCATCACCAGTAATAATTTTCTCCATTAATTGTGGGTCATTTGTAGCTGTTCTTTAAGATCTGTGCAGGCAATCACACAGCTTTCCTTTTGGTCATTTGAAAGCTGGTGGGGCACGAACTTGGCGGAAATTCTTCTCATGTCCAAATTGTCTTTCAAAATGCTTCGAACACTTCCAAAGGAGAGTCCTAATGAGTCAGAAAGTTCTCTTATTGTAATGTATCTATCATTTAAAACCATTTCCCTCACCTGATTGATATTTTCATCAGGGTTACTGCTGGAACAGGGTCACCCCGAACGATTTGCATCTTTAACTGATGCCACACTACTTTTAAATTTCGAAAACCACTCAAATGCTTGAGTTTTGCCCATAATTTCCTCTCTATAAGCTGTTCTTAACATTTCATAGTCTTCTGTTGCAGTATTACTGAGTTTAAAGTAAAATTTGATGTTCGTTCTTTATTCTTCATAATCTGACATTTTAGTTACGCGGAAAAATCACAGCACATGCAAAACACGCGTTCCCTTCAGAGCATCTACCTTATCACTGCATGGTCACAGGAAGTCACGTTACTTCTCATTTTTATCGGAAAGGAATGCTGCATGTACAGTCTGGGTAAGAATTAAAGAAATCTCAGCATCAGCATTTTTGTAAAGCCATTCTGGAAACTTGTCAATACCTCATATGAATAAAACTGCACCTACCTATTAGTTCAGTAGTTTCTTCAGAATCTTTTTTTTTTCATATCTTATATACAACCTTTTTGTATTCAGTGCATTCATGTTAAATTTTATTTAACTTCCATTTTCATATTATTAATTTCTTGGAACTTTGTTTTGCATTATATGCTCTTTCAAATTGTTCTTCATATATTTTGGAAAATTTCCTTATTGCATTCTTTTTCTTTCTTCACTAGAGGAAGTTGAGATTTTCTAAACAAAATCTTATACTGTTTTAGCATGATATTTAGGTAATGGATTTTTAGGTGCTAAAAAGTTAATTTTTATTTATTTTTTATGCATTAAAATTTAAAAATATGTTTGTTAAAAGGTTCAAAATATTTGCTAAAAACAAAAATGTTTTATTTCATTTTCCATAATAGAACAAGTTATATTAAAATTCTTTTAACAACTCACCAGTAATGAATTAATGAGTTCATGACACTTGGAAGGTCCTGCTGCATTATTTGGAAGTGTTGATCAGCATTTATAGGCTTTGCAAAAGCTTACAATATAGACTTTTACCATCTGTGTTGAATGTAAGAGTTCTTTAACATACTGCTGCAATCAAAAACTTTTACTACTTTTTACCTTAGGTATTTTGGTAACAATGATGAGCAATTTACTCAACGGAATATTAAGCATTGCCCGGCACTTCTGAGCTCAAGGTACAATAATAGAATAACAACTCAAATGCATTATCATGTTGAATTTAAGTATATGGTGCATACTATAATACGTGCAACTTCTTTCTTGCATGTTATGTGCATATGTTTATAATGCAGAGAACTTTTGACAACACGTAATCTAATCTAAGGTTACAGGATTTGCAGAGGATTGCAGAACTTCTCTTCTCACAAACCATACTATGTAAGGAGAAAGAAAACTTAGTAATTAAAATGTGTATAATATATTGGTAAAAAATACATAAAATATCTACTAATAAATAAATTATGCAAAATATATAATTACATATTTTTATTATATCATGCATTTTTATGTGCAACAAAACTCTTTTTTTGCGATTGTGGCATCATATTTAATATTCATACCAAGTTTGTGCTTGTAACTAACTGTAAGCACAAAAAATCTGATATGTTCCATTCACATAGCTCTGCAACAAATTATTGTTTAGAAGCTTATGCTTCCATTTACTTCATGCTAATCGAGAAAAAAATTAGCACAAATAGTCCAATTATTTGCTTCCTTGTAAGAAGCAAAATAAGGTAGTACAATAGGTTAAAGTGATAAGTCAAAAACTGGTTGCTATGTGACTGAAGTTCCTTTGTTTGTATGGACAGCAGTTGACACATTCCTGTATGAGAAAAGTATAACTTTTTCAAAGCTGAAACCAAAAACAAGGAATAACTCAAAAACGATCAACTCCACAAAAAAATGTATTTAACATAAATTGTGTGTTTTAACTTGCTCTACATTTTTTATGTGGCAAGTTTTTGCCCATCTCTTATGGTTTAGCAGTTATGCTAAATTCAGTAAAATTCATCCAGAATAAAGTAGTCCCAGAAAATTCAGGATATACATTTCATTTGTCAGGCAAATATCTTTAATATACAATATTTTAATTAAAATCATTAGAGCCATTTTGGAGAAAATCAAAATTTTCGAAAAAAGTTTCATGTAAAGGGTAGTTGGGGTTGGGGGGATTTTTCTCAAACTCTTCGTGTCGCATCCCTGGAAGACACTAAACTTAAATACCAAGTTTGGCATTTTACCGACTTTTCGTTTTTGAGATATCGTGTTCACAGACACACGGACACACACACACAAGGACCTTTGGCTGAAAATGATTTTTACTTTCTGTACAGTACTATGCACATAGTGTATAGAGAAGGTATTGCACTCCACCCAAAAATTCGATACCAAGATTTCACCGCAAATATATATTTTAGGGTCCCCAATATCCAAAAAAAAAAGCATTTTCACAGAAAGTGTGTGTGTGAACACGATAGTTCAAAAACGAAAAGCCGGTAAAATACAAAACTTGGTATTTTAAGTTTAGTGTCTTCCAGGGATGCAACACGAAGATTTTGAGAAAAACCCCACCGCCCCCAACTACCCTTTACATGGAACTTTTTTCGAAAATTTTGATTTTCTCAAATATGGTTCTAACGATTTTGATTAAAATTTCTTATATTAAAGATATTTATCTGAAAAATAAAATGTATGTCTTGAATTTTCTGGGAATAGCCTCTGAAGAGTAGTTTATTCTGGATGAATTTTACTGAATTTTGAATAACTGCTAAACCGCAAAAGATGGACAAAAACTTACTACACAAAAAATGTAGAGCACGTTAAAACACACAATTTTATGTTGCATACATTTTTTTCGTGGAGTTCGTCGTTTTTGTGACACTTATTTTTGGTTTCTGCTATGAAAAGCTTTAACATGTTTCATACAGGAATTTGTCAACTGCTGTCCATATAAACAAATGAACTTCAGTGACATAGCAACCAGCTTTTGATCATCACTTTAACCTATGGTACTCCCTTATTCACCTCTACTTACAAGGAAGCAAGTAATATGGCTATTTCTGCTAATGTTTTACTGATTAGCATGAAGTAAATAGAAGTATAAGCTTTTTAAGAATAATTTGTTGCAGGGATATAGAGAAAGTCATGTGAATGGTACAATCAGATTTTTAGGAAAAGACCCGTGTGCGTCATCCCGTTTGTGTCTGAACAAACGAACCCAAGAACGAAACTTTTAAGTTCGGTATCTTCCAAAGATACAACACGAACATTTTCAAGAATTGCCCGCCCCCTGCAACATTTATGAGAAACATTTTTCGAAATTTTCTATTTTCTCAAGTTTTTCTCGTAATTTCTCGTAAATTTAACGATTCTGAGTAAAAGATAATATATTCAAGACTTTTTCACTAAGAATAAAATGTATATCTGAATTTTCTGCGAGTATCTAAAAAATTATTTTTAGTGGAAGGATTGTACAATATCTTCTCATTGATAAATGTAAAGCGATAGATGAAAAAGTCTGATGTGTTCCATTCACATAACTTTCTCTATCCGCTCTCCAAACAAATACTCTTACAAAATATTAATTTTTCTGCATAATACTAGCCAAAATAAACGTTACCAGAAATTCTATTACTGCTTAGTTCCTTTTAATATAACGGAAATAAGGAGAATACACTAGGCTAAAGCGATAGTCAAATCTTATAAAAACCGTGGCTAAGCGTTTGTCATTAAAATTCTGTTTTTTTCCAAGGCCAGGAAAAAACAAGAGAGACGTGAAAGATAACTTCCCGTTTGGGAAAAGTTTAGGTAACAAAAAAATATCGGAAACGGTTATCTCCACAAAAAAAAATGTGTATAACATAAATCGTAAGTTTTAACTAGGTCTACATTTTTGTGCGTTAACTTTTTGTCTATCGCTTACGGTTTACCAGAAAACAAGTAATTTATACAAAAGTCATCAAAAATGAACAGGTCTTCGGAGAGCATTCCCAGAAAATTCAAGATATACATTTTATTTCGCAAGTAAATATCTTAAATATGAGAGATTTTAACCTAAATCGTTAGAGCCATTTTTAAGAAAATCAAAACTTTCAAAATGTTTTCCACGTAAAGGGTATTTTAGGATGGGATTTTATTGAAAATCTTCGTGTCGCATCCTTGGAAGATACCAAACTTAAATACCAAGTTTGGTTTTTAATGGGTTTTTCGTTTTTGATCTATGGTGCCCAAACACGCGCGCGCGGACATTTTTCTGAAAATGCTTTTTTGGGATTCAGGGAGTCTCGCAACATATATTTCCGGTGAAATCTCGGTATCGGATTGTTGAGTGCAACACAATACCTTCTCTATACACTATGTACATAGTACGTGTAGAGAAAGTAAAAATGGCGATAGCGCTGATATCAAATACACTAACTACACTAGCACTAATTACCTATTCCCCAGACATTCGTTTGCTACTGAAACGAACTTTCATATATTTGATACTTTTTTAAAGTGCTGAGTTACCATCCGTTAGTTTTGGTGATCATGGAAATTTGTGGTATTTCAGTACTTGCGAACCGAGTTTTAAACATTCCACTTTCGTTTGAATTGTAACTCTACCACCGGGTAGCACCCAATTGCAGAGAATACATATCTACATACATCTTTATTCTCTTGTACTGTTTCTGCAAACGTTTATGTACATTAACTTAAAATAGAACGAAGAAAACTAATTTGAAAGATGCAGCGGAGATTTCGATGCTTGTTAATGGTGCATGCTATGTGCCATATGCGGCAGTAGTTTTAGTTTGTTGATTTTACGCCTCCCTTTGGGTGCTTGTGTGCAGCGTAACTGAGTGTTACTTCCAATCAAATCCACTACACTCACGTACCTGGGACTGAAGCTCTTCTGGGATGGGTTACCACGGCGTTGCTCAGTCTTGCACGAACATTGACTCTCCCAGGCGTGGATTTGGCTAGTGGGAGGAGTTGTAGGAGTGATCTTGTAATTGTTAAGAAAACACTTGTAACCTTTTACTGCTGTTTATTCTAAAGGAGTTTTGAAGACAAGCACCTGGTTATACCTTTTATACTGCTGACTGATGTTCTTTAACACTTACTCACAAGTACTTTCAATTACACTGTTTTAGTTGAGTACATGGCACGATTCACTTTCACCTAATCACGAGCCGACTGTTAAATAGGTTTACTTTACTTCACATACAGCTTCTTATTATAATAAACTTACTTCGCGAACTTCTTAACAAACGACCTTGCCTCACACACGGGCGAATTCTTAACATGCTACGACGTTGCCTCTCACGGGTGAATTCTTAGCAAAAACGGCCTCAATGTGCCAAACCATACTTCTTATATACTAAAAAACGGTGTCATGGTGGCTTCTTTCTGATTGTTTGGAAGGTCCGCCAAAATGACACCATCGTTACCCAAAAGCCATTGCAAATCTCCCAGAATGCGTCATAATAATCACGTGATACCACGAATATAAAGAAGTCCCCTTGTGTGGTTTAAACTGTGGTTTCCCCTTAAACTAAACTCAAACGTGACTTTCACAAATGAAGCAACTTCTCACCCCTCTGTCCAGTCTGGCGTCATGATTCTGAGTAACTTTTAAGTAAACAACTGGCTTCTTGGTTCCTATGCATACAACTTATTAAATATTAACTTTCTTTACATATATTTTTAGATAATTAATAAAAGTGATTATTATTATTATTACGAGGCTAATTAACGATCTCAAAGACTTGTTTGCGAAATAGTGGCTAGAGAAAGTTGTGTGAATGTAATATCAGATTTTCTTAAATGACAACACTTCTGTTAATAAAATCCAAACATTGCTGAACTAACAAAATATAGTGTTAACACTGACAGCATGATTTCTAAAATTGTTTTGGTAACACAATAAACTTATCTGCTCTTGAGTTTATACTTTTATATACATTTCAGGTGTAATAAAAAAAATCTGATGTGTTCCATTTACATGACTTTCTCTATATCTCTGCAATACATTATTTTTAAAAAGCTTATGCTTCTTTTTACTTACTGCTAATTGAGAAAAAATTAGCAGAAATAGTCTTATTTCTTGCTTCCTTGAAAGTAGAAGCGAAATAAGGGAGTACCTTAGCTTAAAGTGATAATCAAAAGCTGGTTGCTATGCCACTGAAGCTCCTTTGTTTGTATGGACAGCAGTTGACAAATTCCTGTATGAGAAAGGTATAATTGTTTCATAGCAGAAACCAAAAATAAGGAATGTCTCAAAAACGAGAACTCCACGAAGAAAATGTATATAACAAATTGTGTGTTTTAACGCGCTCTTCATTTTTGTGTAGCAAGTTTTTGTCCATCTCTTACGGTTTAGCAGTTATTCAAAATTCAGTAAAATTCATCCAGAATAAACTACTCTTCAGAGGCTATTCCCAAAAAATTCAAGATATACATTTTATTTGTCAGGTAAATATCTTTAATATACGAAATTTTAATCAAAATCGTTAGAGCCATTTTTGAGAAAATCAAAATTTTCGAAAAAAGTTCCAAGTAAAGGGTAGTTAGGAGTGGGGGGATTTTTCTCAAAAGCTTCGTGTCGCATCCCTGGAAGATACTAAACTTAAATACCAAGTTTGGTATTTTACCTACTTTTCGTTTTTGAGTTGTGTTCACACACACGGACCTTTTTCTGAAAATACTTTTTTTTGGATACAGGGGACATTAAAACATATATTTCCGGTGAAATCCCGGTATCGAATTTTTTGGTGGAGTGCAATACATTCTCTTTACACTATGTACATAGTGCGTATAGAGAAAGTAATAATTTATACCTGGGGTACGCAAAAAGTAGAGTGGTTCCACTTTTTTATGTGAGTGTTGTATATCATGGTCCCCTTTAACCTCCGCATACCCCGTTATTATAGACAGGAAGTGTCTGTTTTACTTTTGTTCTACTCCTGGCCAAGCAAAGAAGCGATTTGCTATGGCAATCGTATAACGACAGCTTTATAAAACATTTGACTATCACTTTAGCATAGTTCCCTTCTACGTATAAGGAACTAAGTAACAAGACCATTCTGCTAATGTTTATCTCGATTAGCATGGTGTAGAAAGAAGAAGAATAGTTTCTAAGAAGCTTGTTCGTAGAGCAGCTAGAGAAAGTCACGTGAGTGTAATACTTTATTTATTTAAGCTTAACGCCCTTTAACCTGCTTGGTCATATCGGACGATGGATGACATTGGTGAAATGATGCTCAAATGATGGGGTCCATGGAGCTTAAAGTTACTCGACATTCGTCTTCTCAGGATAAGGGAAAACCCCGAAAAAATCTTATTTGGGTAACTCGTCCTAAGCGAGATTCGAACTCACGACCTGTTGAATGTGAGGCAGAACACAAATTATTGTTTATTTACCTGAGTTAGGATGAACACGAACGGGGCCCCAGGACACTGGGGCAGAGCACCGGATGCAGATTCTTTACGTAACCCTAGAGTGGGAGGGAGGAAGGGATGAGGGGAGAGACCCACAAGGCAAGAGAACTGGGTGACAGCTGGTGCAAACATGGATGGGGTACTTAACGGAAACAGTTGGAACGCCTCCCAGGCCTCGGCGCCTCTCGACGGACCCCAGAGGGAGCGCCAAACTCGAAGACGGGTCCCAATCGTGGTCACGAAGACAACGCCAGGATAGCAATTTTATAATTCTCAAACCACCATTCAACCGCAACCCGCCGAACACCGTCACCTGGTCCTTCAACCCTAAAAGAGAAAATTAGGAAGTTATGGGAACAGGAATGGTTGGCCAGGAAATTCGGGGGTTGTAATGAACCAATCCAGCATTCACCTAATGAAATACCCTCCAAAAAACTCATGGGTCAGGTCGACCGGCCAGGGGAATCGAGCCCGCCACTTCCTTAAAGCTTGCACCATTTCGCTCTTGCGTCACGTAAATCAATGTTACTTAAATTTATATTTATTTCACCATTTTTATTTTAATATTTACCTGAAATTTCTCATGTAGCAGCCTTTAAATGTTAGGCTTGGTGAGAGCCCTTCAATCGCCATGGTAGCTCAAGCGGTAAGAGTATCATGAGCTGAAGATCGGTGTTCGTGTCCCGGTCTTAGCATTGAATTTCTCAAGTCCGATAGAACTTTATAACTTTTTTGGAAAGGTAACGTTAAATTGAAAAATCTGATGTGTTTCATTCACATGACTTTCTTTACATCTCGACAACAAATTGTTAAAAAGCTTAAACTTCTATTTACTTTATGCTAATCGACAAAAAATTAACAGAAATTGTCTTATTACTTGCTTCCTTGTAAGTAGAAGCGAAATAAGGGAGGTTAAAGTGATGGTTAAAGCTGGTTGCTATGTGACTGAAGTTCCTTTGTTAGTATGAACAGGAGTTGACAAATTCCTGTATGAGAAAAGTGTAAGTGTAAAAATGTAAGTGTAAGGTGAAAGCAAAAACAAAGAATATCTCAAAATGAGCAACTTCACGAAAAAAATGTATTTAACATGAATTGTGTGTTTTATACTGGTCTACATTTATGGTGTGGGAGGTTTTTGTCCATCTCTTATGATTTAGTAATTATGCAAAATTCCGTAAAATTCACCCAGAATAAAGTAGTCTTCAGAGGCTATTCCCAGAAAATTCAGGATATACATTTTATTTGTCAGGTAAATAAATATCTTTAATATATAATATTTTAATCAAAATCGTTACAGCCATTTTTGAGAAAATCAAAATTTTCGAAAAGAGTTTGGGGTGAGGGGATTTGTCTCAAAATATTCGTGTTGCTTCCCTGGAAGATATTAAACTTATATACTAAGTTTGGTATTTTACCTATCTTTCGTTTTTGTGTTATCGTGTTCACGGACACACACACACACGCGGACCTTTTTCTGAAAATGTATTTTTTGGATACAGGGAACCCTAAAACATATTTCCTGTGAAATCTCGGTATCGAATTTTTGCAATACCTTCTCTGTACACTATGTACATAGTACGTATAGAGAAAGTAAAAATGTAATGTCATGGCCGGGATTTGAACCACGGATCTCCTAGTTTGCGTCCAGTTGCTCTAACCACTGAGTTACCATGGTGAAATACGGATATGACATTAAAATTCCCAACTGACTTGCATGCTTCCCAGTAAAACACGAGATCTGTTTACCTGTGAACATGCAGACTGTTTTTGCAGCAATTAAAGGTGCAGAGTGATTTGTGAAGAACTGGCACATTTCTTTCTTTAATTATTCCGTTGGAAATTCATTCGATGACCCAATTTTAGCACCAAATTAAGCAGAATGTTCTGGAGTTTCGATTCCTTGTCACTAGATGCGCAGATGTTTATGCTTTATTCCTAATTGCATTGTTGGCAGCTGTTTCGACATTTTGTTCTTGCAGTCAACGTGAAAATGCTGTACAATATAGAGCTGAGCCAAGGATATTTTCAGCAAGATGGCGCTACATGCCATACATTAAATGAATCCATGATTCTAATTGCAAGTTTCTTTGACGACCGGATAATTTCCAGAAACCTGTAGCCACCGCGATCTCCGGATTTGACATCGCCGGACTTCTTTCTATGGGGTTATTTAAAAGACAGGGCTTATGCCACACGTCCCCAGACATTGGACCATCTGAAGCACATCATCACAAAGGAGATTCAAGCTATTGACAACAGTCTTCCAACGAGTGGCCAGTAACATGGAACTACGTGTTGAGTTGTACCTTATGAGGATGGAGGACATTTTCAACATTTGCTTTAGAGGTAAATAATCTCCCAAAATTCCTCTACAATTTAGGTATAATAAGTTGCGCTAGCTTAACACGTTTTGAAACAATTAATGAAGGAAATGTGTCAGCTCTATATAAATCACCCTGAATTTGCGGATTATAGTTTTAAGAAATGAACTGTGCCCCTGTGTTGCATATAATTGCCTCACATTCCACCAACAGGAATATTCCCAGAGACTGTTTAACGGCAGAATGAATTCGACTAGTATCAAATGATTTAGTTTTCCGCCGCTTTTATAAATCGCGCAGCCAGAGCAAAATCATCCGTGGAATTTCCAATATCAATTATAATCGAATTTAAAATTTGCTGCTGATTTTATAGTAAATGAAATCACATTTTTAGCATATAATAATGAATTTAAAATGTGGTGAGAGAAAATACAACCAACGGCATAACGAATGTTGAACTTAGTGTACAGCCCATTGTGCTATGTATGAGTTTCCCTTCAGCTTTTTGTGTGAAGCGGCGATTCGTGGCCTAAACGATAAGTGATGCTGTTTTCACAGAAAATAACTCGCGCAATTGCGCTTGGGAATGGAAGAGCTTCCTGTCGTACGGCCGGCAGCCTTTCTTGGGGTTTAAAGTATTTTGCGTCTGAGTTCTAAATTGCTTATTTAGTTGATGCTCTTGTGTTTTCGGGTTGTTTACTTCTGGATAATGTCGTGAACGGTTGCCTCCCATTTAGATCGTGCAATAAGTCCTAGTGAATGAAGACGTTAGTCTTTCTTGCGTCTTTGAACTGAGAATGTAAGTTATGCGTTTGATTGTGAGACAGACTGTAGCGGTATTGTGCCACGATGGGGAATGCCAGGTATGTGGTGGTATTTCGTTGTTATAATTATTTCCCCACGTTTATCAAGGGTGTCTGGACGTACTCCCCTACCAAGATAGCAGATCTCTCCACGTAACTGATTTTGAAATCCACTATAAAGCTGCCTCGATGTCACTCAGTCTGCATGAAATTGACTCTCTCGGCTGGAGAGACAATGGTGGTAGTTAGGAGTTCTCCTATGAAATGATTAACACTTTCACTTTCGTATGCGAATTTATTCTTGACTAGAAATTATTACTTATTTAGACAAGCACTTTGCTTTACATGCTACTTGAGTTGTTATGATTTCTTAGAACTTTCCATATTCGACGATTTAAATTTACTTATCTCGTAGAACTAATTACTTTATCACTTTGCTCGTCTATAACATTTATAACAATTAATCTTCACACTATATAGCAACTTGACAACGATTATACGTGCCTTAAACTTGGCGGTAAGTGTTCCCAACTTGACAGCAATTACGCGTATATGGCTCCAAACTTGATAGTGACTGTCCAACAGCCTGCAATCTGTTACTCATATAGTAAAATCTGCTGTCATGGCTGCTTCGTTTCCATTGGTAAGAAAGACCGCGAACTTGGCGTCTATGTGTCCCATAATGCATTTCTCCTTACCCAAAAGGCATCATAAACACCTCGTGACCGCCTCAATACAATAAAGAAAAACTCACTTCTCAACTATCCAGGCTTCCCCCGAAATCACTTTTCACTTATTTCTCTATTGCACGCACATGCACAAGAATACGGACTTACAATAGCATTCTCCTTCACAAAGAACTTTCCCTTATGCAGCGTCCTAGTTTGGTAAACAATTTTGAGCTGTGCTTGCTATAAGCTAGCTTTATACAGTTTCAAGTACATTAAGTAATCAATAATTAATAAGAATAATAGTAATAGTAGCAAGGCCGACTAACGATCTCAAAACACTCGCTGATGACAATGTTTCAAATAGCGGCAAGCTTTTGAATGTCTCTTGAAATATCCCTTTACCACGAGCTTTTAAAGGCTCTGAGGCGCACATCTCACACTTTCCACCTTATGCGACGAAAGCGTAAAGATTGATTTGGACTACCGCTAAATATCATCTTGGCTCATTTTACGTCCCTCTGTCCATCGCGAGAAATATTTCTGTAACACGCAACACATCCGTCATTTTGGGGATTCATTGCAAGTCACCCATGGTGTAAGTATTTTAGGACATAAACTTATTGTTGATACTTTTAATTCACATTAAAGAACTTTCAAGACCATGTACACAACGATAATGATCACTACGTCTAGACTGTTTCTTACATGAACTGAGCTGATACTGAAAGACCGATTGAGAAGTTTGAAAATCGATTTGACAGGAAAAAGCTTATGTGTTCCATTCGCATGACTTTCTCTACATCTCATCTTTTAACATCTTATTGTTAAAAAGCTTATGCTCTATTTACTTCATGCTGATCAAGAAAAAATTAGCAGAAATAGTCTTATTACTTGCTTCCTTGTAAGCATAAGCGAAATAGGGGAGTACCATAGGTTAAAGTGATAATCAAAAGCTGGTTACTATGTGACTGAAGTTCCTTTGTTTGTATGGACAGGAGTTGACAAATTCCTGTATGAGAAAAGTATAAGTTTTTCAAAGCTGAAACCAAAAATAAGGAATATCTAAAATACGATCAACTCAACGAAAAACATTTATATTGCATAAATTGTATGTTTTAACGTGCTCTACATTTTATTGTGTTGTAATGCCATCTCTTAAAATTTAAAATTTAGCAGTTATGCAAAATTACGTAAAATTGATCCAGAATAAAATAGTCTTCAGAAGCTATTCCTAGAAATTTCAAAATATACATTTTATTTGTCAGGTAAATATCTTTAATATACGATATTTTAATCAAAATCGTTACAGCAATTATTAGAAAAATCAAAATTTTCGAAAAAAGTTCCATGTAAAGGGTAGTTTGGGGTGGGGGGATTTTCTTGAAAATCTTCGTGTCCTATCCTTGGAAGATACCAAACTTATATACCAAGTTTGGTATTCAACGGTCATTTCGTTTTTGTGCTATGCTGTCCGTACACACACACACATACACACACACACACGCGCGCGCACACACAGACGGACCTTTTCCTGAGAATGTTTTTTTTTATTCAGGGGGACCCAAGCATGTATTTCCGGTGAAATCTCGGTATCGAATTTTTGGGTGGAATGCAATACCTTCTGTATACACTATGTACATAGTACGTGTAGAGAAAGTAAAATATTCTAGTACCCAAGGGAAGGGGTACTTGCAAGGTTTCGCAAATGTCAATGACTGCCGAATAGCCTCTAAAAGAGGTCTTTCTACTCCAAAATATCCATAGCCTTGAATCAGGTAGTGCAGGAGTAAGTACCATTCAATCAAGCTCGATTTGGTTGTCATGGCAACCAGACGTACACAGTGCAGCTGAAATTCCAGATTTGAGAGTATCTGCACCCGACTCTCTATATGGACACTGCGATTCCCATTTCTCTCTTCTTTCTTTCTTTCTTTCTTTCTATGTTATTCTCTCCTGGTGTCACGGTAACACTTTTGAATGGGAGATTTTCGCTCCTAAATTAGTGATTCGTATAATTATATTATTCTATGTGATTATTGGAATATTTAAAAATAATATGCGTAAAATAGAGATAAAATTGCATCGAATGTACCCAAAGCCTATTCAGCCTTAGGTTGATCCTCGTAGAAACAAAACCCTTGCGACCAGTGTACCGTTATGATGCAGCCTTCCGCCATTCGCGCCAGAAGTGCCATATTTTCACTACCACGTGACGCGTACATGCGGATTATTGTAATGTAAAGCGAACAGAGTATTTAATCAGACAACTTGAACGGTGACTAAAATATTATGTTAGGCATAATGGTGATAATATTAATAGTGATAACAAAATAACTGTTACATGCTACACATGTAATAGTTAAATCACATATATGCGATAACTTACATCTATTGACACTCTGGAAGCGGATCTATTCCCTTCAGGTCAAAATCGTCCTGTGAGCTTTTTGTACTGCTCCAAGGTTATTACCGACAACAGTGTCACTTAAACTATCCATCTCCCAAAACAGCGCTTCTTCTTTCGTTACTTGCAGCACTTTACCAACTGTTGACTGGGTACTATTACGGGAATTTCATTCTTCACATCGTCACATTCTTGCATTGCACATTTCGCAATTTTTTTTTTCCTCCCTCCCCTTCCCCGGTTGTAGCCACTTTTTCCGTTTAAGATTTTTCTTTGCGAGCACTGTTTATATTTGTAGCCGAAACAGTGAACTCAGATGTTAATTTCACCACTTCTTTCACGGGAAGTGTTGGATATTTCTCACAAAACTTTCAATAGACATTCAACACTATAGCTGTCTACCAGGCCGCGCCGTGGCTGAGTGGTTAGACCACTTGCCTCTCAACTAGACGGCCGGGGTTCGATCCCAAGCGACCGCATGTGAGATTTGTGGTGGACAAAACGGCGCTGGGGCGGGTTTTCTCCGGGTACTCCGGTTTCACCCGCCATCGCATTCCACCGGTGCTCCATCATCATTCATGTATCACCAGTGTCACCGCCTGCGGTGCCATAAGTAGTTAAAGCGGGCGTTAAACACTACAAAAAAAAAACAGTTTACCTGGTTTATATTTTATGTAACTCGATGAAGATGCAAGAGGAAACACACGGCGGCTGTTCTCCATGATTCTAAACAGCAACAACCAGCAACCGATAATATTGCGTAAATCAGGTGACTCATGCGAATAGCATGTTGGGACTTGCAGCTCTATTTTTCGGTACAAATCGGCGTCAATTTAACTGCTAGGTATTTGTATACAATGTTATACAATTCAAGAATAAATTCATTCTGTAATTTAGATTATTAGCATGGGATTACATTCTTGCGCGGATTAATACTATGTTGTACCGTGGTACAGTGGCCACGTGGATCTGTTTTGGCGCGGATCAACCTAAGAGTGGATAGAAAATAGACAGTGAAATGGCGCTTGACTAACCTCACCTGAGGAACCGCCCCTGATGTTTTGAAGAAACCCCAAGATGTTTCATCTTTCGACCGTGTGTCAAGTTGAAGATTGCTCTCGCGTAGTATGTAGTATCTTATGCGACAAAGTTTGTCTTTTAAAATATCTCTTCGTGGGCTTTAAAAATGGTGCAGCGTAGTGAGCAAATAAACTGAACTATTTTAAGACAAATTATATAGTTCTTAAAATGTCAGTCATTTAAAGGAAATATTCGGAGAGATCAGTTGAAATATTGCATAATTGTTTTAAAATATGTATCGAATCGGATTATTTCCGCAGAAATTGAGGATATTTGCGATATATATATATTCAAGAAATGAAATGCGCTCTTCCGTAACATAAAATTGCATATTATTGAAATGTATCTAACATTTTTGTTAATTTACATAATTAATACCTACTTAATATGACATAAAACTAAATATTTGGTTTCACTGACTCATCTGCATTTAACAGGAATATTTTAGAGAGATTCTATTTTTTATTTTACTCTAGAGGTACCTTTGTCCTGTTTAAATGTGTCTTATTTCTTGTGCTTTTCAATTGCATATAACTGTTAATGAAATCGACTTCTAAGGCTAGATACAGCAAATTCAAGACATTATACATTTTATCCTGCGGTTAGCCTCTGAAGCAATTAGCTTTTCATTATTGTTTAGTTATTTTGGAGAAAATAAAATGAAATTACAGGCGCTTTTCCATTTGCAGACTTAAAGTGTAAAATAAATAATAATTCTTTGGCCCTACAGCTCTTACAACCCTGGGGCTACCAACTCGACTGCCAGCCCCACGTCCTCTTACGCACACCAGAGGTGGACAACCATACAATCTTACGTGGAGATAGCCGAGATGCTGACGAAAGTGTTATGCCTAGGACTAATAATGTGCACCTATATGGGTGAGATGGAACGTGGCCGGGAACCAGAGCACCATACTGCAGTCCACTCAAGAAACTGGAAACTGCTGGAAATGTTCTCCTTCTATTCTTAAAATGTCAAATAGATATTTAATAGTGTCACCTGTACAATGGCAAGAGCTTTATTTAACTTATTTTATTGCCAGGATTATTTTATTAATTATTTTATGGTAACTTGAATTTAGCTTAGAAATCTCTTTATACTTTAAAATGTAGCAGTTTCACCAAGTTGTGCAACCAACAGGATGTTCTATAGGAGTGCCGGTTGCTAGGAAAGTTCCTGTGGACTTTTCGACCACGTCAGCTTCCTTATAGAAGCTTCTGGAACAATCCTGCAGAAAGGTCACTTTGACTTGTGCAAGGATAAGGCGGCTCCACACCATATTTGGTAAATATCCGCCTTGTCAATACTGATAGCCCGATAGGAGCTCAACATGCTATATAAGCAAGTGCGTGAGCCCGCTCCGGGGTCTTGTTGGTCTTTTAGTCCGTTAGTCTTCTGTCTTCGAGCCGTCTGCTCGACGCTCGGGGTTTAGTCTCTTGGGCTGCGCTGCAGATCTCCGCAGGATCCAGTTGCACCACGACCGCTACCTTGCAATGGTACAGTACATCACTTCCTAGTAAGCATCTAAATTCCTAACCCCTTAACTAATCCCATTGTTATTCAGTCAGGTATCTAAGTTAGGGAGCCCCAATCTTTGTAAACAAAGCACTACCCCCTTTTATACTTATGTATATTTCAGAATATGTTAGTTACGCTAAGCCAAGCTTGAGTTCTCTATCTTTTGATCCCCAGCTATTCCTCCCTGTGTCCAACCCTAGTTGTGACAATAGAACTCATGTTGATTTTCTGGCTTAGAACTTTTAAACTGGACATGTTTCCAATTTTTACTTTCTCTACTATGCACTAATAGGCAGAGAAGGTATTGGATTCCATAAAAAATTCGATATCGAGATTTCACCTGAAATGCATGTTTTGAATAAAAAAATAAATAATGAAATGACAGATAAAAGAATGAAAAAGTTTCGCGTGTCCGAAAACAAATAAAAAAGTCGGATGAATAAAAATCTGTTGCGTTCCATTCACATGACTTTCTCTACATCTCTGCTACAAACTATTGTTAAATAGCTTATGCTTCTATTTATTTCATGTTAATCGATAAAAATTTAGCAGAAATAGTCTTATTACTTGCTTCCTTGTGAGTAGAAGAGAAATAAGGGAGTACCATAGGTTAAAGTGATGGTTAATCACTTAACATGGTTGCTATGTTACTGAAGTTCCTTTGCTTGTATGAACATGAGTTGACAAATTCCTGTATGAGAAAAGTTAAGTTTTTCGAAGCTGAAACCAAAAAACAAGGAATATCTCAAAAATAATCAACACCACGAAAAAAATGTATATAACATAAATTGTGTATTTTAATGTGCTCTACATTTTTTGTGTGGTAAGTTTTTGTCCGTTTCTTACGGCTTAGCAGTTATGCAAAATCCCAGAATAAAGTAGTCTTTAGAGGCTATTCACAGAAAATTCAAGATATACATTTTATTTTTCAGGTAAATATCTTTAATATACGATATTTTAATCAAAATCGTTAGAGCCATTTTTGAGAAAATCAAAATTTTAGAAAAAAGTTCCATGTAAAGGATAGTTGGGGGTGGGGCGATTTTTCTCAAAATCTTCGTGTCGCATCCCTGGAAGATAATAAACTTAAATACCAAGTTTGGTGTTTTACCGACTTTTCGTTTTTGAGTTATCGTGTTTACAGACACGCGGACACACACTCACAGATGCACTTTTTTTTTTTTTTTTTTGTATACAGGGAACCCTAAAACATATATTTATGTTGAAATCTCGGTATCGAATTTGTTGGTGGATTGTAATACCTTCCCTATACACTATGTACGTAGTACGTGCAGAGAAAGTAAAAATGGGTCTGATCTTGCTACACGGGACAGTTGAAGTAACAGGACAAGACAGTGTGTGGTGTTACGGCACACTGAAGCGGTGTTCTTCTTTACAACTTCGCCCGTAGACAGCATTTGGATGAATTCACACGGAGAAAAATCATTGGGAAATTGGAAAAAGGACGAAGTGTGACCAGTATCGTCTATGAGTTTGGTATTGCCCGTAGCATTGTTTCATGGGTATGGGGAACCTTCCTGTTGTCCCATGGAGAGGAGGCGATCGACCACGGTCAACTACAGCAGCAGATGACTGGATCCACGACAAACAGCGGGTGCAATTGCTACCATAGTTAACAGGATCGCTATACCCCTGCCGCTGAATCCTTGCACTTGACAATTCGGGTATTTTTGTGTAAGGTTGGCTATGCTGCCTTTGTGGCGTTGCCAGAGTAACTAGTAAACAACAACAGCTGATTACAAATGTCTCTATCGTGTGTAATGACGAATATAAACAGTGTACATAGTAAATGAATGCCGATGAATAATGAAACTAATTCGTTATTATTGATGTTAACTGAAAATAACAGTGATGCTGTAACGTATGTAGCATACATTACATATTTCCGTCAATATAGAATAAATTAATGCAAAATAGCTTGTTAGAATGAGAGAAAGGTATAATAAGGTGATTTTCACCGGTTTAGAATTTTAATGGCTCGATTCCATCCAAGTCTATGTCATCATCAACATCGTCGTCACCAAGACATATCATTAGTGGTTCATATTCACTGATGATTCCGTCTGATTCCTGTGCTTTTCGTATTATTTTGTGCACATGATTCACTTTCTTCTTCCATGAAGCCGCGTCCACCCTCGCCACACTTTCCCGCAAAAGTCTCTCCACTTCTACAATTGTGAAAGTATTGTTATGTTCCCTCACGTACAAATACTAACAACAACAACAAATATAAATAATAAGAATAATACGTAGCTTGCGCAGAACAGCTCAACGCACATGTTAGGAGTTCACAAACTGAGCACGTGATTAGAAATAGCCAGATATTGCAACGGTGCGGCATCTAGATGCGTTTCCGATGTCTGACCGACCGAAATGCTCCTTTGTGATTGGTTCAGAAAGTCAAACGGGTAAAGGTTTTCATCTGCTTTCAGCTGATATACCAACTTAACTCCCAACTGTCAAGTGCAAGGATTCAGCAGCCGGGGTGTAAGCACAAAATCTCGCACTACACAGTGGCATGGCGACTACATAGAGATGGTCTCTTTGCTCGACGGCCAGTATTGTGTTCCATTGTCACCCGCACATCGGCGGCACCGTTTACGGTGGTCCCAAAACCATCAGAATTGGACCAACGAGGAACGAGGTCGCGCATTCTTCTCGGATGAGAGCAGATTCAGTCTGAGTAGTGGTTCTCAACTGGCGAGAGGTGGGAACACGTAATGCACCCAGGAACATCCTTGAACATGGTCCATAATGTTTTATGGGCGTACCGACCTCCAAATCCTTGAATACGATACGATCATTGGTCAGGTTATTGTGATACTATACTTGTTCCTCATGTGCTCTTTTCAGGGTGCAGTCAGCCCTGACTACATTTTTACTTTCTCTACACGCACTATGTACATAGTGTATAGAGAAGGTATTGCACTCCACCCAAAACTTCGATACCGAGTTTTCACCGGAAATACATGTTTTAAGACTCCCTTAATCCAATTGGCACAATTTTCTGTAAACGAAACCAATCAAGTCGCCTGTCTTGGTACATCGCCTTGTTACAACAATCTATACAAATAAACGTTTTAAATACCAAATTATTTTTAAATTCATTCTCTCCTAAAAGATCCTACTAAACAAGCACCGAGGGCCCAAGACGAGAGTTCCCGAGACGTACAGCAGCCCAATGAACCCCGAGACAACAACGGTTCAAGTTTCATCGAGCTATGTTACTTGGCAGTGGTACAGCATGTGAATGCTACTTTCGCCCTTAGGTTTTGCACACCAGTGCACCTAAGTGGCATGTATTTAAAATATTTAGAACATGAATAACATATATACTGTGAATTTGTTTTGGGGTAGCCTTTATTAGCAAGGGATTTTGTATAATATCGTATACAGGTAAATGTTAAGAGATAGACAAAAACATTTTAACTAAAATATGATGTGTTCCATTCACATGACTTTCTCTCCATCTCTGCAACAATTGTTAAAAAGGTCATGCTTCTCTTTACTTCATGCTAATCCAGAAAAAATTAGCAGAAATAGCCTTATTACTTGCTTCCTTGTAAGTAGAAGCGAGATAAGAGAGTACCATAGGTTAAAGTGATAGTCAAAAGCTGGCTGCTATGTGACTGAAGTTCCTTTGTTTGTATGGACAGGAGATGACAAATTCTTGCAAGAGAAAAGTATGTTTTTCAAAGCGGAAACAAAAAAAAAAAAAGGAATATCTTAAAAACTATCAGTTCCGTGAAAAAAATGTGTATTACATAAATGTTGTGTTTTAATGTGTTCTGCAATTTTGTGTGGTAAGCTTTTGTCCATCTCTTATGGTTTAGCAGTTATGCAACATTCCGTAAAATTTATCCAGAATAAAGTACTCTTCAGAGGATATTCCCAGAAAATTCAAAGTATACATTTTATTTATCAGGTAAATATCTTAAATATACGAAATTTTAATCAAAATCGTTAGAGCCATTTTTGAGAAAATCAAAATGTTCGAAATTTTTTCAATGTAAATGGTAGTTTGGGGTAGGAGGATTTTTCTCAAAATCTACGTTGCGCATCCCTGGAAGATACTAAACTTAAATACTAAGTTAGGTATTTTACTGACGTTTCATTTTTGAGTTATCGTGTTCAAAACACAGGGACCTACGGACAAACACAAGGACCTTTTTCTGAAAATACTTTTTTTGTTGATACAGGGGACCCTAAAACGTATATTTCCGCTGCAATCTCGGGCATCGAATTTTAGGGTGTAGTGCAACACCTTCTCTATACATTATGCACAAAGTACGTGTAGGGAAAGTAATAAGCTTTTGTAAGAATAATTTGTGGCAGAATAGGTAACGAAAGTGATGTGAATGGAACGCAACTGCTTTTTAAACATCTGACTATCGATTCGGTTTCCGCTAACCGCAACGAAATGTGCAAATGTATGGGTAGAGAAAGTCATTAAATGTAGTACATGAGGTTCATTTTATTTATGACTTCATTCCGGCAGAAATTGCGATATAAAAATTGTAAGATCAAAGCAGAGAAAGCAGAACTATACTATGTGATCGATTAAACGAGGTCTGTAAACACGAAATGAAAATACCCTATAAACATCTGTGAAGAAAATTTGTTAAAAGTCCCGTATAGCGCGGTGTTAGGCTTCCTAAGCTGTGATTTCCATACATCAACAAAAGAGCAGCTACTGCGGTAAATGCGTTTTGTTATCCCATAATCCAAGAAAGCGAGGCTATCTCATGTACGAGCGCCGTGCATTGTTCATTGCTATACAACAATGCACGCATAAAACAAATGATTCGGCGTAACGAGCGCCATATAAAACAAAGCTTTTAATGTAGTAGAGTGATATATCTCACGTTGCATAGCACGTAATGATAATGCCCAGCCCCAAATAACTGCGCAGTGAAGCCGCAGCGTTTCATGTCATAGCTCTGCGCTGACGGAATATTCTCTGCCTCTTTATTTATTTATCCATCCAAACTAACTTTAATTTGTAAAACTAAACTTGTATAACAACAATAACAGTAATAATAATAATAAAAATCTGAAGTGTTCCATTCACATGACTTTCTCTACATCTCTGCAACAAATTATTGTTAAAAAGCTTAATGCTTCTATTTACTTCATGCTAATCGAGAACAAATTAGCAGAAATAGTCTTATTACTTGCTTCCTTGTAAGTAGAAGTGAAACAAGGAGTACCACAGATTAAATTGATACTCAAAAACTGGCTGCTATGTGACTAAAGTTCCTTTGTTTGTATGCACAGATGTTGATAAAGTCATGTGGGAAAAATATAAAATGTTAAAGGTGAGACCAAAAACGAGGAATATCTCAAAAAAGATCAACTCCACGAAAAAAATGAATATAATATAAATTGTGAGTTTTAAGGTGCTCTACATTTTTTGTGTGGTAAGTTTTTGTCCATCTTTTACGGTTTAGCAGTTATGCAAGTTCCGTTAAATTCATCCAGAATAAAGTAGTCTTCAGAGGCTGTTCCCAGAAAATTCAAGATATACATTTCAGTTGTCAAATAAATATATTTAATATATGACATTTTAATCAAAATCGTTAGACTCATTTTTGAGAAAATCAAAATTTTCGAAAATTTTTCCATGTAAAGGGTAGCTGGGGTAGGAGAGTTTTTCTGAAAATCGTCGTATAGCATCTTTGGAAGATAATTAACTTAAATACCAAGTTTGATATTTTACCGACTTTTCGTTTTTGAGTTATCGTCTTCACAGACACACGGACACACACATAGCATTGTAAGAAATGAATAAATAGCTAATCCAAAAAAATCGGATGTGTTCCATTCACTTGCATTTCTCTACCTGTTCTGCAAGCAGATAAAAGATTGTTCTTTTATGTAAATCACGCTAATCGAGATGGCACTATCAGAAATTGACTTATTATAAGTAGAAGGTAAATATGGGCATACACTAGGTTAAAGCGAAAGTCAGCTCTTTTAAACTCTTTACCATCTTGTCAAATATTAGATGTTTGTGCATGTGTAGACATCACGGGCCTTAAAGCAATATCTGAATTGTTTCCAAAATTCAAACAAACTTGAGTAATCCACAATCTTCTTTAAATTTAGCCAAATATCCTGAATGTTTTAGAATTTCTACTTCCGTTTTCAAGGACGAAGAGTATTTATGAATTTCAGACTCCAATTCCGTAAAATTCCTTGAAAATTCAAGATATACATTTTATTTGTCAAGTAAATATCTTAAATATAAGAGAATTTAATCAAAATTGTTAAAGCCATTTTTAAGAAAATAAAAATTTTCGATTTTTTTCCATACCGTGTCGCATCCTTGGAAGATACAAAACTTAAATGACAAGTTTGGTTTTTAACGCTTTGTTCGTTTTTGAGCTATGCTGTCCACAGACACACACACACACACACACACACACACACACACACACACACACGGAGAATTGTCTAAAATTGTTTTTTTTAAACAGGGGGTCTCAAAACATATATTTCCGGTGAAATCTCGGTATTGAATTTTTGGGTGCAATACAATACCTTCTCTGTAACACTATGTAGATACTACGTATAGAGAAAGTAACGGATCTACGTTTTTAGTAAGTTTTTGTCAAGCTCTTACAGTTTATCACTTATGCAAAAGCATTCTCAGAAGTAAGAAGACTTCTGAGGATATTCCCGATATATTTTATTTATTATGAAAATACCTTAAACATGTGGTATTTGACAATATGTTTAGAACGATTTTTTACAAAATGGAATTTTTGAAATGTTAAGAGATGTCTATGCCAATAATGAGAGGCACTCGCATCAATGAATTCAACAAGGCGGACGTGCATTTGAAAATTTGTATTATGAATAATGCAGTGATACAGTTATGACAATTTACAAGATAGGTTAAAAGGAGCATAACTTAATTATATTCATTCTTCTTTATTGCAATCAAGGATATTGTAACACTTATTTAATACTGCTAATTGTGAAACACAAATTGTTGCAATATGTGTTATTGATAAGTTAGCTGTCAGATATTGATATGCCCATTGGACCATGTGCGTACTGGTTTGCTCAGGGACACCACTCTTACAAGGAACCTTTCTCGAGCCCGGCACTCCGCCACAGTGCGCAAGTGCACTAGTGATGAGCTATGGGGCCAGTTACAGCAGTAAGTATTGGTTTTCAAGCTCTGGTCATAGGCTCAGCAAGGTTTCCTCTGTTGGCATCGCGTCCGATTTAGTGACAAGCTTAGGTAAACCTTCCGGTGTCCGCATTTTCCAGGAGTAACTAACTTCAGGGAAGAGATGTAGGGGTACGGAGGAATGGCGGAAAAAATATTTAGCGTGAACCTTTACCACCGGGAATGTAGAGCTAGAAGCATGTTGGGTGCTACTGGCAGGCACGGAAGACGTGGACGGTCTAGGTAAATGTATACTTAAGGCAAGACAGCTGAGATCTGAGAAGGCTGCCAATAGAGAAGAGGAGGGGGGAGGATAAGAACAACTAAACAAAAATGACTAAAATTTTTTCACATACATATATTTTATGCCATACTTAGGTCATTGTTGTGTTATGGTTTTATATATTGTGCATATATCTATTATAAGAGGGTACATTTATGAAGGTGTACTCTGAGCTGTAAATTTAAATTGCTGTATTTGAATATCTTTGTATTTTTACTTTCTCTATAGGCACTATGTACATAGTGTATAGAGAATGTATTGCACTCCACCCAAAAATTCGATACCGAGATTTCACCGGAAATATATGTTTTAGGGTCCCCTGTATCCAGAAAAAGCATTTTTACAAAAAGGTCCGTGTGTCTATGAAACGATAGCTCAAAAGCGAAAAGTCGATAAAGCACCGACCTTGGTATTTAAGTTTAGTATCTTCCAGGGATGCGACACGAAATTTTATAGAAAAATCCCCCCACCCCAAACTACCCTTTACATGGAACTTTTTTTCGAAAATTTTGATTTTCTTAAAAACGGCTCTAACGATTTTGATTAAAATATTGTATATTAAATATATTTAGCTGAAAAATATTATGTATATCTTGAGTTTTCTGGCAATAGCTTCTAAAGACCTGTTTATTTTGGATGAATTTTGCTTAATTTGGCATAACTAATAAACCGTAAGAGATGGACAAAAACTTACTAATCAAAAAATGTAGGCCTTGTTAAAATACACAATTTATGTCATATACATTTTTTCGTGGATCTTACCGTTTTCGAGGTATTCATTGTTATTAGTTTCAGTTGTGAAGTACTTATACTTTTCTCAGACGGGAGTGTCCGTTTTTCTTTTGTTCTACTCCTGGCCAAGAAAAGAAGGGATTTTAAATGACAATCGCATAACGACAGCTTTCAAAACATTTGTCTATCGATTTAGCCTAGTGTATTCCCTTGTTTTCTTCCTACTTATAAGGAACTAAGTAATAAGAACATTGTGCTGAAAACCTCGATTAACAAGCTGCAGAAAGAAGAATAATCTTATGTAAGAAGTTTGTAGAACGGCTAGAGAAAGTCATAAATAAAAAAATCTGATGTGTACCATTCACATGACTTTCTCTATATCCCTGCAACAAAGTATTCTTAAAAAGCTTATACTTCTATTTACTTTATGCTAATCAGAAAAAATTAGCAGAAAGGCTTTTATTACTTGCTTCCTTGTAAGCAGAAGCGAAATAAGGGAGTACCATAGGTTAAAGTGAAAGCCAAAAGCTGGTTGCTATGTGACTGATGTTCCTTTGTTTGTATGGACAGGAGTTGACAAATTCCTGTTTGAGAATGTATGTTTTTCAAAGCTGAAACCAAGAAAAAGGAATATCTCAAAAACGATCAACTCCACGAAAAAAATGTATATAACATAAATTGTGTGTTTTAATGTGCTCTACGTTTTTTCTGGGTTAAGTTTTTGTCCATCTCTTACGGTTTAGTAGTTATGAAAAATTCATCCAGAATAAAGTAGTCTTCAGAGGCTATTCCCAGAAAATTCAAGATATACATTTCATTTGTCAGATAAACATCTTTAATATACGAAATTTTAATCAAAATCGTTAGAGGCATTTTTGAGAAAATCAAAATTTTCGAAAAAAGTTCCTTGTAAAGGGTAGTTGAGGGTGACGGGATTTTTCTCAAAATCTTCGTGTCGCATCCCTGGAAGATACTAAACTTAAATACCAAGTTTGGTATTTTACCGACTTTTCGTTTTTGAGTTATCGTGTTCACAGACACACGGACACACACACACACACACACACACACACACACACACACACACACACACACACACACACGGACCTTTTTGTGAAAATGCTTTTTTTGGATATTGGGGACCCTAAAACATATATATCTGGTGAAATCTCGGTATCGAATTTTTTGGTGGAGTGCAATACATTCTCTATTCACTATGTACATAGTGAGTATAGAGAAAGTAAAAAGGTCCGTGTGCGTGTCTGTCTGTGTATGTGTGTCTGTGGCCAGCATAGCACCAAAACGAAAGGACTTAAATACCAAACTTGGTATTTAGGTTTAGTATCTTCCAAGGATGCGACACAAAGATTTTCAAAAAAACCACCCTATTAAAAACTACCCTTTATATGGAACAAATTTTGATTTTCTTAAAAATGGCTCTAACGATTTTGATTAAAATGCCGTATATTAACGCTATTTATGTTCGAAATATAATGTAAATCTCGACTTTTTGGGGAATAGCCTCTTAAGACCTCTTTGTTTTGGATGAATTTTACTTAACTGCTAAACCGTAAGAGATAGAAAAAAGCTCACTACACAAAAAATGTACGTCACGACAAAACACACAATTTATGTCCTTTGCGTTTTTGTTGTGGAGGTAACTGTTTCTGAGATATTCCTTGTTATTGGTTTCAATTGTGAAGTACTTAAAACTTTTCTCAGACAGGAAGTGTCCGCTTTTCTTTTGTTCTACTCCTGGACAAGAAAAGAAGAAGTGATTTGCAATGACAATCGCATAACGATAACTTTTAAAACATTTCACAATTACTTTAGCATAGTGCATTCCCTTATTCCCTTCTACTTATAAGGAATTAAGTAATAAGAACATTCAGCTAATATTTATCTCGATTAGCATTATGGACAAAGAAGAATAATCATTTGTAGGAGGTTTGTAGAGCAGCTAGAGAAAGTCATGTGAGTGTAACACATCAGATTTTTATTTTCGTGTTTATTCTTTCAATTCCTTGTTGTTGTTTTAATATTGCTTTTTATTGTGTATTACTTTTGCATTTTTATTTTCGTGTATGTTCTTTTAATTCTTTGTTGTTGTTTTAACATTGCTTTTTAGTGAATATTACAAAAGCTCTTTTCGTTTTTGAGCTATGCTGCCCACAGACACACATACACAGACAGACTGACAGACAGACACAAACACGGACATTTTTCTAAAAAAGCTTTTTTGGATTCAGGGAGTCTCATGTATGTCCGTTGACATCTTGGTATCGAATTTTAGGGTGCAATACAATACGTTCTCTATACACTATGTACATAGTACGTGTAGAGAAAGTAATAACGGTTAGTGGTTAGAGAAAGTTATGGTAATGTAGCACATAAGACTTTTATGCTATAGATCGCATTTCCATTAAAAAAAAAAAACGGTTCCTGAACTTGTGACGCGTAAACTTAGGATTGCTTGTGTACAAGAAAAATCAAGCTTTAAAATTGACAAAGCTGGTTTTTATGTCGTCGTATTTTAGTTGGAACTGCTGTTACGTGGCCAAAAGAACTGTTTTCACAGATGTAGTGGATGATGTCACCGCGATTAATTTAAAAGACAGTGCCTTCCTCATGTTTTGTGCTCATTACTGGTATAACCAGTGCATAGCTAACGTTGCCAGATGACATTGGCTTCAGTCCTGATCAGATGAGAGGCTGGCATATAATCTTCAGCTATGCTTTTATAAAGCTTCGGCCTTGTAATGCATCTTGGCACAATGAACGAGAGTATTCCTGTAACTGTAGCATTCCATTCCAAGTCATCGTGGTCAGAAACCCAATTTCTAAAAGCATCCATTAAAATGCGAGCGCGGGGGTTACCCATTATTTTATATCACTTTCTATATTACTTTCTCTACACGTATTATGTATATAGAGTATAGAGAAGGTATCGTAATGTCCCCAAAAATTCCATACCCAGATTTCACCGAAAATACATGTTTTGAGACTCCCTGAATCCAAAAAAGGCATTTTTAGCAAAATGTCCGCGTGTGTGTGTCTATCTTTTTATTTTTTGTAGTGTTGAACGCCCGCTTTAACTATTTATGGCACCGCAGGCTGTGACACTGTGATACATGAATGACGATGGAGCACCGGTGGAATGCGATGGCGGGGAAACCGGAGAACCCGGAGAAAACATGCCCCAGCACCGCTTTGTCCACCACAAATCTCATGCGGTCGCTTGGGATCGAACCCGGGCCGTCTAAGTTTGTCTGTCTGTGTGTGTGTGTGTGTATCTGTGTGTATGTGGACAGCTATCTCAAAAACGAAAAGACAGTTGAATACCAAATTTGGTATTTAAGTTTGGTATCATCCAAGGATGCGACACGAAGATTTCCAGAAAATCTCCTCACCCCAAACTACCCTTTACATGGAAACAAATTCGAAAATTTTGATTTTCTTAAAAATGGCTCTAACGGTTCTGATTAAAACATCGTATATTAAAGGTATTTGCCTGACAAACTGTATATCTTGAATTTTCTGGGAATAGCCCCTTAAGACTACTTTATTCTGGATCAATTTTACGGAATTTTGCATAACTGCTAAACCGTAAGAGATGGACGAAAACTTAAAGCACAATAAATGTGGAACACGTTAAGACAAATTCATGTTATATAAAGTTTTTTCTTGGAGTGGATCGTTTTTGAGATATACCTTGTTTATGGTTTCAGCTTTGAAAAACTTGTACTTTTCTCATACTGGAATTTTTAACTCCTGTCCATACAAACAAAGGAACTTCAGTCACATGGCAACCAGCTTTTGACTATCACTTTAACCTATGGTAGTCCTTTATTTCGCTTCTACTTACAAGGAAGCAAGTAATAAGACTAGTTCTGCTATTTTTTTTCTCGATTGAATGAAGTAAATAGAATAATCTGTTGCAGAGATGTAGAAAAAGTCGTGTGAATGGAACACATCAGATTTTGTTTATTTTGTTTTGCTGTTTTTTCACTTTTCCAATGTGTGTGTGTGTGTGTGTGTGTGTGTGTGTTTGCTTGTTTGTTTGTGAATGTGTATAGGGGGATGCACGTGTGCGCACACGCGCCTCTCTGAACATCGTGATCATAAAACGAAATGTCCGTTAAATATCAAACGTGGTATTTAGGTTCTCCATCTTCCAAAGATCCGAAATGAAGATTTTCAACAAAATTCCTTACCCTAACTGCGATTTACTTGGAAAATGTTCCGAGAATTTGATTTTC
Organism: Hymenopus coronatus; assembly: GCA_030762935.1. Taxonomy (NCBI): domain Eukaryota; kingdom Metazoa; phylum Arthropoda; class Insecta; order Mantodea; family Hymenopodidae; genus Hymenopus; species Hymenopus coronatus. The sequence goes on along the minus strand of CM060894.1, from coordinate 123,326,335 downwards.
TCAGAAATAGCTCAAATAATTTTGATTAAAATACTGTAACATAAACGCTCTCTTATTTCTCCAACAAACAACTCCTTATTTTTCCACTGATTATAAATAAAAATCTGTTCACAAATAACTGTTACCCTTCGATGCTTGCGCAGCAAATACTCTTTGGACTTGCGGCGGCTGCGGCTACTACTGCTCGCTCCGAATTTCCCATCAAAATTAACTCTCGCTATGTACTCCCCGTTGAAACTGAACTGAACTCACGTTTTCCAACCTGTCAGTCACGTGGTAGTAAACTTCCAGAAGCAGTCGCACATGCAACCACCGCAGATGTCAAAGAATAAAGTATCACAAGTTGATGTCAAAGAACTTGCCGACAGCACACGTGCCCACTTACACAGGTGTAACAATCGTAGCTTGGATGTCAAAATAACTTGCCGACGGCACACGTGTCCATTAGGTGAAACAATAGATGCAACAGTCAGCTATGACTTTCGAAGTTCGGCGATTACGGCCGTAGGGTGTAGTCACAATATCACATTTTAAAGGCAGTTTCATGACAAATGCATTTCGTACCTTCAATTTTCTGGCGATGGCTTCTGAAGTCCTAATCAGTCTGGATCCCACAACACTATAAAACATGCAATTAACGGGCTGTGCTTAACTTTCGGTTTGAGTTGTTTCCGATTTAATAATCTCCAATAATCTGGAATGTCGTAAAGAGACAAATCTTGGTGTATTTTGAAGGCAGATTTTACTTTTTTTATGATGAGATGTAAGTTTTATTATTCCCTGATATTGTAGGAGTGGTAATCAGTTATATATACAAGGTGGTTCACCTGTTCCTTATTCTCTAGTTGTATGCAACCCGCAGATTACACTCTAACCTGAAAACATCGTTCCCGAGATCCATCTTCTGCACATTAACATAACAGACTTTGGCGCCACAAGTTACAGCTAAACAGTAGCGTATTTGATTTACGCACAGAGTTTAATACGAGTTCTAAGTTACTCGATTCAGGTTCGAATCTTTCCAAATCCATGCCCATCCCCCCCCCCCCCCGCTTTCTTTCTTTCTGATTTTGACACAAAGCTAGATAAGATATCGGAACATTTTTAACTTGCCCATTTGTTTCTTTTTTGTTATTCTGTTTATTTAAGTTTATTCTAACTTTATCAGTCCAGTTACAGGAAACATAAATGACAATGAATATTCTTAGACATACTCATTCAGTTTCCTCTAAATATGCGGGTATTATTACAATGTTTTAAAACTAACATTGCTGTTTCAGATAATACTAAAGAACCAGACCCATTGTCAGGGTATCTCTAAAACGAAAAATACACAAAATACCTATGCTGACAATCACAAACTGTGATAAATACAAAGGTATTCACCAATATTTACAGTTGAAAAGAAAATTAGGTTTAATCCTCATAAATTAACAAACTTCTCAATATCAATACCTACATATTTACTTCGTGCATTTGTATCTAATGGTGCATGTCTAGACCTAAAGTGTCTTCCGGTAGTATTCGCTAACCCACTGAGCGCACCAGCTGCCAAAATTTGGTAGAGAACATTCTCTAACTACGAAGAACAGTCGATTAACTGTTAGGTGTTCTAGTATTTTGAAATGGTTTTTATTAACTTCATACGTTTTGAAAATTTCCTTTATTATTTAAAGTGTTAGAGAAGTTTATTTTTCAAAATAATTACAAAAAAAGTTAAGGATCGAAGACAGCAGAATACGTAAAATGAACTGTCGTTTGTTCTTCATTCGTATGCCCTTTTGTTTACTCCTAAAATTATTAGTGACAAACATTTAACTAAATTTGCACCTCGATCAATAATACATAAAGAAAAAAATAAATGCACGTAGACTGTGGGACTCGAACCGCTGACACGCTGAAGGTGATGAAGGAACACGAAATTAACCAGTTGAGCTACAATGATATCGCCCGCTTGCTACGTTCAAACTTGTAGGTATAGTGTCCCACATGTCTCCCTCTCCGCTTCTCATCTCTTTATAACTGTTGTGTGACTCTTTTTTGTAGCTTAAGTCGTTTATTTAACCTTCATTCATTATAATTCACGTTGCAGAACATATGGCAGCGATCCTATTGATACAACATGTACTGTAATAAGAGTTATTAAGCGCATGTTTTTGGAATGGGCGTAACTATTGCTGCTAAGGTCTATTTTCCTATGAAAAGCAGGCTAGATTTGCGTGGTTACCCAAAAGTCGATAAGCACGGTAATTTCGATCTTATTGCTTTCAAAGTATGAAGTGTTGCCTATCTCCAGAAATAATAAGGGACGGTGAACCACCTGGCATAAGTTGAATAATGGATAACAATATATTTTATTTATAATATGGATTGTTATTAAAAGTATAATTTGAAGGCGGATTTAACTGTAATTTTATGAAGATTAATAAAATGACAGATTTATGACAGAGATATGACAGATGTGTATGGATGGCTAAAATGTAAATGCAAGGTAAAGGTAGTTTGCGAAATTCTCTGAACCTTTGTTTCTTGGATGAACTTATAGGATCTTTTTGATGATTTTGACAATACGCTTTCATAATATGAATACGTCCATTGATATAACTGCAGATCGCAAAAGAATATGCCACAAGATGTGAATGCGTGCAGAATAAACATCCTCTAATGTTTCAGATGAAGATGACTGTCTACGGACTCGAATTGCATAGCGTCATTTGCTGAGTTTTGTAATAGTGAAACTTGTATGTGTTTTCCAAGAAAGGTCAGCATCAACCAATACTCCTAAAAATCTGTGGTGACTGCTCGCGTGATGACCAATGCTAACATTTACCTAAGTTTTCTCGTTTATTTGATCTGTGAAGTGCATGCATATACTTTTTCAACATTTAGCACTAGTTCTAGTTTTCTTTAACCAATGTTATTAAATTTGCATTTGCTCTGTTAGTATTTTCTTGGGATATTTTGGGACTTTCCTCTGAAAGTACAATTAGTATCGTCAGAAAACAAAACTGAATTTAAATCTGGTAGTTCAGCTGATCATCTTTTCAGCGCAGCGATAGCGCACCTGGCCAGTGTTGCCAGATTGGGCGAAAAGTCGTGGTTTGGGCTACTATGATCGATTTTCCGACCGAATTTTAATTGAGACGATTGCGAATTTTTGGGCTACTTCTGAAATCACGAAAATAATTTAAATGCATTGCTTGAAAAGTGTATTGTACATTGTTTCACAAATTAAGTAGTATATTAACGAGTAGAGTGGTGGTATGTTCGTTAAGTCACTACTGCTACGAAAATAGTGTAAACCATCTGCAAGCGTAATCATAGACGAGAAATTAGCCGCCATATTATTTTCCTTGTTACCTTCTCATTGTTACGTCGCTATTAATGCAGTCGCACCGAGTTCAAGAGAATTGTCTGAATAAAATGCACCAGTTGAATGCAAATATGTCTTAATATTACATGATGCACGATATTAGTTTTTGAATAATACATTGATACTGTATCTGCAGTTTAAATGCTATATATATATATATAGAGAGAGAGAGAGAGAGAGATATAGAGAGAGAGAGAGAGAGAGTAATTTGAGTAAATAAAGTATTAGTAATAGTTAAGTGGGGAAAATGTCACAAACCTTTAACAGAGTTGCCTTTCTGCTTTGCGAAGGGTCCCAGGTTCGATTCCCGACTGGGGGTGGGACATTTTCTATAGTCAATCATTCCCTATCCCCCCTTGCCCTAAGCCTGGAAATATTGATGAGAGTGTGTGTAATCTAATGAATAAAATCCAAAGAGAAACAGAAATCAACTTTAATACTACACGAGGTAACACCATTGCCGATAGGCAGTTTGTTCCAAAGAGAAATCCCGCAGATATGACTTCGCAGTTATGAACCTGAAATAAATAAATGGCCTTAGTGGGTTTCTTGTGATATAGCGTTTGTTTTTATTGTAAAGTTTGCAACTAAGAGTCCAATGATCTCATAATAAGAAACATGCAGAAAAAAACACAAGCAAATCGTAGAGACGTTTTTCAAAACCCCCTTAAGAAAATGTGAATGTGAAATTGGGCGATTTCAATATGAATTTTGTGATTTTTAAAATAAGCCTGGCGATATTTTGAGAAATGAATCTGGCAACACAATATATGATATGGCGTTGGGGACCTGGGTTCGATACACGGTAGAGTTATGGAGATTTTCTTCCCGCTCAGATGACTGGATGTGTCTTCTTTTATTATTAGCATCTCGCCGAAGGGAAATGATAACACTTCGGCGATATCATCCATTACCTGAGCGCCGAATTCGGGCTGAGGTGTCTCAGCTGGGCCATTGCGGGTTGATTACTCCTCATTGTCAATTCAGCTGGGAGTCATTGATATAAGATTTATCCTACAATTGAGCCTTGCGGTACACCATGACCAACGGATCTTTCGATCTATTTCTTAGGTAGGACTGAAGCCACTTATTTGCTCTGATGCCATAAGTGTTAGGTTTTCAAACAGTTTCTCATGATTAACTTTGTCAAAACCTTTTGACAGATCTAGGAATAATCTTATGAATGATTTTTACGGTTTTGTTGTGGCAAGATTTGAGTAAAAAATGCAAATAAGGCACTCATTTTACTTTCTCTTCGACACCAAGATTTCACCGGAAATATGATAATTTTGGCGTTTTTCGCCTGAAAACTGCAACTCACTGACACCAGATCCACGTGCTTAATCATTGGGTTACACTTGGCTTCAGTTTGCAGTTACTGTGCTTTGTTTTTGATGTTTTCATTTATTTTACATTTGCATTATTTATTATTCCTTTCATTGTTTGTGCGGCTGTGAAAATTATTTTTCTAAGAGGTCGATCGAGGCTGAGATGTAGAGAGGTTGGCGTTAGCTCCCGGTTTTCGTAAACACACGAAAAAATGTGGCGATGTGTAGTAGAAAGATACATTCTAAATGTTTTGGTTTGTTTATATTCCTCTTATCCATTATTTTTTACCTTATTATATAATTTGTGGTTAAAACGAAAAACCAAAAGTAAGGCGTAATTACGATTATTTATGACCACTTTTCTCTTTACTGTAAACTTTCCCCGACACTTCAAAGCGCATAGAAGACCAGTCAATTTTCTCTGCACGTACTATGTACATACTGTATAGAGAAGGTATTGCACTCCACCCAAAAATACGATACCGAGATTTCACCGAAAGTATATGTTTTAGGGTCCCCTGTATCAGAAAAAAAAACATTTTCAGAAAAAGGTCCATGTGTTTGTGTGTGTCTGTGAAGACGATAGCTCAACAACGAAAAGTTGGTATTTATGTTTAGTATCTTCCAGGGATGCGACACGAAGATTTTGAGAAAATTCCCCCCACACCAAACTACCCTTTACATGGAACTTTTTTCAAAAAAATTGATTTTCTCAAAAATGGCTGTAACGATTTTGATTAAAATTTCGTACATTAAAGATATTTACCTGACAAATAAAATGTATATCTTGAAATAGCCTCTGAAGAGTACTTTATTCTGGATGAATTTTATGGAATTTTGCATAACTGCTAAACCGTAAGAGATGGACAAATACTTGCCACACAGAAAATGTAGAATACATTAAAACACACAATTTATGTTACCTGCATTTTTTCGTGGAGTTGATCGTTTTTGAGTTATTCCTTGTTTTTGATTTCATTTTTAAAAAACTTATATTTTTCGCATACAGGAATTTGTCAAATCCTGTCCATACAAACAAAGGAACTTCAGTCACATAGCAACCAGCTTTTGACTATCACTGTAACCTATGGTACTCCCTTATTTTGCTTCTATTTACAAGGAAGCAAGTAATAAGACTAGTTCTGCTATTTTTTTCTCGATTAGCATGAAGTAAGTAGAATCCCTAGTATTTTAACAACAATTTGGTTTGCCGAGATGTAGAGAAAGTCATGTGAATGGAGCACATAATATTTTTAATGTATTTCTTCTTATTTCTTTAATTTAGCCATTTTGAGTATTCCTTAATTTAACTTTTGTTGAATTGTTAAGTGTTTCATAATTATAATTAAGAATTATACATTTTTGCTGTCTCTTTGTGGATTTTTTTCATTTATTATCACATCTAATATATGCACATGTCAGATGAACACGTGCTTTCACCTTGGGAACATACCGCATAGTTTAGTGTTTGGCCCACTAACTGGTCAGACCTCAACTTACTAAAATGGAGCTGTAATACCCCGATAAGATCCACTGTTTCTGTCATTGTGTCCTCCACCGTTATGTCTAGCGAAATATCTTTTTTTGGGGGGGGTAGTGTTTAACGCCTGCTTTTACTGCAATGGCACCGCAGGCGATGACACTGATGATACATGAAGATCCCCAGTGGAATGTGATGGCGGGGTAAACCGGAGAACCCGGAGAAAATCCGCCCCTGCGCCGCTTTGTCCACCACAAATCTCACATGCGGTCGCTTGGAGTCGAACCCGGAGCGTCTAGATGAGAGGCGGATGGTCTGACCACTGTGCCAGCGTGTACTTGTTTATAATCTCAAACCTCACTTCTACTTGGTGTTGAGCTCGCATAGCAACGAAACTGATACCCTATTTCTATGATCAGTTTCCTTGATTTCTTGAGTACTGATACCTGTCCTGCACATTGTTTTCAGTATAACTGACGCAACAGATCTGGACAAGTGAAAATCTTAATGAGAGCTAGGAAGCGAGTTGTACTTTCAGATAAGCAGTTCACCAGTCGATTCATGCATGCTGGAAGAGTGTCTGTCACAGTCAATGTCAAATATGTGGCACCTGCACTATACGGCGCTGCACTGATAAACATGTGTTTTCATATGTATATTCATATCTACAAAACATCTATACAAATGGCCTACTATATAAACAATGTCAATCGTCTGCCTCCAATTCTTTCACACCTGACAGTCCTTCGTCTTCGCTCACGTCATTGTCATCATCAACGTTATCGCTAATTTCTGCACCATTTGATTTCTATTTGATTTTCTACAATTCTTTCTAATGATTTTCAATGTTCACAACACGTCGAGGCCGCGCCGTGGCCGAGTGGTTAGACCACTTGCCTCTCACCTAGACGGCCGGGGTTCGATCCCAAACGACCGCATGTGAGATTTGTGGTGGACAAAGCGGCGCTGGGGCGGGGTTTCTCTGGGTACTCCGGTTTCCCCCGCCATCGCATTCCACCGGTGCCCCATCATCATTCATGTATCATCAGTGTCACCGCCTGCGGTGCTATAAGTAATTAAAGCGGGCGTTAAACATTACCAAAAAAAAAAAAAAAAATACCACAACATGTCGACATACATTTTCCCATTGTGACCTGCCAATTTCAGCAATTCGCTTAGGACACAACTGTTCAACATCTTTTAATTTAAAAGTGATATATTAAGTTTTAGTTTTCTTTTTTTTTCTCATCTTTGAGAACCCTGGAAACGGAACTCAATGAAATATCAGTTGCCTTGGCTATTCTTTCATTCACTTTCTACAGGCTTTTGAAGAACTCGGGGAACAACATTTTCTTCCTTCATCTCTGCCCCTTGTTTCATGAAGTCAAGGACATTTGCAATTATTTCTCTGCTCTGACTAAGAAATATCTTGCCTCTTAGCTTTGAAAACGTAGGAGCCATGGTTAAAAAAATAAAATGAACATTATTCACTGCCCACTTTGAATACAAACATATGCAGAACACTTTCGATAGACTATACAAAGTTTGCTAGCTGTGACTTTAAGTATGCAAAGTATCATATCACAAACTCCGATAAGCTAGGCTTGGTAGCTGAATTGGCGGTCAGGGTCACGATTCCAGAAGTTTTGCGCCGGAAATAGAGATGGCAGAATTGGATGTTTTAGAATCGAATTTCTGTATTCGAATACTTTTAAGAATCTTAGCTTACATTCGAGTACAAGTTCTCGAATACAACTGTTACTCATTTTTGTTTTGCTAATCGAAATCAGCATGTTTTCGTATCAGATTCTCAGATGCTACGTTATCAGTCAGTTGTCATCATGGTGGTTCTCGATTTAAGCATTCAGTTCAAAATACAACAATAGTTAAATGCTGACAACTAGGTGGTAGGTTTTACTATTTTCTGCATACGCAGGAAGTATCGGATGATAAGGATAAACGACCGACAGGTACAGTATATTATACGAGTATTGCTGTGATAATTACGTATAATCTTGGATCGTTGTCAATTAAACAACACACTGCAGCGCACGAGCTTGTTTTGCTCTCAATTTGTGGACTCTCTGCTACCATGGTTCTGAAGCTAAACATGGCAGCAAAAAATTATTTGAATACAGAAATGTTAACATATTTTAAGGCATATTATTTAAGTACGAACCTACATAGTTTTAATTTTATACACTCTTTGCGTGTTTAGTTTGTCAATAGAAAACGTAAAACATAAGCTATAGGACCTGAATATCTGAAAATTCTTTTACAAATTAAACTGAATTGTTATGAATCAGGATGGTTACAATCAGCCAGCACACTCCTGCGCTCTTCCCCGCAAGCAACTCAAAGATGCTGTCTTGAAGATAACATCTGAAAAATATTGTGCATGGAGTCACAGAAAGAATGGTGTACGTTCAACAAGAGAATGGCGAACATCTTTCAGATAAATAGGATTTAAAAATTATGTAAACTGATAAAAACAAACAACTTTTGCATCTGATAATGTATTAAAAATAAACATCTGATGTGTTACAATCATACGACTTTCTCTAGCTACTCTACAAAAAAAACTTCTTATTAAAGATAATTCTTCTTTCAACACCACGCTAATCGAGATAAACATTAGCAGAATTTTGTCACTTAGTTCCTTATAAGTAGAGAAGAGCTAAGGGAATATACTAGGCTAAAATGATAGTCAAGTGTTTTAAAAGCTGTTGTCATGCGATTGTCATTGCAAATCCTTTATTTGCTTGGCCAGGAGTAGAACAATAGAAAAACGTACATTCCCGTCTGAGAAAAGTATAATTATTACTTCATAACTGAAACTAATTACAAGGAATACTTCGAAAACGGTAAGGTCCACGAAAACATGTATATGACATAACTTGTGTATTTTAACAAGCTCTACAGTTTTTGTATAGGAAGTTTTTGTCTATCTCTTACGGTTTACTAGTAATACCAAATTAAGCAAAATTCATTCAGAATAAACAGTTCTTTAGAAGCTATTCCCAGAAAATTGAAGATATACATTTTATTTGTGACAGAAATGACTTTAATATGTGGTATTTTAATCAAAATCGTTAGTTATTTTTAAGAAAAACAAAATTTTCGAAAAGTTTTCCATGTAAAGGGTAGTTAGGGGTGGGGGGATTTTCTTCAATATCTTCGCGTTGCATCCTTGGAAGATACCAAACTTAAATACCGAGTGTGTCCATAGACACGCCCACACACACACACACACACACACGGACCTGTTTCTGAAAATGTTTTTTTTTCTTTTTTTTTTTTGACTCAGGGATTCTTAAAACATGCATTTACGGTGAGATCTCAGCATCTAATTTTTGTGTGGAATACAATACCACTCTATCCCTATGCACATTATACATATGGGGCTAGAGAAAGTAAAAATATAACTTAATATTTACACCACGTTGACAATGTTAGAGTAGAAAATGACAAAATTAAAGACAGAGGTTTTCTATGTAAGGGAAACTTGGTCTGAATTTTCAAACTTTTTTACTTTTAAAGCCATTTATTTCAAAGTTTTTCTTAACACGAGCAATTAAAGTAATGATTGTGCAAAAGCTGAAAGTTCTAGCTCAAATAGTTTCTCAGATAATACAATTAGCTATCGATAGTTAGCGAAAACATGTAAATTTGTTAAAACTGTCTTGTGCATTCATATTTGCCGAGAAGTATGATAGGAACTTTTCTGATACTTTAGTAAGGTGAAAATAAGTGTAAGAATTTGATTTTAACTGAAGTTGTTGCTTGTGGAGAAATACATTTTTGTCTTTATGAAGTTGGTGTTATTAAAATTTCTCTTGTTTTTACTATAAATAATCCATTTGAGCAAATTAATAAAAAAATGTGAATCATATTTACATTTTAGCTAGCACACGTAGATCATGTATAAAAATCTTTATTATCATCAGAGTAAAAGTGAAAAGGAATGCATTTCATGAGCAAAAATCCAAAACTGAGAAAAAAACAAGTTACTGAAAGTAGGTTAAAAGGTTGCACTGTATGATTTAAGCATGTTGCTGGGATTTTAAATATGGCATTTATACAACGTAGTCACCCTCCGTGGTGTAATGGTTACTATGCTAACTTCATATACCCAAGGTCGCGGGTTCAATCCCGGCGGAGGACGTTGGATTTTTTGGGCGTAAAAATCCTTAGCACATGATTTCCTTCGGAAGGGAAGGGTTGGTCTCGTGTCGTAGATTTACGGGACCTCAAGCCTAATAAAGAGGGTCTGAGCAAAATTAAGCGGTTTTTCACGCCCAGTATAGATTGAGATGCTGAGAACCACAGCAGTTAAAGAGAGTCCATAAATAAAACTCCATTTCTATTTATTCTTCGCTTCTTTCCCTTCTCCAGTATTTGGATTTCTTCTGCAATGCCTAGTCTTAAATCTACGCTTTTGATTGCATTATCCCTTTGCTCATCTACATATTTCACTTTTCCAACAATATGGAACTTGACATTTCTTGTGTTCTTGATCTCACAGAGCTCTTCTTGTAAGACCTTAGATATTCTGGAGTTCTGCCCTCTACAGAAAAATCATATCCTATGGTTTTGAAATACCTTCTATTTTCTTATTTTCCACATTTATATCTTTACGATATCGTGTCCCCTTAATTTTGAGTTACAGGGTGGCGCACGATAAGTCACCCGATTGAATTTTTATTCTACAAGTACACTATTGTGCGCTCAACTTCGTGCGGTTCATGGAAATTACTCCAGATGTCGTTACGAGTTCATCGCTTCCATTTTGGGTCCGCCATTTCAGTTTGCCGCGATGGCGGACAAAGGACGGTTAACCGTCGCACAAAAGACGAAGATTTTGTTGCTGTTCGCGGCGACGAGACACAGAGAAGGTTTCGTGCTCATTTCGGCACACGGTGGGCTCTCAGCCCACAGACAATACGCAGATTACATCACACATTTTCAAGTACTGGGCCTGTTTTTGAGTGTAAGCGGTCATATGCACGTTCGCCGCAAAACATTGAAACAGTTGGAATGGCTTTGACTCGTAGTCCGTGTAAATCAACAAGAAGAATCAGTACCGAGTTGGGAGTTTCACGCCAATCTGTACAAAGAAGTATTCAATCCGAGCCTCGCTGGTATCCATACAAGGTGACTGTGACGCTTAAGCTTACTGCGAGAGATAAGAAGTGGAGACTACAGTTTGCAAGGTGGGCAATCGGCGGTGCTACACAACACATGGTTTTCTGACGAAACTTCTTTTTACGTGAACGGTGTTGTGAACAAACAGAACGTTCGACTCTGGGAACGTGAAAGACACCTACGGGGAGAAACTGTGCGTGTGCGTCGCGATGTCAAGCCATGGAATCATCGGCCCGTTCTTCTTCGATGCTACAGTAACCGGTCAACGCTATTTAGACATGCTGCGAAACTAGTACTTTCCTCAACTCATAGTCACATGTCTTCCATTGCAGACACGATGGTTCTTGCAGGATGGAGCACGCCCTCATACTGCCAACGTTATGCTTGAACGTTATGAAGGAGGAGGAATGTGGCCGCCCCACAGCTCGGACATTAACCCATGTGACTTCTACCTTTGGGGGTTCCTTAAAGAGAAGGTGTACCGCAGAAAACCCAGTGCAACTAAGAGCCATCATTGTGGAGTTATGCCGCGCCATTCCAGAAGATTTGTGTCGCAAGCAGTGGCGGCTCGTAGCCAAATTATCTGGTAGGGCACAATTTTAAGATTGACTAAAATTAAAACTAAATTGAATGTTATTTATGGACGTTCTTTAATTGCTACGGTTCTAAGCGTCCCATTCTATTTTGGGCGTGAAATACCGCTTAATAATGCTCAGAGGCCTCTTTATCAGGATTGAGGTTTTTTTTTTACGTGCCGTAAATCTACGTCACGGTATCAACACCTTTTTTACTTCCCTTATGAAGGAAGGGATTTTTACTCCTGAAAAAAAAATCAGCCGGGTTTGAAACCGCGACCTTGAGCACCAGAGGCTAGCATGTTAGCCCTAAAACACGGATGACGACAGACTAAAATTAGTGGTAATTAAAAGATATCAGTAGATATGAAATGCTAATTTGTGTATTAGCACTAACCTTTCTGTTTGTAGATGAAGTCCATCCTTCGATACTTTGCTTGAAAAAATACTTCCATAACTCTGATTTGTCAGAAACTGAACGCGACATGTTCCGAGAAATTTGAACACGAACCGTCATCTTCACTGTTTATCATGCCAACAACATTATCAAGAGATGTAAATTGATGCATAGCTCGTCTTAACAGCTTGAGTTAAAGATTCCAGTCGTCAATACTACCTAACACAACTTTAATATTTTATGTATGCCAATTACAACTTTCACGAAGCTCGCTCTTCTCTCAGAAAATTATGGAAACTACCTTTAACGTAAAATAGATCACTATCGTGATATTAATGTCTTAAGTATTTTCTTTATAAGCAATTGTAAACTTCACAAACCATCGCCTAACAGTGTTTAGGATTTTCCCTCTTAAGGCGAGTTTTAATACTGCGGTTTCTTTGAACGCTAGCAACTGATAAATCGGCATATCATTCTGCAGTTAATTTCACCAAATTATTCTCCAGCGCATTCGGATTATGTTTCATAACACGTGAAATACATTCAAGGCACTGTTTCACACTTATCAGTTTACTCTTACTCAGCACTCATTCTCAAAACACTAGCCACTAATCACCTCTCGCAAGTAAAGTTCCATTTTACTCTTTGTTCAGTCCATTTTTTCAATAACTATTGGTTATTTTAGCTTTTCCTGTTTTCAAGTGAAGTTTCAAATGTATCGCGAATCTATTTCCTAGTAAACGTAGGGTAATTACACAACACACTGCTTGTACGCATTATCGCCCTCCGTGATGTAATGGTTGTTACCATGCTAGCTTCATATACCCAAGGTCGCGGGTTCAAACCCGGTGGAGGACGATGGATTTTTTCGAGTAAAAATCCTTAGCATGGCTTCCTTCGGAAGGGAAGTAAAGCCGTTGGTCCCGTGTCGTAGATTTAAGGCACGTAAAAGAACCTCAAGCCTGATAAGAGAGGCCTCTGAGCAAAATTAAGCGGTCTTTCACGCCCAGTATAGAATAGGACGCTGAGAACCACAGCAGTTAAAGAGCGTCCATAAATAACACGCCATTTCCATTTTTTTTTTCTTGTACGCATTGAGCGTTAGCGCGCCAGCGTACCTTGTCGTCTGCTTGGCAGGGAGGAGAGAATACCAAGTACCAACATTGTACATTTTTACCACATAAGCTTCTTTTTGTATCTTTCGTTCGGGAGGTTTATAGATCAACTTTGTTTTCAAATAAGAAAGCATTCAAACTTAAGAGATGTTTTTTATTATTTACTCTTACACGTGAAAACATCTTTGGCTAAATGTTTTTGTCAGGGATTTGACTCAAACTTTAACTTTTGCTTATTGTTGGTTCTTATTTTCTCTTTGCGCATGCGCAGCAAATGACCACAGAGGCTTTCGTGTCCTAAGAGTACCTTACCCGTTCGGCCCCTTGAAACTCGCACCCACAAATTGACTGCATCTGAAAGCATTGAATTCTTCTGCGCGTGCGCACAGGATGACCACAAAATCGCTTGTGTCCGAAAAACACGGCCGGTTACTGTTTCCGAAAGCCATCTTCACTACAATTGTCCAGTGTGCTTAGTAGGTTTAAATTTATACAAAATGCGTTATAGATTATAGCATTTTACCTAATAATATAATACAGAAATTACTGTCTGAAATTGTTGTAGGGAGGGCACGTGCCCCTGAGCCCCTAAAGGCCGGCCGCCACTGGTCGCAAGGTCGTCACAAATGCACGTGAGCGATTTGCAGAAGTTGTAAACCAAAACGGCGGTCATATTGAGCATGTGATTCATTAGGTTGTATTTCTAAGCTGTATTCTTTACTTCTATATCAATAAATTAGAAATCTTGTCAACAACAAATGTATTATTCTTGAAACAAATCAGGTGACCGATAACCGATGGTCAATGAGAGTTTCCTCCAGTAGTGGCAATAGAATTAGCAGTAAAATTAGTGGTTAAATGGTGGTGACACCTGCACTTCATTATATGTCAGTTAAATATGCTCGAGCACACGAGGAAATTGGACAGTACCGCACTAGACTAAAGCGATAGTCAGATCTTTAAAAGCTGGTCGGCATGTGAACAATTGAATATCGGTTCGCTTTGCGATACCAGAACAAAAATATGATGTGTTACACTCACATGACTTTCTCTAGCTGCTCTACAAACTTCATAAAAAAAACATTATTATTCTTTCCACACAATGCTAATCGAAATAAACACTAGCAGAATGCGCTTATTACTTAGTTCCTGCAAGTAAAAGCGAACTAAGGTAATTCACTAGGCTAAAGTGATAGTCAAATGTTTTAAAAGCTGTCGTTATGCGACTGTCATTGCAAATCGCTCTTTGCTTGGCCAGGAGTAGAACGAAAGAAAAACGAATGCTTCCTGTCTGAGAAAAGTTTAAGTACTTCACAATTGAAACCAATAACAAGGAATATCTCGGAAACCGTTACCTTCACAACAAAAACATAAAGGATATAAATCGTATATTTTGACATGATGTGCATTTCCTGTGTAGTGAGTTTTTGTATATCTCTTACGGTTTATCAGATAAGCAAAATTCGGCAAAATTCATCCAGAATAAAGAGGTCTTCTGAGGCTATTCCCAGAAACTTCGAGATATACATTTTTATTTCGGATATAAATAGCTTTAATATATGGGATTTTAATCAAAATCGTTAGAGCCATTTTTAAGAAGATCTAAATTTTCAAAATTTCTTCCATGTAAAGGGTAGATTGTGGTGGGGGGATTTTTTTTGAAAAGCTTCGTGTCGCATCCTTGGAAGATACTAAACCTAAATACCAAGTTTGGTATTAAACGGTCTTTTCGTTTTGGCGCTATGCTGTCCTCAGGCGCGCGCGCGCACACACACACACACACACATACTCACACACACACACAAACGCAGACACACACACGGACCTTTTTTTAAAAGTGCTTTTTTCGGACTCAGGGGACCACAAAACATATATTTCCGGTGAAATCTCGGTATCGAATTTTTGGGTGCATTACAATACCTTCTCTATCCCTATGTACATTGTACATATGGGGGGCTAGAGAAAGTAAAAAGTGTATGAGATAAATTGTGTGATTTCACGAGATCTACAATTTTTGTATATTAAGTCTATTTCTTACGGTTTTCTAATAATGCAAAATTCAGCACAATTCATTCAGAATGAACAGGTCTTCAAAAGCTATTCATAGAAAATTCAACATATACGTTTTATTCGTCATGTAAATATCTCTAATATAGGTACTTTAAACAAAATCGTTAGATCCACTTTTGAGAAAATGAAAGAGTAAAGGGTAGTTTGGGGGGGGGGATATTCCTCAAAATCTTTGTGTCGTATCCTTGAAAGATATTAAACTGAAATACTAAGTTTGGTATATTACCACTTTTCGTTTTTGAGTTATCGTCTTCATGGACGCATAAACATGAACCTTTTTACTTTCTCTATACGTACTATGTACACAGTGTATAGAGAAGGTATTGCACTACACCCAAAAATTCGATACCGAGATTTCACCGGAAGTATATGTTTTAGGATTCCCTGTATCCAAAAAAAAAAAAATCATTTTCAGAAAAAGTTCCGTGTGTGTGTGTGTGTGTGTGTGTGTGTGTGTGTGTGTGTGTGTCCATGAGTCAGTGTGCCTGTGAACACGATAGCTCAAAAACGAAAAGTCGGTAAAATACACTTGGTATTTAGGTTTATTATCTTTCAGAGATGCGACACAAAGATTTTAAGAAAAATCTCTCCACTCTAAACTATCCTTTACATGGAACATTTTTCTAAAATTTTGATTTTTTAAAAAACGAATAACTATTTTGATTAAAATATCGTATATTAAAGATATTTACCTGACAAATAAAATGTATATCTTGAATTTTCTGGCAATATGCTCTGAAGACTTCTTTATTCTGGATGAATTTTATCGAATTTTATAAAACTGCTAAACCGTAATAGATGGACAAAAACTTATCATACAAAAAATAAAGACCACTTTAAAATACACAATTTGTGTTATATACATTTTTCTCGTGGAGTTGATTGTTTTTTATTTGTTCCTTGTTTTAGATTTCATCTTTAAAAAACTTATACTTTTCTCATACAGGAATTTGTCAACTCCTGTCAATACACACAAAGGAATTTCAGTCACATTGCAACCAGCTTTTAAGTCTCACTTGAACCTATGGTACTCCCTTATTTCGTTCTACTTACAAGGAAGCAGGGAATAAGACCAGTTCTGCTAATTTTTTCTCGATTAGCATGAAGTAAATAGAATCATAGGTTTTTTAACAAAACTTTCTTGCAGAGTTGTAGAGAAAATCATCAAAATTTTTCTAAACATCTAATGTGTCTCCTTCATATAATTTTCTTTACATCTCTGTTACAAATCATTGTTATTCTTCTGTGTATTTCCGGCTAATTGAGATATACATTAGCAGAAATGCTCTTATTACTTGCTTCCTTGTAAATATAAGGGAAATATGTGTCAAAGCGATAGCCAATATTTTAAAAGCTGGTTGTTATGTGACTGAAATTCGTTTCTTAGCATGGTCTGCAGTTGTCAAATGCTCGTCTGAGAAAAGTTTTAAGTGTTTTAAAATTGAAACCAATAACAAGGAATATCTCTGAAATGGTTAAAACTCCCCGAAAAACAATGTATACATTGTGTGTTTTAACGAGATCGATATTTTTTGTTTTTTTGTACAGTAAGTTTTTGTCTATCCCTTACGGTTTACCAGGTATGCAACAGTCATCCAGAATGAAGAGGCCTTCAGAGGCTATTCCCAGAAAATTCAAGATATACATTTTATTTGTGATAGAAATGGCTTTAATATGTAGTATTGTAATCAAAATTGTTAGAGCTATTTTTCAGAAAATAAAAATGTTGGAACTTTTTTTCCATGTAAAGGTTAGTTTGAGGTGGGGAAATTTTACTCAAAATCTTTCTGTCGCATCCTTGGAAGACACTAAATTTAAATACCAAGTATGGTATTTTATGAATGTTAGTTTTTGAGCTAATTTGTTCACACACACACCCACACTCACACACATACACTCATGGGGCTTTTTCTGAAAATGCTACTTTGGATTTAGGAGACCTAAAACATTTATTTTCGTTTAAATCTTGGCATCGAATTTTTGGGTGGAATGCAATGCCTTCTCTATATACGAGGGATGTTTAACAGAGACTGGCACTGAATATTTTTCCTTCCGATCAGTGCCTGCTTGCAGCATTTGTCCATGCGTCATTGAACTACGTACTCTTATCGCTAATCATTGAAAATGTCACATCGATAGCTCTGTCAGTTGTGTGTTGGCAGCCTGTGAGAGCGAGTGTGTTTCATCATCGCCTCTAAACATTGTCATGGCTGATTTTCGTGAACAGCGTTAAGCAATAAAGTTTTGTGTTCTCTTGAAGAAAAACGCTACCGAAACCTACGACGATCTGAAGAGAGCTTATGGAGACACTGCAATATCTCATAGAGCACGTTTCCGTTGGCTTTCACGTCTCACTGTGAGACGTGAACAGCTTGCACACATCCTTGGGAGCACCCACACAATTTTAAAAGAGCATTTGATGTCTAGGGTGTGTGCACCTACACAGCAAATGTAGGCTCGTGTTGGTGTGTGCCACCTTTGGAAACAATGTGTTGAGGACGAGGGTGATGCTTGGTGGCAAAACATCATCACTGCTGACGAAACTTGGATGTACTGTCATAACCCAGAGATGAAGCGGAGCAGTATAGAATGGGTGCAACATGGTCAACCCCCACCACAAAAGACACGAGCACAAAAGTCTGCCAATAAGGCCATGGTCATCACTTTTTTTGGTTACCAGGGTATGGTGTACACTCACACAGTTCCAAGACACACCATAATCGCCGCAGTTTACTACCAGAACGTCCTGAAGCAATTGATCAAGAAAGGAACCTGATTGGGAAGTGGAAGCTCCATCACGACAATGGAAGGCCTCATGTTGCTAATGCTGTTACCTAGTTCTTGGCACATAAACTCATCTCTACGGTACCCAATCCGCCTTATAGTCCCGACCTGGCGCAGTCTGACCTTTTTCTTAACCCAACGACCAAAAAGAAACTTAGGGACTTCGGTTCGAAAACGAAACCAAGGCAATGAAAGCTTTAGAGGCAACCCTGAAGAGAATGTCAAGGAATGGCTTCCTGCACGTCTTGCAGGATTGGAAAAGGAAGTGGGACAAGTGCATTGCTTTGGGGGAGAAGTATTGTGAAGGGAACAAAAGCCTGTATCAGTGATTTTTTACAATAAATTGTTGTATGAGCATTAGTGCCAGTCTTTATTAAACATCCCTCGTACTATATACACGGTACGTGTAGAGAAAGTAAAAATTAAGGTCGACTTACAACAACAATGCGCTGTTTAATGACTTAAACCCAGTTCAGTTAAACATCGTCCAAACGTTGTCTGATTTGGCTTTGATAATACCATGTTTTGACGGTCATTGCTAAGCAGCGTGTACAGTGCCATCTTACCATTTTGAAGCTTTCGTATTTGGATAACAGGCGGCGCAGTTTGTGGAAGTAGTGGAAGGTTTAGAGGATTTCCATTTCTTTTTGCTACCAGCGGTGCGTAAAGCAAAATGTTCAAGTAATGAAAATTTTCAGTGCTACTGAAAGAGAAGCTTTTCGGAAATATTAAACATGTTTAAATAGAAGATTACCAAGCCTTTGTGTAGGAGCACCTACCACATGCTCACAAAATATATAAAAAGAGGAATTGTGTATTATTATTAGCTTATAGAAAGCAAGGTAAAATTATTGTGAATATTTAAGGGTAGAAATATGCATAAATGCAAGCTGTTAGGTAATCAAGGCAAGGCGAGATAGCGTAATTTCAGGTAACAGTTCACCAACCACCACCTGCTGATGAGCACAGGGTTTAGGCTAAAAATGTAAGATAGAAAAGAACAGACATGAAAAGAAGTGAGACAGGAATAGTGACTTGTCTTACAAGTAGAACAGGGAATTGGAAAACAGACAAAGCAAGCATAAAGTTAAAATGAGAGAAAACATTGGGTTTTTCCAAACGCGTTATGTGTACGCTATGACGTCAAAACTTGGCACAGTTTATCCTCATAACTTGTGAGGTGATGCTAACAAAGAACCAATAAGAGATACTGCTACATTTTATGGCGCGAAAGCTGGCGTCACCCAGGATCAGTATTTAAGGCAACGCAGATCTCTTATTGGTTACTCTTACTCTCACTCTATAACAATCTCGCTTGAGCTTGTGTTCACGTCACATCAAATGGTTAGATTAGGCTCCTGATTAATAATGTATGTGGTGGGATGATATTTATTTGTAACTGATTTTGTAAGGAAACAAGCTAGCCGCTCGTTTAAATCCGTAAGGGTATATGCATTGTTTTTAATATTAGTCTCACTCACAACTTCTGAGATAAGTTTAATTAGGAGATTAGGAGGGAAATCTTCATTAACGCCGGAGCTGAACGAGACACCGATTCCCGCGACAATTGCTTGCTTTAAAGATAAATATGTAAAACTCTAAAACATTATGGCCAGACTTCCGAAAATTTTAAAATTTAATTTACAGGTGACAAAGCCCAATTTTGATTGCCATAATAGTTTGTAATGTTATAAACAATTCCGAAGTACTGCAGCAGTTTTTTTAACCTGAAAAATGCGATATGAATGTTTTTATGTGGTGCCAAAATGCAAACGTATAAAATTCTGGTTTGGTAGTAAGGACATACCGTTAGAGAACTGCTACAATGTAACTTAGGCATTAAGTATATCTACTAACTTAACTCATGGACCATGGCATTTATTTTGTGTCTGCATTTTTTTTTTTGTAACAAAGCAAAGTGTAAGTTTAATTAAATAATCGGTTATAACCTTTTATTGAAATTGCACATTGATTGAAATTAGGGCTGTATCGTGGCCGAGTGGTTATACCACTCGCCTCTCACCCAGGCGACCGCATATGAGATTTGTGGGGACAGGGCGGGTTTTCTCCGCGTTCTACGGTTTCCCGCGTCATCGATTCTACCGGTGCTCCATCTTCATTCCATGTGTCATCAGTGTAGTCACCTGCGGTGCCATAAGCAGTTAAAATGGATGTTAAACACTGTCAAAAAATCTGATGTGTTCCATTCATATGACTTTCTCTACATCTCTGCAACAAATTATTGTTAAAAAGCTTATGCTTCTATTTACTTCATGCTAATCGAGAACAAATTATCAGAATTAGTGTTATTACTTGCTTCCTTGTAAGTAGAAGGAAAATAAGGGAGTGCCATAGGTTCAAGTGAAGTCAAAAGCTGGTTGCTATGTGACTGAAGTTCCTTTGTTTGCATGGACACAAGTTGACAAATTCCTGTATGAGAAAAGTATAAGTTTTTTAAAGGGAAACCAAAAACAAAGGAATATCTAAAAAACGATCAACTCCACGAAAAAAATGTATATTACATAAATTGAGCGTTTTCACATGCTCAACTTTTTTGTACGGCAAGTTTTTGTCCATCTCTTACGCTTTAGCATTTATGCAAAATTCCGTAAAATTCGTCCAGAATAAAGTAGTCTTCAGAGGCTATTCCCAGAAAATTCAAGATATACATTTTATTTATCAGGTAAATATCTTTAATATTCAATATTTTAATCAAAATCGTTCGAGCCATTTTTTAGAAGATTAACATTTTCAAAAATTTTTCCATGTAAGGGTACTTTGGTGTGGGGGATTTTTCTCAAAAATTTCGTGTTACATCCGTGGAATAAATAAATGTACATAAAGTAAATCGTGTATACTAACTCGGGAGGAAAGTAAAATATGTTTGTGACATGTTCCAAGTGTCGGATAAGGTGTCGCAGCAGGCTAAATGCTATTTTAACACATTAAGTCAAGAACTTTTCACACAACTGTTAAAACAAACCATGTATAAGTGGTACAATCATAACTGTGTTATATAGTGCTACCGAGGTACTAGGTACACGCCTACTTCATTGATGGAACATGAGTAGTATATATATAAGGCCTTTGGCTCCTGCAAGTTTCAATAGCCTTAAATTTGTAAGACGACGGTATATTGCAGAGAGTGTACTATGACATCACGTGACGGGGCGGGGCGCGGGCGTGATTTAAAATTCAGAAGTGGGAAAATGGATGTAGGTAGGGGAGAAAAATAGGAGATGCATAAAATAAAATAAAAAGATTGAAAAAAGAAAAGTTAAAATACTGTACGCTGTTGAGTATAACACAATTACAGAGAGGGAGAGAGAGAGAAAATAACGTTAGACGGTTCTATAATAATGTACAAAGAATGAAGTAGAATAAAAAAATAATAAAAAAGATGTTAAGCACGATTTGTTGTTAAGGAAAATAGGACATGCATAAAAAAAATAAAAAGATTGAAAAAATGTTAAAATACCGTACGCTGTTGAGTATAACGCAATTACACAGAGAGAGAGAGAGAGAGAGAGAGAGAGAGAGAGAAAATAACGTGAGACGGTTCAATAATAATCTACAAAGAATGAAGTAGAATAAAGAATAACAAAAAAGATGTTAAGCACGATTTGTTGTTAAGTAGGTATGTAATGACTAAACAGAGTGATACCTCGAGAGGTTATTATAATATAGGTAGAATGAAAAAATAATCCAAAAAAAAGTCTGTTAAGCAGTGAACATGACAAAGCAGAAAAAAAATATATCATAACAAGATATGAGGAAGCTTAAGTCATTATTTCTTACAAGCAAGACGTGAGAGCCCTGCGGGTAATTTAAATGAGAGTCGTGACCGTATTATCTTGACCATGAAGGTAAAGTATTCCGGCGAGGAATGCATGAAGGTAATTTAATACGAAAAAAGTCGTGACCTTAGTATCCTAAAGCATAAAGTTAAAGACTTCCGGCTAACGGGGCAATTGGAAAATAAACTTACATACACAGCTGACTAGGAGAAGACTCTGCCCCCGCCATACGGTAAAAAGGTTGAACGATGCCGTTAAATTTAACCAATCACGAAACATATGCGTGCGCATGTCTCCCACCAATAAACTTTTGAATGAAAAAAGATGCTATATAAGTTAGTGTTAATATTTAAAATCTTTGGTCTTCAAAAACAGTGAACTTATAATGTATTGAATAATGTGAGAAGGAATTGTGTGGGAGGGTGGAGCGGGTGTGTGTGTGACGGTGGGAGGAAGATGAAACTAGGTCATCAGTCACCGACATTATAAAAAGCGTGGAGAATAGCAAAGCAGTGCAGCTTACGAATGTCACAGCAGGAGAAACGTACTACAAGCAGAATGACTGGTAAGTTATAAGTTTAACTTGCATTAATTTTTTTTTCAGTAATAAAACAGCATAATTTAATCAGAAAATTATACAAGTTGCATGAATTATTCTGTTTTCAGAGGCAAGAGTCGTAGCAGAGTTAAATGACATAGCTGCTGGAACGAAAATCATACCTACGAAAACATTGGCTGATATGGAACAAGAAATTGCCCACAACATAAAATCGTTAAAGACGATAAAAACCAAATATGGACCAAAGGTGGTCCTATCTATGGAAGAATATCAAGTATTTCTCCCTGACCGTTTTAGCAGGATGTCCGATGAGCAGAAGGCCGCCATCAACGCGGGAGGATTTCAGATGATATACAAAGGACAGGATACATTGAGTGGAGGATTCAAAAGACATAACATCACTTTTTTACAGGTACGGTTAAAAATATATCTCTGACGGGGGTGGGGGATTAGTATTTTAATTTACAGCATCGGTTATTTTGTTCTAACTTGTAAAAAGTCATATATTTGATTCTTTCTATATGAAGAATAATATCAATATTTTTCATATGATACTTTTTGGAAAAGAATTATAATTGTTGATTTTAAAAAAAATGTGATTTTCAAAAAATATATTTAAAAAATCATATAACAAAACAAATATTCTAAAACATATGATTCTTGATTCTCATCATAAGAAAAAATTAATTTACTCAATTAATTACACACCTGATTCCAGGAAGCAATCTGATTTTAATATTCTGGTAAAGTAACTCAATTCTTTTTTCCAGAAACAATAAATCCTGATGGTGCGATGTCTCACAAAGCAGATACTGAACTCACAAAAATTACAGGTAAAAAAAAAACTTGTTTTTTAACGGATTTTGTTTTCGTGGATAGTAATTGTATTATTAAAAGAAAAAGTATTTTACTTCACCATAAGTATAAAAAAGCAGATGAAAAAAATATAACTTTTTAACTGTAGAAATCGTTTCAGAGAAACAAATAGATTTTAGTATTGTTATTATTGCTATAATCACATTCATTTTTTTTCAGTATTACAATAAATTATCAGTAGTATTGTTGATATTATTATTATTTATAGTAATACTTTTTACAGAAAATCATCTGCGACAGTTATACATACGTTTTAATATCCAAAATGTTTGTTTTTTTAAACATAAACTAACATTTTTCTTTTTTTCAGGATTGGAAATTACAGTTATTATCTATAAAAATAATAATATTTTTGTTAGCACTATTTTTAATACATACATATGTCTAATATTTTTCTGAAATAACAGTTATTATCTACAAAAAATAAGATTATTTTGTTAGTACCATGATTATTAGTAATATTATTATAATAGTAATAACATCACTAGCTTGAATGTTAATTATTATTATTATTATTATTATTATTATTAAAAAAAGGATCTATAGGAAAAAGTACTTGTTCACAGCTCACTGGAGACAAATAAAAAGCAATTAATTTACTGATATATCATATTTCCAGGTGAACACATCCAGGCCGTTCAAAGTAAAGCTGGCAAGAGACGAATCGAGTGTGAATCTACCGAAGAGAACATCCTTCCCACAAAAAGGAATAGAAGAGAGTTCGACAAAAGTGTTGAGGATACTTCTGGGACTGAAAATTCGGTGACTTGTGCTCAGATAAACAGTCAGGAATTGCTATGTAAAACAATAGATTCAGCTTTCAAAAACAGAATTTATACAAAGCAAATTGAAAATACTGTTGAAATAATAGATCCCACAATATTTCTAGACGAATGTAAACTCTTGGTTTGTGACGAAATTCGGAATAATTTGATTCAGTACAAATCAGGTATTAAATTAAACGGTACATTGATATGCAAATATATAATACAGTCTCCTGAAAATGAAAGAATTGAGACGTTTAATTTCAATAGCAAAATGGACTCAATTATTCAGGCTACACAAACATTGCTGAATGGTATGAGACTAAAATGAAAGAGCCTATACTTGCATGTATCGATAATTTCGAATCGAAATGCAGTTCAAAATCTCTATATCAAATATGTGGTTTAATTTTAAATGCTTGTCAGTATGATGTGTTAAATGCAGGATGTTATATGGAGCTTCCTAATTTCATAAAAAACAAACATGCTGTAACTAATATAAGAAATTCAGATAGTAAATGTTTTGCATATTGTCTGTTAGCGTCAAAGTATCCGGTGAAAAAAAAAACAAAAGTCGAGTGAGTTCATATACCAAACGCGACATGTTTCAAGAATTTGATTTTAGAGGGATAAGCTTTCCCGTTTCACTCGAGCAAATAGAACAATTTGAAAATCAGAATGAAAGTATATCAGTTACGGTATATGGCATAGATCACGGATCAATTATTCTGTTATATCAAACTTGTGAACGTAAAGAGCATCATGTGAATCTGTTACGTGTCACAAAGGGAAATAGATCACACTATTGTCTAATAAATGATCTATCCAGGCTATTGGTCAAACAGATCATGGATGCAAGAGCAAAATCACATTTTGTGAAACGTGTTTAAAGCACTTTTCATCTAAAAATGGATTAGAAAAAGATAAGGTCAAGTGTTCAAAAACACAGATTGTAACAATGCCCGAAATTGGTGTAAATGATACAATCGAATTTAATGCATATAGCAAATGTACTCCTGTCCCGTATGTTATTTATGCAGATATAGAATCTCTACTTACCAAAGTTCACTCGTGTCAACCATCCGTGGAAAGCAGTTGGACACGTCAAATACAAAAACATGAGGCGGTGTCAATTGCATTAAAACTTGTCTGTCATTATGACAATTCATTTTCAGAATTCAAAATCTTTAGAGGTCCAAGTGCTATTCAGGGTTTTTTCAAAGAATTGCAGCTAATCGGTGACCGAGTAATTGATATATATTCAAAGATTGCGGAGATAAAAATGACCGATGAAGATAATATAAATTTTACAAATGCCAAACGCTGCTATCTATGTGAAAAAGATTTCAGTATTGACAAGTCACGAGTGCGGGTTCATTGCCCCATCTCATCCCGCTATTTAGGTTCAAGCCACAACTCGTGTAATTTAAATACGAAATTACCAAATTTCATACCAATTTTTTTTCATTGCTTATCAAGCTATGATGCACATTTCCTTGTAAAAAATCTTGCTTATGACAATGAAGTCATAAATTGTATTTCACAGACATCTGAAAATTATTTATCTTTTAGTAAGAGATATACATCCAATGGAAAGAGTATATATTTCAGATTCTTAGACAGTTATCGATTTCTAGACGATAAATTAAGTAATTTAGCTGATATGCTAAATCCTGAGGACTTTAAAATCATAAACATGGAGTATCAAAAACATGAACTCCAGCAATTAATGACACGCAAAGGCGTTTTCCCCTATACATATCTAGAGAGTATAGATAAATTAGAAGAACGTAAATTGCCTGATATAGCAGAGTTTGATGATATAACACAAGAAGATTATTTGCATGCGCAAGCTGTATGGAAAGCTTTCAGTATTAGAAGTCTGGGTGAATACAGTGATTTGTATCTTAAAACGGATACTTTGTTATTGGCCGATATATTTGAAAAATTCAGAGAGTTATGTATGAATTTATATAAATTAGACCCGTGTCATTATTACACAATACCGGGTTTAGCATTCGATGCAATGCTAAGAACTACACAAGCAAAAATATCTTTAATCACTGACAAGGAAATGTTTGAATTTTTGAATCTGGAATCAGAGGTGGACTTTGTACTGTATCTAATTGATATGCGAAGGCGAATAATAAATATATGCATGATTTTAATGAGTCATTACCCATTCAGTACTTATCATATATTGATTCCAATAATTTATATGGTTTTGCTCAATCTGATTATATACCTTATGGAGATCTTCGATGGTTAACCAGAGATGAAATTAACGGAATTGATTTCCTAAATATTCCGCCAGATGCAGAAATAGGATATGCGATCGAGGCAGACCTTGATTATCCCGCAGACCTGCATGATTCACATAATGACTTCCCGCTATGTCCAAAGAATGAACCCCCCCCCCTAATGACAAGTTTAAAAAACTGCTCGCTACGTTGACAAATAAGCGAAAGTATGTATTACATTACCGTAACCTTCAGCAATGTATTAATTTAGGAATGAAATTGAAACATGTTCATAGAGTTGTAAGTTTCAGACAATCGCAATGGTTAAAACCGTATATAGACTTGAATGCAAAAAAACGTTCTCAAGAGAAATCGAAATTCGGACAGAATCTATGGAAAATGTTTAATAATTCAGTTTATGGGAAATTTATAGAGAATGTACGTAAATATAATGACTTTCGGCTTTGTACAAATTGGAAGCAAGCACGGAAATTAATATCGCGACATACGTTCAAACGTGTTGTATGTAATATTTGAAGAAAATCTTGTCGGAATTGAATTGACAAGAGAAGAAATTAAGATGAATAACCCATTTACATAGGACAGACAATCCTTGATCTTTCCAAATTTGTAATGTATGATTTTTATTATAATGTTCTAAAAAAGAATCTTACAGACATAACTTTAAATTATACTGATACAGATGCATTTCTCTTTGAAACCAGTACCGATATTTACGAATTTATGAAAGCTAACATACAATACTTTGACACTTGCAATTATCCTTCAGATAACAAATATGGAATACCATTGTTGAATGGCAAAAAATGGGTGTTTATAAGGATGAATTATCTGGGAGGGTAATGACAGAATATGTGGGGTTGCGTTCCAAATTATATGCTTATCGATACGACGGTCAGGTAGTTAAGAAATCGAAAGGCGTTGCAAAGTGTGCAATGCGTTCAATAACTTTTGACGATTACTTATCATGTCTCAGGGATGTGAATGCATTGCATTATATTAAACAGACAACTTTCAGGAGCTATAAACATAACGTTCACACAGTGGAAATTAACAAACTTTCCTTAACTGGTGTTGATACGTTATATTTCAGAGAAATCCCATTCAACTCTTGCTTGGGGTCATTATGCAGCACCTGACACCTCTGAGCATAACTCCTGAAAAAAGTTTATGTCTTATGCTCTTTGTGCAGATTATGATTTTAAAATTATATATGCTTAAAATGATTTCAATGTTATAAAATGCTACTACAGGTTAAAATCATGTTTCAGCTCATTTTTTTAACTAATAAAAAAAATATTTGAGGTTGTATATAGCAGCTTATGATTTTTAAACTATGTATGCTTAAAATGAAACATGTGAGATTTCATGTTGAATATGTTATAAATTAAAAATTATTTGAGGCTATATATGACAGCTTATGCTTTTTTAAACTATGCGTGCTTAAAATGAAACATTTGAGATTTCATGCTGAATATATTATAAATTAAAAAATATTTGAGGCAACTTATAATTTTAAAAACTATGTATGCTTAAAATGAAACATGTGAGATTTCATGCTGAATATGCTATAAATTAAAAAATATTTGTGGCTATATATATATATATATATATATATATATATATATATATAGCAGCTTATAATTTTTAAACTATATATGCTTAAAATGAAACATTTGAGATTTCATACCAAATACGTCATAAATGCGATGTTTTCAGCTCATTATTTTTTAAGTAATAAAAAATAATTGAGGCTATTTATATAAGTTAGCTATGACATGGTTTTAGGATAAAAATATCTGAAATTATTTGTGTAAAATGTAACTTGCAGCTATTCTCAACGTTATTTCATTCATTGTTACATTTTTGTTTTAAAAAAAATTAACTTGCATTATTCATTATATTATAAGTTCACTGTTTTTGATTACTCAATGACGATGGAAAGTGAGAAAAAATGATTGAATAAATAAAAAAACAATTTTTTTGTAAAATGTAACGAATTAATTTTTTCAGTGTGATCTCAGCCATTGTTGAATTTTTGTTTAAAACAATATATTTGAAAAGGTAACTTGCATTATTCATAGCAGCTTATTATTTTTTAAACTATGTATGCTTAAAATGAAACATGTGAGATTTCATGTATGTATTATTCATTATATTATAAGCTCACTGTTTTTGATTACTCAATGGCGATGGAAAGTGAGACAAAAATGAATGAATAAAATAAAAGAAACAAATGTGTATAAAATGTAACTTGCACTATTCATAAGTTCACTGTTTTTTAATTGTGCAATAATGATGGAAAGTGAGAAAAAATGATTGAATTATTCATTATATTATAAGTTCACTGTTTTTTTTTGTATACTTAATGATGATGGAAAGTGAGAAAAAATGAGTGAACAAAATAAAAGAAACAAATGTGTGTAAAATGTAACTTGCACTATTCATAAGTTCACTGTTTTTAATTGTTAAAATGGTGGTGGAAAGTGAGAAAAAATGATTGAATTATTCATTATATTATAAGTTCACTGTTTTTGATTACTCAATGGCGATGGAAAGTGAGAAAAAATGAATGAATAAACAAATGTGTATAAAATGTAACTTGCATTATTCATAAGTTCACTGTTTTTTAATTGTTCAATAATGATGGAAAGTGAGAAATAATGATTGAATTATTCATTATATTATAAGTTCACTGTTTTTTTTTGTACTTAATGATGATGGAAAGTGAGAAAAAATGAGTGAATAAAATAAAAGAAACACATGTAACTTGCACTATTCATAAGTTCACTGTTTTTAATTGTTAAAATGGTGGTGGAAAGTGAGAAAAAAATGATTGAATTATTCATTATATTATAAGTTCATTTTTGTGTACTTAATGATGGTGGAAAGTGAGAAAAAATGAGTGAATAAAATAAAAGAAACAAATGTGTGTAAAATGTAACTTGCACTATTTATAAGTTTACTATTTTTAATTGTTAAAATGGTGGTGGAAAGTGAGAAAAAATGAGTGAATAAATAAAAAAAAAACATTTTTTTTCATTGGAATCCCTTCTGTTTCGTTTATTACGCTCACCCTCCCTCCAAAGAAAACACATCCTGTATCCTTTGACTGAGGCTAGGAGAGAATTTGTTAAAACAGTTGTAATAAAATAAACAAATAAATAAATAAATAAAATAGAAATAAGAAAACAGGATATATCTTTAACAAAAAAAAAATCGTCTAAATCTTAACTTGCTTTGATCTTTATCTTACACAATTATGTCTCTAGTAAAAATCCTTGAATCTTTTTAGGAGATAAATTTTAAACAAATGATAAAAGAAAAATAATCATTTTAATGACATTTTATTTTTATTTTTGATTCAAAAAAATACATTCTGAACTTGTACATTTTTTTTATATTATTTTTTTTACACTATAGCGTCTAATGGTATCCATTCAGTCTTCGGGAAACCTAGCCACTTCACAAGAGCTTTATCACCTCTACGACGCAGCACTTTTTCCACAAGGTAAGTATCTGGATATTGTGTTTTCAATAACTCGTGACCATAAAATCCTCCTTGTATATCACGTCCTTCAACATCTTGCAGATGGTATGTAGGTGGAAATGTAGCTCTCACAGTGACGATGCGGAATATCTCGGTCCCCCAGTTTGGTGTGAATCCCTTTTCAAGTATGCTTTTATGTCTAGAGACTCTCACAAAGTCTCCAACACTAAATCTCCTGGCATTCCTCTTCTCCCTGCCATGACGATCTCGGCTGTAGATGGAAAGTAACAAAGAATTGTCAATGACATCACTAGGTTTCATACGAATGGTAGAGTCATACTTATTATTGTAACTATTTATTATTTTAGGCAATAGATTCAACCATCTGTTGGAACCTACAGCTGAAAACTCTCTGTGCATCATACTTTTAAGCGTTCTTATTAAACGTTCAACTCCTGCAGCCTTAACAGTGCTAAATGTACTGTAGTGATTAATTCCATATTTAAGCATTAACTGTCTGAATTGCTTATTATAAAATTCCTTGCCATTGTCAGACTGGATGTTCTTAGGCACAATATTCAGATCAGAGAGTATTTCACTCATTGATTTTGCCACACTGACTGCAGTCTTGTTTTTCAATGGTCTCGCGTAAGCCATTTTTAATAAAAATTAACAGCAATAAGAATATACTTGTAGTTTTTATTTTCTTTTGCATATGGTATCATCTCGATTAGATCTATTTGTAATAAGTCATTTAATCCTTTACTAACTATTTTTCTGCGAAGAAATTTTCTTCTGGCTGGAGCGTGTAACTCTGCGGCAATGTTACGTCTGATCATGCTATGATGTTTGAAGTTTTCAGCTCTGTCACTATCTCTCTAATTTCAGAATTATGGTTCAAATTGCCTGCGTCCCTAGATGTGATAAGCAATCTGAGTCTGTTAATTAAAACGTTCGGGTCGGACCAGTATACGTAATCGGTTTTTTTATAGGGCACGTGTTCCTTCCACTCAAGACCTGAACCTGTTTTACTCTCAATTAAACCTCGTATAATACTTTTATATTTGAAACCCCTGCTCGATCTCAGACGTCCGTTTCTGATGTAACCATGTCGATAAACTAGAGTTTTTCTCAAAATTTCCGAATAAGTATCCAGATCATCTTCAGTATATGAAGCACTCTGAGGCACATGCTTAAAAAGAAGTTCATATACACCAGGACTGCCTATGTATGTATCTTCACCTATCCGGACATTGTTACCCACGAATGAAATATTTTTGTTCCCTAACTTATAGGAACCATCTTCGTAACGTATACCATAAGTAGTGTCCAGATCACTGTCACTGGCTGTGCGTACCTTTTCCAGACATTTTGCAAGTGAGTCAGCTGTTTCTTCTTCTTCTTCTTCTTCTTCTTCTTCGTCGATGTGAGAGAGAGGTTCCTTCCTCTCCTGGTTTTTTATTATATCCTTCAGTGGCACAGTTACGGGTTGGAGAACCTCAGACATTACACGTTTGGTCTCGAACCTGAGACCTTTTAGGGAACGTAATTTTTCCCTAATGGCCTTACTATGTCGAGCGATGGATTGTTTGAGTCGTATACCTTCAACATCCATCATCAAAATGAGTGTGTATTTAAGCTATTGATGTCAATTTATAGGAGATGTTTAATTCGATGCATAGAATATGGCCATCTTTCACTCGATTGGCTGGGGCTGTGAAACTAATTTTATCGCCTATCAGAATGGGTGCAGGATAATTTTCAATTTTCTTATCATTTATCATAACTGTAGTATCTACTTTAGTCTTAGGGATAACAGAGCAGGCAATTACCTTTCCGCTTACGGGAGACGTATAATATTCGAGTCTAGAGGCTAACATGTACCTTATGGAGTTTCCTCTATACGGGTTTGTTTGCAATGGAATAACAAGCATCCCTCTCATTTGATCTAATATAGCGTTGATGACATTCACCTGTGATTTTAAAATATTAACACTATCGTTTGTTGATGTTATGTATTTATCCAGCGAGATTTGACGACTTAACATAGTTTCCATATTTTTCTCCACTGTTGTAGCCATAGAAGCTAGAGCTCTGTTTAAGGCTGGCTGCGCTTCATTTTGTTTCTTTGCAACAAAATGTTTAACAAATTTTTTACTTGCTGCATCGCTATCGTCTACGGGATCTGCTATCTCCTTTATTCTTTTTTTTTTCGAAAAGAAACGTTTCCGTTTGAATCATGAAGTGGTGTCCGTGCATTAACGTAATCTAATATATATTTTTTATTCGGAACGTCGTGATCGTGAACTGGAGGCAATACTACCTTCAGTCTTATCGTTTCCAGAAGAATATTATTTTCCGCATCACGCTTGAAGGCATATTTACTTAGATATGTCATTAAATTCTCGTATTGTGTATCAAGTGATGTTTGCACATGATTCCTAAGCAATGCTTCAAAGTCAGCCATGTGCTGATATGAAGTCTTTTCGGCAAACGTCTGCATCCGATTCTCAACGACGGTCGTAAGCGTATCAACATAACGTTTATTTGTTGCATCATTCTCCTCTTCAGGATCCTGAACATTACACAGACGCTTCTTCCTGAATTGATAATTTCCCGTGCCACCTCGATTTATAATATAACGGTCAATTACAGCTCTGGAGGGGCCGGTTCTCCTGGACCCGAACCTATCGATACTCATAGTTGAAGTGAATGTCATCTAGTTGTTCACTCTGATAAAGATATCGAAACAGTTTCTGTATCGTCCCTCATTCAGAGGGAATTCAGGTGCTATGACAACAAAGGGTCTCGGTTCATTGCCCTCCCACACTTGCTTACACAACTCCTTGAATTCTACATAATTCATATCCGTATTTACATAATCGTCGTATATATGTTTTAAATTTAGATTATCTTGCCTGAACAGTACAATCATATTTGCATTATCTCTAATTAAATGTTTCGGTACTTTTGCATACGACTGTGCTAAGTATACTGCATCAACGTTACGGTGTCTACCCATGCTATAATACGATGCTATCTTTCCTTGCTTCTCATTAATGACGTCATCAAAGATGAATATTGAATTTTCTCTTGCTTCGCCGGGTTGCATCACCTTTTCATCATCTTCAAACGTATACACTCCTATATCAGGTATAGTTTTTAATACTTTAAGTAGATATTGGTATTTTGGCTGATGTAACGATTTTGAATAAATGTACAGATTCTCAAACCTCAGACCGTTCTCGTGAATTAGTAGGTTGAGTAGTACGTTTGTCTTCCCAGCATTCGAGCTGCCCAGAATGAGAGCTCTGACATTACTCGGGAAGAGAGATCCGTGTCTTCCTTCACGAATATCATTATCAAAGTCTAGCACTTGTATCGGTAGAGAACATTTTTGCTTCACTACTTCCATCTCGTGACTAAGGTTATAAGGTAAATATTTTTTCTTTTTATTTCCTAGTGTGCCATGGGCTCTGGAAGCGTTCGGAAGTCGTCCAAGAAGGAGTCTGGATTTATTGATTATTTAATTAATTCTCTTCCGTTTGAGGCTCATCTGCCGGGTTACAGATTCTGTGGACCTGGAACGAAACTACATAAACGTCTGCAAAGAGGAGACTTGCCTATAAACGAATTGGACCGTGCGTGTCGAGATCACGATATTGCCTACGCTACGCATCAGGACACTGCTTTGAGACATTTGGCTGACAGGGTTCTCGTGGAAAAGGCTTGGAATAGGGTACAGTCTGCCGACGCTGCTTTTGGTGAAAAGCTTGCTGCTAGACTTGTAACTGCTCTCATGAAGGGGAAGCTCGCCGTAGGTGGCGGTTTGCGCAAGAGGCGTACAACAGCCAAGAGGAGGATCCTGCCGCCTGCTGCGAGGGGAGGTTTCTTACCTTTGATACCACTGCTGGCTGCATTGGGTGCAGCAGGTAGTTTGGCAGGGGGAGCTGCTCACATTGCTACTTCAGTGAATAGGAAGCATGCTGCCGAACGACAATTGAAGCAGCTGGCCCGTCACAATCAACATATGGAAGCCTTAGCTGCCGGCAAAGGTCTTGGAGGGAAGCGCAGGAAGCGAAAGGGTAAAGGTTTATATCTACGTCCAAAAAACTCGGGGCGAGGCCTGTATATGTCCCGGAAAAAGCCTTAAGCGGTATCGAGATCGAAACGTATGCTAGACGGCTACATATACCTAAATTTAGAGGTGTGTACATGCTCGACTAACTACCTCGAAAACCTAGACGTGTCGAGAGGATTGTAATAAACTCGGATAGTTCTCACAATCCTGGAAGCCGTTGGGTTGCTATACGCAAGGATGAAAATGTAGCCTTTTATTTTGATAGTTTCGGCAATTTGAAACCTCCAGGAGAAATTGAGTCTTGCCTTTCAGGCGTTAAAATGCTGTATAACAAACGCAGGTATCAGAACTTTGATTCTGTAATTTGCGGTCACTTGTGCTTGCAGTTTCTGTTATAAAACAGTTTCGTTGATCAGTTTGAATCGTCAAAATGAGTTACACTATCAGCGTGAGCAGGTCTGACTCCAGCTTCTCTACTCATCTGAATCCGCCACTCCATCTAGATCCTAATGGATTTTACGAGATTGCTTTATTGAATTTCGAGACATTTTATTCAATACCCAATGTTGATCATAGCAATAACCTTTTCCATTACATTCGCGATGGAAGGCTAGAAACAATTGTGATTCCACCCCTCACTTATGAAATTGACGATATAAGCAATTTCATAAAGAATAGACTCGACGTTGATGACAAGTTTTTTCTACGACCTAATAATAACACGATAGAGGCCGAGATCCTGTGTCCCTATGTCATCGATTTTACTCAAGAAAGATCGGTTGGTTCTCTTCTCGGTTTCACAGGCAAGCGCACAGTGAAGTCTAATGAACTGACAGAGTCTGACGAACTGGTGAATATCTTTAAAGTGAGCATTATACGCGTCGAGTGTAGCCTTGCAACAGGATCCTTCGTAAATGGTAAGAGCAGTCATTCTCTTTACGAATTTTTTCCATCGGTTCCTCCTGGCTATCACAACTCTCAGGAACCATCCAGTCCTATATATCTACCAATCATCGACACGAATCTCATAGAGCAGCTATGTAGTATTCGTATTCGGGTGGTGGACCAGAACGGAGAAACGCTTGACTTCAGAAACGAAGCTATCACTGTGAGACTACACATACGGCGAAATGGGGATAAGTTTTAAAAGACATTACTATAATAAAAAGCTTCTCTCAAAATTAAGACCTACTCTGTCTTCGACACGCAACCTGCTAACATCATCCAATCGGAAGTTTCAAGAGGGACTTGGCTTCAAGGTTCTGTAATGGACGTATTAGACGTGACAGGGGTTCCAACGTTTGATGATAAGATCAGTAAAGAGGAAGAGCATGTGTTCCTACCTTACAACACATCAGCTCTCGATGCGAACGATGAAATTAGAATACCATGCCAAGCTGAGGATCTGTATACGCTTCCTAGCAGAAGTTATCTCTACATAGAAGGTTCTCTTACTAAACCCAATGGAGAATCAACGTCGTCAAAGCTGACCAACAATGCCATGGCGTTTCTGTTTGACGAGATTCGTTTGGATATGAACGGTATTACTATAGACAGAACACGGAATCCAGGAATTTCTTCAACTATGCGAAACTATGCTTCTCTCAACACTTTGGACTCCAATCGCCTATAGAACGCCGGTTGGACCTATCCGGGAGAGGATGTCGAAATCGTCAACCCCACGAATGGTATATTCAACGCTATCGTTCCTCTCTCGATGCTTCTAGGTTTCGCAGACGATCACAAGGAGCTCATTCTTAATAGCAAGTTTGAACTTGTTCTCATTAGATCTAAAAATTCTAATAATTGCATATTAGGCAACAATCTATCAGTCATTAAACTAACCAGAATCGAATGGAGGATGCCCGTACTTCGACTTTCCGATGCCGAGAAGGTGGAGGCACATTGCCTTTCGAACCTGGGACCTTCACACTCAACCTGCTGTACCGCAAACCAAAGGCTTCACATGGAATGTTGCCACGTCATCCAAACTTGAAAAGCCTCGTTTTGTCATAGTGGGTGCACAAACCGACAGACTGAATTATCTTTCTAAAGATAGCTCTCTCTTTGATCATTGCAATATCACCAATCTCAAACTTTATCTCAACAGCGAATGCTATCCCTATCATGACATGAATTTGGATTTTGCAAATTCAAGATTTGCATCTTTATATGATCATTACTCTAAGTTTCAATATTCTTATTATGGAAAGGATAATTATCCACTTTTGAAGAGAAATGATTTCGTCAAGTATGCACCTCTATTTGTCATCGACTGTTCTCATCAGCCCGAGGAGATTGTGACCGGTGCCGTTAATATCAGATTGGAGGTTCAAGTATCAGCAAACTTTCCCACACATACATCTTTATTTTGTTTAATTATTCATAATAAAATGTTCACTTACAAACCATTAACTCATATTGTTCAATCTATTATTTAGAAAAAGGAAAATGTATTTTTTATATGAATAAAGATAAACAAAGTTAATCATAATATCTTTTTATTGAGTTTAGCATACATCTCCTTAACCCTTCTCCTGATACTCCTACCACCAACTTCGTATGAACTCATTGACTTATGAACATTGTACAATTGAAATAAATGTCTTTCAATATATGGAATTAGTTTCTTTAATCCTATTAGAGCAGCTATATCCAGATTTATAACATATTCGTTTAGACATGTACTCACAAGAGCTATTTCATGACATTTGTTCATTTGCAATATTACATTATATGCATAGATTATATTCTCACTATACAACACACTGGGAAGCGTACCTTCTTTCATATACGTTTCTAGCACAAGCATGTTTTGAACTATTATCTGCCAGTCTTGCTTTGTTATGTATGCATACGCATCGTCTGCTGCTATGATGTATAGCGAGGGGATTTCGTAATGCAATCCTATATTCACTCGATGGTAGGGGCTAATGGAGATGTCGTTGAGCATAAACACACTATTTGGAATCATCTTTCTCCATCTTTTCAGGGATTGGATCGAAAATGATTACTATAACGTCTTCCATTCTCTTCTTCTTGATGTCTACCTTTGCCTTGTTTCTCTTCTTCTCAGATTTCTTATCAGACCTAGAAACATACATACGCAAAATAGTCAGAAATAATATTATAATAATTATTATAATCTCTTCTTTATTGATAATAGTTATACTAACTTTTCTTCTTCACCAGCCTCCACGCTTCGATCCACATCCCTATACGGAGGCACATCTTCACCTTCGAATATTCTGTAAAAATATACACATTTGTTTTACATAACCAATTTTATTTATTCTAAGTGTTTCACATATGTCCCATGCACTTACCTAGTCAACTTGCGATACACATCGCAATAGTCACCGCAACGGAAGGATGTAGTCATTTCGTCATGCTGCGATGGATCCTTACAGACAATGCTATGCGTATCTCCATTACACGTTTCCTCGTGCTTATTAAGACAGTGTTGCTTCATTTGCTCGTACTCTCCCATGTTCACCCAGTGCGCGTTGTCACTCTCGACTATACTTCTGATTATTTCACTGTTCATGGTGACGACTCACAGACATCTGCCATTTCACCGATGTAGATGGGAAGAGTGGAGGGGATTTGAATGTGTTCATTCTTTTCATGATGACCTCATCACATTTTTTCTGAAGCTTTGAACATGATCTGTCTTGCTCGATGACGTCATACGATATCCTCCGGCAAGTTTTTTTAAAGTCGTGATACACCAACAATTATTTTACCAATGTAGGTGGAGGACGGGATACAGGTTTGAACGTGTTCATTACTGATCTCCCCACATTACACACGTGCTGCTTTTTTTTTTTTTTTTTTCAAAGTTTTATACATGTTCTATCTTGTTTTGCTCAATGACCTCATTACTCACACGTTAACCTCCAGCGAGTTTTGAAAGTCTTATGCTCGCAGACGACTATACATGTGATGCAGGAGAGGATGCAGGTTTGAACGTGTTCATTACTGACCCACATTGCACACGTGCTGCTGTTTTCAAAGTTTTAAACATGCTGTAATTGTGTTATACTCAACAGCGTACAGTATTTTAACATTTACTTTTTCAATCTTTTTATTTTATGCATCTCCTATTTTCTCCCCTACCTACATCCATTTTCCCACTTCTGAATTTTAAATCACGCCCGCGCCCCGCCCCGTCACGTGTTGTCATAGTACACTCTTTGCAATATACCGTCGTCTTACAAATTTAAGGCTATTGAAACATATATTTGCAGGAGCCAAAGGCCTTATATATACTACTAACATGTATGTCAATTCATTGCTTACCTTTTTCTTGGAATTCCCTTTCTATACATACTCTAAGGGATTAGAGCAATCTCCAAATACTCCTCGTGCTCGTATCATTCTTAATCTCCTTTTTGGGTCTAAAATTCCTTCGTGTAGTATGACATCAAAGAATCGCATCATCTCCATTTTCTTTCCCTCTCTGCTTTGGTTCCGCCTCTGGTGTAAAATAATAGTAGCGTGTCTTCTGAACGTGATTTAGACGTAGTTTAGCGCTAAACACTGCTGTTACAATAAGTTCAACAATGTTGTTTTGCAAGCGAATCTCAAATTATTATAAATTCCTCTGCTTTGCGCAGGTTATGCAGCTTTTTCCTGAAGAAAATCTAATTTTGCATAAGAAATGTGTTGAGTGAAAATATTTATTCACCTGTAAACCTCTGCAGAAGAATATTGCAGTATTCAGGCAGATGGTTGTTTCCTATTCAGAAGTAGCAGCTCCCTGTGACAGACAGACATGTCAACTGTCGGTGTGTCCTCACGAACTTAACATGGAGAGAGTCCCTAGGGGAAGCGTCGACAAGCTTCTGGTGTTTTATTTGGGGATACTGTCAACTGCTTTTTGATCGACCTGCAGAGTAGCGCAAGTCCTATTTGTGACACGCTACTCTAGGCCTGACATATTTGTCTCTGCGGTATGAGTTTATAACTCCTTTTCTGTTAGGCGGTTTTAGAGTGCAGAAACGCACCATTTGTAGTGCTACTTTCTTTGGCAATTAGATTTTTACTTTCTCTACACGTACTATGTACATAGTGTATAGAGAAGGTATTGTATTGCAGCCAAAAATTTGATATCTAGATTTCACCGTTTTGGGACCCCCTGAATCCCCCCCCCCAAAACAGTTTTAGAAAAATGTCCGTGTGTAAGTGTGTGTGTGTCTGTGGGCAGCATACGACTAGCTCAAAAACAAAAGTGTGTTAAATGCCAAACTTGAAATTTGTTCAGTACTTAACGTCCTTTAACCTGGTTGGTCATATCGAACGATGAATGAATTTGGTGAAATGATGTTCAAATGATCTCGGGGTCCATGGAGCTTAAAGTTACTCGACATTCGTCTTCTCAGGATGAGGGAAAACCCCGAAAAAAACCTTATCCAGCAACTCACCCTTATCGAACTCACGACCTTTTGAATGTGAAGCAGACACGCTACCACCACACTACCCAGGCGGGCTTTGTTCAGTATTGTGCAGTATTAGAACTCCATCCAGTTTACATTGCAAACAATGTGTGTATGTCAGCAGGAACTCCAATTTTCCTTTGTTGCCAACGACACTGTGTGAGTGACCGTGCATCGGTTAAGACAACTCTCGTCTTTCTTGCGACGCAGCCTTGCATTTGCTTCTCCTTCATTGGGGCTAGCATTAGTTTTAGATTTACTTGTTGTAATAACGTTATTGGTTCACATTATTCAGTGTTAATAAAGTAGACGTTAGGGAAACAAAAATGCGTGTCGTCATTGCCATCATCCAGGGCCCTATAATATAACTCTAGTCATTAGTTCGATTCTGCTCTCCGCACTATATAAGAAACAAGTATCTTCCAAGGATGCGACACGCAGATTTTCAAGAAAATCTCCCTATCCCGAACTATCCTTTACATGGAACTTTCTTCGAACATTTTAATTTTCTCAAAAATGGCTCTAACAATTTTGATTAAAATCTCATATTCAAGAGACTTATCTGACAAATAAAATGTAGGTATTTCTTGAATTTTCTGGGAATAGCTGCTGAAGACCGCTTTGCTCTGGATGATTTTTTGTTTTGTTTTGAATTTTGCATAACTAGTAAACCGTAAGGGACAGACAAAAACTTACTTAACAAAAAATGTATCTCCTCAAAACACACGATTTATATCATTTACATGTTTTTCGTGGTGTTGACCGTTTTTGAGATATTCTTTGTTATTTGTTTCAGTTTAAAATACTTAAAACTTTTCTTATGCGGGAACTTGCCAAATCCTGGCCACGCAAAGAAACGGATTTTAATCCCTTAGTAACCACATTTTAAAAAATTTGACTGTCGGTTTAGCTTAGAGTATTCTCTTATTTTCCTTCCACTTAAGGAATTAAGTAATAAGACTGTTTCTCGATTATTATGAAGTAGATAGAAGAATACGCTTACTAACATTCATTTGTTACAGTGATATAGACATCAGATTTTTAAGCTAAAGGAAGTATTACAGTTGACCAAATTGTGCCGAAATAATAAAGTGTGGTAATGGACACCAATGTCCTGACTATTGCTACACCCTTTTCTGTTTATAATACTTTTCTATAGTTAAGCATCCTTTAACCTAATACTCTTAGGCCATTTCGGACGATGAATGGGTCCATGGAGCTTACGGGACACTGAGAATGAAATTTCAAATTTCTACATTTTTGTACATATTTTTCTGAAAGTTTTTCTGAGATCACATTGTTGTTATGTTACTAAAATGCCAAACCGGATAAATACTCTGCAAGGTATGTCATTTCAATGAGAAGTAATATGTTGGCGAATTACGTCATTTGGGACTCCCTTACAAATGTTTATTTTACATATTTTGCACATTTCTACACATTTTAACGATGTTACATAAAGTACACATTTTCTGGGTTTCATTACAATTTTATTATTTGTTTTAAAAAATATTGTAGTCTCATTATAAACTACTGCTTTCACATGTTTTGCTAAAAGAAACAAAAATCAAATTGCGAAATAGGATGCAAATTAAATTAAGAATGCGATAATAACCGCCTCGCCTCTTTCTGATTGTTGTCCGTTTATATCAAAGCAGGTGCCGCACGGCAATGTTGACCTCCAGTGTCACGTTTCTCGTAGCGCTTTGGGCATTTACAACAACTGGAGAAATTGATTGTTACCATTGTTGCGGTAGTCAGCATCTAGTAATATAATAGCTGCGAGGAAACAAAGTGACAACCATCAAAATATAGCGAGGCGATAATACTGCAGTTAGTTTCTTGCCAGTTTTAGTAAAATAACACCAATTGTGTCCTCGCTATCCTGCAAGTTGAACTCATGGGTGAAATTAGATAGCGCCTTACAACCGACGGAAAAATAATAGTCTATCAAGCATGCGGTAAAAGAATTGGCTGTTCCATGAATCTCAATTGGAACAAC
Source organism: Hymenopus coronatus (assembly GCA_030762935.1). Taxonomy (NCBI): domain Eukaryota; kingdom Metazoa; phylum Arthropoda; class Insecta; order Mantodea; family Hymenopodidae; genus Hymenopus; species Hymenopus coronatus. The sequence goes on along the minus strand of CM060894.1, from coordinate 123,284,800 downwards.
ATATCAAGAGTGATCTTCACATGCGCAACAAACACCTGTAGTCTTCTAGAAAGCAAGTTCTGTTGACACAAATGCAACAAGAACCAACCGTCGGGAAATTATTTTTTTAAAGACCTGCGCAGTTCAATGGTTGTAGCTAACATCCCGTGGCATAAACTTCAAATTCCTCAATTTCGCTCCTTTCTAGAAAAATATTGCAAAAAAGTTATTCTTGACGAATCTACTTTGAGGAAAAAGTATCTTCATGCGTGTTATGAAGAAGCAGTTGCTCACATACGGAATGAAATTGGAGACTCCTGTATTTGGTTTGCTCTCCATGAAACTACAGGTGACATGGGTCGGTACATAGCAACTTTAGTAGTAGGAAAACTAGATTCCGAAAGTCCAGCAAAACCATTTCTAATGTGTTGCAAGGTGTTAGAACAAACAAATCATTCTGCTATTGCAAGATTCGTAAATGATGGGATGAAGATTCTGTGGACAGAGGGTGTGTGTACTTCACTTCACCAGCTTGGCTCATACATTGCAACGTGTTGCTGAAGAAGTAAGAAGTAATTTTCCCTGTGTGAATAAGTTGATATCGGCAACAAAAAGGGTCTTTGTGAAAGCACCGCACAGAATTCAGTGATATAAAAAGCATCTCCAACATGTCCCTTTGCCTCCTGAGCCAGTACTTACAAGATGGGGTACGTGGTTAGAAGCTGTGAACTTCTATTGTGAACATTTTGAAGGAGTCCAGTCAGTGGTGAACATGTTCTCTTCAGAAGTAGTGTTTCCATATGTGAATCTCAGGACATCTTTAAAGATCCGAAAGTGGCAAGCTCCTGTGCTTACATCAAAAGTAACTTGGGCTGGTTGCCTAGCACCATCAAGCAGTTGGAAACATCAGGTTCCCTTCTTCACGAATCTATGGATTTAATGGAACGTGCATCACAGAAGCTTAGTGTAGTTGCAGGAGATGTAGGAAGGAAGGCAGGTGAAACATTCAAAGCTGTGCTGAACAGGAATCCAGGGTACTCTACACTTGTGTCTGTGTCTAAAGTGCTAAATGGTGACAGTGTCGATTTACCAAAACATTTCTCTACATTTCCTATGCTAAAACATGCTCCTGTTACTTCGTGTAACGTGGAGAGAAGCTTCTCTGCTTATAAGAACATTTTATCCGATGGGAGACAAACAATGACCCCTGAAAATATGAAAAAGTATATGGTTATTCACTGTACGTGGAAAGAAGCAAAAGACTCGAAATGAAAATACCTGGTTTTTCATTGTATGTCAAGAGATAGAAAACTAAAAATGCATCCTCATTATACAATTTAATTATTTTGAATTGCTTGTTTCACTAATTGATAAAATGGTTTAGTGTTTCAACATTGCTTTACAGTCTAACATTTAAGTAAAACAATTATGTGAAATGAGTAATTTTAATAAATATAATCCAAAACACATATTTCTTATTTCGTATTTACCTACTTGAAAATAAAATTTAGGTAAATTCTTCATAAAACAAAAACAAAACATTTTCCCTATAATTAATTCTACATTTAGTCTTTAAATTTTACCTCATTGTAATTAATTTACGTACTTACAGACCCATCAAATTACAAAATTCTGGGTAATTTGCAGTCTGCATTTAGATTTGAGGTGGTAATCTTAGCATTTGGAATATTACATAATGTTACATATGTTGTTGATATTACATATTTTGAAGTTTTTGTTACATAAATATGTACATATTTTGCACCTTGAAATCCGGGTTCTAATCATTACATACATTTTATTATATAAATATTTTGCATAATCAAAATGTCTCACGGGTCTCAAAATTTGAGAAAATTGGTTATCATTTTCTAAACTTGAGCTTTAAATCATGCATAGAAACGTTAAACGGATATATTTCCATAGTTTTTATTACTGAATTATTATAATTTGTTAAATATCTAAAATTAATCATTTTTATGTAAGTTTTGTAAAAATTATTATCAGCGTTAGGAATAATTTTTCCCTTTATAATATTACAATAGATTCCCCTGTATATTTTGGGAAACTTCGGTAATATTAAAAAAAAAAAAAAAACCGAGACACGTGGGGCATTTTGGAAATGTGAAAATGCAGTTTTGAGAACAACGGTGTTTAATGAAATACATAGTACGCTAGGAAACAGGTGTATTGTGCATTGTTTAAATGACTGTAGAGCCCGGAGCAAGGAGAGGAAGGCTAAAATGTTGATTCTTCTATAGACGCCCAAGGTTACAACTACTATTTGTAATAAAAAAAATAATAATCGATTTTTGTTGTTGATTGCAGTTAAAATTTCCCTCCCAGTGTCCTTAAAGACGCTACCCGCATGCTACAGAGACGGGCTTGCAATTATTTATGTGGCTTTATTACACCGCTTCTTCTTGGATGGACAAGAGTTTTATACGCATTAATGAGATTAACACAGTTAAAAGCTTGAGTTTTACTGTGTGACGAGCTGAGAAATCAGTGTTCAGAACTACAAAACTTCTTTATCGGTACCAACTAGCTTACCTGGCGGTGCTTTAAGAGATTGTTGAGCAATCATCTACAGGATCCCCATTATTCTTTTTGTAACTGCGTAAACACCGGTTATTCCCAATAACTCCATGGCACGACAGCTCACGGGGAACCTTGGCCTACCGCCCGGCCGCTGCGTCCCCCATCTGGGTCCACTACAGACGTCATGGATGGGGTGCAGTATTGGAGGGTGAGACGTGGTCAGCGCCTCGAGTCCCCCGGCCGGTTAATGCGGTCCTCATGACCCGGAGCCGCTACTTCTCCATCAAGTAGCTCCTCAATTGGCCCCCCAGGGACCTTACGAGGCTGAGTGCACCCCGGGCCAGGTCTCCCAGCGGGGGAAAAATCCCCACGCCAGTACTGGGTCTCCCGCTTGGTAAGCAGCAACGCTACCACCGCGCTACGTTATTCCCAATAACGTACAATAATTTCCCTGGTAGTCATGCAAAACATGTGAAACATCGTCGGAAGGTCTAACTTTTTTATCCTCCCCAGACAGGCCTGAAAATAAAACACAGATAAATAATTACCTTTGATGGGAATGTTTGAATCATGTTTTAAAATATTTGTAGTATCTTAAATTTTATAACGTTGCACCTTAAATCTAGTCCCAAAGCTACTTAGGCAATGATATAAAAGCGCCATCGTTTTTTACATAAATGCGAAATCCTTAACCTAAACATCGAAATAGACGTGAAGACTAGTATGAATATGAAAATTGTCCACCCCCCCCCAGGCCACTAAGTTAACGGGACAGTCCTTAGGATTGATAAAATAGTGAAGCAGTTTATTCATGTAAACCTTCAACAGGCTTTGGAAAAGACATATATTATCGAGTAAAATAATCTTTTTGGTTGTTCATTTAATATGCAGGTTCACTGATTTCTATTATTTGTAATTATTACAATTATTTAGCATGCCCTTTAAGCAAATTTGATTACGGCATAAGGACAAAGAAAAGAAAACAGAGTTTCTTACACGAGGTTATTACAAGGTTTTGGCACCAAGACACTTCACTGCATACATCTATAAAATTAGAATAAAGGTTATTAAGGGGTTTGAAGATTGTTTGTTGCATATCCAACTGCAGTATTTGATAAATACCAAATAAATAAATATAGCATATTTGTAGCATTATCAATCGTAGGACCGTGGCCTTTTACTATCTCTACTTAGTACATTGTACTAGGAGGGTCACAAACTAAGGTTACAAGATCCATATTCTTAGTGTTTCGTCAGTTATCCTATTTCTGTGGATGAAACATGTAACCGTGGATGAAATTCACCGACAGCTGGTAGAGGTTTATGGAGAGGTGTAATGTCTCGCCAGCAAGTCGCAGAATGGTGTCGAAAGTTTGCGACCGGTAGAGTAAATGTCACCAACCCAGCACGGGATCCACATAGCTCGAGTAGTTGATTCAGAACAACAGGAAGATCACATTACAAATACGGCGGTAGAAATGGGAATGTCTTTTGGAAGCATTAATCATATTGTTCGCGATATTCTGCAGTACCGGAAAGTATATTCCCGATGGGTTTCACGAAATCTGTCCAACCACACAAGGAGAAGCACATGGGAATAAGTTTGCAATTTTTGCAACGGTTCTTTACGGAAGGAAACATGTTGATTCACCGCATTCCTACGGGTGACGGAACCTGGATCCACCACTACACTCCCAGCAGTAAGCGCTCGTCAATTGAATGGAACCATCCCTGTTCTCCAAAGACAAGGACGTTTAAGGTGGCGCCATCTGCCGGAAGCTGATGACCACAGTGTTTCGGGACAGCACGGGTATCATACTCGTGGAGTTTTTGGAAAGAGGGCACACACTGCCCGCTAGCCGATACTACGAGAAGATGACGGATTGCGCGAAGAAATCAGGAGGAAACGACCAGGATTCCTCGTCCTTCACGACAACGTGCGACCTCATACAACCAAGTTTCGCTGATATATTATCGACCACCCTCCCTACACCCCGGACCTCGCTCCAGGCGATTTTAACTCTTTTCCTCACTTGAAGGAACACCTAGGAGATCGACGATTCGCTTCAGATGAGGAGGTCTACATTTCACGACGTGGCCGAACACGCAAGGACAGGATTTTTTCCAGGGGGAATATTCAAACTTATCTCACGAAATGACAAAGGCTCCAATCGATATGGAGACTATGTGTAGAATAACCTAATGTCTTTAGTATCTATGGTTGTATTGGTTGTTCGAAGCAAAATCTACTTGTTTCACTAAAGGCTTTGTAACCTTAGTTTCTGATCAATGTGAATTTCGCTAAGGCACACAATTTGTGTGAAATACATTTTTGTGCGGTTAATCATTTGCAAGGTATTCCTTGTTCTAGGATTAGATTTTCCAATACACACACACACACACATATATATATATATATATATATATATATATATATATATATATATATATATATATATTGAAATAGGAAGCTGTCATTCGTCTTTTTTCTCATGGAATTTCAAAGCCATTATATAGCGACCACTGTTAAAACATTTGAATATCACTTTAGGCTAGTCGATATATACATGCATATATACATTAGGTATATACAGTAACTACAGGAAATAATAAGACAATTTCTGATATTTATCTCGGTTAACATGTAGTAAATAATCTTTCGGAAAAAGGTTGTTGCAGAATCGGTGGAGAAGGTCATGTGATGGAATGCATCATATTCTTTAATACAATAAATTCTTAATGAAATCTTCCTAACTTCTATTAAGTATTATAGTAGTATAATTTATGAATACAAACTATAAGGTGCATTACCTTAATTTAGATTTTGGAGATCAGGACGAAAAACCAATACAACTTACTTTCAAAAGACTGCGAATGATATCTACGTGAATGATATCAGCATTAAATGCATTAGTTGTCAAGGATCTGCCTAGATCAATTCAATAAAACAATTAGGTTTGTTGAGAACATGTATGTAATGTGTGTTTTGAAACTAGTAACTGAATTGTTTTTTGGGTGGAATAAAAATAAGCTGATTATTTCTTAGATTTGAACATCGGTACTTTGAATTTATCCGAATGTAAGTATTGTGTCGTTTTAACTCCTTGGGCTACTGTGGGCCTGCGCAACTATGCTTCTGAAAATCTTGCCTTCACATGACCACTTTGAGAACCATGAATTGCTAAACGTTGTGGTCATATCGTAAAAGTATACACATTACGTGTAGGGAAAGAAGTTGTTTCAACGGTGTGTGAAACGGAGATCAACAAACTTAACTTCTTAAGATAACACTGGACAACAGCCAAAATGTTACAGAAACAAAATAAACTATTTTTGACTAATTGTGTACCGCTAATGACAAATATGACAGTATAATGGAGCAGGGCGGGCGGGTAGGTGGTGGGTGGGTAGGTAGGTAGGTAGGCTATTTTTATTTTCTCTATACATACTATGTATATAATATATAGAGAAGATATTGTATTACACCCAAAAATTCGAAAATTCACTACCGAGATTTCATCAGAAGTACATGAATCCAAGGAAAGCATTTTTAGAAAAATGTACGCGCTCGTGTGTGTATCTGTGGGCAGCATAGCTCAAAAAGAAAGTTCGTTAAATATCAAACTTGACATTTAAGTTTAGTTTCTTCCAAGGATGCGATACGCAGGTTTTCAAAAAAATCTCCCACCCCTTACTACCCTTTACATAGAAAAACTTTCGAGAATTTTGATTTTATAAAAAATGACTCTAATGATTTTGAGGAATATCTCGTAAATTTATTATACTTAAATGAAAAATAAAATTTATATTTTAAATTTTTTAGGAATAGCCTCCTAAGACCTCTTTATTCTGGATGCTTTTTTCTGAATTTTGCATAATGGCTATCCGTAAGAAATAGACAAAAACTTACTACACAAAAAATGCAGGACTCCTTAAAACTCACAATTTGACATAGACATTTTTTTCGTGGAGTTACCGTGCTCGAGATATTCCTTGCTATTGGTTTTAAAATGCGTAATTTTTCTCATACGGGAACTTGCCAACTCCTGGTCAGGCAAAAAAAAAAAAAAAACAAAAAAAAAAAAACGGATTTCAATCCCATAACAACCCAATTTAAAACATTTTACTGTCGGTTTAGCCTGGTGTGTTCCCTTATTTCCCTTCTACTTGTAAGGAACTACGTTTTGCTAATGTTTATCTCGATTAGCATGAAGTAGATAGAAGAATAAGCCTATTAACAATAATTTTTTACAGTGATGTAGAAAAGGTCATGTGAATGGAACAGTAGATTAATTATGTATTTAACTGCGCTCCATTACAATAAGTAGAAATACTACATGCATTGGTTAGGGTAACTTAGTCTAAAACGGGTCAAAAATTATAAAAATAATAATAGCGCTTAAAACTTTCGGGTTAATAAATATAACAATATATTTTTGATTACTTAAGTCCTTAAGCAACAAAACCCAATGAACACATTTTTATTAACAGTAAGGATATATGAAACACTGAAGTTAATAGCACTTCTGTACACGACCCGATTTACCCTAAGGATTCACTCTAAATTGGGTCAGTCATTAAGGTAAATAGGGTCAGTCTAAAATTGTTTGCTTCTTGAAAAGTAGAAACTTAAATATGAAAAAAACTTAGTCACATAACCTACATTTGCCACAACTGAAATTCTTCTTTCCTTTGACACCAACACAGTCTTCGTGGTACCATTCTTTCCCACTTACCTCACACTGTACCCAGTCCCCTAACTTTTCTGAGCGACGGACCTCGTATTTTACAAAACAGAATGCACATGCGCTGTTATTTTGATCTTGCATGTCCTCATTCTGATCGTCATCTTCAGAAGATGGCGGCAACAGTTTTCTTGCACCTTTTGCTCCATACTTGTTTGACTGAGGCAGGATAATGGTTTCTTTTCTAGACTTACGTCTCAGTTGCAGTCTTTTTCTTACTTCTATATTCTGTGGAGAAGTTAAAAGATCTGCTTTCTATTTCCTTGCTGACTCTTTACGTTGCGGTCTTATTACAGGAGACGGCAGCAGATCACGGAAGTTCATTGTGGATGTCGATGCGTGTTCTGGACTGAAATTAGGAATAGCATCCTCAAGCTGTAAAGTTGCACTTTCATGTTCTGAAATATGACGTTCTGGTGTGAAGAAACATTCTCTATATTGATGATGTGACACCACATTTTCGTTTAGGGGAAACAAAAATCCAGACTCAGCAATCTCCGGTGTTGCTGATTGATGCCAAACTTCTTTGATAATTCTTCCAAATGTTATTTGTGTAATCTTTCGCGCTCCCTCAGCAAAATCAAATGCTGCTCTCCACACAATGATAGAATCCAAACCAAATCCACAGGCACTGAGTTTCAGTAGTTTGGAAACTAGTTTTCTTTCTTGTTTTTTTGTTGTTGTTGTTAAATATCGGTTGTGCACCTTTATTGCCTAAAGGTTCATCATGACCACTCTGCAGCCTGCGTTGCACGCAAGAATGCGGAATTCCATAGAGTTCAGCGGCATGGCATTGACTTTTCTCTTGTCGAAATACGTTAATGGCTGTCTTCATATCGTCCTCAGTTCATATAGGAGACGTTTTATAAGCATTACTAGGCATCTATAACAAAACAATAACGATAAAAACTTAAATCACTCATAGCAGCATTGACCCCTTTAAGCCTTAACTTACTGACCCGATTAACCCAAAACGTAGCAACATTTATAATCATAAGCTGGTAGTACTGTAATGCGATTAATGAGTGTTGGAGTGTTTAACCTCAAATACAAGGACTATGCTGGTTTATAAACTTCAGCTGAGCAAAATTCCTTGTTATTTATGTTGCAAAATAAAGAAAATTATCAAAGTTTTATTTTAAATGTCTAAACAATACGGCCCTTACCTTTAACAAGACTTGTTTCTTTTATTTACCACAGCTACAAAAAACACAGTTTCCCTCAACTTCAACGTTCACAGTGAGCAAGAAGTTGCAGTCTTCTCCGGTAGGCAGTAGCATGTTGTACATGTTACTTGATCTTGGTGTAAACAGCAAAGTTTTAAAATTGACCCGATTAATCTGTTGACCCGTTATAGACTAAGTTACCTAGTATATACAATTTTATAATTACAAATTAGATAATATAATTACATGAAATTGATTTTCTTTTTCGATACCTACCTATTGCGTTTGAGATATTGTCTCTGTGCTTTAATCTAATTATTATTTGTTTCTTATATTTATTCTATTACCATAATTTTATGATTACTTTAAGTTTTACTGTTTGTGCAAATCTGATAAATTGTTTTTTGCACTGTTGTATAAGTTCTCTTACAACCCCCCTCTATTTTCATAATATTATTTCTTAATTCAGTTCTTCCTTTTCTAGTTTTTTTACACTCAAATTATCTATTGTTTGGCTTCCATCCCCGCAGAGGCAAGCCGATGTGTCCGTTATTTTAAAACAGTAGAAATAAGATATTAATTTACCATGACCTGTCAGAAAGTTTGTTATATTGCCTCTTAATGATTTGTTGATTTTAAGCCTGTTGTTTACACACGGAAAATAGAATTTTGATATTTCTCCTTTTGGAGTTGTTTGCCATTCACTACACTTTTTACTTTCTCTACACGTCCTATGTACATAGTGTACAGAGCAGGTATTGTATTGCACCCAAAATTGGATACCGAGATTTCACCGGAAATACAAATTTTGTGTCCCCCTGAATCCAAAAAAAAAAAAAAAAAAATACAAAAAGGTCCGTGTGTGTGTCCGTATGTCAACTCAAAAACGAAAAGTCGGTAAAATACCAAACTTGGTATTTAAGTTTAGTATCTTCCAGGGATGCGACACGAAGATTTTGAGAAAAATCCCCCTCCCAAAACTAACCTTTATATGGAACTTTTTTCAAAAGTTTTGATTTTATCAAAAATGACTCTAACGATTTTGATTAAAATTCTATTAAAGATATTTAGCTGATAAATAAAATGTATATCTTGAATTTTCTGGGAATAGCCTCTGAAGACTTCCTTATTCTGGACGAATTTTACGGAATTTTGCATAACTGCTAAACCGTAAGAGATGGAAAAAAAGCTTACCACATAAAAATGCAGAGCACTTTAAAACACACAATTTATGTTATATGCCTTTTTTTCATGGAGTTGATCGTTTTTGAGATATTTCTTGTTTTTGGTTTAAGTTTTAAAAACTTTTCTCTCACAGGACTTAGTCAACTCCTGTTCATACAAACAAAGGAACTTCAATCACATAGCAACCAGCTTTTGACTATCACTTTAACCTGTGGTAGTCCCTTATTTCGCTTCTTCTTACAAGGAAGCAAGTAATAAGACTATTTCTGGCAATTTTTTTCGATTAGCATTAAGTCAATAGAACAATAAGTTTTTTAACAATAATTTGTTGCAGAGATATAGAGAAAGTCATGTGAATGGAACACACGAGATTTTTTATACCTCATTTGCTAGTTTCTGCTTAGAAATCGTGACTATAAAAGTCATGTGGCTTAATAAGTCTTGTGCTCAACCTTTTCAGATTTTCGCCGTGGGTGATTAGTTTTTATTATTTTAATACACAAGTTGAACCTTTAATTAGTGCCCACCAAACTACTACTCCCCAAGATTTATTAAGGTTATACGTGAACAGTTATATGCTAAGTTTATTTAGTCTCAGTTATTGCATTGCCTCTACCGTCAGTTGACACTTTGTTCAAGCTACTAAATGTGAAACAGGTGGCCATATTGCTGGTTGTCGTGCTGGTTCATATTTACATCATGAGGTCGCTCCTTTTCAGTTCAGGTTTTATAAATTACGTGTTTGATTAATAACAACGATATTCTTATTTTGCTTGATCCACATTGTAGCCACCATTCGTGACTGAGTTCATATTAATGATTTCTAAATAACAGCCTCTGACCATGCTATTGTCATCTACTTAGACAAAACTGTTGAATACTCTATTGTATATAGTTTTAGATTTGGTATTTAATGATGTTTTTTTCAGGAATAATTATTTTGTGAAAAAATGCTCTTTTCTTATGATTATGTAGGATGTACTGTTATATCTTTAGATGGTTTGATTGTTTCATTATGATGTTGTGATGAGTTGCCATACAATTGCTATAAATACATGTTTTTTTTTGTTTTTTTTTTTGTTTTTTTAGAGTATTATGATATTGCCTTGGTGGGAGTGCAAAGGTGCGCCAAGGTAGGCGATGATTATAAGGTGCTATATGTTGTAGTTTGAAGAGTTAATCTGTGATAGATGAGATGATAATTAAGATGTTTAGTTTAATAGTAACAATTGATGTCAGTGTTGTAATTCTCTTCTCAGCTTTAGATTGGAAGTTCTAGTGCCAGTTAGTGCATCACTGTCATCATCCCCCCCTATGTTAATATGTTTCTCTTGAAAATGTTGATTTGAATGTTAATCACATACATGTCTAAATGTTTGTGTTGCTGAATGCATTTTGCCTCAACTACTAAGGGAACTTTAGTTTTGCTCACAGCAAATTAATTGAGATAATTAGTGGACAATAGCATGAGTAGTTGGTTCCGTACAGCATGTTGTTTCAGTAAGGATTGCATGAGTAGTAATTTCAATGTAGCTGGTTGGCTAGAATACTACAACATTGATGGAGCTATAGCTTGATTCTCGTACAATTCTTTTCTATAGCTGCACCATAACTCATATTCTTTACACTTTCTATAAATAGGTTAAGTTTCAGGATCCTGATTATATTGGTTTCTTTGTAATTGTATTGCTTGTATTATATTTCATTCTGTGCACAGAAATCTTGTATACCTCCCATGGTCATTTTGTAACTCCATTCTGCATTAGCTCTTTCAACTGTTTGTAATTGTCAAGAATTCAAGTACTGTTCTTGTAAAATTGAAATTTGTATTTGTGGCACATTACTGTTCATTATATAGCAGGCGAGTCAGCTGCCCCTTATTCCCGAGTTTTATGCTACCGCATTATATACTCCAACATGAAAATATCGACCTCGTTACTACGTTCTACCCATGGATGTTAAACACTCGATGCAATTAGTACTAATATAGATGTTATCACATCGCCTTTTAATATATGGTAATTAGAGGTTTGCACCACTGCAAAGGTTCAACAGGACCAGCGAGTACTGCATGTTAAACGAAGTGTTGATCTCTATAGTCACTAGTAGTGCAGTTGGAACGAGCATAAGACTCCGAAAGGACCTGTTTACTGTTAGAATTGTTTTTACTGTGTGGTATTCACAAACTACAATTATTAATCTGAAAGCGGCTATTATTTTCATTTTAATTGTTTTATTTATCTTTTATGGCATTGTGCGATGTTTCTTTATTGATGAACTACAAGTAGGTGTTGTTTAAACATAACTATAGGTAGATGCAATTGAACTAAGGATCGTTTATACCTAGGTACACATTTGAACACAGAAAAGAAGGAAATTATATAATCAGAGTTTAACATGGAAGTTAAACACAAGTTTGCAGGCATAGAATTATTGTGTCATTAGAAATATCGTTTCATATTAGTATGTTTTGTGGCGCTGGAATGACCCTTTTTCTATTCCTGGAACAGGACTCCTCTAACAAATCAAGTGCTCGAACTGGTGACCTTTTTGGGTATGCACGCCTGGGCACGCTGCTGAATGGAGCCTATGACTCGGTGTAGCATGGCGGGTTGAACAGATCTACAGGCCGTTATAATCCGCCGGCGAAAGGTTTCTGGATTGTCTGCATGCACTCGTTCTTTTAAATAACCCCAGAGAAAGAAGTCAAGATGGTCTGGCATGCCAGGAGACTGGTCCTCGGCTTCCCGTCCAATGACCAGGATGTGCAGCATTCATCCTCAACCGATGCGGAGAAGCGCCATCGTATTGAAACCATTCACTCCTGCAGTGGTACATTCTCTAATAATAAGGGTAGCTCATTACAGAGGAATTCCAGGTAGCGTGCTCCTGTTAGATGCCCCTCGAACAATAATGGTCCAAAAAGGAGGTCTCCCAAGATTGCACATCAGACATTCCCTCCCCACTGCTCTTAAAATGCTGCATCCCTTACCCAATGAGGATTATCAACACTCCCATAGCGCATATTGTGGTGATTTACGGTTCCATTGTTGTGGAATCTTGATTCGTCAGAATACTGGATCCTGGATACGAATCCCACATCATTTACTACTCGCTCCAGCAACCATACACAAAAGGTCACTCGAGTTTCGAAATCTCTCCCGTGAAGTGCTTGGTGTAGGCGCAAACGATAAGGATGAAACGTATTAGTGTTCAATATTTGCACTACAAAATACTGGTTGATGTTCACCTCCTGAGCAACTGGCCGTGTACTAGTATGCGGATTGTCCTGGATGGCATTCAAAACAGCTTCTGCGTTAACACCCGATGTTGCTGGTGCGTGTCTAACAGGAGGCATTCTCGCAAGTGACGCTGTTACACGCAGACGCTTTTCAACATTTCGGAAGGTTGTCTATTCGGATATCTCCAGGTATAGATGCTGAGCCACTTGAGCATTTGTTCTTGCTTCCCTGTAGATCAAAAGCATCTACGTACTCGTCTGTCAAATACATACTGAAAGACTGGCACAAAATATCGTACGACAGCTACATGTGGAGAATGAAGAGGGTCGGCATTCATAATAACACACTGGATCATGCCAGTCCAATGAGGCAGACGTCACTAACGTATTCTACCCATTACAAACTGCAACCAACCAATAATGATTTAACTTATAATGTCCTGAACTCATAGGGACTTCAAAATTAGATTAATGTAAATTTGGTTTCCAAGTTTTGATGACCAATAACAAAACATGTACAACGCTGAAACTCTGAGACCTGTGTCCCTGGGGTTAGCGAACAGGACACCTCACAATCCTATTCAGCTATTTCGACACTTGATTGAACGCTCATTCCACGTTCAATATGTACTTGCTATGCCATTGCCACTTCGCGAGTTTTCGTGCTTGATTTATCCTTTTAAGATCGTTTTAATTCTTTACTGGGCGTTTTAATATGATTACTTAAATGGCAAAAAATATTATGCATGTTATTTGAGATGCAGGAGACGTAGTTCACCCAAAAATTTAAATAAACCGTTGTTTAATAATATGACCGTTTTGACTTCCATGATGAATGAGGCGAGTTCCTAATGTTTTCCTAATTTTTAGCAGCCAACCCCTGCTCTAAGTACAAAATACCGCCATTTTCCTTTTAGCTGACGTTGATAGTATACTGTTATAATAGATCAATTTTTTTCCGAGGCGTTTACTGAATTACGTTGCTATGTATACTCTAAAAAAAAAAAAAATATCAAATCGCCTGGAAACGGGAATTCGTTCTCAGTAAACAAGTCGTATATTTTTAGGTGTATTTTAGCGAGGAGTACGTTCTGTCCCCTAAGTCGCATTCCTCTATTTAACAAAGTGAAGCAACATGTTTAAGTATGCGCAAAACTGGACTACGGCGCACTTGCCGTTTGATGAGTGGCCTATCTTCCAAAAAAACTAAAGGGCGGTTGACTAACCTGACTTTATATATAAATATAAATGAAGAATGGTAGATTATTTTTCTCATGCTTGTAATTTTGTAATAACTATTGGCTTGTTTACTTATACCCTGATGAAACCATGTTTTAGCATATGTTCGCTGTTTTGAGCAGCTCAAGTGCCTGCTCATGGAGGCAGTCATGATGTTCGCCACGCACAATCGCTCTTAGTTCCTGATTATCAACATTCCTCGTTGACCTACACCCTTAGTGGTCTTCCCCAGTAAACAGCTGTGGTATAGGGCCATTTGTTGAGGAGGCACCCAAGACATCCACACCGTTGACAAGAAAACTGAATGTATCATCGGATGCTGAGACAATTTTTTTACTTTCTCTACACGTACTATGTACATAGTGTATAGAGAAGGTATTGTATTCCACCCAAAAATTCAATACCGATATTTCACCGGAAATACATGTATTGGGAACCCCTGAATCAAAAAAAAAAAAAAACCTTTTTAAAAAAAAATGCCCGTGTGTGCATGTCTGTGTGTGTGTCTGTGGACAGCATAGATCAAAAACGAAAAGACCGTTCAATACCAAACTTGGTATTTAAGTTTGGTAACTTCCAAGGACGTGGCACGAAGATTTTCAGGAAAATCCCTCCATCCCCAACTACCCTTTATATGGAACTTTTTTCAAAAATTTTGATTTTCTTAAAAATGCTCTAACAATTTTGATTAAAATATCGTATATTAAAACCTGACAAATAAAATGCATATCTTGAATTTTCTGGGAATAGCCTCAGAAGACTACTTTATTCTGGATGAATGTTACGGAATTTTGCATGCTAAACCGTAAGAGATGGACAAAAACGTACAACACTAAAATGTAGAGCACATTACAACATACAATTTATATTATATAATTTTTTTTCGTGGAGTTGTTTGTTTTTAAGATATTCTTTCTTTTTGATTTCAGCTTTGAAAAACTTATACTTTTCTCATACAGGAATTTGTCAACTCCTGTCCATACAAACAAAGGGAATTCAGTCACATAGCAACCAGCTTTTGACTATCAGTTTAACCTATAGTACTCCCTTATTTCACTTCTACTTACAAGGAAGCAAGTAACAAGGCTATTTCTGCTAATTTTTTCTCGATTGGCATTAAGTTAATAGAAATAGAAGCTTTTTCACAACAAATTGTCGCAGAGATGTAGAGAAAGTCATGTGAATGGAACACATCAGATTTTACTTGTGAGTGGTGACCAAAGGTTTAATGTGATGAAAGGACTCATACAGTAACGTTCCCTCCTCTTACTTTAGGTACAGTGCAGAGGCAAGTTGGTGTTATCGTGTGCGCATGCGCGGCTAATCCCCAACCCTTCATAGTACTTTAACATTTTATCTGAGCAGAGCACTTTTAAACTCCTCAATTCTGCTTTATATAATTTCATTTTCATCATACATCTATATTAAGTAACCATAAGCAAATATCCTAATGAACAAATCAAGATCTTTTCTTGTTTTGTGTCAATTTGGTTTCTGTGTATTCATATATTCATGTAAAAGTGTAACTCTGTGTAACTCCAATACTTTTATTATTTTTATTTTGCCGTGAACGCAAACTTGGTGACCTGGGAAAGGTTTCACATCCTGGCTGAGAGGATAGGGTGTGGTAGTAGTGAGTGTGTTTAGTTTTTCATGTTGGCGACACTGCCAACCTTTGCTGTACATAAAAGGGAGGGTACCCGATGTGTTGCACCTTTTGAGGGCTCTCATAGTCCTCTTGTTAATCTACGCCTGTGAAAATTGATGCCTTCGGGCCATCTATTCTGTGCCTCGTTGATTTCCTACGAGACTCCTGCACGAAGCCTCTGGTCTACCATACCTGAAGGACGAGATTAGGCGTCGGGCAACAAAATTCAGCGAAGGGTTACCATTCCATTGGAGCGACCTCGTTAGGTCTCTTGGGGATTATTACAATCCCACAAACCGCCGCTTCAGGCAATACCGGCTTCCCCGGTAACGAAGGAGAACCTCCAACGGCTGCTACGGCTAAGCTCCTTACAATCCTTCAAGCGTTGCTTGGACATCAGAATTTTATTAAAACCCCAAAAATAAACATATTTGCAAAACCATTACACCAGCGGTGCAAGGGCCGTTGCACCATGACTGGCAACCGTTGAGGAGCAAAACTTGCCTCGTCCTATCACTCCACTACCTCATTCTCACCGCCATCCTGCAAACCCCACAATCCCGTCAGAACGAGGTTAAATTTTCTAAAAGTATAGGGACACGGCTAACACACCGTCGGGCTGCCCTCAGCCTTCAACTGCTCGTGTCGTGTCTCATTCCTCCCAGCCTCATTTTCACCCGCTATCCTGTAAATCCCATATTCCCGTCAGTACGTGGTTAAACTCTAGCAAGAATGGGAGCACGGCTAACACACCGTCGGGCTGCCCTCAGCCTGCCAACTGCTGGTGTCGTGTCTCATTCTCTCTTGTGTAGTAGAAAGTGTAATGGGACGATTCCGTCCAGAAAGCCACGCTTGGCTTTACACAAGATGGTGGCGGTGTGCCACGAGGATTATACTAAGGTATAAAGTCATAAATATATTGGTAGTAAAAAGTGTTTGTCTTTAAATTAGTAGCTTAGTTAACCCATCCACTTTAATTTACTGTATTATGTAGGACATTAGTCTCCGTGGTCTCTGGTACATAGAGCTGCGTCCCTTATGTTCGCCTGGCTGTAGTGTAAAGTGTTCCCGCAAAAAATCTGTTGCGGCTCTACTATTTTATTGAAATGATAACAGCAGGCGTGACAATACATACATTCATTCAGTCACTTGTTACGAAATCCTTTTTGCACATCGCTTTGGTGACAATTTATTACAAATATGTCGGCGAGCTAGTTGAGATTCTTTTGAGTATTACTCACTGTAATACGTATTATTATTATTATTATTATTATTATTATTATTATTACTATTATTATTATTATTATTATTATTATTACTACACCTCAGGGTCGTGGCCTCGAGGGAGATAATGCATTACAGGTAATATAATACTTGTAAATAATACACTGGTAAGATGTTCTTGTCAATATCACTGGATACAATAATTATCAACACTGTAGGATGGCACACATAAATTAAGATTGCATTCTACAGCACGCGTTCCCATAGGACGCTACCCTTGTGATGATCACATGAAGACTGACCAATAAGGTTGAGCGTCTATTCAGCTCTTATATAGCCTCGAAACTTATTTTACATGTTTCTCCTTATTAAACATTCTTTAAGGAACTATATAATACAGGCTTCCTTTTATTTATAAATAAATTACTTTTGGTACATATAATATTTATTTCATAAACTATTTGCGCTTAGAGAATATTTAAATATGGGTATACAACGCTTGGGGATGCAGTATACTAGAAATAACAACTTCCTTTTTTAT
Source organism: Hymenopus coronatus (assembly GCA_030762935.1). Classification (NCBI taxonomy): domain Eukaryota; kingdom Metazoa; phylum Arthropoda; class Insecta; order Mantodea; family Hymenopodidae; genus Hymenopus; species Hymenopus coronatus. The sequence continues at coordinate 123,267,291 of CM060894.1, read as the reverse complement.
GCACGTAGCAATGAAATTATCATTGTTGAATTTTTTCAAATAACTATTTTTGATCATAAATGAAATTATACTTGAAATACACATTAAATTCAATGTTCTGATATTCACAGAACACTTACAGGCTAATTACTTTCAGTAATTCATTTTTTCTTTACCACATAATCAATAAATCAATATGGCATCAATTTCCTTCCATTAACATAAAATAAACGCTTGATATGAAAACGCTTGGCTTCAATATAGTAACTTCTCACACTCGTTCATTTTCTCTCCTAATTCCCAATATTAGTGCGGCGCTGTGCCAGTGTCTCCGCTCGTCTCTCACCTAGCGGCCCGGATTCGATCCCAGGGGACCTCAAGTGGGATTAGCGCGGACGAAGCGGCGTCTGGGCGGATTTAACCGGATCATCCGGTTTCACCCGCAATTCATTCCACCAATTGCTTCATCATCTTTATTATCATCCAATTCGCTTACATCTAGTATCATCTACTTACTCACATAAGTACTAGGCGATGGATGATCCCCATGCCTGGATACTGTATCTGATCCAATAGACCTGACCGCAGGCATTTGCTTGTAAGTCGTGGGGCATGCAAATCCTCCTCATGAGGTAGAGAACATACTACGGTCCTTAGAATATGCCAGAAATTACGCGCGTAGCATCGAAAAAAAGTTTGTATTTTGTAACCGTAGTCTCTTACTAGATAGTACTTAAAGTTTCAGCTATATCCATCACAAGGTTTCGTTGCCGGAGGCCATTGAAGCAACAGTCCTGAGCTTAATTAGAAAAATGAAAAACAAACAAACAAAAACGTGTTCCGTGGAGTTATTAAGCACCTCTATTTAAAAGGTTTAACACCGAAAGAGATATCAGCCGAGTTGGGCGAATTTCATGGCGCATCTGCTCCTGCGTTTGCAACAACTTACAATTGGATAAATTAATTTAAACGTGGCCGTACAGCTACAAATGATGCACATCGTTCTGGACCTCAATTGACAAAATCAAGGATATTATAGTTTTGATGATAAACGAATCAAAGTTCGTGCAATATTAGAGGACAAATGCATATCACAAGGTACAGTGTTATCAATTCACACCAAAAATTGAGTGTGACAAAGGTCTCGGCAAGATGGGTGCCGCGTTTGCTCTCAATGGAGACTATCAATGATCAATTCGGTAGCTGGTTTGGCACTTTTCCTTCGCAATCCTGAGGATTTTTTGCATCGATACATAGTTGTGGATGAAAAATGAATACACCAATACACTCCAGAGACAAAAGTACGGTCGAAACAGTGAATTTTTAAAGGCTCCGAAGAAGACAAAGATGGTCAAATCTTCAGACAAGGTCGTGGCCTCGATTTTTTGTGACGCACGCTGAATCATCTACATTGATTACTTGCAGAAAGGAAGAGCAATAAATGGAGAGCATTGTGCATCGTTATTGCACCGGTTGAACGGAGAAATCAAGAAAAAAACGCCCTAATCTGGTAAAGAAAAAGATTTTCTTCCATCAAGACAATACAAGCGTGACCACAGCTGCGTAGTTTCGATGGCGAAAACTGCAGAATTAAGGTTCTAATTACTCTAACATCCACTGTATTCACCAGATTTGGTCTCCAGTAATTTTTTGTTGTTGTATATATCTTCAAAAAGTGGCTCGGAGGAAAACGATTCACGTCTAACGAGGAGGATATCTCACAAACAGATGCGTATTTTGAGGGCCTTCCAAAATCCCACTTTTTGTAAGGCTGGTGGAGAAACGCTGGGAAAAGTGTATCGAGCTAAAAGGAGATTTATGTTAAAATAATAAAAAATGTAACAAAAATAATGTTGTTCTATGTTTTTCTAAGCCCTTATTGAACACCGATCGCACCTAGTACATATTAAGATAAATCTCTGTGAACTTATGAAAGTTGGCTTCTGCTTAAATATATGGCCCAAGTACAGCTCGAAAATTACGTAGATTATGTTGTATATTAAATGTGTAGAAGTGCAGACATTACCACTATATTATGATTAACTGGTAAATTTTTGTAATCTTTTATAATTTATTTTGCATATCTTGGGCATAAAAATATATATAAAACGTTTGCCATGAAATTCCCTTTAAAATGTGCTATGAAAACGATAAAGCGCGCAATATGAGGGCTCGGTTTGTTGATGCATTTTGCTTTTTTAATGCCTTAAAGGTGAATAAAGTTTGTGATTTATTAGCACCAAAATACAGCTTTGCGTGTAATAAGCGCATGCGTCATATGCAAACTGGAAGATCCCTACGAAAGAAATACATCCCGATCCTCATGCATATTCCACTAGTTAAAACGGATTACGTGCATTTCGCGCCATATCATAACGACGCAATAATGTAGTTAAAATGGCCGTTAAAACAACCAACAGCGAGCAGGAGGGAAGTAATTAGATAACCGATCTTAGTGACCTAGCGTGGAATAATACAAAATGTTGCTCTTTTTTTCTTTTTCTTCTTCTTCTTATTTTTAGGAACGAAGTTAGCTTGTTCTGTCCAAAGATCCGTACACTGGTTTAATGTTTGACTGAATTATCACTAAGCAGATAAGCAGAAGGAAGTGGCCGTGTGAACAGGATAATCACATACATTTACCACTCTACACGTTTACGTGCCTTTCTCCAGCTTTGTAAAATATCAATTTCCGACTAATTCATAAATAAAAATAGAAAGTCTATCTGCATACTAAGTGGCCCAACTGCCGATATCCTTTCGTGCATTAAAAGTATTGCAGAACTCAACGGAGTTATTTCAAGTTAAAATCGGTCATTGGAGAACTGGCGTGAACGACCTTCGTTCACTTTTCTCTCCTCTCTTTTATCAGCGGATTTGGTGAATTTCCCACTTGACTTTCATAGGCTACATTTTCTAGAGAATAAAGTCATTTTTAAATTGATAAAACAGTTTCAACATTTTTATCTGACCTTATTAAACCAAACTATTTTTTTTTTTTTGTGGTAGCCCTAGCGCCCTTTGACCTGGTTGGTCATATCGGACGATGAATGAAATCTGAAATAATGCTCAAATGATCTCGGGTCCATGGTGCTTAAAATTACCCGACATTCGTCTTTTCAGGATAAGGGAAACCCCGGCAAAAACCCTATCCGGGTAACTCACCTTAAGCGAGAATCGACCTCGCGACCTGTTGAATGTGATGTAGACACATTGCCCAGGTGGGCTGCATATAGTTTGTAAAACAGCAATAATAATAATAATAATAATAATAATAATAATAATAATAATGCAGTGAAGCTCTACATGCATTCCTATTTTCGTGATTTCGTTACGGTGGGTGTGTTCTTGCTTTGATTAAACCCTACAGTACATATAGTTTGTGTTGATGATGGTGATGATGATAATAATAATAGTAATAATAATAAGTAATATAGTGCAGTACTACGTCCACTGGGTTTGTGTAGTTTTCGTTATGGCGTATTATTATCTTGAATTAAACCTAAAATAGTTATAATCCGTAATGTTAGATAAGAACATAGTAGACACAATTATAACTGGCGCAACAGATCTGGACATGTGAAAATCTTAATGAGAGCTAGGAAGCGAGTTGTACTTTCAGATAAGCAGTTCACCAGTCGATGCTGGAAGAGTGCCTGTCACAGTCAATGTCAAATATCTGTCACCTGCACTATACGGCGTTGCACTGATAAACATGTGTTTTCATATGTATATTCATATCTACAAAACATCTATACAAATGGCCTACTATATAAACAATGTCAATCGTCTGCCTCCAATTCTTCCACACCTGACAGTCCTTCGTCTTCGCTCACGTCATTGTCATCGTCAACGCTATCGCTACTTTCTACACCATTATCCTGGATTAGAATTCTTTTTTATTTTCTACAATTCTTTCTAATGATTTTCAATGTTCACAACATGTCGACATACATTTCCCCATTTTGGACTGGTCGCCCTCCGTGGTGTAGTAGTTACCATGCTAACTTCATATACCCAAGGTCGCGGTTTCAAACCCGGCGGAGGTTGATGGATTTTTTCGGGTGTAAAAATCCTTAGCATTGCTTCCTTCGGACGGGAAGTAAAGCCGTGAGTCCCGTGTCGTAGATTTACGGCACGTAAAAGAACCTCAAGCCTGATAGAAAGACCTCTGAGCAAAATTAAGCGGTCCTTCACGCACAATTTAGAATGGGACGCTGAGAACCACAGTAGTTAAGGAGCGTCCACAAATAACACACCACTTATTTATTTCCATTGTGGACTGCCAATTTCTGCAATTCACTGGCGACACAACTGTTCCACATCTTTTAATTTAAAAGTGATGTATTAAGTTTTATTTTACTTTCTTTCTTATCTTTGAGAACCCTGGAAACGGAACTCAGTGAAATATCAGTTGCCTTGGCTACTCTTTCATTCACTTTCATCAGGCTTGGAAGCCTTTTGAAGAACTCGGGGAACATGCATTTTCTTCCTTCATCTCCACCTCTGGTTTCCAGAAGTCAAGGAAATTTGCGACTATTTCTCTGCTCTGACTAAGTAATACCTTGCCACTTAACTTTGAAAACGTAGGAGCCATGGTTAACAAATCTGATGTATTACACTCACATGACTTTCTCTAGCTGCTCTACAAAACTCCTACAAAAGATTATTCTTCTTTGTACACAATGCTAATCAAGATAAATGTTAGCAGAATGTTATTACTTAGTTCCTTATAAGTAGAAGGGAATAAGGAAATGCACTATGCTAAAGTGACTGTCAAATGTTTTAAAAGCTATCCTTATGTGATTATCATTGCAAATCACTTCTTTGCTTTGCCAGGAGTAGAACAAAAGAAAAATAGACACTTCCTGTGTGAGAAAAGTTTAAGTATTTCACAATTGAAACCAATAACAAGGAATATCTCGAAAACGGTTACCTCCACAACAAAAATGTAAAGGACAATAATTGCGTGTTTTGCCATGAGGTACATTTTTTGTGCAGTACTTTTTTTCTATCTCTTGCGGTTTAGCAGTTAAGCAGAATTCAGCAAAATTCATCCAGAATAAAGAGATCTTCACAGCCTATTCCCAAAAAATTTGAGATATATATTTTATTTCGGACATAAATAGTTTTCATATACGGGACTTTAATTAAAATTGTTAGAGCCATTTTTAAGAAAATCAACATTTTTGAAATTTTTTCCATGTAAAGGGTAGTTTGTGGTGGGTGATTTTTTTTGAAAATCTTCGTGTCGCATCCTTGGAAGATACTAAACCTAAATACCAAGTTTGGTATTTAACGGTGTTTTTGTTTTGGGGCTATGCTTCCTCAGACACACACACACGGACCTTTTTTTTTTTTTTTAAAAAAAATGCTTTTTTCGGACTTAGGGGACCCCAAAACATATATTTCTGGCGAAATCTCGGTATCGAATTTTTGGGTGCATTACAATACCTTCTCTATCCCTATGTACATCGTACATATAAGGCTAGAGAAAGTAAAAATAAAATAAATAAAATGAACACTATTTACTGCCTACTTTGATAACAAACATATGCGGAACACTTTCGATGCAGACTGTACAAAGTTAGTTCGCTGTGACTTTAAGTAAGCCAAGTATCTTATCACAAACCCATAAGTAGGCTCGTAGCTGGTGGTCAGGGTCACGACTCTAGAAATTTTGCGCCGGCAATACAAATTAATGTTTGACACTGGCAGATAAAAAATACTTTTAAACCATTTATCAATTTAAAAGGTGACTTTATTCCCTCAAAATAGCAGGGGCGTTTAATAAGTCCTTAGGTAATCCAAGAAATTGAGACCTTTAATTGGCTTCCCTATAAAACTGTTATTAGTTATTAATTATTTATCAATGAACAGCTAAAAGAGAATAAATGTATGTATTTAACAGAGTAAATTCAGCTGGAGAAGAAATAGAAAGCTAACGCCAAGAGAGTAGAAGGAGGTAAGAAGCTATTTTTGTTAGAAAGGTTTCTTTTGTCCAGTCACGTACAATCAAGTTAAGACGGGGGTAAGCCTTAAAATTAGGAAGACAGTAATTCTTCATTGTACAATACACGTGAGGTTTGCAGTGGACCCTGGGAAGAGAAAATTGACTTTTGGGTAATATTTACGTCAATCGCGCGGCCTTTCTGTCCAATCAGAAAGAGGCCGCTATGACGGTCTTTTTAGTGTATAAAGAGCCCAAGAAGGCACACCGGGGCAGTCTGTTTTACTCACTGCGGCTGTCTGTTGATATCTGTCTGTCACTGTCATGCTGTCGGTTGTCGGGCTGAACGTAACTTCTTCACACAAAGTTAAACACAGTAACTTGTAACGAAAGCTTAATAGTCTCCAGCGCTCTAAGTATCTTTAATGTCAGTGATGTGTATTAAATTATATTGTATAACGCAGAATTGAGGAAGAAGGAAATATGATTACGTGTGATCAGCCAAGTGTTAAAGTTCATAACAAATGTACAAGTTAGCATAATTGTAAAGCAAAAGTGCTTATCTCGCTTCTCCTAGTAAGAAATTAACTCCAGGAAAGTTACGTAAGCTTTAATCATTATAAGATCACTTCCTGAACTACCCCCATTAGCTGCACCATCCCAAGTGAGTCAATCATCGTGCAGACTGAGCAACACTGAGGCAAATTCAACGGTAGTAGATTCACCTCACCAGGTAAGTGGGCCTACTCATAGGTAGTGGAGTGAGTCTTGACAACGTCATCAATCTGGGCTCGAAGCCGAGAACTCAGGCTTTGGTGTTTTGAGTGTAGGGATAAGGCCACCGCACAGGGCACCCAACGTCTGAGCTCACCGCATAAGGCGTCCCAAACGTGGTGCAAAACGATAATACCGCAAAATTACACTCGTAGAATCGAAAAAGTTTGTATTCAGTAAGCATGGTCTGTTTCTAAATGACAGTTAAAGTTTCAGCTAGTTCCATCACGTGGTTTCGTTGCCATAGGCCTTTGAATGAACAATCTTGTGCTTCTTTAGAAAGATAGGGAAAAAACTAGTTTTTGCGGTGATTAAACACTTTTATCTAAAAGGTTTAACACCGAAAGAGATAAAAGTCGAGTCCGTTGAAGTTCATGACAAACCTGCTCCTGCGCTTGCAACACTTTACCATTGGATAAATGAATTTAAACGTGCCGTACATCCACAAATGATGAATATCGTTCCGGACGTCCAGTGGAAGTGACTTCCTCCGAAATGATTGATAAAATCCAAAGTTCGCTAAATATTATAGGCCAAAGGCATATCACAATATAGAATGCTCTCAATTTGTACCAAAAAATCGATTTGACAAAGATCTCGGCCAGATGGGTGACGCGTTTCTGTCAATGGAGTGTAAACGCAATCGTGTGATCAATTCGGAGGAATATCAAAAAGATTTAAAAGCCTACCAGGATAAGGATGGTATTTAAATAACTCACGCTAGGCAAATGGTTAACAGCGAAATGTGGCATCACAAAATCTACGGATATGCGTACGTGGTCTCCACTTTTATTACAAATAAGTGTGTGTGTGTGTGTGTGTGTGTGTGTGTGTGTGTGTATGATACTAGCGGAACCGACAGACGTTATCCTGTAGTCAGGTCTTTAATTCGAACATTTAAAACTTTTTGTAGGTTAGCGTGGCTGTTAATTAACGCACGTGTAAATTTGATAGAAACTTATATAAAGTACTCACATCAATTCCACACTGAATTTGCAAAATGTATAGTTTTTTTATGCACACTTTAAAACTCTTGAAACATCAATTGAATCTTATTGTAATATTTCAATTAGCACACGCTTTTTTTTTTTTGTAACACAATAATAACACGTTAACAAAATATTTTCCTGAATTTGATCGTAGCACCACCTGTCGGGAAAAATGGAATTGGAATAAAATATTATTGAATATTCGATACTGCGATTGTAGCGCAGTCTGCCGGATCCAATCTAATAAATTCCAAAATCAACAACAACAATTTATATATAAAAATTAATTAAATAAACAATTTGCATTGAACCGAACTGAGAATCTAAACCATTCTCGAATCCACTGGAACACACACAAAATTTTTCATTAAAATCGGTTCAGTAGTTTAGGAGGAGTTCAGTCACATACACACGCACAAAAGAATGATATACATAAAGATATATTATTATTATTATTATTATTATTATTATTATTATTCCTATGCTATTTATGTTGCAAGAAGTAATTCTGTTTTCGATTGTAAACTGATCATGTTTATACATTGCAACACAAGGTATAGGTATGTATCATTAACGATTAATAGCGCTAGTTCAAACTGTTTACTGTGAACGCATTTGGATATATGTACTGTTAAACGATGAGTCATCGTTACTAGGGCTCAGATTTTTAGCTTTTTATAAATGCAAGTTAGGCTTTTGTTATCTTCTATTGGCCTCTTTAGGTTTTCAAACAAATTTTCTAGTTTTTTAATAATGTTCCTATCCCCCCTTCTTTTTAGAGTTTTAAACAATTTTCCTATCTATTTTAGGAAGTTGAGGACAGACGCCTTTTAAAACATAATGCAGATAAAGATATGAAAACTATTTTGCTCTACGGAAGCATGCTATTATTACGTACTGTAATTTAAGGCATTTTTTTCACAGTGTACTCGTGCTAGAATATTTTAACTACACCTTTGAAAATGTATTTATAATATATATATCACTCATGTAAAACAAACTTCATATTTCAGCACAACCAGCCAAATTTTCACATTTTCTTTTGCTTTTTAGTATATTGTTATAGGCAGAAAAATATCTTTCAACATCGCAAGATTGGCGTATATTTCACACACGCAATTTCCATACCAACATAAAAATCGTGATAAATTCTTTCCCTAGCGTGCATAAACTCAAAACGTATACTCAAAACAAAACCAAACGAATTGTTAAACAACAATTGTAATTCAAATGAATTGAAGAAAAAAAGTGATACATTTTCTATTGAGATTAAAATATATATACCCATATTAAGTTTAGCGAGTGTTAGGTCTTAATGTCCCATTTATCTTCTTTTAATTTTTACTTTCTCTACACGTACTCTGTACATAGTGTATAGAGAAGGTGTTGTATTGTACCCAAAAATTCGATGCCGAGATTTCACCGGAAATACATGTTTTGGGTTCCCGTGAATCCATAAAAAGCATTTTCAGAAAAAGGTCCGTGCGTGTGCGTGTGTGTCTGTGGACAGCATAGCTCAAAAAACCAAATGTCCATTAAAAACCAAACTTGGTATTTAGGTTTGGTATCTTCCAAGGATGTGACCCGAAGATTTTCAAGAAGATCCCCCCACCCCCAACTACCGTATACTAGGAACGTTTTTCGAAAATTTTTATTTTCTCAAAAACGGCTCTAACAATTATTATCGTATATTAGGATATTTACCTGACCAATAATATGTATATCTTGAATTTTCTGGGAATAGCCTCTGAAGACTACTTTATTCTGGACGAATTTTACGAAATTTTGCATAACTGCTAAACCGTAAGAGATGGACAAAAACTTACCACACAGAAAATGCAGAGCACGCTAAAATACACAATTAATGTTATATACATTTTTTTTTTTCGCGGATCATTTTTGAGATATTCCTTGTTATTGGTTTCAGCTTTGAAAAACTTATACTTTTCTCATACAGGAATTTGTCAACTCCTGTCCATACAGACAAGCCACATAGCAACTAGCTGTTGACTATCACTTTAACCTATGGTACTCCCTTATTCCGGTTCTACTTACAAGGAAGCAAGTAATAAGACTAGTTCTGCTATTCTTTTTCTCGATTAGCATGAAGTAAATAGAAGCATAAGCTTTTTAATCATATTTTTTGCAGAGATGTAGAGAAAAGCATGTGAATGGAAGTAACAATGGACAGTGTAAGGGGAGAGATCTCTAGTTGAAGGAATATTAAATACAATCTCAGTTTTTGGGCTGTCAGAAATTACTATTAATAAATTGGTATCTTTGCAGTAAACATCACGGAAAGATCATAACTTAATTTTGTTCTAATTTCTTGGTCTAAAGCTACTATTAATGTAACAAAAGGCTGTACCATATATTACAGCGTTGGTTTAAAGCCTTAGTAGAATGTGCGATATTAATCAAGAATTTTGGTCGAGGAATATTGCGATAACTACCATTGCATTCCGAGTCCGAGGTTCTCACGGTTCTGATATAAGCATATAATTTGATAGAAACTATTTCTCGCGATAGCTGCTAAATGAGCGAGTTAGCAAGAGGTTTTATAAACCGGAGTGGGTTACCAATTTTGTCTGCGAATTGCCTTTATCCAAGCTTCTAAACGGTCTTTCCGAGTTGGAAATCTAATATGTAAACAACAATACAGAATCGTTCTGTTGATAATGTATAGCATATTTCACTAACTACACCACCGAAAATCACTTAAATAAGTACACTAACTGTGTATTGAAATATTTAACTAAGTATACCACCGAAAAATCACTTAAATACACTAACCTATGTATTGAAACACATTTCCCTTTCCTTATTTTTGCTTCTGCTATTCGAGAAATTACAACCAAACATCACATAAGTATTAACCATTATATGGTTTAAAACGTACACCGTAAATTTGCTACTTAATTGAACATTTAATACCACAAAATCTTATTTTTGGGTTCACATTTTACCTACAAAAGGCGTACTCTCTCAAAAGTGTAGTGTCTAAAAATGGCGGCTGGGCAAAAATGTGCTTCACCAACCACAATACATAAGGATAGGGCATTATCTGTCTAATCTCTTTATATCTATGCAGACTACAGATTATTGTTTGGGGGGGGGGGGGTTCTGAAACCTCATATTGACTCTTTCGTTGAATTACCTGAGTGGGTTCGTCCGTTAGAACAGATGCCTCAATGATGTAAATGACTATGCAATACTTTGATTTAGATTACCAACAACAATAGACACCAATGCATTACTATTGTATATAATAATAATAATAATAATAATAATAATAATAATAATAATAATAATAATAATAATAATAAAACCATGAAGAAAACAAATACGTATCGTCGAGAATGCCTCACAAATATAGGACATTCAACCTGAAAACTTAAACATTTAACAAAACATGTTTTGAAAGCATCTAATGCTACAGCGCAAATTATTTTGGCATGAATTGTAGATTTCAATGATTCTATAACTTTTTGTGTAATGCAATCATCATGTGTATTTCTAATGGTTTACCAGTTTTGCAAAATTATTTAAATTTTATCCAAGTAGAGGAAGTCAGAAGCTATTCATTCGGTATTTTACCACATTGGAGCCCAAGCCGAGCATAGCTGGGCAGGTGTTTCTAACGCCTTTAATTCAATTCCACAACCTTAACTCGTTTTGGGCTATGTGGCACAGAACATACATCAGTTATCGTTTAGTTCTCTGGTTTGTGCTGCCATCTGTCCTTGCTTTAGTCAATTATTAGGGATTTTAGGAGATTTAGTAATATTAGCTGCTCTCGGGTAGTCGCGCCATTTTCTGTTTGTTATGTTTGTGCTCTTAAATATTAAAATGCTGCATTTTCCTCGAATTCTGTGAAGTGGAGCTGAAATTCAGGATACAAGCAAAGCTGTGGACAATTCTGATTCCGAGGGAGAGTTTTTCGACCTTTGAATAAATGGAGTGTAAGTAGCCTTACACAGTTCTTTTCAAACTCATATTTGATACTTGTTGTAAATTTAAAATAAAATATCAATACGGAAGTTATGACTATTTTCTTACTTGTTGAGAAATCCTTTTAGATTGTCCCAATATTTTTCAGCAGATTTAATTGATGTACTGTAAATAATAACTCAAAGTAGGCGTAAAAACCCTGGGTTTCTTGGCACTTCAGCTACGCCCGGGCTTCAATGTGTTAATAAAATTTGTTAGAGCAATTTTGGGCGAAATAATAAATAACGCAAAATCCGCCAGGCCAGAGTGCGAAGATTACATTCATGTCGTGTGATTGGAAGCTGCTGAAATTAAATACCAAGCTTTACATTTATTCGGCTTATTCTTTTGAGTTAATGTGGTCCGCGGGCGCGCTTACACACAAACCCGTAGGGCTTTTTCTGAATTTACATTTTTGAACAGTTTACACCCTCGTAATGTAACTCACGCCCCCAGGACTTACACACGAATGCATAGAATCAGAAGCCTGTTGAGGAGCAGACGAGGAAAAAATCCGGAGCGGGGGATCGGTGCGTAGCCCAGTATGAAAGTGAGGAAGTAGATACCAAATGAAGGCGAAATGGATGAAAGGTGATGATGGTAAAATTGTTTTCATGAATGGCGGGAAAAATCGAAGATTCCACAGAAAACCCACCCAGACGCCGCTTAGTCCGTCGCAAATCCCACGTGCAGTACTTTGGGTCGAACTTGAGCCTCTTTGGTGAGAGGCGAGAGGTCCAGCTATTCGGCCGACACGTCATCTTATTTTATAAACATGCGGTGAAATATGAACACTGAATTGTTAATGGATTGCATGCTTTCTTTACGTAGCATAGGTAAATTGTAGAGAATATAAATACCTTAGTATATGTACTCGTACGTTTTGATATTGAATAACGAATGTGTACAGGAGCGCTTTCGAGCTCTGTCTTGTTCCTCTGCAACCCTGAATGCTTTCTTACAGTCACTTTCCAAAACCACTAGATTCGAGCTCTTGAGTAAATGATTCAAGAAAAGCCACTCTTTGGGATATGCTAAGAATTCGGTAAGCTTCAGCTTGCTCTTGATGAGGGCACATTTATACTTTGAATGTCGACAATCTTAATGCTATAACGTACTATGGTTTTTTGCATCTAATTTACGTATAACAGTTTACTTGGTTTATATTATTCACAAGTCCTTCCTCGCTAATGAGCGACGCCACACAACGACGTTTTAGGGGTTCAGATCTTGTTGTGCCCGTTCAGAACGGAGCGTTAACTCTTTAAAAGGCAGGAATAAACACTCGGCCTCGTCCGCGGGGAAAAGCAGTGTACTGCGACGTTTATAATCAAGGACTTCACCCCCACCTGTGGTAATTTCAGCTTTAGAACGAGTTTTCCACGAGAAACTCCTTTACAAAGTATTTTGTATGGCTTCTCCAACAACTTCCTTGTACACGGTCCTCAATTACTGCAAGTGTGCTGAACTACTGCCCATCAAGCATGTAAAGTAACCGGTTGAGGCGAACCATCCCTTTGGAGCTGTATTTGACCAAATATTTTGAAACTTGCAGCCAAATTGACGCACAGCGCTAATCTGTCTTAAATACACTCTGTAACGCTCGAGAAGTGTGCTTTAACTCGTTTCTGCAGCGAGATTAATTATATAACTGGCGCAACAGATCTGGACATGTGAAAATCTTAATGAGAGCTAGAAAGCGAGTTGTACTTTCAGATAAGCAGTTCACCAGTCGTTTCATGCCTGTCACAGTCAATGTCATATATCTGTCACCTGCACTATACGGCGTTGCACTGATAAACGTGTGTTTCATATGTATATTCATATCTACAAAACATCTATACAAATGGCCTACTATATAAACAATGTCAATCGTCTGCCTCCAATTCTTCCACACCTGACAGTCCTTCATCTTCGCTCACGTCATTGTCATCATCAACGCTGTCGCTACTTTCTGTACCATTATCCTGGATTAGAATTCTTTCTATTTGATTTTCTACAATTCTTTATAATGATTTTCAATGTTCCCAACATGTCGACATATATTTTCCCATTCTGGCCTGCCAGTTTCTGCAATTCGCTGGCGTCACAACTGTTCCAAATATTTTAATTTAAAAGTGATATATTAAGTTTTATTTTTCTGTCTTATCTTTGAAAACCCTGGAAATGAACTCAGTGAAATATCAGTTGTCTTGGATACGCTTTCATTCACTTTCATCAGGCTTTTGAAGAACTAGGGGAACATACATTTTCTTTCTTCATCTCTGCCTCTTGTTTCATGAAGTCAAGGACATTTGCAATTATTTCTCTGCTCTAAGAAATACCTTGCTTCTTAACTTTGAAAACGTAGCAGCCATGACTAAAAAAATAAAATAAATAGAATGAACACTATTTACTGCCCACTTTGTGCGAAACACATTCGATACAGATTGTACAAAGTTTGCTCGCTGTGACTTTGAGTAAGAAAAGTATCATTTCACAAACTTCAATAAGCTAGGGTCGGTAGCTGAGTTGGCGGTCAGGGTCTCGATTCCAGAAGCTTTGCGCCGGCAATAGTGTCATTATTCAAAGTTCTTCTGTTACTTAGAGAAAAGAAATACATTCCTGTTACAATTTCTAGTCTCTTGGGATAAAAATAGTTCACTATAATGCCTTTTGTCAACAATTGCGGGGAAATAAATAGAATTTGTCAACGTCTATCTATAGTACGTTTGTTACAGAACCTGGCCGCAAGCAGCACGGCCCGTGAAGCCTTCACTGCATTTCCCTGCGCTCGCGTCCTACATGCGTTCTGTCGTCACACATGCGTCAATTTTTCTTATGTTCTAGCCCATTTCACACGTGAATAGCATTAGGAATGTTTAGAAAAGTTTAGTTTCGCTAAAATGCTTTCAAAATGCAGTAAATAGTACCACAAAGAGTGTTTATGTACGATACAAATATCCTTATAACTGGCACAACAGATCTGGACATGTGAAATTCTTAATGAGAGCTAGGAAGCGAGTTGTGCATGCTGGAAGAGTGCCTGTCACAGCCAATGTCAAATATCTGTCACCTGCACTATACGGCGCTACACTGATAAACATGTGTTTTCATATGTATATTCATATCTACAAAACATCTATACAAATGGCCATAAACAATGTCAATCGTCTGCCTCCAATTCTTCCACGCCTGACAGTCCTTCGTCTTCGCTCACGTCATTGTCATCATCAACGTTATCGCTACTTTCTGCACCATTATCCTGGATTAGATTTCTTCTGTTTGATTTTCTACAATTCTTTCTAATGATTTTCAATGTTCTCAACATGTCAACATACATTTTTCCATTCTGGCCTGCCAATTTCTGCAATTCGCTGGCGATACATCTGTTCCACATCTTTTAATTTAAAAGTGATATATTAAGTTTTATTTTTCTTTCTTTCTTATCTTTGAGATCCCTGGAAACGGACTCAGTGAAATATCAGTCTTTCATTCACTTTCTACAGGCTTTTGAAGAACTCGGGGAACATAAATTTCTTCCTTCATCTCAGCCGCTTGTTTCATGAAGTCAAGGACATTCGCAATTATTTCTCTGATCTGACTAAGTAATACTTTGCCTATTAATTTTCAAAACGTAGGAGCCATTGTTAAAAAATAAAATAAATAAAATGAATAGTATTTACTGCCCACTTTGAATACAAACATATGCGGAACACTTTCGATGCAGACTGTACAAAATTTGCTAGCTGTGACTTTAAGTAAGCAAAGCATTATATATCACAAACTCTGATAAGCTAGGTTCAGTAGCTGGGTTGGCGGTCAGGGTCACGATTCCAGAAGTGTTGCGCCGGCAATACATCATCTTGTAGGGAAGTCGTAAGGCAATTTGAAACTAAGTGTTTTGAGTGTTCGTTTACTTATAAATAAATGCTGGGAGATGGGATCAATTTGTGATACGAAAAGAAAGGTAAACAGTCCTGTGCTTACGGAACAGAAATTAGACGAAATCGAGAAAGGTGAGAACGGCAAACTCGAAAATCTCCTAGGTTCCTTGAACAAGAAATCGAAAGCTTCAGCATGGAAAGCAACTACACTTTTAAAACTCAAACCATATAAGGTTACTGTTGTCCAGGACTTACTACCGCATGATCGCCAGAGTCGGGTACATTTCTGTAACCGGATTTTGAGGAGTGCTAATGATGGAACAATCGATCCCCGATTGACGAAAATGGTTTCATTTACATGATCATGTGTCATCACAATACAGCCAATATTATGCTACAGATACACCCGATTTCGTTCATTAAACTGCCTTGCATGACAAAAAAAAAAAAAAAAAAATCGGAGTGCGGTGCACAACAAATGAATACAGAATAATTGGGCCTATTTTTATGAGTGTACCATAAAAGCAGAAAGATACAGAAATAATATACTGGCACCATGTTTCGAACAGCTGACGTACACTGAATGTCGGTCTGGATATTTCCAGCAGAATTGTACCACCGGGCAAATAGCTGGTGAGTCATTACAGCTTATTGCAGACATTTTTGGGAATAGAATCATTAGTAAGGGTTTATTGCCCGCTTGGTCCCCTGATGCTACAGCATGCAATTTTTATGTATGGGACAACTTGAAAAGAAATCTGATGTGTTGCATTCATATGACTTTCTCTACATCTCTGAAACAAATTATTGTTAAAAAGCTTATGGTTCTATTTATTTCATGCTAATCGATAAAAGATTAGTAAAAATAGTCTTATTACTTGCTGCCTTGTAAGTAGAAGAGAAATAAGGGAGTACCATAGGTAAAAGTGATAGTCAAAAGCTGATTGCTATGTGACTGAAGCTCCTTTGTTTTTTTGGACAGGAGTTGACAAATTACTCTATGAGAAAAGTTAAGCTTTTCGAAGCTGAAACCAAAAGCAAGGAATATCTAAAAAACTATCAACTCCACGAAAAAAAATCTGTACAATATAAATTGTGTGTTTTAATGTGCTCTACATTTTTTGTGTGCTAAGTTTTTGTCCAGGGATGTACATATTTCTAAAAATATTTCATTCAGGGACCTCAAAAGTGTATTTGCATCGCCATCATGCTGTTCTTTTTGGACGGAATTCAATGTCTACTGTAACAATTATGTAATAAAACTCTGATGTGTTCCATTCACAGGGCTTTATCTACATTTCCGCAACAATTTATTCTATTTAATTCACTTAATCGAGAAAAAATTAGCAGGAATAGCCTTATTACTTACTTCTTTGTTAGTAGAAGCGAAATAAGGGGGACCTTAGGTTAAACTGATAGTCAAAAGCTGGTTGCTATGTGATTGAAGTTCCTTTGTTTGTATGGACAGGAGTTGACAAATTCCTGATTGAAAAAAAGTATGTTTTTCAAAGATGAAACCAAAAATAAAGAATATCTCAAAAACGATTAACTCCACGAAAAAATGCATGTAACTTAAATTGTGTATTTTAAAGTGCTCTACATTTTATGTACTGTAAGTTTTTGTCCATCTCTTAGGGTTTAGCAGTTATACAAAATTCCGTAACATTCATCTAGAATAAAGTAGTCTTCAGGGGATCTTCTCACAAAATTCAAGATATACATTTTATTTGTCAGATAAACATCTTTAAAATACGATATTTTAATGAAAATCGTTACAGCCATTTTTAAGAAAATAAAGCTTTTCGAAGAAAGTTCCAGTAAAGGGTAGTTTGGGGTAGGGGGATTTTTCCCAAAATCTTGGTGTCGCATCCCAGGAAAATACTAAACTTAAATACCAAGTTTGGTATTTTAATACCGACTTTTCGTTTTTGTGTTATCGTGTTCACAGACACATGGACATACTCACACACACACACACACACACACATAGATATTTTGTCTGAAAATGCTTTTTTTGGATACAGGGTACCCTGAAACATGTATTTCCGGTGAAATCTCGGTATCTAATTTTTGGGTGTAGTGCAATATCTTCTCTATACACTATGTACATAGTATGTGTAGAGAAAGTAAAAATATGGTACACAGAGCATTTTGAATTGTGAATTTTTTTTGAGAAACACCTAAATGACTAGAGTTATTTTAATGAATGTTCGCGCTTTTAAAATGGCCAATATTAGCTTGAAAGTATATTGTGGAATGGAAAAAAAAGTGATACATTCATATCTTTAGCCATTATTCAACAAACTGTTCTTAATTAACAATTCTTCTAAGTAGTACTTCAGGTAAATCCAGACAAATCTTTGAATAAATGCTTTCTTAACATTTCGTTGCAGATACAAATGAAAAAGGGAAATAGACTAAGCGAGTCAAATCTCATCAAAGCTGGACGCAAAGTGATGACTTTTGAATTCCGTTCTCTTTGCTTGAGCAGCAGCAAGTAAATCGAATAACGACATCCCATTTGAGAAAAATATAAGTATTTGAAAATTGAAACCAATAACAAAATAATATATCATATATAGTCATAAATTGTTTGTTTAAATCAGTTCTGCATTTTTTGTATAATTACCTTTTGTCCATCTCTTAAGTCATGCAAAAGTCATCCAGAATAAAGGGGGCCTTGGAGGATATTCCCAGAAAATGAAGGACTTTCATTTTATCCGTACTGTAGATATCTTTAATACTTCAGAGATAGTCCAGGGACTATTGCTTTCACTTTTAAAATACTAGCTTCCAGATTGAGAAAAAAATTGTCTCTCGTTTTAGTCTAGTTTATTCCCTTATATATATTCTACTTAAAGGAACTAAATAATAAGACCATTTCTGGTAATGTTTATCTCGATTAGCATGATATAGAAAAAAAAATCTGATGTGGTCTATTCACATGAATTTCTCTACATTTCTACAACAAATTATTGTTAAAAAAGCTTATGCTTCTATATACTTCGTGCTAATTGAGAAAAAATTAGCAGAACTGGTCTTATTACCTGTTTCCTTGTAAGTAGAAGCGAAATAAGGGAGACCCATAGGTTAAAGTGATAGTCCAAAGCTGGTTGCTATGTGACTGAGCTTCTTTGGTTTTTATGGAAGGAGTTGACAAATTCCTGAATGAGAAAAGTATAGGTTTTTTAAAGATGAAATCTAAAACAAGGAATAACTAAAAAAACGATTAACTCCACGACAAAAATGTATATAACATAAATTGTGTGTTTTAAAGTGCTCTACGTGTTTTGTGTGGTAAGTTTTTGACCATCTCTTACGGTTTAGCAGTTATGTGAAATTCCGTAAAATTCATCCAGAATAAACTAGTCTTCAGAGGTTATTACCATAAAATTCAAGATATACACTTTATTTATCAGATAAATATGTTTAATTTACGACATTTTCATCAAAATTGTTAGGGCCATTTTTGAAAAAGTCAAAATTTTCGAAACAGGTCCCATGTAAAGGGTAGTTTGCGCTAGGGGTATTTTATTCAAAATCTTTGTGTCACATCCCTGGACGATACTAAACCCAAATACCAAGTTTGGCATTTTACCGACTTTTCGTTTTTGAGTTATCGTGTTCACAGACACACGGACAACACAGACCTTTTTCTGAAAATGCTTCTTCTATACACTATGTACATAGTGCGCATAGAGAAAGTAATAATATTCTTTTACAAGAACAGTTTGCAGAAAAGATAGGGAAAGTCATGTGAATGGAACAGATCAGATTATTCTGTTTCAGTTTCAGCCAAATCTTATTGTGTTGAATAAGCAAAGAATTGCTTCCCCTGCCTAATGGAGAAAGTCAGTGTCCAGGTTAATGGGATCCAAGTGAGTTGTTGTACTGGAGGGGAGCCAGGAGTTACGTAAATACGGTTGTAGCTGCAGCCAAGTGCTAAACGGACCGCGAGGATGTCAATGACGACGATCCCCCGTGATAAATTATAGTCATTTGCTCCATGCTTTTAATCCGTCCTTGCGACGCATGTCTAGCTGCCTAAGAGTGATTAACAAGACGAGGCCGGCAGGTCAACTCTGTTGACTCACCACATTTCTGTAAAAAAACTCGACGAGAACTCCCGAGACCAACCTTCCATAGGAGTGAACACTTCAAGGACTGGTATCGCGGGATCAGAAATGATTAACAAGACGAGGCCGGCAGGGCAACTGTTGACTCACCACATTTCTGTAAAAAACTCGACGAGAGCTCCCGAGACCAACCTTCCATAGGAGTGAACACTTCAAGGACTGGTATCGCGGGATCAGAAAAATTAACAAGACGAGGCCAGCAGGGCAACTGTTGACTCACCACATTTCTGTAAAAACTCGACGAGAACTTCCGAGACCAACCTTCCATAGGAGTAAACACATCAAGGACTGGAATCGCGGGATCAAAAATGATTAACAAGACGAGGCCGGCAGGTCAACTCTGTTGACTCACCACATTTCTGTAAAAAAACTCGACGAGAACTCCCGAGACCAACCTTCCATAGAAGTAAACACATCAAGGACTGGTATCGCGGGATCAGAAATGATTAACAAGACGAGGCCGGCAGGTCAACCCTGTTGACTCACCACATTTCTGTAAAAAAAACTCGACGAGAACTCCCGAGACCAACCTTCCATAGGAGTAAACACATCAAGGACTGGTATCGCGGGATCAGAAATGATTAACAAGACGAGGCCGGCAGGTCAACTGTTGACTTACGACATTTCTGTAAAAAACTCGACGAGAGCTCCCGAGACCAACCTTCCATAGGAGTGAACACTTCAAGGACTGGTATCGCGGGATCAGAAAAGTTTAGCAAGACGAGGCCGGCAGGGCAACTGTTGACTCACCACATTTCTGTAAAAACTCGACGAGAACTCCCGAGACCAACCTTCCATAGGAGTGAACACTTCAAGGACTGGTATCGCGGGATCAGACATTTACCAATTGCTGCGATTTTATGGCCCACGTTTTGGGTGCCAAATATGCGACGTTATTACGCCACGTTAAAGAGTCAAATATGTTGTCCACGTTTATTGAGTGTCTCTGGACGTACTCCCCTGCCAAGATAGCTGATCTCTCCACGTACCTGATTTTTAAGATCCACTATCGAAAATGCTGCCTCGGCATAACTCAGCCTGCTTGAAAAAATACTCTCGGTTGACAATGACATTGAGGGTAGTTAGGAGTGGTCTTACGAAATAGTTAACACACTTTCACTTTCATCTATTCGTTTATTCTTGATTAGAGTTGATACGTGTTTAGACAACTACTTTGCTTTACATGCTAATTGAGTTATGATGATTTCTAAGAGCTTTCCATATTTAACGACTTAACTTTACTTCTCAAGTAGAACTCGTTACTTTCTCACTTTGTTTGTATGTAACATTTATAACAGTTACTTTCACACTGTACAGCAACCTGAGAACAATTATACGTGCCTTTAAACTTAGCGGTGAGTGTTCCCAACAGCGATTAGGCGTACATGACCTCAACTTTAGTAATGAATGACTGCCTTAACATCCTACAATCTGTTACTTATATAGTAAATGCTGCTGTCATGGCTGCTTCATTCTCATTCGTCAGAAAGACCGCGAACTTGGCGTCTATGTGTCCCATAATGCATCTCTCCTTACCTAAAATGTATCATAAACACTTCGTGACCGTCACATCACAACAAAGAAAAACTTACTTCTCTATGATTCGGGGCTTCACGAAATTACCTCTTCACTTATTTCTCTATTGCACACACATGCACAAGACTACGTGACTGACAATAGCGTTTTCTTCACAAAGAACTTTTCCTTTTCAACAGCCAAGCTTGGTAAACAACTTTGAGCTGTGCTTTTAAATACATTAAACAATTGATAATTAGCAGAAGTAATAATAAGAATAGTAGCGAGGCCGACTAACGGTCTCACAATGTTATGCGACTTAGTTCATGGGCTTGGCCAGCGCTGCAGCAATGTTGTACATTCTATCGGCATACCAAGGAGAGCGCTATGCCATGAGTAGACTCGGTCCCGGGTCACGATATTGCCGATTGAGATTCGGAACACACACAGTATAACTATGACGTGAAGAAATAATCCTAGTTAGAAATAATACGTTTTGAAAACGTATTGCACAATGCCTGCCCTGTTCAGGTCCTGCTAGTTTTTTTGTGGGGGTTACCTTCTTTCGTCTTTTTACTTTCTCTACACGTACTTTATACATAGTGTATAGAGAAGGTATTGCATTCCACCCAAAAATTCGATACGGAGATTTCACCGGAAATATATGTTTTAGGGTCCCCTGTATTAAAAAAAAGCAATTTTAGAAAAAGGTCCGTGTGTTTGTGTCTGTGTCCGTGTGTTTGTGTCTGTGTCTGTGAGTTCGTGTGTCCGTGTGACTGTGAACACGGTAACTCAAACCAAAAAGTCGGTAAAATACCAAACTTGGTATTTAAGTTTAGTTTCTTCCAGGGATGCGACACGAAGGTTTTGAGAAAAATCCCCTCACACCTAACTACCCTTTACATAGAAGTTTTTTCGAAAATTTTGATTTTCTCAAAAATAGCTCTAACGAATTTGATTGAAATGTCCTATATTAAAGATATTTACCGGACAAATAAAATTTATATTTTGAATTTTCTGGGAATAGTCTCTGAAGACTACTTTATTCTGAGTGAATTTTACGGAATTTTCATTAACTGCTAAACCGTAAGAAATGGACAAAAACTTACTACACAAATATGTAGAGCACATTAAAATACACAATGTATGTTGTATACATTGGTTTCGTGGATCTGATCGTTTTTGAGATATTCTTTATTTTTGGTTTCAGCTTTGAAAAACTTAAATTTTCTCATACAGGAATTTGTCAAATCCTGTCCATACAAACAAAGGAACTTCAGTGACATAGCAACCAGCTTTTGACTATCACTTTAACTTATGGTACTCTCTTATTTCGCTTCTACTTACAAGGAAGCAAGAAATAGACTATTCTACTAATTTTTCTCAAAATAGAAGCATTAGCTTTTTAACAATAATTTGTTGCAGAGATGTAGAGAATGGAACACATCAGATTTTTCAAGTCATCTTGTAAACATACTGGCGCAGGTTACAGAAACGTATTTTACAGAGCGGAAGCGGGGAAGGCGGTAAATAAGGTAGTTTCTAATGAACCCTACAATAATATATCAACAAATAAATACGTGCAAATTAAATTATAAACTAAGGTCAAATTCTTTATTGCAAAATTACCTCTCAACTTTCTCCGTCATACTCCTCTCGTTTCGTCCTCGCATATCAACATTTAATATATTATTTTGCTCCCAATCTTTCGCACATTCACGATTCTCTCTAGTGTATCTCTTAGCATGTTATCAACCAAGTTCACAGCCAAACTTTTTTCCTTTTCTTGATCAGTTTTAGACTTTTTTTCTTCACCCACTCTTTCTGAAAACATCTGATGTGTTCCATTCACATGACTTTCTCTACATCTCTGCAACATATTGTTATTATAAAGCTTATGCTTCTGTTTACTTCATTCTAATTAAGAAAAAAATAGCATAACTAGTCTTATTACTTGCTTCCTTGTAAGTAGAAGCGAAATAAGGGAGTACCTAGGTTAAAGTGATAGTCAAACGCTGGTTCCTATGTGACTGAAATTTCTTTATATGTATGGACAAGAGTTGACAAATAACTCAAAAACGAAAAGTAGTTAAAATACCAAACTTGGTATTTAAGTTTAAAGTTATCCAGGGATGCAACACGAAGATTTTCAAGAAAATTCCCCCATCCCAAACTACCCTTTACATGGAACATTTTTCGAAAATTTTGATTTACTCAAAAATTGCTCTAACGATTTTGATTAAAATGCCGTATATTAAAGATATTTAAATGACAAATAGAATGTATATCTTGAATTTTCTGGGAATAGTCTCTGAAGACTATTTTATTCCGGATGAATTTTACGGAATTATGCATAACTGCTAAACCGTAAGGGATGGACATCAAACTTAAAACACATAAAATGTAGAGAACGTTAAAACACACAATTTATGTTATATACAGTTTTTTTCGTGGATCTGTTCGTTATTTAAATATTCTTTGTTTTTCGTTACCTTTTTCTCATACGAGAATTTTCAACTCCTGTCCATGCAAACAAAGGAATTTCAGTCACATAGCAACCAGCTTGACTATCATTTCAACCTATAGCACAACCTTTTTTCGCTCCTTCTTACAAGGAAGCAGGTAATAAGACTATTTCTGCTAATTTTCTCTCGTTTAGCATGAAGTAAATAGAAGCATAAGCTTTTTAACATTAATTTGTTGCAGAGATGTAGAGAAAGTCATGTGAATGGAACACATCAGATTTTTTTTTTTGATATACTGCATTTTCATACACGACATTCGGTAAAGCTATTATAATGCTTCTTTAAGGGTTTATTCTACCTAATTGCAACATCCTACAGATGAAATCACGTGATTTGTAGAAGGATGCGCAAACGCATCAGGCTCATACCGCGTTTGACAAGCAGAACGCACATAGTAACAATGTAGCAGTAATCAATGTAGCAGGCTTTTTCTGTTCGTGAAGCTGCAGCTCGTATAGGGAGCCCTGCATACGAGAGATCCCTAAAGTACAACTTTGACATTTTCCCACCATTATGGGATAAGTCACTATATTGCCGACGCAAAACTTCTGGAATCGTGACTCTGACGACCAACCCAGTTACCGAGCCTAGCTTCTCGGAGTTTGTCATATGATACTTTGCGTACTTAGTCACAGAGCAAACTTTGTACAGGCTGTATCGAAAGTATTTCGCATGTGTTTGTATTCAAAGTGGGCAGTAAATAGTGTTCACTTTATTTATTTAACCATGGCTCCTACGTTTTCAAAGTTAAGTGGCAAGATATTACTTAGAGCAGAGAAATAAATGCAAATGTCTTTAACTTCATGAAACAAGAGGCAGAGATGAAGGAAGAAAATGTATGCTCCCCGAGTTCTCCAAAAGCGTGTAGAAAGTGAATGAAAGAGTATCCAAGGCATCTGATATTTCACTGAGTTCCGTTTCCAGAGTTCTCAAAGACAAGAAGGAAAGAAAAATAAAACTTAATATATCACTTTTAAATTAAAAGATGTGGAACTGTTGTGCCCAGCGAATTGCAGAAATTGGCAGGTCACAGTGGGGAAAATGTATGTCGACATGTTGAGAACATTGAATATCATTAGAAAGAGTTGAAGAAAATCAAATAGAAATGATAAATTCTAATCCAGGATAATGGTGCAGAAAGTAGCGATAACGTTGATGATGACAATGACGTGAGCGAAGACGAAGGACTGTCAGGTGTGGAAGAATTGGAGGCAGACGATTGACATTGTTTATATAGTAGGCCATTTGTATAGATGTTTTGTAGATATGAATATACATATGAAAACACATGTTTATCAGTGCAGCGCCGTATAGTGCAGGTGACAGATATTTGACATTGACTGTGACAGGCACTCTTCCAGCATGCATAAATCGACTGGTGAACTGCTTATCTGAAAGTACAACTCGCTTCCTAGCTCTCATTAAGATTTTCACATGCCCAGATCTGTTGCGCCAGTTATAATCTTGTTATATCCTGCCTGCCAACCCCCCCCCCCTCAAAGTTGAGCCTGTTATATTTATTGGCAAGGTTGGTGATATATATTTTTTCGTATGTGTTACGTTGGCACCCTGGCTTATTATTCGCAGGTGTTTAAAGTTTTCATTCCTATCATATTGCTTTGGATATATGCAATTTTGATTATATTACATATACTATTATTAAAATGGCTATTTATGTATTATACATAATTATACTAATTACTAAATTAGGCTAATTCTACGAGAGTTTAATTATGTTCTAATATTTATTCGGCTATTAGTATTTACTTTCGCTACACGTACTATGTGTATAGTGTATAGAGAAGATACTGTAATGCACCCAAAAATTCGATAACGAGATTTCACCAGAAGTAAATGTTTTGAGACCCGCTGAATAAAAAAAAATACATTTTTAGAAAAATGTCCCTGTGTCTGTGTATGTGTGTGTGTGCGTGTGTGTGTCTGTGGGCAGCATAGCTCAAAAACGAAAAGTCCGTTAAATACCAAACTTTGTATGTAGGTTTGGTATCTTCCAAGGATGCGTCACGAAGATTTTCAAGAAAATCCCTCCACCCTAACTACCCTTTACATGGAACTTTTTTCGAAAATTTTCTGGGAATAGCCTCTAAAGACTACTTCGTTCTGGATGAGTTTTACGGAATTTTGTATTAATACTAAACTGTAAAAGATGGATAAAAACTTATCACACACAAAATTGTAGAGCACCTTAAAACACACAATATATATTATATATATTTTTTTTCGTGGAGATGACTGTTTTTTATACATTCCACGGTTTGAGTTTCTGCTATAAAAACTTATACGTTTCGCAAACAGGAATTTGTCAACTCCTGTCCATACAAACAAAGGAACATCATTCACATAGCAACCAGCTTTTGTCTATGACTTTAACCTATGGTACTCCCTTATTTCGCTTCTACTTACAAGGAAGCAAGTAATAAGACTATCTCTGCTAATTTTTTCTCGATTAGCATGAATTAAATAAAAGCTTTCTAACAATAGTTTGTTACAGAAATATAGAGAAAGTGATGTGAATGGAACACATCAGATTTTTTTTTACTATAATTAATATTATTATTATCATCATTATTATCAGTAATTATTAGGTCTTACCTTTGCAGTTAAGTGGGAATTTGAATTGTTTTTGCAATTTACTTTCAGAAGAATAAGAAGTACATAAATGAAAACCAAGAACTTAAATTGCTTGGTTTAAGTACGTGACAGCAAACTAAACGTAAGTATAAGCCGCTCTTCATACTATTACAATACAGTAATTTACAACATTTAATAAAATACGCATTCTATTGAAATTATTTCTATAGCGCACTTCAGTGCTTAATTTGACACTCAAGATGCGTCTATGTAAAGAAGTTATAGGTAAATAATCAACGATTATGGCGGAGAGGAAAGGTGACAGTCAAACTCGTTGTATTTGTCTATTTTCAATTTTAATATAGTTATGAAGTGAAATATATCTACATATGACAATTTCTCACAATAATAGCAGAAGACCGAAATACTTCCTGTTTTAAATAGATTGTCTGGTGATTTCTCTGTGACAAATTAGAACTCTATTTGATCGATATGCAGCAATAAGCCATCTTTCAAAGTATGCACAATGCACGTAGTAGAAGGCAGTATTCCACCCAAAAATTCGATACTGAGTTTTCACCGGAAATAATTAATGTTTTAGGCTCTCTGAATCCAAAAAAAAAAAAAAAAAAAAAAAATTTAGAAAACAGACCCGTCCGTCTCTCTCTCTCTCCCTCTCCCTTTCTCTCTCTCTCTCTCTCACACACACACACACACACACTATGTATCTGAGTGTGTTTGGATGGTACAATTCAAAAACGAAAAGCCAGTTAAATACCAAATTTAGCATTTACTTTCAGTATCTTCCAAGGATACGATACGAAGACTTAAAAAAAAATCCCCCACCCCCAACTACCCTTAACATGGAACATTTTTCGAAAACTTTGATTTTCTCAAAAATATCTCTAACGATTTTGATTAAAATATCATATGTTAAAGATATTAAAACAAGTAAAATGTGTATCTTGAATTTTCTGGTAATAGCCTCTGAAGAGTACTTTATTCTGGACGAATTTTACGGAATTTTGCATAAGTGTTAAACCGTAAGAGATGGAAAAACACTTATGACACAAAAAATGTAGAGCACTTTAAAACACACAATTTATGTTATACGCATTCTTTTCATGGAGTTGATCGTTTTTTAGATATATCTTGTTTTTGGTTTCAGCTTTAAAAAAGTATACCAATTTCACACCGGACTTTGTCAACTCCTGTCCATACAAACAAAGCAACTTCAGTCACATAGCAACCAACTTTTGGCTTTCACTTTAACCTATGGTACTCCCTTATTTCGCTTCTACTTCCAAGGAAGCAAGTAATAACAATATCTCTGCTAATTTTTTCTCAATTAACATGAAGGAAATAGAAGAACAAGCTTTTTAACAATAATTTGCTGCAGAGATGTAGAGAAAGTCATGTGAATGGAACACATCAGACTTTTAATTTGCATAATATATGAAAGAAAATGAAATGGGGTATTATTTATGGAGGCTCTTTAACTGCTGTGGTTCTCAGCGACCCATTCTATACTGTGCGTGAAAGACTACTTAATTTTTGCTCACAGGCCTCTTTTAGCAGGTTTGAGGTTCTTTTACGTGCCTAAATCTACGACACGGGACCTATGTGTTTACTTCCCTTCCGAAGGAAGCCGTGCTAAAGATTTTTACGTCTTCCGCCGGAGTTAAGCTCGCGACCTTGGGTGTATATAAAAGTGCCTATACTTCCCATCGAGTTGCAAGCTGTATAATCGCATTGTTCCCATATATTATTGAGCATGATACACCGCTTTCTTTTGCTCAGTGGCCTCTTTATTTCAGGTTCTGCTTAAAACTACTTATAAATGCTATTACTTTCTCTACACGTACTATGTACATAGTGTATAAAATTCGATACCGAGATTTCACCGGAAATACATGTTTTGGGTCCCCCTGAAACCAAAAAAAGCATTTTCAGAAAAAGGTCCGTGTCTGTCTGTGGATAGCAAAGCTCTCAAAAACGAAAAGACCGTTAAATACCAAACTTGGTATTTGAGATTAGTATCTTCCAAGGATGCGACGCAAAGATTTTCAACCCCCCCCCCAACTACCCTTTACATGGAACTTTTTTCGAAAACTTTTATTTTCTTAAAAATGGTTCTAGCGATTTTGATTAAAATATCGTATATTAAAGATATTTACCTGACAAATAAAATGTATATCTTGAATTTTCTGGGAATAGCCTCTGAAGAGCACTTTATTCTGGATCAGCTTTACGCAATTTTCTATAACTTCTAACCCGTAACAAATGGACAAAAACTTACTGCACAAAAAATGTAGAGCACGTTAAAACACACAATTTATGTTATATACATTTTTTTCTGGAGTTAATCGTTTTTTATATATTCCTCGTTTATTCGTTTCAGCTTAATAAAACTTATACATTTCTCATCGAGGGATTTGTCAACTCGTATCCATACAAACAAAGGGAACTTCAGTCACATAGCAACCAGCTTTTGACTATCACTTTAACCTATCATACTCCTTTAGTTCGGTTCTACTTACAAGGAAGCAAGTAATAAGACTATTTCTGCTTATTGTTTCTGGAGTAGTATGAAGTAAAGAAAGTCATGTGAATGGAACACATCCGATTTTTTTACAATTTCAGGCGTATTTACTTAAGAAACTGTTGCAGGTTTATGCAGTTTTAGTTTTGTGAACGGAATCCCTCTTAAGAGAAGAGTTATCCTAAATACCCTCTATTATGTGCTATGCTTATATAAAATGAAACCGAGTTTGGTTCTTATACGGATTATTTACGGAGTGCAGCAAGGATTTTCTAATTTATGGCATTCTCAATGAAGGATTTTTAATCTTTTAGTAATTTATGAATTGAAATTAGAAGTGTTTTACGATTCCATGCCTGTCAGAAAGAACAGAAGCTCTTAGTAAAGAAATAATTGTAAAATCGATTGAGTGGATTTCGAGGTGACCCTATGGACACATAGCTCTAAATTTTCTCTCTGTCAAATATTTGTGTCGATACTAAAAGCGAAGAATTGCCTGCAATATTAGTTATTTTGCTACTTAAAAAGCATCGCGTTTTTGACACAATTAATGAAATAACTGGTTGAAATATCTTCCTTGAGTCCAACGTGGAGGAACACGTTGAACTGGAATAGTTTGGATAAACTAGATCATGAGGTGAGACAAGAACAAATCTTATGCATAGCTAAAGTTGATTTCTGTCTCTGACTCTCTGCAACGGCTGAGAGGGGTAATGGAGATGCCAGCTTGGCGCCAATAACACAACCAAAACAGCGTGTAGCTTTCAACAAATTGCAGTTTATATAAAGAAATTGTTGGCACGTAACCATAGTTATAACGAAATGTCTTTGTTTTTTATAAAGCTACTTTTTACTTTTTCTATACGTACTGTGTACATAATGTATAGAGAGGATATTGCGCTCCACCCAAAAATTCGATACCAAGATTTCACCGCAAATATATATTTTAAGGTCCCCTGTATCAAAAAAAAAAAGCATTTTCAGAAAAAGGTCCGTGTATGTGTCCGTCTGCCTGTGAACATGATAATTCAAAACCGAAAAGCCGGTAAAATACCAGGGATGCGACACGAAGATTTTCAGAAAAATATCCCCACCCCAAACTACCTTTTACATGGAACTTTTTTCCAAAAGTTTGATTTTCTCAAAAATGGCTCTACCGATTTCAATTAAAATTTCATATATTAAAGATATTTACCTGACAGATAAAATGTACATCTTGAATTTTCTGGGAATAGACTCTAAAGACTATTTATTCAGGATGAATTTTACGGAATTTTGCATAAATGCTAAACCATAAAGAGATGGACAAAAATTTGTTAAACAAAAAATGTAGAGCACGTTAAAACACACTATTTATGTTATATACATATTTTTTCGAAGAGTCGATCGTTTTTGAGTTATTCCTTGTGTTTGATTTTACCTTTAAAAAACTTACTTTTCTCCTGTCCATAAAAACAAAGGAACTTTAGTCACATAGCAACCAGCATTTGACTATCTCTTTAACCTATGGTACTTCCTTATTTCGCTTCTACTTGCAAGGAAGCAAGTAATAAGACTAGTTCTGCTAATTTTTTCTCGATTAGCAAGAAGTAAATAAACGCCTAAGCATTTTAATAATACTAATTTGTTGCAGAAATGTAGAGAAAGTCATGTGAATTGAACACATCAGATTTTTATACTATATAATACCTTGTCATTAACAAAATGTAGAGCGTGAGATGGAGTGTTTTGGTTGAAGGAATGTCGATGTGTTTGTATTGGTTGCAATCCAGTTTATCGCAGAACGAATTGGCAACCATGAACATAGGCAATATTGCTGTACTCACCACATGTTTCTACAGCTCCTCAATCCCTCATTGCACCGTTACCTTCGCCGCCATATAACTGGCGCAGCCACAGATCTGAACACGTGAAAATCTTAATGAGAGCTAGGAAGCGAGTTGTACTTTCAGATAAGCAGTTCACCAGCCGATTCATGCATGCTGGAAGAGTGCCTGTCAGTCAATGTCAAATATCTATCACCTCTTATGCACCTGCACTATACGGCGCTGCAATGATAAACACGTGTTTTCATATTCATATCTACAAAACATCTTTACAAATGGCCTACTATATAAACAATGTCAATCGTCTGCCTCCAATTCTTCCACACCTGACAGTCCTTCGTCTTCACTCACGTCATTGTCATCAACGCTGTCGCTACTTTCTGCACCTTTAACCTGGATTAGAATCTTTCTATTTGATTTTCTACAATTCTTTCTAATGATTTTCAATGTTCTCAACACGTCAACATACAGTTTCCCATTCTGGCCTGCCAATTTCTGCAATTCGCTGGGGACACAACTTTTCCACATCTTTTAATTTAAAAGTGATATATTAAGTTTTATTTTTCTTTCTTTCTTGTCTTTGAGAATCCAGGAAACGGAACTCAGTGAAATATCAGTTGCCTTGGCTACTCTTTCATTCCCTTTCTAGAGGTTTTTGGAGAACTCGGGGAACATATATTTTCTTCCTCCATCTCTGCCCCTTGTTTCATGAAGTCGAGGACATTTGCAATTATTTCTCTACTCTGAGTAAGTAATGCCTTGCCACTTAGCTTTGAAAACGTAGGAGCGATGATTAAAAAATAAAATAAATAAAATGAACACTATTTACTGCCCACTTTGAATACAAACATATGCGGAAATTTCGATGCACACTGTAAAAAGTTTGCTCGCTGAGACTTAAGTAAGCAAAATATCATATTACAAACTCCGATAATCTAGGTTCGGTAGCTGGGTTGGCGGTCAGGGTCGCGATTCAAGAAGTTTTGCGCCGGCAATAACCACCATCGCTATTTATATTATCGGCATCACTGTCTTCTTCCAAGTTAACAACAATTATCTGATAGTGTTTATTTGCATGAATACCTACTAATGAATGGCGTATTAAAACTACCGCGTACTTTACTCCTTCATGGAGAGAAACGTTATAACTTCTGCACATACATGTTGGCGTAACTTCTCCCACCATCAGCTACTTAATGCTTTGCTCTTGTCTCACCTCAAGAACTCAGCAGTAGGTGGGATTCCCGGAAGGGTATCTATTGGGTTCCACTGATCAATGTTGTTTAAAATAAGATCCGACCTGCTTGTGCGCAACAACTCTGCAACTGTTAGAGAATTTACGGCTTCTTTAATGGCATTTACAACAATAGGGATGTTCTATCGACACGTTTTGGGCGATTTGATGCATGCAGTCCTTCTGCATTCGTAGTTACAATCGGCAGAAAAAAAAAATGCACATAGCCCAGTCGTCTAATTAGAAACCTTTGGTTATAAACTACTTAAGCAGGTTTGTCATTATATTGATACTCTCCAAGAACTAAAAACGTACCAACTATTTTTTTTTCCGCATTGTGGCTACTTGTTGATAACACGAATAAATAAAACGAATCAAGTTGGTGCGCCTCCCGAAGGCATACAGCTCCTGCACAAGTAGGCCTCCCAGCCTACAGCTCAGCATGAGGTCCGGACTCGCCTACGCGAGCACAGGGTGCGAGCGTGGGAGGAGACGATGGCCCGTCTGAGGCTCGAGGATGGTGACGTGTGGAGGATTGCAAAAACTCTCCGACACCGCGGAGGTCAAATTATCTCCCCAATCCAAGGTACCCAAGGGCTGGCTTATGAACCCCAAGCCGAAGCCAATGTGTTCGCTGACTACCTCGAAAGGACTATGGGGCCACTAGATGACTCCCAGGACGAAGACTTCTCGGATCGAGCTCTTCCGGAGGTGCGTCGATACCTTCGACGTCCCCCTGACGAGGCGGACTGCCTTCCTGTCATCCGACCGAGTGAGCTCCAGGGCGCACTCCGGCGTCTCAACCCCAGAAAGGCTGCGGGTCCTTAATGGCTAACGCCCGCCATGCTCCGTTGCCTTCCCATCAAGGCTGTGCTCTTTCTAACCAACATGTGTCTCACCTTGTGCCACTTTCCACGCGAGTGGACGGAGGCCCGGGTGATATGCATTTTGAAGTCGGGGAAAGATCCACTCCATCCTTCCAACAACCGATCCACCAGACCCTTATCAGTTCTCTTGAAGGTCTTCGAGAGGCTACTGCTAAACCGCTTGTCCAATCTTTTGGACGACATTCGAGCCATCCCAGACCGCCGGTTTGGTTTCCGTCCTGGGCATTCTACACCCCAGCAACTACTGTGGGTGGTGGAGGCCGCTGCCCTGGGCTTCGAGGAGGCGGTGTCGCTGGACATGGAGAAGGCCTTCTCTACGACCTGGCACGCGGGTCTGCTCCTTAAAGTTATCCGTCAGGAGCTCCCGTCACACATCATACACCTAAACTCATATCTAAGGCACAGATCATTTGTTGTTTCAGTTGCGGGACACAAATCTACACTTAGACCAAAAAGAGGCGGAGTTCCTGATGGCTCTATACTGTACCGCACGCTTTCAGCGTCTACGTGGCCGATCTACCAACAGAGCAGCACATCAACATAGCTTAATATGCTGTTGACGTGCTGTTATTCTGTACCAACAAAAACCCATGCAGAGTCTTCAATCCCATCCAAAGACACCTCCGCCTCCTCCAAGAGTGGCGCGAGCGTTGGTGGTTGTCCATCAACCTGGAGAAAAGCCGCGCTATCCTCTTCACCAAGCGCCGCTTTCCTACAAACCTCCCTTCATTCACGTACCTTAGACGAAGGATAGAATGGACGAACACTATCACCTACTTGGGGGTGAAGCTTGACAAGGGCGTCACTTTTAGGGAGCACATCAGGGAACTGAGGTGTCAGGGCTACGGGGCTGCGGCCTCCTTGTACCCGATGCTGATGCCCACGATATCGGTTCCCCTTAAGTTGCGCCTTTTGAGGGCTCTCATAGTCTCCTTGTTAATCTACGGTTCGAGATACGGGGCATAGCGGCAGACTCCAGTCTGCTGTTGCTTCAGCGTGTACAGAATAGATTCCTTCAGGCCATCTATTCTGTGCCTCTTGGATTTCCTACGAAACTCCTGCACGAAGTTTCTAGTCTACCATACCTGGAGGACGAGATTAGGCGTCGGGCAACAAAATTCAACGAAGGGTTACCAATCCATCGGAGCTACCTCATTAGGTCTCTTGGGGATTACAATCCCACAAACCGCCGCTTCAGGCAACCGGCTTCCCCGCATGGCTTGCGGGCATCCCCGGTAACGAAGGAGCACCTCCAACGTATGCTACGGCTAAGCTCCTTACAATCCTTCTAGAGTTGCTTGGACATAAAAATTTAAAACCCCCAAAATAAATATTTTTGCAAAACCTTTACACCAGCGGTGCACAAGGGCCGTTGCTCCATGACTGGCAACCGTTGAGGAGCAAACTTGCCTCTTCCTGTCGCTCCACAACCTCATTCTCACCCACTATCCTACAAACCCACAATCCCGTCAAAACGTCGTTAAGTTCTCTCAGAGAACATGGACACCTCTAATACTCCTCAGGCTGCCCTCAGCCTGCCAACTGCTCGTGTCGTGT
Source organism: Hymenopus coronatus (assembly GCA_030762935.1). Classification (NCBI taxonomy): domain Eukaryota; kingdom Metazoa; phylum Arthropoda; class Insecta; order Mantodea; family Hymenopodidae; genus Hymenopus; species Hymenopus coronatus. The sequence continues at coordinate 123,232,929 of CM060894.1, read as the reverse complement.
GCTCAGCATGTATCCGAGTCATCCAGAACAGGATTTTCATGAACTCTGACATTTGCTTCATTGCACTCGTGATCCTAATGTACTACAGATTAACAATGACAGAGGTTGTGTGTGTTTATTTTGGTGAGTTCTTGTGTGTTTTTAAAAAATGACACGACTTTCTTTAACCTGTATTATTTACTAGTGGGTATACAATTTATTCTTACAAAAGTTTATCTTTATATCTACTTCATTTTAATCAAGTTAAATCTTTGCAGAAATAGTTACGTTACACATTTCCTTATAGGTACAAAAAGAACGGTGACAGAAAATGTTTAATAACTGGATCTTAATATGCTGCTGGCATTCAAAATCCGTTCTTCCATGTGAAGAGAGTTTCAACTGAAAATCGAAACAACTTCGAATCAATGACAACAGCTTACGGATATTTCAAAACTGGCTTATGTCCGAAAAAGTTTGCTTTAAAGATAATTATCTACATATTTATGTAACACCTTTTCGACTATACTTAATGTATGCAAGATATTGTACAAAAATTCTTTCGAATTTCGAATGAAAATTTAAGATATATACCTTAATTGTCGGTAGACAAATTATTAGATTAAGTCAAAATTTTCGAGAAATGGTCCATTTAAATGTCAGTTTAGCTTAGAAGAATTTTCTTGAAAATCTTGTGTTTGTATCTTGAAGATACGTTTTCAAACCCAAATGTTATTTTTCAGCATGGTATCTTTTTAGAGACATATACTTCTCTGAAAGTTACCGCTATTTTTAATCCTCCAAATAATAAGTCTGTCATGCTCTGCTACATGCGCATCTGTCTCGATGATGACGTCATTTGATCAAAATGTTGCCATGTTTGGGAACAAGAAGGAATCGCAGTGAGGCAGGTCGGCTCAGTATAAGGGTTAGACTAACAATTTATAACACACTTCATGCAGTTTGACGGCAACAGTTTTCGATGGTGTGCTAGTGATTTTTGTGGTGAAACAGTATTTTATTATTTAAAAAATCTGATGTGTTCCATTCGCATGACTTTCTCTACATCTCTGTAACAAATTATTGTTAAATAGCGTATGCTTCTATTTACTTCATGCTAATCAATACAAAATTAACAGAAATCGCCTTATTACTTGCTTCCTTATAAGTAGAAAGGAAATAAGGGAGTAGCATAGGTTAAAGTGATAGTCAAAAGCTGATTGCTATGTGACTGATGTTCCTTTGTTTGTATGGACAGCAGTTGACAAATTCCTGTATGAGAAAAGCATAAGTTTTATAAAGCTGAAACCAATAACAAGGAATATCTAAAGAACGATCAACTCCACGAAAAAAATGTATACAACATACATTGTGTGTTTTAACGTGCTCTCGTTTTTTGTGTGGTAAGTTTTTGTCCATCTCTTGCGGTTTAGCAATCATGCAAAATTCCGTAAAATTCCTCCAGAATATAGTCTTCAGAGGCTATTCCCAGAAAATTCAATATATACATTTTATTTGTTAGATAAATATCTTCCATATACAGTATTTTAATCAAAATCATTAGTCATTTTTAAGAAAATCAAATATTTCCAAAAAGTTGTACGAAAAGGATATTTGGGGTGGGGAGATTTCTTGACATTTGTATTAAAATACTTTTTTTGGATTCAGGGAATCTCGAAATAAGTATTTCCGTTGAAATCTCGGTATCGAATTTTTGGGTGCAATACAATACCTTCTTTATACACTATGTACATAGTATGTATAGGGAACGTAATAATGGGGCAGTGCCTCCTTCAACTTCTGTAGAATCGGCTCAATAATTCGCTGTAGTATTGTCCAGCATCTTTTTTCCTTTCTCTAATAATTCAATGTTTATGACAACCTTCTCATCTCAAAAAAAATCATTATCGTCATCATTTTTATGGCCGATGGGACTCTTTGACTTCTTTGGAGCAATGTTCACCGGAAACTACCCATTGTTTCATTGTTGCTTGGTTTCCGGATTATTATGGTGAATCCAAGTATCATTGACGGTGACAACACTACGCAAAACGTTCTTTGGAGTTGCTTAAACAGCTCCAAACATAGCTTTGAAGTTGAAAACCGGTCCCGCTCGTTGTCCTCCATGGGGCGGACAACTTTACTTCATCTTCAGCTTATCATTCGAAATATGAATTTTTGCGACCGGCAATACATATGTTCTGTGCCACTTCGTTTGACGATTAGCGAGAATCACATCGTGGAGATTTTATGAGATGTTCGATATCCATATCTGCGGGCGTCCTGGGCGCTCCTCATCACAAACAGATGTTCGACCACGTTTTAAGTTGTAGAACAAATATCTGTCGTCGTAGATGGTGAAAGTTCTCCATAAACAGCATGCACTTTCGCTTTTATCCCCTCGCAAGCATTACACATCCAAAATTAAAATGCTGATGTGTTCCGTTCACATGACTTTCTCTACATCTCTGCAACAAATTATTGTTAAAAAGCTAATGCTTCTCTTTACTTTATGCTAATCGCGAAAAAAATAGCAGAAATAGTGGCATTACTTGCTTCCTTGTATGTAGAAGCGAAATAAGGGAGTACCATAGGTTAAAGTGACAGTCAAAAGCTGGTTACTATGTGACCGAAGTTCCTTGTTTGTAAGCACAGGAGTTGACAAATTCCTGTATAAGAAAAATATGTTTTTCAAAGCTGAAACCAAAACAAGGAATATCTAAAAAACGATCAACTCCACGAAAAAATGTATATAACATAAATTGTGTGTTTTAAAGTAATCTAAATTTTTTTGTGTGGTAAGTTTTTGTCCATCTCTTACGGTTTAGCAGTTATGCAAAATTCAGTGAAATTCCTCCAGAATAAAGTATCTTCAGAGGCTATTCCCAGAACATTCAAGATATACATTTTATTTGTCAGATAAATATCTTTAACATACGATATTTTAATAAAAATCGTTAGAGCTATTTTTAAGAAAATTAAAATTTTCGAAAATTTTTCCATGTAAAGGGTAGTTTGTGTGGGGGAATTTTCTTGAAAATTTACGTGTCGCATCCTTGGAAGATACTATATATAAATACCAAATTTGGTATTTAACGGTCTTTTTGTTTTTGAGCTATGTTATCCACAGAACACACACACAGACACACACACGGACCTTTCTCTAAGAATCTGATGTGTTACACTCACATGACTTTCTCTAGTTGCTCTAAAAACTCCTACAAAAGATTCTTCTTCCTTGTACACAATGCTAATCAAGATAAATGTTAGCAGAATGTTATTACTTAGTTCCTTATTAGTAGAAGGGAATAAGGGAATGCACTAAGCTAAAGTGATTTTCAAATGTTTTAAAACCTATCGTTATGCGATTGTCATTGCAAATCACTTCTTTGCTTGGCCAGGAGTAGAACAAAAGAAAAACAGACATCTCCTGTGTGAGAAAAGTTTTAAGTACTTCACAATTGAAACCAATAACAAGGAATATCTCGAAAACGGTTACCTCCTCAACAAAAACGCGAAGGACAAAAATTGTGTATTTTGTCATGAGGTACATTTTTTGTGCAGTACGTTTGTTTCTATCTCTTACGATTTAGCAGTTAAGCAAAATTCAGCAAATTTCATCCACAATAAAGAGGTCTTTAGAGGCTATTCCCAAAAAATTCGAGATATGCATTTTATTTCGGACATAAATAGCTTTAATATACGGGATTTTAATCAAAATCGTTGAGCCATTTTTAAGAAAATCAAAATGTTCGAAAATTTTACCATGTAAAGGGTAGTTTGTGGTGGGGGGGATTTTTTTTTAAAATCTTCGTGTCGCATCCTTGGAAGATACTAAACCTAAATACCAAGTTTGATATTTAACGGCCTTTTTGTTTTGGGGCTATGCTGTCCACAGACACACACACACACACACACACACACGGACCTTTTTTTAAAAATGTTTTTTTCGGACTCAGGGGACCCCAAATAGATATTTCCGGTGAAATCCCCGTATCGAATTTTTGGGTGCATTACAATACCTCCTCTATCCCTATGTAAATTGTACGTATGGGGCTAGAGAAAGTAAAAATGCTTTTTTTTTTGATTCAGGGGATCCTAAAACGTGTATTTGCGGCGAAATCTCGGTATCGAATTTTTGGGTGGAATACAATACTTCCTCCATACACTATGTACATAGTACGTGTAGAGGAAGTAAAAAGCAAATCACAGAACGACATTGCACTTTTGGCATTTTCCTGCAAATCCAAGCTAATATTTAATCTATATGAAACTTGTTTTTAATGGCATGTATAGTGGCTGTCTCAGAAGTAGCCAATCTGACGTGTATATATAGTGTTGTTTCAAACAACAATGGTAAAAAGAACTAAACTTAGAAAGCTTAAGTTTGAAGTTTGACGATTTTATGTTGTTTAGGATTTGTTTTGCAGCCATCATTAGTGAATGCTATCAGTGAATTTGTAAATATGGATAAAACTGGTAATCGTTCATGCTATACAATACTTTTATTTGAAAGGTCTTAGTCTAACTAATATTAAAACTGAGCTAGTTTCTACTTTGGGGGAGTGTGCTCCTTTGTTTATGATAGTGAAATATTGGGTGGCAGAGTTAACTGTGGCCGTACGAGCTGCCAAGACGAATATCGTAGTGGTGGACCAAAAGAGGTTACCAGTCCAGAAATTATAAAGAAAATCCACAAAATGGTATTGGATGACCGCCGACTGAAAGTGCGCGAGTTAGCAGACATTGCAGGCATTTCAAAAAAGGCCTGTACATCACAAAATGACTGAAAATTTGGATATGAGAAAGTTGTTTGCAAGGTGGGTGCCACGTTTGCTCACAGTAGAACAAAAAGGAGGATGCTTGAGTGTTGGCAATGTTTCGCTGCAATAAAGCTGAGTTTTTGCGTCGATTCATAACAAGGATGAAACCTGTATCCCTCACTTAACTCCTGAGAGGAAGAAACAACCAGAACAGTGGATTGGAAGGAGAGAATCAGCTCCAAAGAAAACGAAGACAGTTTCATCTACAAGCAAGTTCATGGTGTCAGTTTTCAAGTCGCACGCGGGATGATTTTCATTGATTATCTCAAAAAAGGAAAAGTAATCAATGGTGAATATTATGCAAACTTATTACAGTATTTGAGTGACGAAATCGAGCAAACGGCCGCATTTAGCGAAAAAGAAAGGTTTGTTTCAAGAAGACAATGCACACCAGTTCAGACGTCCATTATCGCCATGGCCAAAATCAACGAGTTAAATTTCGCATTGCTTCCTCATGCATCCTATTCGCCAGATTTAGCCCCCCTCTGATTACTTTCTGTTTCCAGACTTGAAGAAATGGCTTGGTGGTAGAAGAATTGCCAACAATGAAGAGGTGGAGTCTGTAGTTGATGACTATTTTGCGGTCCTCGACAGTTCCCACTATAAACAAGGTATTGAAGCAATTGAACATCGCTAGGAAAAGTGTATGGAGCTGAAAGGAAACTATGTAGAGAAATAAAGATGTTTTTCCGCAACATTTTTGTGCTTTCTCTGTTAGGTTGGGTACTTCTGTGACAGCCCTGTATATAGCGATACGTACTCCGCTCACAGTCTACACTGGGGGTTTCCTTTCCGTAACTCCCACGCTTCTTACACACGAGTGTTAATAGTAAGGAGTACCTACTAACCTTGTTATAAGTATTGTTGAAAGTGCCGTTTATCTACACGAAGACGTTGGAATTACCATTCATATGCATAATATAGTAACTGTCTCATAATGTAGCTTTTTAAGAAAAACAATTATTTGAAATGTATTATGACAAGCAATTAACTAATCTTCAAAGTACAGACCATTAGATTCTATGGTCTTGAGCCATCTTTCTGTGAGGCTTAGATGGTACCAGTCTCTGATTTTTGATGCGAAGAATTCGGTGAGACCCACCTGCACTGCTTCAATGCTGTCAACATTTCTTTCGCGTAGAAAATGGGCCTTGGATCGAAAAAGATGATAATCTGATGGTGCGAGATCAGGGCTCTATGCTGGGTGTGGTAGCAGTTCAATTCCTCCCAATTCCTGAATTTTTCTATGGTTGTTCGTGCAGTATTGGGTCTTGCATTGTTCTGTTGCAATAGATCTCTATTTCGGTTAACAAATGCTGGCAGCTGTCTCAAAATTTCATGAAATAAATCCAGTTGCTGAGAACAAAGATCCGCATCAATCGCTCGCCCGTTTGGAACAAACTCCCAGTGAATCACACCTTAAAAATTTCACCAGACACCCAACATTACTTTGGGACCGACCCGATTTTTTTTAACGATGACTGGCAGATCGGTGGGGATCAAGCCACTGTTTCGAGGTATAGGGGTTTCGGTAATATACCCATTTTTCATCACAAGTGACAATTCTCCTGACAAATCTATCATACATGGGGCACAGATATCCACTCTACGTTGAGTCTGTTGAGGTGTCAGTTCATGAGTACAGATCTGCAGCTTCTGTATGACTTTCGTGTTCACAGGCACACGGACATACACACACGGACCTTTTTGTGAAAATGCTTTTTACTTTCTCTATACGTACTATGTACATAGTGTATAGAGAAGGTATTGCACTCCACCGAGATTTCACCGGAAATATATGCTTTAAGGTCTCCTGTATCCAAAAACGTGTTTTCAGAAAAAGGTCCGTGTGTCGGTGTGTCCGTGTGTCCATGTGTCTGTGAACACGATAACTCGAAAAGTCGGTAAAATGCCAAACTTGGTATTCAAGTTTAGTATCTTCCAGGAATGCGACACGAAGATTTTGAGAAGAATTCTCCCACCCCCAAGCTACCCTTTACATGGAACATTTTTCGAAAATTTTGATGTTCTAAAAAATGGCTCTAAGGATTTTGATTAAAATGCCATATATTAAAGATACTTACATGGCAAATAAAATGCGTATCTTGAAATTTCTGGGAATAGCCTGTGAAGACTTCTGTATTCTGGATGAGTATTATGATATTTTGTATAACTGCTAAACCGTAAGATATGTACAAAAACTTACCACACAGAAAATTTAGAGCACTTTAAAACACAAAATTTATGTTATATACGGTTTTTTTCGTGGAGTTGATCGTTTTTGAGATATTCCTTTTTCTTGGTTTCAGCTTTGAAAAACTTCTTTTCTCATACAGGAATTTGTCAACTCATTTCCATACAAACAAAGGAACATCAGTCACATAGCAACCAGCTTTTGGCTTTCACTTTAACCTGTGGTACTCCCTTATTTCGCTTCTCCTTACAATAAAGCAAGGGATAAGAATATTTCTGCTAATTTTTCTCGATTAGCATGAAATAAATAAAAGATAAGCTTATTAACAATAATTTGTTACAGAAATATAGAGAAAATCATGTGAATGGAACACATAAGATTTTTTGGATACAGGGGACCCTAAAACATATATTTCCGGTGAAATGTCGGTATCGAATTTTTGGATGGAATGCAATACTGTACATAGTACGTGTAGAGAAAGTAAAAACGACAGTTTAACAGAAAAGAGGGGTGGTATATTTTGCTTTGTGCTGTGTTCATATCGTTTCTCCTATTGTGCGCTCCGCGGTAAGCCTTGTCCGAATATAGCAACTTTACTTCATTAGCTATTCACAAACATACAAACCACCGTGTTGGGCTTAAAGGGGGGTTCAGGTTTAATGCAACCTTATTAATTAGCCCAATTTTGTGGTTCACAGAGGAAAGTGCACAAGGATTAAGAACGCTGTTTTTCGTGGCGATTGTATGTTGGAATTGGCTAGAGCGCAGAAAGAAAACATTTTATTTTCTTGGAACAGTCCAATGTTACGGGTCGCTGGTGATACAAAGAAAAAATGTCAGGGGAAATGTCAGTGCTAAGTTGGGGCATTGGAGCACGTTTTCACTTTTCTGTCAGCGATCCCTTACTCATATCTTATAGGAAAATGTTTTCAAGACATGATTGGAAAAAATATGTGTTCCATTCACATGACTTTCTCTATATCTGTGTAACAAATTATTGTTAATAAGCTTATGTTTTATTTATTTCAAGCTAATCGAGAAAAATTAGTAGAAATAGTCTTATGTCTTGCTTTATTGTAAGTAGATGCGAAATAAGGGAGTACCTTAGGTTAAAGTGAAAGCCAAAAGCTGGTTGCTATGTGACTGATGTTCCTTTGTTTGTATGGACAGGAGCTGACAAATTCCTGTATGAGAAAGGTATAAGTTTTTCAAAGCTGAAAACAAGAAAAAGGCCTATCTCAAAAACGATCAACTCCACGAAAAAAATGTATATAACATAAATTGTGTGTTTTAACGTGCTCTACATTTTTTGTGTGTTAAGTTTTTGTCCATCTCTTACGGTTTAGTAGTTATGCAAAATTCATCCAGAATAAAGTAGTCTTCAGAGGCTATTCCCAGAAAATTCAAGATATACATTTTATTTGTCAGGTAAATATCTTTAATATATGATATTTTAATCAAAATCGTTAGAGCCATTTTTTAGAAAATAAAAATTTTCGAAAAAAGTTCCGCGTTAAGCGTAGTTTGGGGTGGGGGGATTTTTCTCAAAATCTTCATGTCGCATCCCTGGAAGACACTAAACTTAAACACCAAATTTGGTATTTTACCGACTTTCCGTTTTTTTTGAGTTATCGTGTTCACAGACACACGGACACACTGACACACGGACAGACGGACACACGAACACACGCACGTGGACTTTTTTCTGAAAATACTGTTTTTGGATACAGGGGACCCTAAAACATATATTTCCGGTGAAATCTCGGTATCGAATTTTTTGGTGGAGTGCAATACCTTCTCTATACTCTATGTACATAGTACGTATAGAGAAAGTAAAAAAGCCACCAGATACACAATATGTAAATAATGATATGTACGGATCAGATAAACTGTAAACTACACTTTAGGTCCTTATAGTAAATAACATTAGGTAACAATACCTGATGAGCCGTAAAATACCATGAATAAATGTATATGCTGTAATTTCAAAACCACGTAAAGTATCTAGAGAACATAACACCTACAGTGGGATTTAATGAGAGTATTTTAGATATGGTATGTAAAGGATAAAGTACGTGAAGAATAAAAGCTATAAATTATTCTAAACCTACATATAATAAAACTGCACACACAATTTCCTGTTTTGGATGAATAGGTTGTAGCATGGTTATGCAAGCATGGAATTTCAAAAGGATCCCCTTTGTGAAAAACTTTCCATCTCTTTAGACTACTGTAGTTTTTTACTTTCTCTACACGTACTATGTACATACTGTATAGAGAAGGTATTGCACTCCACCCAAAAATTCGATACCGAGATTTCACCGGAAATACATGTTTTAGGGACCCCTGTATCCAAAAAAAAACTTTTTCAGAAAAAGGTCCGTGTGTGTCCGTCTGTCCATGTGTTTGTGAACACGATAACTCAAAAAGGAAAAGTCGATAAAATACCAAACTTGGTATTTAAGTTTAGTATCTTCTAGGGGTGAGACACAAAGTTTTTGAGAAAAATCCTTCCACCCCAAACTACCCTTTATATGGAAGTTTTTTCGAAAATTTTGATTTTCTTAAAATCGCTGTAATGATTTTGATTAAAATATCGTATATTAAAGACATTTACATGACAAATAATATGCATATCTTGACTTTTCTGGGAGTAGCCTCTAAAGACTACTTTATTCTGGACCAATTTTACGAAATTTTGCATAAGAGCTAAACCGTAAGAGATGGACAAAAATTACCACACAAAAGTGTAGAGCACGTTAAAACACACAATTTATGTTATATAATTTTTTTTCGTGGAGCTGATCATTTTTAAGATATTCCTTGTTTTTGGTTTCAGCTTTGAAAAACTTAACTTTTCTCATGCAGGAATTTGTCAACTCCTGTCCATACAAACAGGGGAACTTCAATCACATAGCAACCAGATTTTGACTATCACTTTAACTATGATACTCCCTTATTTCGCCTCTACTTACAAGGAAGCGAGTAATAAGTCTATTTTTGCTAATTTGTTCTCGATTAGTATGAAGTAAATAGAAGCATAAGCTTTTTAAGAATATTTTTTTGCAGAGATGTAGAGAAATTCATGTGAATGAAACATCAGATTTTTACTTTCTCTACAACATACAATGGGTGCATTTAGAATCATAGATTGGTCCCACAACCGAAGAATACATTGAATTTCTTTTGTCACTTTTCAAGATATCGATACGTTCCAAAGTGTAACAGAAGACACAAACTCAATTAAATGTCAATATTACTCAGCTCTGTTCAGAGATCAGTCGGTATACAGGGAGTTGATGAACTACACCGAAATAATTGCTAAAAATAATTAAAGATAACCGATGTATGGTCCACACTGAACATAACAGAGTTAGAAGGTGATAAAAAATCTGATATGTTCCATACACTTGACTTTCTTTACATCTCTGCAAGAAAGTATTGTTAAAAAGCTTGTGCTTCTATTTACTTCATGTTAATCGAGAAAAAATTAGCAGAACTGGTCTTATTATTTGTTTCCTTGTAAGTAAAAGCGAAATAAGGTTAAAGTGATATTCAAAGGCTAGATGCTATATGACTGAAGTTCCTTTGTTTGTATGGAAGGATTTGACAAATTCCTGTATGAGAAAAGTATAAGTTTTTAAAAGGTGAAATCTAAAACAAGGAATAACTCAAAAACGATCAACTCCACGAGAAAAGTGTATTTGGCATAGGGTGTGCGTTTTAAAGTCTTCTATATGCTTTGTGTGGGAAGTTTTTATCCTTCTCTTACGATTTAGAAGTTATATAAAATTCCGAAAAGTTCATCTAGAATAAAGTAGTTCTTAGAACATTGAAGATGTACATTTTATTTGTCAGGTAAATATCTTTAATATACTATATTTTAATCAAAATCATTAGCGGCATTTTTTAAAAAATCAAAATTTTCGAAAAATGTTCCATGTAAAGGGTAGTTTGTGGTGGAGGGATTTTTCTCAAAATCTTCGTGCCGTATCCTTGGAAGATACCTAACCTAAATACCAAGTTTGGTATTTAACGGTCTTTTCCTTTTTGAGCTATGCTGCCCACAGGCACACACACACACACACACACACACACACACACACGGTCATTTATCTGAAAGTGCTTCTTTTGGATTTAGGGGGCCTCATAACATGTATTTCCGGTGAAATATCGGTATCGAATTTTTGGGTACATTACAATACCTTCTCTATATACTATGTACATAGTACGTGTAGAGAAAGTAATATATAAAATGCAGATAACTTAGTGTTAAAGCAGTTTCAGAATGTTTTTAAAACTGCTGCATGAGTATATACATATCGATTGCCAGCAACTTGTTTATGGCGTTATGAAGATTTATTACCATGCAAATCTTTTAAATATCGAACACATCCTTGACAGTGCCGTGGCCGAGTGATTAGGCCGGGGTTCGATCCCAAGCGACCGCATGTGAGATTTGTGGTGACAAAGCGGCGCTGGGGCGGGTTATCTCTTTGCTTCCCCCGCCATCGCAGTCCACCAGTGCTCCATCATCATTCCTGTATCATCAGTGTCACCGCCTGCGGTGCCATATGTAGTTAAAGCGGGCGTTAAACACTACCAAAAAGAAAAAAAAAAAAAAGATAGTACGACAGTAAACATCGATTACCTGCATTCCTGCTTTATGGAGCCTATTCTAAAGGCATTTCTTTAATTACTCACGTGGTTTAATGTGTAATGTCAAAAGCTGATGACTAAAAGGTCATCGGATGTTTCTTGTCACATAGTAAATTATTTTTTTAATTCCATACGAAGTTCAGCGATCTGTATACTTAGGGCGCAATTCTGATTGGTCAGTGCAATAACACTACTATGATTTATTTCCTTGATTCTTCTCACTGAAATGCATTTGTAAGTAGTTTTGAGAGCAGTAACTAATAAATTAGAAATGAGATTCACAAATTTTTATGTACAAATTGAATATTTTGAGAATGTAAATTTTAACATTAAATTTGGTCAACTTTGTATATAAGGATTGCAAGAATAAGCTGGTTCGTGTGTGTTTAATTTTCCTAATTGTTTATACTTTTAACACATAGACTCTTCTCTCTTCTCAGGTTTGTGGTATACTAGACCTGTTCTGTACTTTGTTTCATCTACCGTAATTAAATATTGTTATTTAGCTTTTGAATTTATTGGGAATCATTACAGATACATAAACACACACAGAATCAAGTTATAATACTTATTTTTCACCAGAATACAACATTTTTACTCCTTCTTGTTTCGTTGTTAAGCAAACACGATCTTCCTTTTTCTTTACAGCAATTATAAACAGAAATATCTGTGTTGCCGTGCGTTCATTCCAAAGCCGTGTAACGTATGTTAGTTTTGCAATGCACATACGTATAGACTTCCATCTCTTACTAATTGTTGGTCACGTCTCCAGCCAACCATTGTAAACTCCTTTTTGCATTAGAATAAACACACGTCTTACAAATATATTAATAACATAAGTAAAACAATTCAGCAATAACAATTCACACAAAAATTAAGAGTTAAATGTATGCTTTAAGCTATTTAGCCAAATAAATTTCAAGTTAATAATAACCTTACACAATAAAAACCTTATATCTTGTAGCTTGTGATCTTAATACTGTCACAGAATGCAAGCACTGTGTACTGACATAGTCTGTAAACGCCAAACGATATAATTTTTACTTTCTCTACACGTACTATGCACATAGTGTATAGAGAAGGTATTGTAATGCACCCAAAAATTCGATACCGAGATTTCACCGGAAACACATGTTTTGGATCCCCCTGAATCCAAAAAACAATTTTTGGAAAAAGGTCCGTGTGAGTGTGTGCGTGTGTGTGTGCTGGTATGTGTGTGTCTGTGGACAGCTTAGCTCAAAAACGAAAAGACCGTTAAATACCAAACTTGGATACGACTCGAAGATTTTCAAGAAAATCCCCCCACCCCAACTACCCTTTACATGGAACTTTTTTCAAAAATTTTGATTTTCTCAAAAATGGCTCTAACGATTTTGATTAAAATATTGGATACCAAAGATACCTGATACCTGAAAAATAATATGTATATCTTTAATTTTCTGGGAATAGCCTCTGAAGACTACTTTATTCTGGAGGAATTTTGCATAACTGCTAAACCGTAAGAAATGGACAAAAACTTACCGCACAAAAAAATGTAGAGCACATTAAAACTCACAATTTATGTTATATAACTTTTTTTCAAGGAGTTGGTCATTTTTGAGATATTCCTTGTTTTTGGTTTCAGTTTTGAAAAACTTGTACTTTTCTCATACAGGAATTTGTCAACTCTTATCCATACAAACAAAGGAATTTAGTCACCTAGTAACCAGCTTTTGACTTCACTTTAACCTATGATACTCCCATATTTGGCTTCTACTTACAAGGAAGCAAATAATAAAACTATTTCTGCTAATTTTTTCTCGATTAGCATGAAGTAAATAAAAGAATAAGCTTATTACCAATAATTTGTTACACAGAAGTAAAGAAAGTCATGTGAATGGAACACATCAGATTTTTAATGTTTAATACCTGTATTAAGTTATAAATAACATTAAAAGGTTGTGTACATGTTTAATATTTTGAGAATGTTGATTTTATCGTTAAATTTGACACTTTGGTACACAAGGATGTAAGCACCATGTAACGACAGAGGCCGTAAATGCCAAGTGATTCAATGTTTAATGTATATCACCAGTCTTAAGTTTTAATGCTCTTGAAAGTTTATGATGTTAACTATTAATGGTAATGCAAGAACTTTAAATACTGTATACTTCGTGAATGCTTTTACCATGTTATATGCAAATACACTTGAGAGTAATACAGGACAGTTTGCGATATATCGCGACTCAGCGCTAGGCGCACCATCTAGTGTGAGAACCTGGCAGAACTTCACAGCTGATTTTGTGGAAGTTGAATAACACAGGTGTTGCTCTTATTTGGTTTACATTTTATGAGTATATTGAAGCCCATTGTTACATTGCTCTTCTCATAAATGATTTCCCATAAAAATGCCCAGCAAAATATGTGCAGTTTACGGTTGTTGTAATTACGAGATCAAAATAAATCGCGTTCTTTTTTCACATTTCCAGCCGATAAAGAATGATAAGTATTCGATCATTATAACAACTTGAGCAATTAATCCTGTTTTTCCTCCTGTCTTATCTTAATTTACAACCGGCTAATAAAGTTTAATGTATAATTCTTATTTTCAGGTGTGACCAATGGGTATTGAAATGTAGAAGGAGAGACTTGAATAAGGTTTATAAGGGATTAATACAAAATGTAAATGCTGATTCCATTAGCCGTATCTGCAGGGAATGTGCTAGTCTTTTTGTTAGAAAATGTTTTAATGTGTTTATTCAGTGCTATTTAAATAATTAAAACGAAAAGGACAAAAGATGTACAACAATAACTGTAAAAACAAAAAAAGTTATGTACTTGTAACGGCTAGATTTTGTTGACATGACTTTCTCTACCTATTCTGTGACTCTTTCTTCTATATTCTGCATCCTAATGGAGATAACCATAACTGAAATTATTTTTATTACTTAGTTCATTATCAGTAGAAGCAATTGAGGCAGTACATTAGGCTAAAACAGTAGTCGTATCTTTTAAAAGCTAGTCGTTAAGACATGACGAGGAGAAAAACGAAAGACAAATTATTGAACAATATCCGAACTGGAAAAAGCTGAAATATTTTAAGATGGACATGAATAACCAGGAATGTCTCTAAAATGGTTGGTCGTCCCCCGTGGTGTAATGGTTTCCATACTAACTTCATATACCCAAGGTCGTGGTTTCAAACCCGACGGAGGACAATGGATTTTTTTCGGGCGTAAAAATCCTTAGCATGGTTTCCTTCGGAAGGGAAGTAAAACCGTTTGTCCCGTGTCGCAGATTTACGGTACGTAAAAGAACCTCAAGCCTGATAGAGAGACCTCTGAGCAAAATTAAGCGGTCTTTCACGCGCAGTATAGAATGGGACACTGAGAACCACAGCAGTTAAAGAGCGTCCGTAAATAAAACGCAATTTCATTTTCTAAAATAGTTAACTTTACTGAAAAAATGTAAAAGATATAAATTGTGTGTTTTAACAGAATCTACATTTTTTGTGTAGTAAGATTTTGGCTATCACCTACGGTTTACCAGAAATCATTCATAACACAAAAATCATTCCGAATAAAGAGGACATCTTAGGTTATTCCCAAGAATATACGTTTTGTTGGTCATGAAAACATATTTAATATGCAGCATTTTAATCAAAATCGTTAGCAATTTCTTAGAAAATCGAAAATTTCGAAAAATCTTCCATGTGAAGGATAGTTGGGGCGGGGGATTTTTCTGAAAATGTTCGTCTTGCATCCTTGGAAGGCACAACACTTAAATACCAAGTTTGGTTTTTAACCTACTTTTCCTTTTAATCCTATCCTGCCCACAGACACAAGACATTTTTCTAAAACTGCATTATTATTTTCGATTCAGGTGACATCAAAACATGTATTTCTGGTGAAATATCGGCAGCGAATTTTTGGGTAGAATACAATGCATATCTTCTCTATCACTATGTACATAGTACGTGTAGAGAAAGTAAAAATACCTAAAAATTTAAAATAGTTAAACAGCCTGTGCTATGAAAATGTGAATATTTTTAACCGATTTGGTCGTTAAAAGCTGCATCTGTTGCATAAGAAATACATTAGTGTTTGAATTTGGCGCTAGACTACCAGGTTCTGTCACCAGGAGCGCTGCCGTCTTCCTGTCCACCATTTTCCTGTGCTAATTGGAGCGCCTGTCCCACATTACCTCCAATGTGCTCAAGGCCTGCTTACATCATGACCCGACAGATTGCAGTCTAATCTAAACTGCATACCGAGGAACCTCTGACACAATATGGAGAACTTGTATACCTTCTCTGAATTTGCAAACATCCAACTTATTTACGGTGAATCGAGAAATAATGGTTATTTGATACACGCCACCAATTTAAGAAAGAGTACGAAAATCGGCCACTGACAAATTTGTCTTCAAAATGAAGGTTACCATTTCGAGTAGTTCCTATAGAATTGAACGTAAACACTTTTGATGTTTTTACTTTCTCTAGACGTACTATGTACATAGTGTATAGAGAAGGTGTTGTATTGCACCCAAAAATTCGATACCGAGATTTCACCGGAAATAAATGTTTTAGGATCCCCTGTATCCAAAAAAAGGATTTTCAGAAAAATGTCCGTGTGTGTGTTGTGTCTGTGAACACGATAACTCAAAAACGAAAAGTGGGTAAAGCACCAAACTTGCTATTTAGGTATAGTATCTTCCAGGGATGTGACACAAAGATTTTGAGAAAAACCCCTCCACTCTAAACTACCCTTTACATGGAACTGTTTTCGAAAATTTTGATTTTCTGAAAACTTTGATTAATGTATCGTATATTAAAGATACCTGACAACTAAAATGTATATCTTGAATTTTCTGGGAATAGTGTCTGAAGACCTCTTTATTCTGGATGCATTTTACGAAATTTTGCATAACTGCTAAACCGTAAGAGATGGAGAAAAAGTAGAGCACGGTAAAACACACAATTTATGTTATATGCATTTTTTTCGTGGAGTTGATCGTTTTTTAGGTATTCCTTGTTTTTGGTTTCAGCTTTAAAAAAACTTTACTTTTCTCATACAGAAATTTGTCAACTCATGTCCATACAAACAAAGGAACTTAAGTCACATAGAAACCAGCTTTTGACTATCTCTTTAACTTATGGTGCTCCCTTATTTCGCTTCTACTTACAAGGAAGCAAGTAATAAGACTATTTCTGCTAATGTTTCCTCACTTAGCATGAAGTAAATAGAAGCATAAGATTTTAACAATAATTTGTTGCAGAGTTGTAGAGAAAGTCATGTGAATGTACACATACGATTTTTATATTTATTTATTTCTTTCACTGCTTAAACCATTTCCCATTTTTAACTACTGCATGAGAAGATATTAAGCATGATTCCACCTTTTGTTAGCAAGAACTCAATTAATTGTAGGTGAGTTGAAAATTATGTGCATGAAGCATGAATTAAAAGCTTAAGCTAACAGTGCTAATGGTCTAATAATCTAATGAGTTCCATTAACATGACTTTCTCTCTCTTTTCTCAAACAAAAATGTGATGTGTTTTCCTTTCACATAATTTTCTCTACCTGTTCCAAAAACAAACTACAAAGGATGCTAATCATTAGCGGGATTGATCTTATTACTTGCTTCATTCTAACTAGAAGGGAAATAAGGAAATACATTAGGCTAAACCGAAAGTAAAATATTTTAAAAGGTGGTCAATATAGGAAACAATTGGGGTTCGGTTCACTTTGCATGGTTTCATTTAAGAAAAGTTAGTCAGTTTAAAACTGAAACCATTTAGTTATAAGCTATATCTAAAAACAATGAACTTTGCAAGAAAACCGTATATCACATAAATTAAAAGTTTTAACGAGATTTATATATTTTTGTATATTAAGTTTTTGTCTAACTCTAACGGTATAGCCGTTATATAAAATTCTGCAAAACTCATCCAAAAAAAAAAAAGAGGTCTTCAGAGGCTATTCCCAGAAAATTTAAAATATGCATTTTAATTGTGATGTAAATATATTTAATATACCTACAGTATTTAAATCCAAATCATTAGAGACATTTTTGAGACAAACAAAATTTCAAGAATGTTTCCATGTAAAGCATAGTTTGTAGAGGGGGGAGTTTTTAGAAAATTCGTGTCGCATCCTTGGATGATACTAGACAAACCAAGTTATGTATTTTCGGTTTGAACAATGATGTTCACAGAAAGACACACACTCACACACACAGGTACACGCACTGACCTTTTTCTAATAGTGTTTTTTCGGGATTCAGGGGACTTTAAAACATATATTTCCGTGAAATCTTGACATCGAATTTTGTGGTGGAATACAATACCTTCCCTAGCTACCATGTACATTGAATGGACATACGTGCTGGAGAAAAGATTATTCTTTTATCCTCATCATGCTATATCGAGTTAAACATTAACAGAAATGGTCTTATTGCTTGCTGCCTTGTAAGCAGAAGGGAAATAAAGGAATACACCAGGCTAAAGCGATAGTCAAACCGTTTAAAGCTGCGGCTGAGCAATGATGTTGAACTGCGGTCCTCTTTACATGTCCTGGAGTAACACAAAAGAAATATGAAATGAATAATAACCTCCTGCATGTTATAAGTACTTTAAAGTTGAAACCAATGACAAGGAATATCTGAAAATGTTAAGTGCCAAAATAAAAATCTGATGTGTTCCATTCACACGACTTTCTTTACATCTCTACAACAATTTATTATTAAAAAACTTATTCGTCTCTCCACTTCTCGCTAATCGAGAGAAATCTGAGGTGTTACACTCACAAGACTTTCTCTAGCTGCTCTACAAAACTCCTACAAAAGATTCTTCTTCTTTGTGCACAATGCTAATCAAGATAAATGTTAGCAGAATGTTATTATTTAGTTCCTTATAAGAAGAAGGGAATAAGGGAATGCACTATGCTGAAGTGATTGTCAAATGTTTTAAAAGCTATCGTTATGCGATTGTCATTGCAAATCACTTCTTTGCTTGGCCAGGAGGAGAACAAAAGAAAAACAGACATCTCCTGTCTGAGAAAAGTTTTAAGTACTTCACAATTGAAACCAATAACAAGGAATATCTCCAAAACGGTTACCTCCACAACAAAAACGCAAAGGACAAAAATTGTATGTTTTGTCATGAGGTGCATTTTTTGTGCAGTACGTTTTTTTCTACCTCTTACGGTTTAGCAGTTAAGCAAAATTCAGCAAAATTTATCCACAATAAAGAGGTCTTCAGAGGCTATTCCCAAAAAATTCGAGATATAAATTTTATTTCGGACATAAATAGTTTTAATATACGGGATTAATCAAAATCGTTAGAGCTATTTTTAAGAAAATCAAAATGTTCGAATTTTTTTCCATGTAAAGGGTAGTTTGTGGTGGGGGGATTTTTTAGAAAATCTTCGTGTCGCATCCTTGGAAGATACTAAACCTAAATACCAAGTTTGGTATTTAACGGTCTTTTTGTTTTGGGGCTATGCTTTCCACAGACACACACATACACACACGGATGTTTTTTTTGAAAATGCTTTTTTCGGACTCAGGGGACCCTAAAATATATATTTCTTGTGAAATCTCGGTAACGAATATTTGGATGCATTACAATACCTTCTCTATCCCTATGTACATTGTACATATGGGGCTAGAGAATGTAAAAATAGCAGAAATATGTAGGAGGGAAATAAGGGAGTAGCATAGCTGTTTGCTATGTTACTGAAGTTCCTTTGTTTGTATGGACAGGAGTTGACAAACTTCCATATGCAAAAAGTATAATATTTTATTGCTGAAACCCATAACAAGGAATATTTCGAAAACGATCATCTCTACGAAAAAAGGTGTATAACATAAATTGTGTGTTTTAACGAGCTCTAAATTTTCTATTATGCAAGTTTATGTCTATCTGTTATAGTGTACCAGTTATGCAAAATTCTGCAAAATTTATCTAGAATAAAGATGTCTTCAGAGGCTATTCCCAGATAATTCAAGATATATATTTTATTTGGCATGTAAATATCTTTAACATACGGCATTTTCATCAACATCGTTATAGCCATTTTTTATTTATTTATTTATTTTCCAATTAGCATATGTAAATAGAAGCATAAGGGATTTAACAATATTTTGTTGCAGAAATGCAGAGAAAGACATGTGAATGAAACACATCAGATTGTTAGTTATGGTGGGTGCATGTCATTTGCGCAAAACTGACCGTGGGGTTTAGTTACATAACCGCAAAAATGTAGACCTCAGTAGTGCAAAAGTTTAGGTTACCTCACCGTAATTGAATGTGACAAATTAATCACACAGTGAAAGCGACTACATACATTCAGTAAATCTACAATATTTTTTAAAACATGTCTCTAAGCTCTATGGCATATAAATCTTCCTTTTAATTTTGAAGTTACGAATCGCCCATTTGGTACTGGTATGGCAGTACTGATAAACGATATTATGAACACCTGTTGTTCAGTGCTGCTGAACATTGGATATTGCCGATGTACGTAGACGTCCTTCAGCGTGTCATTTCTATTGTAGTGGAGCTTGTGAAAAGTGTTCCACCGTGCAGGTGATGGTAGTCTGGGATCATCGTGATTTATATAGAGCTGACACATTTCTTTCATCAATTGTTTCAAAACGTGTTATGCTAGCGACAACTGTAGAGGAGTTTTGGGAGATTATTTACCTCTATAGCAAATGTTGAAAATATCATCCATCCTACATAAGGCACATCTCAACACGTCGTTCCATGCTATTGGCCACTCGTTGGAGGACTCTATTGCCAATAGCTTGAATCTCCTTTGTGATATTGTGCTTCAGATCATCCAATGTCTGGGGACGTGTGGCGTATACTTTGTCTTTTAAGTAACCCCATAGAAAGTACGGCGATGTCAAATCCGGAGATCTCGGTGGCCACAGGTTCCTGGAAATTATCCGGTCGTCAAAGAAACTTGCAATTAGGTTCATGGATTCATTTGATATATGGCATGTAGCGCCATCTTGCTGAAAATATCCTTCACTCAGCTCTACATCGTATTGCATTTTCACTTTGGCTACAAGAACAAAATGTCGAAACAGCTGCCAACAATGCAATTAGGAATAAAACATAAACATCTGCGCATCTAGTGACAAGAAATCGAAACTCCAGAACATTCTGCTTAATTTGGTGCTAAAATTGGGTCATTGAATAAATTTCCAACGGAATAATTAAAGAAAGAAATGTATCAGTTCTACATAAATCATTCTGTACCATAAACAACGTGTAATGAATACTGGAAATATACCAAGGCGGTGCTCTGTTAAAAACTGTGTGGCTATATTATAGGCTAACTCAGATGCTAATTAAAGTGTGTTTACAGGTGAACAAACGCATGAAAGTGAAAGTGAACCGTATATAGAAAATCATATAACTATAACTGCAGAGGACTGTGACCACACAACCACGTAAAATTATTCGTATGAAACTCTGTGCATATCATATTCACAAAGGGCAGCTAGAGGAGGCCATGGTTAGCTTCTAGTCTGAGTTAAAATACGCTCTATATCTGTGTCTATATTTGAAGGTTATGCGAAGTATTTCATAGTTTTGTTAGTATTAGTGAAATATTCATACTGCATTTCATTGGTGTGCAACGCTTATCAGTCTTTGCGGCATTGCACATTTCTACATTTTTGAATGTGTTATATCTCTTTGTAACTAAATCCAGCGTTGTTTATTATTGTGTGTATTTAACTCTTTTTTTTTTAAATCACATCTGTGTTGGATCTCCTGCCCAAAGACACTGGTCACATCATACATACTGCATTTAATGTGCTGTATAACGACACTGCTACAGAAAATAATTGTAACTCGCACAATACAGCGTCATCAGCTCAATACTACATACCTCAACAGCCATCGTATACTTCTTCACACAACTCTACCTCTGGTACAACTGCTGACACTAATGTAAGTAAACAAATACTCAGGCCTGCTCAGTTACAGTTAACACAGCCATCTAATTCATTTGACAATAGTGTTCTTGTAGATGGCGGATTTTGTCCGCACTAACTACTATAGTGTACCGATCTCTCACTCCGGAAGTCAAAACAAACGCTTTTGTACAGCACCACCATCACAACAAACCAGTGGTTCGCGTTATGCGTACTCTATTCCGACAACTAACCGTTTCCATCCACTTTCTAATACAATGATTCTGCTACCATCCATTTGCATACGCAATGTAGAAAACTATCAGTTGTTTCTGCAGGACATAAAAAAGTGTGTCACTTCTGACTTCCATACAGAGCTCCGTGGGGCGCTTTAAAAGTTCATCCCTCCACGTCTACTTTAATTCCATAAACCAAGAGCACTATACCTACAGAAACCCTGCTGATAAACTTTTCTCCGCTAACATTCGCAACCTCCCATGCTCTCTCAGCAACCAAGAAATATATGAAGAACTATTTTTTTTAAAATATCCAGTTAAAAAGGTTACAAGCAACCCATTCCTATATGTGCTATTGAGCTTGCCCACAATGACGTAGGTAGAGCTATTATTAATCTCACACTGCTGTATAGTTTGTAAAAGTTGATCATCGACGCCATAATTCAGAACTACCACAGTGCTCTCGTTGTCAGTATTTTTTTTTTTGTTTGTTTGTTTGTAGTTTAACGTCCTTTAACCTGGTTTGGTCATATCGGACGATGAATGAAATTGATGATATGATGCTCAAATGATCTCGGGGTCCATGGAGCTTAAAGTTACTCGACATTCGTCTTCTCAGGATAAGGGAAAACCCCGAAAAAAACCTTACCCGGGTAACTCACCCTAAGCGAGATTCAAACTCACGACCTTTTGAACGTGAGGCAGACATGCTACCACCACGCTACCCAGGCGGGCTTTTGTCAGCATTATGGACTTACTAAGAATTATTGTCAGCTGCGTGCAATGTCTCGGCGATCACTACTTCTCCAAGTGCAATAAACCATCCACTACATCAGCTCAATGCGTAAACTGTGGACAAGATCATCCCGCAAATGTTCGGGTCTGTTCTTATGTAGAACTCAAAGAACGCATCTCACAGCGACGTACACCCACAACTCCAAATCCAACTACTGTATTTCCCTAACAAATAAAATGCGTATCTTGAATTTTCTGGGAATAGCCTCTGAAGACTTCTTTATTCTTGATGAATTTTAATGAATTTTGTATAACTGGGAAACCGTACGAGATAAACAAAAACTTACGCCACAAGTAATGTTGAGCACGTTAAAACATACAATTTATATTTTTTTCATGGAGTTGATTGTTTTTAAGATATTCCTGTTTTTTTGTTTCAGCTTTAAAAAATTATACTTTTCTCATATATATTTTAACCAGTTACTATCCACTTCTGTAATACTCAATTACACATGCGAGGTGACGCAATTTGTTGTGAATTATTAGAAGAACTGATATGTCAGCTATATTATCCCTTCAGTTTGAAGAATGCATTCCTTAATTACATGAGCTCGCAAGATAAGAACGGGAATTCCTCCACTGCCATGTGCTTGAAATAAATAAACACGCATGTTATCGCTTCACAGCCCGGCATGTTAAACTGTATAGTCAATTAGTCACCCATTTGTCATTTGTGAATCTGCAAAGTTTAGACAACCTTCTAGTTGTGTTGGGAAGTTACATATCGACAGTTTTGACTTCACACTGGATTAAACATGCCCAGAGTGAGAAGTAGTGCAACAATATGCTGTGGAATTTAAGGACATTTTCAGTTCTGATGGCAAAATCCTGAAATTATTGATGTGAGTCTGAGTAGCATTCCATGCTATAATTTAATTCTTGTGACGTGGAGCGATCATTTTCGAAATTCAAGGCACTTCTTCGTCACAATCGAGAATCTTTCGGGATGGAACATTTGAGGAAGCACGTGGTCGTATACTGTAACTCTACTGTATTTGGTGATCCCTCCCACGAATGATGACTGGGGAGTACCATGTGTATTTCTATTAGATCAGCCATTGAGATCTTTAAAAAAAAAAAAAAATAGCACCTAAAAATTCGAGCCCTAATGATAACAATACAAAGAAACATTTCATGCTGTCGGGTTTGCTTATTTTTCGTTACGATGTTTTCATGTTTGATTCATTTTGCTAAGCGTATACTGAGTAATAATAATAATAATAATAATAATAATAATAATAATAATAATAATAATATTAATAATAATACAGTGAAACGCTATATGCTTTCGCGTCTGCACACTTTTCTTTGCGATGTCTTCGTGTTTGATTCATTTGCTTGGCTTATACTGTGTAATAATATTAATAACAATAATAGAGTGAAACACCACGCTTTGTCGCGTCTGTACATTCTTCGTTACTTTTCATGTTTATAGTATTAATATAAAAATAAAATAAAAAAAATACGTGTTCTTGTGTTTGCATATGTTTCGATACGATTTTTTCATTTTTTATTTATTCTGCTAAGCGTATACTTTTAATGATAATGATATAGTGAAACACCAGGTGCTCTCATATTTTGATATTTTCTTTATGATGTTTTCACGTTTTGATTAATTCTCTAATATACTGTTGATAATAATAATACTATCAATAATAATGATAATAATACTAAAGACACCGATAATAATGATGACGATCATAATAATAATGATAATAATAATAGTAACAATGATGATGATAATTATGATAATATAATAATAATAAATAATAATAATAATTTACATTGAAATACTGTGCACTTTCAAGCATGGTTTTGTTATGGTACCTTAAGGTTCTGATTTACTCTGCAGTGGATCTAGTCTCTAATATTAAATAAGAACTGCGTATGCACAATTACAAAATTAGCTATTGGTGGATACTGGTTAGTGAATTTATTCTTTAAAATAAATGCTCTGTCACTGAAACGGATAAATATTTAATGTTTTTGGTCTCTTGTACATCATCACGGACTCTAGTACAAGTCTGGAAACCGCTTCTCGATGAGAAGCCGTTTTCACTAATATGCAGGAGGTTTGCAAGGAAGGTCGCTCGCGCTATTTGCTCACCCGTCACTGAGTGGTGTTTACTTCCAAGTGCCCCTTTGAATTTTGAAACACTTTTATCGCACGAAGAGTTATATGCATGCGTGATATATGACACTGTTTGGCCAATTGGTAGACTGACCTACTTTTTAAGCAGTTTACTGACGACCTAGCAGTAGTTATAACGAATTATGTATTTCGTAAAATATTTATCACGTTTAATAGGGATTTGGCAGAAACACAACTTTTAAATTTTAGAATAAACATTAAAATAAATTATATAATTTTATACAGATAACTCTGCGATTATAAAACATTGGAATTATGTATTGTAAATGATTTTTTTTATAGATTAGTGTTATATGCTGTTGGCATAAACCATGAGGATACAAAGAACTGACACTAATGTATGTGTTATTTGGATATTAGAAGCCAATCTTTTATGATATCTAAACTTTGACTTTATACGCGCATTTGTGTATTCTTAGGACTCTCCAGGACACTTCCTGTGACTCAGCATTACATCAACGACGGAGATTTGATATACCAGTAGGCAAATTTTACCACGGAAATGGATAATTTTTGTTACATGCGTCAAAATAAGCATTTCTCTACATTTATAACAATACCTGTGATTGATTTTATAATTTTTTTACGTAGTATTTTATATTTAAAAATATTTATTGGAGAATGTATTCCTGAACGGATTATTGTGTGAAATATTTTAAGAGTTAATGTTGTTAAGACTAAAATATAGTACTTTTTAGGTGGGGGGGGGATATGTTATCTAATAATGAATTTAAGAATGCCTTATGCTTTATTGGGAACTCAGAGTCAGTTGGGAAATTTACTTTCATACTGTTATGTTAAAACAACGACTATAGCACTGAGCTTTTAGTCAAATTTCAGCTTATAACCGGTAATATAATTACATCGCTGTTTTTAACTGTAAATATTACTCGCAGCTAAAAAGGACAAATATTTCCCATTGTTGATAAACAAATTATTGTAGTTGTGCTGTTGTTTTCATACGATTAAAATTGAACCCCGTTTTATTACTTCCTCGACCAAGTATGTACAATGAATATAGTGCGCAGAGAAGGTGTTGCATTCCACCCAAAATTTCAATACCGAGATTTCATCCAAAGTATAGCTTTAAGACTCCTGAATTAAAAAAAGAAAATGTCCGTGTGTCTCTGAACAAGATAACTCAAAACAAAAATTTCGTTGGTATTTAAGTTCGATTTTAAGGAAAATCACCCAACGCAACTCCCCTTTACAGGATACTTGTTGTAAAATGCACTTTATAGGCAGAAAACCACAAATAATACCTACATCGCATATGGCTTCCTCATAATAAGTAAACAGCATGACACGGAGCGGCGCCACCAATACACGGTGCCTATAGGCTGCAGCGCATGAACTGTCTCATATCGTTTTCGATCCTCATTCGTCTTCTCACCATTAGGAAAATTCTGAGAAAAATCTCTCAAGAACTTCCACAACCGAGATTAGAGCTTATGCCTCTTGAAGGTGAACGATTTCGATTACGATGTGACTCATTTCTACTACTTACCGATATTGTTGTTACTGGACGTAAGCTAAATCAGGGTTACTTTCTAATATTCCTGCATCTAACCTGATTGCTATAGAAACAAAAGAAATCGCAATACTGATATTGACTCAAAAGGCACGCGTGCGGTAAATAAAACGGTTGCAATATTTATTTTGATATATTGAATGAAATGTCAATATCGTTATTCAACTTTGTAGTAGCCTTCAGCATTGAATACTCTGAACAAAAATTGCCTGCAGACGTTAATCTGCACACTTTATGCGTTTAACCACTTCTTCAATGTATTGCACGCTACCTCGCACCTTTGTTTAGACTTCTCCGGAATTAATGTACATCCCACTCTCTTCTACTTTTCTGTCCTATATCCAAACTTTCTCTGCAATAAAATTCTAATTAGGGCAATACAGGTAAAAATCTGATGTGTTCCAATCACATGACTTTCTCTACATCTCTGCAACAAATGATTACTAAAAAGCTTATGCTTCTATTTACTTCATGCTAATCGAGTAAAAAGTAGCAGGAATGGTCTTATTACATGTTTTCTCGTAAGTAGAAGCGAAATAGGAGTACCATAAGTTGAAGTGATAGTCAAAAGCTGGTTGCTGAAGTGCCTTTATTTGATGGACAGAAGTTCACAAATTCCTGTATGACGAAAGTTTGGTTTTTAAAGCTGAATCCAAAAACAAGGAATATCTAGAAAACGATCAATTCTACGAAAAAGATGTATATAACATAAAATGTGTATTTTAAAGTGCTCTATATTTTTGTGTGGTAAGTTTTTGTCTATTTCTTACGGTTTAGCAGTGATGCAAAATTTCGTAAAATTCATACACAATAAAGTAGTCTTCAGAGGATATTCCCAGAAAATTCAAGATATACATTTTATTTGTCAGGTAAATATCTTTAATATAAATCCATGGCACGACAGCTCACGCGGAACCGTAGCCTACCGCCCGGCCGCTGCGTCCCCCATCACGGTCCACTACAGACGACATGGATGGGGTGCAGTATTGGAGGGTGAGACGTGTTCAGCGCCTCGAGTCCCCCCGGCCGATTAATGCGGCCCTCATAACCTGGAGCCGCTACTTCTCCATCAAGTGGCTCCTCAATTGGCCCCCCAGGGACCTTGCGAGGCTGAGTGCACCCCGGGCCAGGTCTCCCAGCGGGGGAAAAATCCCCACGCCGGTACTGGGGATCGAACCCAGGTCTCCTGCTTGGTAAGCAGCTGCGCTACATATCTTTAATATACGGTATTTTAATCAAAATCGTTTGAGCCATTTTTGAGAAAATCAAAAATTTCAAAAAAAGTTCCATGTAAAGGGTGGTTGGGGGTGGGGAAGATACTAAACTTAAATACCAAGTTTGGTATTTTACCGACTTTTCATTTTTGAGTTATCGTGTGCACAGACACATGGACACAGGGGCCCTAAAACATATATTGCAGGTGAAATCTTGGTATCGAATTTTGGGTGGAGTGCAATACATTCTCTATACACTATGTACATAGAATGTGTAGAGAAAGTAAAAATCTGATGTGTTCTATTCATATGAGTTTGTCTACATCGCTGTAACAAATTATTGTTAAAAAGCACATTCTTCTATCTTCTTTATGATAAGATAAACATCATCAGAAATTGTCTTACTTACTTGCTACTTTGTAAATAGAAGGGAAATAACGAAACACACTAGGCTAAAGCTGGTTGCCATGTGACTGAAGTTCCTTTATCTGTATGGGCAGAAGTTCACAAATTCCGTATGAGGAAAGTATGTTTTTAAATCTGAATCAAATAGCAAGGAATATCTCAAAAATGGCCAATTCAACGATAAAACCCTATATTACATAAATTGTGTGTTTTTACGTGATCTACAGTTTTTGTGGAGTAAGTTTTCGTCTGTCTCTTACAGTTAAGCAAAATTCAGCGAAATTAATTCAGAATAAAGAGGTCTTTAGAGGCTATTCCCAGAAAATCCAAGATATATATTTTATTTGCCATATAAATATCTTCAATATACGGTCTTTTAATAAAAATCGTTAGAGCCATTTTTGATAAAATAAAAATTGTCTACATTTTTTCCATGTAAATTATAATTTGGGGTGGGGGTATTTTTCTTAAAATCTTCGTGTCGTATCCATAGAAGATAATAAACTTAAATACCAAGTTTGGTATTTTACCGACTTTTCGTTTTTGAGTTATGGCGTTCACAGACACATTGATTTACGGACACACACGGACCTTTTTCTGAAAATACCTTTTTCAGATACACGGAACCCTAAAACGAGCATTTCCGGTGATATCTCGGTATGGAATTTTTGGATGGAATGCAATACCTTCTTTCTACGCTGTACATAGTACGTGTAGAGAAAGTAAAATATCTCCATAGCCAACAAACCTTGCTTATAAAACACAAAGGAGAGCTACACAACAAGGACTACCAAAAGTTTCTTACTCATAGAAGTCATTTTCATCCAGCTAATATTTTAGTAAATATTCATTTATTACTATATATATATATATATATATATATATATATATATGTAGTCCAAAAATAGAGAGCAGTGTACGTGCTAAGTGTATTGCAGAAAAGACCTAGATTGGTTTAGTTTTTTACTTTCTCCATACGCACTATGTACATAGTGTATAGAGAAAGTATTGCACTCCACCAAAAATTCGATACCGAGATTTTACCGGAAATATATGTTTTAGGGTCCCCAATATTACAAAAAGGTCCGTGTGTGTGTATGTCCGTGTGTCCGTGTGTCTGTGAACACGATAACTCAAAAACGAAAAGTCGGTAAAATACCAAACTTGGTATTTAAATTTAGTATCTTCCAGGGATGCGACACGAAGATTTTGAGAAAAATTCCCCCACCCCTAACTACCCTTTACATGGAACTTTTTTTCGAAAATTTTGATTTTCTCAAAAATGGCTCTAACGATTTTGATTAAAATTTCGGATATTAAACGTATTTACCTGATAAATGAAATGTATATCTTGAATTTTCTGGGAATAGCCTCTGAAGAGAAGTTTATTCTGGATGAATTTTACTAAATTTTGAATAACTGCTAAACCGTAAGAGATGGACAAAAACTTACTACACAGAAAATGTAGAGCACATTCAAACACACAATTTATGTTATATACATTTTTTTCGTGGAGTTCGTCGTTTTTGTGACATTCCTTATTTTTGGCTTCTGCTATGAAAAACGTATACTTTTCTCATACTGTAACTTGTCAACTCCTATCCATATAAACAAAGGAACTTCAATCACATAGCAACCAGCTTTTAACTATCACTTTAACCTACAGTTGTCCCTTATTTCGCTTCTACTTGCAAGGAAGCGAGTAATAGGACTATTTCTGCTAATTTTTTCTGATTAGCATAAAGGAAATAGAAGTATAAGCTTTTTAAGAACTATTTGTTGCAGGGATATGGAGAAAGTCATGTGAATGGTACACATCAGAGTTTTCAAACTTTGCCGCGGTTCCACAAGTGTACAGTTCCCACCCTTGTATCGGGTACACTATTGCATTTACTGGTCACATCCAATGAAGTCCTCTTTATTCTAGGTGACTTTTGCATATCTGATAAACTGTATGGCTTACTACACAACAATGCATATTTGTTAAAACACATAACTTATGTCAAGTATTTTTTGTAGGGTTAACTATTTCCGAGATGTTCCTTGTTATTTGTTTCAATTTTCCCATAGTTATGCTTTTCTCAAATGGGAAGTCATTCGTGTTTCTTTCCGCTGGTTTAAGCAAAGAGAGTAGAAATCAATGTCATCATTTTAGCGACCAGCTTTTGAAATGCTTGACTTTCACTTTTGTCTAGTATATTCCCTTATTTTTCTTGTGCGCACAACTAATTATGAATAGGACTATATGTTTATCTTAGATATTGATAGAAAAATAAACTTTTGAGGGATGCTTTATTGCAGAACAGGCAAAGAAGGCCATGTGGATGATATACATCAGACTTTTGAACATGGTTGCCGCTAACTTTGCAATGTTGTTAACGGGCGTGTGCTTTCAACATGAAAGTTTTACTATTCCCCTGGAGTTTATCGCGGATTAGGAAATTAAGTTTCTATGGTGTTCGCTATGACGATATGAGTAGAAGCGTGCAAGTCGCCACTTTCATTACTTTCATGTCGGAGGCAGGTAGGTATGCCTGCACGTCGCGCTACGCGGCGCATTAATGAACGCAGGGGTTATGAAAAATTCGATTTTGCAGAGCGGACGGCGTGCGTCGCGGCGCGTGGTGGGGGCACAGAGACCTGCGCCGTGCAGGTTGCCAGAATGCGAGCGAGCGAGGCAGAGGGTCCCGTGCTTCAGTCTCACCGTGTCGAGCAAGGTAACGCGGTGTATGGGTAAGGAGGAATCATGCAACAACACCATCCGTGGATTCTCCCGTGGGGAGTGCCTCTCCAGAAGGTGGTAGCAGTGCCTCTGCACCATCACCACCACCCCGGCCTGCTGCATCACCCTCACCAGCCGCCTCCGCCGCCCCCGAACGCAGCGGCCACCCCTGTCCACGTGCCGGCCGGCGTGCTGGGTCTTGCCGCCCCCGCGGCGGCGCCTCTCGCGGCGCTACGCAACTTCGTCACCGCCTCCCAGCAAGCCGCCGCCGCTGCCGCCGCTGCGGTTGCCGCCACCGCGTCTTCTGCCAACACTTCGCGGATTCGCAAGGTAAGACAAACCACGTGGTCCATGTGTACAAATCCGACAGTGAACTTAAGCGATCTGCTTTTATAATAGCTTTTGGTGCCAATGTTTCACCTTTCGACGTAAAATCCCCAGCATTCAAATTCAAGGACGACAAAACAAGTAAAAGTGTTAACATTGAAAATGAAAATCAAACTGATTTTTGGTTTGTGATCATGTCATGACGAGAAAAATACCTGATTGGATTCGTTAGTACGCTGCGAAGAGTGCTGAAATATATAAACTCTCATTGTATACTTTAACTGCCAAAACATAAGAAATACAAACCGCTCTAGCGTAAGATTGTAAAAACACGATGAAATATCTACTTCCCTTTTGTCTATAAACAGCTCAAATAGCATATTACAACACGAAGTTAGAATGCAGGCTGTAGAACACGAGCAAAGCCTCAATTTTATATCCCAGATTCTCTAAAATATTTCACAAGGTGTATTCATACATTACTTTTGTATGCCCGAATGTTTTGAAAACATTAACTAGTTAAAAGCTAATCTGGCTTAATGCGAATACCATAGTGGCGAAAAAGATTTACTTGTCAACACAAGCGAGTGGAATTATTCCGGCGATTGTACACGCCGAAGGCAGCATTTTGTTTACAACACACGTTTAATGCCACGTCGTTATGGAAACGGTTTTCAACGTTTTTCTTTTGTACATTGTAAGATGAAGAAGAAAAACGAGCACGGCTGTGTCCTGTTCATAAAGTTAGCGATACCATTTATAGTTTTAGGGCAAGAGATAAGTCGTCCTAATGCTAATCGTTTCAAATACTTCTACACGTCATATTTTGTTGACGAAAAAAGTTAATAACTAAGATACTGGATATTAAAAGGAAAATATATTCGGCAATATAATGAAAACTTGCGACTTGTAGAGTGAGCAATAAGCTAAAAAATCTGATGTGTTCCATGCACATGACTTTCTCTACATCTCTACAACAAATTATTCTTAAAAAGCTTATGCTTCTATGTATTTCATGCTAATCGAGAAAATATTAGCAGAAATAGTCTTATTACTTGCTTCCTTGTAAGTAAAAGCGAAATAAGGAAATGCCATAGGTTAAAGTGGTAGTCAAAAGCTGGTTGCTAAGTGAATGAAGTTCCTTGGTTTGTATGGACAGGAGTTGACAAATTCCTGTATGAGAAATGTTAAGTTTTTCAAAGCTGAAACCAAAAACAAGGAATATCTCAAAAACGATCAGCTCGAAAAAAATGTATACAACATAAGCTGAGAGTTTTAATGTGCTCCACATTTTTTGTATAGTAAGTTTTTGTCCATTTCTTACGGTTTAGCAGTTATGCCAGTAAAATTCACTCAGAATAAAGTAGTCTTCAGAGCATATTCCCAGAAAATTCAAAAGATACATTTTATTTGTCAGGTAAATATCTTTAATATACGATATTTTAATCAAAATCATTAGAGCCATTTTTAGAACATCAAAATTTTCGAAAAAAGTTCCAAGGGTAGATGGGGGTGGGGGATTTTTCTCAAAATCTTCGTGTCGCATCCCTGGAAGATACAATACTTAAACACCAATTTTGTTATTTTAGCGACTTTTTTGTTTAGTTATCGTGTTCACAGACACATGTACACACACTCACACGGACCTTTTTCAGAAAATACCTTTTTCTTTTGGATACAGGGGACCCTAAAACATATATTTCCGGTAAAATCTCGGTATCGAATTTTTTGGTGGAGTGCAATACGTTCTCTGCACACTATGTACATAGTACGTATAGAGAAAGTAAAAATATATGTCAAAGATCTATATAAAATAAGTATGCAAATATGGGTCAAAGGAAAACATAAATAAACATTTTTATATTCTGAAGCTCTTTATTGGTTTTAAGAATAATTGTTAATATAATACGTGAATGCTATTTTCGTTGGAAAGTATATAGTTTAATTTGGGATAAATATATGCTGCAGTGTTTCTTAGAGTACACATATCCCTAATAATTTCTAAAATAATATTACAAAATACTGCTTGTGTTACTATTTATCCGCAGGAAATATAAAAATGCTAATTGACAGAATTTTAGCCAAATATTGTTAAATTTAATCTTTTATTCCCGGAAATAAAGTTATGTCAAAGGTAAATATTAAGAGGATGTATTTCCTAGTCGTGTGAATGTCTCTGAATATAATCCAGACATACAGTTGTTTCCTCCTTGAAGAAATAAACAATAAACCTTGTGATATTATGTTTACGTACCTCAAGAACGCTTTTAAACTCAAAGTTCTCATGCTCTCCGAGAAGAACTGTCACGTTGTATTTTCTGGCTTAGGAAAACGCTTTCGCTGAATAGTTTGCGGAAGTACTGTGCATGGAGGAAGGAACTGCGAGAAGTAACTTGGAAAGTACAATAAAAGCACTGAGACATTAAAATACTTTTAATTCTTTATTATTTAAAAAAGAGAAAAAGGGGAAGCACTTTGTCACTTTATTTCTGAGATAAATTACATAAGTGCTCTTTGCCACTCAACATCCTCATTGCTATTCGATTGACTAGTAATATTCGATAGTGTGCTGTTGAAATAGTAACAATAGTAATTCTACATTCTACATTAACATGTTTTATATACACCTTCTGCTTCGACTTGATTGCAGAACGATAAAACATGCGTTTTCCTCTATTGATAGTTCGATGTTTTAACTTCAAATCATCAGTTGTATTTTAATTTCGCTATGTATGCGTTTCTGCTTGCAATAAAGTGAAATAAAATTACGTCTTTCGCTAAGATGAACGAAATGAAGAATTGCTGTGATATTCGTGGCTGTGTAATAAAAGTAAACAGCAAAAATAACAGTTATATCTGTAATTACCACATCCAATACAGCTCGCTAATATTTTCCCTTGGATTATTTAATAAAGATTTTTAAATAATTTTGCTGTCAATTGTTTTTTCAAAGGATTGTCATAACAACAGACATTCGTTGTGCTCATTTAAATTACCGGAAAACTATCAGTATTCCTTATAATACATATGATAGTATGGCTAAAACGTTCCAAAATTAGCTTAATAATAAGTTCATATAAAATAACTGAAAATATAAAGGAAGGTGTATTTGTTAAATTTCTTTACTTCGAAGACTCTTTATAACATTTTTGCAGTAATATGGATTTTAGCATGTTAATTATAGTATCATATTATTTTCTCTAGCCCGTATGCACATATACAAATGTACATAGTGGATAAAGAAGATATTGTGTTCCACTCACAAATTCGGTAACGGAAATATATGTTTTGAGACCCTCTGAGTCCGAAACAAGTATTTTTAGAAAAGCGTTCGTGTGTTTGCCTGTGGACAGCATAGCTCAAAAACGAAAGTCGGTTAAATACCAAACTTTGCTTTTAAGTTCAGTAGCTTCCAAGGATGCGACACGAAATTTTTGATTTTCTCAAAAACGATCTAACGATTTTGATTAAAATAATGTATATTAAAGATATTTACACGACAAACAAAATGTATATTTTGAATTTTTTGGGAATAACCTCTAAATATCTCTTTATTCTGGTGGAATTTTGCAGAATTTTGCATAACGGTTAAACCGTAAGAGGTAGACAAAGACCTACTACAAAAATTTGTAGACCTCGTTAAAACGCATAATTTATGTAATATACGCTTTTCTTGTTGAGTTGACCGTTTACGAGATATTCGTTGTTATTGGTTTCAATTTAAAACTAATTAGCTTTTCTCAAATAGGACCATGCAAAACTATCCGAACCTCAATTGTTTCACATAGCGACGGGTTTCAAAAGATTTGACTATCGCTTTAGCCTAGAGTATTCCCTTATTTCAATTCCACTTACAAGGAAGCAAGTAATAAGACCATTTCTGCTAATGTTTATCTCAATTTTCATGAAGTTTATAAAAGAATAATCTTTTGTAAGGAAAATTAGTTTCTAGAATAGCTAGAGAAAGTTATGTGAATGAAACACATCAGATTTGTTAAAATATTCTTTTACTCTAACTTTCTTGACTATATTTATGGCTCCTGTTATATATATATATATATATATATATATATATATATATATATATATATATATATATATATATATAAATGAATCGCTGAAATGTATGTAAGCGTATCACTTCCGAACGACTGCATCAAATTTAACAATTCTTTTTTCTTTGTTGTGTTTGTCACTGTCACGACAAGGTTTGTGGAAAAGAAAATGATTAAAGATAGTACGGGAAAATATTTAAACATGTCATAATATGAATAAAACCGTGTCAAACGAACGTATTTCGGTTAATAGCCACCAGATGGCAGTGGTATCACGGTTATTTGTTGCTAAATGGTCGTGGTACTGCTATATTTTCACCTCCCCGTTCAATGTGAAGGTAACGCACCAGTTTATCGACACAATGACGCAACGCAGCAGTGAAATTCAAATACATTTTTATATATTGACTGTCCTATCCTTACTCCTATTGTTTAAAATAAAGTAGCAAAAAGCATCCCTGGCGACTAACAGCTAGTGTAAGTACTTATTTATTTGCCACTAGATGGACATAGTGGTATTTTCCCTCCCCATCCAATGTTAAGCTAACGAAACAGTTTATTGAGATGACACAACGCAGCAGTGAAATTCAAACACATTTTTATCTATTAATTGTCGTTTCCTTACTTCTATCGTTTAAAATAAAGAAGCTTTCCTGGGGACGAACACCTAAAATACGTACTTATTACTTGCCACCAGACGGCCGTAGTACCTACTGTTCTATTTTTCTTCTTCAATGCTAAGGGAAAGCACCCGGTTATGGAGACAATGACGCAAGATAACTGTGAAAATCAAATATATTTCTTATGTATTAATTATGGTTCCCTTGGTCACATCGTTTAAATAAAGAAACAAGTATAGTTTTGTTGTAATTCTTTAAAATGAACAAGTTATGAACTATGCACATAACTATTAACCCTTCTTGGAATCTGAAAATAGCGGAGAAATGACGGGACCCGTTTTAGATTTAAGGTCCTATTGCAAATGTTGGTTATTTAACGTTATGTGGTACATGAGCTAGCTAAAGAACATGAAGATACCCGCGTCACCATCACACTGCAATTGTGGTGCTCTTAATACTTTTGATCAAGTAAGTATTTGGGTTAAATGGAGAAATGATACAAAGCTATCATCAAATAAAAACATATCAATTGCCCAACCAGATCTACTTGCTCTTTAGTTATGTCATTGTTAGCCTTAAAAATGGTTGTTTTCACATAGGAGAAAATAAAGAAAGAGGTGGAAAACATTAGGAGTAAAGAAAAGAAAGAGATTCGGAAGAAGCATGAATGTTACTTTGTGACTGTCTACTTAATGGAATTCATTACCTAAGTTAGCGTTTACCCGCCACACTATGAAAAGGCTGCCATTACTGTTATGCCAACGACATCTCGGTTGCCCAATGCTGTTAGCTGCATGTCATCCTTTCCACAATACCTTATGGGGGCTCTGACTTCGTCCTGTTCACAATACCATCTATATATGCTACATTGCGCAGATCATTGCGCTTTTCAGATTCAAAGGCATTAGACATTTGCAATGGTAAATTCCTGTTGACACTTCTACTGGCCTCATTTCGATTCTATCACGTTTTTGTCACTTCACAACGTCAAAGGAAGAGTTAATATCGAAAGTGTTTCCAAATATTTGTGCAAATTACAAAAACTATGCTTGGCTGAGCGAACGAGCCATTTTAGCAGCAATTAATAAGAATGTAGATTATTTGAATATAAAAATTCAGGTTAAAATTGATGGACAAATGCATGCATTTAAGTTGATTGATTTCATTACCAATCCAAATTAAGTCGTCAATTATCTTACTGAATTCCTAAATTCATTGGATTTGCCAGGATTCCCGCCACACAATTTACAGCCCAAGGTTGACTCGGTGATAATTATGCTACGCAATCTCAATCAGCTAAAATTATGCAGCGGAGCAAAACCCACTGTTAAAACAATTATGAAAAATTTGATTTAATGTACTATAACATAGGAAATCTCAAAGGCATGGATATACTTATTCATACCACTAATGTCAACCGACTTTCCTTTTGAATTTAAGCGTGTTGTTTCCGGCGCGCCTTGCATTCGCAATGACAATAAATCTCAAGGACAATCGTTAGAAGTGTATGGAATATACCTTGAATTTTTGTGTTTTTCGAATGGGTAGTTGTAAGTTGCGTGCTCGAGAGTCGGCAAACCATCGGCGCTATTTATTCTCCGGAAGGAAAATTGTACATTACAAGACATTACAATACAGTATTGTCAAATTATTTAATTGTAATTTTACTTCATTGCATGGTCGTACTGTAAACGGAAGCTATTGCCTGAGTTCTTTTCTTTAGATACACCACCCTTGCGAAGCCGGGTGGGCAGCTAGTTTATGATAAAACACATATGGCTGTAAACCTTTAACATTAATTAAAATGGTTGTAAAACGTAACTGCATATAAATGAATTTAACAAACAGCTATATTAAAGCGAGGAGCATTAAATTCGGTTACGAAGTAAGTTATTGCGCAAACCTTGGTGAATGTATAATAGATTTTATATTAGAGTGGTAAGTTACACATTTTAAATTTGGCTTCAGTGGCTATATTTGCTTGTTGGTTAAGGGATCTAACTAGTTTAAACATATGAAATACGTTCATGATTAGCCCCAACATTCCTGGTGCCATATTAAAAATATGATTCATAAATGAAACTGTTACAGATTTTGAGATTAACTGTACTGATATTCAACGAGAAATTATCCACCGAAAGAACTGATATCTTTGTTCCCTTGGGAATATACAGGGTATTAATGAACTATACCGAAATATTTTCACAGAATATGTAGATTACTAAAGTGTAATTTGAGATAGGAGACTTATGGCCTTTTTATTGAAAGTTCGAAGTAACGGATATAACTTTCTGAAGTGCCAGTACGCCACGTATCGCGGCACTTCGTCTGGAATAAAAAAAATAATAAAAAACATTTACTCTATGACAGGAATTTTACTCATGACCTTTGGGATAGTAGCTTCCCGCGTTACGCATTAAGCCACCAGAGCAGTAGGAAGGATACCTCCAGAGTAGGCTGCATAACTCAAGAACGTAGTTAATGAATGCTCAGTGGCGCACTGTCAAGTGCTTAGTTCGAGATTTTACAGATTTTTACGACATTAAATCTTGAAAACGATAGTAACGAGCTGCTAAAAATCGATATTTCTATACTCGGGCAGAGGCTTTAAAGACCATTTAAGCCATTTTTTCAACCTGCTTTGCTTAAACAACGACTTATCAGCACCTGATACCAACTCGTATAACGCTATGTATCTGCGTTATGTGTATTCGGGGGCCATGCATCGCCGATCTCAAATTACTTATATCAGTGACGTGCACAATCTCGCAAATTATTTCGTTGTAGTTCATTAATATCCTGTATATTTCATGGAATAACTCTGATTTGAAATTTATACACTGGTTGTATACACAAGTTGTATTGTTAAACAGTTGAATGTGATGCAGAATACCAACAGGAATAAACTTGGCAATTTGATATATACAGGCCGTTTAAAAACGACACCAAACGAAGATAGTAGTTGACTATCTTACACTTTGACATGACCGAAACTTGATTTCGCAACTTTCAAGCTCTTCTATTTAAAGTTTTATGTGTGTTTAAAAATCGCACATATTTGCGATTAGGCAGCGAAGGAACAACGGTTGTCATACGTCACACCCATCATGCCACGTTTTCCATTACTAAGGTGACCTGTGCCACGCCGGCGTGTCTATCAAACCACTCCTACACCACTTTACACCTTCGCTACCAACCGGCATCTCTCTTGAAGTGGGCCAGGCACGTACCATTTGGTTATGTACGACTGCCTAATCCATGAAGATTTTATATCAGTTTTGGTATGTGCCAAATTTAGAGCTGAAAATTATGTTCACGTATCACGTACAGTATGGTCACATCTTCGTTTGGTGTCGTTTTGAAACATCCTGTATATATCCCCATAACCGTATGCAGCGAAGAGAAAAGAGTGTAAAAAACTTTAACGTTTATAGAGCAGAACGGAATGAAATTCATTAAAAGTCATTAGTAAGCTCACTGCATTCTTGTGTATCTCCAAAAGTACAACTTGCTACACGCGACCCATTGTCCATCACATAAAAGGTGGGTTCAGTGTCATCAAGCGGTGGACTTCACAAAACCTGAAAATGTCAAAACCTGACTCTTCAGACCATGATATTTCCCTGCTTTTCTCTTTTTATTGCTCCTAGAACCTTTCCCCCTTTTTCGGATGGTAATAAAGCCAGTACATAGAGAAATTAATGCAGAAAATTAAACGGCTCAACAGCTTTCGAGCTTCAGAGAGGCTTTCTCTGCAAAGCAGTTTTCTCTTTTATTTTGGTCGAATTAGGGTAAAACTTTGATAACCATCTTTCACGTGAGAAGTTGTAAGCCAGAACAGGAAAACTTGTAATTGCGTAAAAATTAAGTTTTAGAGATATTGCATTTAATAACAGTTTTACTTCTCTACACGTACTATGTGCATAGTGTATAGAGAAGTTATTGTAATGGACTAAAAAATTCGATACCTAGATATCACCGGAATACATGTTTCGAGACCCCCTGAGTAAAAAAAACGCATTTTTAGAAAAATGTGCGTGTGTATGTGTGTGTGTCTATCTGTCTCTGTGTATGTGTGTGTCCGTGGGCAGCATAGATCAAAAACGAAAAGTCCGTTAAAAACCAAACTTGCTATTTAGGTTTAGTGTCTTCCAGGGATGCGACACGAAGTTTTTGAGAAATCCTCCAAACCCAAACTACCCTTTACATGAACAATTTGATTTTCTTAAAAATGGCTCTAACGATTTTGATTAAAATAGGGCACAGTAAATATATTTACCTGACAAATAAAATGTATATCTTGAATTTTCTGGGAATAGGCTCCGAAGACCACATTATTCTGGATGAATTTTACGGAATTTTGCATAACTCCTAAACCATAAGAGATGGGAAAAACCTACATGTTAAAACACACACTTTATGTAACATACATTTTTTGTGGAGTTAATCGTTTTTTAGATATTCCCTGTTATTGGTTTTAGCTTCGAAAAATTTATACTTTTCTGATACAGGAATTTATCAACCCGTGTCCTATACAAAGGAGCTTCAGCCACATATCAACCAGCTTTTGACTATCACTTTAACTTATGGTACTCCCTTATTTCCCTTCTACTTACAAGCAAGCAAGTAAGAAGACTATTTCTGCAAATTTTTTCTCGATTAGTATGAACTAAATAGAAGCATTAGCTTTTTAACAATAATATGTTGCAGAGATGCAGATAAAGTCATGTGAATGGAACACATAAGATTTTTACTTTCTCTATGCGAACTATGTACATAGTGTATAAAGAAGGTATTGCATTGCACCCAAAAATTTGATACCGAGATATCACCGGAAATACGTGTTTTGAGACTCTATGAATAGAAAAAAAAAAGCATTTTTAGAAAAATGTCCGTGTGTGTGTCTGTCTATCTATCTGTGTGTGTGTGTCTGTCGGCAGCATAGCTCAAAAACGAAAAAACCGTTAAAGCCCAAACTTAGTATATAAGCTTGGTATATTCCAAGGATGCGACACGAAGATTTTAAAGAAAATCCTCCCAACCTTAACTACCCTTTACATAGAAAAAAAAAATGGAAATTTTTATTTTCTTAAAAATGCCTCTAACGATTTTGATTAAAATATCGTATATTAAAGATACTTACCTGCCAAATAAAATGTATATGTTGAATTTTCTGGGAATAGCCTCTGAAGACAACTTTATTCTGGATGAATTTTATATATATTTTTCGTGGAGTTGATCATTTTTAAGATATTCCTTGTTTTTCGTTTTAGCTTTGAAAAGCTTATACTTTTCTCATACAGGGATTTTTTTAACTCATGTCCATACAAACAAAGGAACTTCAGTTACATAGCAACCAGCTTTTATCTGTCATTTTAACCTATGGAACTTCCTCATTTCGCTTCTACTTACAAGGAAGCAAGTAATAAGGCTATTTCTGCTAATTAGCATAAAGTAAATAGAAGCATAAGCTTTTTTACTATAATTTGTTGCAGAGATGTAGAGAATGTCATGTGAATGGAACACATCAGATTATGACGTCGTTACAACAAGTCATTATGTAAATATTAAATATTTTTTCTCTGTTACACGTAACTGACATTTTATTAATAATTTTGAAGTTTTCACGCATTTATTATTATAAATACCAAGAATAGAAGAATAATACTTTATATGAGTATCACACGTATGTGAATTTATAATAGGTCAAGAACGTTGTAGGTATTTCATGTCAGGTTTTTTATTCAGGAATGCTGGAAACATTCTAACTTCTAATGTTATATCAGGTGGTTCACCTGCCCCTTATTATTTTTGGAGATAGGCAACACTTCATACTTAGAAAGTTATAAGGTCGAAATTACCGTGCTTGTCGGGCATTTGGTAACCACGCAAATCTAGCCTGCTCTTCATCGGAAAATAGACCTTAGCAGCAATAGTTACGTCCATTCCAAAAGCATGCGCTTAATAACTCTTGTTACAGTATATGTTATATCAATAGGATCGCTGTTATATGTTCTGTAACGTGAATTATAATGAATGAAGGCTAAATGAACGGCTTAAGCTACAAAAAGGAGTCACACAACAGTTATAAAGAGATGAGAAGCGGAGAGGGAGACATGTGTGACACTATACCTACAATTTTTAACACAGCAAGCGGGCGGTATCATTGTAGCTCAACTGGTTAATTTCGTGTTCCCTCATCAGCTGCAGTCTGTCGGTGTTTCAGGTCCCACAGTCCATATTTACTTTTTTTTTTCTTTATGTATTATCCATCAAGGTGCAAAGTTAGTTCAGTGTTTGTTACATTAATAAATCCATGAAATCAGGAAGAAAGAAAGCGGGCGAAAAAATTGTCAATATTCTGGTAAGAATGGAACCTTAATCGAGCAAGTTGGAACTCGTGCTAACACCGCGCGTTAACCAAATACGCTAGTGTTTAGCTATAACTTGTAGCGTCAAACTCCATAATGTTGGTCGGCAAAAGATGGGTCTCGGGAACGATGTTTTCAGGTTAGAAAGTAATCTGCGGGGTGTATAAAACCGGAAAATAAGGGACAGGTGAACCACGTTGTATGTTACACAAAAATTAATTAATAGTCTTGTTCCTATTACAAAGATTTATATTTGTTGATATACATTCTATACACAAGATATATTAAATATTTTCTTTTAGGTTGGACACTTTTTGTGTAATACTCAATAAGCTGAGTCAAATAAAAATAATTATCTATGGTTAAATATGAAAAATGGCTGAATGCAGCCAATTAACCTCTGACGTTTCCTCAATAACCGCAATTACTGTGTATATCATGCATTCATTTTTAATTACTGAAGCGAAAACAAAACATCGTATTCGCTGAAAGCGAACATCGGAACTCGTTAGCAACGTGATTTAAAAAGTAAAACGATTATGCCGATAATGACATGATCACGGTGATAATAATAATAATAATAATAATAATAATAATAATAATAATAATAACAATACACTTAAACAGGAGATAGAGCCAAATCTGACACTAATGGATCTTTAGAACATTTCGCTGCTGTGCCAAGCAACATTTGTTATTTGTTCTATAAGTAGCAAACAAACAAAAAATATATATACATATATACATGTTATGCCGCCGTGTTGCCATGTAGCTCAGTGGCAGAGCAACCGGCTAGAGCTCGGGAGATCCGTGGTTCAAATCCCGGCTCTGACATTCAATTTTTCAGTCTGACTCTACCTATCCAACCCCTGACCTACACACGGCTTGTGTAAAAAACAATCAATCCAATACCAATTGAGCATAATAGTTGGCTATACTATGAATTCTTGGTCTAAAGTACTTACAACATCTCAAAATAATTTGAGAGCACCTTGTGGTTTACCGGGAAATATACGAGTCAGTTGAGAAATGCAATGCAATGTTGCCATCGTAGCTCAGTGGCAGAGCAACCGGATAGAGATCGGGAGATCTGTGGTTCAAATCCCGGCTATGGCATTGAATTTTCAGTCTAACTCTACATATCCAATATATATTCACATTTAGTAAGTTGATACCTAGTAATATACGGCCTCTAAAGAACTGTATTTTAACAATATACATACTGCTTTTTTAATTCCTAGAATTTCCGTTTTTTCGTGTTGCTTATTGTTTTAATTTTGAAATCTTCCTAACTATCTGTAGGCTGTAAGGCTAAAGAGTACAAAATCAACATAAAATATATTTGTACATTATATCAATAACAAACATTTAAACTAAAACATTACAATAACAAGTCAGAAAGGAAAAAAAAAACAAACTCGACTTACTTTTGTAATTTGTATAAATAGTTTTGGAATACATAGCATATTTTACATATTTTATGAGGTATTAAAGCTTTATTGAGTAGTAAAATTATTATAGAATATATGTAAACTTGTGAACGCAGTAAATAATAATCATGGTAATACGCATTTATTTATTAACTAATTAAAATGTGGGATTCTAAGTTGTACTTAATAGCTGCATGTAATGAATATCCAAATAAATATCGCACGGTACTTAAACTAGTACTGAGAGCTGTAATCAAACTATGCTGTAATCTAAAATATGCTGACGATTTTTAATATTAAAATTGGTCATGTATGATATTAAGCAGTATTTGAATATGAATAAAACATACATTATAAACTGCAAAATTTAACATCTTGTCATCTCTATG
Organism: Hymenopus coronatus; assembly: GCA_030762935.1. Taxonomy (NCBI): domain Eukaryota; kingdom Metazoa; phylum Arthropoda; class Insecta; order Mantodea; family Hymenopodidae; genus Hymenopus; species Hymenopus coronatus. Next base: position 123,189,114 of record CM060894.1, on the reverse strand, counting down.
CCACTGGCCGCTGAATCCTTGCACTTGACAGTTTGGGTGGTTTCGCGTAAGGTTGGCTATGCTGCCTTTGCGACGTTGCCAGAGTAACCAGTAAACAACAACAGCTGACTACAATTGTCTCTATCGTGTGTAAAGACAAATATAAACAGTGTACAAGCAAATGGATGCCGATGAATAATGAAACTAATTCGTTATAATTGATGTTAACTGAAAATATCAGTGATTCTGTAACGCATGTAGCATACATTAGGTATTTACGACAATATAGAACAGATTAATGCAAAATAGTTCGTTACAATAAGAGGAAGGTATAACAAAATGATTTTCGCCAGTTTAGAATTTTAATAGCTCAATTCCATCCAAGTCTCCGTCGACATCATTCTGGAAAGGATCATCGTCATTGTCATCATCAACATCGTTGTTACCAAGACATATCATTAGTGGTTCACATTCACTGATGATTCCGTTTAATTCCTGGGCTTTTCGTATTATTTTGAGAACATGATTCCCTTTCTTCTTCCATGAAGCCGCGTCCACTCTCGCCACACCTTCCACCTCTATAATTGTGAAAGTCTAGTTATGTTCCCTCACGTACAAACAAACAACAAAACACTATCAACAAATATAAATAACAACGAATAATACGTATCTTTTACAGAACAGCTCAACGCACGTGTTAGGAGTTCACAAACTGAGCACGTGGTTGGAAATAGCCAGATATTGCAACGGTGTGACATCTAGATGCGTTTCCGTTGCCTGACCGACCGACCGGAATGCTTCTTTGTGATTGGTTCAGAAAGTCAAACGGGTAAAGCTTTTCATCTGTTTTCTGTGGATGTACCAACTTAACTCCTAACTGTCAAGTGCAAGGATTCAGCGACGGGGTTATAAAGTAATAAATAAAGGAGAAGCGATCTGGAATTCGGAATTACCAACATAGGGTTGTACCGGAAGTTTCGGCCGGTTAAGCCCAGGATAGGGAGTGGAGAGCGCTAATTATCACTCGAGCATTAGCGCGCGCAATGCGGTTTTAGGATCATGTTGTTGAATATACACATTTATATGACTTTTTCCACTAAGTGTAGAAATTCTAATCAGTGTTCTTTATTTCTGCATATTTCCTTTTCACTTTCTCTACACGTACCATGTACATAATGTATAGAGAAGGTATTGTATTGCACCAAAAAATTCAATACCGAGAGTTCACCGGAAATACAGCTTTGAGACCCCCTGAATAAAAAAAAACATTGTTAGAAAAAGATCCATGTGTGTATCTGTAGACAACATAGCCAAAAAACGAAAAGTGTATTAAAGACCAAACTTGATATTCAAGTTCAGTATCTCCGAAGGATGCGACACGAAAATTTTAAAGAATATCCCCCCACGCCCAATTACCCTTTACAAGGAAAAAAATCGAAAATTTTGATTTTCTGAAAAATGTTCCTAACAATTTTAAATAAAACATCTTATATTTAAGATATTTACATGAAAAATAAAATGTATATATTGAATTTTATGGAAATAGCATTTAAAACCTTTTTATTTTGCAGAATTTTGCCGAACTAGTAAACTGTAAGAGGTACACAAAAACTTATCACATACAGCACAACATTTGTCATATCCATTATTACTTTCTCTACACGTACTATGTACATGGTGTATAGAGAAGATATTGCATTGCACCCAAAAATTTGATATCGAGATTTCACCGGAAATATATGTTTTGAGACCCCATAAATCCAAAAAAAGCATTTTTAGAAAAATGTCTGTGTGTGTGTGTCTGTCTGTCTCTCTGTCTATCTATCTATCTATCTGTCTGTGTCTGTGTGTAAGTGAAAAATCAAGAAAATCCCCCCACCCCAAACTACCCTTTAAATGAAAATAATTTCGGAAAGTTTGATTTTCTTAAAAATGTCTCTAACAATTTTGATTAATTCCTCTTATATTTAAGATATTAACTTGCCAAATGAAACGTATATTTTGAATTTTCTAGGAATAGCCTATGAAGACTATTCTGGCTGAATTTTACGGAATTTTGAATAATTGCTAAACCGTAATAGACGGGTAAAAACTTACCACATAAAAATGTAGAGCACATTAAAGCACACAACTTATATTATATAATTTTTTTTTCGTGGAGTTCATCCTTTTTGAGATATTCCTTGTTTTTGGTTTCACTTTTGAAAAACTTAACTTTTCTCATACAGGAATGTGTCAACCCCTGTCCATACAAACAAAGGAACTTCAGTCACATAGTAACCAGCTTTGGACTATCACTTTAACCTATGGTAGTCCCTTTTTTCGCTTGTACTTAGACGGAAGCAAGTAATAGGACTATTTCTGCTAATGTTTCCTCGATTAGCATAAAGTAAATAGAGAATAAGTTTTTTTACAATAATCTGTTACAGAGATGTAGAGAAAGTCATGTGAATGTAACACATCAGATTTTTTTTTCCGGGAGTTGACCGTTTTCGAGATATTCATTATTATTGGTTTCAGTTTTAAAATACCTACTCAAATTTTTCTCATACAGGAACTTCTCAACTCCTGGGCACGCAAGGGAATACATTTCAAACCCATAGCAACCACATTTTAAAACATATGACTGTCGCTTTAGTCTAGTGTATTCCCTTATTTTCCTTCTATTTATTAGGAACTTAGTAATAAGATCGTTTCTGCTGATGTCTATCTCGATTAGCACGAAGTGGGTAGAAGAATAAGCTTATTACCAATAATTTATTACAGAAATGTAGAGAATATCATGTAAAAGGAACACACCAGATTTTTATTATAATATTTCAATTGATTCATGTATATATGTGATGTTGGCCAAAAATTGCATATTGGAAGGAATTTTCTGATATAATGTATAATTATGTGAAAAGCTAAGGTCTCTTGATCATTATTGTACAGACAATTTCCATTGAAATTTCAGATATATAATTTGGCAGCTTCTTAGATCTATAAACACTGGATCGTTAAATCCATGAGTGGGTAAGCAACTCACAATTTTTGTAAACAATTTTTATCAATTTTTTTCTTTCTCTACAGGAACCTTATACATAGTGTATAAGGAAGATATTGTAATGCACCCAAAAATTCGATACCAAGATTTCAACAGAAATACATGTTTTGAGACCCCTGAATCAAAAATAGCATTTTTAGAAACATGTCCGTGTGTGTCTCTCTTTGTACGTATGTATGTGTGTGTCTGTGGGCAGCAGAGCTCAAAAATGAAAAGACCGTTAAAAATCAAGCTTGTTATTTAGGTTTGGTATCATTTCAGGGAAGATTTTGAAGAAAATACTCCAATAATAGCCTCTGTAATATCCTCTGAAGACTACTTTATTCTGGGTGAGTTTTACGGAATTTTGTATAACAGCTAAACCGTAAGCCATACCACACAAAATGTAGAGCACATTAAACACACAATTTATGTTGAATACTTTTTTTCGTGGAGTTGGTTGTTTTTGAGATATTCCTTGTTCTTGGTTTTAGCTTTGAAAAGCTTAACTTTTCTCATACAGGGATTTGTCAACTCCTATTCAGCTTTTGACTATCACTTTAACCTGTGCTACTCCTTTATTTCTCTTCTATTTACAAGGAAGTAAGTAATAAGACAATTCTGCTAATTTTTTCTCGATTAGCATGAAGTAAATGTAAGCATAAACTTTAACACAGAGATGTAAGTCATGTGAATGAAACACATCAGACTTTTATCAACAGTTTTTATTGCGGACGTCTTATGCTACTTGCCCCGTCTTCTTGGGCAGTTCCCGTCGCTCCATCCTTTTCAGATGTTCTCCCCATTTTGTTTGCATTTCTTTGCTTCTGATGTGCGCTATCTTTCACCAAGTCATTCTTCATCCTGTCTCTAAAACTCCTTCGCAGTAAATGGAAGACAAATGTATTTATTTTTATTTTTCGCGATGTGTAGGGTTTTTACTGTACTGCTAGCTTAAATGTAAAGGTACCTTTGCTCGATGAGATCATATTTTGAGGCATTCTCAAATTACTAAATTTTCTTCTGTTGCGTAGCTTGATCAGATACAATTTTGTGGTTTAATTTAGCGCTTGTTTCCCTGCGCAAATCTTCTTTACGGTGATTCTAAAGCAATATGGGCTACCTGCTAGCGAAAATAATAGTATGGTGCTTAATTAGTTTCTTTAGTACGTGTGTAAAATGTACATTTTAGATAGAGAAGTATTATATTCCACTCAAAAATTGAATACCAAAATTCCACCGAAATACACCTTTTGAGACCAGCGGATTCCTAAAACAGCATTTTACTTTCTCTACACGTACTATGTATATAGTATATAGAGGAGGTATTGCATTCCACCCAAAATTTCGATACCGACGTTTCACCGGAAACATGTTTTAGGGTCTCCTGTATCCAAAATAAATCTTATGTGTTCCATTCACATGAGTTTCTCTACATCTCTGCAACATATTATTGTTAAAAAGCTAATGCTTCTATTTAGTTCATGCTAATCGAGAAAAAATTAGCAGAAATAGTCTTATTACTTGCTTCCTTGTAAGTAGAAGGGAAATCAGGGAGTATCGTAGATTAAAGTGATAGTCAAAAGCTGGTTGCTATGTGACTGAAGTTCCTTTGTATAGGACACGGGTAGACAAATTCCTGTATCAGAAAAGTATGTTTTTCGAAGCTGAAACCAAAAACAAGGAATAACTCAAAACCGATCAACTCTAAGGAAAAAATGTATATAACATAAATTGAATGTTTTAACGTTATCTAAATTTTATTTTAAGTAAGTTTTTGTCTATCTCTTACGGTTTGCCAGCTATTCAAATTTCCGTAAAATTCATCCAGAATAAAGTAGTTTTCAGAGGCGATTCCCGAAAATTCAATATATACAATTTAGTTGTCAGGTATATGTCTTTAATCTATGATTTTTTGTAGCTTAACGTCCTTTAACCTAGTTGGTCATATCGGACGATGAATGAAATTGGCGAAATGATGCTGAAATGATCTCGGGGTTATGGATCTTAAAGTTACCTGACATTCGCCTTCTCAGAATAAGGGAAAACCCGGAAAACAACCTTATCCGTGCAAACTCATCCTAAGCGAGATTCGAACTCACGACCTTTTGAATTTGAAGCGGACACGCTACCACCACACTTCCCAGGCGGGCTTATGATATTTTAATCAAAATCGTTAGAGCCATTTTTTAGACAGTCAAAATTTTCGAAAAATTTTCCATGTAAAGGGTAGTTAGGGTTGAGTGAATTTTCTTGAAAATCTTCGTGTCGCATCATTGGAAGATACTGAACTTAAATACCAAGTTTGGTATTAAACGGACTTTTCGTTTTTGAGCTATGCTGCCCACAGACACATACACACACATACACACAGACAGACAGACAGACAGACAGGCACACACATGGACATTTTTTTTAAAAAAATGCTTTCTTTGCATTCAGAAGGTCTCAAAACATGTATAATATTTCCGGTGAAATCTCAGTATCGAATTTTTGGGTGCATTACAATACCTTCTCTAAACACTATGTACACAGTACGTGTAGAGAAAGTAAAAAGTTATTCTTCTATTACTTCTTGCTAAACGAGATATACGTTAGCAGAAAGGCTTTCTTGTAAATAGAGGAGAAATAGGGGAATACACTAGGCTAAAACGATAGTCAAGTTTTTTAAAAGCTGGTTGCCATGTAGATGAAATCCGTTTCTTTGCATTGCTGAACTCCGGTATGTGAAAAATTTGAAGTATTTTGAAACTGAAACCAATAACAAAGTATATTTAAAAAATGGGAACCCCAAGAAAAATGAATTAGGTATGACAAATTGTATGCTTCAACGAGATCAACATATTTTGGGCAGTAAATTTTTGTCCATGTGTTACTGTTTAATCCAGCAAAACTCATCCAGAATAAAGAGGTTTTCATTGGATATTGCCAAAACATTCAAGATATACATTTTATTTACCGTGTAAATAATATACAATATTTCAATCAAAATTGTTAGAGACATTTTTGATAAAGTTAACATTTTCAAACATTTTTCCGTAAAGGGTTAGTTTAGGGTGGTGGGATTTTCCTCAAAATCTTGGTGTCGAACCTTAGAAGATACTAAACTTATATACCAAGTTTTGTATTTTGCCGACTTTTCGTTTTTGAGTTACCGTGTTCATAGACACATGGTCACACCGACACACAGGATATTTTTCTAAAAATGCTTTTTTGGATACAGGGGACCCCAAAACTTCTATTTTTGGTAAACTCTCGGTATCTAATTTTTGCGTGGAATGCAATACCTTCTCTACATATCCTATGTACAATTTTAAACTACTTAAGCTTCTCAAGCAGGAAGTCATATTTCGTTTCATATCTCTTTTGTTTTACTCCTAGACATACAAAAAGAACCCTATTTCACATCGTCAAATAGCGATAGCTTTTAAAAGATTTGGCTTTGGCATTATCCTAGTGCATTACCTATTTCCTTTCTGCTTACAAGGAAGCAAGTAATACAACCATGAATAATCTTGTTTAAGAATAGTTTGTTTGCAGATAAGGTAGAGAAAATCATGTGAATGAAACACCTCAAATGTTTTTTGATATGGAGTGTCATGGCCGGTTTATTTTTGACGTTTTCTTGGTTATGTTTGATCTATATCAAATAACTGAGTGGAGTAGTGGTACAAAAAGTAAACGGGGAAATAAATTGAGAAACCTTCGACATCGAACTAAGATATGGTCATTGTTGATCAGATTCTTGATACGAAAATAAAGTTATAAAGTTTTCAACGCCAATAACGGTACATCAACAAAACTGCTCATGCTCAACTGCTACCCAGGAAGAAAGCCGCGTGTCTGGCCCACACTATCTGTGTTAACCAGGTTGCATGCTTTAGGGGTGCTTTTGTAAACATGCCGACATGTTTCACAGTGGTTAGCAAACATTAAGGATGCCTTTTCTTACGAAATGCCGCTGAAGAACCTTTAGTTACTTGTTTATTCTTCCAAATATAGTTTCATCATAACAGAAAATGAATGAAAAAATATCTAGAAAAATAAGCTGGGATACATATGTTGCTAATAATATCTTTTAAAATTAAGTTTGCGGTAATGATCTTGGCAACAAGGAACTGATAAAGACTGCAGAGGCAAGAACACTTCAGAATATTACCAGGGATTGCAGATAAACTACAATAAAATCCGTTTTGCTGTGAGACAAGAAGCTTATTGTGCTGTTTTTGATGAATGATTTGTTTGCTTAATAGCAAGTTATTGTTTGATATTTACATAGCTTGTTGAGAGTTTACTATTAGGATAATTATAACATGAATAGGACGAGAAATACAAGATACACGGGGTTAGGACATAATACATATGTTTGGCTTTCGAAACTGTCCGAATCAAAAGTAGGTTTTTGAATAAGTAACTGCCCTTTGCCCCATTACCTATAGCTACGACAGGTTTGCAGATAATAAACAAGGAGAAGCCCATCTGCTTTCATGACTCGTGCTTGCCAAAAACACGGTATTGAGTAAGTGGACATCACACATCGTGCACTGCTTAAATTCAAAATTATGTAGTTTAATTGCTACGTAAAAATTTACCTTAAAGATTTCGAAACTGCAACACCAAACTTCAGACTAGTTCAAGTGTAAGCTATAAAACAGATATTCGTCCACTGTCATTTCGAAACAGCTTATATACTATTGCCGGTGCAAACCTTCTGGAATAGTGACCCTGCCCGCCAACCCAGCTATCGAGCCTAGCTTATCGGAGTTTGTAATATGATACTTTGCTTACTTAAAGTCACAGAAGAACAACCTTTGTACAGTCTGTATCGAAAGTGTTTCGCGTGTGTTTGTAGTCAAAGTGGACAGTAAAAAGTGTTCATTTTATTTATTTTATTTTTTAAGAATGGCTCCTACGTTTTCAAAGTTAAGTGGCAAGGTATTACTTAGTCAGAACAGAGAAATAATTGCAAATGTCCTTGACTTTATGAAACAAGAGTCAGCGATAAAGGAAGAAAATGTATGTTCCCCGAGTTCTCCAAATCCTGTAGAAAGTGAATGAAAGAATAGCCAAGGCAACTGACATTTCACTGAGTTCCGTTTCCAGATTTCTCAAAGATAAGAAAGAAAATAAAATAAAATTTAATATATCACTTTTAAATTAAAATATGTGAAACAGTTTTGTCACCAGCGAATTGCAGAAATTGGCAGGCCAGAATGGGAAACTGTATGTCGACATGTTGAGAACATTGGAAATCATTAGAAAGAATTGTAGAAAATCAAAAAGAAAGAATTCTAATCCAGGATAATGGTGCAGAAAATAGCGATAGCGTTGATGATGACAATGAGTGAGCGAAGACGAAGGACTGTCAGCAGTGGAAGAATTGGAGGCAGACGATTGACATTGTTTATATAGTAGGCCATTTGTATAGATGTTTTGTAGATATGAATATACATATGAAAACACATGTTTATCAGTGCAGCGCCGTATAGTGCAGGTGACAGATATTTGACATTGACTGTGACAGGCACTCTTCCAGCATGCATGAATCGACTGATGAAGTGCTTATCTGAAAGTACAACTCGCTTCCTAGCTCTCATTAAGATTTTCACATGTCCAGATCTGTTGCGTCAGTTATACATGTCTAACATTGTTTTTTTGCGGCCAACAATGTAAATATCCTCGTTGTGTAAAGCACTTACATCTCGTACTTTTGAATGTAAACACGATTACAGCACCATCATTCCGGCGCTAATGCTAAATATCCCGAGTAACATAATATTTTGTAGTTATTGGACTATGCGTAGTTCAAACTCGTGTCTCTGGAATTTTAGATGGAACACAGTAATCCTGCTACCTACGTAGGTACCCAGTGAGATGACTCCGCGTAGGATTAGAATCAGGATTTACGGACGCCCCCCCCCCCCCCAGTCATTGGGGCAGAGCACTACTCGTATGTCAGTGTGGTTCTTTGTGATTTAAGTGACCTCTGGGAGGGACGGATGATGGGAGGGACCCGAAGGGCGACCAGATCCCGATGACGACGGGAGCATAGGCGGGGTCCAGTTCGAACTCACGTCTCCGCCTGGGCCTTACCCAGAAGGCACAAGCGTCCAAGAATCCCTTGGAAGGGCGCCCTCCTCAAAAACCATGGGCCTTGATACAGTGGTCCCGCAATGATTCCAAGGAAGAAACCTTTACAAAACGCACAGACAACGCCCAGTCGCAACGCGCCGAACACCGTCGCCTGGTCATTCTACTCTGAAACATATGACAAGGATGTAATGGGCATATTTAATGGAAAGTCGTCAGGGCACGGAACCTCCAGAATGCTGATCACAGCCGTTACCATCTGAGCTATCAGCCTCGACATTCGGAGGTCCTGGGTTGAATGCCGGCGCGTGTTCCTTCTGACAACGGGGTTTTGTGGTTACCTCGGATCGGTAGGCGAATGTGAGATAGTTCCTCTTCTATTATAGTTTTCCTGTTACACATTTCCTGTAGCCATCATTTTCTTCATTAGCTTCTGCTTCGGAGTTGAAGAACCGGACGACGGTATTTTGCGTTATTGCGGCTGGGCGATGGAGGTGCACTTCCTGAAGATTTCTCACTGGCGTCGATTGGACTTTTCTTGGACAGGCCTACAAGTCCAGGGGACCCACCGGGGGGTGGAGGGTTAACGGCTTGTGGAGGGCTTGACCTCGTTGGATGCGTTTAATCTGAAAACGTGGAGACCTATCCAAGTTTGCGGAAGGTGTTTCCCGAAACTGATCATCTCTCTTTTCCTATAGTAGGGGTTGAAACACAAAGGATCACATGGCTTACGTGCGGGGTATGCCCGTCCCCATTTCGGAGGGCCGTCTATAAACTTTATTTTTACCCTTACCTATCATAAATAAACCTAGAGAAAGTAAAACAGCATCAGCTTTTATGGTATTACAACCGAGCGAGATGGCTTCGCGTTAAATTGCGAGGCACATATTCGGTAGATACTGGGTTCGATTCTCGTCGTGCTGTCCACTCTGACCTTGGGCTTTTTCATTGTTTCCTCAGGTCGGTAGGGGAAATCTGCGGATTCTTTTTCTACCACATATTTTCCTGTACCTCTCATTTCCTTTCGTCTGCTTCAATCTCCTAAAGTTTAAGTATTGTAGAAACAGGCGACGCGGCTGGTCTGTTGCGGCTGGAAGTGGTGTTTGCGCTTTGTGAAGATTCTCCTTAGCACTTGGCTGGCTGGCGGCTGGTGCCAATTCCTGGGGTGGGGTTTCGTTTCATTCCCGAACCATCAGGTTCAGGATGGTTCAGGCAGGATAGCTGGTGTCAATATTCATGTGATTTTGGAATTGTTAGACCCCGTCTCTGCTAGGTTGTCCAGATTTTGTGATCCCTCGAATCTCCCCTTCATCCCTTCCGCCCAAGGGCTACATTAGACTCACAGGGTCTGGGTGCGATCTGAGCCTAATAGCTGATCCTCCGTTTGATTAATCTTTGTCCTACATACACCAGGTGGCCTATCTGCCCAGTATTTGACGTGTGCGGATATCCCTTTGTTTTACACCTATTTCTTATCAGCGGAGACGGTGAGCGGGGATAGAAGTGGATTCAACTACAATAGCTATAAATATATATGGTCCGCTCATTGAGAGCGGTAAAACGAAGGTTGCGCACGTCAATTCCCCAACTGGCCGGTTTTAACTTAAATAGTTCCGTTGAGTTTTGCAACTCTTTTAAGCACAGGAATTTTTGCAGGCAGTGTAGGCAAAGTATTCCGAAATAAGATTTATTACTTTCTTTAACCCCGTATGTACTATGTACATAGGGATAGAGAAGTATTGTATTCCACCCAAAAATTCGATGTCGAGATTTCATCGGAAATACATGTTTTAGGGTCCACTGAATCAAAAACAAAAACAAAACAAAACATTCAGAAACAGATCCGTGTGTGTATGTGGGGGGGCAGCATAGCTCAAAAACGAAAAGATGGTTAAATACCAAACTTGGTATTTAAGATTGGCATCTTCTAAGAATGCGACACGAATACGTTCAAGAAAATCCCCCACCCCTAACTACCCATTACATGGAAAAATTTTCGAAAATTTTGTTTTTCTTAAAAATGGCTCTAACGATTTTGATTAAAATACCACACATTAAGTCATATATATCACAAATAAAATGTATATCTTCAATTTTCTGGGAATAGCTTCTAAAGACCTGTTTATGCTGAATGAATTTTGCTTAATTTGGTATACCTAGTAAACCATAAGAGATGACAAAAACTTACTTTACAAATAATGCAGATCTTGTTAAAATACGCAAGTTATGTCGTATACATTTTTTTTTCGTGGAGCTTACCGTTTTCGAGGTATTCTTTGTTATTAGTTTCAATTGTGAAGTACTTGTGCTTCTCTCAGATGGAAGTGTCTGTTTTTCTTTTGTTCTACTCCTGGTCAAGCAAAGAGGCGATTTACAATGACAATCGCATAATGACAGATTTTAAAACATTTGACTATCACTTTAGCCTAGTGTATTCCATTAGTTCCAGTCTACTTATAACGAACAAAGTAATACAATTCTGCCAATGTTTAGTTGTGTTGAAAGCAGAATTATATTTTGTAAGAAGTTTGTTTGTAGAGTAGCTAGAGAAAGTCATGTGAGTGTAACACATAAGATTTTTTTTCAATTGTTGAGTGTATTAATAGGATTGATGTACCTGATATCTCGTTTATGTTGCTTTCTCCTATTGTCTTCTCAACTCAGAGAATTTTTTATCTTTTCTTAGCTCTTAATAATGGCTTGAGCTATTAAATATTATATCTAGAAAAAAAGAGGGAGATATTCGCATGCTTCTGTTTTAAGGTGCCATATGAAAACTCTTTGTGCGATTCTTTGCTTTACGCTTTGACAAAAGAATGAGTTTTCATCCGTTTTCTTTTGATCTGGAGTTCAAAGAAGAAACATTCTATTACATTTCGTGTGAAATAAGAAAAATCCTTCAAATGCCGAAAGAATAAATGTTTAAAGCGCTCTAACATTTCCCCAGTCAGTATTATGCAGCAAAACCGGCATGCACCGTTCTTAAAATAAGACAAGTTTTAACTGCAGTTGGTTTTTTATCCAGTTTTCTTAAGGAAAGCTGAAATTACTTATCAAGCTTGTGTTCGTGTTTTCTCAAGGGCTGGAGAATATAACGTAATGGAAATGTTTCATGCCACTGTGAGGTTTTAGCACGCAAGATTTGTTTACCAGTTTCTAGGGTTCTAGATTAGTATGCTACTTACTTTTGTTAGTTAAAATAAATGTATTTTCTTGTAGATTTCTTTAAATGCAATTCGTTGCAAAAACCTAAGGTGACGGCTAAATTTCAAGTAAGCAGAAGCTATATGCAAAGTGCCAGTTTTAGAGCGAAAAATCTGATGTGTTCCATTCACATGTCTTTCTCTACATCTCTGCAACAAATTATTGATAAAAAGCTATGATTCTATTTGCTTCATGCTAAACGAGAAAAAATTAGCAGAAATGGTCTTATTACTTGCTTCCTTGTAAGTAGAAGTGAAATAAGGGAGTACAATAGGTCAAACTGATACTCAAAAGCTGGGTGCTATGTAAGTGAAGTTCCTTTGTTTGTATTGACACGAGTTGACAAATTTCTGTATGAGAAAAGTACAAGTTTTCCAAATCTGAAACCAATAACAAGGAATACCTCAAAAAACGATCAACTCCACGAAAAAACATAAAACATAAATTGTGTGTTTTAATGTGCTCTACTTTTTTTGTGTGGTAGGTTTTTGTCCATATCTTAAAGTTTACCAGTTATGCAAAATTTGTAAAATTCATCCAGAATAAGGTAGTGTTCAGAGGCTATTCCCAGAAAATTCAAGATATACATACTATTTGTCAGGTAAATATCTTTAATATACGATATGTTAACCAAAATTGTTAAAGCCATTTTTGACAAAATCACAATTTTCGTAAAGGGTAGATGGGGTGGGGGATTTTTCTCAAAATCTTTGTGTTGCATCCCTGGAAGATACTAAACTTAAATACTAAGTTTGGTATTTTACTGCCTTTTCGTCTTTGAGTTATCGTGTTCACAGGCACACTGACACACGGATACACACACCCATGGACCTTTTTCTGAAAATACTTCTTTTGGATGTGTAGCAGACACGATTCCCCACATTACATTGGCGGGTTGTAACCATTTATGCGAATGTTTATCTCGATTGTTATGAAATAGGCAGAAAATTAGTTGTTTATAAGATTGTCTAAATACAAGCGATAATGGGTAGAGAAAGTATTGTGGAAATAACAGATTTTTTTCACATAAAACTATAAATTTGGAATGCAGTATTTTGAAGTGTTATCGTAGGTCTACTAAACTCATTAATTGTTCATTACTTAGTTTATTTTAAAACGTATTTCCATTTTAAACAATCTAAATCCAGATGTTATTTTAGAAGCTTTGGAGATTAATTTGGATGCCACTGAATAACGTTTGTTTAGAATAGGTTTTGTTGTATACTGCTATAGAGTTTTAAACCAAACTTCCATTGTTTCTGGAGCAATCAGAGAAATGAATCGCTTATGCTACATTCGATACCACTCACTGCCGTTCTCGATAAACAGGAAGCCGCGGTGGTTATTTGTAACGTCGGTTGCTATGACTACCCTCTAACGGAAATATCGCCGAGTCTGCGATACGCGTCCGATTGGAAAAGGTGACATACTGGAAAGCTGCATGAGCGCCCGGAAATGTAACGAGGAAATAAATACATGTAGAAATGTCACCCCTTTTCCAGAGCACTGGAGTTTGACTCCGGGACGAGTTGATCGTTATAAAGCAGGGATAGTGTTAAACATCTCAAGAAATTTAGAAATACATCTATCATTTCTACACAATTTCATCCACTTTTACTCTATCAGCTACCTACTTTAGATACAGAAAGTAATGTTTTGCACTAAAAAAATCTACCTATGTTCCCTTCACATGACTTTCTCTACATCTCTGCAACAAATTATTATTAAATTGCTTAGGCTTCTATTTACTTTTTGTAAATCGAGAAATAATTAGCAGAATTAGTCTTATTACTTCCTTCCTTCTAAATAGAAACGAAATAAGGAGTACCATGGGTTAAAGTGATAGTCAAAAGCTGGTTGCTATGTGACTGAAGTTCCTTTGTTTGTATGGACAGGAGTTGACAAATTCCTGTATGAGAAAAGTATGTTTTTAAAGATAAAATAAATAAAAAAAAAGAATAACTAAAAAACGATCAACTCTACGAAAACAATGTGTATAACATAAATTGTGTTTTAACGTGCTCTATAATTTTTGTACAATACATTTTTGACCTTCTCTTACGGTTTAGCAGTTATGAAAAATTCCGGAATAGTCTTCAGAAGCTATTCCTAGAAAATACATTTTATTTGTCAGGTAAATATATTTAATATATGGTATTTTAATCAAATTCGTTAGAGCCATTTTTTATAAAATCGAAATTTTCGAAAAAAGTTCCATGGTAGTTGGAGGTGGGGGATTTTTTTTCTTCAAAATCTTCGTGTCGCATCCATGGAAGATACTAAACTTAAATACCAAGTTTGGTATTTTACCGACTATTCGTGTTCACAGACACATGGATACACGCACACACACAAACACGGACCTTTTTCTGAAAATACTTTTTTTGGATACATGTATTTCCGGTGAAATCTCGGTATCGAATTTTTGGGTGGATTACAATATCTTCTCTATACACTATGTACATACGTGTAGAGAAAGTATAAATCTATGTTCCATTCACATGACTTCCTATACCTGTTCTGCAAATAAATTAATCTTACAAAATATTATTGTATTATCCACATCATGCTAATCGAGATAAACATCATTACATGACCCCTTGTAAGTAGAAGGGAATACACTAAGCTAAAGTGAGTCCAATCTTTTAAAAGCTGTCGCTATGGGAAACAAATGAAATTCTTTTTCGTTGCATGGCCACGAATAAAATAAAAGGGAGATGAAACGAAAGATTACTCCCGGTTGAGAAACGTTTAAGTAGATTAAAATTGAGACCACTGAATATCTCGGACACGGTCAAATCCACAAAAATATGTGTGATACAAATTGATTTATATGACATAAATTGTATGTTTCAACCACACGCACACACACACACACAGAAAATTCCATATGAAGATTTCGTTTGTCATGAAAGAAATTAAACATGTGGTAGGTGTTTCAATAAAAATTGTTTGAATTTTTTAATAAAGTCAGCATTTTCGAACAAATGTAAAGGTGGGGATTTTCCTGAAAATCTTCAGGTCGCATGCTTAGAAGATACAGATCTTATGTAAATATTGATATTTTACCTACTTTTCGTTTTTGAGTAATATTGTTCACAGACACACACATACACATTCTCACCGGAACCTTTTTTAAAAATGCTTTTTTATTATGGGTTCCTCAAAATATGTATTTTAATGAAATCTCTGTATCACATTTTTGGGTCGAATACAATACTTCTCTACAAGTGTCAGTGTGTGTGTGTGTGTGTGTGTGTGTGTGTGCGCGCGCGCGCTCGTGCAAGCGAACATTATGATCCAAAAACGAAAAGTCGGTTAAGTAACAAATTGTAATTTAAATTCAGTATACTCCAAAGATACCACACCAAGATTTTCAATAAAACCCTCCTCCTCAAATTATACTTTTTACTTGAAGGATTTTTAGAAATGTTCAAATTTATAAAAAAATTGCTCTAACGATTTTAACATACCATATATTAAAGACATTTATATCACAAATAAAATGTATATCTTGAAATGCATATGAAGGCCCTTCATTCTGCACAATTAGTATAGTTTAAGGGATAGACAAAACAAAATATTACTTCAGAAAACTGTAGATTTCGTTAAAAAGGACAACTTATATCCAATACAATTTTTGTGAGCTGGCCATTTTCGAGATAATCCTTTTTATGGGTTTAAATTTTCCAATAGTTATACCTTTCTCTGATAGGAAATCGTCATTTGTTTTTTATTTTGCTTCTTAATTTCCGCCCATACAAGGACTACTTAGCGACGAGTTGCTAAAACACTTGACAATCGCGTGAGCCTTGTACATTTCCCGATTGCTCTTGTACCTACAAGAAAATAGCTACTTTGTTTACTGTTCACCTTGCTTTAATTGGAGTAGCTCAAAGAATAGGCTTTTGTAAGGATTTGTTCAGAATAGGCCAAATTCTCATATGAATGGAAATTATACATTTTTGTTTAGTATATTTTTTATATATCAGTTAATATTTACTAATTATTCAAGCTTATATAAAATTGCTTCCGAATGAACGGGACTTCACAGGCATTTCCAGGAAAGAGAGATATACGTTTTATCATGAAAATATGTGATATTATAATCAAAATTGTTAGTCATTTTTGAGAGACAAAATGGTTCGTATGCAGTGGTGTTAATAAAAATAATTATTTAGAAAATTATCTATGGTTATGTATGTAGGAAATCTAGGTTCTTAGATAGGTATCTACGTATCTGCCAAAAATTCGACGCGAAGTTTTTCTTTCTTATCATATGTCAAACTGCTCTTTATGTGGAAAATGTTTCGAAATATCTAATTTCTCCAAAATGGCTTTAAGAATTTTGATTGCATGCCATTAAATGATCCCCTATATTTTTTAGGAATTGTCTTGAAGTCCTCTTTATATGCATGACATTTTGCATAATTTTGAATACCTGGTAAGCCTTAAGAGATACACAAACATTTGAATTATTACTTTCTCTACACGTATACTATATACATAGTGCATAGAGAAGTTATTCCACTCCACCCAAAAATTCGATAACGAGATTTCGCCGGAAATATATGTTTTAGGGTCCCTTGTATCCAAAAAATGCATTTTCACAAAATGTTCTGCGCTCTTATGTGTGTTTGTGTGTGTGTGTGTGTGTATGTGTGTGTCCGTGTGTCTGTGAACACGGTAACTTAAAAAAGAAAAGTCTGTAAAATACCAAACTTGGTATTTAACTTAAGTATCTTCCAGGGATGTGACACAAGATTTTGAGAAAAATCCCCACACCCCATAGTATCCTTTACATGGAACTTTTGTCAAAAATTTTGATTTTCTTAAAAATGACTGTAACGATTTTGATTAAAATGGCGAATATTAAATATATTTACCTGACAAATAATATGTATATCTTGAATTTTCTGGGAATAGCCTCTGAGGACTACTTTATTCTGTATGAATTTTACGAAATTTTGTATAACTGCTAAACCGTAAGAGATGGACAGAAACCTACCATACTAAAAATGTAGAGCGCATTAAAACACACCATTTATGTTATAATTTTTTTCGTGGAGTTGATCGTTGTTTTTAAGCTTTTTTGTACATTTCTCATACAATTATTTCTCAACTAGTGTCCATACAAACAAAGGAACTTCTATTTACTTCATACTACTAATCGAGAAAAAAATTAGTAGGAGTAGTCTTATTATTTGTTACTTGTATGTAGGTTAAAGTGATAGTCAAAAGCTGGTTGCTATGTGACTGAAATTCCTTTGTTTGTATGGACACGAGTTGACAAATTCCTATATGAGAAAAGTATAAATGTTCCAAGCTGAAACTAAAAACAAGGAATGTCTAAATAACGATCAACTCCACGAAAAAAATGTATATAACATAAATTGTTAGTTTTAAAGTGCAAGTGTGGCAAGTTTTTGTGTGGCAAGTTTTTGTTCATCTCTTAAGGTTTAGCTGTTATACAAAATTCCATAAAATTGATCCAGAATAAAGTAATCTTCAGAGGCTATTCCCAGAAAGTTCAAGATATACATTTTATTTGTCAGGTAATATGCGATATTTTAATCAGAATCATTAGAGCCATTTTTAAGAAAATAAACATTTTCTAAAAAAGTTTCATGTAAAGAGTAATTGGGGATGGGGGAATTTCCTTGAAAATCTTCGTGTCGTATCCTTGGATGATACCAATCTTAAATACCAAGTTTGGTATTTTACGGTTTTTTCGTTTTTAAGCAATGCTGTACACAGGCACACATACACACACAAACGCGCGCGCGCACACCCATAGAGTTTTTTCTGAAAATGTTTTTTTTTGGATTCAGGGGGACACAAAACATGTATTTCCAGTGAAATCTCGGTATCAATTTTTGTGAAATGCAATACCTTCTCTATACACATAGTACGTGTAGAGAAAGTAAAAATGTAGATCTCATAAAACACACTATTTATGTCAATACATGTTTTTTTTTTTTTTTTTTTTTTTTTTTTTTTTTTGGTGGAGTTAGCTGTTTCTGTGTAACTCTGTATTGTTGGCTTCAATTTTAAACTTTTCTCAAACGGGAATCTTCCTCCTCTTCGTCTCTTTTGCTTGACAAGCAAAGAGAACCGGATTTCAATTGTTTCACATATCGATCGACCTTTAAAAGATTTGACTATTGTTCCCGCCTAGTGCATTCGTTTATATCCTTTCTCTTACAAAGAAGCATCTAAAATAACAATTGTACTAATATTTAGTTCAATTAGCATGATGAAGATAAAGGAGTAATTTTTTGTAAAAAATCTGATTAGTTACACTCACATGGCTTTCTCTAGCTACTCTACAAACAAACTTCAACTTCTTTCAACACCATGCTAACCGAGATAAACACTAGCAGAATTTTATTACTTAGTACCTTCTAAGTAGAAGGGCACTAAGGGAAGGCACTAGGTTAAAGTGATAGTCAAATGTTTTAAAAGCTGTCGTTATGCGATTATTATTGCAAATCGCCACTTTGCTTGGCCAGGAATAAAACAAAATAAAAACGGACTCTTCCGTCTGAGAAAAGTGTAAGTACTTCACAAATGAAACTAATTACAAGGAATACCTCAAAAACGGTAAGTTCCACGAAAAGAATGTAGGTATATGACATAACTTGTGTTTTTTAACGAGATCTTTATTTTTTGTATTCTAAGTTTCTGTCTATCTCGTACGGTTTACTAGTTATTCCAAATTAAGCAAAAATCATCCAGAATAAACAGGTCTTTAGAATCTATTCCCAAAAAATTCAAGATATAACATTTATCTGGGTTAGAAATAGCTTTAATATGTGGTATTTAATCAAAATCGTTAGAGCTATTTTTAACAAAAACATTTTCGAAAATTTTTCGATGTAAAGGATAGTTAGGGGTGGCGATTATCTTGAAAACCTTCGTGTCCCATTCTTGCAAGATTCCAGACTTATATACTAAGTTAGGTATATAACGGTAATTTTGTTTTGAGCTATGCTGTCCACAGACACACACACATATACACGGACATATTTGTAAAAATCTGACGTGTTCCATTCACATGACTTTCTCTACATCTCTGTAACAATTTATTGCTAAAAAGCTTATGCTTCTTTTTACTTCAATCTAATCGAGAAAACAGCAGAAATTGGTCTTATTACCTGCTTCCTTGTAAGTAGAAGTGAAATAAGGGAGTACCATAGGTTAAAGTGATAGGCAAAAGCTGGTTGCTATGTGACTGATGTTCCTTTGTTTGTATGGAGTGGAGTTGACAAATTCCAATATGAAAAAATAAAAGTTTTTCAAATATGAAACCAAAAGCAAGGAATATCTAAAAAATGATCAACACCACGAAAAAAAAAATTATATAACATAAATTGCGTGTTTTAATGTGCTCTATATTTTTTGTGTGGTAAGTTTTTGTCCATCTCTTACGGTTTAGCAGTTATACACAATTCCGTAAAATTGATCCAGAATAAAGTACTCTTCAGAGGCTATTTCCAGAAATTTCAAGATATACGTTTAAATCGTTGCCGATTCCGGTGGCCGCGCTCGCTAAAGGTCTCGCGTTGGCGCTTCGTGGTGCACAGGATCGTGGGTTCGAGTCCCGCCTTGGGCATGGGTGTTTCTGTGTTTGTAAATGTGTCTATGTTTGTGTATATGTAAAAGGGAAACGCTAAGAATAATAAGGTCTACTAAGGAAACTGGAAAAAATGGAGAGAAAAAAGGAATACAGCTCCGGAGTCCTGACAAGCCTCCGGAACTTTGTTTTTTTATAAAAAAAAGTGTCAGGTCTTTAATATACGATATTTTAATCAAAATCGTTAGAGTCATTTTTAAGAAAATGAAAATTTTCGAAAAAAAGTTCAATGTAAAGGGTATTCGGGGGTTGGGGGATTTTCTTGAAAATCTTCGTGTCACATCCTTGGAAGATACTAAACTTAAATACCAAGTTTGGAATAAAACGGTCTTTTCGTTTTTGAGCTATGCTGTCCACAGACATACAGACACAGAGACACACACGCACACATACGGACCTTTTTCCAAAAATGTTTTTTTTTTATTCAGGGGGACCTAAAACGTGTATTTCCGGTGAAATTTCGGTATCGAACTTTTGGGTGGAATTCAATTCTTCCTCTGTACACTATTTACATAGTACTTATAGAGAAAGTAAAAGAGTTTTTTTTCGAAACATCTAGAGAAAGTCTTGTAAATGGAACACATAAAGAGTTTTTCTTATAATATTTCACAGCTGACTCTGTAACAGTCTCCGTTTAATTTACTGAGAAAGCTAACCACTAATTAGTAACCTTTATTCTGCATAATTAAATACGTATGCACCTTCATAAATTAGCAATCCGTTTACCTCGCCTCACGCGTTTAACCGCAGTGTACAGACTTTCTCGTCTGAGAAATCGCTTGTTAGGCGCACATAAAAGTTGCGTTAGAAACTGTAGGTGTTCACAGACTGAAATAAACAGTAAACAATTATAAATCAGTAGTGAGGTGTAGCGTGTCAGGGTTCTAACCTTTACGCTAGCATGACCTTTTCCCAGCAGGTTCGTAAATTGGAAATGCCGCTGTTTATCTGGCATATCGCAAGCTACCTCTCTCTCATTTCAAGAATCTATGCCCCGGGGCTCAGTCGATTGTATGTACGCGTAGGTACTTTTTACAGGTTTTTGGTTATTCCTTCCTTCGGGCAATTTTGTTACAACCATTGATTTTTTCCTTCCCCATTTTTAGGCCGGAAGTTAGGTTAACCGAGAACATATCGTCATTAGCTAAAATAGAGAAACCTACACCTGTCCCTTCCATATTGCATCGTCTATCACTGCAATACGTGTCATATCAAGAATAATGAAACTCAATATCAAATGTGTTTATTCACACGACCTTCTCTTCAACCTTTTCTACAAAATGCTTTTACAAATTATTATTATTATTATTTTATATTATTATTATTATTATTATATCTACTCTTTCATAAAAACAACTTAATTACAGATTTAAATATATATATATACTTTTTTTTTTATTAATGTTTCATTTATATAGGCCCCTTTAACATCTAAGGTCATATTGGGGGCTTTGTACTTGAAGCAGCTTGTCTGTACGTTTGATTTAATTACTTTTGTTTCCTCAAAAACACACACACATTCACTCACACATACATACTTCTAGACTCCGTGGGGAATAGGGAATAATTCTGGCTAAAGAAAAATGCCCCGCTTCCGGGACCTCCGGGTGAAAAGTCAGCTCGCTGCCCAGTTCACCACGGAGGCAGTCCTTACATATTTTGTTATAGGATACAGCAGTTAAACTGATATATTTCTAAAGAGCGTGTTGTTACATGATGGCTTTAAAATTGCATATCTTTGCATGACCACGATAAAAATAGAAATACTGATGTATACCATTCTTTCTCTACATCTCTGTAACAGATTATTGTTGAAAAGCTTATACTTCTATGTACTTCACTCTAATCAAGATAAACATTAACAAAAATACTTTCTTGTAAATATAAGGGAACACACCAGGCCAAAACGATAGTCAAATCTTCTAAAAGCTGGTAGCAATATGATTGAAATCCGTTGCTTTACCTTCCTAGAAGTTGACGGGCTCCCGTATGTGAAAAGTTTAAAGTATTTTAAAACTGAAACAAATGACTAGGAGTATCTAAAAATGGTCAACTCCACAAAAAACAAAAGACAAAAAAACAAACAAACTGTATATGCCATATGCTATGTGTCTTAAAGATATCTATACTTTTTGTGTACTAAGTTTTTGACTTATTTCTTACGGTTTACTAGTTTTGAAAAATCCACCAAAATTGATTCAGAATAAAGAGATATCCAGAGGTTATTCTCAGATAATTCAATACATACATTTGATTTCTGTGTATATATATTTAATATGTTGTATTTTAATTAAAATCTTTTGAGCCATTTTTGAGAAATTCAAAAGTTTTCCATATGCAGGGTAGTTTGGAATGCGGGGAGGGGGATCTTCCTCCAGATCTTCGTGACGCTAAACTTAAATAGCAAGTTTGGTATTTTACGGACTCTTCTTTTTTGACTCTTGTTCACAGACTCACGGACACACACACACACACACACACACACACACTGACCTTTTTCTAACATGCTTTTTTTTTTATACAGGAGACTCTAAAAAGCGCATTTCCGGTTATATCTCGGTATCACATTTTTAAGTAGAATGCAATACCTTCACTATACACTATGTGCATAGTACGTGTAGAGAAAGTAAAAAAAATATGTGTTTCAAATTCAAACCAGTGCTATCTCGGAAATGGTTAACACCACAAAATAAAAATGTTATTTTGCCAAAATTTTATGCTTTAAACAGAGCCATATTTTCTTCATAGTAAGAGTATATCTCATCTCTTGTGGTTTATTAATTATACTAAACAAATTTTATGAAGAGAACTTCTTAGTCTATTCTTAGAAATTTCAAGATTCAGTTTACTGTCACGCAAATATCTTAAACATGTGGTACTTTAATAAAAACCATTTGTGCAAGTTTTTTAGAAAAGTAAAATTTTGAAAAATGCTCCATGTAAAGAGTAGTTTAGTGGTTTCTCTTAAATCTTTCTTTGTATCCTTCAATATGCTTATCTTAAATATGTATAGCTTTTGTACTCTACAGACTTTTTCGTTTTTAAATTATTCTATTCACACAGACACAGAAAAAAAAAAAAAGACCACGCACACACATTTACACAAAATACGGATCTTTTTAATGCGTTTTCGATTTAGGGAGTCTCAAAGCATACATTGCCGATGAAAACCTGATCTAGAATTTTTATACGGAGTGCAATGCACTCTCTCTTTACTATAGGTAAGCAAAAATCCAGTGTCTAACAGCCACATGAATTTCTCACCGAATACCAGCCCAAAATAATTAATACACATGCCAGTCTAATTATCTGGCTTTAAATTCTTTCAATTTTTACTTTCTCTACACGTACTATGTACATAGCGTATAGAGATAATATATTGTTTGCACCCAAAAATTCGATATCGAGATTTCACCGCGAATATAT
The DNA here is from genome assembly GCA_030762935.1 of Hymenopus coronatus. NCBI lineage: Eukaryota > Metazoa > Arthropoda > Insecta > Mantodea > Hymenopodidae > Hymenopus > Hymenopus coronatus. The sequence continues at coordinate 123,165,754 of CM060894.1, read as the reverse complement.
GTTTTGAGACCCACTAAATAAAAAAATGCATTTTTAGAAAAATGTCCGAAGGTGTCTTTTTTTTTTGTAGTTTTTTTAACGTGCCTCAACCTGGTTGGTCATGCCGGATGATGAATGAAAATTTGATGAAATGATACTCAAATGATCTTGGGGTCCATGGAGCTTAAAGTTACTCCACATTCGTCTTCTCAGAATAAGGGAAAACCACGAAGAAAACCTTATCCGGGTAACTCACCCTTAGCGAGGTTCGAACTCACCACCTTCTGACTATAAGGCAGACACGCTACCACCACACTACCCAGGTGAGCAGTGTCTGTTTGTGTGAATGTGTGTGTGGACCGCATAGCTCAAAAACGAAATGATGTTTAAGTTTGATATCTTCCAAGGATGCGAAACGAAGATTTTCAAGAAAATCCTCCAACCCCAACTACTCCTTACATTGAACTTTTTTCGAAAATATCTTGAAATTTCTGGGAATAGCCTCTGAAGAGTACTTTATTCTGGATGAATTTTACGGAATTTCCCATGACTGCTAAACCATAAGAGATGGACAAAAACGTACCTCACAAAAAAATGTAGAGCACATTAAATCACACAGTTTATGTTAGGTATATACAGTTTCTTCGTGGAATTGATCGTTTTTGAGATATTCCTTATTTTTGGTTTCAGCTTTAAAATACATACCTTTTCTCATACAGGAATTTGTCAACTAGTGACCATACAAACAAAGGAACTTCAGTCACATAGCAACCAGGTTTTGACTATCACTTTAGCCTATAGTACTACCTTATTTCGCTTCTACTTACGAGGAAGCAAATAATAAGACTATTTCTGCTAATTTTTTCTCGATTAGCATGAAGTAAATGGAAGAATTAGCTTTTAACAATAATTGCAGATATGTAGAGAAAGTCGTGTGAATAGAACACATCATATTTTTAAAAAAAACTCCGTGTGCGTGTGTGTACGTCCGTAAACGGGATATCTCAAAACGAAAAGTCTTTAAATATCAAACTTGATATATTAAGCTTAGCTTCTTCCAAGGATGTGAACCTATGATTTTAAGGAGATTCCCAACCTAAGCTATACTTTAAATGGAAAAAAATGTCGAAAATATTGATATTCTCAAAAATATCTCTAATCATTTTGATTAAATGCTGTTATTGGATTCAGGGGGACCCAAAATATATATTTCCGGTGAAATCTCGGTATCGAATTTTTGGGTGGAATACAATACCTTATCTATACACTATGTACATAGTACGTGTAGAGAAAGTAAAAATAACCATCGATTTTGATTAAAATGCCATATATTAAAGATATATGCATCAGAAATAAAATGTATATCTTGAACTTTGTGGGAGTAGCCTCTGAAGCCGTGTTCAGTCTGGAGAAGTTTTGCATCCCTGAAAGAGTAAGAGACACTTTTACACAACGCATGTACATCTCGCTAAATCACACAACTTATATCCAATGCAGTTTTCTGTGTAGTTAACTATTTCCGACACATTCCATCTTATTGATTTAAGTACTAAAGTATTTAACATTTTCTTAAATGGGAAGCCGTTCTGAGTTTTTACTTTCTCTACACGTACTATGTACATAGTGTATAGAGAAGGTACTGCATTCCACCCAAAAATTCTATACCGAGATTTCACCGAAAATACACGTTTTGGAAAAACTTCTGTGTGTGTCTGTGGACAGTATAGCTCAAAAACGAAGAGACCGTTGAATACTAAACTTGGTATTTAAGTTTGGTATTTTACAAGGATGCGACACGAAGCTTTTCAAGAAAATCCCCCCACCCCCAACTACCCTTTGTATGGAACATTTCTTGAAATTTTTTATTTTCTCAAAAATGGCTTTAACGATTTTAATTAAAATATGGTATATTAAAGAATATTTACTTGACAAATAAAACGTATATCTTGAATTTTCTAGGAATAGCCTCTAAAGAGAGGAATTTCTGGATAAATTTAGCGGAATTTTGCATAATTGCGAAACCGTAAGAGATAGACAAAAACTTACCGCACATAAAACGTAAAGCACATTAAAACATACAATTTATATCATATACATTTTTTCGTGGAGTTGATCGATTTTGAGGTATTCTTATTTTTGGATTCAGCATTGAAAAAGTTATACTTTTCTCATACAGGAATTTGTCTACTCCTATCCATACAAACAAAGGAACTTCAGTCACATAGTAACCAGCATTTGACTATCACTTTTACTTATGGTACTCTCCTAATTCGCTTCTACTTACAAGGAAGCAAGTAATAAGACTATTTCTGCTAATTTTTTCTCAATTAGCACGAAGTAAATAGAATCATAAGGTTTTTAACAATAATTTTTTGCATAAATGTAGAGAAAGTCATGTGAAAGCAACAATCCATATTTTTATTTATTTTTTTCTACTGACCAAGCAAAGGGAACATAATTTCAATGCCATCACTTAGCGACCAAACTTTAAAAAAATAATTTTAGCCTAGTATATATCCTTATTTCTCTTGTACCTACCAGAAAATAAATAATAAAGCTATTTTTTGCTATTGTTTATCTTGATTAGGTTGGAGCAGTTACATAGAAAAATGGGCTTTTGTAAGAATAATTTCCTGGGAGTCATGTGAACGGAACACATCAGTTTTGTTTAAAGATATCGCTCAAATTTCGACCACAATTTTGCAAAACGAAATTCTACCCGCTACATTCAGATTTATCTTTAAAACGAATTCTGAGAGAGAAAATATATTCAAAAAAGTCCATGGCTGCAAGGGAAATTGTTCGCTGTTTGAAAGGAAAATCAGAAGTCCTACCTGAAACATCGGAAATGATAGCTAAGGTTATGATTTCTGTGATTTTTCTTCTTGGTTTCTCTCTTGAAGAAGCCATTTTACAATGTTCAGCATCGCTTCATCTTTTATTCCCTCAGTTTCGTGCTTGGCGACATTCTGCATCGCGAAGACAAACAACAGCATAACGCCGCTCTAAGAGGGTCATATATTTAAACTCGACTTCATAATGCACATGCTTTCCCATACATCTGTAAAAATGTTGCGGTGTAGTCTTATCTTAGCTAACGTTTGGGGGAAAGTTTCTGATTTGTGGGCAATTACAAGTTAAGGATTACTCGTAGAATGAGAAATTCTACGTTATCTAGTTACCACCGCGAAAGTTGGGCGCTACTGGCAGGCACTGAAGACATGGACGGGCTAGGTTAATTTATACTTAAGGCAAGACAGCGGATATCTGAGAAGGCTGCCAATAGAGAAGGGGGAAGGGATAAGTACAACTAAACAAAAGTGACTACAATGGTTTACATACATATATTTTTGTCATACTTAGGTCACTGTAGTGTTATGGTGTTATATATTGTGTATATATTATGTGTATATATTTATTTTAAGTGTATTTATCTGTTATAAGAGGGTACATTTATGAAGATGTAATCTGTGTTGTAAATTTAAATTGTGTATTTGAATATCATTGTATTTTTATTAGCCGTTTTTACTCTTGTAATTCTTTGTTGTTGTTTTAATATTGTTTTTACTTTCTCTATATGTACTATGTAAAGTACATAGTGTATAGAGAAGTTATTGTATGTATGTATGTGTGCATGTATGTATCTGTGTATATATGTATGTAAGTATGGATGTAGTATGTATGTATGTATGTATGTATGTATGTATGTATGTAGTATGTATGTATGTATGTATGTGTGTATGTATGTGTGTATGTATGTATGTTTGTATGTGTGTATGTATGTATGTATGTATGTATGTATGTATGTGTGTATGTATGTGTGTATGTATGTATGTATGCATGTATGTATGTAGTATGTATGTATGTTTGTATGTATGTAGTATGTATGTATGTATGTATGTATGTATGTGTGTATGTATGTGTGTATGTATGTTTGTATGTATGTATGTATGTGTGTATGTTTGTATGTATGTATGTGTGTATGTATGTATGTTTGTATGTATGTATGTTTGTATGTTTGTATGTATGTATGTGTGTATGTATGTGTGTATGTATGTATGTATGTATGTTTGTATGTTTGTATGTATGTATGTATGTGTGTATGTATGTGTGTATGTATGTATGTATGTATGTATGTATGTAGTATGTATGTATGTTTGTATGTATGTATGTATGTATGTATGTAGTATGTATGTATGTGTGTATGTATGTGTGTATGTATGTATGTAGTATGTATGTATGTATGTATGTATGTTTGTATGTTTGTATGTATGTATGTATGTATGTATGTATGCATGTGTGTATGTATGTATGTGTGTATGTATGTATGTGTGTATGTATGTATGTGTGTATGTATGTGTGTATGTATGTATGTATTTATGTATGTATGTATGTATGTATGTATGTTTGTATGTATGTGTGTATGTATGTATGTGTGTATGTATGTATGTAGTATGATATGTATGTATGTGTGTATGTATGTGTGTATGTATGTATGTGTGTATGTATGTATGTTTGTATGTATGTATGTATTTATTTTATTTTCTGAAATTGCGTACTGCCCGGTGGTAGAGTTAAATGTACAAAATTCACTTACAGTAATAATCTTAAGTTATATTAAGAATAGTTATACAACTAACATATTACATATACATGTTTTTTTTAAATGGCTAACTACTTATTATTCAGTATAACGAACGATACTTTGTGAATTGCCAGCTAGTTTATAAACAATTATCATGAAACCTCAACATTAATACTACACATTACTAATATATACATTAATAATATACACTAATACAGTTTTTGAAATCCTTAATTACTTCACAGTATTTACTCAAATTATCTAAAATTTATTGTCTTTAAATTATTCCTAAACTTCTTTAAGGCCAGAGGGCAGCTCTGAAAGGCTGCTACAGGCAATTCATTCCATTTTTTAATGATCCTATTAACAGAAAAAGTTTGCCTACGTCGGTTCTGTACCTTATACCCTTAATTTTATACAAATGATCGTTTCGTTGGTAGCATGCTGGGTTTTCTAACCTCTTTCTAATGTCCACCAGTATACGCTTTAAATATGCGACTAACCTATGTGTTTTACGCCAAAAACAAACGAACGGAATGTTCCCCGAGATGAGTTATTTCCGTTTGTACTTTGCGAGAAATGACAAATTCAGTGGAATTGTTGAGTTGCGGCTACAGACGTATGACAGCTCCTTGGTGCTGGAGAAGGGACGGACGCAGGTTCCTGCATGTTCTCCACATCTGAAGTCTATGTTAATTGGAGCTGTTAGTTGAGGTGAGGACCCTTGATGGAACGTGACTGTGCATGTTCTTCCACAAGTGCTGCATATATTACATTCCCCATATAAGTGCCGGGGTTCTCTTCCCGGCTGCAACGGACCACTCTTAACTTTTGCGAGGAAGTAGGTCTAGAAGACATCGCGTGTATCTATCTATAAGCTCACTACAATTTTAATAAAGAAAATGTGTTTACCGTTCTTGCGAGTGAGCAAGCTATTTATTGAAGAACATCACGATAACTTATAGTCGCTAACCTAGAAATTGTCCAAATGAATGCTACATTCACAATAAAATGCAAGCACAGACGCAGCGTAAGCGCCAGAGTTTGCACTCATATTATTTAATGCAAGCATTCACATAGAGACTCGCAAGACCCAACGCAATGCAATGCAATGCAACGCAAGAGTTGCAAACTCCACAATTTATCCTTGCGTTTCATGCAAATAGGAGACATTCTGCTTCTTTTCTCTTTGCATTGCCTGTGAATTCAATAACAAACGATCGCACTGCAAGATTTTGCAGGGCCTGCTGTACATGCATGTTCTACTTGGCTGTGCCGCGCCGTCTCCAATTTCCCTCAAGAGGTTATGACATTCTCCTTGCGAATCCCTCTTTGATTTAATGGATGTAACTATCATCTGAGTATAGATTTATTGGTTCTCATAAATCGAAGACCCAGAAAGATACTTCTTAGTTCATTAAATCTGTAGCTTCATCACTTACTGAAGACTCTACGCTTGTACTATTTTCAATAATTTTGAATGAGCATTTATAGTGATGCCACTGCCACGAACGTCAGTTGTTATTATGTAATTTTATAACTAATTTATTTGTAAAAGATTGAGTTAATTTTCTTATGTGGTATTGTTATTCAGTTTGTAACTTGGAAGATATTCGCATGTAACTTACAGATCTAGAAACCCGTGACAAATTCTTGCGTCTGCGCTTATGCTACGTTACGTCTGCGCTTGCGTCTCATTGTGAATGTAGCATAAGTAATGTTGCAATAGTACACATTGTTGTGTGCGGACAGAGAAGGCTGAGATCAAAATTATTTAAAATTGGCTCTACACAATATGGTATTATATATTTCTTGCATTCGTTCCCTGAAATGAATGTACCGAAACTTATCACTTCTTATCACTTCTAAGGTTAAGTTAAAATTTGTCAACAATTGTTGCTAGCAACAGGGAATCTTTTGGCAAATTGTTTTTGTCAGAAATGCATAAATGATATACCTAAAGTCACTGGAGGCGACACAAAGTATTCTCACTCCCTTGTTTTGTTCCTCGTTCTGTCTATCGTCCAAGAAGCTTCTGTTTCATTAGATTTCTGTTGCTGAATTTTTACTTTCTCTACACGTACTATGTACACAGTGTATATATAGCGAAGGTGTTGTATTACATCAAAACATTAAGAAACATGTCCAAAAATGCTAAAAAAACGATAATTCTGTTAAATATAAAACTTGATATTTAAGTTCAGTATCTTTCAAGGATGTGACATATAGATGTTTCAAGAAAATCTCCCAACCCTAAATATCTTTGCATGAAAAAAAAATAGCTCTAATGATTTCGATTAAAAGCTCTTATATTTAAGATGTTTACATGTCAAAAATGTATCTATATTTTAAATTTTCTGGGAATAGACTCTAAAGATCTCTTTATTCTGGATATTTTCTCTGAATTTTGTGCTCTTGATAAACCGTAAGAGATAGACAAAAACTTACAACAGAAAAATGTATATCTCGTTAAAACATGTCATACATTTTTTTTTTTTTTTTTTTTTTTTTTTTTTGTAGCTTAAAGTCCTCTAATCTGGTTGGTCATATCGGGCGATGAATTAAATTTGTGAAATGACATTCAAATGATCTCGGGGCCATGGAGCTTAAATTTACCCGAGATTCGTCTCCTCAGGATAAGGGAAAACCCTGAAAGAAACCTTATCCGTGTAAGTCACCACAAGCGAGATTCGAACTCGCGACCTGTTGAATGTGAGGTAGACACGCTACCACCACACTGCCCAGGCGGGCGAAATATTCCTTGATATTGGTTTCAATTTTAAAATACTTAAACTTTTGTCATACGCAACTTGCCAATTCCTGGCTGTGTAAAGAAATGGATTTGAATCCCATAGCAAAGACATGTTAAACATTTGACTATCGGATTAGCCTACAGTATTCCCTTGTTTCCCTTCTACTTATGAGGAACTAAATAATAAGACCGTTTCTGTTAATGACCATCTCTAGCGTGGAGTCGACAGAAGAATAACAAGTATTAGCTATTAAGTTTTGAACCGTCTGGGGCGGTTTGAGTCACGGACCTACCATTCATGAGTGAAAGTTTAGAGGATCATCTGAGACGATAGCGTTTTAAGGTCCCTATAGCTTTTGTATGGCGACACTCTCATAGTTATACGAACTTCGCTGCCTATTCCCAGAAACGAGAACTATCTATATGCCATCTTAAATAAATGAAACAAAATCTATTCATTTATGGGAAGATAAAAAATATTATAAGTTCCAGTGACATGACTTTGTCTACCTATTCTGCTACATATTACTTCAAAAACTTATTACTTTCTCTACAAGTACTGTGTACATAGTGTATAGAGAAGGTATTGCACTCCACCCAAAATTCTATACCGAGATTTTACCGGAAAGAGTCCTCTGTATCCAAAAAAAGCATTTTTTAGAAAAAGGTCCGTGTGTGTCCATGTGTCTGTGTACACGATAACTCAAAAACGAAAAGACTGTAAAATACCAAACTTGGTCTTTAAGTTTAGTATTTTCCAGGGATGTGACACGAAAATATTGAGAAAATTCCCCCCACCGCAAACTACCCTTTACATGGAACTTTTTTCGAAAATTTTGATTTTCTAAAAAATGGGTCAAACGATTTTGATTAAAATATAGTATATTAAAGATATTCACCTGACAAATAAAATGTATATCTTGAATTTTCTGAGAATAGCCTCCGAAAACTACTTCATTCTGGATCAATTTTACGGAATTTTGCATAACTGCAAAACCGAAAGAGATATACAAAAACTTACTACACAAAAAAACCTGATGTGTTACACTCACATGACTTTCTCTAGCTGCTCTACAAAAGTCCTACAAAAGATTATTCTTCTTTGTACACAATGCTAATCAAGATAAATGTTAGCTGAATGTTATTACTTAGTTCCTTATAAGAAGAAGGGAATAAGGGACTGCACTATGCTAAAGTGATTGTCAAATGTTTTAAAAGCATCGATATTCGATTGCCATTGCAAATTAGTTGTTTGCTTGGCCAGGAGTAGAAAAAAAGAAAAACTGACACCTCCTGTGTGAGAAAATTTTAAGCACTTCACAATTGAAACCAATAACAAGGAATATCTCGAAAACAGTTACGTCCACAACAAAAACGTAAAGGACAAAAATTGTGTGTTTTGTCATGAGGTAAATTTTTTGTGCAGTACCTTTTTTTTTTTTTTTCTGTCTCTTACGGTTTAGCAGTTAAGCAAAATTCAGCAAAATTCATCCAGAATAAAGAGGTCTTCAGAGGCTATTCCCAAAAAATTCGAGATATACATTTATTTCGGACATAAATAGCTTTAATATACGCGATTTTAATCAAAATCGTTACAGCCATTTTTAAGAAAATCAAAATTGCCGAAATTTTTTCCATGTAAGGGTAGTTTGTGGTGGGGGGATTTTTTTGAAAATCTTCGTGTCGCATCCTTGGAAGATACTAAATCTAAATACGAAGTTTGGTATTTAACGGTCTTTTTGTTTTGGGGCTATGCTGTCCACAGACACACACAGAGACAGACACACATACACACACACGGACCTTTTTTTAAAAATGCCTTTTTCGGACGCAAGGGACCCCAAAACATATATTTCCGGTGAAATCTCAGTATGGAATTTTTGAGTGCATTACAATACCTTCTCTATCCCTATGTACATTGTACATATGGGGCTAGAGAAAGTAAAAATGTAGAGCATATTAAAACACACAATTTGAATGGATCACATCATATTTCTTTTCTAACTACTTCCTACCTGGAGATAAATATTTGTGGAAATCGTTTTATTACTTGCTTCCGTCTAAGTTGATGGGAAATAAACAATACACTACGCTAAAGGATAGTAAATTCCTATAAAGCCAGTCGCTTTGTATCGGTATTGGAGTTCCTTTCCCCTCGTTGCATAATCAGAATGTATCAAATTCAGTAACTAGTGATATTTGAGAAAAGTCAAGGTATTGCAAATTTTAAAACATATAAGAATAAATATGTCGGAAATGGTTAGCTCTACAAAAATCTGTGACACAAATTGTTTGATTGTTATAAACTAGATGTTTCAAAATGTGATGTTTCCATTCATATGACTTTTGCCACCTATTCTATAACAAACAATTCATATGAAGTTTTCTATCTACTTCATGCTAATCAAGGTAATTAGCAATGGTTAGTTGCTTCTAAGAAGGGAAATATGGAAGTACACTAGACTAAAGAGATAGTCAAATATTTTAAATGTGGATTGCTATGCGTTTGATGTACGAGTATTTTAAAATTGAATCTATTAACAAGGAATGATTAGGAAATGGTTAACTTCACAGAAAAATTGTATGTGATATAAATTGTGTGTTTATGGAGAACAACAGTTTTTACTTTTTTACTTTCTCTACACGTACTATGTACATAGTGTATAGAGTAGGTATTATAACGCACCCAAAAGTCCGATATCGAGGTTTTACCGAAAATATATGTTTTAAGACCCCCTGAATCCAAAAAGGTATTTTTAGAAAAATGTCCGTATGTAAGTGTCTGTCTGTCTGTCTATGTGTGTGTCTGTGTGTATATGTGTGTGCCGGTGGGCAGCATAGCTCAAAAACGAAAAGTCCGTTCATAATCAAACTTGTTAATTAGGTTTGGTATTTTCCAAGGATACGATACGAAGATGTTCAAGAAAATCCCCCACTCCCAACTACATTTACATGGGCCTTTTTTGAAATTTTTGATTAAGATATCGTATATTAAAGATTTCCTGACAAATAAAATGTATATCTTGCATTTTCTGGGAATAACCTCTGAAAGCTTCTTTATTCTGGATAAATTTTACGGAATTCTGCATAACTGCTAAACCGTAAGAGATAGACAAAAACTTATCACACAAAAAATGTAGAGCACGTTAAAGCACACAAACTTTATGTCATATACATTTTTTTCGTGGAGTTTTTCGTTTTTGAGATCTTCCTTGTTATTGGTTTCAGCTTTAAAAAAACTTATTATTTTCTCATACAGGAATTTGTCAACTCATGTCCATACAAACAAAGGAACTTCAGTCACATAGCAACCAGCTTTTGACTATCACTTTAACCTATGGTACTCCCTTGTTTCGCTTCTACTTACAAGGAAGCAAGTAATAAGACTATTCCTTATAATTTTTTTTTCGATTAGCATGAACTAAATACAAGCATAAACTTCCAACAATAATTTTTTGAAGAGATGTAGAGAAAGTCATGTGAATGGAACACATCAGATTTTTGTTGTTTTTTGTCTGTCTCCTACGGTTTACCAACTATGCAAAGTCATTTAAAATAAAAAAAAAGTTAAGGGGCTCTTCCTTCCCAAGAAATTCAGGATATAAATGTTATTAGGCAAATAAATATCTTTAATGTACAGCATTTAAATACAAATCTTTAGCCATTTCTTAGTTCGTAAATTTAGAAAAATGTTTCATGTAAAGGTTAATTTGGGTAGGGGGATTTTGCTGAGAATCCTTGTGCCACATCCTTGGAAGATACTGAACTCAAATACCAAGTTTGGTATTCAATGGACTTGTAGGTATACTGTCCACAGACACACACTCACATACTCACATGCTCGCGCGCCTATTTCTAAAATTGCTTTTGGGGATTCAGGAGTCCCCAAAACATTCATTTCCGGTGAAATCTTAGAATCAAATTTTGGATGAAATGCAATACGTTCGCTACCTACTAGAAACATAGTTTTTTGGTAGAGAAAGAATAAATAGGGATAGTTTTTCTATGTAAAGGCTAGCCTTTTGTATGTATAAAATATTTGTACAAATACACTATATAGCTTAATACTGGACGCTTCCATTTTCCCCTGTTTTTTTTTTTTTTAACCTTTCCATCTTCACACAGAATATATCATGTCTTTTCAAATTATTCCTCACTGATTTCAACAGGTGTTGAAAACATACACTTTACTGTTATAAATTTCAATAAATAGATTTTCCTCAGAGATGTTCAGCAATGCTCTCATTTTCAGATTATTGCTTCCCTGCAGTGGTTATGTATATTAACGTTTCACAATAATATAATCTACGTACATTGTTTTATTTCGTGGAAAGCGGAAAAAGGACTTGGAAAGCTTCAGAAGTTCAAAGCTATTGCAGCCAAACACAGCACAAACCTTACCAGACATGGTTCAATAATTGTGTCTGATAATCCTTATAACACTGTGTAGACATATTACATTTTAATTAATCATTATTGCTCTTACGTAGGCCATACCGAAGCTACAGCAACACCCTTATCGTTACTCATGGCCGACCCGCTAGAATGCGCTGGCAGCGCGTGTCGCGCGAAATAACACAAGAGTGTCCTGTATTAAGCTATAGTGTATTTGTTGCACTTTTGACATACATATAAACAAATCGTTTTTTCTTCTTTTAGTTCAAGGGACTCAAAACGTGTAATTTCGGTGAACTTTTTATTTTTAATTTAAGGTGAAATACAATATCTGCTTATTTTTATCTACTAGGGATGTGGTAGAGAAACTATGAAGAACATTGCTGAAAATCTTCATAAATGGGTAGGTAGAGTCAGACTGAAAATGAAATGCCATAGCCGGGATTTGAACCAGGATTCATAGTTGGCTATACTATGATTCCTGGGTCTAAAGTACTCACAACATTGTAAGTCGCCATTGGGGTTGTCATCTCAAAATAATTTGAGATCACCTTGTGGTTTACCGGGAAACATGTGAGTCAGTTAAGAAATTCAGTGCTATACCGGCACGTTGTCATGCTAGCTCAGTGGCAGATCAACCGGCTAGAGATCGGGAGATCAGTGGTTCATATCCCGGCTATGGCATTGAATTTTTCAGTCGAACTCTACCTATCCAGCTGCTGTCCTAAACACGGCTTGTGTGAAAAAACAATTATGCCATACTATCTTCATAAATATTTGAAGAATATACATTTTACTCAACTTTCACTTTTAACCCAGGCACATTGAATTGCATTACTGTAATAAACACTGAGAGACGAAGTTCCCGAAAAGTTTTGAGTGACATTTCTCCACTGCGCTCTAACAAACCTTGTGGAAGTAGTTAAGTCTGTTAAAATAGCGCAGGGTGCTTTTTCAAGTAGAAAACAAGCTGTTTGAGGCACAAAGCAACATTGAGATAAGAGGATTTGCTTTTCCCCTCCTCGATCTAAAATAATAAACGTATTAGCGGTTTCATTGTTGAGCAAGAAAACGGAATTTACAAAGATCCTTTGTTTCGACACTTTGTTTTCTTATTCGAGAGGTGGCGGTAGGTGTTAATGCAGTGTCGAGAGCGGGTTGTGATAAGAAGAGGCAGCCGATGTAATCCAGGTATGTAGTTCTGGCTAATCCACAGGCGCAGGCGAACCCGGCTCAGCTTGGTGTTTATACAGCGAAGGAATACCCACTGAGGTTGTCCGAAGCTGGACTTCGTGTTGATGTAGTGAAGGAATAGAGAGCTTCATTTTGATAACCTCAGTAATCCCAGCGAGTTATTTTAGCGGACATCAGCAAAAGTGCGTGGCTTTAATCACCTACAGGTGACACGTTAACATGCTGACTTTCTCCACTTAAAGAAATTAGACGAAGAATTGTCATCTATTGGAATAATTGTTTTTTCACACAAGCCGTGTGTAGGACAGGAGTTGGATAGGTAGAGTTAGACTGAAAAATTCAATGCCATAGCCGGAATTTGAACCACGGACTGACTCTACCGATCCAACTGCTGTCCTACATACGGCTTGTGTGAAAAAACAATTAATCCATTACCAACTGACCATAATAGTTGGCTATACTATGAATCCTGGACTTAAGAGATCACCTTGTGGTTTACCGGGAAACATGCGAGTCAGTTGAGAAATCCAATGCTATGCCGGAATGTTGTCATGGTAGCTCAGTGGCAGAGCAACCGGCTAGAGATCGGGAGATATGGGTTCAAATACCGGCAATGGCATCGAATGCTTCAGTCATCCTCTACCTATCCAATTGTAATCTAACCAAAAATTCGATACCGTATTTCATCAAAAGTATTCATTAATTTATTCACATGTTTTGAAGGGCTCCCTAAACCCCAAAGAGGCAATTTTAGACTTTGTATATGTGTTTCTATGTTATATTTCTATAGTCAAGTAACCTATTCTTTTTGGTTTTTTTTTTTTTTTTGAAAGCACAAAATGTTCGCCAATCGAATTTTATAGACAAATGGCGCAAGTGTATGCCGATAATGCAATGAAGAGTCGCTTCAATGAGGAAATGGCGCATACTTTACCAGTCATCAAGGAGGTACCAGTGTGCACGACAAAGACTGGAGTGGAAGTTCGTTAAACGTTATGGAGGGTTTGAAAGCAAAAGTTGATAAAGGAAGTCAGAAAAAGCGATGTTTCACTTTGGACACCTAATGTAGACCTCAAAGTGGCTGTGACATCTTGACTTGATTCTTAGCAGTACAATATCTGCATTGAAAAACCGACACCACGTGACAATAAATACCTTGATATTGCCGGCACAAAACTTCTGGAATCGTGACCCTGACCGCCAACTCAGCTACCGAGCCTAGCTTATCGGAGTTAGTGAGATGATAGTTTGCTTACTTAAAGTCAGAGCGAGCAAACTTTGTACACCCCAAAGTGTTCCGCTTATGTTTTATTCAAAGTGGACAGTAAATAGTGTTAATTTTATCTCTTTTATTTTTTAGCAATGGCTCCTATGTTTTCAAAGTTAAGTGGCAAAGTATTACTTAGTCATAGCAGAGAAAAATTGCAAATGTCCTTAACTTCATGAAACAAGAGGCAGAGATGAAGGAAGAAAATGTATGTTCCCCGAGTTCTTCAAAGGCCTGTAGAAAGTGAATGAAAGAATGGCCAAAGCAACTGATATTTCACTGAGTTCTGCTTCCAGGGTTCTCAAAGATAAGAAATAAATAACAATAAAACTTAATATATCACTTTTAAATTAAAAAATGTGGAGCAGTTGTGTCTCCAGCGAATTGCGTAAATTGGCAGGCCACAATGGGAAAATGTATATCGACATGTTGTGAACATTGAAAATCATAAGAAAGAATTGTAGAAAATAAAAAGAATTCTAATCCCGGATAATGGTGCAGAAAGTAGCGATAACGTTGATGATGACAATGACGTGAGCGAAGACGAAGGACTGTCAGGTGTTGAAGAATTGGAGGCAGACGATTGACATTGTTTATATAGTAGGCCATTTGTATAGATGTTTTGTAGATATGAATATACATATGAAAACACATGTTTATCATTGCAGCGCCGTATAGTGCAGGTGCATAAGAGGTGACAGATATTTGACATTGACTGTGACAGGCACTCTTCCAGCATGCAGAATCAACTGGTGAACTGCTTATCTGAAAGTACAACTCGCTTCCTAGCTCTCATTAAAATTTTTCACATGTCCAGATCTGTTGCGGCAGTTATAGTAGTGACGAATACATTGAGAAGATACTGTTGTTTATTTGTAAGTATGTCAGATTGTGAACAACATAACTAAAAAGCGAAAAGTCCGTTAAGTACCAAAATTGACACTTAAGCATCTTCCAATGGTCCCACACAAAAGGTTGCCACCCTAAACCAACCTATACCGGAATATGTTTCGAAATTATTTATTTTTTCAAAAATATCAATCAATTTGAATTAAAATACCATATGTTTAATATGTCTATATGAAAAACTAAATGTATATCTTGAGTTTTGTGGGAATAACCTCTAATGTCCTTTTCATTAAAAAAACTTATGCTTCTATTTACTTCATGCTAATCGGGAAAAAATTAGCAGAAATAGTCTTATTAATTGCTTCCTTGTAAGTAGAAGCGAAATAAGGGAGTACCATATGTTAAAGTGATAGTCACTTTGTTATGTGACTGAGGTTCCTTTGTTTGTATGGACAAGAGTTGACAAATTCCTGTATGAGAAAAGTATAAATAAGTGTTTCAAAGCTGAAATCAAAAACAAGGAATATCTCAAAAACTTTCATGTCCACGAAAAGAATGTAAGTAACATAAATTGCGCGTTTGAACGTGCTCTACATTTTCTTGTGTGGTAAGTTTTTGTCCATCTCTTACGGTTTAGCAGTTATGCAAAATTCCGTAAAATTCATCCAGAATAAAGTATTCTACAGAAGCTATTCCCAAAATATTCAGGATCTAAATTTTATTTTTCAGGTAAACATCTTTAATATGTGATATTTTAATCAAAATTTAGAGAACATCAAACTTTTCAAAAACAGTTCCATGTAAAGGGTAGTTTGGGGTGGGAAGATTTATCTTAACATCTTCGTGTCGCATCCCTGGAAGATACTAAACCTAAATACCAAGTTTGGTATTTTACCGATTTTCGTTTTTGAGTTATTGTGTTCACTGACACACGGACACACACGGACCTTTTTCTGAAAATTCTTTTTTTGGATACAGGAGATCATAAAACTAATATTTCCGGTGAAATCTCGGTATCGAATTGTTGTATGGAGTGCAATACCTTCTCTATACACTATTTACATAGTGCATATATAGAAAGTAAAAAATAGATCTCGTTAAATCAGGTATTTTATATCAAATTCATTTTTTGTCGTGTTAGCTGTTTTCGACATATTCATGATTATTGGACTTAATTTTCAAATATCTAAATTATTCTCAAACGGGACGTAGTATTTTGGTTAGCTTTCTTTTCATTCTGAGCATGCAAAGAGGAACAAATTTCAATGCAATCAATCACCACGTAGCAAAAGCGTTTTGATTTTATAATCGCCATAGCCTAGCATATTCTCTTCTATTTGCAAGGAAACAAGTGGTAAGATAATTTCTGTTAAAGTTTATCTCCACAAGCAACAGCATAGTACATAACCTATGTGAAAATATTTCTGGCGGAGCTTATAATTAACACAAATTAAAATAGAGTTTATAGCATGATTTAGAGATTTGTGTTCAAATGAATAAGAAGAAGAGAAAGTCGTTTCATTGATATACACTAGATGTTTCAAAGAAAAAAAATCTGATGTGTTCCATTCACATGACTTTCTCTACATCTCTGCAACAAATTATTGTTAAAAAGTTAATGTTTTTATTTACATACTGCTAATGGAGAAAAAATTAACAGAAATAGTCTTATTACTTGCTTCCTTGTAAGTAGAAGCGAAATATGGGAGTACCATAGGTTAAGGTGATAGTCAAAAGCTGGTTGCTATGTGACTGAAGCTCCTTTGTTTGTATGGACAGGCGTTGAGACATTCCTGTATGAGGAAAATATGAGTATTTTTAAGCTGAAACAAAAAAAAAAAAAGGAATATCTCAAAAACGATCAACTTCACGAAAAACATTTATATCACATAAATTGTGTGTTTTAGTGTGCTGTAAATTTTTCTGTGGTAAGTTTTTGTGTATCTCTTAGAGTTTAGCAGTTATGCAAAATTCCGTAAAATTCATCCTGAATAAAATAGTATTTAGAGGCTATTCCCAGAAAATTCAAGATATACTTATTATTTGTCAGGTAAATATTTTTAATATACGATCTTTTAATAAAAATCGCTAACCCCATTTTTGACAAAATCAAATATTCGAAAAAAGTTCTATGTAAAGGGTAGTTGGGGTTGGGGGGATTTTCTTGAAAATCACCGTGTCGTATCCTTGCAAGATACCAAATTTAAATACCATGTTTGATATTTAACGGTCTTTTATAAAATCGAACATTTCCAAAAATACTCCATGTAAAGAGTAGTTTGAGGTTGGGGGATTTTCCTGAAAATGTGTCGTAACCATGGAAAACACCAAGCTTGGTATTTAAGCGACTTCTCGTTTTTGAGTCAAGCTGTTCACAGGCGCACACAGATGCACACGTATTTCTGGTAACAGAACATGTATGGATATACGTACTTGGTATTGAAGTTCATTTAAATTGTTTAAGGCCTGAATTGTGTATCTATTACTTAAAAGTAACGTTGACTATATGTTACATACTGTAACACTTCTATGGTGGCAGAAACATTTACTAAAAGAGAAAGTGATCTGAAAATAAACGTTTTTGAAACAGAGATTATAATTGACCTGGTTACATTCTCACTCTGGAGCAGAGCTAACGTTTGGTAGGAATTTCTAGGTAGCTACAAGAGACGGTATATCGGAGTGCACCTACGCTCTTACTTTGAAATTCAATCTTGCTTTCTCGCGAATGTCGATATTAGCAAACAAAGGGCTTCTAATATTACACTCCCCAGAAAACAGTTTCTCTTTAAAGCTTTTATTAGGTAAAGATGTGTGTATAGTCTAAACAGTGTAACACTGTTCCTAAGTTGTTCCTAGAACTAGGCTCATAAAACTGTGCATTCAATTTCTAGAAATCATTTGAAGTATTCTAATTCATCAGAAAAAGTGGTAAAATACCAAACTTGGTATTTAGGTTTAGTATCTTCCAGGGATGCGACACGAAGATTTTGAGAAAAATCCCCCCACCTCAAACAAACCTTTCCATGGAACATTTTTCGAACATTTTGATTTTTTAAAAAATGATTCTAACGATTTTGATTAAAATATCGTATGTTAAATATATTTTCCTGACAAATAAAATGCATATCTTCAATTTTCTGGGAATAGCCTCTGGATGAATTTTACGGATTTTTATATAACTACTAAACCGTAAGAGATGAACAAAAACTTACCATACAAAACATGTAGTGCACCCAATTTATGTTATATGCGTTTTTCTCGTGGTGTTGATCGTTTTTGAGTTACTCATTGTTTTAGATTTCACCTTTAAAAACATACTTTTCTCATACAGGAATTTGTCAACTCCTTCCATACAAACAAAGGAACTTCAGTCACATAGGAATCAGCTTTTGACTACCACTTTAACCTATGGTACTCCCTCATTTCGCTTCTCCTTAGAAGGAAACAAGTAATAAGACCAGTGCTGCTAATTTTTTCTCGATTAGCAAGAAGTAACTAGAAGCATAAGCTTTTTAACAGTAGTTTTTTGCAGAGATGTAGAAAAAGGCTTGTGAATGGAACACATCAGATTTTTACATGAATAAATTCAAGTTTTTTGCAGAACAAGGATAACATCTTAGATAATTTACTAACATGTTTCTATACAATACGCAGGAATTTGGGCTAAGTAACAAATTGGCAGACCGCATTGTGTTCGATGTATTTATACTTCAATGGAACAATTTGGGCGTAATTTATATTTTATATGTAAAAGAAATGCATTCTGTAAATTGGTCTCATATCACTCGAGATTTAACTTAAATTTAACTCTAAAGTCTACATCATCGAGAACTGTTTCAGGTTGTGGCTCAAGCAGTATTATTTAGCACAAAAACCGAAAGCAATAGCTCAGGTGGTTACGTATTCGATCCCTGAAACGGTGGATTTTCCGGGTCTGTAGGCGAATGTTGGGTAGGTTCATTATAAGTATCTGGCTTTCAGGACCAGGTGACGGTGCTCACGCGATTGCGGGTGGATGGAGGGCTTTTACTTTCTCTACCTGTACTATGTACGTAGTGTATAGAGAAGGTATTGTAATGTACCCAAAAATTCAATACCGAGATTTCACCGGGAATATATGTTTTATGTCCCCCTGAATAAAAAAAAAATCATTTTTGGAAAAAGGCCCATGTGCGTGCGTGTGTGTGTCTATGGACAGCATAGCTAAAAAACGAGAAGACTTGGTATTTAAGTTTGGTATCTTCCAAGGATGCGACACGAAGATTTTCAATAAAACCCCCCCACCTCAACCATCCTTTATATGGAACTAGAAAATTTTGATTTTCTTAAAAATGGCTCAAACGATTTTGTTTAAAATATCGTATATTAAAGCTATTTAACTTACAAATAAAATGTATATCTTGAATTGTCTGGAAATGATATCTGAAGACTACGTTATTCTGAATGCATTTTACGGAATTTTGCTTAACTGCTCAACCGTAAGGGATGGACAAAAACTTACAGTACAAAAAATCTAGAGCACGTTAAAACACACAATTTATGTTGTATGCATTTGTTTCGTGGAGTTGATTGTTTTTTTTTTTTTTTTAGAATTCTTACTAATTTTTGGTCGAGAAAACAAATATGACAATGAAAATGTATTCTTAGCTGTAGTTTCTGTGAATCATACTAGGTGACAATATGTCATATTAAGGGACTAAGAGAAACTTATTACATGTGCTAATAACATTGAAAGTGCATTCGAATTTTTTTTAAACAGTAGTTACATTGTAGAAGTTCTAAATTTCTGGAAAAATACCTCGCAAATGGTTGGGTCTGCAGAGAATCATGTGCATTCCTACGCAAAGAGCAACAGTAAACCGCAAGCATCGCTTCATTCCAATGACTCTGATATCTTTGTTCCATAACAGAAATGTTCTGATGGAATCTTTCTCCATGTTCATCACTGACAGCTCCACAACTAGGAGGGGGAAAATCTAGATGGCAGTGGAAAAAATGGATTTTAAGGAACATGTTGCATCCAAGGTTATAGTATTTTTGTAGGAGTACTGTCACCAACTGAGTATAATTACCATCTCTTTTGTTGCCTTAAATCCACGAACAACAGTCGCTCGCTGGGCGGCGTACCGTGAGGTTGTCTGTGTAGAGCGAGCGGAACCAGTCTCCACTGCGGTGAGTTGTTTGTTTGTTACGGCGTCTCGGCCGGTTGTGAAAGCGGGCAGGCATTTTACTTAATTGGGCACCTTCATTCTTCTTCCGAAAAGGTGGTAAAGCATTAAAATGGCCATGTATAAGCGGGTAAATACTCTTAAAATTCAGTTTGACAACGCAACTAGACCGTCTGCACTAGAAATACATCAATGGTTGGTAAACTTTCTGGCTTTAAAACCGGATCAAGTGGACAGGCTTCAGCTCAATAGTCGTGAACGTGCTATTTATGTCAAGTTAGTTTCCACGTTATTATCTGATAATCTTATATCACGTTACACCGAAGAACAAACATTTACATATGAATCTGGGGAAATCTCCAAAGTGAAAATCAAGCCGGGTGACCAGCAAATTGTTAATGTGCGGGTTTTCAACCTCCCACCGGAGGTGCCTAGCGCAGTTTTGTCACAAGAATTGTCTAAATACGTTAAGGTATTTGATATACGACGTGAGAAATGGCACTCTCATTATCTGCTTCCGGCTAACAATGGCGTGTGTATTAAGTTCAATATACCGGCTACTTTGGTTATTGATACTTATGTGATATCTATTGCCTTTACCGGACAGCAGCAAGCCTGTCATTTGTGCCGTGAGACGACGCATTTGAAAGCGGATTGTCCCTTTAGAGCTACTCGGTTGTCTCTGCAACCTAGAAATCGCCCGGCAACCTTCAGCGAGGCAGTGGGTACTCCGGCTAACTTACTGGCGGATGGTGTTATGCACTCGCCCGGGTCATCAATGGAGACCCAAATGGAGGTAATGGCTGTACAACGACAGTTGGATGAGGGAGAGGAGTTACCTATAGAGGGGGACAGCATGGTGATGCCGGAGACGCCGGAGATTGTTGATGATGTCCAGCATGTACAGGACACCGTACAACAGGATACTGATCGCAGGGCGAATGATAGCGACGTACCTGAAGCGTCTGAAGACGCGACCCGCTACTTGGGTGCGCCGTCCAGTGTTTCTGTATCTGCTCACGACCCTCGCCTCCAGTTCCAACCGCTAGACCGCCATATTGATGTCTGTTATCGTCTTCGCCAGCTGGTGGCGCGGGTGTGCAACGATTTCTTCACGATCTTCCTGACGGCCGCGTAGTGAAGGCCAGTGATTCCGGTAAGAGGCCTGCTGAAGATGCCAATGACGCCGATGAGGACCTACGGCGTTGCTACAAGCATACTAAGGACGATCCTCACGAGGGTGAGCACAATTAATGGTTTTACTCCCCGGATTGAACTGGCACGTGTCCTAATTCCTGTTTGGTATCACGACATTGGTCCTGAGATTGTGAGTACCTTTCTGTGCCCTGCATGCCATTTTGGACTTCAAATTTGGGCGTCACTTAATGTGAATGGGATGCGTCAACCAGTTAAGCAACAGCTGCTTCGGGATTTTTTGAGTAGTAATGATGTTGATGTTTGCTTTCTTCAAGAGGTGAATGTTTATAATATGGACTTTTTATATGGATATGACTATGAGACTAATTTAGGCCCGGGTGGTACTGGGTCGACTATTGTATACCGCCAGGGATTGCCCCTATACGGCTTTGTCTATCATCCTTCAGGTAGAATCCTTTCCGCGGAGTATGACGGTGTTACCTTCGTGAATATCTATGCCCCGGCGGGAAGCAACAAGAGGAAACAACGAGAGGATTTTTTTTGACAGGAGCTTTTAACTCATATTCCTCGGAGTTCCCCATTCTTATTGGTTGGGGATTTTAACTGTACGCTAGCAGCCAAGGACCAAAGAGGGGCCTTTAATGGTTGTATTGCATTGCAGCAGTTAGTGGACCAGTTTCA
Organism: Hymenopus coronatus; assembly: GCA_030762935.1. Lineage (NCBI taxonomy): Eukaryota > Metazoa > Arthropoda > Insecta > Mantodea > Hymenopodidae > Hymenopus > Hymenopus coronatus. The sequence goes on along the minus strand of CM060894.1, from coordinate 123,143,723 downwards.
ATTGGTGGATAGCTGAGAATTCAAGCACGGCAATGATGTGAGGTACACCTTCGTGCGGGGCCAGTCGGCCTCTCGACTGGACCGGATGTTTGTTTTACCGGAGATGGCATCCCGGATACATCGCACAGATATAGTGCCAGCCGCTTTTAGCGATCACAATGCACTGCTACATGCCGTTGTAGCTCGTGCGGAGATACGTCGCAGTGGTCCAGGGTTGTGGAAGCTTAATTGCTCCTTAGTTACGGATGCCGAGGTCCTGATAGAATTCCAAGAATGTTGGTCCAAATTGCAGAAGTCTTTTCAGCGCTCACCCAATAAGGCAGCATGGTGGATCTATAAGGCAAAGCCAGCGATACGCTCCTTTTTTAAAGCCGCAGCGTGTCGTAGAGCGTTAGCTCGGAAAGAAACTTTGGAATTTTATCTTGCAGTGCTACAAGATTCACACCTGCGCCAACAACATGGGGAGGACGTACACTGTCAGCTCCGGGAAGTCAAGGCTCATATCCAGGTCCGCAAAACGCAAGAGCTCCAGGGAACCTTAGCCAGAATACGTAAAGCAGAAATGGTATATGGTGAAAAATGAGTTTCTTCTTCCTGGCGAAGGAGCGTAGGCAAGGTCGCAGGGCGTTTGTTACCAAATTGATAGATGATGGTCAAGAGGTTACGACCACGACAGGGATTCTTCGTGTGTTGCATTCTTATTACATCCAGCGCTTTGCCAGACCGGTGGATATGATGGATTCAGTCCAGTCGTATATGTCCAAATATGTGCCAGTTGTGCAGGGAGGTTTACAACGGTCGCCTACTCCCATGCTGAAGGAGACGGAGTTGCTCACTGCGATTCAGACAGCCAAACCTCATACAGCGCCCGGACCAGATGGGCTGCCGTATGCGTTCTATAAACATTGCTGGCGGTTTATTAAGAGAGAACTTCTTCTAGTGTTTCAAGAAATCTGGAGGGATGAAAACCCGCCGCCTACATTTGGAGATGGGGTGGTTCTACAACTCCCAAAGACCGCCACGCCCAGCCGGCCCGCAGATTATCGGCCCATCACCTTACTCAATTGCGACTATAAGCTGTTTGCAAAAATAATCGCCCGTAGGCTGCAAGTATGGCTAGTGCCCTTGCTTAGTGAGCAGCAGGCTGTGGTGCGCGGAGGTGCGGCTATGCACCATACCGTGGCAGCTTTGCGAGACTGTATTCTTCATTGTCGCCAAGAAACCCGCTCTGCTGCTCTGGTAAACCTGGACCTTGAGAAAGCATTTGATAATGTGGTAAACGAGGGTCTTTGGACACGTTTGGAGTCATTGCAAGTGCCGGACAAGTTGTATCACCTCCTTCGGGCACTATATGGCACTATCAAGGATTCAATGCAATGGGTTTCTGACTGCCGCCATCCCGGTCAACAGATCCGTCCGCCAAGGTTGTCCCCTATCAATGCTGAAATTTGCTGTGTACATCGATCCTTTGCTCCGACAGCTGCAATCTACGATAACGGGTCTGGAGGTCTATGGAAAGAAACTGGCCGTTAGGGCCTATGCCGATGATCTTACGGTGATGGTTACCGACGAGCAGGATGTCACGTATCTACGAAGCTGTTTACAGAAATACGCCCAATGTACGGGGATGACGTTCAATTTGAGGAAATCAGAAAGTCTTCCCATTGGGCCGAATCCTCCGGATACCACGGTGTTAGGAATACCCACTGTGCAACGCACAAACATTCTTGGGATATACTTCAGTGGAGCCGATGAAGACCTGCGGGACTATAATTGGACGTCATGCATTAATACTTTACGTGGTGTACTATACGGTCAAAAGTTGAGGATGCTGAACTTGATACACCGTGTGTGGTTTTGTAATGCCTTTGCGTTGAGTCGTATATGGTACTTAGCACACGTGCTGCCTCCAACAAAACGGCACATCCAAAGAATTGAACAAATAATGGGTTACTTCATATGGACAGGAAAATTATATCGCATTTACCCGTACTGAGTTGCGTCTTCCAAAAGGCCAGGGTGGCTGGGGTTTGTTGGATGTGGCGATGCAATGTAAAGCACTTTCCTTAAAAATGATTCTGCAAGCACTGGATGGACAGTGTGATAGTGTAGAGGTGCTAGTACAACGGCATTATCAGTTGTTTTGGGAGCGGAGAGAACTCCATAATATTCCTAAAATGTTACGTGATCTCCTACGTAACTTGAGCACACTACCTTCAGCAGAAGTGGCTAATGGCCGTTTTCGGACGGCTAAGGAAGTCTATACCTTTTTTCAACGGAGGGAACCTACTACTCCACATATACAAGTTAAGTATCCACAATTGCCCTGGAGGCAAATTTGGCGTGGCTTTGCTGTACCGGAAATCAACACGGAATGGGCCTCGGTGGCATAAGAGATTGTCAATGAAATCCTACCAACTGCAGATAGATTACATAGACATCATCTGGCAAGTTTTCCCGCTTGTCCAATGTGCCAAGCCCGGATTCGCTCGCACATCGACTCTTGGAATGCTCAGGTAAAGGACTGATATGTACATGGCTCTAGAGCCGATGTCGCGGGTGGACTGGTGACACCTGGCAGCCTTCAGCAACGGATATTTTGCACCTGAATTTTCCCTGGACCCGTCCTGCATTGTGGAGAGCTCTTATTTGGACAGTAATGGGAACCTATGCCTGGCTTAGTACTTTGGACACGCCAGATGACTGTGTGGTTCCAGCTTTACGAATTTTTTGTATGCAGAGAGGTGGCGGATGATTCGAGACAACAGAATCAACGCTTTTAAACCCTGGATATACAAAATATGAGCGCCTGATTGATTCTATATCGATGCGGAATGATCTTGGATGCGATATCATGCATTATTCCTCTTTATGCTGGTTTGTTGTGATGAGAGCTCCTGCTTCTCCTGAAATAAATAAAGTTCCTAATTCCCAAAGAATAAATAAAAAAGAATAAACGCAAAAAGAAATTTAAAAAAAGAATTCCATTCTTCTCCTCACAAGTGAATATAATTTCAAAATTCCATTCATTGCATAAAAAAAAAAAAAGAAAAAGAAAAAAAAAAGAAAAAAAAGTGGGGATATGGTACAATGGTTTGTTTTGTTGCACGCATTCCCTCTGCGCAGTGAGTGATGTAGAAGCAACCTGTGTAAACTGTGAAGGGGTTCCAGATAAAAAAAAAAAAAGAAAAGGGCATTTCAGATCATGAGAACGCATCGTCGTATATCTAAACTAACAAGCGAGTATCTGGATATCTAAACGTCAGTATCATGAACCCTCCGCCACACAACCCTGACTAGCAGCTTGTGCTTTCTTTTTGTTTTCTAAACCAAACATATAATGTGTGCAATAATTTTTTCGTCATCAGGTAAAATAGTGGAACATTATAAAAATCTGGTTTCTGAAGTGTCTCAGGAAGGGTGGCATCATTGCTTTAAGGACTGGTTTCGACTGAGTACAAAAATGAATTAATGTAAGAGGAATATTTTGAAAAACAATAAGAAAAATTTTAAACAATTCTTGTTTAATTTTACAACATTTTGAAAAAGTCGCCCTCATGAATCACAGAATTTATGTCTAATATCCTTTGCTTTTTTGTGGAGTTAACGGTTTCCAATATATTCTTTGTTATAATTTGCATTTTAAAATACTTAATACTTGTCAAATGGAAAGCCCCTCATATTTCTTTCTCTTGGTCATGCAAAAAAATTAAAAAAAAAAAAAACCAAAAAAAAAAACAACAACTGCCTTGAACGTTTCTCAAGCTTCCTTTTCTTCCCCCTCCAAAACTTGGTCAAATACAGGAAGGATCCTTTGCACGTTCTCGAACTTGTGGCTTGATAAAAATACCATCCTTTAGCTTTTGTATCACTTAATTTCGGAGATTTCTCTCTTATGAACTTAAGGGTCCGTTCTTCTTGGTTTATACCTTTGAAAAATTTTGCATAGGCACAGCAAAAGCCACTGATTATTTCTTGTTTTTCAGGCATTCTCGCAGCATAACTGAACATGCGTTGCAATATACATGTGGGGACCAAAACTCATCCTGGTCCCCAACTTTCATACCGAAATAATACTGATAGGCTGTCCTCACAGGAGGCAGGAGATTGCGTTTCTATGAGGACAACTATTTCACCACAAATGTAACAGACACTATTCACCATATTTGCACATTTTCGTGGCATTTTTATAAATTTTACACTACAAAAGCACTCTCAAACTACAAATTCTGCATTAATTACAGCAGAAACTATTTGAAATGTTGCTTTATCTCTAAAGCAAGAGCAATTCTGTCATTTTTATGGTTATTTCTTAATTGAGTAGATGGAAATATATGTGAATTAACTATATTTGAGCCCGAAACATTTTCATGGTTGGCCAGTGTAATCAGACTCGTCACTGACAGGCAATACTATCTGCCATTTATGGAAACAAACTATTCGATAGGAATAACCGACTCAACTTGCTTATTATAAAGAGCAAGTCGATAGTTCAGTTCTGGCCCCACTACGAAACCTATCTGTATGAGTCTTCCTAATACTGATACGATAATTAGTTAGATCACTTGAAAATTGACATGCGAAGCAATATAGAGTATTAAATTCAAGGGATCAACAATTCGTTACCGACATTTTTACTAGAAATATACGTTTGTGGTATATTAAACTCCCATATAGCACTTCTGAGAAACCTTCCATTTGAATGTGTGTGTGCGAGAGAGAGAGAGAGAGAGAGAGAGAGAGAGAGAGAGAGAGTATCACGTGTCTCAAAAATAAAACGTTGGATTGTTAAGCATATTTCTTATAAATTACATTATAAGGATTCACAACAATGTTTTACTCAAATTCTCCTTATTACAAAAGTTCTTAGGGAATTTATCGCTGTGTTTTATTTAACCAAAAATAGCTCTAAAGGATGTAATAAAATTACTATCAGCTTAAGCTGATGCATCTGTGAAAATTGAAATTATTGCAATTAAAAATCAAGAGTTTTGGAAAGTACAAAAATTAAAACTGCACACTGTATTAGGATTAATATAAACAAATATAATATAAGATCTTTTTAAACTCATTTGCAGTAAAAGTTGAATTTTTATGTCAATAATTTTGAAACTCCTTCATGAGACTCTTTTTATTATAACAATGCATTTAGAAAATAGAAATGTTATTTAAATAACCAAGCAAGTTGGAACCTTTATATATGGCAATGTATTGCCTTATTTCTCCACTACTTACAGCGAACCAAGTAATAAGACAATTTCTTGGTTTTTATCTCAATTTGAATGAAGTAGATAGAAAACAATATGATGTGTTCCATTCACATGACTTTCTCTACATCTCTGCAACAAAATTTTCTTTTAATATTGCTTTTAGTGTGTATTACAAAAGCACGTACGGTCTGTAGACCCGTGCGATTGTTGAAATTCTATGTATGACATTGTTATGTTAATAAATACACTTATTCATTCATTCATGTAATTCCTGTATGAGAAAAGTACAAATATTTCAAAGCTGAAACCAAAAACAAGGAATATGTCAAAAACGATCAACTCCACGAAAAAAAATGTATAACATAAATTGTGTCTCTTAATGTGCTCTACATTTTTTGTGAGGTACGTTTTTGTCCATCTCTTACGGTTTAGCAGTTATGCAAAATTCCGTAAAATTGATCCAGAATAAACTAGTCTTTAGAGGCTATTCCCAGAAAATTCAAGATATACATATTATTTGTGATGTAAATATCTTTAATATACCATATTTTAGTCAAAATCGTTAGAACCATTTTTAAGAAAATAAAACTTTTCGAAAAAAGTTCCATGTAAAAGGTAGTTGGGGGTGGGAGAATTTACTTAAAAATCCTTTGTCGCATCCTTGGAAGAAACCAAACTTAAATACCAGGTTTGATATTCAACAGTCTTTTCGTTTTTGAGACACACACAGACATACACAAACACACACACACTGACAGATACACATACGGACATTTTTCTCAAACTGCTTTATTTGGATTCATGGGGTCTCAAAACATGTATTTCTGATGAATCCCCGGTATTGAATTATTGGGTACATTACAATACTTTCTCTATTCTCTATATACATAGCACGTGTAGAGAAAGTAATAGGTTTTACAGAATAACAGATGTGAATGAAACAAACATATCAGGTACTTAAACATTTTAATTGCTATGCTGAAGAGAAGCCATGTAGAAAGGCCCATTTTATTCTCCACTTGACTGTATCGTTCCTCGTCGGTTAAAAGGCGATATCCAGGTTTAAAATTGGATTCCTTAAGATGCTGAGAAGCAAGGAGGAGAGCGGAAGACTAGGTATAAACCAAATCACAGCATATTTGTTTTCAATAATCGATCGTGCTTCTCGTGCAAAAAAGCTATCAAACACAAGACTTAGCGAGTTAACCCAAGTTCGTTCATTTAGACAAAAATATGATGCTAAACCTGTTCTTTGAAGTCAATAATGTCAGAATGTATATGGGAAAGTTCAAAGGTTTATTGGCGAATATATTTTGTTGATATTAGTTAATGTATCACTAAGTAATTCTAATATGGCAGATTAGTGCACGAAATGTATTATATTTTAACTATACTACACTAATGTGTTTATTATTGCTGGTCAAGAGCACAGTAGCGACAGCCTATATTTACATTGTTAAAATTTACAATGTTTTGTTGTGTAGCAGAATATGAAAATCTGATGTGTTACACTCACCTGACTTTCTCTAGCCGTTCTACAAACCTCTTACATAAAATTCTTCTTCTTTCTGCACCTTGTTAATCGAGGTATTCAGCACAAAGTTATTATTACTTAGTTCCTTATAAGTAGGAAGAAAGTAAGGGAATACACTGGGTTAAATTGATAGTCAAATGTTTTAAAAGCTGTCGTTATGCGATTGTCATTACAAATCGCTTCTTTTCTTGGCCAGGAATAGAACAAAAGAAAAACGGACACTCCCGTTTCAGAAAAGTATAAGTACTTCACAACTGAAACTAATAACAATGAATACTTCGAAAACGGTAAGCTCCACGAAAAAAATGTATATGACGTAAATTGAGTATTTTAACAAGGCCTACATTTTTTGTAGAGTAGGTTTTTGTCTATCTCTTACGGTTTATTAGTTATGCCAAATTATGCAAAATTCATCCAGAATAAACAGGTCTTTAGAGCTATTCCCAGAAAATTCAAGATATACATTTTATTTGTCAGGTAAATATGTTTAATATACGATATTTTAATCAAAATCGTTAGAGCCATTTTTCAGAAAATCAAAATTTTCGAAAAAAATTCCATGGAAAGGGTAGTTTGGGGTGGGGGGATTTTTCTCAAAATCTTCGTGTCGCATCCCTGGAAGATACTGAACTTAAATACCAAGTTTGGTATTTTAGTTACTTTTCGTTTTTGAGTTAACGTGTTCACAGACACACGGACACACGGACACACACACACACACACACACACACACACACACACACACACACACACGGAGCTTTTTCTGGAAATGCTTTTCTTGTATTCAGGGGGTCCTAAAACATGTATTTCCGGTGAAATATCGACATCGAATTTTTGGGTGGAATGCAATACTACTCTATCCCTATGTACATTGTACATACGGGGCAAGAGAAAGTTAAAATCTGTTGCGTTCCATTCTCATGACCTTCTCTACATCTCTGCAACAAATTATTGTTAAAAAGCTAATGCTTCTATTTACTTCATGCTAATCGAGAAAAAATTAGCAGAAATAGTCTTATTACTTGCTTCCTTGTAAGTAGAAGCGATATAAGGAAATAACATAGTTTAAAATGATAGTCAAAACCTGGTTCCTCTGTGACTGAAGTTCCTTTGTGTTGACAGGAGTTGACAAATTCCTGTATAAGAAAAGTTTTTCAAAGCTGAAATCAAAAAAGAAAGAATATTTAAAAAACGATTAACTCCACGAAAAAAGTGTAGGTATATAACATAAATTGTGTGTTTTAATGTGCTCTACATTTTGTGTGGTAAATTTTTGTCTATCTCTTAAAGTTTAGCACTTATGCAAAATTCCGTAAAATTCATTCAGCATAGCTTCTTCAGAGGCTTTTCCCAGAAAATTCAAGATATACATATTATTTGTCAGGTAAATATCTTTAATATACGATATTTAAATGAAGATCGTTAGAGCCATTTTTGAGAAAATCAAAATTTTCGAAAAAAGTTCCATGTAAAGGGTAGCTGGGAAAGCGAGATTTTCTTGAAAATCTTCGTGTCGCATCATTGGAAGATCTTTTCGTTTTTGAGTTATTCTGCCCTCATACAGACAGACAGACAGACAGACACACACACCCATACACACAGACAGACCTACGGACATTTTTCTAAAAATAATATTTTTTTTTTATTCAGGGGTCTCAAAGCATGTATTTCCGGTGAAATCTCGGTATCGAATTTTTGGGTGCATTAAATGCCTTCTCAATACACTATGTAAATTATACATATAGGGAAAGTAAAAATCTGATGTATTCCATTCTAATGACTTTCTCTGTATCGTTGTAACAAATTATCACTAAAAAGCTTTTTCTTTTATCTAAAATTAAAACTCCGTGACACAAAATCGGACCAAGGCTTACCGCCGGACCGCTGCGATCTCTATCTCTGCCCATTACAGGCATCATGGATGGGGTACAGTACTGAAGGGTGGCATCCCGAGTCCCTCCCAGCCAGTTAACGTGGCCTACTCAACCTGGAGCCATTACCTTTTACTTTCTCTACACGTACTATGTACATAGTGTATAGAGAAGGTATTGCACCCCATCCAAAAATTTGATACCGAGATTTCACCGGAAATATATGTTTTAGGGTGCCCTATATCCTGAAAAAAACATTTTCAGAAAAAGTCTGTATGTGTGAGTGTGTGTGTATGAGTGTGTCTGTGAACACGATAACTCAAAAACAAAAAGTCGGTAATATACCAAACTTGGTATTTAAGTTTAGTATCTTCACATAAAAAATTTCGAAAATTTTTATTTTCTTAAAAATGGCTCTAATGATTTTGATTAAAGCCTCTTATATTTAAGATATTTACTTGCCAAATAAAATGTATATTTTGAATTTTCTGGGATTAGTCTCAAAAGACCTCTTTATTCTATTGAATTTTGCTTAACTGCTAAACCGTAAGAGATAGACAAAAGGTTACTACACCAAACATTTAGATCACACAATTTATGTCATTAGCATTTTTTTTTTTTTTTTTTATGGAGTTGATCGGTTTTCGGATATTCCTTGATATTGGTTTCAGTTTTATAAAATTCATACTTTTCTCGTACAGGAATTTGTCAGCTGCAATCCATACAAACAAAGGAATTTGAATCACATAGCAACCAGCTTTTGACTATCACTTTAACCTTTGGTACTCCCTCATTTCTACTTAAAAGGAAGCAAGTAATAAGACTATTTCTGCTAATTCTTTCTCGATTAGCATGAAGTAAATAGAAACATAAGCTTTTTAATACTATTTTTTGCAGGGATGTAGAGAAAGTCATGTGAATGGAGCACACCAGATTTTTAATTATATATTTCCATTACTGGGTTTTCGTATTTTAGTACACAACCATTTGTGAACATTTTCAAATAAAAGAGAGAACTAGAGGGAAAGCTAGTTTTTGATCTTCGCAATGTATGTATGTAAATCTATAAGAAATATTACATATAGCGATTATGAATATATATAACGCGCGCATTGGCTCTTTTTCTAGAATATTGATGCGTTTGTTTAGCAGATGTACTTTTGGTGTAGTATTTACAAGTGAAACACAGTGAGAAAGTGATAAAGGAATATGTTTTAATGTCCTAAATCGGAAAATATAATTATTAGTTGCACGATATTAAAATATGCGAAGCGTATGTTTGCAGCGTGCCAACACTGTATGTCGCATGACAACCCGGTCATAATTAAATACACCCCGAGACTTGGCAGCGCAGGCTGATTAACGAAGCGGTAGCATAGTTCTCCTTTGTTTGATATAGCACGAGTGTCAACTGTCAAACTGGCACACAAAGTGACGAGGAAATGGGGTTTTACAGGTTGGTAGCTCTACTCAGCTTCCGATAATGTAGCAGACCGCGAGGAAATCGAATTCCGTGCTGCGACTGTTTGTATGTTCTCTGTGTCGTCATTTGTTCAGCTCCTCAGGCAGTTCTTAAGCTTCTAACATGATACTAACTACCTCTACTATGTACATTAGATGGAAAATATACTTGTAAACCAGCCTAAAATTCACCCAGAAATTCGATACCGAAATTTCACCGGAAATATACGCTTTAGGGCTCGTTCCCCCCCCCCCTCACCATTTATATAACTCCCTTTAACTACTAAGGTCACATCGGAGACTTTGCGCTTAAAACAACTTGTCTGTAGGTTCTTTTTTGTTTTATGTTGGTTTAAATCATTTTATTTTCCTCAAGCCCACACACATTCACTCTCGCATAGATACTTCCAGACTCTGTGGGGATAGGGAATAATTCCCCGCCCCAGCCGGGAATCGAACCCGGGACCTCCGGGTGAGAAGTCAGCTCGCTGACCACTCAACCACGGAGGCAGCCTAGGGTTCCTTGTGTTCAAAATAAAACAGAATTTTTGAAAAAAAGAAGAAAAAAAAAAAGAAGCCGTTTGTGTTTGTCCATTTATCTGTAAACACGATAACTCAAAAACGAAACGGCGGTAAACTATCTAACTTCATTATCAGGTTTACTTATTTCCAAGAATGCGATACCAAGATTTTCAGGAAACTCTTCCTACTCCAAACTACCCTTTAAATCCTTTTTATACTTTTATAAACTTCGAAAATTTTGATTTTCTCAAAAATAACTGTAATGATTGTTATTAAAATACCGTATATTAAAGATAATTACATGGAAAATAAAGTGTATTTCTTGAACTTTCTGGGAATAGCCTCTGAAGACCTCTCCATTCCGGATGATTTTTGCATAACTGGTAAACTGTAAGAGATAGACAAAAAGTTATTACACAAAAAATGTAGATCTTGTTAAAACACACAATCTATATCATATATTTTTATTTTCTTTACATGTGCTATGTGCAAGTGTATAGAAAATATGTTGCACTCCTCACAAAAATTCGATACCGAGATTTTATCGGAAATATATATGTTTTAAGGTCCCCTGTATCTAAAAGAAGCATTTTCACAAAAAGGTCCGTGTGTGTCCGTGTGTCTGTGAACACGATAACTCAAAAACGAAAAGTAGGTAACATACCAAACTTGGTATTTAAGTTTAGTATCTTCCAGGGATGCGACATGAAGATGTTCAAGAAAATCCCCTCACCGCCAACTACCCTTTACATGGAACTTTTTTCGAAAATTTTGATTTTCTCAAAAATGGCTCTAACGATTTGGACTAAAATGTATATTAATGACATTTACCTGACAAATAAAATTGATATCTTGAATTTTATGGCAATAGTCTCTGAAGACTACTTTATTCTGGATTAATTTTACGGAATTTTGCATAGCGCTAAACCGTAAGAGATGGACAAAAACTTACCACACAAAAAATGTAGAGTATGTTAAAACACACAATTTATATTATATAATTTGTTTCGCAGAGTTGATCGTTTTTAAGGTATTTCTAGTTTCAGCTTTGAAAAACTTATACTTTTCTCACACAGGAAGTTGTCAACTCCTGTCCATACAAACAAAGGAACTTCAGTCACATAGCAACCAGCTTTTGACTATCAGTTTAACCTATGGTACTCCCTTATTTCGCTTCTACTTGTAAGTAAGTAATAATATTATTTCTGTTAATTTTTTCTCGATTAGAATGAAATAAGCGGAAGCATAAACTTTAAACAACAATTTGTTGCAGAGATGTAGAAAAAATCATGTGAATGGAACACATCAGACTTTTTTATTCTCTTGAAGTCATTTTGATACTCGGCTGCTTTCTTTCGCTTGTGTAGAAATAGTATGGAATGTTATGGAATCCTGTTCTCAAACATTTGAGTGGTGCTTTTCACTTTCTATCTACAACGTAGCTATTTTTGGAAAGGTTTGTCTCAATTAAAATGAATCAGATGGATTTCATAGGAATGGGTTGTATACCTATTAATAAATGATAGAGCGTATAGAAGGCCATGCAAGTGTAAGACAACAGCATTTTGTATTTAATCGGCACAAAATTCACAATACAAAATAACAAGATTCAGGGCCATTTAGAACATATATTTAAAATATAATTATTATATGTACAATGATAAAATATACAAAATTAAAGAGAAAGTTTCTCTTAATCGGATGCACAAAAAATAACACTACTCTTTGGCAGTTTTTACTACTTAGTATTTCCTTAATTTACATAAAATTACCCGTTAATTTTCAGGTTGCAGCCTTTAGAATCCCACTGAGTAAGTTTCTGTAGGCACTACTTAAAATACCCTAAAGAATTTGCAACAAAAATAATGAACTGTTAATTGGCAAGAAAATTTAAAGCTTTCAGCAAAATTAAATCAAATTTAAGCCAGATTATCTTTTGTTTTAATTTTACACGTGAAGTATTTCACACTTAGTTGAGATTAATGTAATAAACTGATATTAAACATTTGCTAAGGCGTTCTGTAAGGTTTAAGCCAATTCTTCTAGTTTAACGTCCCTAAGATTTCGTAAATTGAAAATACCTTAAGACAAAATATGCAGCATTGTACTTTACAAACGCTTATGATAAACTACTTATCAAAATAAGAGCGAGGCTACTGATGCCTGCATGAGTTAATGTTTCTTTACATATGAGGGCATAAATATATTTATAAGAAAGTATCAAGCAAATAACATATGGACATTAATGAAATTGTGTGCAGTGCTGTCAAGGTAGTTCATTTATTTTAATTTAAAATAGTTAATTAAGTAAATTAATACTTAACGTCACAAAATCTTATATGAAATGAAGCGTGTGCTTTAAGAATATCTAAAGTTTTATTTTTCTTAGTTATGTAGGGTAAATAATGCATTCCATCCAAAAAATATCTGACGTGTTCCATTCACATGACTTTCTCCACATTTCTATAACAAATTATTATTAAAAAACTTATGCTTCTATTTACTTCATGCTAATCGAGAAAAAAATTAGCAGAAATATTCTTATTACTTGCTTCCTTGTAAGTAGAAGCGAAATAAAGGAGTATGATAGGTTAAAGTGATGGTCAAAAGCTGGTTGCTATGTGACTGAAGTTCCTTTGTTTGTATGGACAGGAATTGATAAATTTCTGCATGAGAAAAATATAAGTTTTTTTAAAGCTGAAACCAATAACAAGAAATATCACAAAAACGACTCACTCCACGAAAAACATGTATAAAACATAAATTGTGTGTCTTATCGTGATCTACATTTCTTGTATAGTACGTTTTGTCTATCTCTTAAGATTTACCAGTTATACAAAATCCGTAAAAATCATCCAGAATAAAGAAGTCTCCCAGAAAGTTCAAGATATACTATTTATTTGGCAAGTAAATATCTTCAATATAAGAAATGTTAATCAAAATCCTTACAGCCATTTTTAAGAAAATGTTCGAAATTTTTTCCATGTTCGTGTCGCATCCTTGGAAAATACCAAACTTAAATACCAAGTTTGGTTTTATACGGTCTTTTTGTTTTTGAACATTTTTCTAAAAAATTCTTTTTTTTTTTTAGATTCAGGGGTCTCAAAACATATATTTCCGGTGAAATCTCGGTATCGAATTTTGGGTGCAATACAATACCTTCTCTATACACTATGTACATATTACGTATAGAGAAAGTAAATTATATAGCGATATTTCACTAGAAATACAAGTATTGATACCACTTGAATTCTAATAACGCATTATAAAAGAAAGATCTGTGTGTGCGTGAGAGAGAGAGAGAGAGAGAGAGAGAGAGAGAGAGAGAGAGAGAGAGAGAGAGAGAGAAAACTGTATAACTGAAGACGTTACTTACTTTTTACTTTTAAGGGCTTCTCCACTCTTTTTTTTGCGAACCCGCGCCACCGAGCACCAAAGCTAGACACTTAGTGAGCGCGGCTTGGATATCGGCAGACCACGACCACCTTCACTCTAGAACAATAGTAAATAATTTATAAGGCCGCGAGTTCGAATCTTGCTTTAGATGAGTTACCCGGTTAAGCGTTTCTTCCTCTCGAGGGTTTCCATTATCCTGAGAAGATGAATGTCGAGCAATTTTAAGTTCCATGCACCACGAGATCATTTGATCATAATTTCATTCATCGCAATGTCCTGTCAGGTTGAAGGACATTAGGCTACCAAAAATATAAAATATCTGATGTGATCCATTCACATGACTTTCTCTAAATCTCTACAACAAATTATTATTAAAATGCTTAGGCTGTATTTACTTCAAGCTAATCGAGAAGAAATTAGCAGAACTAGTTTATTTGCTTCCTCGTAAATAGAAGCGAAATAAGGGAGTTAAAGTGATAGTCAAAAGCTGGTTGCTATGACACTGAAGCTCCTTTGTTTGTATGCACAGGAGTTGACAAATTCCCGTATGAGAAAAATATGTTTTTTAAATGTGAAATCATAAGCTAGGAGTAAGTAAAAAACGATCAACTTTGGTATTTAACGGTGTTTTCGTTTTTGAGCTATGCTGTCCACACACACTCAGACGCACACATACGGACCTTTTTCTGAAAATGCTTTTTTTGGATTCTGGGGGACCAAAAATATGTATTTCCGGTGAAATCTCGGTATCGAATTTTTGGGTGGAATGCAATACCTTCTCTATGCACTATGTACACAGTACGTGTAGAGAAAGTAAATATTATTATGTTTTTAATTTATAGTGGGTATTACAGTAAAGCCTCAATGACCGATTATCAGTCAGCATATGCCTTGTGGGCTTTTCTCCTGTGTCGGAGATGTCATCAACTGCGGTATTAGAAGCCCGAGTTTGGTGCGTTCAGTTTTAAGCAGCATGTAGCACACTCAGCTCATTACGTCGCTATTCAGCCACCCACTACAATGTCGGTTATGTCTAATCTTGGTTTAACAGGTGCTAATGCCTTATCGTGACAGCGGCAGGCATTTAGAAGGCCGTAAACCGTTAACGTTTTGTGGCTATAATGTGCGGCTTAGTGGCACATAACCAGGAATCAAACCTCTACAATCCCACAGGATATAGAGGGCGCTTCTCTCCTGGGTTTGAGTGTGTTTGTGGAACATTCAATAACTACGTACTCACTGTTAAACTGTGGCAGTCTATGTTTACGAAAATCTTTATCGCTTCTTTATTTACTTTCGGTAAAGCTATACGATGGTTCCGCCATACATACGGACATGCGCGCCCACACACACACTGTCTTAAGACTTTTACAGGCGATCCACACTTGAAAGTGTTGAAAACATTAAGTAGTTCAGATGTGAAAGTTGCCAGATTGACTTCTTCTTGTGATCATTGGGGCTTTAGCTTCACAGATCCCTCGGCTACGCTTTGCAGCTTAGGGCCCTAAATGTTTATAACAAATTTATAACAGACCAGTTGGTAACTACTATGCGGCTCTAATGACGTAACAACAAAAGTGCCCACGTAGAGAAGTAATGCCAAGTGGTGGAACCAACGTATACTAATAATTTACTTTCTCTATAACACCTACGCGAGAGAGAAGGTGCTGCATTGGATTAAAAAGTTCGATAACAACATTTCACTGGAAATGCACGTTTTGAAACCATAACCCCAAACAATTAGGAAAATATCTGTGTAAATCAGTGTGTCTTAAAAAAACATGACTCAAAAACGCAAAGTGCATCTGCAAGGTTGTGTAACGAAGATTGTCCAAAAAATCCCCCATCCCAAACTACCCTTTACACGGAAAAGATGTCGAGAAGTTTTATTTTCTGACAAATGGCTCTAACAATATATAAGACATTTCTGTGACAAATAAAATATAGGCACATATTTAATTTTGCTGGAGTAGCCTATGGAATTCTCAACATTCTGAATGACCATTGCTGATAAATATAACTTAAGCAAAATCTAACTGCACAAAAAATATGGTATAAGCACGCAATTTGCCAAATCCTTTATTACTTTCTCTACAAGTACTATGTACATAGTGTATAGAGAAGGTATTGTATTGCACCCAAAAATTCGATACCGAGATTTTACCGGAAATACAAGTTTTAGGTCCCCATTAACCCCCCAAAATTTTTTTTTGAAAAAGATCCGTGTGTGTGTGTCTGTCTGTAGATCTGTGGATAGCATAGCTCAAAAACGAAAAGACCGTTAAATACAAAAGTTGGTATTTAAGTTTGGTATCTTCCATGGATGCGACAAAATTCCCCCTCCCTCAACTACCCTTTACACGGAACTTTTTTCGAAAATTTTGATTTTCTCAAAAATGGCTCTAACGATTTTGATTAAAATATCGTATATTAAATATATTTACCTGGCAAATAATATGTATATGTTGAATTTTCTGGGAACAGCCTTTGAAGACTACTTTATTCTGGATGAATTTTGCACAACTGCTAAACCGTAAAAAAATGGACAAAAACTTACCACACAAAAAATGTAGAGCACATTAAAACAAAATTTATGTTATATACATTTTTTCGGAGAGTTGATCGTTTTGTTGAAATATTCCTTCTTTTTGGTTTAAGCTTTGATAAACTTAAATTTTCTCATGCAGGTATTTGTTAAATCGTGTCAATACAAACAAAGGAACTTCAGTCCATAGCAACCAGCTTATGACTTCATTTTAACCTATGATATTCCCATATTTCGCTTCTACTTACAAGAAAGCAAGTAGTAAGACTATTTCTGCTAATTTTTTCTCGATTAGCATGAAGTAAACAGAAGAATAAGTTTATTAACAATAATTTGTTACAGAGAAGTAGAGAAAATCGTGTGAATGGAACACATCAGATTTTTTTTTGTGGAATTATTATTGAATTCAATTTTCCAATACTTTTCTCAGATGGGAATTTATCATTCGATTTTTACTTCTCCTGGTCATACAAAAAAGCGAACGTCCTTAAAATATTTGATTATCGCTTTAGCCTAATGTCCTCCCCAATTCGCATCGTATCTACAAACCATTTCTATAAACGTTTATCTTGAGTAACGTAGAGCGGACAGAATAATAAGGTTTTGTAAAAATAGGATGTTGTAGAAGCGGCAGGGAAGTTATCTGGTTACGTAAACATTGTGCATGTATCGAAATAAGGACATAAGTGTGATAGTCCAATTACAAAGAGAGTGGATGCTTTGAGTTCTCCCCCAAAACACAACAATTTAAGAAAAAAGTCCGCGCGTGCATGCATGCGGTGAAAAACACAATAAAAACAAATGTTGAATAAACACAACCTAAGAAATTTAAGTTCAGTAAATTTAAATATGCCACTCGAAAATTTTCCAGAAACTCCTTCACAACCCATTATGAACTACACCGATATAATTTGCAAGATTGTGCACGTGACTGATATAAGTAATTTTAGATTGGCGATGCATGGTCCCCGGATAAACATAACACAACTACATAGTGTTAAACGTGTGGGCATCAGGTGCTGATAAGTCGGTGTTAAAGCAAAGCAGGTTGAAAAACTGGCTTAGAATGTCTTTAAAACTGCTGCCCGAGTATAGAAATATCGATTTCAAGCAGCTCGTTACTAGCGTTCTCAAGATTTAATGTCGCAAATATCTGTAAAATCTCGAACTAATCGCTTGACAGTGCGGCACTACGTTCTTGAGTTATGTACACTACGCTGGAGGCGCTTTGTCAACTGCTCTGATGGCTTAATAGGTAACGCGGAAAGCTACAATACCAAAAGTCATGTGTTCGATTCCTGTCACAGAATAAATCCTTTTTATTTTTAATTCCAGACGAAGTGCCGCGATACGTGGCGTACCGGCGCTTCAGAAACTTATAGCCGTTACTTCGAAATTTGAATAAACAGGTCATAAGTCTCCTATCTCACATTACTTATTTAATGATAATATTTCGGTATAGTTCATTAACATCCTGTATATATTATATTGTTTTTGCTTTAAAAATAGTTCTAAGGAATGTCCTCTAAAGTCCCAAAATCTGATTAGGACAGTTGTACTTATATTTTTGTGCTTAATGGGTTTCTATTGGTCGAAATATAACAAAGCAATTGGGGAAGGGGTCGGTTTTGGAGGAGGGGTAATTTTTGTGAGGTGGGTCAAAATAAGGCTCAAGCAGTTATACATTTTATTATGTGAATCAACTGGTATTATTAATGGGCAAGTCAATGCTGATGTACAAGGGATAAAACGATTTTATTTTTAGGGGGGTTCGAGGGAGTATTAGGGGCATTATCTTATAAGGCTTCTATAGCTTTTCTTTGTGTTATTTAACCATCGATATAAGCTGACGGAAATGATAATCATTATACATTACTTTGACTCGCTCAATGAAACCTACAAAGGATATCTATGGACCCTAGAGGAAGAGATTAGAATACAATATATCTTAGATATTTGCATGCCTAATGAAACATAGATTCTGAATTTTCTGCGAATAGTTCTTGAAAGGTTAGTAATTTTATACAATCGTTAAAACATAAAAGAGAGAGAGCCTAACAATTAAACACGATATAGATTTTAAGAAAATAATTTATGCGATTAACTATTCTTTATTATTATTATTATTATTATTATTATTATTATTATTATTATTATTATTATTATTGTGGTGGTGGTGAATACTGGGATAACAAATATAATGTGAAAACAATTAAGTTCAAATAAACCAAAATGTTGTTTACTCTTTGATAAGAAATTACGCGGTATTCATTAATAAATTCATAGGATCCCTTTTATTTCTCCGTGAAAAAGTGTAAATGTATGCAAGAGCAGAAAGAAAACAATAGAAAACTGAATAGTATGCATTGCACAAACCTCATAGTCACCAGCACAATACCTAGTATAGGAAATCAATCATGAAATGAGATAAGAGCTTCCAGCGAGTATGAAACAAAGGAATTCAGTACGAAAAAGAGGCATTAAGTAAATATGGATGAAGCTACTGTTTTGTTTGCGGAAACAGAAAAACAATAATCGTTTATTCGAGTGGTCAGCAAGGGTTCGATTCCCGGTCGGGGCGGGGAATTTTTCTTTAGCCAGATTTATTCCCTATCCCCCACAGTCTGGAAGGATGTATGTGAGTGTGAATGTGTGTGTCTTTGAGAAACATAAAATGATTTAAACCAAGGTAAAGAACCTACAGACAACGAGCTGTTTCAAATGTAAAGCACCCGATATGACCTTAGGGGCTATATAAATGTAAAAAAAAAAAAAAAAAAATGTTTATTATATAAATTATTAAAAATCTGATGTGTTCCATTCACATGACCTTCTCTACATCTCTGCAACAAATTGTTAAAAAGCTAATACTTTTATTTACTTCATGCTAATCGAGAAAAAAATATCAGAAATAGTCTTATTACTTGCTTCCCTGTTAGTAGAAGCGAAATAACTGAGTGCCATAGGTTAAAGTGATAGTCAAAAACTGGTTGACAGAAGCTGACAAATTTCTGTATGAGAAATGTAAGTTTTTCAAAGCTGAAACCAAAAAGAAGGAATATCTCAAAAACAATCAACTCCATGAAAAAAAGGCATATGACATAAATTGTGTGTTTTAAAGTGCTCTACATTTTATGTATGACAAGTTTGTGTCCATCTCTTAAGGTTTAGCAGTTATGCAAAATTCCGTAAAATTCGTCCAGAATAAAGTAATCTTTAGAGGCTATACCCAGAAAATTCAAGATATAGATTTTATTTGTCAGATAAATATCTTTAATATACGATATTTAATCAAAATCGTTAGAGCCATTTTTTAAAAAATAAAAATTTTAGAAAAAAGTTCCATTTAAAGGGTAGTTTAGGGTGGAGAAATTTTTCTCAAAATCTTCGTGTCACATCCCTGGAAGATAGTAAACTTAAATACCAAGTTTGGTATTTTACCGACTTTTCATTTTTGAGTTATCGTGTTCACAGACACACGGGCACACGGAGACACACACACATTTGAAATAATTTTATTAATATTGAATTTTATTAATTTTACCATTTTGGCAGAAGAAAGTGTAACAGATTTAGAATCTATAAATGTGATAAGTAATCATGTGTAGTAAATGGTAAGAGAACTATTAATATTAATTTTGGTAGTTTCATTTTAATTATTTTTGTTATGCACACACACGGATCTTTTTTTTTTTTTTGGTTACAGGGGACCTAAAATATATATTTCTGGTGAAATCTCGCTATCGAATTTTTTGGTGGAGTGCAATACCTTCTCTATACACTATATACATAGTACGTGTAGAGAAATTAATAATGAAATGTTTATGATTTAATTATTTTTTAAAAAGTTATGATGTAAAACTCAAATGGTTAATATGTACTTTAATTGGTTTAACACATCCAAAACAGCAAAGTCATAGTCAATTCTCCAGTAAAGGAGTGATATTTCCAGCACTTATGAGTTCACTATTTGTAGAGCACGTTAAAACACACAATCTATGTTATATACATTTTTTTCGTGGAGTGGATCGTTTTTGAGATATTCCTTGTTTTTAGTTTCAGCTTAGAAAAACTTATACTTTACTCATACAGGAATTTGTCAACTCGTGTCCATACAAACAAAGGAACTTCAGTAACATAGCAACCAGCTTTTGACTGTCACTTTAACCTATGGCACTCCCTTATTTCGCTTCTACTTACAAGGTAGCAAGTAATAAGACTATTTCTGCTAATTTTTTCTCGTTTAGCATGAATTAAATAGATCATAAGCTTTTTATCAATAACTTGTTGCAGAGATGTAGAGAAAGTCATGGAATGGAACACATCAGATTTGTTTTAGTACTTTTTTTATCCGTGATGGAAAATAGTGTAAGAATTCTATTGTGTGCATTCTATTTTCTACGGGAGGTTCAGTAAAACTGAAGAATGTACATTTTTATACCATCTACATTAATATTAGGAGACAGACAATGTGTGCGAGTGCAAGAATGTAGAATGATCTCAAAAATTGATAATTTTATTCTTTCACCGATGTTCATGTGGCTGTAATTTATCTTCATAAATTACTAAAAGATAACAGGATTTACAAATTCCTTGTTCTTGAATACGAACACATTGCAGTTATAAAAGAACATTCAAAGAAAGGTTTTATTCGACTTTTATTTGAGAATGCCGTTGAATATAAAACAGTAGCTAGTACTCTACAGAATTATATATGCCAAATGCCGCCAATATTTCAGTCCAAGCAATTCTATATGTAAGTGGTCAAGAATTAGCAATTCAGATACAATAAACTAAGTGAATCGATTCTGTTGATAAACTATGATACTATTCGATACCAATGTCATCATATTTAATAATCACGGAAAGGGAGCTTAGAACAACAAATACTGAAACAAAGATAAAACGAAATGCAGAATATTCAGGGAGAAAGAATAAACATCGGAACAACTGATAGATGAGTGAATGATAGCAAATGGACCCCAAGGATATTCTGGAAGAAGAAAAGTGGAGAAGCACTGATGAAACAAATATTTAAGGAAATAAACGCGTAATTTCTAGAACTGTGTAAGAATTGTGTAGGTGTAGTATTTGTAGTATGCGGTACGCTCTAGTCACTTGCTGGCCATGCCCCCCCCCCCGGCTACTTTCAGACCGCTAACTCTCTGCAACTGCATGCAACTGGTCATTTCGACTTACGAACAACTACGCTTCAACACAATTATCCCAATGCTATATGTATTGAAATACGTTTACTAATAATATGTGTTAGTGCTAAGAATAAAAAAATCTGATGTGTTACACTCACATGCCTTTCTCTAGCTACTCTGCAAACGAACTTCTTACAAAAGATAACCCTTCTTCCAAAACCATGCTAATCGAGGTAAACATTAGCAGAATTTTATTACTTCGTTTCTTATAAATAGACTGGAACTAAGGGAATACACAAGCTATAATACATAGTCAAATGTTTTAAAAGCTATCTATATGCGATTGTCATTGCAAATCGCTTGTTTGCTTGATCAGGAGTAGAAACAAACACACACACTTCCGTCTGAGAAAAGTAGAAGTACCTCACAATTGAAACTAATAATAAGGAATGCCTCAAAAACGGTAAGCTCCACGAAAAAAATGTATACGACATAGCTTGTGTATTTTAACAAGATCTACATTTTTTGTATAGTAAGTTTTTGTCTATTTCTTACGGTTTACTAGTTATGCCAAATTAAACAAAGTTCATTCAGAATAAACAGGTCTTTAGAAGCTATTCCCAGAAAATGCAATATATACATTTTATTTGTAATAAAAGGCTTTAATATGTGGTATTTTAAACAAAATCGTTAGAGCCATTTTTAAGAAAAACAAAATGTTCGAAAATGTTTCCATGTAAAGGGTAGTTAGGGGTCGGGGGATTTTCTTGAAAATTTTCGTGTCGCATCCTTGGACAAACTTAAATACCAAGTTTGGTATTTAACTGCCTTTTCGTTTTTGGGATATGCTGTCCACAGGCACACACAAACACACTGACCTGTTTCTGAAAATGCTTTTTTTTTTTTTTTTTTTTTCTCAGAGGGTCCTAAAACATGTATTTCCGGTGAAATCTCCACATTGAATTTTTAGGTGGAATACAGTACTTCTCTATTCCTATGTACATTGTTCATACGGGGCTAGAGAAAGTAAAAATTACGGGCGAAATGATGAATTAAGAACATTCTTTGTCGATAACTTCCTTATTCTTATCGAATATTTAAGACTACAACAATGAAAAAAGAAATGTATAATCGAAAAGAAAAGAAATACATTTAAATTTGGGTTTGGAAGGTAAAGTCAGACTGAAGAATTCTGTGTCATTCTGATTAGAACTTAGGTTTACCTTTAGCTGTTTTATTATTTTACTTCATTATACGAAAAACAAGATCATGTAATGTTCCTTGAATATAGATATCGCATGCAAATAGCTCTCATAAGACTTGCACCATGGTCATTACTTCTATATTTTAATAATACTTAATAATAATAATAATAATAATAATAATAATAATACTTATACAGAACACTTATCACTATCTCTTTGCTTCTATCCTGGCAAATTATTAACTGTGCACCAGATTACAGGACACTTCCCTCCGACTTCCTGTTTTTACTTTCTCTACACGCACCATGTATATAGTGTATAGAGAAGGTATTCTAATGCACCCAAAAATTCCATACTGAGATTTTACCGGAAATACATGTTTTGAGACTCTCTGAATCCAAAAAAGCATTTTTAGAAAAATGTCCATGAGTGTGTCTCTCTGTCTGTCAGTCAGTCTGTGTGTGTGTGTGTGTGTGTGTGTGTCTGTGTGTCTGTGGGCAGCATAGTTAAAAACCAAACTTGGTATGTATGTTTGGTATCTTCTAAGGATGCGACACGAAAATCCCCCATCCCCAACTTCGCTTTACATGGAACTTTTTTTGAAAATTTTGATTTTCTCAAAAATGGCTGTAACGATTTTGATTAAAGTATCGTATATTAAGACTATTAACCTGACAAATAAAATGTATATCTTGACTTTTCTGGGAATATCCTCTGAAGACTATTCTGGATGAATTTTACGGAATTTTGCATAACTGCAAAACCGTAAGAGATGGACAAATACTTATTACACAAAAATATAGAGCACGTTAAAACACACAATTTATGTAATATTCATTTTTTTCGTGGCGTTATGGTTTTTGAGATAGTCCTTGTTCTTGGTTTCAGCTTTGAAAAACTTATACTTTTCTCATACAGGAATTTGTCAACTCTTGTCCATATAAACAAAGGAACTTCAGTCACATAGCAACCAGCTTTTGGCTTTCACTTTAACCTATGATAATGGCTTATCGTGCTTCTACTTACAAGGAAGCAAATAATAAGACTATTTCTGGTATATTTTTCTGGATTACCATGAAATAAATAGTAGCATAAGCCTTTTACTATTTTTTTGCAGAGATGTAGAGAAAGTCATGTGAATGGAACACATAAGATTTTTAACTTTATTAGAATATTCTGCCACATGGCAATACTATAGTGCTGTTTTCAAGAAATTACTCGATATTCATTTCCTGTTGCTCTGCATCGCTGCCAAGTTGACTGGTGAATGCCTCTTCTCATGTTAAGTCCTTCAGTTGTACAGTTTCTGCTGTGTCGCAAAAGTTGCAGTCAGGAAGTTGTTCGTCTGCACACTGGCATACCACGCTGTGATTCTATGGTCGCAGTCATTGCTGTGACGTTGACCGTCTAAAAGATGCCGAGACGTGTCCGGTCAACGATTTGTACAGTTTTTTTTTTTCTTTTTTTTTAAATACAGCTCCGGAGTCTGGTCGGGACTCCGGCGCTGTATACCCTACTTTTCATTTACCTAATTGTTTAACTTCGTTTGCTGTATGATTACTGTTTTCTTCTTTTCATACAAACACACATACATATACACAAACATATAACACCCATGCCTATGGCGGGACTCGAACCCACGATCCCCTGCGCTACGAAGCACCAAAGCGAGACGCGGCCATGGGGTCCGGCGGTTGAGATATAGACAATAAAGCACGTGTTTGCGTGGGCTCTGTGTTGCCAGTCGTTGCTTTGTACAGTTTGAAGCGATTGCTTGTGCTAGAAATCGTTTGCTCATGTACTTCTTTGGAAACCCGTTTAAAGTGCGTGTGTGCATAGTTATTTGGATGATTGAAATGCAGATTGGGGCATTTTCTCTACAACAGAAACATTTATATACGATATTTACCTCATGCAGACACATGTATAGATAGTTTGTAAAAACATTTCATGGCATTCAACCTCCAAATAGAGATGCACTTAGAAATTGCGTCAACAGATTTAAAGAAACGCAGTCGTTGAAGACCAAAGTGTAGGGTTGTAACACAACAAAGGTTTGATGAAATGGGACATCATTTGAATGTTCTCCCAACAAGCATTTACAAAAGTATGGGTTTTAAAAACCAAACGGCTCCTCAACTTTTAAAATTTAAGCTTTACCTTAGTTAACTTTTACGCAGGAATGCAAATTTATCAACATATATCGAGATGTATGAAATGCCGGAGAACATCATTCCTGTAGCAGGTTAGTAAAATAAAACGATGATTGTGGGCATAGATTAGTGACAGTGTATGAGTAGAATACTCGGGAAATTATGGCAGGGCGGGAGAGAAGGGAAGAGAGACCAGATCCCAAATGTGATGAACACCAGCACGGGTCTCTAACGTTTCCAGATAGTACTCTTCCGACCGTCTGGTTCACCCTGAGACTTGGGATTTCTCCCAAAAAGCGCCCGCGGGGCCTGACAAACTGGAGAGAAACCTCTACAAGGCACACATCCACCACCCAGCCGCAACCCACCGATCACCATCGCCTCATCCTAGGCCTAAAAAAATTGACAAGGAAGTGATGGTATAGAAATAGTGGATAGGAGAGTCGATAGAAGACCCAGCATTCCCTTGCGACCTCGAGAAACCACAAAATGGTCGAAAAATAAACTCGAATACTCTGACCATTGATTATTCCACCGCCTAAGGGTATCTACCAATAGGTATTTCCAAAACTTGGAAGAATGTCTGGGGATGGAGAAGAATTGAGGAAGTGAGACATTTTGCGTGAATATCCGATGATTTGTTTTCGTAATTAGAATAAAGGTATACAATAATTTCATAACGACCGGGGGGAGGTCAATGAAATTAATTAATTATTCTGGTTAAAAAGGCTAATCGTTCAGTGACGAGCATGTAGCTAATTAATTTTAAAACCAGGTTTCTAGAAAAATATTAAGTTTTGGGCCCATTTGTCCTAGAATTGTTCTTTTTCGTCTTTGATATATGAACTTGCCCTTGCTTATCACAACGTATTTATTGTTGTAATTCAACAATTTTAACCTGCTATTAAGTTTTATTCGCACGTGAATGAAATCGGTAAAATGCTGCTCAAATCAGCCATGGAGCTTAAAGTTTCTTAACATTCGCCTTCTCAGGACATGGGAAAACCCCTGGGCGACTCGACAACCCTTGAATCTGAGGTAGACATTCTACCCGCACACTCCCAAAGGTTTTGTTACACCCTTTATAATATAAATTGCAGCTCTGATAGAACCGGGTTGTATGCTGAAAATCACAGGCTATTAACTTGATATACTATGCTGTGTTATTGCTTTGAGACACGAAATTTTAATGAAAAAGGCAAACAATGATATTGTTAAATTACCTGATTTTTCAAAATAATATTAAAGCTTAACTAAAAACTAACAATCTGTAATCATCCTAAGAAAGATGCATAAACATTGATTAAAGAAATCATAAGGCACTCAATTTCAGGCATATAACTACGTATTATAAATGAAATAACCGTTTTGTATTCAGTGACGGATATGAAATCCTGATGTTCAACTCAGGTAATTCAGAAGCTGTTATGCCTCGATTTAATTTCGAACTGATTTATTCACCTCAGAGCAATTCTGCGGATATTCTTCATCTCGTAGCATACGATTAATATAGAAACCCCATGGAACTAATAATTCAGAGCGATATTTCCAACTGTAAAATCACAGTAAAGTTGGCAAACTCTCTCACATGGTGCTTCATTTGTTTTACTGGGAAAATAAAGCGTTTAATTACTGCATCACTTTGTAGTCAGGGTGACTATAAACATAAAGTTTAGTTGATTTAAACGTTGCAATGGTTAATGATTATATGCTACCACCAGGTGCCTCAAAAAAGGTTCTTAAAGGTGATCAATTGAACTTTTTTTCGTATTTCCTTGTAATTTTGCAGCTTTTATTTTCTCTGGCAGGTATTTTATGAATAGTTCGTTCTACAAACAAATTTTAATGGAGAATACACTTAAAATATATACTTTGAAGTCCCTTGCAACAAAAGTAATTTTAGAAAATGGTTGCCTGTGTGTCTATAACAGCAAATCTCAAAAACGAAAAATAAAACTGACTTTTAAGTTTAGAATCTTCTAAGCATGCGACATGAAAATTTCCCCAACCCAAAACTTGCGTTCTTCTGTTTTTATTTTCCCTAAAATGGGTCGCCAAGATTTGTATTTTCATCACCCACAGGTGAAACTTGCTTCATTCGGATTTATATTTTGTATAATTTTTTGCAACTGGTAAACTATAAGAGCTTGACAACTTAACACACAAGAGGACGGCGCCGTGGCCGAGTGGTCAGACCGCAGGCCTCTCTCCAAGGTGGCCCGTGACTGTTTTGATTGAGTGCTCAGAAAGGCGACTTCTCACTCGGGGGTCCTGGATTCAATTCCCGGCTGGGGTGGGGAATTTTTCTTTCATCGGAATCATCCCTTACCCCCACAGAATCTGGAAATGTGAATGTGCGATCGTTTAATGATATACCATGATTAACCCAATGTCAATAGCCTGCAAGTGATATAGAATTGTTTCACACGTTAGAAACCCCCGATATGACCATAGCGGTTAAAGGGGGATATACAAATTAAACAATAGGATAGGTAGAATCAGAGGGAAAAATTCAATGCCATAGCCGGGATTTGAACCCGCATCTCCCGGTCTCTAGCCGGTTCCTCTTCCACTGAGATACCATGACAACATGCCAACAGAGCATTGAATCTCTCAACTGACTCGCATGTTTCCCGGTAAACCACAAGGTGATCTCAAATTATTTTGAGATGACAACCCCAATAGCGACTTACAATGTTGTGAGTACTTTTGACCATAACGCTATATTATGAATCCTGGGACTTACAAAACGGTTATTACGATTATAATTGAAACTTCATGTTTGTGATTTTGACTTTAATTTTAAAAAAATTATACCACCTTGAACGTTAAGTACATTATTTCGTGAAAATGATAAACCATACCACATATATAAAAATCTGACGTGTTACACACACATGACTTTCTCTAGCTGTTCTACAAACTTCATACATAAGATTCTTCTTCTTTCTACACCTTGCTAATCGTGGTACTCATTAGCACAATATTCTTATTATTTAGTTCCGTAAAAGTAGGAAGAAAATAAGGGAATACACTAGGCTAAACCAATAGTAAATGTTTTAAAAGCTGTCGTTATGCGATTGTCATTATAAATGGCTTCTTTTCTTGGCCAGGAGTAGAACAAGAGAAAAACGGACACTCCCGTCTGAAAAAAGTATAAGTACTTCAAACTGATACTAATAACAATGAATACCTCGAAAACGGTAAGCTCCGCGAGAAAAATGTATAGGACATAACTTGTGTATTTTAACAAGACTTAAATCTTTTGTATGCTAAGTTTTTGTCTATCTCTTACGGTTTAGCAGTTATGCCAAATTAAGCAAAATTCATCCAGAATAAACAGGTCTTCAGAAACTATTCCCAGAAAATTCAAGATATACATTTTATTTGTTAGGCAAATATCTTTAATATATGATATTTTAATCAAAATCGTTGGAGCCATTTTTAAGAAAATCAAAATTTTCTAAAAAGGTTCCATATGATGGGCAATTTGGGGTAGGGGGATTATTCTCAAAATCTTCGTGTCGCATCCCTGAAAGATACGAAACATAAATACCAAGTTAGGTATTTTAACTAATTTTCGTTTTTGAGTTATCTGTTCACACACACACGAACCTTTTTCTCAAAATGCTTTTTTTGGATACAGGGGGTCCTAAAACATGTTTTTCCGGTGAAATCTCGGTATCGAATTTTTGGGTGGAATGCAATACTTAAAATGAATTCGAAACAAAGCTCCATTAGTAAAACGTTTGTGTTTTTTCATAAGGTTGGCGTTTTTCTAAGTCTTCTATATTGTAGGATTACATTTTCTCTAGTATAATAGCATACTGTAAATTAAGTCTCAAGGTTTTTGGTTTATATTCCTCTTTTTATTCTCAAGTGCTCCACACAGTGACTTCTGTATGTCTTTGATATAAATATTTGAATGCTCTTTCCAGTACTATGTGTTATTAAATATTTATTGAATCGTTTGAAATCATTCTAGGCCAAATTTTATGATGAATGATGTAAAATGGATATAACGAAGAGAACAACATATAAGCAATCTAAAAAAGCCGAGTAATTATATGATATCATAATTTTACTTTCTCTACTATCTATAAATTCTCATGAGCATTGTATTAAACACAAAAGTTCTATGGAAAGTACACTGAAAACACATGTTTTCTGGCTCCTTGAAACCAAAACACAAACACTTAAAACCTCCTCTTCTTTCAAGTATGCGAACATTTTAAGAAAATTTACCCACCCCAAATTACCATTCACTCTGAACAAATATCATTACTTTTTATTTTTGAAAAATAGGTCTTATAATTTTGATTAAAATAGTACATCCATTAGATATTTTGCAAAATCCAATATACCTAAATCGTAATGTTTTATACATAAGATACTTTTAAACCATCATTAGAAGCCTTTTTGATAAAAGCCAAAATTGCGAAACACTTTCCATTTAAATGATAGTTTGGAGTGGACGATGCATAATATAAGTGTTCTATATTTTTAAAAGCTGCTGTTTACAGATGTATACAGAAACAGGCTCAGATTTTTGGATATTCTCGAAAGATCCATTTCCAACAAAGCATTAATATTTAATTTTGTAATTGAACGATACACCTTCTCTTGCTAATAGGTATGGGGCAGAGAAAGTAAAAATCATATCACAACCTTATTGAAGAGAGTTCAGTTCTTTAATATTTATCTATTTGTTAAAGAAACATGCTATAAGATATTTCTACTAAAGCATATATCATCTTGCTCTAGATACGGTTTATTGCTGCTATATGGAAGCATCGATTAAGCAACCAATAATTCAGTTTAACTAACACTTTCTAAAATATCTGATGGGCTACATTCACATAGCTTTCTGTAGCAAACTAGTCTTACAAAATTTTATTCTTCTATGTCGTGCTTGTAAAGGTACGCATTAGCAGAGACGGTTTATTATGAAATTACTCCCTTGTGGAAGGGGAATTAGCTAAAGCGAGTCAAATATTTTAAAAGCCGGTCGCTATGCACTGCTCTTGAGATGTCATTCTCTTTACTTGACACAAGAAAGAAAAACGGGTAAAGGCTTCCCATTTGAGAAAGGTTTTAAGTATTGCAAAATGAAACCAATAACAAAGAATATTTAAAAAATCTGATGTGTACCATTCACATGACTTTCTCCATATCCCTGCAACAAATAATTCTTAAAAAGCTTATACTTCTATTTACTTTATGCTAATCAGAAAAAAATTAGCAGAAATAGTCTTATTACTCGCTTCCTTGTAAGTAGAAGCGAAATAAGGGACAACCGTAGGTTAAAGTGATAATCAAAATCTGGTTGCTATGTCAATGAAGTTTCTTTGTTTATATGGATAGGAGTTGACAAGTTCCTGTATGAGAAAAGTATACGTTTTTCATAGCAGAAACCAAAAATAAGGAATGTCACAAAAACGACGAACTCCACGAAAAAAATGTATGTAACATAAATTGTGTGTTTTAAAGTGCTCTACATTTTTGTGTAGTAAGTTTTTGTCCATCTCTTACGGTTTAGCAGTCATTCAAAATTTAGTAAAATTCATCCAGAATAAACTACTCTTCAGAGGCTATTCACAGAAAATTCAAGATATACATTTCATTTGACAGGTAAATATGTTTAATATCCGAAATTTTAATCAAAATCGTTAGAGCCATTTTTGAGAAAATCTAAATTTTCGAAAAAACTTCCATGTAAAGGGTAGTTGGGGGTGGGGGGATTTTTCTCAAAATCTTCGTGTCGCATCCCTGGAAGATACTAAACTTAATTACCAAGTTTGGTATTTTACCGACTTTTCGTTTTTGAGTTATCGTGTTCACAGACACACGGACACACGGACACACACACACACAGACACACACACACACACGGACCTTTTTGTGAAAATGCTTTTTTTTTTGGATATTGGGGACCCTAAAACATATATTTCCGGTGAAATCTTGGTATCTACTTTTTGGTGGAGTGCAATACTTTCTCTATACACTATGTACATAGTGCGTACGGAGAAAGTAAACATTATTAATGCCATAAAACAATTGCATGCAACATAAATTGGGTTATTTAACGAGATTTACCTTTTTTATAATAAATTTTTGTTTATATGTTACAATTTACCAAAAGTCATCCAGAATGAAGTCTGCAGAGACTTTTCCCAGAAAATTCAGATAAACGTTTTATTTTTGATGAAAGCATCTTTAACATACAGTATTTAAATCAAACTCGTTATAGTCATTTTTGAGAAAATCAAAATTTTGAAAAAGTTTTGAAGTAAAGGATAGTTTCGGGTGAAGGGTATCTAGAAAATCTTCAGGTCGCAGCCTTAAAACATGCGGAGTTTAAATAATTAGTTTGGAGTGTAACGGAATTACTAAGCTGTTTATAGACACATATATACAGACAAGGGGCGCGCAGCCTTTTGTTAAATTATTTTTTTTTATTCACGGGACCCCAAAATCTCGGTTTCGGATTTTAAGTGCAATGCAATACCTTCTCCACCTATTATGTATGTAGTAGAGAAACTAAAAATCTGATGTGTTCCATTCACATGACTTTCTCTACATCTCAGCAACAAATTATTGTTAAAAAGCTTATGCTTCTATTTACTCCATGCTAATCGAGAAAAAATTAGCAGAAATAGTCTTATTACTTGCTTCTTTGTAAGTAGAAGCGAAATAAGGGAGTACCATAGGTTAAAGTGATAGTCAAAGGCTGATTATGTGACTGAAGTTCCATTGTTTGTATGGACAGGAGTTAACAAATCCCTGCATGAGAAAAGTATGAAAGCTGAAACAAAAAACAAGGAATATCTGAAAAACGATCAATTCCACGAGAAAATGTATACAACATAAATTGTGTGATCTAATGTGCTCTTCTACATTTTTGTGGGGTAAGTTTTTGTCCATCACTTATGTATGTTTTAGTAGTTATACAAAATTCCGTAAAATTCATTCAGAATAAAAGTAGTCTTCTGAAGCTGTTTCCAGTAAATTCAAAATATACATTTTATATGTCAGGTAAATATCTTTAATATACGGATTTTAATCAAAATCGTTAGAGCCATTTTTAAGAAAATCAAAATTTTGGAAATTTTTTCCATGTAAAGGGTAGTTTGGGGTGGGGGGATTTTTCTCAAAATCTTCGTGTCGCATCCCTGGAAGATACTAAACTTAAATACCAAGTTTGGTGTTTTACCGGCTTTTCGTTTTTGAGTTATCGTGTTCACAGATACATGGACACACGGACACACTGACACACTGACACACGGACACACACACGGGCATTTTTCTGAAAATACTTTTTTTGGATACAGGGGACCGTAAAACGTATATTTCTGGTGAAATCTCGGTATCGAATTTTTGGGTGGAGTGCAACACCTCTATACACTATGTACATAGTACGTGTAGAGAAAGTAAAAATGACAAGATCGTCAATTGACGATCGCAGAGAACGCAGATGGAGGAAGTGCCGGAAATTATAAAACGGTTTCCTACCCCAGAGCAAGGACTTAAAACCAATTCCAATTATACCGAACTGCTCACCGGAAAATGGTATTGGTTTATACGGGTCACGTGCTTTTGCCTGACATTGACAACAAGCTCACCTTAACGAGCGCCTAGAGGGAGAACGTGCGTGGTTTAGTTCCGGCGTCACCACAACATGCGTTCTCTGCACGTCAATGTCTGTGTTCCGTGTTTCTCATTTAAGGCTCGCTTTCCTCCAGTCTGAAAGCTGAACCCAATATTTTTCAGTTCAGATCACGTGGTCACGAACTGTGTCATTGTTTATTATGGAAGTGCTTTCCTCCGGCTGAGAACTTAACGAAATTAAGCTGAACTGACAACTGAATCTGTCCTTTCTCGTTTGCCACTAGACATTTTAAGTTTTCCACTAGAAATCTAGGCGGCGAAAATTACGGTAGAAGTCGTTTTTTTTTTTTTTTGTTTTTTTTTTTGTTTTTTTTTTGTTTTTTGTTTTTTTGTTTTTTTTTTTTTGTTCAGTTCAGTTGAGTTGAGTTTTAGACGACGAGATAGCATAAGTGAGGTTATAGTTGCGGTATTTGTTTGTAATTTGGTTTAAATATTTGTACCTAAGAGTGGAAAACGAAAGTTTTCACAAATTGAGGAAAAGAGAATAGTTGACTTTGTTCGTCATAACGACCTTTTATACAACGCACAACATGTCGAGTATAGAAATATAGAGAAAAAACAGAGGCTTTGGAAAGAGTTTGTAGAGGAATTGGGAAAATCAAGTCCTGCGTGCTCTGCTGTGTGTGTAATTATATATAGCATATTTCTTGTCATGTAGTGAGTGTAGAGCAAAAGCTTCATCACCAAGAATGACATGCTCTTGTACTAGGTCAGTTTCTGATATCATTGCACGGCCAGAAATATTAAGCTGCTCTTCAAAAATATTCCATCATCACCTTAGTGTCATTGTCCTTCAGCTGCCTCCTAACCAAAACTTCAAGGCACCCTCTGAACTGCGATTAGCAAGCATGGGGCATCTCACAGCGTTTCTCACAACTTTGTTCATTATCAGTTCTATCTGTTATTTCATCGACCAAAAAATTATCAAAGTATCCAGCTCTAACTCACTTTCTTCACATCATGCGACCTTCTCAACCATTCTTCAGCCATTTTAATGATGTGCAGTTTCCAGTTCAGTTTTCCAGGAAAGAACAATTGAACTGAACTGAAAACTGAACTGATTATATAAGTTTTCAGTTTTAAGTCCTAGTTCAGTTTTCAGATTGGAGGAAAGCAAGCCTTTAGTACCAATTTTGCAACAATACTACAAAAGTTTATTCTTCTCTCTGCTTCATACTCATCATGAGAGAATTTTTCAGAACAGGTTACTACTTATTTCCTGAGTAGATACAAAGTTTATAAAGAATTGTGGCTCATTGGCAATGAGATGTAAGCCAACATTTTCGATCTATGATATTCAGTGTGAGCATACCTATAGACACATGCTACACAACACAATGTAATGCAAGGGTTTGCAAACTCCAAATGTTTTCCTTGCGTTGTGTACTAAGAGAAAGAATTCCACATTCCTTCCTCGATTCTTTGCCTGAGGTTGAACAGTAGACAATTCCAATGCGAGATTTTTCACATATATATGTACACGGAGCACAAATAGTATTAGACATCGAATTTCTGATTGTCTGTAGGGAATTTATAGGGCGTGTCTTCTGATATCCGCTGACTCCTCCGCCATTCTAATTGGGGAAGGAGCTTACTGTTGTACACGTTACCTAATCTCACTTCCAGCTGAGGGAGGTGGCTATTCCTATTAGCGAATGAGTTGACAATCCCAGCTCTATTGGTTGGATATAGAACACTCACCTACAAGGTGACAGTTTCAGCCAATAAAATAAGAACATGACGTAATAAAGTACTCTACAGACGGTAAGGGATGCAGTGCCGGTTTCTTTCTGTGCCTTGTGTACATGCTCTTCTCTTTGACCGTGGCGCACCCTCCCTCATTTCCCTCATGAGGTTATGACAGTCTCCCTGTGAGTCCACCATCTACGTCTTGATTTCTAGGTTCTCACAAACCGTAAGGCACAAAGGATAATATGCAACTTCATCACTTTCTGCAGTGTGCATGCTTGCATTATTTTCAATATTTTAGTCAAATATTTTTGTGACGTCACTGATGCCAACGTCAGTTATATGTATGTGACTTTTATAACCTATTTATTCATTTATAGATTTAGTGAATTTTCCTATATGGTATATTTGGCTTTGTTATTCAATTTGAAGCTTCCGGAGCGCTTGGAAGATATTCTCAGGTATGCAATTTACAGATCCAGAAACCCGTGTCAACTTCTTGTTACATTTAGGACTACATTTTGAATGGCCTTCCCTCGCGCTTGCGTTTATGTTGCCTTACATCTGCGCTTGCATCTCATTGTAAATATGGCTTTACAGTAGGCTAAGGCGATTGTCATATCTTTTAACAGCTGATCGCTATGTGATGCTATTGAAATTACTTATATTTACATAATCAGTCAAAATGAATAATGACTTCCTAATTGGGAAAAGAGTAAGTTTTGAAAATTTAAACCAATAACAAGGAATGTCTCAGAAATGGTTAACTCGGACAAAAAATATATTTGACATAAGTTGTGTGTTTTAATGAAGATTTTTGTGTTCCAAAATGTAGTCTGTCGCTTACCAATTATGCAGAAGTCGTCCAGAATGTAGAAGACATCCGGATTCTCATAGACAATAAAAGATATGCATTTCAATTGTCTTAAAACTATTTTAAACATCTCCATTCATCACATTCACATCTTAAACACTTACAACTTCGGAATCCATTCAGAGTCACAAAGGCTTCTTATTTCCAGTGTCGTTGCTTCTTTCTGAAAACTGGTCGCAGTTTGTGTTCCAAAAATGAACAGTAATACTGTGCATTGACGATTTGCTGTAGAGGAACGTAACGCTGTCACAGACTTCCACAAGAAACACTTTCACATTGCTGGGCTTCTGAAGATCTTTCCATGTTTCAGTCTTCGTCTTTCGAACCTTCTGATCTACAGCGAAACTTTCTGCAGAACCGACTCATCATTTTGCACGACAGCTGTGGATGATTTATTCCCTCAATGGGACTGAAAAGTGCTGTACCATCCACTATATTCCTCAAATTTAAGCTCTTGTAAATCACTTGATTCCGATGCCTGAACAACCATTTCATGGCATTCGCTTCAGAACTGTTCCAGAGATTCGTCAGGTAAGAGACCTCTCCATACGAACTATCAACACTAAACGGTATCTCACAACTTCCACATCCCTGACAACGGGATGTTCGAAATGCAGTAAAGCTTAATAACACGTTTATATTTGTATTAGTTGTAAACAAACAGTTGCCACTATTGAAGTTCTTACTCCCGTATATGATTGTAAATCTTATGCTCAACAAAAAACAGCAATTAATGAAATAAAGTTATATCGTAAAAAGTAAAAGAAATGTAAATAGTAGCAAATATGATTGTAAATATAAGCTTTTCCAACCAAATCCAAAACAATCCTAGATTGACAATCACCATCGTTTGCCACTAAAGGGTAGCATCCATCACTATATGCATTGTTTACAAATCCCATCTAGCTTCTAGAGTCCTGAGATCAAATTAGGATAGATACATTTATATGTTTAAGCTCAATGAGTTTCTATGGTTCGAAATATAAAAAATCTGATGTGTTCCATTCACATGACTTTCTCTACATCTCTGCAACAAATTATTGTTAAAAAGTTTATGCTTCTATTACTTCATTCTAATAGAGAAAAAAAAATAGCAGAAATAACCTTATTACTTGCTTCTTTGTAAGTATAAGCAGAATAAGGGAGTACCATAGGTTAAAGTGATAGATATAAGTTTTTTCAAAGCTGAAACAAAAAACAAGGAATATATTAAAAAAGAAAAATTCCACGAAAAAATGTATATAACATAAATTGTGTGTTTTAATGTGCTCTGCATTTTCTGTGAGGTAAGTTTTTGTTCATCTCTTACGGTTTAGCAGTTATGCAAAATTCCGTAAAATTCATCCAAAATAAAGAAGTCTTCAGAGGCTATTCCCAGAAAATTCAAGATATACATTTTATTCGTCTCTTAAATACCTTTAATATATGACATTTTAATCCAAATAGCTAGAGCCATTTTTGAGAATATCAACATTCTCTAAAAAAGTTCTATGTAAAGGGTAGTTTGGTGTGGGGGATTTTGTCAAACTCTTCGTGTCGTATCCCTGGAAGATACTGAACATAAATACCAAGTTTGGTATTTTACCGACTTTTTGTTTTTGAGTTATCGTGTTCACAGACACACGGACACACACATCGACCTTTTTCTGAAAATACTTTTTTTTTGGCTACAGGGGACTCTACAACATATATTGCTGGTGAAATATCAGTATCGAATTTTTGGATGGAGTGCAACACCTTCTCTATACACTATGTACATAGTGCTCATAGAGAAAGTAAAAATCTGAAACCTGCGGTATCAATTATGGATGCTAAAGGTTAGACCAGTTTTGTACTTCCTATGTTTAGACGATCTGCAGATTGATTTTTCCATCTTCAATTTTTCCATAGTGGAAGTTCTGAACATCTTGTGTTGCAGAACTAGATTTACATCAGAAACCAAACACGGCGTCTTCACATAATTTAATTGGTCACTTCTTGCTGACTAATTAAAGACACTATAATCTGTACCTGTATTGAAGAAGGAGGATCTAGACCTCCCCTTCTCTCTGATTTACATATTTCGCTTTCAACACTGTGCACGAGCGTTTACTGAAGTACACGTTGCCATGGATACCAAGCTTGTACTTTCTGAAAGTCTTTTCCGTCTCCTTCCCTCTAATCTCTTCGGGTGTGCTATCTTCTCTATTCGCGACCTTTAGCCATTGTTCCTGCGGGGTTGATGATGCAAACCCGAATCGCAAAAACCTCCCACGCTACAAAAGATCCAAATCCGCAGCTATAATTCATCTAGAGGCGGATGATTAGGCTGCCCTCGGGAACTTGAAAATCCCCCTCGAGCGCAGCAGGGGCTGAGGAGAGCGTGTACTCTGTTCACCGGCTTATTTCCAGGATATGAAGGTTTCTCTGCAAAACTGGGCTCCTGGCCTGTCCTGAAGGAAGCCCCCATCGGATTCACATGTTTGGATACTGAGGCAGTCATGGACAAAGAAGCAAAGTGTAACAACAATGTGATAGAAGAAGCCAAAAGAGTAATGAAGGACACTGTTAGGGAATAACTAGAAACAGTTGTTCTGATACATTCATACGACTTTCCCTACCTATTCTTCTGCAGACCTTCGTTTCGTTTCTCTATCACATAAATAGTAAACAGACAAGGTGTTGCATTGGAACCAAAATTTTGATACACATACTTTACCGGAAATGTATGTTTTGAGGCCCCTGAATAAGAAAATTGCATTTTTTTAGAAAAAAAATGTCCCTGAATGTGTGTATCTGTGTATTTCAGTGAATAACATAACCCATCACTAAAACGTCGGATAAATGTCAAACTTGGTTAGTTCAGTACTTTACAAAGATACAACACGAAGAAATTCAAGAAATTACCCCCACCTCAAACTATCCTTTACAGAGAAGATTTTTTGATTTTCCAAAAAGTAGCTATGCCAATTTTGGTTAAAATATAATTTATTAGAATATTTACATGAAAAATAAACTCTTGAACTTTCTGGAAATAGTTGTAAAGCTCTATTCATTCGGAAGGAAATATATAAAGCCTTGCATAACTGGTAAACGTTATTCAAGACGAAAAC
This sequence comes from Hymenopus coronatus, assembly GCA_030762935.1. Classification (NCBI taxonomy): domain Eukaryota; kingdom Metazoa; phylum Arthropoda; class Insecta; order Mantodea; family Hymenopodidae; genus Hymenopus; species Hymenopus coronatus. The sequence continues at coordinate 123,105,353 of CM060894.1, read as the reverse complement.
TCATTTAAAATAGCTTTTTGTGGCATTAGTCATTTCGGTGTTATGACCATAAATATTTGGAATTGTTTAAAACTTTTGTCATTCTTGTAAAGTTGTGCCGCTTTTCAGCTATTTTCGTGATGTGGAAAACGTTTAGAATTTTAAGGCCTCTTATAGCATCAAGTTCTAAAGAATTTGATTATCACTGTTCCCTTTATAACGAAATGTGTAACACAGCTGTCCCAGTTAACATAAACCAGAGAAAAGAAATCTGATGTCTTTGTCTAGCAAACAAAGTTTCCTTACACAAAAGTATTCTTTTATCTACACCATTCTAATTGAGATAAGTGGTCTTATTTCTTGCCTTCTTGCAAGTATAAAGAAAATAAAGGAATGCACTAGGCTGAAGCGACAGCCAAATATTTTAAAAACCAATCGCTATGTGAAACAATTGAAATAGATTCTCTTTGCTTGTCAGGAGTAAAACAAACAAGAGACCAAAAGTCTCTTTGAGAAAGGTCCCGTTTGAGACAAGTATTAAGTAGTTTAAATTTGAAACAAATAACACGGAATATCTGGGAAACGTCCGCTCAACAAAGAATTATATGATAAAATGTGTGTTTTAACGGATCTACAGTTTTTGTATAGTAGCTTTAGTTCTATCTCTACCTGTTTGCCTCTTATACAAAGTTATATAAAAGTCTACCAGCATGAAGAGATCTTCAGTAGCGTATCCGAGGAAATTCAACATTTTTTGTTACAAAATACCATAAATATATGGTATTTTAATCAAAATCATTTCAACCATTCTTAAGAACATCAAAGTTTTCGAAAAATGTACCATGCAATGGGGAAATTTTCCTAAAAAGCTTTGTGTTGCATCCTTGGAAGTTACTGAGTTTAAATACCAAGTTTAATATTTAACCGACGTTTCGTTTTTATTTATGCTGTTCACGAACGCGGACATATGGACCTTTTTCTATTTTTTTTTTTTTGATTCAGAGGCCCCTAAAAGATAACGTATTTCCAGTGGAATCTCCGTATCCAATTTTTGGTGGGAATACAATACTTTTCCTATGTAATATGTACATTGTAGATACATACTTGCTAGAGGATGTAATAAGCTTTCGTAAGAATAATTTTATAACATGCAATAAGCGATGGATAGCAGGAAAAATCATGCGAAAGTGACATATCAGAATATTTTTATTTATATAGGCTAATTAGAATTCTATGATCACATTGGGGGCCCTTATATCAGATATAACTGATGGTGTAACAACACCTGCCTTCACTGTAGGTTTGTTAACATTTGCTTTGTTAATATTCTTTGCTATCAAAACACGCCCACATTCATACTTCAAGGCTCTGCGAAGGACATGAAACGGTTCTAGTTATAAACAAAAGATTTCTCACTCCAGGCGGGGATCGAAACCAGGGCCTCTAAGAAGCCAGAAGGCTGATTACATAACCTCAAAAACAGTCACGCTTATTCTACTTCTTTGTAGTGATCGAGATAAACATTTTCAGAAATGGTTTCAACACGCATTTTCGGTAAGTAGAAGAGGGATACCGGAGATTGAAGCAGTAGTCAAATGCTAAAAAAAAACCAAAAAAACAAAAAACTTAGCACTTAAAATGCATTTAAAATTAAATTTAATGATAAAAATCTGATGTGTTCCATTCACATGACTTTCTCTACATCTCTGCAACAAATTATTCCATTTACTTCATCTAATCGAGAAAAAATTAGCAGAAATAGTCTTTTCACTTGCTTCCTTGTAAGTAGAAGCGGAATAAGGGAGTACTGTAGGTTAAAGTGATACTCAAAAGCTGGTTACTATGGGATTGAAGTTCCTTTGTTTGTATGGACAGGAGTTGACAAATCCCTGTATGAGAAAAGTATGTTTTTCAAAGCTGAAGGCAAAAACAAGGAATAACTCAAAAACAATCAACTCCAAGAAAAAATATATATATATAACATAGATTGTGTGTTTTAACGTGCTCTACATTTTGTGTATTCTAAGTTTTTGTCCAGTTTGTAGCAGTTATGCAAAAATTGTTTCTAAAGTCGATATCTGCGATCTATACAGAGGAATGTTCCAAATGTAGCACTTTTACGTGGTCCTAGGTTGAAATTTCCAGTCAGCAATGTTCTCTTCTTTGCCATGGCAATCCGTGACGTAATCTCCTCGGTGTAGCAGGAGTCCTTTGTCAGTAAATTTCCCTTGGTGTGCATGGTTGCCTCTAAGTTTACAGCTTTGTGTGACCATCCTGTCGCCGTGGGTCTAAAGCACTTCCCTATCTTTCACTATGTCCCTATGTAAGGCTCTGCCCCAGCTGCTGTCCAGAAGCCAACTGCATATCTACATTTAGGATAGCCTCTCCTTCCTATCCAGAAAAAAAGAAAATATATTAATAATCTCGGCAGTCGCTTTAACCTATGGTACTCCCTTATTTCGCTTCTACTTACAATAAAGCAAGAAATAAGACTATTTCTGCTAATTTTTCTCGATTAGCATGAAATAAATAAATGATAAGCTTATTAACAATACTTTTTACAGAGATATAGAGAAAGTCATGTGAATGGAACACATCAGATTTTTTACTTTCTCTAGCCCCGTATGTACGATGTACATAGGGATAGAGAAGTATTGTATTCCACCCAAAAATTCGATACCGAGATTTCACCGGAAATACTTGTTTTAGGACCCCCTGTATCCAAAAAAAGCATTTTCAGAAAAAGGTCCGTGTGTGTGTCTGTGAACACGACAACTCAAAAACAAAAAATCGGTAAAGCACCAAACTTGGTATTTAAGTTTAGTATCTTCCAGGGATGCGACACGAAGATTTTGAGAAAAATACCCCCACCCCAAACTACCCTTTACATGGTACTTTTTTTCGAAAATTTTGATTTTCTTAAAAATGACTAACGATTTTGATTAAAATACCGTATATTAAAGACATTTACCTGACAAATACAATATATACCTTGAATTTTCTGGAATGGCTTCTGAAGACCTGTTTATTCTGGATGAATTTTGTTTAATTTGGCATAACCAGTAAACCGTAAGAGATAGACAAAAACTTACTATACAAAAAATGTAGGTTTTTTTTTTTTTTTATTTTTTTTATTTTTTTTTATTTTTTTTTTTTTTAAATACACAAGTTATGTCATATACATTTTTCTCGTGGAGCTTACCGTTCTCGAGGTACTCATTGTTATTAATTTCAGTTGTGAAGTACTTATACTTTTCTCAGACGGGAGTGTCCATTTTTCTTTGTAATGACAATCGCGTAACGACAGCTTTTAAAACATTTGACTATTTGTTTAGCCTAATGTATTCCCTTATTTTCTTCCTACTTATAAGGAACTAAGTAATAAGAACATTGTACTAATGAGTACCTCCATTAGCAGATGCAGAAAGAAGAATAATCTTGTGTAAGAAGTTTGTAGAACAGCTAGGGAAAGTCATGTGAGTGTGAGTGACTTTTTTTCTTGTTGTCTCCCTTTGTTCAAAGCATTCAATATTTCCCGTATTTTTTTACTACTCCCTCTAGATCCGTGCATAAGGATTCTACTTTTTTTTCTCTGTACATACTATGTATATAGTGTATAGAGAAGGTATTGCACTCCACCTAAACATTCGATACTGAGATTACACCGGAAATATATGTTTTAGGGTTCCCTGTATCCAAGAAAAAAAAAAAACGTTTTCAGAAAAAGGTTCGGGTGTGTGTCCGTGTGCCTGTGAACATCATAGCTCAGAAACGAAAAGTCGGTAAAATACCAAACTTGGTACTTGAGTTTAGTATCTTCCAGGGATGCGACACGAAAATTTTGAAAAAATCCCGCCACCCCAAACTACCCTTTACATGGAACTTTTTTCCAAAATTTTGATATTCTCAAAAATGCCTCTAACGATTTTGATTAAAATATCGTATATTAAAGATATTTACCTAAAACTATTATGTATAGATTGAATTTTCCGGTAATAGCCTCTGAAGATTACTTTATTCTGGATGAATTTTACTGCTAACTCGTAAGAGCTAGACAAAAACTTACCACACAAAAAATATAGAACACATTAAAACACACATTTTATGTTATATATATTTTTAGTAGGGTTGATCGTTTTTGAGATATTCCTTATTTCTGATTTCAGCTTTGAAAAACATATACTTTTCTCATACAGGAATTTGTCAACTTGGTTCCATACAAACAAAGGAACTTCAGTAACATAGCAACCAGCTTTTGTCTATCACTTTAGCCTATGGTACTCCCTTATTTCTGGGAGATCTGGACCGGGGTGTACTCAGCCTCGTGAGGTTCCTGGAGGGCCAATTTAGGAGCTACTTAATGGAGAAGTAGTGGCTCCAGGCATCAACGCCGTAAATACATGTTTTGGGTCCCCCTGAAACCAAAAAAAGCATTTTCAGAAAACGGTGCGTGTGTGTGTGTCTGTGTGTCTATGAACACGATTAACTAAAAAACGAAAAGTCGGTAAAATACCCAACTTGGTATTTAGGTTTAGTATCTTCTAGGGATGCGACAAGAACATTTTGAGAAAAATCCCCCCACTCCCAACTACCCTTTACATGGAACTTTTTTCGAAAATTCTCATTTTCTAAAAAATGGCTATACCGGTTTTCGTTAAATTATCGTATATTAAAGATATTTACCTGACAAATAAAATGTATATCTTGAATCATCTGTGAATAGCCTCTGAAGACTACTTTGGAAGAATATTATAGGCTAAAGTGATAGTCAAAAGCTGGTTGCTTTGTGACTGAAGCTCCTTTGTTTGTATGGAGTTGACAGGACAACTGTTTTTCAAAGCTGAAACCAAAAACAAGGAATATCTCAAAAACGATCAACTCCACGAAAAAAAAAAGTTACATAAATTGTGTGTTTTAGCGTGCTCTACGTTTTAGGTGCTTTAAGTTTTCGTCCATCTCTTATGGTTTAGCAATTATGCAAAATTCCGTAACATTCATCCAGAATAAATTAGTCTTCAGAGGCTATTCCCAGGAAATTCAAGATATTCATTTTATTTGTAACGTAAATATCTTTAATATATGATATTTTAATCAAATTCGTTAGATCCATTTTTAAGAAAATCAAACTCCTTGAAAAAAGTTCCATGTAAAGGGTATTTTGAGGTGGAGCGATTTCTTTTAAAATCTTTATGTCGCATCCTTGTACAATCCCTAACTTAAATACCAGGTTTGGTATTCAACGGTCTTTTCGTTTTTGAGCTATGTTGTCCACAGGCACACATACACGCGGACCTTTTCAAAATTTTTTTTTTGATTCAGGGGTCTCAAAACATATGTTTCCGGTGAAATCACGCTATCGAATTTTTGGGTGCAATACAATATAATTAGTACGTATAGAGAAAGTAAAAATATATTTAGGATAGGAAGATTTCTTTAAAAGACATTCTTTCGCAGCCTTGAAGCAGCTGAAATTATATGTTAAGTTGGTATTTATACGAGGTACGTCCACAAAGTAAGTTCCGTTTGGTAATAAAATTAAGTTGTGTACAGATACAGAATAATTATTTATTGCACAAAATTCTACAACTCTTAAACTAACTTTCCACATAACTGCCGAAATTTTGCAGGCATTTGTCATAGCGTGGCACAAGGTTTTGTGTACCTTCTTCATAGAAGTTTGCCGCCTGTGTCTTCAAAAAGTTGGAAACATTTTCTTTCAGCTCTTCGTCATTGTTGAATTGTTGACTGCCAAGGAAAGACTTGAGATGTAAGAACAGATGAAAGTCGCTAGGAGCGAGGTCAAGACTGTACGGAGGATGGTCAAACACGTCCCAGCCAAATGCCTGTAGGAGGTTTTTCGTCACATTTGCAGTGTGTGGTCGTGCGTTGTCGTGAAGAAAAACAACACCTTTTGACAGCAATCCTCGGCGCTTGTTCTGTATTGCGCAGCGCAATTTCCTAAGTGTCTCGCCGATAAATTTCAATTGGTTTCACTTTCCTAGCATTCAGAAAACGAATCACAAATCTGATTTCACAAGCGGCGGGATTTTCAATGAACACCGACATTGTAAACAAGCACAACAAAGCGTATGTGGCTGACAATGATCTCAAAATGGCGCACGTTTCTTCTCCTTGATACAGAGCGTCTACCGCGCATGTGCGGAACTGCGATCGCAGCGCTGCAGCGGAGATAAATTGAAATGGAACTTACTTTCTGGACGTACCTCCTATCATTTTCCTTTTTCAGGTATGCTGCACACACTATCGTATACACTTTTTACACAAATTATTTCTTTTTATGGCTCAACAGGTCTCCTAATGCTTCTCAAAAGTATGTTTTAGTGGAATGAAATTCGCCCTCTACTTACTTAAAACGCAAGCAGTAAAGAAAACAAAAGAGAAACTCTGGCGGATGCCGCGTTCAAATTCTAGCGATTAAGAGCAGTAAAAGACGCGCTTTTTAAATTGAAATGAGTCATAAGTACTCGTCTAAATAAGATTTGGGATCACCAATTGAGGATAAAAACTGCAAATAATCCTAAGAGCGTTCGTCTCTGTTACAGGTAAAAGAAATTGAGTTCTTAGATATTATTTTGAATGGTCTCTTATTGCTATAAGAGGAAAATTTGAACCCATTTAATATTGTTGATTGCACTTTCACAATTGTTTATTCACGTTAATTAATTAATTTTAATACAAGCAAGGTATTTTAATTATATAGAAATCTATATATTCAATCACTTTACAAATCCTGACAGCAAGTTGAGAATCAATTTGTTCTAATGAACTCAAATACACAGGTAGTTGGACTGTGGGTCTTGTTTTTCTTCTCAATTATGATAAAATATTGTAATATTGTTGGAATATCATATAGCTGTAACGGTACAATTCAATCTTCTAAGCAAGCGTGTAATATTTAACTAAATATTCCACTCACCAATAAAACATGTCATTTGGAAGTAATGGCCATTAGCATTGTAACAAGCAGTGAAAGTTTATACTTAAATTTAATTATAGTATTTGTCCAGCATTATGTTCCAGATTATAATTACTTTCTCTACACGTACTATGTACATAGTGTATAGAGAAGGTATGGTAATGCACCCAAAAATTCGATACCGAGATTTCACCGGAAATACATGTTTTGGGTCCAACTGAAGAAAAAAAAAGGCATTTTCAGAAAAAGGTTCATGTGTCTATCTGTGTGCGTCAAACTTGGTATTTAAGATTGGTATCTTCCAATGATGCGACACGAAGATTTTCAAGAAAATCCCCCACCCCAACTACCCTTTATATGGAACTTTGTTTTGAAAATTTTGATTTTCTTAAAATGCCTCTAACAATTTCGATTAAAATATTGTATATTAAAGATATTTACCTGACAAATAAATTGTATATTTTGAATTTTCTGGGAATAACCTCTGAAGACTACTTTATTCTGGATGAATTTTAACGAAATTTTGCATAACTGCTAAACCGTAAGAGAAGACAAAAACTTACCACACAAAAAATGTAGAGCCCCTTAAAACACACAATTTATGTTATACACTTTTTTCCACGAGTTGGTCATTTTTTAGACATCCCTTGTTTTTGGTTTCAGCTTGGAAGAACATAATTTTCTCATATAGGAATTTATCAACTCTTGTCCATACAAACACAGGAATTCAGTCACATAGCAACCAGTTTTTAGTATCACTTTTAACTATGATACTCCCTTATTTCGCTTCTATTTACAAGGAAGCAAGTGAAAATACTATTTATGCTATTTTTTTCTCAATTAGCATGAAGTAAATAGAAGCATAAGATTTTGAACAATACTTTGTTGTAGAGATGTAGAGAAAGTCATGTGAATGGAACACATAAGATTTTTTGCCTACCATGAATAGGTAAGTGGTAGAGAAATTAAACATGTTAAATAAAGTAAACACAGCACCGTATATTCAAGTATAAGAGACATCTTACTAACATGCAATGTTAAGTTAGGAACGAGTTAATTTGCGCGCTCGGCAGGGATGCAGACGCGGCTAAATTGCCGTTATACAGGCTGCCGCACAACAAAACAATTGAGCGAAAGTTGGGCTAACAAAGTTAGTTCGTTTTAAATTCGCGGAAACATCCATTAGAACCGTTACAGAGCGGGCAATCCTCCTGGGAAGTTGTAGGGCGCCGTGGATTTCTGCCTTTTGGTCGAGCTTGCTTCCCCAACCCCCACCCAACCCCTATAATCAGCCGTCCCTCCACCACAAATGAGCGAAGAAACTGTCCGAGACTTCAATGAAAGGAAAAATCTTGATGGAACATCCAGTACTGTCACTCCACATAGAATAATTTCAAATAAGACTGTAGAAGCTGAGCTTGTGTGTTACGCATGTCCTTACCTGGTTAAAACAAATCTGATGTGTTCCATTCACATGACTTTCTCTACCTCTCTGCACCAAATTGTTGTTAGAAAGCTTTTGCTTCTATTTACTTCATGCTAATCGAGAAAAAATTAGCAAAAATACTCTTATTACTTGCTTCCTTGTAAGTAGAAGCAAAATAAGGGAATACCACAGGTTAAAGTGATAGTCAAAAGCTGGTTGCTATGTGACTGAAGATCATTTGTTAGTATGGACAGGAGTTGACAAATTCCCGTGTGAGAAAAGTATACATTTTTAAAGCTGAAATCAAAAAAGAAGGGATATAAAAATATCAGCTTCACAAAAAAAAGAAAAAAAAAAAAAAAATGTAAACGACATAACTTTTTTGTGTAGCGGGTTTTTGTCTACCTCTTACGGTTTACCAATTATACAAAATTCAATAAAAATCATCCAGAATCAAGAGGTCTCTAGAGGCTATTCCCAGAAAATTCAAGATATACATTTTATTGGGCAAGTAAATATCTTAAATATCTTAATCAAAATCGTTAGAGCCATTATTAAGAAAATCAAAACATTCGAAATTTTTTCCATGTAAAGGATAGTTGGGGGTGGGGGCTTTTCTTGAAAATCTTCGTGTCGCATCCCTGGAAGATACCAAACTTAAATATCAAGTTTGCTTTTTAACGGTCTTTTCGTTTTTGAGCTATGCTGCCCACAGACACACACATATACACAAACTAACATACACACACACATGGACATTTTTCTAAAAATGCTTTTGTTGGATTCAGGGGGTCTCAAAACATATATTTGAGGTGAAATCTCGGTATTGAATTTTTGAGTGTACGTGTAGAGAAAATAATAACCTTTAGCGCAAATCAGAAAAACTTCCCTCGAAGTTAAAATGCATATATTATGCCGGCGTTCACAGTGAACGAGAAGCCTTTCCGAGTCACGGGAATGCGTAATGAGTTTATTGTATCTTTAAAACATACATAGTCTATATGCATACTAATTTCATGCATACAAAGACAGTGTTTGTTATTTTGCGACGAAGCATAGCCATACCCGGTGGCTCAAGGGCACCGTATTCGACGTATGCAGCTTTCCCTTAGTACATTAAGAGCTGCAGAACTCAACAAAGCTATTTCAGGTCAAAATCAGGAGGTGAGAATTGATTCTTAGTGAACCTCGTTTAACCCTCTTGGCTTATGAGCGAAGATGGTTAGAGGGCCGCGTCTTTGAGAGAGGAAAATCAAGGTCGCTTAGTCCAATTCCTCACTGACGGCTTTAACTTTAAATAGCCCCGTTGAGGCCTGCAACTCTTCTAATGCACGAAGGGATATATGCATAAGTCAAATACGGGACCTGGTATAACGTAACCAATCTTCGTCAGAGAAAACTATTAATGAATCTATTATTTTGCACAATTTAATTGAAGAAATGTGCCCGAATTCTCATGAAAATAAACACTAAGATATACGTCACAAAGAATAACTAAAAGAAAACAAGTGAGAAGTGCACAACATCTCGCATATTGAACTCTCGAGTGAGAATAAAATCTTGCTGAGAAGATATGTGCTTATGATAATTATCATTACAATTATAATTATGAGGAGCAAGCACACATAGAGTGACACAGTGGGAAGGAAAAGTGCTATATTATTACGAATCTGGTCTTATTAATGTTATCTGTCTTCTATTTCTTTCTTCGGAGACTTATGCATATTTTCGATAGCAATTTTTAGAATTTTTTGATAAACAAGTGTTTCTGAACTTCAACAAAATATCACTATGTACTTATTCTCTATTTCTTTCATTCTTTCCTCCTTTCTTTCATTCTTTCCTTCTTTGTTTCATCCTCATATCTTTCTCCTTCTTTCTCTATGAAAACGAATGAAATCAATGATATTATATTGTTACATAGTAATATTTTGGAGATACTGAAACTAGGTTTTACTTTTTAACGCGTACTATGTACATAGTATATAGAGAAGGTATTGCACTCCACCCAAACATTCGATACCGAGATTTCATCGGTAATATATGCTTTTGGGGGTCCCCTTTATCTAAAAAAAAACATTTGTGGAAAAAGGTCCGTGTGTGTGTGTCTGTGAACATGATAACTCAAAAATCGATCAAATACCAAACTTCTAGGGATGCAACACGAAGATTTTGAGAATTCTGGATGAATTTTACGGAATTTTGAATAACTGCTAAACCGTAAGAGCGGGACAAAAACTTACTACAAGAAAAATGTAGAGCACGTTAAAACACAACATTTATGTTATATATCTACATTTTTTGGTGGAGTTGAGTATTCCTTGTTTTTGGTTTCAGTTGTGAAAAACTTACTTTTCTCATACAGGAATTTGTCAACTCCTGTCCATACATACAAAGGAACATCAGTCACATAGCAACCAGCTTTTGGCTTACACTTTAACCTGTGGTAGTCCCTTATTTCACTTCTACATACAAGGAAACAAGTAATAAGATTATTTCTGCTATTTTTTTCTCGATTAGCATGAAGTAAATAGAAGCATAAGATTTTTAACAATAATTTGTTGCAGAAATGTAAAGAAAGTCATGTGATTGGAACACATCAGATTTTTAACTAATGAAGTTGGGATTTCTGTCTTCTTAATGCTTTAACAAATTTTGGCTCACATTTTGTGCGTCTCTAGATGTGACTAGCTGAAACAAATACGCTTGAAACGCGTTCTAACGGACTTCTCTGCAGCAGGAAACAACTGATCTTTGCACCAAGGCAAATAAAGCAATAAAGTACCCTCAAAGACCGTAGAAAGCAAGAAATACCAGCTGCAGTCCTATAAACTAGAAAGTGGGCCTTTCCAGCAGACTTTTATGACATGGGGCTTCCCCGCAGCAATATGAAGTAAAATTTAGCGCAAATCGATAGCTCGATAATTAAACCTGAGAAGGTGACCACCAGGTTTAACCGACCGCAAGATGTATGTACCTCCCACTCCTGGCCTTGTTTCATTGCTCTGCGCATGCGCGTCTTGCGAACTTACGCATCACACAAGAGCGCAAGGGTGTACTGAAAGTATTGGCCGCCTCAGCAATTGGTGAACCATTAATAATAACATTTCTGCTGTAAAAATTGCAATGGAACTCGATTAAAACATGCTATTGTTGTTGATACTTGTTTGATTGTTTTGGATACTTACATTCTTTATTTCATGCACATTTTTACTTTCTCTGTACGTACTATGTACATAGTGTATAGAGAACGTATTGCACTCCACCCAAAAATTCCATACCGAGATTTCACCAGAAATATGTGTTTTAGGGTGCCCTGTATCCAAAAAAGGCATTTTCACAAAAAGGTCCGTGTGCCTGTGAGCACGATAACTCAAAAACGAAAAGTCGGTAAAATACCAAAGTTGGTACTTATGTTTAGTATCTTCCAGGGATGCGACACGAAGATTTTGAGAAAAAAACCCCACTCCAAACTACCCTTTAAATGGAACTGTTTTCGAATTTTTTTTATTTTCTCAAAAATGGCTCTAACAATTTTGATTAAAATTTCGTATATTAAAGATATTTACCTCCAAATAAAATGTATATCTTGAATTTTCTGAGACTACTTTATTCTGGATGCATTTTACGTAAGTTTGCATAACTGCTAAACCGTAAGAGATAGACAAAAACTTACCACACAAAAAATGTAGGGCACATTAAAACACAATTTATGTTATATACATTTTTTTCGTGGAGTTGATTGTTTTTGAGATACTCCTTGTTTTTTGGTTTCAGCTTTAAAAAACATACCTTTCTATACAAACAAAGAAACTTCAGTCACATAGCAACCAACTTTTGAGTATCACTTTAACCAATAGTACTCCCTTATTTCGCTTTTATTTACAAGGAAGCAAATAATAGGATTATTTCTAATGATTTTTTTTCTCGATTAGTATGAAGTAAACTTAATCATAAGATTTTTAACAATAATTTGTGGCAAAGATATAGAAAAAGTCATGTGAATGGAATACATCAGATTTTTAAATTAAGTACCTAAATATTAATTGTATTGTTTTTAAAAATTCCTCCACACGGTGCAATTATTTAAGAAACTAATATCTCATAATTAAACACTTAAGTAGTAACGAGCAGATAAACATATGCACAGATGAGCTTTTAACTATGCTAATTTGAGATAAAATAAATGTTTAATATGACAGTTTTAAAAATTTTTGGATAAACATTTACACAAAAGTATTATTGCTTAATAACACCAAAACTGAAAAACATGTGGGCTAAAAATCCAAAAATTTAATTTTACACTCATGTTGCATTTTATACTCCAAATTAAGCCAAAAATGGCAATCTTTGTTGCGTACAGATTTCAATTAACCCGTTTACGATTCGACAATGAAGTGTGAAACAGCCATTTATGAAATGAATAAAATAAATTGAGTTTTATATATGAACGCTCTTTAATTGCTACGGTTCTTAGCGTCCTATTCTATATTGGGCATGAAAGACTACTTAAATTTGCTCAGAGGCCTCTTTATCAGGCTTGAGTTTCTTTTTCGTTTTTACGACACGGGATAACGGCTTTACTTCCCTTCCGAAGGGAGCCATGCTAAGGATTTTTCGCCCTAAATTGATTGCCCTTTGCCGAGTTTAAATCAGCGACTATGGGAACCAAAGGCTGTCAAGTTCACGCAATTTGTGACAGTTGCCTGAAACTGCTTACTCAAAACTTAAATTTTTCCTCCCATACACTTATTTTCCCCCGACACCGGGTATTCCACCTCATCATTTTTATGCTGTTATTCAAAAGAAGGTATTAAAAAGCCGGTCTCCATGGCTCGCTAACGAGTCTAGTTCTGGTGCTTCGTGGCGCAGGGGATTGCGGCTTCGAGTCCAACTCTGGGCATGGGTATTTGTGTTCTTGTAAATCTGTGTATGTGTATCTGTAAAAAGGAAAACCACAAGGCAATCAAACAGGAAAACGCAGGGAAAACAGAAAAAGAAAATAATCTGATGTGTTACACTCACATGACTTTCTCTAGCTACTCTACAAACAAATTTGTTACAAAAGATAATTCTTCTTTCAACACAATGCTAATCGAAATAATCATTAGCACAATTTTGTTACTTAGATCCTTATAAGTAGAACGAAACTATGGAAATGCACTAAGATAAAGTGATAGTCAAATGTTTTAAAAGTTGTTGCTATGCGATTATCATTGCAAATCGCTTCTTTGCTTGGCCTGGAATAGAATAAAAGAAAAACGGACACTCCCGTTTAAGAAAAGGTAAGTACTTCACAATTGAAACTAATAACAAGGAATACATCGAGAACGGTAAGCTCCACGAAAAAAATATATACAACAGAAATTGTGTGATTTTTTATCGTGATCTACATTTCTTGTATAGTAAGTTTTTATCTATCTCTTACGGTTTACCAGTTATGCAAAATGCAGTAAAAATCATCCAGAATAAAGAAGTCTGTTGAGGCTATTCCCAGATAATTCAAGATATATAATTTATTTGGCTAGTAAATATCTTAAATATAAAAGATTTTAATCAAAATCGTTAGAGCCATTTCTAAGAAAATCAAAAATTTTGAAAACATTTCCATGTAAAGGGTAGTTGGGGGTGGTGGGATTTTCTTGAAAATCTTCATGTCAAGATACCAAACTTAAATACCAAGTTTTATATTCAACGGTCTTTTCGTTTTTCAGCTAGGCTGCCAACAGACACACACACACATACACCCACACAGACAGACACACACGGACATTTTTCTAAAGATGCTTTTTTTTGGATTAAGGGGGTCTCAAAACCTGCATTTCCGGAGAAATCTCGGTATCGAATTTGTGGGTGCATTACAATACCTTCTCTATACACTATGTACATAGTACGTGTAGAGAAAGTAAAAATTACACAATTAAAGTATCTGAAACCTAAGAATATAAAACTACGAGGAATCAATTTTTAAAGCCTCATGCGGCATTACCACAAACTCGCACTCGTCGATTTAAACGCGTAGTTGGATATTCTATTTGCTGTTATCCAATGTTTAAGATAATTTTACTTGCTCTAGCAAACACGTATAGTGGTAGAAAGATAAGGTATGTCGCATTCCACCCAAATGTTCGATACCGAGATTTAACTAAAAATGTCGTTAAACATCAAACTTGGTATTTAAGTTCAGTATCTTTGAAGGAATTTTGCATAACTGCTAAACCGTAAGATTTGGACCAAAACTAACCACGCTAAAACACCCAATTTATGTTATATACATTTTCTTCGTAGAGTTAATAGTTTTTAAGATATTCCTTGTTTTTGGTTTCAGCTTTGAAAATCATACTTTTCTCATACAGGAATTTGTCAATTCCTGTCCATACAAGCAAAGGAACTTGTGTCATATAGCAACCAGTTTTTAACTATCACTTTAACCTATGGTGCCCCTTTATTTCGCTTCTACTTACAAGGAAGCAAGTAATAAGACTATTTCTGCTAATTTTTTCTCGTTTAGCTGAAGTAAATAGAAGCATAAGCTTTTTAATAACAATTTGTTGCAGAGATGTAGAGAATGTTATGTGAATGGAACACATCAGATTCTTTTACACTTTCAGTGCAGTTCTATGAATCTTAATGGAGCCGATCCCGGTGGCCGCGCTCGCTAAAGTGTCTCGCTTCGTGCTGCACAAGTTCTTGGGTTCGAGTCCTGCCTTGGGCATGGGTGTTTCTGTGTTTGTAGTTGTGTATATGTTTGTGTATGTATGTGTAAAAGGAAAACGTTAAGAATAATAAGGTCTACTAAGGAAATATAGGAAACTGGAAAAATGGAGGAAAAAGGAATACAGCGCCGGAGTTCTGAGAAGCCTCGGGAATTGTATTTATAAAAAAAAAAAAAAAAAAAAAAATGGAGAGGACCATAGAGTCACCTATGTTATTTCTTCAGGAAAATTTCTTATTATTACATTTTGTAATCGTGATTTTAAAAAAAATATTGAGGGAATATCATGCATAATTTAAAGATTCAAACTATCCAAATTTTATAACGTAAAATTTAATTTTTATTATGAAAACCAATTTATGAAGAGTTATACTTATTGTGTCTAGAACATCATAAACAAAAATGATCACTAATTTGTTGAAGGTTGTAAAAATGCCAATTTCAGTTAAATGTTGTGTTTCTTGGCCAAATAATGCAGTTTTACGAAGACTTTGAAGAAACCAGTTTGAAAATAAGAGCATACATTATTGAGTAAATCCCTTTAGAGCACCCAAGAGCTGAACCAGTGTTGTAGTCGCCAAAGTAATCGTAACCTTCCTGTTATTACTCATTTGGGAATTCTCTATGTGCTTTGCAGCTTGCAAATCTTTTATGTAGTTGGCTTTTGTCCAGTATGCAATAAAGAGTCCATAACACCCACTTCTCTGCGGCAAGCATTTGTTTTCCGGCGAAACCAAACACATTCTTTAACTTTATTAAACATTTAACGAGGCGATCTTATACATAATAATAGCATATTATGAATAGCCATAACCTGGGCATCTTGCACAGAGCGGTCAGATTATTTTTCGGCCGAGAGAGCACGTAGATAATATGACCAACGAGGTTTCGTCCGATGTCAAAAACCTTCACTGCGTAACCTCGTGAAATGCTTCAACTTTGCCCGCATCGGCTCACCTTTTTGAAATACATTTTGAGGCATATATTGTACATAATTCCTTGTAGTATCTTAGGATTTTAATTTTACTTTCTCTACACGTACTATGTACATAGGGTATAGAGAATAAAAATTCAATACCGAGATTTCACCGGAAATAAATGTTTTAGGGTCCCCTGTATCCTAAAAAAGTATCTTCAGAAAAAATTCCGTGTGTGTGTCCGTGTGTTGGACAAAAACTTATCACACAAAAACTGTAAATCACGTTAAAACACACAATTTGTTATATACATTTTTTCGTGGAGTTGATTGTTTTTGAGATACTCATTGTTTTTACTTTTTTTGTTTTGAAAAACTTATAGTTTTTTCAGATAGAAATTTGTCAACTCCTGCCCCTATAAATATCATGTCACATAGCAACCAGCTTTTGACTATCACTTTAACCTATGGCACTCCCTTATTCCGCTTCTACTTACAAGGAAGCAAGTAATAAGACTATTTCTGCTATTTTTTTCTCAATTAGCAAGAAGTAAATAGAAGCATAAACTTTTTAAATAGTTTGTTGCAGAGAAAAGAGAAAGTTATGTGAATGGGTCACATCAAATTTTTGCTTATAAGTTCTATCGGTTAGCAAAAGAATTTCTCAAAAAGAAAGTACAATTGGTTTCTGTTTGGACCTATACCACCTGGAAATTTCTCTGAAATTGTTTACAAATTTTTTATGAGTCATGCGTGAAAATAGGTTGTGATGTGAATTTTTCCGCTTGTTTTCCAGCGAAACAATAGATCATGCATACTCCACCATAACAGACAAAACAAATAAAAAAAAAATCTGATGTGTTCCATTCACATGACTTTCTCTAAATCTCTGCAACCAATAATTGTTAAAAAGCTTATGCTTCTATTTACTTCATACTAATCGAGAGCAAATAAGAAAATAGTATTATTACTTGCTTCCTTGTAAGTACAAGCGAAATAAGGGAGCACCATAGGTTAAAGTGATAGTCAAAAGCTGGATGCTATATGACTGAAGTTCTTTTGCTTGTATGGACAGGAATTGATAAATTCTGTATGAGAAAAAAATGTTTTTCAAAGCTGAAACCAAAAACAAGGAATATCTCAAAAACAACCAACAATTGTGTGTTTTAATGTGCGGTTATTTTTGGTCTATCTCTTATGGTTTAGCAGTTATGAAAAATTCTGTAAAATTCGTCCAGAATAAATTAGTCCTCAGAGGCTATTCCCAGAAAATTCAAGATATACATTTTATTTGTCAGGTATCATGAACTCATGACATGAAGATTTTGAGGAACCTACATCCTCTGCCCCAAATCTATCCTGTACATGGAACAATTTTCTAGAAATAGCCTCTGAAGACCTCTTTATTTGAGGATGAATTTTTCTGAGTTTTGCATAACTGGTTAACAGTAAGAGATAGATAAAAGCTTACTACACAAAAATGTATATCTCCTTAAAACACACAATTTATGTCATATACATTTCTTTTGTGGAGTCGGTGTTTTCGACATATTCATAGTTAAAACGTTTCTCATACGGAAGCTTGTCAACTTCTAGCATTTCAACCCCATAGCCACCGCATTTTAAAACATTTGACTGTCGATTTAGCCTAATCTTTTCCCATACTTCCCTTGTACTTATAAGGAATTAAGTATTAAGACCGTTTTTGCTAACGTTTATCTCGATTAGCACGAATATACTTATTAAGAATATTTTGTTACAGAGATGTAGAGAAAGTCATGTGAATGGAAAACATCAGATGTTTTACACTTGTTGAAGTGGTACAGTTCATATTTTTGCCCACATAATTTACAAACACAGTTTTTACTTTCTCTACACATACTATGTGCATAGTGTATAGAGAAGGCATTGCACTCCACCCAAAAATTCGATACCGCGGTTTTATTGGAAATATATGTCTTAGGGTCCCCTTTATCTAAAAAAAAAACATGTGTGTCCGTGTATCCGTGTGACTATGAACGCGATAACTCAAAAATGAAAAGTCGGTAAAATACCAAACTTGGTATTTAAATTTAGTATCTTCCAGGAATGCGACACGAAGATTTTGAGAAAAATCTCCCCAACCCCAACTACCATTGATATCGCATATTAAATATATTTACCTGACAAATAAAATGTATATCTTGAATTTTCTGGGAATAGCCTCTGAAGACTACTTTATTCTGGATCAATTTTACGGAATTTTGCATAACTGCTAAGAGATGGACAAAAACTTATCACACAAAGAATGTAGAGCACGCTAAAACACACAATTTAGGTAATATACCTGTTTTTCGTGGAGTTGATCGCTTTTTAGATATTCGTTGTTATTGGTTTCAGCTTTGAAAACTTACAATTTTCTCATACAGGAATTTGTCAACTCCTGTCCATATAAACAAAGGAACTTCTGTCACATAGCAACCAGCTTCTGACTACCACTTTAACCAATGGTACTCTCTTATTTCGCTTCTACTTACAAGGAAGCAAATAAAAATGCTAATTTTTTCTCGATTAGCATGAAGTAAATAGAAGCATAAGCTTTTTAACAATAATTTTTTGCAGAGATGTAGAGAAAGTCATGTAAATGGAACACATCATATTTTTTTGAGTTTAATACAATTTTCTATTTGTACATATTAAATGGTGGAAGCCGTGTAACTCAAGTTCTATGATTGTGTTTTTGTGATTTCGTTTGCTGTTCATCCACTGTCTGTCATGGCTTCTGTTCCAATGAATTCGGTATCTATTTCTTTCTTCTTCTGTTTCTTTCTTGTTTCTGCTTCTTTATGCGTTTCTATGTTTGGTATCCGTGTCTAGATCCTTATATCTTCTAAGTTATATCTAATAGTATATGGAACAGGTTAAGAAGGTGAATGGAACATATAAGGTTTTTTTTTTTTATGGAGTTAACCTATTTTAAGATATTGTTTCT
This sequence comes from Hymenopus coronatus, assembly GCA_030762935.1. Lineage (NCBI taxonomy): Eukaryota > Metazoa > Arthropoda > Insecta > Mantodea > Hymenopodidae > Hymenopus > Hymenopus coronatus. Next base: position 123,086,409 of record CM060894.1, on the reverse strand, counting down.
TATTTCTTGTAGTTTCCAAATACTTATACTTTACTCAGCTGGGACTTAGAAACTTGGTTTTTACTTTCTCTACACGTGCTATGTACATGGTGTATAGAACTGCGACCAAAAATTTGATACCGAGATTTCAAAAAAAGCAATGTTAGAAATAGGTCCTTGTGTGTGTGCCATTGTTTCTGTGGGCAGCATAACTCAAAAACGAATATTTTCAAGAAAATCCCTGCACCCCGAACTTCTCTTTAATGAAATTTTGATTTTCTCAAAAATGTCTCTAACGATTTTGATTAAAAATCTCTTATATTTAAGATATTTGCATGACAAAAAAAGTATATCTTTAATTTTCTGGGAATAGCCTCTAAAGACCTCTTTTTTCTGTTAAATTTTGCATAACTAGTAAACGGTAAGAGATAGACAAAAAGTTAAAACACAAAAAATGTAGAGCTTCATAAACACGCAATCTATATCGTGTACATTTCTTTCTCCTGGAATTTCGGCAATTTTCAAGATATTCCTTGTTATTTATGGGTTTGAGTTTTAAAATACTTAAACTCTTCTCATACAGGAATTGTCATTTGCTGGCCACGCATAGAAACGGATTCCCATAGCAACCACATTCTAAAACATGTGACTGTCGGTTTAGCCTAGTGTATTCCCTTATTTCCCTTTTACTTATAAAGAACTAAGTAATAAGAACATTCTGCTAGTTTTTATTTCGATTATCAAGAGGTGGATAGAAGCTTATTAATAATAATTTGTTACAAAGATGTAGAGAAAGTCATATGAATGGAGCACATCAGACTTTTTTCTAATGGCTATGCAAAGAGCATAGAATTTCAAATCCATCGCAGAGTAACACGCTCTTAAAAATCTGATTATGGGTTTCTGATTGTAGTCCTTTACAAAATATGCCACTGTGATTTGTCTCGTCTCGTAGCTCAGTCGGTAGAGCACCTGACTGATGTGTGACAGGTCCTGAGTTGAACTACCAGCTGGGTATATGAATATTTTTCTAGCCCAGATTATTCCTTACCAATCCCAGAGTCTGGAAGAGAAACGTGTGTGATCCATATATTAACATTAAAGATGAAAGGAAGCGTAACGACAACAGCCGCGGATAGGACCATGCAGTTAAATGCGAGGTATACGTGCAACAATAAACAAACTGTGAATTGAAACTTTATCCGGATTAATAAGAAGTAGATAGAACAATAAGCGTTTGTTAGAACAACTTTTAGTGTAATGCATCAGATCTGTTAGAGGAGCATCTAATCGAGCCTGGGTTCACTGTTTGGATCTTTGCCGATCAGTTAATTCCAACAGCTAGATCTATTTTGGTTTAAGAAAATGCGAAACAGGTCCAGATGAGAGACCTGCGTCCAGAAACAGAAAGATTATCCAAGGAGTTACAATCCAATTCTCTTTTATATCTTTACAACCTCTGTCTAGACTGTTCTAGGATAATGCGAATGTAAGATTCTCACTGAAGTCTTCTAGAAAATAACACAATTAAAAATCTTATGCACACGCTCCTGAATTTATCCCTATTTACTATCAGGTCCCGGATATTGGTACTATGTACATGGTGTATAGAGAAGGTATTGTAATGCACCCAAAAATTCGATACCGAGATTTCACCGGAAATACATGTTTTGAGACCCTCTGAATTCAGAATAAGCATTTTTAGAAAAATGTCCGTGTGTGTGTGTCTGTCGATTTGTCTGTGTGTATATTTGTGTGTGTGTGTGTGTGTGTGTGTGTGTGTGTGTGTCTCTGGGCAGCATAGCTCAAAAACGAAAAGTCTGTTAAAAACCAAACCTTGGATTTAAGTTTTGTATCTTCCAAGGATGCGACACGAAGATTTCCAAGAAAATTCCCGCACCCCCAACTACCCTTTACATGGAACTTTTTTCAATTTTTTTTTATTTTCACAAAAATGGCTCTAACGATTTTGATTAAAATATCGTATATTAAAGCTATTTACCTGACAAATAAAATGCATATATTGAATTTTCTGGTAATAGCCTCTGAAGACTACTTTATTCTGGATCAATTTTACGGAATTTTGCATAACTGCTTAACCGTAAGAAATAGACAAAAACTTACCATACAAAAAATGTAGAGCACGTTAAAACGCACAATTTATGATATATACTTTTTTTTTTTTTTTTTTTTCGTGAAGTTGGTGGTTTTTGACATATTCCTTGTTATTGGTTTCAGCTTTGAAGAACTTATATTTTTCTCATACAGGAATTTGTCAACTCCTGTCCATACAAACAACACTCACATAGCAACCAGCTTTTGACTAACACTTTAACCTATGGTACTCCCTTGTTACGCTTCCACTTACAGGAAGCAAGTAATAAGACTATTTATGCTATATTTTCTCAATTAGCATGAAGTAAATAGAAGCATAAGCTTTTTAACAATAATTTGTTGCAGATATGTAGAGAAAGTCATGTGAATGGAACATATTAGATTTTTTAGTTTTCATTCCTAATTCGATTCGTATGGCGTTTATGCGCGCAAATCATTAGCTTCATTATGCGATTCATTCTGAGTGTCAATGTGCGCTGAGAGTTAAGTGGTAAAAATCAAAAAGTAAGAACCACAGATGTTAGAATTTCACCCAGGATTCCTTTTGGGATAAACGCAAAATATATTGCAAGGTAGATAGTATAATTGTAAAGGGTTGTTTGATGTTAACTGAACTGCAGTGTTTTTCTTTATTTTCAAAGTATGTATTTAATTAATCTTAATTTAATATATAAATTAGTATAGGTGTCTTAATCTTCCGTTCTATGAAATTGTTTTTTTTTTTTTTTTTTTTTTTTTTTTTTTTTTTTTTTAATTTAATTCTTTATTTTAGGTCGCAGAACTACAAGATCTTGTAGCGGCCACATTAAAAATCTTGTGTACAGTTTTACATTCAGTATACAGTGAAAATGTACCATTATGTACACAGGGATTAAAATATAGCTAATGTTTATTGGCATATGAAAACAGTGGTTTGAGTATAAATAGTATAACAATATTAAAGTTATATTACAACAGTGACAATTGAATTAGTTATAACATGTTAGTAATTATAGTCTGAGAGTTATATACAGTTATATAGATTGATTTTTTTAAGGCATATTGATACATTAACTAAACTTTTTGTGTCTGTAAGTGTTAATACAAAGATTTTTGGAACTGTATATTGTTTTCTGACATGACTGTATTTTGTACACTGAAATATAATATGCTCAACTGTAATAGGACTTTTAGACAAATCACAATATGGTGGTGCTTCTTTTGACAGTAAATAGGAATGTGTTAGTTTTGTATGGCCTATTGTTAATCTTAGTATCTTAACTTGCTCTTTTCTGTGGAATTTGTTATAAAGAACACTCTGGTTGTTTATTGACCTTATTTCCTGTAGTTTGCTGGAGGATGTGTCCATGCTGCTTTGAATTTGGTGACTATGACTGCCGCAAAGTCTCGGCGAGGAGTAAGGATGTGAAACTAGATCCTTTGCTATTGTTTTGGCTTCCTCATTACCAGCTATACCCCTGTGAGAGGGTATCCATATGAAAATAAGTTCCTTACCCTGGATTTTCAATTTATGGTGTAGAATCTGTATGTCTTGAATCAATTTATATGTATTCCATGGGTTATATATTGCCTTTAGAGAACTCATGGAATCAGAAAGGATGATAAAATGGTTTTTATCTGAATTATATATCTGTATCAGGACATGTTTAATTGCATAGAGTTCACAGGGAAATACTGAGAAGTCTTTTAGAAGCCTAAAAGATGAACTTTATCAGTAGATACTATTGCAAGAATCTTTCTTTTGGAGCGCCTATTTTGAAAATAATTCACTTTCCTGCTTGTGCTTAAGCATCTAAGACTTATAGATAAAATTTATATTTTCATTAAAATACAGTCTTGGCGTATAATAAATTATTATGTTACTTTAAAAATAATGTATAATATTAAAACTTAATAAAAATTCTATCGCTTATATTGAAAATGAACTTGGATTGACATTAAAATGTGTACTGTGAAAAAACGTCAGTAGATACTTCCCACAATTTCCGAGCCTGATAAAAAAAAGAGGTTATTTTAAAAAATGGTCCGTATATGTTTGTGTGTGTGGATTAATCAAAAATTAAAATACCATAAGCTTAATATATTTTTATGCCAAACAAAATGTACATGTTGGGTTTTCTGGAAATAGCCTCTAAAGACGTCTTTATCCTGGATGAATTTTGTGTAACTGGTAAACCGTACGAGCTAGACAAAAATGTATATCTCACACAAAACATAAAACACAATTTGTCATAATGTTGTGGAGTTAATCGCTACTGAAACATTCCGTGTTATGGGTTTCAGTTTTAAGTTACTTCAACTTTTCTCAATCGAGAAGTCTTCTCTCTTTTCTTTACTCCTAGCAAGCAAAGAGAACCGAATTTCAATTGTTTCATATAGGGACCAGCTTTTAAAGCATTTGACTACTCCCTTATTGCCCTTCTACTTATATGGAAGCAAGTAATACAACCATATCTGCTGATGTTTGTTTCTAGATTATCATGATGCACACATCGTATGTAGATGATGTAGATCAAACAATAATCTTTTGTAAGAAAAGTTTGTTTCAGGAAAGTCATGTGAATGGAACACATCAGAATTTTTAAGATGAACGGAGTGTGACTTGTTAACGTTTTACATTCACTATATGCCATTATTGTTGACTATATCTACTGAAATGGAAATGGCGTTTTATTTATGGACGCTCTTTAACTGCTGTGGTTCTCAGCGTCCCGTTCTATACTGGACGTGAAAGATCGCTCTCTATCAGGCTTGAGGTTCTTTTACGTGCCGTAAATCTACGACACGAGACCAACAGCTTTACTTCCCTTCCGAAGGAAGCCAAGCTAAGGATTTTTCCGCCCGAAAAATGTATCGTCCACCTTGGGTATATGAAGTTAGCATGGTATCCATATATATTTACTGAAGGTATGTGGGTCGTCTATTGAACCGCATCCTTTTGCGTGTCATTTGTTACACGCTGAATATAAATAAATAATGACTGCAGTAGGAACTATAGAACTAATGACCCGCTTTCCCGCTATCCTAACATAATTTCACGCTCTAGATTAGTTATTGATTAATGAATGAACGTGTCACATTGGATTAATGTGTAGATAATAACGAAGGAGATGTAACATTTTGCGGTTTGGCCAGTTTGGGTGGACCTGCAATTTGTTTATTTTCAAATTATAATGTTAGTATGGCTGCTGTCGATAATATAATTCCATGTTATGCAATTCTTATTACGCCCATGGACATTACCAGCGGTGGAAATGTTATGTCATTTCTCCATGGCTTAACCTGACATCCGTTTTAGTCCATGAGCAGAAAACAATTTGCACAAGTAATGAAGCAACATAAGTGAATACTAATTTTAAGCTTTAATTACTTTCTCTGCCACATATAATAGATAGCGGAAATAGCCACTGTCATCCCAAAATAATTTGAGATCACCTTGTGGTTTACCGGGAAATACACGAGTCAGTTGAGAGCCAGAGATCGTGAGATGCGTCGTTCAAATCCCGGCTATGGCATTGCATTTTTCAGTCTGACTCTATCCAACTCCTGTCCTACACACGGCTTGTGTGAAAAAAACAATTATTCCAATACCAATTGATCATAATAGTGGGCTATACTATGAATCCTAAAGTACTTGCAACACCTTGAGATCACCTTGTGGTTTACCGGGAAACATGTGTTAGTTGAGAAATTCAATGCTATGCCGGCATGTTGCCATGGTAGCTCAGTGGCAGAGCAAACGGCTAGAGATCGGGAGATCCGTTGTTCAAATTGGTATTGAGCTTTTCAGTCTGACTCTACCTATCCAAATAGCGGAAATACTGTAATTCACACAAAAATGCAATGTTGTCATTTCACCTGAAATATATGTTTTGAAGGCGCTGAAGTTCTATAAATCATTAAAAAAAAAAGTGTGTGTGCGCGAGTTAGAGTGTGTTTGTGCTTGTGGATTGCATGTCTCTGAGTGTGTGCTGTAAACAGTAAAACTCAAGGTTTGATTTCAAACTTGAGTTTACACCGGTTAAAGAGGAATGTAAGGATTTGTCAGGAATAAGCTTTCTATGCATTGATATTCCTGCATTTTTACTTTCTTTATATGTACATGCAATATACATAGTAGGTACAGAAGGTACTGTATTCCACCCAAAAACTCGACACCAAAATTTTACAAAAAATACGTTTTAAGGCCCTAAATAAAAAAAATTAGAAAGCGTTTCATATATATGTCCATTCGTGTGCTTATCAATAGCATAGATCAAAAACAAAATTTCGGGTAAATAGCAAACCTGCTATTTAATTTTAGTACATTTCAAGGACAAAGATGTTTAAAAAAATCCTCCCCAAATTACCCCTTATATGGAATATTTTTCTAACATTTTTATTTGCTCATATCGTGTGTTTAAGTGTTTTTATGCTAAAGCCTTGTAGAGTAGTAATGTTTTTTGTTTTTTCTTTTTTTTCATAATATAACATAACATCTAAGGTCATATCGGAGGTTTTGCACTTGAAACAACTCGTTATGAGTAGGCTCTTTACATTGAGTTTTTAATCTATTATCCTCACACACACACACTTCCAGACTGCGGGGGATGGGGAATAATTCTCGCTAAAGAAAAATTCCCCGCCCCAGCCGAGAATCGAACCCAGGGCCTCCGGGTGAGAAGTCAGTTCGCTGACCACTCGACCACGGAGGCAGTCAGTGATGCTATTGTTAGCACTATTATAATTATATTTCATCATATAAAATGCTTCCAGAGATGAAAAGGCGGACTATGATCAGCTACAGTTAAAATACCTATTGGCTTTTTTTCATTCTCTACTTAGAGATGGATTGCGTTTACCTAAAAATAGATACTGATCTTTCACTGGAAATACAAGTTTTAGGTCCCCTGTATAAAACAGTTTTAGAAAAGGTGTGTATCTGTGAACAGCATAACTAAAACAACGAAAAGTATGTTAAATAGCAAACTTGATATTTAAATTCAGCATCTTCCAAGGATGCGACACGAGAATGTTCAGAAAAGTTTTGTAGAGCACGATCATTTCCGGCATATTCCCTATTTTTGGTTTCAATTTTAAAATGCTTAAGCTTTTCTCAAACGGTTTGTTTTGATCAGTTTCATATCTCTCTTTTTTTACTCCTGGCCACGAACGATAACCGAATTTGAATGCCAATCGCATAGCGACAGCTTTTAAGATGTTTGATCGTCGCTTTAGCCTAGCGCATTCCCTTCTATACTACTTATAAGGACTTAAGTAATAAGACCAATTATTGTAACGTTTATGTCGAAGAGCATTAAGTTGTTGCTGTCCGTTGTGCGCCAATATATCGCCGTTCATTTGTTTACCTCGGAGCCGTTCGAGATTAGCACCCGTGAAATAAACAAATGTGTGCATACCTCTGAAAAGTCCTTTGGTGCGCCGGCTTTGCTCGTTCCTGTATAACACGAGTTTGACTCTTACTGAAGGGCAGAAACAATGATTGGGGTATGAAAGACGGGGTAGACTTAAAAATAGAAGTACTTCACTGTAGCTTCCACTGAATTAACCTTTGTTGATTGTTGAGCCACTAATTCTACGAGCGACTCCCGACATAGTAATTCTTGAAGAAGCAGAAATATTAATAACTAGTGCTATTATCTGCTGGTACGGTCATCGGTACTTCTGCATACTTTCATATTACGCGATTAACCAACTCGTGCGATAACTACAATACCTCGCGTAATAACATCACACACTTAGGCACTCACACCGCCGCAGTCACGTACGTACAGCGTACAAGCTCAGCACCACGCGTCTATCAGGAGGAATAAGCAGCAGCAACAACGACAATAACAATAACTTAAATCCTTGTAAGCGCATCGCAAAGTAGATAGAAATATAAGCGTCTCTAAGAATATTTTATCCGCAGAACAAATTGCAAAAGACCTTGGAATGAGAGTTTTGTAAAATAAGAACTTTGTTGATGTTGTCACAGTTGCCCCAAAAATGAATACCACAGGTGAGTATGCATTGAAAACAGCACAGTATCAGTTTTTAAGAAATTGCTTCGAGACTACTGCTTCTCGGTAGGTGGGTAGTCTTGAGTCTTAAACTTATAAACGACCGCAGTTCCTAACAGCATAACAGTCTCCTTAGCGCGGTGGTAGCGCAGCTGCTTACCAAGCGGGAGGCCTGGATTCGATTCCCAGTACCGGCGTCGGGATTTTTCCCCGTTGGGAGACCTGGCCCGGGGTGCACTCAGCCTTGTGAGGTCCCTGGGGGACCAATTGAGGAGCTACTTGATGGAGAAGTAGCGGCTCCAGGTCCTGAGGACCACTGGGGAGCTCGAGGCGCTGACCACGTCTCACCCTCCAATACTGCACCCCATCCATGACGTCTGTAGTGGACCGAGATGGGGGACGCAGCGTCCGGGCGGTAGGCCAAGGTTCCCCGTGAGCTGTCGTGCCATGGAGTAAATAACAGATGAAAGGGCCCAATCATTGACTGGCCCTTAAGGATATTCAGGAATTTTTTGTAGAGCATGACCATTTCCGGCATATTTAAATGGAAGACTGTAAGTGGGTGTGGTGCTTTAACGTTTTCACTAGGGTGAAAAATTAGTAAAACTCCGAAATTTGGTTTTCACCAATAACATTTGGCATTAAATATGCCTATTTCAAGTTGCAAATACAATAATATGCACTAATAGCTAAAAAAATGTATATAACATAAATTGTGTGTTTTAACGTGCTCTACATATTTTGTGTGCTAAGTTTTTGTCCATCTCTTACGATTTGCCAGTTATGCAAACTTCCGTAAAATTCACCCAGAGTATACTAGTCTTTTGAGGCTTTTCCCAGAAAATTCAAGATTTTATTTGTCAGGTAAATATCTTTAATATACGATATTTTAATCAAAATCGTTAGAGCCATTTTTTTAAGAAAATCAAAATTTTCAAAAAAATTCCATGTAAAGGGTAGTTGGGGATGGGGGGATTTTCTTGAAAATCTTCGTGTCGGATCCTTGGAAGATACTAAACTTAATACCTTTTTCTGAAAATGCTTTTTTTGATTCAGGGGGACCCAAAACATGTATTTCCGGTGAAATCACGGTATCGAATTTTTGGACGCAATACAATACCTTCTCTAACTACTATGCACATAGTACGTGTAGAGAAAGTAAAAAGTGAGTATAGTAATATGTTTTAAAATTTACAAAACAGTATCACACCGGGCGTTTCTACCTGCTCCGTTATCATCCAGGAATGCCGTACCACCGTAAAATTCTTAGGCTTGGATAAAAATAGTATAAAAGAAATTTGATGAGAAGATATTTTTTCTAATATCACTAGTGCTCTTGTAATTCAATAAAAAAGCTTCATATTTCTAGAGCAGAAACAAAAAATTAATAAAATTGCAATTAAATAATTCTTTTCTCCTAAACCAATTGTCAGATTAACTTTTTTTTTTCTCACCCATTTACTAATACTGTATTTATCAGTATAACTGCAAAGTATTATATTCCTGTAACTGAAATTGCATAGTGCGGAATGATTTAATTAAATTACCATAAAATACTATAAATATGTTAATATCACAGGAAGTATTTTGAACAAAAGTCTGAAAATTAACATGTAAACTATTCTCAATACTGCAATTATTGTGTTAAAGTTTCAAATCAATCCAAGCAAAATTGTAGATTTTAGTTTTTTCACAGATGGCTATCTTTAAGGTGATATTATATCTGTGAAATTTGGAAAATCCGCAGTATGTAAGACATCTTATTGAAATTTATACCAGTTATTATATACAATAATAGTGATAACTGAAGCTTTCCTGGCGACGTTTTAATTCAAAATCTTCTCGAGCTTCTAACCAGGTAAAAACTTGGCTTGATACCAACCTTGGTATCAAGCCAAGTTTTTACCTGGAAGATTTTGAATTAATAATAGTGATATTTTTGCCATGTATCGAAATTCTAACTTATATTGTTATTTAACAAATAATTTTTATGCTAAATTCATTATAATAAAAATCAGTTATGTTATACATTTTTAAATATTCACATACAAACATCAGAAAATGAGCTTACAAATAGATGTGTCATATATATATTCTTTTTTCTTTCTCTATACATACTATGTACATAGTATTTACAGAAGGTATTGCATTCCACCCAAAAATACGATACGAAAATTTCACCGGAAATACATGTTTTGGGCCCCCCTGAATCAAAAAAAAAAAAAAAAAGCATTTTCAATAAAAGGTCCGCGTGAGTGTGCGTGCGTGTGTGTTTGTGGACAGCATAGCTCAAACACGAAAAGACCGTTAATTACCAAATTTGGTATTTAAGATTGATATCTTCCAGGGATGCAACACTAAGATTTTCAAGAAAACTCCTCACCCCCAATTACCCTTTACATGGATTTTTTTCGAAAATTTTGATTTTCTTAAAAATGGCTCTAACGATTTTGAATAAAATCTCGTATATTTAAGATATTTACTTGAAGAATAAAATTATGTCTTGAATTTTCTGAGAATAGCCTCTGAAGACCACTTTATTCTGGATGAATTTTACGAATTTTTGTATAACTGCTAAACCAAAAGAAATTGACAAAAACTTACCACACTGAAACTGTAAAGCACATTAAAACAAACAATTTGTTTTACACATTTTTTTCGTGGAGTTGATCGTCGTTTTAGATATTCCTTGTTTTTGGTTTCAGCTTGGAAAAACATACTTTTCTCATACAGGAATTTGACAACTCCTGTCCATACAAACAAAGGAATTTCAGTCACATAGCAACCAGCTTTTGAGTATCACTTTAACCTATGGTACTACCTTATTTCGCTCCTACTTACAAGGAAGCAAGTAATAATTGTTTCTCGATTAGCATGAAGTAAATAGAAACATAAGCTTTTTAACAATAATTTGTTGCAGAGATGTAGAGAAATTCCTGTGAATGGAATATCAGCTTTTTTTTATATTATCCCTAATTAGGGAATAAAAATGATTGCTTTTTGTACTTTCCAAAATTATGATTTTTCTAAAAGTAATAATTTATTTATAAAATGGAAGTATTATTTGAAAAAGTAATATGGGCATTTTATTTAATTTGCTCTTGAGAGGCAGTATAAAACGTTTGAAATATGTTAGTGTAAAGCTGTATTGTGTGGTGTCATTTTGAGTATGGGGAAAAAAGTCTACGAGAAAATAAGGTTTGAAGTTGGGAGCGCCTATTATATTTAAAGTGTACCAAATGGAAAAACAACATAATTTCTTAAAGTTTAGAATTCATATTCATTTATTATCAAACACATTTTTGTTTTTTTAATTTTTCACAATTTTGTGGACAAATTTCACAGATGCATCAACTTAAAGAAAATGATACAGTTGGGTTTTGCTTGATTATTGGCAAAGACAGTTGGCCTAAAATCAATTACAGGTTTCAGATGTCAGTTAATTTAGTTAATATTTAAATTTAAATTATTATGCGTAAAATGAATTGTTGATTCATCAGCAAACAAAACAGAAGGACTACCTACATTTAATGGTAAATCACTAATAAATAATTATTATAAATAATTAAGGCCCAAAAATAAATCCTTGTGTGGCTCCACAGTTAGTATTAATACAATCCGAACAATAATTATAAAAAAGTCTGATGTGTACCATTCACATGACTTTTTCTACATCTCTGCTACAAATTATTTTTAAAAAGCTTATACTTCTATTTACTTCATACTAATCAGAAAAAAATAGCAAAAATTGTCTTATTACTTGCTTCCTTGTAAGTAGAAGCGAAATAAGGGAGTACCATAGGTTAAAGTGAGCCGAAAGCTGATTGCTATGTCACTGAAGTTCCTTTGTTTATATGGACAGCAGTTGACAAATTCCTGTATGAGAAAAGTATACGTTTTTTTTAAATCAGAAACCAAAAACAAGGAATGTCTCAAAAACAATGAACTCCACGAAAAAATGTATATTACATAAATTGTGTGTTTTAACGTGCTCTACATTTTTCGTGTGTATGTTTCTGTCCATCTCTTATGGTTTAGCAGTTATTCAACACTCCGTAAGGTTCATCCAGAATAAAGGACTCTTCAGAGGCTATTCTCAGGAAATTCCAGATAAACATTTTATTTGTCAGGTAAATAGTTTTAATATACGATATTTTAATCAAAATCGTTAGAGCCATTTTTAAGTAAATAAAAATGTTCGAAAAAAGTTCCATCTAAAGGGTAGTTGGAGGTGGGGGGATTTTTCTCAAAATCTTCCCTGGAAGATACTAAACTTAAATATCAAGTTTAGCATTTTACCGACTTTTCTTTTTTGAGTTATCATGTTCACAGACACATACACATACACAAGTACCTTTTTCCGAAAATGCTTTTTTTTTATAAAAGGGAACTTAAAACTTATATTTCCGGTGAAATCTCGGTATTGAATTTTTGGATGGAGTGCAATAATTTTTCTATACACTATGTATATAGTACGTATAGAGAAAGTAATAGCTTCAGATGGTCTAAAAACGTGTATTTCCAGGGAAATTTCTATATCAGATTTTTCATCGAATGTAATATTTGGTAAAATAAAATGATATGATATTTGTAGCTGTTGTAAATGGGATAATAGTAATTGTCAGTAAGTATAGTTCCCCACTGACAATTGTTGAAAGATGGCTTCCTTCCTCTGCAAGCCAGGTTATTTCTGTGTTATGCATTATGTGTGTTTCTCACGACACTGCACTGCCCCATGTATGTCTTTGGTGGAGTATGGTACCATCTCGATTATTATCGAATCTTTGTTCCTTTCTCGCTATTAACTTTTTTTATAATCCGCTAGGATCGGGTCGATCAGTCGATAGTGTCGCATTGCGATTCATGGTGCTAAGGTGAAAATTACTGTAATTTAGATAGCAATGAAGGGAAATTTACGCACGAGTAGAATTGGCTGAAAAATCCACGTGTAGCGAAACCGTAAAGCGGATTAAAATGCTAATGCTACGAAAACTATAGCTAGGCTGCGTTCCAGCATCTGATCCTCAAACGGTTTCTGGATTTGCTGTTAAAACTTTCCAGGTTTTTATTTCCAGTGTGTTCTCCTTAAAGTACACAGTAAACGCAATATGTTTCCTCTATTTATTTCCAGAACACAAAATCGCCCTCCGTGGTGAAATGGTTACCATACTAACATCAAGGTCGCGGGTTCAAACCCGGCGGAGTACGATGGATTTTTTCGGGCGTAAAAATCCTTAGCATGGCTTCCTTCGGAAGGAACCTCAAGCCTGATTGAAAGGCCCATGAACAAAATTAAGCGATCTTTCACTCCCAAGCATAGAATAGGACGCTGAGAATCATAGAAGTTAAAGAACGTCCATAAATAAAACGCCTTTTCATTAATTTTTTTTCCAGAACATAAATACTGCATTTTATTTATATTTAGTGTTAATTTTTAAGTGCTCCCTGAAAGAGAAAATAATTTAACATCCTTTAACTGGAGGTTTCATGGGATGACGAATGAAATCCGTAAAATGATGCTAAACTTAGCTCCAAGTCCAAGAAGCTGAAAGTTACTCGACATTCGTCTTCTCAGGATAAGGGAAACCCCTGAAAAAACTGTAAGTCACACTAACCGAGATTCGAACTTGAGACCTCTTGAATGGGAGGCAGACACCTGCCCCTACATTACATAGACGGGATAAGATATATTTTGCTTCGGGGGCCTGCAGCACAATGTAAAACATATGTATAACCCATTACTAGATACTTCTTTATTCATCTTTCACGAAAATAGTCTGAATTAGTACTTTTTTACTTTTTCTACCCGTACTATGTACATAGTGAATAGAGAAGATATTGTAATGCACCCAAAATTTCGATACCGAGATTTCACCACAAATACATATTTTGAAACCCCCTGCAGCCAAAAAAAGTATTTCTAGAAACATGTCCGTGTGTGTGTGTGTGTCTGTGGGCAGCATAGCTCGAAAACGAAAAGACCGTTAAAAACCACATTTGGTATTTAGGTTTGGTGTCTTCCAAAGATGCGACACGAAGATTTTTAAGAAAATCCCCCGCCCCCAACATGGAACTTTTTCCAAAAATCTTGATTTCTTCAAAAATGGCTCTAACGATTTTGATTAAAATGTCATATATTACAGATGTTTACACAAGTAAATAGAAACCTAGGCATTTTAACAATAATTTGTTGCAGAGATGTAGAGAAAATCATGTGAATGGAACACATCAGATTTTTAATGTTAATTCTTTATGGTTGAAGTTTGTAATAATGTTGCACCTCCATTAGGCGAAAACTGTTATAACCCTTATCTCTTGTATATAAATTAGCTGATCATGGCTAAATGTACGGAGGTGAAAGCGCGCCATCCTTGTGCACAATAAGCGGTTTATATTAAACAGAGCCCCCAGTGTTTATCACACGTCGCTACAACTGTTTGTGATAACACGATTTGGGCTAGAAAAGGATGCATGCATCGACCATTACCGCTTTTGATGATTGATAGGGTTTTATTTATATTGCATTGAATATACTGCGTTTCATGTACATAAGTAAATAACAAACAAACAGGATGTGCGACGCATACTAGCCTATTGTGTAATGCATATTTCAGTTTCGCGTTAGGAGCTATTGCATTGATCATCTCCAAACGGAAATGGTGAAGCCTATTGCAAGGCTTTAAAAGCATGGGCAATGACTTTATCTAAAACTTTGTAATCTTCACAGGTAAAATGTCAAGACGTTATCAAAATCGCAGGATGTTGACCTTGGCGTTCCTCAAGGATCTATTCTTGGTCCGGTGTTTTTTTTTTATTATTTATATAAATGATCTGCCAACCTCAATTTCGGATGTAAATTTGTCCACTTATCTATATGCAGACGACCTTTGCGGTGTTAAGATCGTGGTGACGTTGGGTGCTATATGCAGTGTTGTCATTTGCACCACATTTGGTGAGCGCAGATTGAAGGTGTAAGCAAGACTCACACCACTACCTATGAGTAGGCCCACTTACCTGGTAAGGTGAATCTACTACCGTTGAATTTGCCTCGGCGTTGCTCAGCCTGCACGATGATTGACTCACTCGGGGTGGTGCAGCTAATGGGGGTAGTTCAGGAAGTGATCTTATAATGATTAAAACTTATATACTTTCCTGGAGTTTATCCCTTACTTGGAGAAGCGAGATAAGCACATTTGCCTTACAATAATGCTAACTTGTACACCTGTTACGAGTTCTAACACTTGGCTGATCACACGTAATTACAGTCTCTTCTTCTTCCTTAATTCTGAGTTATACTATATACATTAGTACGCGTCACTGACTTTAAATTCGTTACACGTTACAGTGTCTAACTTTGTGTGAAGAAGTTAAGTTCAGTCCGACGACCGACAGCATAACAGCGACAGATAGTTCAGCTAGTAACAGACAGCTCGCAACGACAGATCATTTTCACGGACAGATCACGATGTGCCTTCTTGGGCTCTTTATATACAAAAAATACCGTCATGGCGGCTTCTTTCTGTTTGGACAGAAAGGTCGCACGATTGACGTAAATATTTCCCAAGAGTCAATTTCCTTATCCCAGGGTGCACTGCAAACCTCACTTGACATGTTTTGTACAATGAAGAATTACCGTCTTCCGATTTTTACTGTTCACCCCCGTTGTAACTCGATTGTACGTGGCTGGACAAAAGAGACCTTTCTAACAAAAATGCTTCTCATCCCCTTTGACTCTCTTGGCGTCAGCTTTCTTCTCCAGCTGAATATTCTCAGTTAAATACATTCATTTATACTCTTTTAGCTTTACATTGATAAATAATTAATAACTAACAATAATTTTGATAGGGAAGCTAAAAAATATATTAAAAACCAAATTATATTCTATGACTTCTGTTCAAAATTGGCGTAATGCCAATAAATTAAGTGTAAACAGTAATAAAACCACTGATCTTCAATTCAAATTTAATACTGGAGATAGATCTGCAAATTTTTTGCGTGTGCACATTGATTGTGATTTTGGTTGGTCTACTCATATTAAATCTGTTTCTAAAAAGATTACTACAGGTCTTTTCATGTTACGAATCTTAAGTCATAGTGTCACTGCGAATGTCCCAATGAAGATTTATTATGCCTACATTTATTCTCATGCCAATTATGGCATTACATTTTGGGGTAAACATCCTTTGGCACATAACATTTTTATTTTGCAAAAGAAGGCTATTAGAATAATTTGCGGAGTTCATTTTAAACACCACTGTAAGCCACTTTTTATTGAATTAGGTGTTATGTCTTTTCCATCGATGTGTGTGCTGAGTTGTCTCTTATATGTCAAAGAAAATATAAATATCTTTGTAATTTGTTCAAATATTTATAACTATTCAACACGAAATAGTTCAAATTTATATATTAACAAATCTAAGTACACCAAAGTGCAGAATAGTTAATGCTTTACCACTAAGAATAAGAGAACTCCCTTACCTAATCTTTAAGAGGACAATGCGCCATACATTAGTGGCTAATCCATTATATAGTGTTAATGATTTTTTTAGTCTTAATTTCTAAGCTGTTATTGTACTTGACGTTGCTACACTGTATCAGTTTCCGGCAATATATATCTGTCTACCTATAAAAGTATATGACATTTTCCGCTTGATTAAGCAGCTTCAAATGCTCCTGTTAAACATTTACAGAATCAGAAGTGACTACATCAACATGTTATTGCAATTTCCCCAGGCCAATGAGCTTTAGAAAGGATCGTTTGGAGAAAACAATCTGATGTGTTCCATTCACATGACTTTTTCTACATCTGTGCAACAAATTATTGTTAAAAAGCTTGTGGTTCCATTTACTTCATGCTAATCGAGAAAAATCAGCAGAAATAGTCTTATTACTTGCTTCCTTGTAAGTAGAAGCGAAATAAGGGAGTACCATAGGTTAAAGTGATAGTCAAAAGCTGGTTACTATGCGACTGAAGTTACTTTGTTTGTATGAGAAAAGTATATTTTTCAAAGCTGAAACCAATAACAAGGAATATCTAAAACACGATCAATTCCACGAAAAAAATGTGTACAACATAAAGTGTGTGTTTTAAGGTGCTCTACATTTTTTGTGAGGTAAGTCTTTGCCCATATCTGACGGTTTAGCAGTTATGCAAAATTCCATAAGATTCACTCAGAATAAAGTAGTCTTCAAAGGCCATTCCCAGAAAATTCAAAATACACATTTTATTTTTCAGGTAAATATATTTAATATACGATATTTTAATGAAAATCGTTAGAGGAATTTTTTAGAAAGTCAAACATTTCGAATTTTTTTCCATATAAAGGGCAGTATGGGGTGGAGGGATTTTCTTGAAAAGCTTCGTGTCGCATCCTTGGTAGGTACCAACTTAAATACCAAGTTGGTTTTTAACACTCTTTTCGTTTTTGAGCTATGCTGCCCACAGACACACACGGACATAAGTTTTTTTTATTCAGGGGGACTCAAAACATGTATTGCCGGTGAAATCTCAGTATCGAATTTTGGGTGCATTACAATACCTTTTCTATACACTATGTACATAGTACGTGTAGAGAAAGTAAAAATAATAATTCATGACCAGTATCACCAAGGAATTTATTCAAGTGTAAGATCTATTACTGGATTGTCGAAGTGTGAGAGCCATGATGAAGCAGCTGCCATGTGTCACACAGATATATGTAAGTCAACCCCTCAAGCAGCGCGTGGATCACTGGACCATTAAGCTTTGGAAAGACATTTTGTGAATGATGAATCGTCATATTTGACGTGACATTCAGAAAGACTAGTATGGGTTTGGAGAATATCTGGTGAACGACATCTACTAGATTGTGTAGCATCTACTGCGAACTTTTGAACTGGGAATAAGGGGTAGGGTAAAAATGAGCATAACCTTTTGTACAGAAGAATTTTAATTGAAAGTAGGAATGACATCGTGCCAGTGGTGGCAATGACGTTTTTCTGAAACGATAGACAGGAGCTGGATCTCCATGAAATACTAGTTTTCATAACTACTGTTACATTCTCATTGAATGTGTTTACTATGAAAAGTTAAATTTACTCTCAACTAGGAAACTCTGATGAAAGAATCTAACTGGCACTAGCACGTTTAAGAGACCATTACTTGCTTTTCAATCATCTGATGTTTATTCTTCAGATAAATTAGAAATTCAGTTGATGAAAACATTAGCAGAAGTAGATTCAATTGCCATAGGTGGCACCGCAGATTTCTGAACATTGTCCATAAAATACACCAGGAGGATTAAATCAAAATATTGCTTGATTTAATCGTCTAAACTAGGCAGAATTACAACAAAGGATGACCGTGTTGATCCTTCAATGATCATAACTACTCTTACATTCATATTGTGTGTGTATGTTTACTATGAAAAGTTAAATTTACATGACATGTGAAGGTATCCTTGTCTCTCAACTAGGAAACTCTGATGAAAGAATCTAACTGGCACTGGCAAAGTCAACTGGACAGAATTACAACAAAGGATGACCGTGTTGATCCTTCATTGATCAGAGTAATCGATTTTCAGTTTTTGGGAACAGTTGCTATGGGGGCATTCCAGACAAAAGACAGTATAAATGACAACAGTAGGTTCCCGAAGGTTAGGTTCCTGTTTCTCTGTGGTTTGAAGGGCGGCATAAGGCTAGGACAAAGTTTTCTACTGATGAAACAAATAAAAGCATGGCTCGGCCAATCTTCTGCATGTGTCTTTCTCATGTCTGATAATCATACATAACAAAAACACATTCATACATAAATGTTGTTCTGATTATCACAGAGAATACCCGGGTCTTTTGTACTCTGCTGGTAAGATTAGGTAGATGGTTACAATCGCTTATTACTTTCTCTACACCTACTATCTACTAGTGTATAGAGAAGGTATTGTAAGGCACCCAAAATTCGATACTGAGATTTCACCGGAAATATAAGTTTTGGGTCCCCCGAATCGAAAAAAAAGGCATTTTTAGAAAAATGTCCATGTGTGTCTGTGGGCAGCATAGCTCAAAAACGAAAAGATAGTTAAATACCAAACTTGAAGATTGTCAAGAAAATCTCCCCACCCCAAAGTACCATTTACTTGAAAACATTTTCGAAAATTTTGTTTTTCTTAAAAATGGCTCTAACAATTCTGATTAAAATCCCACATATTAAAGTAATTTTTATCACAAATAAAAAATATATTTTGAATTTTCTGGGAATAACCTCTGAAGACAACTTTATTCTGGATGAATTTTACGGAATTTTGCATAACTGCTAAACCGTAAGAGATAGACAAGAACTTACCACACACAAAATGTAGAGCATGTTAAAATGCACAATTTATGTTATAAACATAAATTGTGCATTTATGCGGCTTGTACTGCATTTCCGGTCGAAACTCATTCAACTGCTGCACACAATGCATTTTTTTTACATTCCCAGTTTAAATTGAATTCTGGGCGGGGCTCGTTTCCTTTTTATACCTGTTGGTCACGTGGCAAGGAAACTTCCAGAAGCAGTCTGCGTTTAACCACAGCAGGTATCACAAAATGATGCAAGTATAACAGTGTTGCTTCGATGTCAAAAGAACTTACCGACGGCACATGTGTCCACTAATGCAGGTGTAACAATGGATGGCAACAATCAACTATGACTTACAAAGCATACACATATGGTCTCATAGTACTGATCTGAATCCGAAAGGACATTTTTAAATGCACTTCATCCCAACTCTTCAAGGAAAATTATCTCCTCATCTCATATAATTTCTGCAAATAACATATTTGTACACACTTGGGGATGTTCCGAATACTAGCGCTATCTAGCTGCACTCACTTGAATTCCTCACTTCTATTTGCCACGGAGTCTCAGAAGTACAGTAATATTCCATAAGAAGGTACATGTGTGTGTAACACGCCGTATGTGTGGGGAATGTCAATATCCGAAATGGTGTACGGTACCGACGGTACTTTATGACCACGCGGCCCTAGTGTCCCTTGGGCGGCCCCTTGGCTACCTGCTGCTACGTCCCTTGTCCGCCTTTTTTACGATGGCACTGAGACCCAAACAAAATGAAATAAATTTTATAACAGCTTGGGCAGGATTTCTTATAAAGTGGCTATACATACCTTTCAGGAAACTATCTTCTTTTGTTTTCTCCCCATATTGCTTTTATTAAAAATCTGATGTTCCAATCGCGTGACTTTTTCTACCTGTTCTGCAATCAAACTTTCTTTTTTTACCAAAGATTATTCCTTTATGCACATCATGCTAATCGAGATAAACATTAGAGAATGATATTATTACTTCTTCCTTGTAAGTAGAAGGCAAAAAAAAAGAATACACTAAGCTAAAACGATAGTCAAATGATTTAAAAGCTGGTTGTTGTGTGATAAAACTGAAATTCGCTTGTCAGGAGGAAAACAAAAGATACGAAACTACTTTTCTTTGGGAAAAATGTTATATATTTTAAAATTGAACTCAACAACAAGAAATATTTTAGTTGTGGTTAACTCTACTACATAACCTAAATTGTGTGTTTTCACGAGATCTACATTTTTGTGGATCTCTTACGGTTTACCAGTTATATAGAACTCATCCAAAATGAAGAGATATTCAGAGGCTGTTCGCGGAAAATTCAATATATAAATGAATATGTTGGATTTTCCGGGAATAGCCTCTGAAGACCTCTTCATTCTGGATGACTTCTATATAGCTTTTATATAACTTGTAAACCGTAAGAGAAAGACAAAATCTACGACACAAAAATGTAGATCTCGTTAAAACACACACAATTTATGTAATATACATTTTTTGTAAAGTTTTCAGGAAACCCGAGTTATTGGTTTTAGTTTTAAGGTACTTCAACCTTTTTTTAATGTCGAAGAATCTTTCTTATCGTCTCCCTTTTGTTTACTCCTAGCAAGCTAACGTACACGGTCATCAGAACTTTGATGAACTGCAGTTGTTTCACATGGCGACCGGCTTTTAAAAGATTTCACTATCCCTTTAGCCTGTGCATTCCCTTATTTTCCTTCTACTTACAAAGAAGCAAACAATAAAACAATTATGTTAATGTCCATCATAATGTTCATCATAATGTTCATCATAATGTTCATCATAATGTTCAGCATAATGTTCAGCATAATGTTCATCATAATGTTCATCATAATGTTCATCATAATGTGTATAAAAGAATAATCTTGTGTAAGAAAAGTTTGTTTGCTGGACAGCTAGAGAAAATCATGTGAATGGAACACGTCAGAGCTTTTATTTGGAAGACCTCAATGTATTACTGATGAACATCAAGTTTGTAGGTAGTATGCAGTAACTTGTGTATCTACTACCTACATAGTAAGTTGTAGAGAATGTGAAAAAATACATATGTTGTAAAATCAGCACTCATTTTAATTCCTATGGATGAGATTTAAAAATATATGCTTTATTTATAAGCTTTTAAATACCCTACAATTTCTTATTAGCTGCACTTAATTTTTACTTTCTCTAGCCCCGTATGTACAATGTACATAGGGATAGAGAAGTATTGTATTCCACCCAAAAATTCCATGTCGAGATTTCACCATGTTTTAGGACCCCCTTAATCCAAAAAAGAAAAAAACATTTTTACAAAAAGGTCCGTGTGTGTGTTTGCGTATGTATATGTGTGTGTCTGTGTGCCTGTGGACAGCATAGCTCAAAAACGAAAACACCGTTAAATACCAAATTTGGCATTTAAGTTTGGTACCTTCTAAAGTTGCGACACGAAGCTTTTCAAGAACATCCCCCACCCTAACTACCCTTTACATGGAAAAATTTTCGAATATTTTGTTTTTCTTAAAAATAGCTGGAACGATTTTTATTAAAGTACTACATATTAAAGCCATTTCTATCACAAATAAAATGTATATCTTGAATTTTCTGGGAATAGTTTCTAAAGACCTGTTTATTTTGGATGCATTTTGCTTAATTTGGCATGACTAGTAAACCTTAAGAGATAGACAAAAACTTACTTTACAAAAAATGTAGATTATGTTAAAATACGCAAGTTATATCATATACGTTTTTTTTTTTTTTTTGTGGAGCTTACCGTTTTCGAGGTATTCCATGTTATTAGTTTCAAATGTGAAGTACTTTTCTCAGACCGGAGACGTTTTTCTTTTGTTCTACTCCTGGCCAAGCAAATAAGCGATTTGCAATGACAATGCTTTTAAAACATTTGACCATCACTTTAGCCTAGTGCATTCCCTTAGTTCCATTCTACTTATAAGGAACTAAGTAATACAATTAGCATTGTGAAGAAAGAAGAATTATCTTTCGTACGAAGTTTATTTGTAGAGTAGCTAGAGAAAGTCATGTGAGTGTAACACATCAGGTTTTTACAATAATTTCCTAGGTATTATGGAATCCAGAGAATAAGACTTGACCTAGTGGTGAAATTGTTAAAGACGAGGAAAAGCGCCGCCCACAAGGCTTCGAACACGCCCAAATTGAACGAGTTATTCAGAGCTCACACAGTTCGGCTGTCACATATAGGCAGTAGCTATTGTTGTGGCGTCTTCGTGATAACGCTCCATCGCTCACAGACGCCTTCTGTTTTGTCACGAACAATGCTTAACGTGGTCATGTTCACAGTAGTCGAACAACACCAGAGCAGTATATAAAAACCAGCGTTGACATTGATGGTGATGGATGTGCACTATGATCGTGCGACAGTATATTAGACCGCTGTGTATTTTATTAGTTTAATTATTATTTTTGCAGAGGGTTCATATAGGAAATATCTGCTTCAGCAGTCAAGACTGAGCAGATTGTAGAATACAACACCCTAAGGCGAAGAAGTTGCTATTGTGCTCGCCAAGGTTACTTTCTTTGTTAATGTTAGCCTTTGTAGAGCAAGATTTTTAGGCATTAGAGACATAAGTAACAGGGTAATTTTTAGAGAAAGGCTTGTGCCCCAAAGGTTAGCAGCTCGGGACTTCTCCATTATAAAGAGCGGCCACATGAGTTGAATACAAAGAACTTACAAAATTAATCGCGTGACAGCGTCGTTTTCGGGCTTCTTTTCAGCCAATCAGGAATGTGTTCAATATTGGAGATTTTAGGTATTTAAGCGATGCGCTTACAAGGATTTAGGTTATTGTTATTGTCGTTGTTGTTGCTGCATATTCTTCGTGTGAGACGTGTGATGTTGAACGCATTACGCTATAGGTTGTACGTACGTGACTGCGGCGGTGTGAGTGCCTAAGTGTGTGATGTTATTACGCGAGGTTTTGTAGTTATCGCACGAGTTGGTTAATCGCGTAATATGAAAGTACGCAGAAGTACCGATGACCACCGAAAATAGCAACCAGCAGAAAACAGCACTAGTTATTAATATTTCTACGTCTTCAAGAACTATTATGTCGGGAGTCGCTCGTGGGATTAGTGCCTCAACAAGTAACAAAGGTGAATAAAAACATTAGTTCAGTGGAATCTAACGTGAAGTACTTTTATTTTTTGGTCTACCCCGTGTTACATACCCCACCCATTGTTTCTCCCCCTCAGTGAGAGTCGTGTTCTACAGGAACGAGCAAACCAGGCGCACCAAAGGACTTTTCAGAGGTATGTACACGTTTGTTTATAAAGTATTTCACGGGTGCTAATCCAGACACCTCCGAAGTGGACAAATGAATGGCGACATATTGGCGGACAGCGGACAGCGACAAATGGTCGTAGATACTAATTATACAATTTTGACAAAAATGTTTCTGCTGTTTTGGAATCTGGTTGAATGATTAACACCTATCCATACAATGCGTAATCCTGAATGCATTACTGGTATTTTATTTTTGTGTGTAAGTGTTGTGTTTGTGTCATTACACACATTTGTGTTTACACACAAGAATAATTGCATTCCACCCAAAAATTCGATACCGAGATTTCACCGGAAATATATGTTTTAGGGCTCCCTGTATCCAAAAAAAGCATTTTCAGAAAAAGGGTGTGTGAGAGAGTCCGTTTGTCCGTGTGTCTGTAAACAGGATAACTCAAAAACGAAAAGACAGTAAAATACCAAACTTGGCATTTAAGATTAGTATATTCCAGGAGTGAGACACGAAGATTTTGATAAAAATCCCCCACCCCAACTACCCTTTACATGAAACTTTTTTTCGAAAATTGTTATTTTCTCAAAAATGGCTCTAATGATTTTGATTAAAATATCGTGTATTAAAGATATTTACCTGACAAATAAAATGTATATCTTGAATTTTATGGGAATAGCCTCTGAAGACTACTTTATTATTGATGAATTGTTCGGAATTTTGCATAAATGCTAAACCGTAAGAGATGGACAAAAACTTACCGCATAGAAAATGTAGAGCACGTTAAAACACACAATTTATTTTATATACATTTTTTTCATGGAGTTGGTAGTTTTTGAGATACTCCTTGTTATTGATTTCAGTTTTGAAAAACTTATACTTTTCTAATACAGGAATTTGACAAAGGAACTTTTGTCACATAGCAACCATCTTTTGATTATTACTTTAACCTTTGGTAATCCCTTGTTTCGTTTCTACTTACATGGAAGCAAGTAATAAGTCTATCTCTACTAATGTTTTCTTGATTGGTATGAAGTAAATAGAAGCATAAACTTTTTAAGAATAATTTGTTGCAGGTATGTAGAGAAAGTCATGTGAATGGAACACATCAGATTTTTTGTTGTTGTTTTCCTTTTATGTTAATTTAAGCATTCCCAAGAAATTCATTGTTATTGCTTTGAATTTTCAAATACTTATACTTTTCTCAAATGAGAATATGATATTCGTTTCTTTCTGCTGCCCATGCAAAGAGAATTGAATTTCAGTAATTCTAGGGCATTGAACGTTTAAAAGATTTGGCTGTCGCATAAGCCTACTGTATCCCCCTATTTCTATTGGACCTATAAGGAAATATGTAATTAAATTACTTCTATAAAGTTTATATTGGTTACATAAAGTAAAACGAAGAATAAAGATTTGTAAGAACATTTTGTTGAGGAAATGATAAGGAAAGTTATGTGAATGCAACACAGATTTATTTTCTGCTTCTTTTAGAATCAAAGGACAATATACCGTATTTACAGGAACAGTGAGCTGAGTTCGAAGTAGCCATTGGACATCTCTGCTTTCCTCGCCCCTCGTTTAGAGTTGCAAACGGGTATGGAACCCGAGTCTGTCAGTGATCTGCCTCAAATAGCTCGAGTGACTTGTTAAATTACGTTGCAACCCAATGCCTATTGACGTCATGGTCTGTCATGAACTTGATACTTAGAATGAACAAATTTTAAAAGTGCATAATGTTTTACAAGCCAGTTTGAATAGACCTCGATTATTTTCCTCGAGCCATTTGTAACACCTGAAACCGAGTACTTTTACATACTTTTATAGCAATACATTTTTTTGTTTATCCCGTTCTTGATGCATTGTAAAATAAATTACTGGCTCTTAAAGAACAATTTTGGAGTGTTTAGTTTGCCTTAGAACGTAATAAAATGGTTACGCTTTTTCTCTAGCTTCATCCTTAACGCGAAATTTGTAGCTTCAAGCACGAGAAAACGCGATTTCATCAGCCTCCGTATCGTCATCATCATCATCTGATCTTTATGACATAAGGAATCAAGTGTCACATCCCCATTCATTATTTCCTGGATCCACTCGTTTTACTTTCTTTGACTTTTGCTTTGGCTAAGTTCCTTTTCAGCTTATACTTTGTTTCTTCCTTGGCAGTGTAAGCCACTTTTATATCCTCAACTACCAGTCGGTTTTCTTCTTTTGGAATCACGTTTTACCTAAAACACTTATTTGGAGGTTTTAAGAATTAACTGTTTTATTATTATACATGTCATCTTCTGTCTTAAATTCCATTGAGGACTGTGTCATCCTAAACTGGAAAAGATCTCGAATACTCTTTTCTTTCAGTAAATATACTTTGTATTGTGTGTTTTTATTTATTTTATTCTACGTCGCTTTAACAAATTGGTCATATCGCGAACTTTCCGGTAACAAACCTCATTGACGGTAAGCCTTTCAAGATATCATCCTCGAACGATACAACCTTCGCTTTGTGCCAAGCAGATAGATGGTGTTAGAGGTCTGTCCAGCCTAACGCACGAGCAGATGACAGGCTGAGGTCAGCCCGACGGTGTGTTAGCCGTGTTCCCATTCTTTGCAAGAATTTCACCACGTAGTGACGGGAATGTGGGGTTTGCAGAATGGCTGGTGAGATTGAGGTTGTGGAGTGACAGGACGAGGCAAGTTTTGCTGCTCAAAGTTTGCCAGTCTTGGTGCAACGGTCCTGGCGCACCGCTGGTGTAATTGTTTTACAAAATATTTAATTTTGGAGTTGACATTTTGAAATCCAAGAAACTCTTGAAGGATTTTCCAGTCTAATTGTTTGTGCAGCCTTTTAAGGCATCATCTCCTCACACCATACTTGCCACTTAGCTCAGCGACAGGCAGAAGGATGCAGTCCAGTCTACTACTTACACTATCTGTGGACAGATGACAGTGCAATCGTAATTACCATTCATTTTCAGTTTTGCTATTATTTTAGCCTGAAATTGGAATATTAAATATTCAATGCCATATTTAATTTGGCGGTTAAGGGAAACCCAGCCTGATTGACCGGCCCATGGTATTTGAACCCAAAACCTACGAATGCGGGCCACAGGCGTTACCACTTGTGTTATTGTGTCTTTACAGATTTATATCTCTGCTGTACATTTTGCTAAATTTCCACGTTGTTAAAATATAATTTGTTTTAATTCTTTATTTATAGTCACCTAATTACTAGGTCTTTTAGCGGCTTTTCATTTACAAATTGGATTTTTACGTATAAATAATACAATAATAATTACACCAGGATTATTAACAATAAACAAGCAACAAGATAGGATCTTAAAGATATGAACTATGAATAACAACAGAGTCACGATTACAGTAAAATCTGTAACTATGAGAGTAAACCGTGGTAGGTTTAAGCAATATAACAAAATGCGGTCAATTAATAACAATAAGTGTGTGGCAAGATAAGATTTAAACAAAATGAACATCAAGTACTATAACATAGTCATAGTTAAATCAACATTTGTAACAATATTGTCTTATTAATCAATATATTAGTATCTTCCAATTAACAACAATTATAGTTTATATTAACCGTTTATGAAAAATAATTTTTATAAAAGTTTGTACAAATAAATATCTTTTAAAAATTATAAGATTCGTGGAATCATGTTGGTTACATTGAGAGCAGTAGGATCTTCTGGAATTTGATTCTTCAGTCTCCATCTGTGGTACAGACTACATTTTGAGATGATGTGGATGGTAGTTAAACTTGTTTGGCATGTATCACATTTCGGAGGATGTTCTTTAGAGAGCAGGAAGGTGTGTGTGAGATTGCTGTGGACAATTCTAGCCCTGGTGATGCCAATCTGATCTTGACGTTTTAAATTACTAAGAGTGATTTTCTTTTCAGGGTTGGGTAAAATAACGTGAAGTTTACTGGTGGGATTGTTTGACCATTGATGAGACCATTTGGCTTTTATTTTCCATCAATGGTCAAACAATTAAATAAAAGTAATCAAACAATTATAACATTAATTCAAAATCTTCTCGGGCTTCTAGCCAGGTAAAAACTTGGCTTGACACCAACGTTTCGAAGAAGTGCATCTTCCTCGTCTTCAGGGTGAACTGATGGTTTGAGCTTGCGGAGACTGGTATTTATAAGAGCTGGAATGGAGCTAACATCTGATTGGTTCGTGTGATATTATGGCCTGGTATTTAAGATGACTGAGACATGGGCACGTGTATAATTCGGCTTCTCTGCATACAGTTGTATCTTTGAGGATATTCCTTGATCTTTAATTCAGAATTATGTAGTCAATCAAGGATCTCGTCAAAGCTGCCAGGTGTTTGCTTTGCATTATAGCTAGTTAAAGAACAAAATAACGCCAACCTTGTTGTTCCTAGCGCTTGTTATTTTACTAAATGACGGCACCACCAATGTACATATTCTAATTATTATATTCTCAAACTTTTCTCTACGATACAAGTTACCACGGCGAAAAAGTTGGCTAATGGTAACAATATGCACTTCCGTATTCTGTACTTCCATTCATTGAATCATCAGAGCCTACATTTTTTGTTGCTCCACTTTTACCCCACCTTTAACTGCAAAGGCCATGTGGCAACCATTTTATCTTTGGAACATATTGCCATTGGCAATGGTGTTAACTCTTATACAGTTGTAATGAGTTTGTTTCTTTGGGCTTTATTCATTAGATCTCTCTATTTCCCTTTCCTGCTCCTCCTCTCTCTCTCTCTCTCTTTCCCTCACTCTCTCACAAACACACACATTCATAACTCTCCTTCATACTCCCAGACTCTAGGGAGGATAGGGAATAATCTTGGCTAGACAATAATTCCCAAACCCAACTGGGAATCGAACTCGGGTGTCCCTCGCACAACAGGCAGGTGTTCTACTGACTGAACTATGGACGCAAAACAGAAAACTAAGGGGTCAGAAAAATACAGCTTTTATTTTAATTAAATGTGTGTAGAGATCTTATTGGACGATAGCCGGAGAGCAAGTAATTGACTCATTGTTATTAGTATTAATATGAATAGTTAAAACTTTCAACCAATTAATAACTCAAATGTAAGATATCATTTTAAAAAATCGGATGTGTTCCTTCTGACGACTTTACATCGCTGTAACAAATTATTGTTAAACAGCTTATTCTTCTATCTACTTTATGATAATCGAGATAAACATTAGTCTTATCTACTTCCTTGTAACTAGAAGCTAAATAAAGGAATACACTAGAATAAAATGACAGAGACTACCTCCGTGGTCGGGTGGTCAGCGAGCTGGCTTCTCACCCGGAGATCCCGAGTTCGATTCCCGGCCGGGGCGGGTAATTTTTCTTTAGCCAGATTTATTCCCTATCCCCCACAAAGTCTGGAAGTATGTATGCGAGAGTGAATGTGTGTGTATTTGAGAAAAATAAAATTATTTAAACTAACGTAAAGAACCTACAGACAACGAGTGTTTCAAATGCAAAGCCCCCGATATGACCTTAGATGTAAAAGGGGGCTATAGAAATGAAACAACAAAAAACCGACAGTCAATTTTTTTTAAAAGCTGGTTGCCATGTCTATATTTTTGTATCGTAAGTTTTTGTCTATCTCTTACAATTTACCAGTTATGAACAAATCCGCACAACTCATTCAGAATAAATATGTCTTCAGAGAGTATTTCCAGAAAATTCAAGATATGTATTTTATTTGTCATGTAAATGTTTTTAATATACGATATTTTAATCAAAATCGTTAGTGCCATTTTTGAAAAAATCAAAATTTTCGAAATTGTTTCCATATAAATGGTAGTTGGGGATAGGGGGATTTTTTTTTTAAAAATCTTCGTGTCACATCTTTGGAAGATACTGAACTTAAATGCCAAGTTTGGTATTTAACGGACATTTCGTTTTTGAGCTATGCTGTCCATAGACACACCCAAACACACATACATACTCAAGTACACACGGACTTTTTTCTAGAAATGCTTTTTTTGGGGGGGTTCAGGGGGTCCGAAAACATGTATTTCCGGTATGGAATTTTTGGGTGCAATATAATACCTTCTCTAAATACTATCTACTTGCATGTACCACATGTACAGAAAGTAAAAAATAATTTCAGAAAAAAGTCCGTGTGTGTGTTTGTGTGTCTATGTGTGTGCGCGCATGCGCGCGCGTCTGTGATCAGCGTAGCTCAAAAACGAAAAGTCCGTTAAATATAAAACTTGATATTTAAGTTCAGTGTCTTCCAAAATGCGACACGAAGATATTCATTAAAATCCCTTCACCCCAACCACCCTTTACATGGAAACATTTTTGAAAATTGGTTTTCTGAAAAATGACTCTAACGATTATGATTAAGATCTCTTATATTGAAGATATTAACATGATAAATAAAATGTGTTGTCTCTGAAAACTTCTACTCTTGACGAGTTTTTCTAAATGTTGCATAAGTGGCACACTGTACGATTTACACAAAGACTTACTGCACAAAAATGTAGATCTGTTTAAAACACACAGTTTATACCCTGTACATTTTTTCATGAAGTTGACCGTTTTCGGGATATTCCTAGTTATTGATTTCAGTTTTAAAATACTTGAACTTCTCATACGGAACTAGTCAACTTGTGACCGACCACTCATAGAGACGGATTTCAATTCCATAGCAACCACATTTTAAAATATGTGACTGTCGGTTTAGCCTAGTGCATTCCCTTATTTCCCTTCTGCTTATAAGAAACTAAGTAACACTAACGTTTATCCTAATTAGCATGAAGACTGAAAATTAAACTTATTAACAATAATTAGTTACACACATATAAAGAAAGGCATGTGAATGTAACACAACAGGTTTTTACTTTCTCTACACGTACTATGTACATAGTGTATAGAGAAGGTATTGTATAACACAAAACTTCGATACCGAGATTTCACCGGAAATACATGTTTTAGGACCCCCTGAATACAAAAAAGAATTTTTACAAAAAGATCCATGTGTGTGTGTGTGTGTGTGTGTGTGTGTGTCTGTCTGACTGTCTGGCTGTGTGTCTGTGGACAGCATAGCTAAAAAGCGAAAAGACCGTTGAATACCAAACTTGGTATTTAAGTTTAGTATCTTCCAAGGATGCAACACGAAGACTTTCAAAAAAATTCTCCCACCCCCAACTACCCTTTACATGCAACGTTTTTCAAAATTGTTGATTTTCTTAAAAATGACTAACGATTTTCATTAAAATATCGTATATTAAAGACAAATAAAATGT
The DNA here is from genome assembly GCA_030762935.1 of Hymenopus coronatus. Classification (NCBI taxonomy): domain Eukaryota; kingdom Metazoa; phylum Arthropoda; class Insecta; order Mantodea; family Hymenopodidae; genus Hymenopus; species Hymenopus coronatus. The sequence goes on along the minus strand of CM060894.1, from coordinate 123,055,440 downwards.
ATATTTTGAATTTTCTAGGAATTGCCTCAGAAGACTATTTTATTCTGGATGAATTTTACGGACTTTTGCATAACTGCTAAACCGTAAGAGATGGACAAAAAATGTAGAGCACGTTTAAACACACACTCTATGTTATAAATATATATTTTTTTTTCGTGGAGATGATCGTTTTTAGATATCCCTTGTTTTTGGTTTCAGCTTTGAAAAACTTACTTTTCTCACACAGGAATTTGTCAACTCGTGTCCATAGAAACAAAAGAACTTCAGTCACATAGGAACCAGCTTTTGACTATCACTTTAACCTATGGAACTCCCTTATTTCTCTTCTACTTACAAGGAAGAAAGTGATAAGACTATTTCTGCTAATTTTTTCTCGATTAGCATGAAGTGAATAGAAGCATAAGGTTTTTAACAATAATTTGTTACAGAGATGTAGAGAAAGTCATGTGAGTAGAACACATCAGATTTTTTCTTTCTCTACATGTACTATGTACATAATATATAGAGAAGATATTGTGTTGCACCCAAAAATTCGATACCGAGATTTCGGAATTACATGTTTTGGGTATCCCTGAATCTAAATAAAGCATTTTTGGAAAAAATCCGTGTTTTGTGTGTTTTTGTTTTGTTCACCACACAGGTAAACCTGGATTTAGTTTCTATTGCAGGTTAATTATTTATAAAACTTTTAATTTTATTCAATTAACTGAAACAAAGCGCAATGCAGTAAATATACACGATGCTGCCTTACTCATAATTATGTGGCCCGTTTCTTTTCATTGCAGTAGTGAGCAGAGGTACGTTATTCACACAAGGATTCCATAAGCACACATAGGAGCACAGAATACACGTTAAAGGCGCTATCTGTGGCAGCTTTAACAAACCATCTAGAATGAGTGTTACCTCCGACTGCATAAGTGTGCGGCATTCATATTTTATTTTGTTGGTAAGCCGAGCCAAGCGAATGAAAATGAATGATTAACGAGACTGATGCTAAATGAAAACGCCTGCCGTGCTCTCTAAATTGCCTTAATGAACGCGAGAAAAAGCCAAAAATATAACTGTGTGCCAAACGATCAAATGGTTACTAATCTGGGCCTCAAAGGGTATTGGTTTGAACCCGTTGAATGGTTGACCACTGGTCATGTGAACAGTTGTTGAAGTTTGCAGTTTGGCACGGCAATTTAATTTATCTATCAATTCGGTATCGATATTTCACGGGAAATACGGGTTTTCAGGCACATCGAGTGCCTAAAAAGAGAGAGAAGAGAACAAGCAAAAAAGAGTCAGAAGTTTGTATTTAAGTCTGGCACATTTTAGGGAAGCAATAAAAATACTAACTTTACCGTAAACAATCTACAAAATACTTCCTTAACTTTTACTTTCTCTACACGTACTATGTACGTAGTGTACAGAGAAGGTATTGTATTACACCAAAAAATTCGATACCGAGATTTCACCGGAAATATGTGTTTTAGGGTGCCCTGTAACCAAAAAAAAGCATTTTCAGAAAAAGGTGCACGTGTGTAGCCTGAAATAAATAGAAGCATAGAATTTTTAACAATAGTTTGTTTCAGAGATGTAGAGAAAGTCATGCGAGTGGAACACATAAGATTTTAAATTTCAGTCTCAATATATCATCTGATGTATGCTGCTTAAACAGAACTAAATGACATTTAAGCAAACAAATTACTATTTAAAGTGAAAAGTTTAGAGATAAAAGTCCGATGAAATAAAATGAAGCTTGATCTACAATTCATTAATATTAATCGCCTTTTGAAATTGTAGAAAAAGAGAAAAACAAGGCTTTATAGTTAAAGCTAACAGTATTATATTGAATGAAAATTATTTTTGGCACAAAACACTCTCACACTGCACACGCGACAAGGCTAGCTTTGATTTATCTGCAACTTTCATTTCGAGTAAATATTTAAATACGTCTGTTAATGGATATGTAGAGAAGCTTTTCATTCGAAACCCACACCCAATTTGCATTTTTAGATGAGAGGACAGTTGGACAGTGCAAAGGGAAGCGCGTTGCCCGTTTCATCTTATCGCAGCAAATAACATTTACCAGGCCTCGTACTTTTAAACCCTTAAAAACGAATGTACCTAAAATATGCTCTCAAATTATTAAAATATGTCCTAAAGATAAATTTAGGAAATCAAGCTATAGTTTTCAGATATTTATATTGTATGGATCTATTTTATTTGTTCTTTCAAAAAGTTTAAAAAGGTAATGAATTAGCAAGCACTAAAATGACATAATAAATCTACTAAATTATTATTATTTGTAATTTGTGACAGTATATTAGCCCGCTATGTATTTTATTAGTTTAATATTTTTGTACAGGTTTGATATAGGAAATATCTGCTTCAGCAGCCAAGACAGCAAATTGTAGAACGCAAAACCTTAGGATGAGAACTTGCTATTGTGCTTGCCAAGGTTACTTTCTTTGCTAATGTTAGTAACACAATTGCCTTTGTAGAGCAAGATTTTTAGCGCATTAGAGACATAAGGAACAGGGTAATTTTTAGAGAAAGGTTTGTCCCCTAAACGTTAGCGGCTAGGGACTTTTTCATTATAAAGAGCGGTCAGGTGAGTTAAATACAAAGAAGTTACAAAGTTAATCACGCGATGACGTTATTTTCGCGCTTATTTTCAGCCAATCAGGAATGAATTCAATGTTGGGGATTTTAGGTATTTAAGCGATGCTTAATCAGGTTATCGTGATTGCTGTTGTTGTTCGTGTGATGCTGAAGGCGGTGCGCTATAGGCCGTGCGTTGTAGTACGTGAACGCAGCGGTGTGAGTGCCTAAGTGATTTTGTAGTTATCGCACTAGTCGATTGTCGCGTAATAGGGAAGTATGCAATGATTAACAATGAGCGTCGAAAATAAGAACTTTAGGAAACAGCAGAAAATAGCACTAGTTATTAATATTTCTGCTTCTTCAAGAATTACTATGTCGGGAGTCGCTCGTAGGATTAGTGGCTAATAAGAACCAAGGTTTATTATAAGCATTAATTCAGTGTAAGCTACAGTGAAGTAGTTATATTTTTAAGTCTACCCTGTGTTACATACCCCAGTCATTCTCCCTCAATGAGAGTCAAACTCGTGTTCTACAGGAACGAGCAAAGCCGACGCATCAAAGGACTTTTCAGAGGTATGTACACGTTCGTTTATTAAGTATTTCACGGGTCGACTCCGAGGTAGAAAAATGCACGGCGGCATATTGGCGCAGTTCGGACAGCTACAAATTATTAATTTGTGGTTGAAAATACATAATATGACTTTATAACATGGATAAACAACCTTTTAAAACTTACGAATAGATCACAGTGGAAATAGACCATTGCTCTAGACTAACATTGAACCAGTCTCTCAAACCGTTGCTTAAAATACACAATATATCGTTATGTAAACAAACGCTTGAGATACATTTGTTTACATAACGATATATTGTGTATTTTAAGCAACGGTTTGAGAGACTGGTTCAATGTTAAACATGGAGAAATATTGCACACACGCATACACAGATCTTTGTCTAAAAATGATTTATTTGCGGTTCAAGGGGCCCCGAAACATATACTTACAGTGAAATCTCGGTATCTAATATGTGTGTGGAAAACAATGCCTTGTATACCTATTAGACACATTTATGGTGGTAGAGAAAGAAATGGTTATATCTGATGTATCATAATTATTATTTTTTTAGTAGTAGCAGTAGTAGTAGAAGTGTTTTATTATTAAGTTTACAATAATACAATATTTGCGTCACACAGTCGCATGGGTTGGGTGACCGTACATACTAAAATATAAATAATACTTGAGTTTATATTAGCTATATATCTATTTTATATATCTTAACAACATTTGAAATGCACACACACACAAACACATACATACAGATGCTCGCGCGCTATGACAACAGCACCATAGAACAATAAAAGAAAGAACACTCTGATACACACACTCACATCTACACCACGTATTCATACATATATATTACTCAAACACCAAATTAGTCTATACAATATTTACACAAATATTTTATCTCTTAGTGCACGAACTTCCATTAAGTATGTGCCCAGGCTTGGCCAGTTTTGGCTGTTGAGAATCAAATCACAGAATGCTGTTCTTCATCTCTTTGAAGCTAAAATACTTCCAGCAGTAATTTTTTCCTAATATCCTCCATCTGCACGCAATCTGCCAAAATATAGGCCCAGTCTTCCTGATACCCGCCTAATGGGAAAATCCGCCTACCAGCTTCATCAACTACCTTACGGGTGTTGCACCCTCCCAACCTGAGCCACGCTATTCCCGACCTTTGTTTCATACCCAATTTTAAAATATGTTTCTTTACCCACCCAATTTTATTTAGTTTTGAACGTACAATGACGACTTTTTTACACTCATATTATATTTCCTGCGTGTTTATATTTTTATCATAATTATGATACAGGGAGACACAGAAGATAACACTTCTATTGTTAATTTAATTGAGTTTTACACAAGCTTTGTGTAGGAGAAGAATTGGTAGAGTCAGAATAAAAAATTTAATGCCATAGCTGGGATTTGAACCACGAATTTCCCGGTCTCTAACCGGTCCCCTAACCACTGAGCTACCATGTCAACACACCGGCACACCATTAAATGTCTCAACCGAGTCGCGTGTAATTTACAATGTCGTGTGTACTTAAGTAGCAGGTTAGTTGTAAGTAGTCATTGAGAAGATATACCTGTGTGCAGGGATACCATATTTATTTCACAAAATATCCCCAGAATTATTTTAAAAGTCGCAAAACTCATATTGAAATCGCCCAATTCCACATTCTAATTACCTTAGGAAGGAGGGTTGATAAATGTCTAAGGTTTGGTTTAGAATTTTGTTTATGTTTTTACATCATGTTTCTTAAGGTCAGACCATTGGGCTCTTAGTTGCAAACTTTACAATAAGAAAACAACATGTTATATCACAAGAAACCCACCAAAGCCATTTATTTGATAATTTCAAGTTCACAACTGCAAAGTCATATCTGCAGGATTTCTCTTTGGAACAAATTGCTTATCGGTAATAGTGTTCACTCGTGTAGTGTTATAGTTGGTTTGTGTTTCTCTTTGGGTTGTATTCATTAGATTACACACACTCTCATCAATATTCCCAGACTTTGGGGAGGATAGCGAATAATATCGGCTAGAGAAAATGTCCCACACCCAGGCGGGAATAGAACCCGGGACCCTTCGCAAAGCAGGAAGGAAACGATTGTTAAAGGTTTATCACATTTTTCCTACTTACCCATTAATAATACTTTATTTATCCAAATTATTATATATACAGGTGTTTCAAAACGACACCAAACGAAGATGCGGATCTTGTTGGTGATACGTGAATATAATTTTCAGCTCTAAATTCGGCACAGATCAAAACTGCCATAAAATCACCATGGATTAGGCACATAATTAGATGGCATGTGCCACTTCAAGAGAGATGCCGTTTGATAGCGAAGTTCAGCCGATCCCGGTGGCCACGCTCGCTGAAGTGTCTCGCTGTGGCGCTTCGTGGTGCACAGGATCGTGGGTTCGAGTCCCGCCTTGGGCATGGGTGTTTCTGTGTTTGTAAATATGTCTAAGTTTGTTAATGTATATGTAAAAGGAAAACGTTAAGAATAATAAGGTCTACTAAGGAAATATAGGAAACTGGAGAAAAAAGGAATACAGCGCCGGAGTCCTGACAATCCTCCGGACCTGTATTTTATTTAAAAGAAAAGAAAAAAAAAGGTCCCAGTCTCGTGGTGTAGGCGTGGTTTGATACACACGCCAGCGCGGCAGAGGTCACCTTAGTAACGGAAAACGTAGCATATGGGTGTGGCGTATGACTACCGTTGTTCCTTCGCTGCCTAATCCCAAATGTGTGCGATTTTCAAACACACATAAAACTTTAAATAGAAGACTTTGAAAGTTGCGACATCAAGTTTCGGACAAGTCAGAGTGTAAGCTAATCAACTGCTATCTTCGTTTGGTGTCGTTTTGAAACGACATTTAAACTGCAGATACAGTATCAATGTATTATTCAAAAACTAATATAGTGCATATAATATTTGCATTCAATTGATGCATTTGACTCAAACAGTTCTCTTGAACTCGGTGCGACTGCATTAATAGCGACGTAACAAAGAAAATGTTATACCAGCAAATTTTTCTTGTGTGTATGCAGGTATTTTATACATGTTTTCATAGCAGTAGTGGTTTAACGAACTTATCACTCTACTCATTACTTAATTTTAAAACAATGTAGAATATACTTTACAAGTAATACTTTTAAATTATTTTGAAGATTTCAGAAGTAGCCCAAAAATTCGCAAATCGCCTCAATTAAAAATCGGTCGGAACATCCATCTTTTAGTAGCCCAAACGGCTACTTTTCGCTCAATCTGGCAACACTGTCTCTGTGCGGTATACCAGGAAACATGTGAGTCAATTGAGGCATTAACCATGCCGGCGTGTTGCCGTGTTTGCTAATTGACTAGCTATAGATCATGAGATCCGTGATTCAAATACTGGCTATGACACTGAATATTTCAGTCTGACCTATCCAATACTTCTATTGCTTCTATGCCCATTCACAGTAACAATTTGATCAATTATATAGTTCCTTTAGCTGTGGCTATTGCATTTAACCTAATAGCTGTATAACAAGTTAATTAGAAATGTATTTTTGGCGGTTCCTTACCGAATTCGTGCACTAATTCTGAAGAATCCTTTTCCACAGAAACAAATTGGAGATAAGGCATATATGGCGACACGATATACCCAGTTTAGCGCTATGCGCTAACATCCATATGGATTGGTCCGACTACCTGCCTAAAGGCCAACTTCCCGCCGTTCACCCCACCTTTAAAAACACATTCTCTACAATTAATTTAGCGCAGCCAGGAAGCCGAATCACCCGCATGATTACCATCAGCTGGCTGGCAAGTGAAATGCAATATCTATTATACCATCTTTTGATTGGTTAATGTTTTACGACCATTACTTGAGAATTATTTTTCTTGGAACATTTATGTCAAAAGATTTTTTCCTTCATATCGATAGATCCTGGGGAGTTAGAGAGCGAGTATCTGCCATGTGCACCATAACTTTAAAAAAAGAAAAAAAAAATCTAAACATTTTACAATAATTACGATAGGCGCATAGGAATGAATAGAAACTTATTTTTCAGGATTTGATAACATGCAAGATGCGAAGCCACTCAACTATTTCAAAGTCTGAATTGTGTAATAAGTGCCGACATTTTTAAGCCTTTAGTAATGCAGCACCAAGCGAACCCCGCGAGAAAAGCTTATCGCTACGATGAAAGCTTTTTGACATAAGCTGTATACTTTAATGACTTATAAGTACATTTTACAGTAAGTTTTTTTTTGTTTCACAATAATATGAAACATTAAAAATAAAACATATACATTTTTTCATCGATATCTCAAAAAAATAGTAATAATAATTTAATTAAAATTTTGCAGTATTGCTTTGAAAATGAGAATATCAACATAATTAGATTACATATTGTAGTTGGGGAATTACAAGAGTACTTTCGCATTTTTTAATTAAAAACATCTATGCATTTAAATATAAATTTGGCAGTTATAATAAATAGTAGGTAATCACACCTTGCACATAGGATAATAATAATAATAATAATCAAAAAATAATAATCAAAAAAATAATAACAATAATCAAAACAACAATAACAACAACAATAAGGTTGAAAATTGGCGCATAAAAGCAATAAAGTGAGAAACTCATTTTGTCCAGATAAAGATTTACAGACATTGTTTCACAGTTTGTTATACAAAGGAAGACAAAATATTGAAGCAACAGTTAAATCTTTGAAAAGCGGGTCGCCATACAGACCTTTAAAAGGTATAAGTGCAATATTACTTGTAATGTATAACACTACATCAATATTTGCTTCAATTGATACTAATAACTTTATTTATTAAGAGTAGTATGTTTTCAGGTTGGTTAATATTTCCAAGTAGGTGCCATGAGCGTTTATTTTCCCCAAGAGCGAGGGGATGAAGGGCTAACGTAGAGTGGACAGATCTTGCGATAACAAATGTTAAGTGGGAACTGAGTTAGAAGCTTTCTGCAAGGTCAATGACCTCGACTACCAAGGTCAGCGGGTGACGGTTTAAGGTGTGAAAACGTAGAAGCAAAAGGATAGGTATGTTTGCCCTATTTTTTGTTTATTTTTGTCTTTAATTTTATGATCATTAATAACGTATGTGAGAGGATTATACACCTTTAATTTTTTTGTTTTTGTTTTTTTGTTTTGTACAAATATAGGTGTTTATACAGTAATATTAGCTGGTTGAATATTGTTAATTTGTGGCGCAGTTACGAACATGAAAAGAATCAAGCAGTAAATTGTGTGATTGGTTTATGGGAAAACTGATAGGCGAAGAGAAAAACAATATATATCGAAATGTATCATTTTACAAAATATCTGTATAATAGCGATGGAATTCCATTCTCTTTGCTCGTCACAAGAAACAGAATGTGACCAATTTAAAAAAAAATATGAAGTATGGAACATTTCAAACCAATAACAATTAATATTTTTTAATGTTAATGCTAAAACTAACGACTTTTATATTACTGATCTATTATTAACGAAATCTATGTTTCCGCATGAGAGGTTTGTGTTTATCTTTATGATTTACCAGTTATACACTTAAAGCCATGCCTACATATTATTTTTCATGCAAATATCTTAATCATGCTTTATTTTCGGTATTTTAGTCAAAATTATTAGAGACATTTTTAGCAAAAGAATAAAGCAAACACTTCCATATACATTTATTTGGGGGGGGGGATTTTACTTTAAAATATATACGTTGTATCTTTGAAATATACCGAAATGAACTACTAAGTTTGTTTCCTTTAGCCAAAATTTTTGTTTTTGCACACACGTGTGGAATATTTTCTAAAAATCCTTTCTCTAAGGCAGAGTGGGAAGCTTTAGGCAGTCCCAAAACATGTATTTCCGGTGAAATTTTAATATCAGTTTTTTCGGGTGGAATGTATTACTTGCTCTTATTTATTATATATACGCACCACAAAAAAGAAATTTCCCTTTTGTTTGAATGCTAGAAACTGTTAAAGAGAAGGTGCAGGATGAACAACACTGGACTATAGCATCAACATTAGTCAAGAAAGCAAGTCAGCAGGAGATGAACGTCTCTTCGGATGTATTTAATAAGTCTTTGAATTAAAAGCAAGATAGCTTACGAAGATGGAGACACGACTGCATGTAATGGAATTCTCTTTCTGAACGTGCTTATCATAAATAGCAACTGTTTTTCTTATAAGTCCTTTGTAACAGAAGATTGGATTCGATTAGTACGCAAGACATCATCTTGCTCAATATCCGTTTATTAGAGTGAATATATCCCGCCTTCGGAACAAAGAGAAATACTTTTTGCTGTTGGTAACCATGGTAACAAAATAATTGAGTTGAAACAAGATGGCGGACATGAAAATCAACGAACTACACTGCATAAAAGGAATAGAAATCTGAAAAACACAACATAATCATCCCAAAAGTGCTGTGATTCAGAATTTATCATCAAGGTTTAAAAATGGTAGTAATTACTCAAGGTAATTGTGAAATACGGAAGTAAAGGTAAAATATATCAATTCCTCTTGGAAGGTTGGATCAGTCCGTAAAATTCTTATACCAGGTAGGCCAACTGCTCCGTATTTGACATGTGTAGAGATCACTTCGTGCGTTAAAAGAGTTGCAGAACTCAAACGAGGCTATTTGAAGTTAAAACCCGGCAGCTTGGGTAGATACAGGAAAACGAATCGAGTTATTGGTACTATATTTTGACCCAGAAAGCCCCCAGTCTTCCCATAAAATCGTTAGAACAACTGAAATACGACACTATTATTACATTTACCGGACTTTTATCTACCCATTGTGTGTATTACTTTCTCTATACGTACTATGTACATAGTGTATAGAGAAGGTATTGCATTGTACCCAAAAATTCCATACCGAGATTTCACCGGAAATACATGTTTTGAGACCACCTGAATAAAAAAACATTTTTAGAAAAATGTCCGTGTGTGTGTCTGTGTGTATGTGTGTGTCTGCGTGTCTGTGGGCAGCATAGCTCAAAAACAAAAGACCGTCAAATACCAAACTTGGTATTTAAGTTCCATATCTTTCAAGGATGCGACACGAAGATTTTCAAGAAAATCTCCCCACCCCCAACTACACTTCACATGGAAAAATTTTCGAAAATTTTGATTTTCTTAAAAATGGCTCTAACGATTTTGATTAAAATGTCATATATTAAAGACATATGCTTGACAAATAATATGTATATCTTGAATTTTTGGGAATAGCCTCTGAAGACTATTTTATTCTGGATAAATGTTACGGAATTTTGTGTAACTGGTAAACCATAAGAGATAGACAAAAACTTACCACACCTAAAATGTAGAGCACATTAAAACACACAATTTATGTTATATACATTTTTTTTCGTGGAGTTGATAGTTTTTGAAATACTCCTTGTTTTTGGTTTCAGCTTTAAAACTTATAATCTTCTGATACAGGATTTTAACAATTGCTGTCTATACAAACAAAGGAACTTCAGTCACATAGCAACCATCTTTTGGTATCACTTAAACCTATGTTACTCCCTTATTTCGCTTCTACTTACAGGGAAGCAAGTAATAAGACTATTTTAGCTAATTTTTTCTCACTTAGCATGAAGTAAATAGAAGTAAAAACTTTTTGACAAAAATTTGTTGCGGAGATATAGAGAAATTCATGTGAATGTTTTACATCAGATTTTTTATATAGTTTCTATAGACTATACATACGAAAGATTGACTAATCTAATTCGTTAGCCGAGTTCAACTGAAGAAAAAGTTTCATCATGCATTTTGTTGTAGACACTAGGGTTATAGAGAAAATGGAACCGATCTTGAGATATTTAAAAGCGCGTGATTATAAGCTGATGAGATGCTCTTTCCAGACATTGCGAGGAAAAAAAGAATTGCGACATCACTTTGTTTTTAGATTAACGTCCTTTAACTTGATAGGTAATATCGCCGAAGAATGAAATGGGTGAATGCTGCTTAAATGAGAGGGGGTAAAAGTTACCCGACATTCGGCTTCTCAGGATAAGGGAGGAGAACCCCAGAAAAAACAGAATGTGATGCAGACACGCTCCCCCCACTCTATAGAGGCGGGCAGCTACAGCGCTTGAAAAAATGAGAAACCATTGACAAATTCCAACCAATATTAATATATATCTCGGAATCTAGAAAATAGAACTTATTTAAAATACATTGTTTAAAGAGTTCTACTTTTTCTGTTTGGTAAACTTTTGTCTATCTCTTATCGTTTCCCAGCAATGGCACAATACAAAATGCTTTCTGAATAAAGAGTGCTCCCAGTCTATTGCTAGAAATTCATGATATACATTTTATTTTTCATGTAAATATCTTAAATATACCAAGTTGCCCAAATGCCACGTATTTGACGGGTGCATATATCCGTTGGTGCAATTAAAAGAGTCGCAGAACTAAGCGGAGCAATTGAAGTGAATTAGAGTGAAGAACAGGCGAGAGCGACCTTCGTTTTACGTCAGTCTCCGCTGATAGCAAGACATGTAAAGAGAAGATCAGTGCCTGAAATCGCTGAGATGACGCTCAAATGATCTCGAGGTTCATGGAGCCTAAAGTTCCTCAATGTCAGGATAAGGGAAAGCCCCGAAAAAAAAAAAGTTATCCGGATAACTTACCCTAAGCGAAATTCACACTGGCGACCTCTTGAATGTGAGGCATATATACTACTCCCACACTACCGAGGCGGGCATAATTTTAACTTGAAATACCCCGTTGAGTTCTGCAACTCATTTACTGCACCAAGGGATATCTGCACATGTCAAATACGGGGCAGTTGGGCAACCTGATAGAGCATTTTAATCAAAACAGTTACATCCATTTTTGAGAAAATAAAATAAATGACGGGATTTTACTGAAAATCTTTGTGTCGCATTCTTGGAAGACACTAAAATCTCTTCATGCAATTTCAGAAGCAGAGCAGGGCGACAACATTGAGACATGAAGTACACACCTGAAGCTGTGGCTTTAATGCTAAGATTTCATTTTTATTTTGTCTACACGTACTGTGTACATAGTATATAGAGAACGTATTGCACTCTACCCAAAAATTCGATACCGAGATAAATGTTTTGGGTCCCCCTGAACCCCCAAAAAAAAAAGCATTTTCAGAAAAAGATCCGTGTGTGTGTGCCCTTGTGTCTGTGAACACGATAACTCAAAAACGAAAAGTCAGTAAAATACCAAACTTGGTATTTAAGTTTAGTATCTTCCAGGGATGCCACACAAAGATTTTGAGAAAAATCCCCCACCCAAACTACATTTTACATGGAGTTTTTTTCGAAAATTTTGATTTTCTCAAAAATGGCTCTAAAGATTTTGATTAAAATAGCATATATTAAAGATAATTACCTGACAAATAAACTGTATATGTTGAATTTTCTAGGAATAGCCTCTGCACACTACCGTATTCTGGACGAATTTTACGGAATTTTGCATAACAGCTAAACCGATAGAGGTTGAAAAAAACTTACCACACAAAAAATGTAGAACACATTAAAACACACAATTTATGTTATATGCATTTTTTTCATGGAGTTTGTCGTTCCTGAGATATTCCTTGTTGTTGGATTCAGCTTTAAAAAATTATACTTTTCTCACACAGGACTTAGTCAACTCCGTCCATACAAACAAAGGCACTTCAGACACATATCAACCAGCTTTTGGCTATCACTTTAACCTATGACACTCCCATATTTCGCTTCTACTTACAAGGAAGCAATTAATAAGACTATTTCTGCAAATGTTTTTCGATTAGCATTAAATAAAACACTTTTTAATAATAATTTGTTGGAGATATTTATAGAAAGTCATGTGAATGGAACACATCAGATTTTTTTCTATAAACACTCGAATTCACACATGCACGTGAGTTGTGTTTCGGTTTAATAATTCAGCTAGTTTGCGGTAAATTTCATAACCGTAAACCCTAAGGGTCTCTAAGAAAGAATCTTTCTTTGGTTCCAAACACTGCGTTAAGACAGGCGAAGCACTCTCTCTCCTTCTCCCGACCCTCGCTTCCCCGAAAAACTAGCGCCCAAAAAAATGTGTGCGCATAGTATACATATCCTAGTTAAACCACAATGAAAAATCTGATGTGATCCATTCACATGACCTTCTCTACATCTCCGCAACAAATTATTGTTAAAATGTTTATACTTCTATTTACTTTATGCTATTCGAGATGAATTAGCAGAAATAATCTTATTACTTATTTCCTTGGAAGTAGAAGCGAAATAAGGGAGTACCACAGGTTAAAGGGATAGTCAAAAGATGGTTAATATGTCACTGAAGGCCTTTGTGTATATGGACAGAAGTTGACAAACCTGTATGAGAAAAGCGTAAGTTTTTAAAGATGAAACCAAAAATAAGGAATATTTAAAAAATGATCAATTCCAAGAGAAAATGTATATAATACAAATTGTGTGTTTTAAAGTGCTCTATATTTTTGTGTGGTAAGTTTTTGTCCATCTCTTACGGTTTAGCAGTTATGCAAAATACCGTAAAATTCATCCAGAATAAAGTAATTTTCAGAGGCTTTTCCCAGAAAATTCAAGAAATACATTTTATTTGTCAGGTAAATATCTTTAAGATACAATATTTAATTCAAAATCGTTAGAGCCATTTTTAACAAAATCAACATTTTCGAAAAAAAATCAATGTAAAGGGTAGTTTGCGAAAATCTTCGTTTCGCATCCCTATTAGATACTAAACTTCAATACCAAGTTTGGTATTTTACCGACTTTTCGTTTTTGAGTTATCGTGTTCAAAGTCACGCGGACACACACACACACACTCACGGACCTTTTTCTGAAAATGTTTTTTTGGATGCAGGGGGACCCTAAATCATATATTTTACAGTGAAATCTCTGTATCGAATTTTTGGGTGGAGTGCAATATCTTCTCTATATACTATGTACATAGTACATGTAGAGAAAGTAAAAATATAAAGTTTATGTGCATTAGCAATAAGCAAATAGAAAACAAGCTTCTTTAAGCATAGCGTGTTAAAGATTAGGTGGGGAAAGGGCTGTGAAATTAGCTTTTTCATTTTTTTTCAATCTTCAACTTAATCGTTGCACTTGGCTAGTATAAATTATATATTGTGTCAGTGCGGTCTTCTGCAGGGGTTCTCACTATCGCTTTGGTATGTGAGTGATCGCAGTTGGAGACCTTGGAATGCGTAACAACATAGGAAGTGGGGCGCTCTGATAATCAAAGAGTATAGAACGGGAGTCGTTTCGATTCTTCTATAGCGTCCAGTAGCTTCGCCAAACTTCCATAAAGTTCTGCCACGTCATTTTCTAAATGTAAAAGGAGGGAGAAGTGCAAGTCGTGTTGTGCAATGAGTTGTATTGTAAATCATTACACCGAGTCGTTGGTGAAGAGTGTTAGCGCACAGTGTGCGCGAGTCATGGAGTGTCAACGCGTTGAAACGTTGAGCAAATTATTTGCAGCAGTGAATTTAAGACCTTATTTATAACCAATTATTGAGTCAGTAAACGCATTTGTTGTAATAATAAAAATATTTCGCTCCACCCTGCTGCAATCATTAAGCATTAGAAAAACAAAAGAAGTAGATGTAGTGGATTTTAACTGCACAGGTGGCAACTCACTACAACACTTTATGAGTTGTATCAATTCGCAATCTATGTATTTACTTCCTACCGCAACAAACCAATAAATATCCTTTTTGCTGTCATATTGCTTCAGCATGTAGATAATTTCTTTTTCCCTGAAATGTACATATCTACTACTTATAGTCAGCGCAAAAACAAAGGTTGGTTAGGTTGATACTATACGCCAAAATATCTTGTATGTAAGCATCATTTTGCGTTTCAAACGCATCTGTAGTATTGCGTTCAAATTCGCGCTTAATTCGACAATTGCATTTCAGTTTTGCGACCAGAGGCAGATACAATAAAATTGTTTCAAATCACAGTCATTAGCAAGCCATTATGTGTGGTAGAGACACTGTAAACGAATCAACTTGTTCAAACAGCTCAATTGTTTGTGAGTCAATGCCGAATAAAGTGCAGCCTCAAATGCTTTATGGGATTTTTTTAAAATTAAGGATTCCACTCACATGATAATTACGTAGAGATACTTAATTTTTTACTTTCTCTAACGTACTATGTACAAGTATATAGAGGAAGTATTGCATTCCACCCAAAAATTCGATATCGAGATTTCACCGGAAATACATGTTTTGGGTCCCCCTGAATCTAAAGATAAAAACATTTCTACAAAAAGGTCCGTGTGTTTGTGTCTGTGTGTGTGCTTGTAATCAGCAAAATCAAAAACGAAAAGATCGTTGAATACGAAACCTGGTATTTAAGTTTGGTTTCTTCCAAAGATGTGACACAGAGGTTTTCAAGAAAATTCTCCCAACCGCAATTACCCTTAAATGGTACTTTTTGATTTTATTAAAAATGGCTCTGACGATTTTGATTTAAATATCGTATATTAAAGACATTTACCCGACAAATAATATGTTTATCTTGCATTTTCTGGGAATAGCCTCTGAAGACTACTTTATTCTGGATGAATTTTATGGAATTTTGCATAATTGCTAAACCGTAAGAGATGGACAAAAAACATACCACACAAAAATGTAGAGCACATTAAAACACACAATTCATGTTATACAATATATTTCGTGGAGTTGATCGTCTTTTAGATATTCCTTGTTTTTGGCTTCAGCTTTGAAAAACTTGTACTTTTCTCATACAGGAATCTGTCATCTACTTACAAGGAAGCAAGTAATGAGACTGTTTCTACTAATTTTTCTCAATTAGCATGGAAATAAATAGAAGCATAAGCTTTATAACAATATAATTTGTTGCAGAGATGTAGAGAAAGTCGTGTGAATGGAACACATCAGATTTTTTCATTCATGGAGACTTTCTTCATACACAAAATCTGTGTCCAATGTGACAGAAAGAGTTTTGTGTTTATGTTATGAGAAGGTTTTGTGGCATATCATTTAAATGGAACAGTTCTAACCATTTCTCCAAATACCTTAAATTTACCAGAGATATGTAACGCTATGCTATATCGAATGCCGTCGTCAGTCAATTCGTCCGCTCACCCGTTTGCCTATGTTATAGGCTTTTAATTTTATAGTTGATATTATATTTTAATTACACTCATCAAAACTATTCTGTGTTTTAATGAAGTGCAAACAATTTTAGATGTTCTTGTTTTACTTTGTGTTTCTTTCTGTATTTATATGTACCTATATTCCACCCAAAAATTCGATACCGGAGAATTCACCGGAAATACATGTCTTGACACTTCCTAAATTCAAAAAAAATCATTTTTGGAAATATGTGTGTTAGGGAGGGGCAGCATAGCTCAAAAATGAAAAATCGTTAAATACCAAAGTTTAATATCTTTCAAGGATGCTGCACAAAGGTTTTTAAGAAATCTGCCCATCGCCAACTACCCTTTACATGTCACATTTTCCTGAAAGTTTGATTTTCTCAAAAATGGCTCTAACGATATTGATTAAAGTACCATGTATTAAAGAAATTTACATAACAAATATATAAGTGTATATATATATATTGAATTTACTAAGAAAAGTCTCTGAATACTTCTTCATTCTGAACGACTTTTGTATAACTAGTAAACCGTAAACTTATTACACAAAAAATGTAGATCTCGTTAAAACATACTATTTCTCATGTACATTATTCTAGTGATAATCTTTTTCAAGATATTCTTTTTTATTTGTTTCAGTTTTAAACTACTTAAACTTTTTCTCAAATCGTAGGTTGTTTTTTGTTTCAGCTATTTTGTTTGACGACTGACCTTTGCAAAGCGAACGGAATTTCAATTGTTTCACAAAACGACAGCTTTTAAATGGTTTAATTATCGTGTTACCCTAGGGCATTCCCTTGTTCCTCTTACTTATAAGGGACTAACAAGTAAGGTTATTTCTGCTAATGTTATTCTTGCTTATTAAATATATTTGTTACAGAATAGATACAGAGAGATTGTTTTAAATGGGATTGTTCATTATTCATTCCTCTACGTACTATTCATACAAAAGATTTTTTTCCTTTTATCATTTATTAAAGATAAACATTTGCAGAAATATTTTCTTTACACGTTTCTGTGAGCGTATAAAGGGGATACAGAAGGCTCTTCTTTTCCCCCCCTCATATGAAGGACTTGTACTACCCCCAGGACTTGAGTAATTTGTTGTTTGCGCCTGTTTGGTTTACAAAGGTGGGGATTGTAACATATTCCATCCTGGTCAATATTATTCTGATTACGGCGTTTCTAATATAAAGCCTTACCTTAAGAAATAAAGGTCATGGTGTGTCTAGGCGAGGTGAAAGACGAAGCGGTCAGGTGGTTGAGTCCGGAGCGACGCCTCAAGACGCGCACAACTAATTAGAGGTTCAAAGACAAGACCTGGTGGTCGGGTCCTTTTTTTGGGTAGTGTTTAACACCCGCTTTAACTACGTATGGCACCGCAGGTGGTGACACTGATGATACATGAATGAAGATGGAGCACCGGTGGAATGCGATGGCGGGGGAAATCGGAGAACCCGGGGAAAACCCGCCCCAGCGCTGTTTTGTCCGCCACAAATCTCACGTGCGGTCGCTTGGGAACGAACTCGGCCACGGCGCGGCCCGGAGGGGCATTCCAACATGATGGCCGTTCTCCTAATACGGAGAACCAGTGCCCTGATAGTGGGTAGTCTTAGCCAATCAGCATCGAATGCTTGAATGTTCTAGCATATCCTGTATGACGTCAATGTGCGAATGTTCACGTAGACCAACGGAAGTCCACTGGGAGTGCCATCGGAAGAGGCTAGTCCTGTTACTTAATCAGATTATAACAACCCTTGTATTTTCCTAAGAATATGTAAGCATCAAATCCCAATTCATTCAGATTAATTAAGTGGTAGTTAGTAAACTATTACTAAAACAATGTAAGTTAAACGCTCGCCAATGCGTCGTGTATTAGAAGTGGATGAATCATTTGAAAGAACGGTGTGTGGTGTTGTATCGATCTGGGACACGTACGACGCGCGTCTTGATGTCTGTTGTGTGCAGGTTATCTGCAGGGAACATGTCGCCACATGCTCCCCAGCAAGTGTGAAGAAAACTTCCACAGATAAGACAAACCCATCTTGATGAAAACGCTGACAAATTTTTTTCCTCATCTCATCTGTGACACTGCCCGCCGGCTAACTCGGCATTTAGCTGGAATGGGAGCAGGAAAGTCTTCATTATCTTCTCCTTGTTCTTGTTCTTCTTCTTTTCCAAGCAATAAACTCTTGCGCTTTTAATGAACAGCTGAAGAACCACTCTGCATGCACTGTAACATATGAAGATGCGGCGAAGTTTTGATGCAGCCAGTGAAACTGAGAAGAAGTGTCTGCCAAATTTCGACTCAAACATGTTTAAAACATCAAATTATTGTTTACTTTACTATTTATGTTCACCATTGTTTATCTAATAGATCCATTCAGAAATTACATATAGAAATTTCACTGCAGCTTAACGTCCTTTAACCTGGTTAGTCATGTCGGACGATGAATGAAATTGATGAAATGATTCTCAAATGATCTCGGGGTCCATGGAGCTTAAAGTTACTCGACATTCGTCTTCTCAGGATAAGGGAAAAACCCCGAAAAAACCTTATTGGGTAACTCCCCTCAAGCGAGATTCGAACTCACGACCTGTTGAATGTAAGGCAGACACGCTACCACCACACTACCCAGGCGGGCTGCACATCTTTTGTGATTCCCTGAACTAAACAAACATTTTTTGAAGAATATGCAAATGCCAATGATACCAAGCAAAACACAATAATAGTAATAATAATAATAATAATAATAATAATAATAATAATAAACTTAGCATTACACTCCAGCATATTCCAATTAAGCGACATAAAGGTTTTCGCAAAAATACTTTCTCACATTCCTTCACATGGGAAATTCTTCGTTATTCCTTTCAAGTTTCTCAAAATGTAGAACAATTTTAATTGAAATACATTTGAAATTTGATTTGAAAAATGCTACTTATAATACTTGTATAACTAGGATGCCATAAAAGGAAGATAAAGTTTACGCTGGAAAAAGTTCAGCTTTTTAAATATACAATTAGGCTTTTCCAAGTTAAAGTTAATCATCTGATTAAGTTTCTTGCATGTTTTATATTTTTTTATTCTATTCCGTTACTTTGAATAGATTAGTAATGTATTTCGCCATGACTGAATTGATCTCTATGTGCTTTCAATGAGCATTTGAATATTATTATAACTTGCATTTAACTAAGTATTTCTTGTTTATTTTGTAAACATTTGTAAACAAAACTGAATAAGACCACGGAAGAACTAATTTTAATGAGTGCAATCGCCACGACTGTTGGAATAAACTGGTAGGAAGCGCCAGCATTGTGTTACGAATTTCGCCCAATGATGTATTAGCTATCACGTTACACCTCCAGCCAACTCCAAGATCTATGTTTAAGTACGTCCGAGAACTCTAACTCAGATGAGTCCGTTGGAACAATCTCTTGTAATGAGCAGAAAAAATTGTGCGAGTATACAATGTCAGATTTTTTTTATTATTCTTTTTTACACTCAAATTTCTAACTTCAATTTTTGATAGGCGTTTAAATTCTATGAAACTATTTTAATCAATGTTAAAATTGATTTGCTTAAATCTTAAGATAATTTTTGACGTATAATTTAAATGTTTAGTAATATATTCACATAATTAGAAAAAAAAATTCAAAACATTTACCTGAAATTCTAATGCCTTTTTTAGAATATTTAGACGATGTGTATATATTGCAATTAAAATGAGTATCAATAATAACATCCATTAATAATAGCCTATCAAGTATTTAGTCCTTATGGATTTCAACTCGGCGCTTCTTTCAACCACATGAAAACGGGTTTTGGGACTCGATTTGCGCACGCGCGATGTAGATGACAATCCACTTGATGGTCCTATATTATGTAGATAGTAAGAGGTTCCAGTTGTAATTGCTTATATATGATCATGGTGATCATTTTTACTTTCTCTATATCTACTATGTACATAGTGTATAGAGAAGGTATTTTAATGAACCCAAAAATCTATACCGACATTTTACCGGTAATACATGTTTTAAGACTCCCTGAATCTAAAAAAAAAAAAGCATTTTTAGAAAAATTTCCGTGTCTGTGTGTGTCTGTGGGCAGCATAGCTCAAAAACAAAAAGTCCGTTAAAAACCAAACTTGGTATTTAGGTTTGATAACTTTCAAGGATACGACACGAAGATTTTCAAGAAAATCACCCCACCCTCAAATACCCTTTACATGGAAAATTTTTATTTTGTCAAAAATGGCACTAACTATTTTGATTAAAATATCGTATATTAAAGAGATTTATCTGATAAATAAAATGTATATCTTGAATTTGTCTGGGAATAGCCTCTGAAGGCTGCTTTATTCTGGATGAATTTTACGGAATTTTGTATTACTGCTAAACCGTAAGAGATGCAGCAACACTTACCTCACAAAACATGTGGATCACGTTAAAACATACAATTTTTGTCATATACATTTTTTTCGTGGAGTTATCGTTTTTGAGATATTCCTTGTTATTGGTTTCAGCTTTGAAAAACTTATACTTTTTTGATACAGGAATTTGTCAACTCGTATCCCTACAAACAAAGGAACTTCAGTAAAATAGCAACCATCTTTTGACTATCACTTTAACGTATGATATTCCCTTATTTCGTTTCTACTTACAAGGAGGCAAGCAAGAAGACTATTTCTGCTAATTTTTTCTCGATTAACATGAAGTAAATAGAAGCACAAGCTTATTAATAATATTTTATCAGAGATGTAGAGAAAGTCATGTGAATGGAACACATCCGATTCTTTGGTAATTATGGCACCGCAGGAAATGACACTAATGATACATGAAATGAAGATGGAGCACCGGTCGAATGCGATGGCGGGGGAAACCGGAGAACCCGGAGAAAACCCGCTCCTGCGCCACTTTGTCCACTATATGCGGTTACTTAGGATTGAACCCAGGCCGTCTAGGTGAGAGTCGAGTAGTTTAACGAGTGGTTTAACCACACGACCACGGCGCGGCCTATGATGATAACAATGATAATAATAATAATGATAATAATAATATTAATAATAAGAATAATAATTCCTCCGTGGTCGAGAGGTTCAGCAAACTTACTTCAGACGTGGAGGTCCCTGGTTTGATTTCCGGCCGGGGGTGGTGGAGATTTGTCTTTAATTAGGATAATATTTACCCTCCACAGGGTTTGTTAGTATGAATGTAGGAGGAATACGCGTGTACAAATCTACGTTAAATTTTTTCGTTCCAGATGAAGTGCCGCGATACGTGGCGTACTGGCACTTCAGAAGCTTATAGCTGTTACTTCGAAATTTCAATAAATAGGCCACAAGTCTCAAATTACTTATTCTGTGAAAATATTTCGGTATAGTTCATTAACACTCTGTTACATATAATTGTATTTACTCAAAAATAGATGTAACGAATGTCTTATAGAGTTCCAGTAATTTTTAGGAGGGGGGTCAAAATAAGACTCAAGCAGTTATACATTTTATTATGTGGATCAACTAGTGTTATTAATGGACAAATCAATGCTGATGTACAAGATAAAACCTTGATTTTATTTTTAGGGGGGTTCGAGGGAAAATTAGGGGCACCATCTTATGATATCTCAGCACATTATAAGGCTTCTATAGTTTTTTTGTATTATTTAACCATCGATATAAGCTGACAAATAAAAATCATTAGCATGCATGCAATATACATTACTTTGACTCGTTCAATGAACCCTACAAAGGATATCTATGGACACTAGAGGGAGAGATTAAAATACAATATATCTTAGATAATTGCATGCCTAATGAAACATAAATTCTGAATTTTCTGCGAATAGTTCTTGAAGGTTTCTTCATTATTAAAAGACTGATAATTTTATACAATCGTTAAAACATTAAAAGAGAAAGAGAGAGAGAGAAAGAGAGAGAGATAGAGGCTAACAATTAAACACGTTATAGAGTTTAAGAGAATAATTTATGTGAATAAACTATTTTATTATTATTATTATTATTATTATTAATCACAAATACTATATCTTTTAGAGAAAAATCATTGTCAGCCACTAAGAAGAACTATTTATAGCTTTACATTAAGGTTCCAGAGAAGCATGTTAATTAATTTAACATATGGAGCATTTTGTGGGAGCAAAAATTGCGCTCTATACAGTTTGAACTTACTTTTGTGATACACTTATGATAAATACATTTTGTTGTGCATTTTAAATATTTTGATATACACTTTCAAAATTACAGTCCACCAGCATTAACAATTTCTTAGGGTCTTAAATTCTTAATAAACCGTAACATTGCTACACATTTAAATAGAATCGTGTTCTTATAAAATTATCTTTGCACCTGTGCATATGTGCTCGATAAAACAGTACCACTGAAATTCAGTAATATGAATAATCCAGAAATTAAATCCAAAATATAATTCTTAATCTAGAAAAAATAGTATAATTACGACGGGATGGAAACAAAACTTCACCCTCGTTGCATTTGTTATCCCTCAGGCTTCAATCATATACCTTGATTAAAATATACTGCGTGTTTCTTCCTTGATTAAAATATACTGTTTTTATTAAAAGTAAAAGAAACAGAAATGAAATGTGTTATAATATGTTTTCATCTATCAAACTTTACTGTTGTCATTGTTATTTTGTAGAACCGAGTTCTCCTCCATGTCTTAGTTATATATTCTTGTTAGCAAAACGTAAATAAACAAGTCAGTTTATACTCAGTGCTTGGACTGCAAGAATAATCGTGCCCTCCATGGTGTAATGGCTGACATGCTAACTTTCATACACCCAAGGTCGTGGGTTCTACGGCCGTAAAAATTCTTAGCATGGCTTCCTTCGGAAGGGAAGTAAAGCCGTTGGTCCCGTGTCGTAGATTTACGGCACGTAAAGAACCTCAAGCCTGATAGAGAGGCCTCTGAGCAAAATTAAGCGGTCTTTCACACCTTGTATAGAAAGGAACGCTGAGAACCACTGTAGTTAAATAGCGTCCACAAATAACACGTCATTTCCATTTTCCAGGAATAATCGGGCAATAGAGGAAACCTTGGTGTGTGCTTCAAGCGTGATGAATATTTAGTTTAGACCTGTAAATTTTGCAAGGAATTGTCAACAAAGCCAGTTCCTTTAAAATAAAAGATAAATTACACATTTAAAGTAAAGGTTTATGAAGTTTTAGGAGCCTCATACATTCAAATAAAATATAACAATATATTCCATAAAAACAATAAAAATCAGATGGGTTCCACTCTCATAATTTTCTCTATCTGTTCTGTAAAAAATATTTTTTACGAAAGATTTTTATCTCCATAATGCCATATAAAATAAATATCAGAAATTGTATAGTTACTTAGTTCCTTATAAGTATAAGGAACGGCTAAGGGAATATATTAGGCTAAAGTGACAGTCAAATATTTTAAAACTATTGCTAGGAGTTTGTCACACAAAATCTTTTCTCTTTCTAGACCGGAAGAAAAACAAAGAAATGAAACGGATGAGGGCTTCCCGTTTGAGAAAAGTTTTAAGTATTTTAAAGCTGAAACCAATAACAGGGAATATCCCGAATGGGTATCTCTTCAAAAATACATGTAAATTACACAAATTGTGTGTTTTAACGAGATCTACATCTTTTGTGTAGTAATTTTTACTTTCTCTATAGGCACCATGTACATAGTGAATAGAGAATGTATTGCACTCCACCAAAAAATTCGATACCGAGATTTCACCGGAAATATATGTTTTAGGGTACCCTTTATCTAAAAAAGCATTTTCGGAACAAGATCCGTGTGTGTGTGTGTGTGTGTGTGTGTGTGTGTGTGTGTCCGTGTGTCTGTGAACACGATAACTCAAAATCGAAAAATAGGTAAAATACCAAACTTGGTATTTAAGTTTAGTATCTTCCTGGGATGCGATAGGAAGATTTTGAGAAACATCCCCTCACCCCAACTACCATTTACATGGAACTTTTTTTCGAAAATTTTGATTTTCTCAAAAATGGCTCTAACGATTTTGATTAAAATTTCGTATGTTACCTGACAAATAAAATGTATATCTTGAATTTTCTTGAAATAGCCCCTGAAGAGTAGTTTATTCTGGATGAATTTTGCTTAATTTGGTATAAGTAATAAACCGTAAGAGATAGACAAAAATTTACCATACAAAAAGTGTAGTCCTTGTTAAAATACACAATTTACGTCATATACATTTTTTTCGTGGAGCTTACCGTTTTCGAGGTATTCATTGTTATTGGTTTCAGTTGTTATGTACTTTTACTTTTCTCAGACGGGAGTGACCGTTTTTCTTTTGTTCTACACCTGGCCAAGAAAAAAAGCGATTTGTAATGACTATCGCATAACGACAGCTTTTAAAACATTTGACTATCGATTTAGCCTAGTGTTTCCCCTATTTTCTTCCTACTTATAAGGAACTAAGTAATAAGAACATTGTGCTAAATACCTCGATTAACAAGGTGCAGAAAGAAGTATAATATTATGTAAGAACATTGTAGAACGGCTAGAAAAAGTCATATGAGTGTAACACGACATATTTTAATTTATGCTACACATGCACACACACACACACACACACACACACACACACACACACACACACACACTCATACTCACCTTTTTTTAAACGTTATTTTAGGACTCCTCAAAATATAAGGCTCCAGTGAAATCTCGGATTTTAATTGATACCCTCTATATATTATGTTATAAAAACATTGCACATGCATCTAGAAAAAGAACAATTACTTTAATGAGTGCAACTATTTAATACCCACAAAGTTTTGCTTAGTAAAACATGTAACGTATAAACATCCTTACACAAATTATATTTTGTATCTGAATTGGGCATATCTGAACTTAACAATATTTTCAAACAGGGGAAATAATTACATTAAACATTAATTTTATTGCAAAGTATTTAAATTGACAAAAGCAAGCCGTTACACTTAAGACTACTTATTGATACACCATAATTATATAACATAAACATACATATTTAATTTTATATAAATCAAGGACAATACATTTCAAACCCAACTGCTTCATTGGGCCAGGACCCATGCTATGGCCGCGCCGTGGCCGAGTGGTCAGACCACTCACTCTCACCTAGACGGCCCGGGTTCCATCCCAAGCGACCGCATGTGATATTTGTGGTGGACAAAGTGCCGCAGGGGCGGATTTTCTCCGGGTTCTCCGGTTTCCCCCGCCATCTCATTCCACCGGGGTTCCATTTTCGTGTGTCATCGCCTGCGATGCCAGAGCAGTAAAAGCGGGCGTTAAACAGTATCAAAAGAAAAAAAAAGTCCCATACTTGTATCACTTCATTCAGACATAATTTCATGAACTGAATTTCTAATTTATCTGAAGAATAAAAATCAGATGACTTAAAAGCAAGTAATGTTCAATACTTCTGAAGTTAGTTAAAAATAACATTAATATGTCATTAAAATTATTAATAAATTAACACCTCTTTATTCCACAAATAATACTTCTAAATTGATTTTTATTATTTTCATTCTTTTCAATCATACTAATTTTATTTAATACAATAAATTATTATACACCCTATAATAAATTAAACTAACAACTAAAACCCTATTCTGAAAATGATAACTAACTTATTTTCAGTTTTTGACCCTTCATCAAATATTACAAATTTATCAATTAACTGATTAAGAACTTTTATTGTACTCATATTAATTCGATCCTCAAATTTGTCCGCCACTGAGCGAGGAAGCATACAATGCAGGAGGGACGTCTCACCCACTACGATTTACAGAGATATTGCAACTACTACCCCCCAGATGGCTGGCATGAAGTGGTTTCAGGTCGCAGACGGGCTAAATCCTTAACATTTCCTGATTCAAAGACTCATCCATTCCTAAAGTTGGCTAGATGAACCACCCGTCCAACCAAGCGCCCTTTAGAGTCCAAAGGGAATATTATTTACTTAGGAGATGTATCTGCGCCATCTGTCCAACACCGCTTTTGCCATTAAACCTAGAAGCACGCCTAAATCATGAAGAGGAGACGGAAATAAGGGGAAAATTGGAAAAGAAAGTCGTGAGATAGAAACAACTTCACATTTTGGCTACCGATCAGGAAAAACCACGAAAACTAATGTCAGAGTGGATGGTCGATAGGAATCGAAACCGAGACCCCCCGAATGTTACCCTTACATTTTACCCGGAACCGACTGTTTCGGGGGGGGGCGAATAGAAGATCATGTAGCCCGCCTGGGTAGTGTGGTGGTAGCGTGTCTGCCTCACATTCAAAAGGTCGTGAGTTCGAATCTCGCTTAGGGTGAGTTACCCGAATAAGGTTTTTTTTCGGGGTTTTCCATTATCCTGAGAAGACAGATGTCGAGTAACTTTAAGCTCCATGGACCCCGAGATCATTTGAGCAGCATTTCACAAATTTCATTCATCATCCGATATGACCAACCAGGTTAAAGGACGTTAACCCACAAAGAAAAAAAAATCTAATGTCGTCCATTCACATGACTTTCTCCATATCTCTGCAACAAATTTTTGTTAAAAAGCTTAGGTTTCTATTTACTTCATGCTAATTGAGAAAGCATTAGCAGAAATAGTCTTGTTACTTGCTTCCTTGTAAGTAGAACGAAATATGGGAGTACCTTAGGTTAAAGTTATAGTCAAAAGCTGGTTGCCATGTGACTGAAGTTCCTTTGTCTGTATGGAAAGGAGTTGACAAATTCCTGTATGAGAAAAGTATAAGTTTTTTAAAGCTGAAACTAAAAACAAGGAATATCTTAAAAACGATCAACTGCACAAAAAAATGGATATAACATAAATTGTGCGCTTTAATGTGCTCTACATTTTTTGTGTTGTAAGTTTTTGTCTATCTCTTACGGTTTAGCAGTTATGTAAAATTCCGTAAAATTCACTCAAAATAAAGTAGCCTTCAGAGGCTATTCCCAGAAAGTTCAAGATATACATTTTATTTGTCAAGTAAATATCTTTAATATACGAGGTTTTAATCAAAATCGTTAGACCCATTTTTAAGAAAATCAAAATTTTCGAAAACATTTCCATGTAAAGGGTAGTTTGGGGTGGGGGGATTTTTCTCAAAATTTTCATGTCACATCCCTGAAAGATAATAAACTTAAATACCAAGTTTGATATTTTATTGACTTTTCGTTTTTGAGTTATCGTGTTCACAGACACACGGACCTTTTTCTGAAAATGCTGTTTTTGGATACAGAGGACCCTAAAACATATTTCCGGTGAAATCTCAGTTTCGAATTTTTGGATGGAGTGCTATACCTTCTCTATACGCTGTGTGCATTGTACGTTTAGAGAAAGTAAAAAGATGCTGTCATCCACTCCCCCTTCAACAGGGCGACTTTGAGCTTGTTTACATCGAGTCATCACGGCTTATCGCACCCTTATGGTTCAGTTTTATATGAATTTACCTCAAACCTGAGACATTAAAGAGGCTTAAAAATGATATAAACAGATGGGCCTATTATACATAGACATACTGAAATGCTGTTAGTAAACCGGAAGCAGAAGATTAAAGTTGCTCAAAGCTGACGTTAATAACAAGGACGGAATAAACTGAAGCCAATATATCACTGCTGTAAATATTAATAAAATCTCGTATGTATTGCTTACAGTTTAAACACGAATATTAACCGAAGCGCGCACACAATTTGCACAACGGCAACGGCACGATATTCGTTTTTATTTTATTTCTCTCCTCAACAGCTGCATGCCAGCTGATGGGAAAGTATTTACTCTGTATATATGTGTGTGTGTGCGGCCTGGTTTTGTTTTCCGTATATATATATATATATATATATATATATATATATATAATCTGTTATAATAGAACACTTCCAGGCAAATCGAACCGTTTTCATGAGCCAAGCTGTTCTCTTGAAATATGCAAATCCTCGCTGTGCCCCTATAGAACGAAAGTGTTTAATCCATCTGGATGAGCAGCTCAGAACCGTGCGGACAAAATTACAGATACGTTCTCGACTTGGCTAACTGGACAAGAAGAGGACTGTTGCTCGTCATGCACGTGTTCTTGTGTCGCTATTCTCCGCTGTCAATATCTTCACAAGTTAAACCACGTGCTGAAGGTGTGGGGTTTCCGTTTTAAACGGTGTCATCTTTAATTAAGTCATCTCAGTCTGTGGATCCTATAATGTTAGCCGACTCAGGAAGAGCTACTAAAACTAGCGTAAATTACGTAAAGGGTCGACAACGGTGGGGGACTCCCACGCACTACGACTTATGCTACGTTCATAATGAGTTGCAAGCGCAGACGTAACGCGGCATAAACGCAGACGCAAGGAAATACCATTCACAATGCAATCGAAAGCGCAACGCAAGAAGTTGGCAAGGGATTTTAGATCCACAAGTTACATGCGAATATCTTCCAAGCGCTCCGCAAGTTACAAACGAATAACACAACCAACAATACCACATAAGAAAATTCACTCATTATTTTACAAAATAAACACATTACATAGTAACAACTGACGCTCGCGGCTGTGACATCACAATAATTGCTCATTCAAAATTATTGAAAATAGTACAAGCATAGAGACTTCAGAAAATGATAAAGCTACACATTTAATGAACTAAGAATTATCTCTCTGCGTCTTCGATTTATGAGAACCAATAAATCTATACACAGATGATAATTACATCCATTAAATCAAATAAGGATTCGCAAGGAGACTGTCATAACCTCTTGAGGGAGATTAGAGATGGCGCGGCACGGCCTAATAGAGGAACATGCATGTACAGCAGGCCCTGCAAAATCTTGCAGTGCGATCATTTGTTATTGAATTCATAGTCAATGCTTACAGAAAAGAAGCACAATTCTTCCTCTTTTCATGCAACGCAAGGATAAAGTTTGAAGTGTGCAAACTCTTGCGTTGCATTGCATTGCGCTTTTCTATGTGAATGCTTACATTAAATAATATGAGTCCAAACTCTTGCGCTTACATTGCGTCTGCGCTTGCATTTCATTATGAATGTAGCATTATATACTATGCGCACATGTTTTCTTGGGCGCTCGGCTTCCTCGTCTTCATTCGGTTTCGCGCAACTTCGGAAGCAGGGCACAGCAATAGCATTGAGACATCAAGTACGGTCGGTATACGGCCTGATATCTAGTGGCTTCAATGCAAACTTTCATTCTGTCGGTAGATCTCAGAGTCACGCACTTGCACCTGCGCTGTGCTTCGGTTGATTATTCAGCTAGTTCATGCTAAATTAGATAATCTATTCATTATTATGGCTCAAAGCAAGAAACTTCCTTTGAGGCCCTCAATGTGGAAAGACAGGTGGGAAACTGTCTCTTCTTCCCCCGCATCTAGTTTCCTCGTAAAAATAGCGCCCAAGAAAAGGTGCGCGCATAAAATATCTATTGTGAATGAAGGGAAGGCTGCTATGATGTAACATTGCAGTTCAGTCACCCGTTCCCTGAGATATTTATTTGATAAACATTTTATTTGTCAGGTAAATATCTTTAATATACGTTATTTTAGTCAAACTCGTTAGAGACGTTTTTTAGAAAATCAAAATTTTCTAAAAAAGTTCCATGTAAAGGGTAGTTGGGGGTGGGGGTATTTTCTTGAAAATTTTCGCATTGCATCCTTGGAAGATAAACTTAAATACCAAGTTTGGTATTCAACGGTCTTTTCGTTTTTAAGCTATGCTGGCCACAGACACACACACACTCGTACATACACGGATCTTTTTTGTTTTGTTACAGGGGACCCTAAAATGTATATTTCCGGTGAAATCTCGGTATTCGAATTTTTGGGTGGAGTGCAATACGTCCTCTATACACTATGTATATAGTACGTGTAGAGAAAGTAAAAACGCCACTGGTGTGCCGGAATTTTCCTGCAGGAGTTCTACAATCCACTCGGAATACCCTAAATCAGTATATTATGTAAGAATTTACAGATTTAAGTAACGAGCGCTGCAGCTCACAACTATTTCAATGTGTTATTCTAAAATATATTCTAAATTTGGTGCAGGCCAACAGTGATCAAAATAATGGAGATATGAACTTGTAAACGGAAAGTCCGCTATTCAAATCTCGTTATGACCGACCTCCCTGTCAGGTTTTTTGCCCAGTTTTCCTCAGTCTTAATAACTGACAAATGCCGGTGAGGTAAGCTTGCTTAAACTTGGAATTTATCATCACTTTTGTATCACCACTTCCTGCGGTGCCATATGTAGTAGGATCGGGCGTTAAACACTGCTACTAGGAGGAGCACGTCTACTTAAATCTTGCGACCATCATCCCGAAGAAAGGGATGAAACCAGGCGGCTATAGGCCGCAGGCTGACAAGCTGCTGAAAAGCGCGGAAGTGACTTATATTTCTGGCTCGAGGACTCCGACCTACTACTGAGGCTAAGATTGCAATGAACAGTTCATTTAACCCTTTGTTGCCTGTTGGTGCCTATAACTTGGCTTGTTTTAAGCATAACTATACAAATAGGGTTGTACTCTAGGATTAATTTCATGTTATACTAACCTTCAACCATAAACGACAAGTAATCAAAACTGTTTTATATTGTAAAAATATATACAGCTTTCGCCGTAAAATGACAGTGATGTTTGTAAATAAATAAAAGAGAAAACCGACATAACTACAGTCAAATGTAACCCCATTAGCTTCCAAGCATCACACCGATTATTTTACTTGGGCTCTCCCCGTCCTTTACCACAGTCACTGGGATTTGAATTTGCAACATTTGGTTTTGAATGGATGGTCAGTCCATTACCTATCACCTAAGCTCATGACTATTGAACTAATTTTTGGTAGTGCCTATGGGAGCATTATAAAAACTGATTTAGAAGAATTTAAACTTTTAATTGGGAACAAAAATATTAATAAAGGTTCTACATTTATTTTCATTTTTATTTTCTCTATTATTTTATATAGTAATTTTATAGGTTTATTCCCAAATATTTTTTGTTAGAACACCAGTTTTAAACCTGAATTAAAGGAATAACGGCATATGTAGTATACTAATGCAGGCAACTAAGGGTTAAACCGGCCAACTAGGAATGCTCTTTCTTTAGAGCAAGCGTCTGTGCCTTCTGTTCGTATGTGTATATGTAATAATCCTATAATATCATTCTGTTTCTACCGTACGTTGTAAATTAGTTCATAACCGATGTATGTTAAATGATTACTTTGAAAAAAAAACTTCAGTACAGCGTAACATTAACGTTCAGCCAAATGTTACGTTTTCTCGATAGCTACAAACAATGCACTATTTTCAAAACGTTTACTTCTGTGTTCTGGGAGTGAAGAATTGTCAAATTCATTAGTTTTGCCCTTATTATGATGTATTTTGAAGTTCATAGGTTACTTACCGAGTGAAATGGCTCCGTAGTAAAGTATTCGGGAGGTCCCGACTTCATTTCCCAGAGGCTGCCAGCTTTAATCTAGGATATTTTCGTGCTTTCTTATTGTCGTCAAGGCGAATTCTACCACGATACTCCTTTCCTCTAATTTCATTTCCCTTTCATGTTTCGTATGCTTTCAGACCCTGCGTGTGGAGGATGCGGGCAGATGACGCCGATGTTTGCACTATGGAAAGATTTCTCCCCGTGTACGCCAGATGAACTGTCTGCTAGGGTTGTTGTATCGCCCTTTGTAATTTCTGTCTAACAGTGTGTGAGTATTCCTCTAACTGGAAATGTTAGGGACTTCGTGTTTCTGCGGGCTTGTCTGCCTGCCTGCAGGTCCGAGACCTCGTACGGCTCCTTCACCTCATCCCTGCCACCCGAGGGGTATAACCACAATCGATCCATAATGGTGTCGCAGTGAGTGAGCTGTGCCCCCTTCGTTCCAGTATCTAATATCCTAGAGGTTACTTTATTGGTGAAATTATGGGACAAAGAGGAGGTACAACGGTTTAAAATTTCATGTACTGCAATTATTTCAACCAATATTCCATATTGCATTTCTACTAACTTTCCTGCAGAGTATTCTTACAAAAGCTGTATATTCTTCCGCTTACATTCATTAATCATTTTCATGTTATTTCATTGTAAATGTTTTAAACATTGGTCGTTTTGTGAGCGATTTGAAATTCTGTTATCTTGCCATAAACATAAAAAACAAGCAGTCAAGAAGAAATAAGATAGGAAAAAAAAATAATAGTGATTTTCAGTTGAGAGAAGTGAAAATAAATCGAATTTTATTTCTAGGCGCTCTCTAATTATTGGATTCTTAGCGTCCCATTGTATATTGGCCGTTAAAGACCGGACACGTTTCTTAAAGGCTTCTTTAAAGTAAGAAGTTCATTTATGTGCCATAATCTACGACTCGGGACCACCGACTCTACTTCATTTCTGAAGGAAGTCATGCTAAGGTTTTTTATGCCCCCCCAAAAAAAAAACCTTTGCTCCCCACCGTATGAACCTGCGACCTCGGAAATGGAGAGAAGTGTAAAGGATTTGAAAATGGAAAGTAAAAAAATAGTCATCAAAGCCACAAAAATGTTGATACAAGATAAAATGGATGCTTTAACGAGATCTATGTTTTCGTGATGTATATACCTTATTGTTTAGCTGCTTATGTAAAAGTGATTCAGAATACCCCCTGATGCTCTATGCCTGCGAAGTGTGGGGTATGGCAGCAGACTCCTGGCTTCTCTGGTTACAGCGGGTGCAGAATAGAGGACTCCGGACCATATATTCTGTATGTCGACGTTTCCCTTTGAGGCTACTACATGAAGCTTCGGCCCTCCCATATGTGGAAGATGTTATTAGGCACCGGGCTCAAAAATTCTACGCCAGATTGGGCGAACATGAGAACGCTCTTGTCAGATCACTGGGGGAGTACTTACCCTCTGAACGCCGAAAAAGGCGGTTCCGGGTTCCCCGCATGGCTTGTGGGCACCCCCGGTAACAACGGCTTTAAACCAGACAACAGCGTAATAGCTGAACAAAGCACTCCCCCCCCCCCTCCCATAGGGACAGGTCTATCAAAACTCACCACCATATTTAAATAAATAAATAAACACCAGCGGAGCAGAGGAAAGGATGCTGCTCCTGAAAATGCAACCGCTCGAGGAGCCTACCAGCGCTACCTCCTTAACACCAACACTCGAAACCTCAAACAAAACCTTAACCATCACCTCATTCCTGTGGTAAACCCTTACCAGGGTAGGTACACAGCAACAACACCCAGGCTCACCACGAGCCTACCAGACACGCACGCACGATTCAGAATAAAGTGTATTTCAGAGGCTACTTCAGCAAAATTCACTATATACTTTTTATTTGTCATGAAAGCAACTTAAACCTATGGTACTTTAAATACATTTTTAAGATCAATTTTTGAAACAATAAAAAAAATCTGATGTTTTACACTCACATGACTTTCTCTAGCTACTCCATAAACAAGCTGCTTACAAAAAATAATTTTTCTTTTCAATACCAAGCTAATGGAGATAAACATTAGCAGAATGTTATTACTTAGTTTCTTATAAGTAGAATGGAACTAAGGGAATTCACTAGGCAACAGTGATAGTCAAATGTTTTAAAAGCTGTTTCGATTTTCAATGCAAATAGTTTTTTGTTGTTTTTTGCTTGGCCAGAAATAGAACAAAAGAAAAAGGGACACTCCCGTCTGAGAAAGTGTATATACTTCACAACTGAAACTAGCAACAAGAAATACCTCGAAAACGGTAAACTCCATGAAAAAATATATATATATATATATATATATATGACATAACTTCTGTATTTTAACAAGACCTACATTTTTTGTACAGTAAGTTTTTCTCTATCTCTTATGGTTTACTAGTTATGCCAAATTAACCAAAATTAATCGAGAATAAACAGGTCTTTAGAAGCTATTCCCAGAAAATTTACGATATACATTTTATATTGTGATAGAAATGGCTTTAATATATGGTATTTTAATCAAAATCGTTACAGCCATTTATAAGAAAAACAAAATGTTCGAAAATTATTCCATGTAAAGGCTAGTAGAAAATCCTAGTGTCGCATCCTTGTAAGATACTAAACTTAAATACCAAGTTTGGTATCTAACGGTCTTTTCGTTTTTGAGCTATGCTGTCCACGGACACCTCCCTCACCATACACAGAGACACACATATGCATACACACACGCGGACCTGTTTCTGAAAATGCCTTTTTTGGACTCAGGGGGTCCTAAAACATGCATTTCCGGTGAAATCTCGACATGGAATTTTTGGGTGGAATACAATACTTCTCTATCCCTATGCACATTGTACATACGGGGCTAGAGAAAGTAAAAATTCGAATATATTCCATATAAAGAATACAAGTAGGAGGCGAATTTTCTTTAAAATAGATGTTTTGAAGGTTCTGAATTTAAATACTGAGTGACTTGAATAAAACAATTGGTTTATAGAGATATTAAAAACCATTGGGCCTTACATTATATCCAGAACTTGGAGGAGGATAGAGAGTCTAGAAATATAACAGCCGAAATTCCATACACATTTCCAAGAATAACATGTCATGGACCTGTAAAATATTGGAGTTATAACGGTGAAGATTGAGAATTCGCCATGAAAATCTTCTAGATCATTACACAATGTTACCATAAAGAAAACGGGGAGCAGAAAATTAAATTCATTAAATTACAAATGCAGGTTTAAAAATCCATCCCTGCTACGCTGGGTAGGCCAACTAGTGCTTGAGTGGCCACGTGCCTATTACTAAATGCTCTAGTTGAATGAATAGAGATAAATGTAAGAGATGCATAAATTGTAAAATATTATACAAGGTGGTTCACCTCCTTTTTCTCTGATTTTATGCAGTTTACGGTCTAACCTGAAGACTCATCTTCTGCAAACTAACATTATAGACTTTGGGGCCGAAAGTTTGGTTAGTATGAGTTCCAAGATGCTCGATTCAGATTCGAGGCTTACCAAAACGTTGAAAATCCCCCTCGCTTTCAATCTTCCTTATTTGGCACAAAGCTATATGGGACATCAGAATATTTGATAACTTGCTTATTTGTTTCTTTTATTGTTGTTCTCCTTATTTATGTTTATTCTAACTTTATCAGCCCAGAATTATTTAAAGTCTTAGTGAAGTTTCTTTTTCAAAACAATTAGAATGAAAATTAAGGATCGAAAACTGAAGAACACGTAAAATGAACAAGGATGCGACACAAAGATTTTCAACTATCCTGTACATGGAACTTTTTTCAAAAAGTTTGATTTTCTCAAAAATGGCTCTAACGATTTTGATTAAAATCTCTTTTATTAAAGGTGTCTACATGCCAAATAAAATATATCTTTTGAATTTTCTGAAAATGACCTCTGAAGACTACTTTATTCTGAATGAATTTTACGAAATTTTGCAAAACTGCTAAACCGTAAGAGATAGAAAAAAGTTACTGCACAAAAAATGTAGATCAAGATAAAACACACACTTTATGTCATATCATTTTTTTCGTGGAGTTGCTCGTTTTTAGATATGGTTTTAGCTTTAAAAAAACTTTTCTCGTATTGGAATTTTTCAACTGCTGTCCATATACACAAAGGAACCAGTCATAGCAACCAGTTTTTGTCTATCACGTTAACCTATGGTACTCCCTTATTTTGCTTCTGCTCACAAGGAAGCAAGTAATAAGACCATTTCTACTAATTTTTTCTCGATTAGCATGAAGTAAATAAAAGACACGGTTTGGCTCCAATTTAGGAAGTTATTCTTTATTAAATAGTTTAGATACCTAAACTAACCATCCCATCTTCCACAAAATCAGAATGTCTGTCTATATGAAAGAAAATGAACCGCTTGCCTTTACCACCATTTGAATTTCCTGGCGTTACTGATGCAGTTGATAAATTATTATCGTTTAATTATTTGATTGTTTTGTTATATAAAACAATTGATAGTTTAAACAATCGTGCACAATAATGAAGTCTAAAAGATCGTATATGAAAGAATAGAGAATGTATTTTAAAAATGTTTACGATGCAGAATAATGAAAAGATATTTTTATGTGTGAAAAGATATACTTTAAAACACAATGGTATTAGAGTTGTTTTTTTTTTTTGTTGTCCAAATTAGCTATTACAGAAAATATACTGAACTTTTGATTCAAACATAAGCGTAGTTGTAGCTTTTAAAAAGTGAAGATAGAATATGATTGAAAATGAGGTGTGGAGCATCTGTTGGAAATTTTAAGGAAAATACAAATTAATGTTTAGAGGATCCTATAGATAGTAGTGCAATATTTAACCAATGGGTTAAACAGCGTAAGGGTAGTTTTCGAGGCTTATAAGATAGCTTATAATATTCCTTGGGTACAGAAGTATGTATGTACACTGTCATATAGCAAAGCTAAGAGTTTTGATTTGTATATAAAGGTTTGAAAATAAGTGATGGAAACTTTTGAAAATTGTATACAGTGAAGCAAAACTCTAACCAAAATTATTTTAATAGCAATTTTTAATATCAATTTCTTACTTCATAATTATTATATGCAACTCCCTCCTTCCAATAATCTAACATTAAATATTTTAAGGCTCCAATTATACAGGATGTTTCAGAAATACTTTTACAAACTTCAGGTATGGGTTACTCAGACCACAAGAAGGAAAAAAGTTCATATGAACCTATGTCCCATAATCCTTGGTTTTCGCGTTATTCCTGTCACAATGAAAGTGTGAACTCAACGGCCTTCGGGGTCCAACCTCAAAACTTCATTTCTCTATGCACTCATAGAAGGCTTTGACCTATTGTACTACATACGGTAGGTGGCGAAGTGTTGCCATGGAGACTTGTTTACGTTTGTCATTTGTAATTAGTCTGCCTTCAACGTTTCAGTTGTGTAAATGTAGTGAATTAACTACACGTGTTTCGTTCCACCATGGCTGGATATTCCTTTCGTGAACAGGCAGACATGATTTTTATGTTTGGTCGTCAGGCTGCACTACTGTATCAAATGGAGTTTCCAGACCGAAGAAAACCGAGTCATCCAACCTTTGTCGCCGTTTATTGTCGCCTTGCTGAGACAGGAACCGTTGCACATTGTTCGAGATGCACTAACTGGTAGATGCATGACCAATGGATAGGCAGAGAAGAACCAGTTACATGGCCTGCACGTTCTCCTGACTCAATCCTGCGGATGTTTACCTCTGGGGGCATCTTTAAATCATTGGTTCATGGAGCAGCCATCCCGGATGCATAAACGCTTCATCGACGTGACATGGAAGCCTGCGAAACAATTCGAGACCATCCCGGAGCTTTTGACAGGGTGTGGCATTCCATGACTCGATGAGTACAGGCATACATAGAAGCAAGAGGAGGACATTTTAGTCATTTATTATGAGTTTTGTATGTTATAAGGGTACACTGTGTTGAACACCTCCTAGCGAGAAAACAAAGGATTATGAGCCATATGTTCATATGAACTGTTTTCCTTTTTGTGGTGTAAGAAACCCATACCCAAGGTTTGTAAACGTATTTCTGAAACACCCCGTATTTCCTTGAGTTGGGAATTATTACTTATCTAAAATGTTTACTTTCTCTATGCGTACTATGTACATACTGTATAGAGAAGATATGGCACTCCACCAAAAATTCGATACCGAGATTTCACTGAAAATATAAGTTTTATGGTCCCCTGTATCCAAAAAAAAGTATTTTCAGAAAACGCTCTGTGTGTGTGTCCGTGTTTCGTGTGTCTGTGAACAGGATTACTCAAAAACGAAAAGTCGATAAAACACCAAACTTGGTATTTAAGTTTAGTATCTTCCAGGGATGCGACACGAAGATTTTGAGAAAAATCCCCCCACCCCAAACATGGAATTTTTTTCTAAAGTTTTGATTTTCCTAAAAATGGCTGTAACGATTTTGATTAAAATATCATATATTAAAGAAATTTACCTGACAAATAAAATGTATATCTTGAATTTTCTGAGAATAGCCTCTGAAGACTACTTTATTCCTGATGAACTTTACGGAATTTAGATAACTGCTATACGGTAAGAGATGGACAAAAACTTACCACAAAAAATGTAGAGTACACCAAAACACACACTTTATGTTAAATACATTTTTTCGTGAGGAGGATCATTTTTAATATATTTCTGGTTTTCGTTTCAGTTTTGAAAAAGCTTATACATTTCTCATACAGGAGTTTGTTAACTCCTGTCCATACAAACAAAGGAACTTCAGTCACATAACAACCAGCTTTTGACTACCACTTTAACCTATGGTACTCTCTTAATTCACTTCTACTTATAAGAAAGCAAGTAATAAGGCTATTTCTGCTATTTTTTCTGAATTAGCATGAAGTAAATAGAAGTATAAGCTTTTTAACAATACTTTTTTGCAGAGAGTAGAGAAAGTCATGTGAATGGAACACATCAGATTTTTACAATAAGGATCCAAAAATATGCTGCATTCATATTCAAATGGCATTGAAATTTGATGAATCAGTATGAAAATTCCTCCTAAAATGATATATATGGAGCGTATATTTTATATATCGTAACTTCACCTGGAAGATTAGGAATTCCCAGTGGGGAAAGCATTGAATATGTGTTGTATGTCGTTAACTGCCGCTCCACTTACATACACACGCACACGCATACTTCTGCTCCAACACGAATACAGTTATACAAGGTGGTTCACCTGTTCCTTATTATTTTCGGAGATAGGCAACACTTCATACTCTGAAAGTAATAAGATTGAAATTCCGTGCTTGTTGGTCATTTCGTAACCAGCAAATCTAGCGTGCTCTTCATCGGAAAGCAGACCTTAGCAACAATAGTTACGTCCATTCCAAAATCATGCGCTTAATAACTCCTGTTACAGTACATGAAATAGGATCGCTGTCATATGTTCTGCAACGTAAATTATAATGTATGGAGGTTAAACGAACGGCTTCAGCTACAAAAAGGAGTCACACAACAGTTATAAAGAGATGAGAAGCGGAGAGGGAGACATGTGGGACACTACCTACAAGTTTTAACACAGTTAGCGGACGCAAAAATTGTAGCTCAACTTGGTTAATGTATGTTCCCTCGTCTTCTCCAGCATATTAGCAGTTCGAGTCCCACCGGTCTGAGAGCACTTTTTTCTTCTTTACGTATTATCCATCAAGTTGCAAAGCTAGTTCAGTGTTTGTCACCCTAATAATTTTAGGTGTAAACAAAAAGGTATACGAATGATGAACAAACGAAAGTTCATTTTATGTATTCCTCAGTCTTTGATCCTTAATTTTCTTTCTAATTATTTTCAAAAAGAACTTCACTAAGCATTTAAACAATAAAGGAAATTTTCAAAACGTTTAAAGTTAATAAAAACAATTTCAAAATACTAGACCTTCTTAAATGTTATCGAGTGTTCTTCGTAGTTAGAGAGTTTTTATCACCAAGTTTCATGTCAGAAACACTTTATCTAGTGAATATTGAGAAGTCTGTTAAGTTACAAGGATTAAGCCCAATTTTCTTTTCAACTGAAAGTACTGCTATTTGACACACTTTGTGATTGTCATCCTAGTAGTTTGTGTATTTTTCGTTTTAGAGATACTCTGAAAATGGGTCTGGTTCTGTAATAGTATCTGAAATACCTATGTTAGTTTTAAAACATTGTGATAATACCTGCATATTTAGAAGAAACTGGACGAATAGGTCTCAGAATGTTCATTTTCATAAGTATTTCCTGAAACTGGACTGATTAAGTTAGAATAAACATAAATAAAGGGAAAGACAATAAAAGAAACAAATAAGCAATTAAAAATATTCCGATATCCCAACTAGCTTAGTCTAAAAATCAGGAAGAAAGAAAGCGGGAGGAAAAATTGTCAACGATTTGGAAAGATTCGAACCTGAACCGAGCATCTTGAAAATCATGTGAAAATCACAAGTTAGTCAAATACGCTACTTTTCATCTATAGCTTATAGATCCAAAGTCCATGCAAGTATGCAGAAGATGGGTCTCGGGAACGATGTTTTCAGGTTAGACTCTAATCTGCGGGTTGCATAAATCCAGAGAATAAGGGACAGGGGAACCACCTTGTATACAAGCACGGCATGTTTGGTTGCAGTGGGCTAAGCAGAAAGACTTGACTTCTATAGCGGATGTCCCCTTAGCTAGGTTGCAATTGGTAAGTTTTAGGCAAGACAATTTAAGAAATAGCACCCAAAACACGAAATACCCTCCTCCGGGTTGTAAATCACACTGGCTGCGATGTGCGTGTTTCAAAACATTTCCACATGAACATATTTCTTGTGTGTTGTAAGCTGTGAATTAAATTTGATGGCAAGTCATTATTCACAGAACCCAGGACCACCGCTAGCAGTTGTTATTTTAGCTACCTCACGTGACCTCGACAGTACCATATGCTTCCATTAGCCCCTGCAGCGCGCCCTATTTGCATATGAACTAGGCAGTAGGGGGATCCTCGACTTGACTGTCGCTTTCCTTGGTAACAGACACTGCTTGCAACCTATGTGGTACGAAATTACTGCTTTAGTTCACCACCTAAATTATCTCTTAATGAAATCGCTTCGGTGAACATGAACGTTGTTTAAGCATTCCAGATTTAACATTCTGAATTTTACCTAAAAACTCACTTTTGGAACATCTCGTAACACTCGATATATTATTTTTTTGACGGTAATGTCTTTTTATCCGCTTCCTGTCCATGGCATTTGCATTATAGTTTGAAATTTCTTCACTGCGTGTGTTTTGCTTTACGACAGATGCTAATAAAATTTACATAGTGTATAG
Organism: Hymenopus coronatus; assembly: GCA_030762935.1. Classification (NCBI taxonomy): domain Eukaryota; kingdom Metazoa; phylum Arthropoda; class Insecta; order Mantodea; family Hymenopodidae; genus Hymenopus; species Hymenopus coronatus. Next base: position 123,014,338 of record CM060894.1, on the reverse strand, counting down.
AGAAGGTATTGAATTCCACCCAAAAATTCGATACCCAGATTTTTCTGGAAATATATGTTTTAGAGTCCCCTGTATCCAAAAAAAAAAATAAAAGTATTTTCAGAAAAAGATGATGCGTTACATTCAAATGACTTTCTCTACATCTCTGCAACAAATTATTGTAAGTAAGCTTATTCTTCTGTTTACTTCAGCCTAAAAGACAAAAATTAGTAGAAATAGTCTTATTACTGCCTTCCCTGAAAGTAGAAGCGGAACAAGGGAGTACCATACGTTAAAGTGATAGCAAAAAGCTGGTTGCTATGTGATTGAAGTTCCTTTGTTTGTATGGACAGGAGTTGACTAAATCCAGTATGAGAAAAGTATGTTTATAAAAGCTGAAAGAAAAAACAAAGAATGTCCAAAAAACGATCAACTCCACGAAAAAAATGTATATAACATAAATTGTGTGTTTTAAGGTGCTCTACATTTTTTGTGCAATAAGTTTTTATCTAACTCTTAGAGTTTAGCAGTTATGCAAAATTCTGTAAATTTCATCCAGAATAAAGTAGTCTTCAAATGCTATTCCCGGAAATTCAGGATATACATATTATTTGTCAGGTATATATCTTTAATTCACGATATTTTAATCAAGATCGTTAGAGCAATTTTTAAGAAAATCAAAAATTTCGAAAAAAGTTCCATGTAAAGGATAATTTGGAGTGGGGGAATTTTTCTCAAAATCTTCGTGTTGGATCCCTGGAAGATATTTAACTTAAATACCAAGTTTGGTATTTTACCAACTTCTCGTTTTTGAGTTATCGTGTTCACAGGCACACGGACACACGGACACATACACACACACGGACCTTATTGTGAAAAAACTTTTTTCGGATACAGGGGACCCTAAAATATATATTTCCGGTGAAATCTCGGTATCGAAATTTTTGGTGGAATGCAATACCTTCGCTATACACTATGTACTCAGTACGTATAGTGAACGTAATAAAAGAAGGAGAAACTCTACTATGTCATTTATGGAGACTGTTGAAAATGGAGTTGCATTGCATACATTCCTTTTACCCTCCCCCATTCCATAGGCCAATTTCATACATTCACACAACTTTTTCTTTCAATTATATTCACATGAATATTTTAGATATGTGTTAAAATGTTTATTTAAAAGTAATTCATCTGTTTCCAAGGCATTAATCGCGATATTACTTTCTCCAACACGTACACAGTAAATAGTATATTTCGCTTCTACTTACAAGGAAGCAAGTAATAAGACTATTTCTGCTAATTTCTGCTCGATTTGTTTCCTATATGTTGTATAATATCGATCTGAAACCATAAAAATCCAGTGCATTTCAAAGTGAAACAAGTACTAAAGAGCCTTTGGGGTAGAGTGTTGCAGTTTCGATTATTGTTACCTCAAAACAAACACTAATGGAAATATAATCTCTCTTTACTTAACAAAGAAACACAACTGCATTGAGAAACCAAGCAACAGTTGAAAGAATCTGGGATGCGCATTTAGGATGTCCCTGGAGACGACTAGTTCTCTAGAGTTTCTTTTGTTTTCCTCCCTAGTGATGGCAAGTGTCTTACCATGCCCACAACCATTTCCAAGTTAACAGCAAAGTAAAGAAAACAAAAGACTAACCAATCCACTAAAGTTGCATTTTATGTAGAACACTTAATTTAGTTTCAAATAGGTTCATAAAAGGTATTTAACATTTATTTTTATCATCTTTATTACTCATCTTAGATAGCATCCAACATGTGATACCCAACCATGTGATAACATTTAGGAGATTTTCTCCAATTCAAGCTATAATTAAGTTATTTTTTTCCTCAAAAAATTAATCAATTAACCTTTAATAAAACTTTGGAGCTTGGGAAAAGTCTCAAAGGAATAAAAGGAAATATTGCATTTTAATGAATAATCAGTGGACTATTATTTATTTTTGCAGAATCTTATGAGCCATAGTGTACAAAAAATGTAGAGTTCATTAAGGGCATATAGTTTAAGTTAAATAAATTATATATTTTAATTGTGTTAATTCTCTAATAAGGTTAAACAAAGTTTTGATAAATGACAACTAAAAAAGTGGAATGTCTTAATTACATTACCCATTTTATACTGAACTATTTATTTGAATGTTTATTATTTCACTTGTGTATTATCAATAAAGGTTTGACCATAAACCATTCTAAATAAGCGATAATGTTTGGTCGCCCTCCGTGGTGTAATGGTTGCCATCGTAGTGTCTAAAACCCAAGACTGCATGTTCAAGCTTAGTGATGACTTTTTTTCGGACGTAAAAATCCTTAGAATGGCTTCCTTCGGAAGGGAAGTAAAGCTGATCATTCCATTTAATGTTTATTTGCACGAAAAAGAAACCCCATTCTTTGAAAAAAGAAGGATTCTGTTCAAACTGCCGCCATTTCGAGTCCGGAACTGTATTTTCGTATACAGTGCCATCTGTGGGCGACGAGCAGATTTCTCGTTATCATGGCGCATAGCGGCGAACTCTCGAACTATAAAAATTAAATTCGATCAAGAAAACATTGCAACGATGACCTATATTCCACTTAGCTGCAGAAAAGTAACTTAAAATAAATATGGGTTTAGTTGCATGTATAATCTAAAAATCAATATCTGATGTGTTCCAGTCACACGACTTTCTCTACATCTCTATGACAAATTATTGTTAATAAGTTTATTCTGCTATATACTTCATGATAAACATTAACGGAACCTTTCTTACTACTTAGTTCCTTATAAGTAGAAGGGCAATAAGGGAATATACTAGGCTAAACCGACAGTCAAATGTTATAAAATGTGGTGCGTGCTAAAAGCTCAGAAGTTTCATTGCGAGAAAAGTTTTAAGTATTTTAAAACTGAAACTAATAACAAGGGATATCTCGAAAATGGTCAACCCCACGAAAATAATGTAACATTGTGTGCGTGTGTGTGTGTGTGTGTTTTTTCAAAGAAATCTACATTTTCTGTATAGTAAGTTTTTGTCCATCTCTTACGGTTTACCAGTTATGCAAAATTCAGAAAAATTCTCCCAGAATAAAGATGTCTTCAGAGGATATTACCAGAAAATTCAAGATATACATTTTATTTGTCATGTAAATACTTCAAACATAAGGGATTTTAATCAAAATCGTTATATATATATTTTGAGAAAACCAAAGTTTTTCAATGTTTTCCATATAAAGGATAGTTGGGGTGGGAGATTTTCCTGAAAAATTTCGTGTCACACATACTGAGATTTTTCTAAAAATGTTTTTTTTTTTTATTCAAGGTGCCCCAAAACATATATTTCCGGTGAAATCTCAGTATCGAACTTTTAGGCGCAATACAATACCTTTTCTGAACACTATGTACACAGTACGTGCAGAGGAAGTAAAAGCCACATATTTTAACTCAGTAATTTGCTAAAAATATCCCGTAATATGCTTTTTAATTGTCGTATTAGCCTGCAATCTCAAACTATAGTAGTTGACAGTTTATTATAATCACATCTACAGGTTTCGTGTAGTATTCTTTTCTATCTCCTAATGTGACAGTTTAGTAATTAATATAATTATAACTATGTTTTTCGTGTGGATTCCTTTCTATCTCCCAATATCTGCTGTTTATATTGAATTATAGAATCAAAATTATGCACAACAGAGAAAATCAACAATTTCAATGCTGATAGATGTGTGTGTGTGTGTGTGTGTGTGTGTGTCTGGACAGCTTAGCTCAAAAACGAAAAGACCGTTGAATACCAAACTTGGTCCTAAAACATGTATTTCCGGTGAAATCTCGACATCGAAATGAAATGAAATCATGGTATCGAATATTTCGGTGGAATACAATACTTCTCTATGTACATTGTACATACGGGGCTAGAGAAAGCAAAAATACACTGATGTTAAGGTAGCACTATAATAAGCGCTATAGAATTCTATAATTCATTTCTCGGAACTGGTTAAATGATACAGAAGATGCTAAACAAATTGAGGTTCATATTCCAGCAATATTTCACCTATTACAGTTCAGCAGGTATAAAAGATTAAAACATTCATTCAGAATGAAGAGACCTTCATAGAAAGAACATTTAGAAATACATGTTATTATATTAAAATAACTAAATAAGTTATAACACAGTAAAAAAATCAGATGTGTTCCATTCACATGGCTTTCTCTACATCTTTGCAACAAATTATTGTTAAAAAGCTTAAGCTTCTTTTTATTCATGATAAATGGGAAAAAATTAGTACAAATAGTCTTATTACTTGCTTCCTTCTAAGTAGAAGCGAAATAAGGGAGTACTATAGGTTAAACTGGTAGTTAAAAGTTGGCTCCTATGTGACTGAAGTTCCTTTGTTTGTATGGACAGGCGTTAACAAGTCCTGTGTGAGAAAAGTATGTTTTTTAAAGCTGAAACCAAAAAACAAGGAATATCTCAAAAATGACCAACAAATTGTGTGTTCTGTGCATATAACAAATTGTGTGTTTTAATGTGCTGTACATTTTGTTTGCAGTAAGTTTTTATCCTTCTGTTACGGTTTAGCAGTTATACAAAATTCCGTAAAATTCATCCAGAATAAAGTAGTCTTCAGAGGCTATTCCCAGAAAATTCAAGATATACATTTTATTTGTCGTGTAAATATCTTTAATATACGATATTTTAATGAAAATCATTAGAGCCATTTTTGAGAAAATCAAAATATTCAAAAAAAGTTCCATGTAAAGGGTAGTTAGGGGTAGGGTAATTTTCTTGAAAATCTTCGTGTTGCATCCTTGGAAGATACCAAACTTAAATATCAAGTTTGGTATTTAACGCTCTTTTCGTTTTTGACCTATGCTTACCTCAGACAGAAGTACACACACACACACACACACACACACACACACACACACACACACACACAAACACACACAACACACGGAGCTACTTGTGAAATGCTTTTTTGAACTCAGGGGGTTCTAAAACATGTATTTCTGGTGAAATCTCGAATTTTTGGGTGGAATACAATATTTCTCTATCCCTATGTATACAAAGGTAAAAATGACAAACGCTTCCCATGTAAAAGCAATAAAGGTTGAAGGGAATTTCTTAAAAACTTCTTGTATTCTGGGAAGAAGATGACCTTAAATATGGGTTTTATTTCATCCTATTCATTGACAAGCACACATATAATTTTTATTTCCTCTACATAGTACATGGTACATGGGTAGAGAAGGTATTGTACTCCATCTAAAAATTCGTTACCGAGAATTCACCGGAAATAGGTTTTAGGGTCTTCTGTATCCCCCCCCCAAATCTGAAGTGTTCCATTCACATGACTTTCTCTACATATCTGCAACAAATTATTGATAAAAAACTTATGCTTCTATTTACTTCATGCTACGTGAGAAAAAAATAGCAGCATAGCTCAAAAACGCAAAGGTCGTTAAATACCAAACTTGGTATTTAAGTTCAGTATTTGCCAAGAATACGAACACGAAGATTTTCAAGAAAATCCCCCCACCGCCAACTACCGTTTACATGGAAAAATTTTCGAAATTTTTTAATTTTTCAAAAATGGCTCTAACGATTTTGATTAAAATATCGTACGTTAAAGATACATACAAATAATATGGATATCTTGAATTTTCTGGGAATAGCCCCTGAATTTTAAGGACTTTTGTGTAACTGGTAAACCGTAAGTGATAGACAGAAACTTACCAAACAAAATATATTCAGCACATTAAACACACACACACAATTTATGTTAAATACATTTTTCGTGGAGTTGATCGTTTTTTAGATATTCCTTGTTTTTGGTTTCTGCCTTGAAAAACCTGTACTTTTCTCATACAGGAATTTGTCAATTTCTGTCTATACAAACAAAGGAACTTCAGTCACATAACAACCAGATTTTGACTATAAGTTTAACCTAAGGTACTCCCTTATTTCGTTCTACTTACAAGGAAGCAAGTATGTATGTGTGTGTGTGTCATGAAAACTGAAAAACAAAAAGTCGGTAAAATAACATATCTAGCATTTAAGTTTAGTATCTTCCAAGGAGGTGACACAAAGATTTTTAAAAGCCTCTCCCCCACCCCAAACTACCCATTACATGGAAAACATTTCGAAAATTTTGATTTTATCAAAAATGGATCAGACGATTTTGATTAAAATACTGTATGGTAAATATATTTACAAGGAAAATAAAATGTATATCCTAAATTTTCTGGGAATACCTTCTTAAGACTTGTTTATTCTGAATACATTTTTCTGAATTTTTAAAAGTGGTAAACCGTAATAGATAAACTGAAACTTACTAGTCAAAAAATCTGATTTGTTAGACTAACATGACCTTCTCCAGCTGTTCTACAAACAAACTGCTTTCAAAAGATTATTCTTCTTTCTAAACCATGCTAATCGAGATAAACATTAGCAGAAAGCTTTTATTACTTAAATTCTTTATAGGTAAAAGAGAATTAAGGGAATACACTGGGTGGAAGTGAGAGTCAAATATTTTAAAAACTGTCGTTATGCGATTATCATCGCAAATCGCGTCTTTGTTTAGCCAGTAGTAGAACAAGAGAAAAGCGGCATTTCCTGTCTGAGAAAGTATGAGTACTATACAATTGAAACCAATAACAAGAAATATCTCGGAAACGGCTACCTCTACAACAAAAATGTACAGTACCTGAATTGCCTATTTTGACGAGGTCAACATTTTTGTGTAGTAAGTTTTTGTGTATCTCTTATGGTTTAGCAATTAAGCAAAATTCGGCAAAATTCCCAGAATATTTCTACCAATTCAAGGTATATATACAGGCTGTTAATGAACTACACCGAAATAATGTGGGAGATTGTGCCCGTGACTGATATAAGTAATTTGAGATCGGCGATGCATGCTTCTGGATAAACATAACGCAGCTACATAGCGTTAAACGTGTGGGTATCAGGTGTTGATAAGTTTAAAGCAAAGAAGGTTGGAAAAATGGCTTAGAATGTCTTTAAAACTGCTGCCCGAGTATAGATATATCGATTTTTAGCAGCTCGTTACTAGCGTTCTCAAGAAATAATGTTGCCAAAATCTGTAAATTTCGAAGTAATCTTTTGACATTGCGACACTGAGTATTCATTAACAACGTTCTTGGAGGTAGCCTACTCTGGAGACGTTTTTACAACTGATTTGGTGGCTTAATGTGTAACGTGGGAAGCTGCTATCCCAAAGATCATGAATTCGGTTCCTATCATAGAGTAAATGTTTTTTGCTATTATTTTTTCAGTCCAGACGAAGTGCGATACGTGAACGAGACCCGAACTCGGAAACTCTCTTTCACGTGAAAGCCAGTATCATAACCACTAGAGAGGTACGCTGTAATACGTTCCTTCGTTTTTCGTGTTATGCTCTCGAATGGTTGATAAATTAGCCAGTGGCGTACTGGCACTTCAGAAACTTATAGTGTTACTTCGAAATTTCAATAAACAGGTCATAAGTCTCCTATCTCAAATTACTTATTTAAGTAATCTAAATATTCTGTTAAAATAATTCGGCGTAGTTCATTAACACCCTGTATATGTGTGTGTAATATACGGTATTTTAATCAAAATCGTTAGAACCGTTTTTGAGAAAATCAGAATTATCGAACATTTTTCCATGTAAAGGGTAGTTTGTGCTGGGGGGATTTTCTTGAAAATCTTTCTGTGGCATCCTTGGAAGATACTGAACCTAAATAACAAGTTATATATTTAATCTGTCTTTTCGTTTTGTAGCTATGCTGTCCACAGATACACACATACTTACGTTTTTCTATAAATGCTTTTTTCGGACTCAGGTAACCCAGAACATATATTTCCGGTGAAATCTCGACATCGAATGTTTGGGTGGAATACAATACCATCTCCATCCACTATGTACATTGTACATACGGGGCTAGAGAAAGTAAAAATATAGATATATTTAAAGCGCACTGTTTATGTCATATACATTTTTTTCGTGGAGTTCGTATTTTTTTTTTTTTTTTTTTTTTTTTTTTTTTTAGATATTTTTAAATATTAGTATCAATTTTAAAATACTTAAGACTTTTCTCATACGGAAACTTGTCAAATTCTGGCAATGCAAAGCAACGGATTTTAAATACAAGGCAACCAGCTTTTAAAAGATCTGACAATCGCTTTAACCTGGTGTACTTCTTTATTTCCCTTCTGCTTGTAAGAAAGCAAATAAGTAATAAGGCGATTTCTTATAATTTTTATTTCGATTAGCATGAAGTATTCAGAAGAAGAACGTTTTTAACAGTAATTTATTACAGAAATGTACAGAAAGTTATGTGAATGGAACATATCAGACTTTTTCTAACCAGACCTCAAATCGTTTATTTCTGCAAAATTGTTCTTTCTAATATTGAATTAGTGGGTGTAATGAAAAATTAAGGGAGGAGGCTGAGAAAGTAAAATTTTCCCGCAACATCCTGAAATATTGTCTGGTCAAGCTATAGGATTGGAAATTTGCTTACTTGTAATCATATTTCAATACGTAAGCAGTAAAATAAAGCACTAAGTTTAGTAGACTTGTCGCTGTCTGTGTTGACAATAATACGTGTCGTCGTTCATTTGTCTACGCCGGAGTCGGTCAGGATTAGCACCCGTGAAATACTCTATAAACAACGTGTACATACCTCTGAAAAGTCCTTTGCTGCACTGCTGTGCTCATCCCTGTAGAACACAAGTTGACTTTGCCTCAGGGGGAGAAAGAATGTCTAAGGTATGTAACACGTGGTAAACTCAAAAATATAAGTACTTCACTTAAGATTCCAATAAATAAATATTTTATTCTTCTTTTGTTGCTTGTTGAAGCAGTAATCCTACGAGTGACTTCCGACATAAGAATTCTTGAAGAGGTAACTAGTACTATTTTCTGCTGTTTACTAATTTCTGGCTTCGACGGTCATCGGTAATTACTGCGTACTTTTCTTTTGCATGACAATCGACTCGTGCGATAACTATGTCTCGCGTAATAAAATTACATACTTAGCACTCACATTCACGTACGTACCGCGTACAGCATCGCGCGTCTATCACGCAGAATAACAATACTAATCACAATGACAGCAAGAATCACAGTAACCTGATTCCTTGTAAACACATGGCTTAAATACCTAAAATCTCCAATATCGAACTCATTTCTGATTGGCTGAAAAGAAGCGCGAAAATAACGTTGTCACGTGACTAACTTTGTGACTTCTTTGTATTCAACTCAAGTGACCACTCTTTATAATGAAGAATTCCCGAGCTACTGACTTTTAGCGGACAAACCTTTCTCTAAATTTGACCCTGTTACTTATGTCTCTAATGCGCTAAGAATCTTGCTCCACAAAGGCAATTGTGTTAGTAGCATTAACAAAGAAAGTAACCTTGGCGAGCATGATAGCAACTTCTTCGCCCTAAGGTTTTTGTATTCTGCAATCTGCTCAGTCTTGGCTGCTGAAGCAGATATTTCCTATAAGAAACTTATGCAAAAATATTTATTACACTAATAAAATACACAGCGAGCTAATATACTGTTGCACGCTTCTAAACCTCAGTATATAGCAAGTTTTAAAGTCTAAATTTTAATTTTGAAATCTGACAGAGGTATGGACAGAGTCGGCCACGAACACGTCTCAAAGTCGTGTGGATGATGATGCAAGTAGCCGGTTCTCATTAATAAAGGCTTAAGCTCTCGTGCGGCTCGTTACTTTTGAATATGGACCTGATACCGGATGTGGCGTCATTGCACTGGGACCAACCATGCAAACATCGCTGTTCTCTCAGCTCCTGCAAACAGCGATTTATTCCCCATCGTATTTCACTCATCTGTCGTTCCGTCCTAGAATCACTTTCAACTAACCAAAGACAAACACTCAAACAAAGAAAAAGGGCAAATGTTTTAACGTGGTTAAATGTGTAATTTGGTTGTTTTGCCACTGTTACTTTTCGGCTCAAAAGTTAGAAAAAATTCTGAATTTGTGGCATTAACTATTTCCGAGATATCGTTCGTTATTCGTTTGAATTTCTACGTACTTATATATATATATATATATATATATATATATATATATTTTTCAAGTGGTAATTCGCTATTATTTTTCTTTCTCTAGCCGTTATGTACAATATACATACTGCTCACCTATGGTAAGCAGAGGCAGTATTGCATTTCACCTAAAAGTTGGACAGCAACATTTTACCGAAAATACACTTTTTGTGGCCTCCCTGAATCCAAAAATAGCATTCTACTTTTTCTATTTCGTACCTACGTAGTACATAGACAGATATTGCATTGCACCCAAAAAATCAATTCTAGATTCCACGGGAAATACACGTTTTAGAGTCTCCAATATCCAAGAAGTATTTTTAATACAAGGACCGTATTGTGCGTGCGCGCACACGTGTGTGTTCTTGTGTCTGTGAACTCAAAACCGAAAAGCCGGTTAAATACAAAACCTGATATTTCAGTCAGTATCTTCCAGGGATGCGACACGAAGATTTTCAATAAAATCCTCCTACACCAAACTTTCGAAAGTAGTCTTCCGAGGCTATTCCCAGAAAATTCAAGACATACATATTCTTTGTGAAATAAATATCTTTAATATGCGATATTTTAATCAAAATCGTTAGAGCCATTTTTAAGAAAATCAAAAATTTCGAAAATAGTTCCATGTAAAGGGTAGTTGGGGGTGGGGGAATTTTCTTGAAAATCTTCGTGTCGCATCCTTGGAAGAAACCAAACTTAAATACCCGGTTTGGTATTCAACGGTCTTTTCGTTTCTGAGCCATGCTGTCCACACACACACACACACACACACACACAAGGACCTTTTTGTAAAAATGCTTTCTTTAATTCAGGGGGACCCAAAACATGCATTTCCGGTGAAATCTCGGTATCGAATTTTCGGGTGCATTGCAATTACCTTCTCTATACACTATGTACATAGTACGTGTAGAGAAAGTAAAAAGTATTATAAGATAAGAGCCGGGAACAGTTGCAATAAATCTTGAGCACTAGGGTAGAAGATATATTATTATAGTACTACCGGTATTTCCTAGTAGTGTTATAAGAAGATGTCCTGCAATTATATTAGCGGCTAGTCGAATTGATAATGCAACTTTAAACCGTTTTTTTTACATTTCATTTTGTTCTCCCATTCGTCGTAGCTAGCGCGAGGTTTGTTCAATAACATGTATACTATCAAAATAATAGCATCAAGGAAAATCCAAATGTATATAAAACTATCTTCCATTCCACTGCATATATGCAAAAAAACCCTGATGTGTTCCATTCAATTAAGTTTTTCTACATCTCTGTAAGAATTTATAGTTAAAAACATCATGTAACTGAAACAAACATAAAACAAATTGTCTTATTACTTGCTTCCTTGTAAGCAAAAGGGAAATGATGGATTACCTAGACTAACGCAATAGACAAATATTTTAAAATCAGTTTGGTGTGTGATTGAAAACAATTTTCTTGCCAGGATTTGATAATCTCCCGGATGAGAAAAGTTAAGCATTTTAAAACTGAAACCAATAATAAGGAATACTTTGAAAACTCCAGAAAAAAATATATGATATACATTGTGTGTTTTAACGAAATTTATATAGTATATTTTTATCTGTTACGAATGAACAGTTACGGAAAAGTCATAACAGAATTAAATGTCTTCAGAGTGTATTCCCAGAAAATTTGAGATCTACTTTTTGTTTGTCATGTAAACATCTTTTATATACGGCATTTCAATCAAAACCTTTAGTTTCAATTTTTGAAAAACACAATTTTCAAAATTTTTCCATGTAAAGGGTAATTTGGGGTGGGGGATTTTCTTGAAAATCATCGTGTCGCATCTATGGGAGTGACTGAACTTAAATATCAAGTTTAGTATTTAACACTTCGTTTTCGGGCATTGCTGCCCATAGACACACACCGGCATGTTTTTAATATTTTGTTTTTGCTATCAGGGGGTCTCAAAACATGTATTTACGGTTGCAATACTATAGGTACCTTCTTTATGCACTGTATACATAGTACATGTAGACAAAGTAAAAAAAATAATATTTTTACACAGTTTGTTAAAATGTGTGGACTGTATCCTTTATTGCCGGCGCAAAACTTCTGGAATCGTGACCCTGACCGCCAACCCAGCTACTGAGCCTAACTTATCGGAGTGATATGATACTTTGCTTACTTAAAGTCACAGCGAGAAAACTTTGTAAAATCTATATCGAAAGTGTTCCGCATATATTTGTATTCAAAGTGAGCAGTAAATAGTGTTCATTTTGTTTCTTTTATTTTTTTAACCATGGCACCTACGTTTTCAAAGTTAAGTGGCAAGATATTACTTAGTCAGAGAGAAGAAATAATTGCAAATGTCCTTGACTTCATGAAACAAGAGGCAGAGATGAAGGAAGAAAATGTATGTTCCCCTAGTTCTTCAAAAAGCCTGTAGAAAGTGAATGAAAGAGTAGCCAAGGCAACTGATATTTCACTGAGCTTCATTACCAGGGTTCTCAAAGATAAGAAAGAAAGAAAAATAAAACTTAGTATATCACTTTTAAATTAAAAGATGTGGAACAGTTGTGTCGTCAGCGAATTGCAGAAATTGGCAGGCCAGGTTGGGAAAATGTATGTCTACATGTTGAGAACATTGAAAAGCAATAGAAAGAATTGTAGAACACCAAAAAGAATTCTAATCCAGGATAATGGTACAGAAAGTAGCGATAGCGTTGATGATGACAATGACGTGAGCGAAGATGAAGGACTGTCAGGCGTGGAAGAATTGGAGGCAGACGATTGACATTGTTTATATAGTAGGCCATTTGTATAGATGAATATACATATGAAAACACATGTTTATCAGTGCAGCGCCGTATAGTGCAGGTGACAGATATTTGACATTGACTGACAGGCACTCTTCCAGCGTGAATGAATCGACTGGTGAACTACTTATCTGAAAGTACAACTCGCTTCCCAGCTCTCATTAAGATTTTCACATGTCCAGATCTGTGGCTGCGCCAGCTATATGTTCTTAGTATATGGTTAAAATAAAAAAAAAATCTGATGTGTTACACTCACATGACTTTCTCTAGCTGCTCTACAAACCTCATACAGAAGATTATTCTTCTTTGAACATAATGCTAATCGAGATAAATATTAGCAGAATGTTCTTATTACTTAGTTCCTTATAAGTAGAAGAGAATAAGGGAATGCAGTATGCTAAAGTGATTGTCAAATGTTTTAAAAGCTATCGTTATGCGATTGTCATTGCAAATCACTTCTTTGCTTGGCCAGGTGTAGAACAAAAGAAAAACGGACACTTCCTGCCTGAGAAAAGTTTAAGTACTTCACAATTGAAACCAACAACAAGGAATATCTCAGAAACGGTTACCTGCACAACAAAAAACGTAAAGGACATAAATTGTGTGTTTTGTCGTGATGTACATTTTTTGTGTAGGAAGTTTCTTCTAGCTCTTACGGTTTAGCAGTTAATAAAATTCGGCAAAATTCATCCAGAATAAAGAAGACATCAGAGGCTATTCCCAAAAACTTCGAGATATAAATTTTATTTCGGACATAAATAACTTTCATATGCGGGATTTTAATCAAAATTGTTAGAGCCATTTTTAAGAAAATCAAAATTTTCGAAAATTTCTCCATGTTATGGGTAGTTCGTGGTGGGGGGATAGTTTTAAAAATCTTTGTGTAGCATCCTTGGAAGATACTAAACCTAAATACCAAGTTAGTTATTTAACGGTCCTTTCGTTTTGGGGCTATGCTGTCCACAGACACACACATACACACAAACGGACCTTTTTTTAAAAATGCTTTTTTCGAACTCAGGGGACCCCAAAACATATATTTCCGGTGAAATCTCGGTATCGATTTTTGGGAGGAATGCAATAACTTCTCTATACACTATGCACATAGTACATGTAGAGAAAGTAAAAATATTAGAATAATACTGTGGATTTTTTAACGTTAACATATAAACTGTAATCAGAAATCTGTGTTTTGTAAAGGGCAGTAGTCCCTTCCTGTCTTATAGATGCTATCCACATAAAATAATGGGCGTGCGGTTGGGCCCACAGTTTTGGGATCCCTTGACAGGAAAGGGATGTGATCTACAGCTAATCATACTGAGCGACCCGTTCGATGAGCTGTCATGGTGTAATTAATGAATGAGCTTTTATAGGTTCCGGTTACACGCGAAAATTAATGAGACGTTCACACTTGCTCCCGGGGAAGAAAAATGTACACCATTAACACGGATAGAGTGTCGGCAAGTTAAGGGCAACTGGCATCACTCTGCTAAGTAAATAATCGATGGTGTTTAATCTACACTCATGAAGTCCTGGCTTCGGTATCTACGGCAGGCCAGTAGGGCTCGGATTTTTAGGTAAATACACATTACTTTCTATACATAGTATATAGAGGTGTTGCACTCCACCCAAAAATTCGATACCGAGATTACACCGGAAATATATGTTTTAGGTCCCCCAGTATCCAAAAAAAGCATTTTCACAAAAAGATCCGTGTGTCTGTGAACACGATAACTCAAAAACGAAAAGACGTTAAAATACCAAAGTTGGTATTTAAGTTTAGTATCTTCAATGGATGCGACACGAATATTTTGAGAAAAATCCCCCCACCCCAAACTACCCTTTACATGGAACTTTTTTCGAAGATTTTGACTTTCTCAAAATTGCCTTTAGCGATTTTGATTAAAATATCGTATAATAAAGATATTTACCTGAAAAATAAAATGTATATCTTGAATTTTCTGGGTATAACCTCTGAAGACTACTTTATTCTGGACGAATTTTACAGAATTTTGCATAACTGCTAAACCGTGATAGATGTACAAAAACTTAGCACTCAAAAATGTAGAGCACATTAAAACACACAAGTTATGTTATATAATTTTTTTCGAGGAGTTGATCGTTTTTAAGATATTCCTTGTTTTTGGTTTCAGCTTTGAAAAACTTGTACTTTTCTCATACAGGAATTTGTCAACTCGTGTCCATACAAACAAAGGAACTTCAGTCCATAGCAACCAGCTTTTAACTTCACTTTAACCTATGATACTCCCATATTTCGCTTGTACTTACAAGGAAGCAAGTAATAAGACTATTTGTACTAATTTTTTCTCGATTAATATGAAGTAAATAGAAGAATAAGCTTATTAACAATAATTTGTTACACAGAAGTAGAGAAAGTCATGTGAATGGAACACATCAATTTTTACTTTCTCCATACGCGCTATGGACATAGTGTATAGAGAAAGTATTGCACTCCACCAAAAATTCGATACCGAGATTTCACCGGAAATATATGTTTTAGGGTCCCCAATATCCAAAAAAAGCATTTTCACAAAAAGGTCCGTGTGTGTGTGTGTGTGTGTGTGTGTGTGTGTCCGTGTGTCCGTGTGTCTGTGAACACGATAACTCAAAAACGAAAAGTCGGAAAAATACCAAACTTAGTATTTAAGTTTAGTATCTTCCAGGGACGCGACACGAAGATTTTGAGAAAAATCCCCCCACCCCAACTAACCCTTTACATGGAACGTTTTTCGAAAATTTTGATTTTCTCAAAAATGGCTCTAACGATTTTGATTAAAATTTCTGATATTAAACATATTTACCTGACAAATGAGATGTATTATCTTGAATTTTCTGGGAATAGCCTCTGAAGAGTAGTTTATTCTGGATGAATGTTACTAAATTTTGAATAACTGCTAAACCGTAAGAGATGGACAAAAACTTATTACACAAAAAAGGTAGAGCACATTAAAACACACAATTTATGTTATATACATTTTTTTCGTGGAGTTCGTCGTTTTGTGACATTCTGCTATGAAAGACGTATACTTTTCTCATATTGGAACTTGTCAACTCCTATCCATATAAACAAAGGAACTTCATTGACATAGCAACCAGCTTTTGACTATCACTTTAACCTACGGTTGTCTGTTATTTCGCTTCTACTTACAAGGATGCGAGTAATAAGACTATTTCTGCTATTTTTTTCTGATTAGCATAAGGTAAATAGAAGTATAAGCTTTTTAAGAATAGTTTGTCGCAGGGATATGGAGAAAGTCATGTGAATGGTACACATCAGATTTTTTTTTATCATGTTTTACACAGACGATGTCTAATTAAAGAGTTGAAGGGAGGTGCTGTTAATAGTTGCCGTTTTCACGGCAAAATCAGCAAGGGAAAGTAATGTTATAATGGCTGTCAAATATTTTGCAAGCGTGTGCCTGGGAAGCCCAATAAAAGGAGTGCAGGTGGCACATCTGACACAGTAATTATCATTAGGACGGTAGCCCACCGCCACTTTGTCGTGCTAGGCTTCTAAAACTTCCCTCTCCCACCGCGCAGCACTCATTTACACGGGCCACGTTTCATTTCTCCGCCCAGCAAATTATTTCACACAGACAGACATTCGACAAATGAAGAGAGCATCAAAAAGCATGGAGCTCTTCGTGGTTTTAATTTAGCAGCGGAGTCAAAGGTAAATCCGACCGCGTCAATGAAGCTTTATTTCTCTTCTTTCTTTCGTGTTTCTTTCTTTCATATTGATGTAGCAAGCCGTGTCTTTGAGAAAACGTGTGTCTGTATCTCTCACAGTCAATAACAGAGCGAGTATCTTCTCTGTATTCACTGGGAGTTTATTAGTGGGCTCATTTGTGTGTGCTGATTATATATACTGGGGTGGTCTTTGGTTACCTGCTCCGGAAATTCAAGTGTAGCTGTAGCCAACTCAGGCGATAGCGTTCGAGGCCTACGGATTCAAATCCCGTGTAGCGACCAACTACAGAGTGATTTATATACAACTGACACCTTTCTTTATTTAATTATTCCGTTGGAAATTCATTCAATGACCCAATTTTAGCATCAAATTAAGCAAAATGTTCTGGAGTTTCGATTCCGTGTCACTAGATGTGCATATGTTTATGTTTTATTCCTAATTGCATTGTTGGCAGCTGTTTCGACATTTTGCTCTTGTAGTCAACGTAAAAATGCATTACGGTGTAGAGCTGAGTCAAGGCTACTTTCAGCGAGATGGCGCTACAAGCCATACATCAAATGAATCCATAAACCTAATTGCAAATTTCTTTGACGATCGGAGATCTTCGGCCACCGAGATCTTCGGATTTGAAATCGCCGGACTTATTTCTATGGGGTTACATAAAAGACAGGGATTAAGCCACACGTCCGCAGACATTGGACGATCTGAAGTACAACACCACAAAGGAGATTCAAGCTATTGGCAACAGAGTCCTCTAACGAGTGGCCAGTAACATGGAACGACGTGTTGAGTTGTGCCTTATGCAGGATGGAGGACATTTTCAACATTTGCTACAGAGGTAAATAATCTCGCAAAACTCCTCTACAGTTGTCGCTAGCATAACACGTTTTGAAACAATTAATGAAAGAAATGTGTCAGCTCTATATAAATCACCTGTATAACTGACGCAACAGATCTGGACATGTGAAAATCTTAATGAGAGCTAGGAAGCGAGTTGTACTTTCAGATAAGCAGTTCACCAGTCGATTCATGCATGCTGGAAGAGTGCCTGTCACAGTCAATGTCAAATATCTGTCACCTGCACTATACGGCGCTGCACTGATAAACATGTGTTTTCATATGTATATTCATATCTACAAAACATCTGTACAAATGGCCTACTATATAAACAATGTCCATCGTCTGCCTCCAATTTTTCCGCATCTGACAGTCCTTCGTCTTCGCTCACATCATTGTCATCATCAACGCTATTGCTACTTTCTGCACCATTATCCAAGATTAGAATATTTTTTTTTGATGTTCTACAATTCTTTCTAATGATTTTCAATATTCTCAACATGTCGACATACATTTTCCCATTCTGACCTGTCAATTTCTACGATTCGCTGGCGACACAACTGTTCCACATTTTTTAATTTAAAAGTGATATATTAAGTTTTATTTTTCTTTCTTTCTTATCTTTGAGAGTCCTTTAAACGGTACTCAGTGGAATATCAGTTGCTTTGGCTATTCTTTCATTCACTTTCTACAGGCTTTTGGAGAACTCGGGGAACATACATTTTCTTCCTTCATCTAAGCCTTTTGTTTCATGAATTCAAGGACATTTGCAATTATTTCTCTGCTCCGACTAAGTAATACCTTGCCACTTAACTTTGAAAACGTAGGAGCCATGATTAAAAAAGTAAAATAAATAATGAACACTATTTTCTGCCCCTTTGAATACAAATATATGCGGAACACTTTCGATACAGACTGTACAAAGTTTGCTCGCTGTGACTATAAGTAAATAAAGTATCATATCACAAACTCCGATATGCTCGGCTCGGTTGCTGGGTTGGCGGTCAGGGTCACGATTCCAGAAGTTTTGCGCCGGCAATAACTGGGGTTCTCCTCATGGCTCTCCCAGTAGCAAGACAAATACTGTATAGATATTATAACTTTGATTGTTTTACTGCGTTTTACCACCACCAGTCACTGACCCAGGTGGCCCCTTTTGGGATGGTATTTGGGAAATCATAGGATCGGTTTTCCGCGGCCGACCTGTCTCACCCATGGGTATTTTTGGAGCTTCTTCCGGGTCACTAGGCGAATGCTGGAGAGCATTCTTCATTCCCCGAGCTTCCTGTCCCTTTATTTCATCCCAACCGGTCTCTTTCAGGGTTGTAAATGCCATCGAGGACTGCGGCAGAGGCGCCATTTCCTGAAGGTTACTGCGCGCTGGAAATATTGCTCTCGACAGCGGGATGGCGCTAGTGGTTGTCTGTAGATTCTGGTGTTTTATCTGGATCTGAGCTACGTGCTACTGGCGCTCCCCGTGTTGGGATGAAGAACTGTTTGTGAACTGTTAAGGGACCCTCCATGACGGCTCTCTCCGTCCGGAAGTCGGCCACCCCTTTAAATTACACTCATCTCAACCTTTCCCCAGGGGTCTGACGTACAATAAGCCCACAGATGCAATGCGGAATACCCATCGGTAACGTACACACACAAACACACCCCACCACCACCACCAGTCAAAGATTCAACATAACTGAAGGCATGTCAGGTGTTTAAAGGGGGCTGAATAGTTAAAAAAAAAAGTATTTCTTATGCAGTTTTGTAATTTGTATTTTCCTCTTTAACTTGTTGTATACATTTTCAATGTAGATACATTACTTACATTTTAAATAATGCTTTTAAAATGAGTCTATATCTGATCTATGTATTTTGCACTGCTCTATATTCTTTGCATTTAGTAGATACATTTTAGTTCATCTTTTGGAAGAAATTTGGAGAAATGGTACTAGGGATGAAAGTGGCGTTCGCTTTTACAAACCATATGGTTTCTTTGTTTCTTCAAATTTATGCGAGTTTGTTTTTAAGGTGTTTCTTTAAAAATAATCTTCTCGAATTAACATTTTGTAACATAAATGATCCGTTTTCCTATTCAGATAGTCCCATGGATATGGTAGATATAATAAAACATACTGATGGAATCTAAATCAAGAAAATCGTATCTCCCTCAGTTAAAATAATTACCGTATTCAGTAAACCTATAAGATGTAACCAAACCCCATAAAGATTCACTGTATCTTTATCAAAACATAATATAAATTTCGAATACCAGAAAGATCTCTCCAACCTAAATGAATATATTTAATTGAATCTAAGTGGTTACTTAAAAATTGAGCTTTTAATCAATTAGGATTAAGAGTTAATCGTGTAAATGGTGGATATCAATGAGTTAATCTCTCTTTTCTAATGCCCAATAATTGAACAATAAGAACCTTAATTAGAGGTGTTTTAAGCAATTATTAAAACAAAAGTTATATAAAATCCTCAAATATTTAAAGTTATTAATCCTCGAATTATCACTGGCGGGATAAAACTTTATCTCTCCTTAACCCCGTTAACTGTACACGACACCAAAGGCAGTGCCCACTGTGATACATGCAATGAAATAATATTTGAGAAAAGAATTTTGGAAAGAAAAACTCTCCAGCCTAAGTTTAGAGTACCACCTCGGCATTTTCCAGATGTGACGTTGAGGAAAGCTAGGAAAAAGATTTCAGGGAGGACGGCCCTGGGTAGATTTGAGCCGCGAACCTCACACTTTACCGCGAAAGTATAGAAATAGCACTGGGCTTAAAATTAATTTGCACCAGGTTTAGGTTTTAAAATTATTCTTACAAAAGCTGTAGCTTCTTTATGGCTTTCTCTTTAACGTGCCTATACAAATAATTGCAGGGTTAGAGGGAATTAAATCTGAAATCAAATGCTTCAGTTAAATAAAGAGCTTCATTTTTAAAATATATTGTACAGAAAGGCGACTATGCAACCAAGACCATCTCTCTTCCACTACGTTGAATATTGTGCACTCAAAGAACACCCAGCAGTTCTGCTAGCATAAAGTGGATTATACACAAGTGAGACTACAACTGTGGCCATTTAGTTTCTTATCAGAAGATACAGGAAGTAATTTAAGTGAACTTAAGAGAAAATAGCAGCCGTCATGGATTCACTCCCGTAGAGTGGAATGAAGGTTATTGAATCTGGTGCAGAGTGTATTAAAAATAATTAGGAACGATTAAACAGATCTGCTCGAACCAAGTGATATAGTCCAGCCACCTTCCTTCTTAACATCTCTTATATAGGAAAAACAAGCGCCATGTTGAAGCGGGAACTAGTAAAATATCGCTAAAGTAAACGGTAAAGTTCATTAATAAACCAGGTGGTTCATCTGCACCTTATTCTCTAGTTTTATGCAACCCGCAGATTACAGTCTAGCCTGAAAACATCGTTCCCGAGACCCATCTTGTGCATACTAACATTATAGACTTTGGCGCTGCAAGTTATAGCTAAACAGTAGTGTATTTGGTTAACGCGCGCTATTAGCTTGAGTTCCAAAATGCTCGATTTAGGTTCGAATTTTACAAAAAGGTTGACAATTTTTTCCCCCGCTTTCTTTCTTTCTGATTTGGCACAAAACTAGATGGGATATCAGAACATTTGTTATATAACTTATTTTTGTTGTTGTTGTTGCTGTATTTATTTATGTTTACTCTAAGTTTCATATCCAGTATTATTTAAATTCTTAGTGGCTTCTTTTTCAAAACAATTAGAATGAAAAATAAGGATCGAAAAATGAAGAAATGAACGTAAAATGAACTGCCTTTTAATTCGCATACCTTTTAGGTTACACCTTAATGTATTAGTGTGACAAATACTGAACTAACTTTGCACCTAAAGAAGAAAAAAAGTGCACGCGGACTGTGGGAGTCGAACCGCTGACACGCTAGAGGTGAGGAGAGAACAAGAAATTAACCAGTTGAACTACGATCATTGCGCCCGCTTGTTGTGTTAAAACTTGTAGGTATAGTGTCACACATGTCTCCCTCTCCGCTTCTCATCTCTTTATAACTGTTGTGGACCTCTTTTTGTAGCTTAAACCGTTCGTTTAACCTCCATACATTATTTTACGTCACAGAACATGGCAGGCTAGATTTGCATGGTTACCAAATGGATAACAAACACGGTATTTTTGGCCTTATTGCCTTATTGCTTCCAGAGTGTTGCATATCTCCAGAAATTATAAGGGTCAGGTGAACCACCTGGTATGTAAACACAACGAAAGTAAGACTCCATTTCCATGTTCAATGTTAGCAACGCAGAGACAGTACAGGTTATCTCGGGAGGGATGCGTGTCATGGTCGTAGTGTAGAACAAACAAAACTGCAAATACATGCAGTAAATTGGTTTTCACACATAGTCGTGCGAAGTACAGGAGTGGATAGATAGAGTCAGACTGAAAAATTCAATGCCATAGCCTGGATTTGAAACACGGATCTCCCGGCCTCTAGCCGGTTGCTCTGCCACTGCATAGCATTGAATTTCTCAACTGACTTGCATGTTTCCCGGTAAACCACAATGTAATATCAAATTATTTTGAGATGAAAACCCCAGTGGTGACTTACAATGCTGTAAGTAATTTAGACTCAGGATTCATAGTATGGCCAACTATTATGGTCAATCTGTATGGAATAACTGTTTTTGATTTTTTTTTTAACACAGCCGTCTGAAGGACAGGAGTTGGATAAAACATGCTATATAAACGGTAATTATTGTTTTTCAATAAATATTAATCCGGATGTGTACAGTCGCCCTCCGTGGTGTTATGGTTACCATGCTAACTTCATATACTCAAGGTTGCGGGTTCAAACCCGGCGGAGGACGATGGCTTCCTTCGGAAGCGAAGTAAAGCCTTTGGTCCCGTGTCGTAAATTTACGGCACGCCTAATTTAGAATGGGACGCTGAGAACCACAGCAATTAAAGAACGTCCATAAATAACAATATTGGGATGTATATATAGCGATTCCCCGCTGCGGGAGTATTACACCGTCACTAATATCTTCAAGAAGATGTGCTTGATCATTGTACTTGAAGCTGGACGATACAAAATAAAACGAAATATCTATTTAACGGAAGGAATTAGCAGTTTATGCCTGTATGATTATGGCATTCATGAATGTTTGTTGCACAATCGGCAGTGTGTACCATAATTTCAGGAATGTATTATTTAAATTATCCACCAGTTGGATAAAACATTTTACGCAATCTTAGCACTATAAATTGTGGGCAATAAATCATTAAATATTTCGGCATCTATACCTGACATAACTGAGAAAGTATTCATTTGTATTACATTTATGATTATTTGGCGTGCTGAACCGATGAGCAAGGCAGGCACTTGTGTACATTCAATGGAAGAAAATTAGCATGCCTTAGCGTCTGTGATGTGGCTGCTATTATCACAGCATGGTAATTATATCTAAATATAGGTCTATTAGCCTATTTTTACTTTCTCTATGCACACAGTGTATAGAGATGGTAATATATGTTTTAGAAAAAGGTCCGTGCTTAAAAACGAAAAGTCGGTAAAATACGAAACTTGGTATTTAAGTTTAGTATCTTCCAGGGATGAGACACGAAGATTTTGAGAAAAATCCCCCCACCACAAACTATCCTTTACATGGAACTTTTTTCGAAAATTTAGATTTTCTAAAAATGGCTCTAACGATTTTAATTAAAATACCGTATATTAGAGATATTTACCTGACAAATAAAATGTATATTTTGAACTTCTGGGAATAGTCTCTGAAGACTACCTTATTCATAGTAAATTTTACGGAATTTTGCATAACTGCTAAACCGAAAGAAACGGACAAAAACTTACCACACAAAAAATTTAGAGCACATTAAAACACACAATTTATGTTGTATACATTTTTTTCGTGAAGTTGATCGTTTTTTAAATATTTCTTGTTTTTGATTTCAGCTGTGAAGAACTATACTTTTCTCAAACAGGAAGTTGTCAACTCCTGTCTATACAAACAAAGGAATCTCAGTCACATAGCAACTAGCTTTTGACTATCACTCTAACCTATGGCACTCCCTTATTTTGCTTCTTCTTACAAGGAAGCAAGTAATATGATTATTTCTGCTAAGTTTTTCTTGATTAGCTTGAAGTAAATAGAAGCGTAAGCTTTTTAACAATAATTTGTGGCAGAGATGTAGAGAAGGTTGTGTGAATGGAACACATTAGACTTTTCGGACTGTGATACCACACCGAATAAGCACGTGCTTGTGTGGGTACCCGTCATTCTTTACGGCATAACAAATCGATACAATATCATCTAATTAAAATACATTTGCATTAAAATTATTGACATTTAAACACTTCATAAGATTGGATAATTAATTTACAGTTCTTTGATATTTTCCCTAGATATCATTCTGAAATACGGAATGTATTTTTGGGTTTTATTATGTCTGGCGCCTTCTAGCGATACCTATCGATAGGATACAGCACGAATCGTTTATATAGTAATGCTAGTCTTTAACATGCCTAACTTTGGATAGCTCCATAAATTAACTGTACCTTTTCTACAAAGTTAACGAGCAATTTATTTCTCTGTGTAGAGTATACATGTTCATGTACCAACCATGTCTGGACTAAAAGAATCACGTGATTTCAGTTCGCTGTGCAGCTTATACAGGCTGTTAATGAACTATACCGAAATATTTTCACAGAATATGTAGTTTACTTGAATAAGTAATTTGAGATAGGAGACTTATAGCCTGTTTATTGACATTTCTAAGTAACGGCTATAAGTTTCGGAAGCACCAGTATGTCAGGTATCCGGCACTTCGTCTGGAATGAAAAAAAGCAGTAAAAGTGATAATAAAAATCTGATGTGTACCATTCACATGACTTTCTCCATATCCCTGCAACAAATTATTCTTAAAAAGCTTATACTTTTATTTACTTTCTGCTAATCAGAAAAAAATTGCAGAAATAGTCTAATTACTCGCTTCCTTGTAAGTAGAAGCGAAATAAGGGACAACTGTAGGTTAAAGTGATAGTCAAAAACTGGTTGCTATGTCAATGAAGTTCCTTTGTCTATGTGCATAGGAGTTGACAAGTTCCTGTATGAGAAAAGTATACGTTTTTCATAGCAGAAACCAAAAATAAGGAATGTCACAAAAACGACAAACTCCACGAAAAAAATGTATATAACATAAATTGTGTGTTTTAATGTGCTCTACATTTTTTGTGTAGTAAGTTTTTGTCCATCTCTTACTGTTTAGCAGTTATTCAAAATTTAGTAAAATTCATTCAGAATAAACTACTCTTCAGAGGCTATTCCCAGAAAATTCAAGATATACATTTTATTTGTCAGGTAAATATGTTTAATATACGAAATTTTAATCAAAATCGTTAAAGCCATTTTTGAGAAAATCAAAATTTTCGAAAAAAGTTCCTTGTAAAGGGTAGTTGCGGGTGGGGGGATTTTTCTCAAAATCTTCGTGTCGCATCCCTAGAAGATACTAAACTTAAATACCAAGTTTGGTATTTTACCGACTTTTCGTTTTTGAGTTATCGTGTTCAAAGACACACGGACACACGAACACACACACACGGACCTTTTTGTGAAAATGCTTTTTTTGGATATTGGGGACCGTAAAACATATATTTCCGGTGAAATCTCGGTATCGAATTTTTTGGTGGAGTGCAATACTTTCTCTATACACTATGTACATAGTGCGTATGGAGAAAGTAAAAATATTTACTCTAAGACAGGAACCGAACTCATGACCTTTGGTATAGCAGATTCCCATTTAGCCACCAGACCAACTTAAAAAAAAAAAAAAAAAAAAAAAAAAAAACCTCCAGAGTAGGCCACATAACTCCAGAACGTAGTTAATGAATGCTCAGTGTCGCACTGTCAAGAGATTAGTTCGAGCTTTTACAGATTTTTGCGATATCAATTCTTGAGAACGCTAGTAACGAGCTGCTAAAAATCGATATTTCTGTACTCGGGCAGCAGTTTTAAAGACCTTCTAAGTCATTTTTTCAACCTGCTTTGCTTTATCACCGACTTATCAGCACCTGATACCCACACGTTTAACGCTATGCAGTTGCGTTATATTTATCCGGGGATCATGTATCGGCGATCTCAAATTACTTATATCAGTCACGTGCACAATCTCACAAATTATTTCGGTGCAGTTCATTAACATCCTGTATATCTAGTTAGCTACGCTTGTTCATGTATGACGTCAACCTTCTTTGCAGGCCTTTTTACATGTTATGTGGGTTCATATTTTTACTTTCTCCATACGCACTATGTACATAGTGTATAGAGAAAGTATTGCACTCCACCAAAAATTCGATACCGAGATTTCACCGGAAATTTATGTTTTAGGGTCCCCAATATCCAAAAAAAGCATTTTCACAAAAAGGTCCGTGTGTGTGTGTGTGTGTGTGTGTGTCCGTGTGTCCGTGGGTCCGTGTGTCTGTGAACACGATAACTCAAAAACGAAAAGTCGGTAAAATACCAAACTTGGTATTTAAGTTAAGTATCTTCCAGGGATGCGACACGAAGATTTTGAGAAAAATCCCACCACCCCCAACTACCCTTTACATGGAATTTTTTTCGAAAATTTTGATTTTCTCAAAAATGGCTCTAACGATTTTGATTGAAATTTCGGATATTAAACACATTTACCTGACAAATGAAATGTTTATCTTGAATTTTCTGGGAATAGCTTCTGAAGAGTAGTTTATTCTGGATGAATTTTACTAAATTTTGAATAACTGCTAAACCGTAAGAGATGGACAAAAACTTACTACACAAAAACTGTAGAGCACATTAAAACACACAATTTATGTTATATACATTTTTTTCGTGGAGTTTGTCGTTTTTGTGACATTCCTTATTTTTGGTTTATGCTATGAAAAACGTATACTTTTCTCATACTGGGAACTTGTCAACTCCTATCCATATAAACAAAGGAACTTCATTGACATAGCAACCAGCTTTTGACTATCACTTTAACCTACGGTTGTCCCTTATTTCGCTTCTACTTACAAGGATGCGAGAAATAAGACTTTTTCTGCTAATTTTTTTATCTGATTAGCATAAAGTAAATAGTATTATAAGCTTTTTAAGAATTATTTGTTGCAGGGATATGGAGAAAGTCATATGAATGGTACACATCAGATTTTTTACTTTCTCTATACTCAGTATTTACATAGTGTATTGCACTCCACCAAAAAATTCATACTGAGATTTCACCGGAAATATATGTTTTAGGGTCCCCTGTATCCAAAAAAAGTATTTTCAGAAAAAAGGTCCGTGTGTGTGTGTGTCCGTGTGTCTATGAACACGATAACTCAAAAACGAAAAGTCGGTAAAATACCAAACTTGGTATTTATGTTTAGTATGTTCCAGGGATGCGACACGAAGATTTTGAGAAAAATCCCCCCATCCCAAACTACCCTTTACATGGATTTTTTTTCGAAAATTTTGATTTTCTCAAAAATGGCTCTAACGATTTTGATTAAATTTCGTATATTAAAGATATTTACCTGACAAATAAAATATATATCTTGAAATTTGTGGGAATGGCCTCTGAAGAGTAGTTTATTCTTGATGAATTTTACTGAATTTTGAATAACTGCTAAAAAGTAAGAGATGGGCAAAAACTTACTGCACAAAAAATGTAGAGCACGTTAAAACACACAATGTATGTTATATTAATTTTTTTCGTGACTTCGTCGTTTTTGAGACATTCCTTATTTTTTGTTTCTGCTATGAAAATCTTATACTTTTCTCATACAGGAACTTGTCAACTCCTATCCATATAAACAAAGAAACTTCATTGACATAGCAACCAGCTTTTGACTATCATGTTAACCTATGGTAGTCCCTTATTTCGCTTCTACTTACAAGGAAGCAAGTAATAAGACTATTTCTGCTCATTTTTTCTGATTAGCATAAATTATGAGCTTTTTAAGAATACTTTGTTGCAGGGATATAGAGAAAATCATGTGAATGGTACACATCAGATTTTTCTTTCATGGGTTTTCGCCTTTAATCTTGTCGTAGTTATATCACAAAATGCTTTCATCCAGCCGCGAGAAGCTGGAATACTGGTAATACGTCATAGGTATAGGAAATACAGCATTGCTATTATTGGCACGCGTGCCATAATGAGTCAATTATGCACGATATTGAATACAAGAGCAATCTGTTTATAACGTTGGAATGTGTATCTTCTTTCACCAGTGTTCCATCTACCTAACAGAGTGAAATGGGCCCGATAGGTAGAGTCTCTAACTCGACGGTTCAAATCTGTGTAGCACCCAAACTTTTTTGTTTTCCTTCAGTCACCAGATAAATACCGGAACAAGAAAAATATACTTCCTTCGGAAGGGAAGTATAGCCGTTGGTCCCGTATCATAAATTTACGATCCTAAGCAAAATTAAGGGGTCTTTAAAGCCTAATATGGAATAGGACGCTGAGAACCGTAGGAGTTAAAGAGCGTTCATAAATAGCACTCAATTTTTTTTCCCCAAAGAGAAATATAGGGTTGTTCTGAAAGAAGGAACACATTTGAAATGTTTATTTTGAAACTCCGAAAACAGCTCATATGCTATTAGATAGAGCGAAGTTCAAAGATTTTAGAAGTAGGCTTTGAACTTCCATTAAATGACTAAAACATGTTGTTTGGTTTTAGATATCTCACATTCGCATGACTTTCTCTTATTGTGTCCATAAAAGGTTATATACTTGGTAAGTTACTTCGTCCTGTTGGTGTATCGCCATCCGTGTGTGTGCGGATTTCTTGTTGACATGCATTGTTACACCTGAGTGGACACTTGTACCGTCGATGAATTAGTGTAACAAAAACTCTGTTTTTCACTGCAACAATCTACGTTTTATTTCTTCCTCTGAAGACAAATGAAAATAGTATAAAATATCTTTATTCGATGCTTCCACAACAATTCTGCTGTATGGTTTCCTTTCGAAGTTCACTACGACAGTTACACGCTACAAATTTCCCCTCGAAACTAAACCCGATGTGTGGCTCGTTCTCTCCTTTATATCTGTTGATAACGTAGCAAGAAACTTCTAGAAGCAGCCCTACTGTAAACCATCACAGGTGTCATAAACTCACGCAAGTGCAAAGATGCACAGCTTCTATGTCAAAAGCTCGCCGAAGGAACGATGTCCGATCACGCAGGCATAATAATGACAGCTTCGATGTCAAAAGATGTCTAGTTGCTCTTCTGCAGAAGCTCCTTCCCATTCACTGCTTCTGGAATCCAAACACATATAACAATTACTGTTTCTGGCAAGACGGTCTTTTTCTTTGGTTCCCGACGCATATAGGTATACCGGGAAACGAGAGGGCAGATGAAGCAGCCAAATAAGCTACCAAGCATCCGTGTAGCCTACCAGACCTCAAGACTGCTCACCGTGACTACACCAGCTTTGTTCACGGTGTGATTACTCTAAAGAGAAAACAAGATTGGTCTATCCTGTCCAACAGCAAATTACATGAGGTATATAGGTCGTAAGGTGAAACATAAAACAAATCTTGTGCATAGGAGAAGTTGGTTACCTTCCCTCTTTGCAACAGCTGAGAGAGGTAATAGAGATGCTAGCTTGGCGCGGTAGACTAAACACAGCCACAACAGCGTACAACATTAAACAATTACAGCTCTCATCAAGGTAATTGTTGGTCATTATCCATAGTTATAGCGAAACCATTTTGTTCTATATAGATTTAATTTTTACTTTCTCTATACGTACTATTGCATAGTGTATAGAGAAGGTATTGCACTCCACCCAAAAATTCGATACCGAGATTTCACCGGAAATATATGTTTTAGGGTCCCCTGTATCCAAAAAAGCTTTTTCAGAAAAAGGTCCTTGTGTATATGTCCGTGTGTCCGTGAACACGATAGCTCAAAAACGAAAAGTCGGTAAAATACCAAAATTGGTATTTAAGTTTAGTATCTTCCAGGGATGCGACCCGAAGATTTGAGAAAAATCCTCCCACCCCAAACTACGCTTTACATGGAACTTTTTTCGAAAATTTTGATTTTCTCAAAAATGGCTCTAACGATTTTGATTAAAATTTCGTATATTAAAGATATTTACCTGACAAATAAAATGCTTATCTTGAATTTTCTGGGAATAGCCTCTGAAGACTACTTTATTCTGGGTGAATTTTATGGAATTTTGCATAACTGCTAAACAGTAAGAGATGGACAAAAACTTGTCCCACAAAAAATGTAGAGCACGTTAAAACACCAATTTATGTCATATACATTTTTTTCGAGAAGTTGGTCTTTTTTGAGCTATTCCTTGTTTTTTATTTCAACTTTAAAAAACATACCTTTGTCATACAGGAATTGTCAACTCCTGTCCATACAAACAAAGAAACTTCAGTCACATAGCAACCAGGTTTTGAGTATCACTTTAACTTATAGTACTCCCTTATTTCGCTTCTATTTACAAGGAAGCAAGTAATAAGACTAGTTCTGCTAATTTTTTCTCGATTAGCATGAAGTAAATAGAAGCTTTAGCATTTTAACAATAATTTGTTGCAGAGATGTAGAGAAAGTCATGTGAATGGAACACATCAGATTTAATTTCATTTATAATATGTCGTTAGCAATATGTACAGCGTGAGGAATGGCGATATGTGTACTTTTGGTTGTGATCCAGCATGCCACACAATGAGTTGGAACCACAAGCGTAGCAAAACAATAAGCAATACTACTGTACTTGACACAGCTCCACAATCCCGCTCCTTGCACCATTATGTGTCTTCCTCACAACCAGCTGTTGATATCGTCGGCATCATTGCCATCTTCCAAGTTACCAATACTCTGCTAGTGTTTGTTTACATTAATTCCTTCACCATCTACAGCCAACTTCGATTTTGCTCTTGACTCGCTGTATACTCACTATTGCTAACTCCAGCTTGTCTTACAAATCTTTCCACCGTAAGTATCAGACTGTTCTGACCCTTCTGCATACTGGATATACGTCACTCAAAAACACATACCTTCTGTCTCCTGATAACTCCCCAATGTGTAATAATTGCAATTATCAGTTAACAGTGAAACATCTCATTACGAACTGCAGCCTCCGTGATGAACAGCGAACCATAAAGTACCAAACAAATTTCCTACAGCCCTGACCAGCTACAATTCTTCCACAGTGTTCTGAACTTCTTACAAGCAATCCAACTGTATAATACAATTTAATTTAAACTTCTTGCTTCAATATAAATATTATAACTATGTTAAACTAAATATTAATTATTGCCATGTTTTTACACGTATAGCTTGGCGAGGTATTTAAGAATAGTTACCTTATTTCGGTCCGCGCAGCTCATACCTTCAACTGCTTTCCCTATTCTCGTTTAGCGGCCACCAATGGTGGGGAAGTTGGGCATTACCGCTATATCATTGTTACAAATCGCGCGTGCCTGGGCAGTTGCAGGATGAGCACCAGTACTTGTTTTCGCAAGTATGTGGCAACATTCTAAACAATCTACCTAGCCTGTCCTCTAAGGGACTACCCGAGGAGAACTTACGGGTTGAAGGTTCCGACATTGCTGTTAATAGTTCTCAGCTTGTGAATTCTTACAATGAACAGTACACTATGATTTTTGTGATCACTCACTGCTGCTTGAGTGCCCTCTCTCCCAGCAAACCAGTAATCATACAGTAATCATACAGGGAGGGAATGTAAATTGGGGATACAGCGCCGGAGTCCTGACCAGACTCCGGTACTGTTTAAAAAAGAAAACACTCACAAGAACCTCGTGATGTGCACGCCGATCTGATGTGATATAGACATGCCAGGGAAGGAAGTTCTGCGCGATTTTTCATATCCTGATAGGGTATAGTCACAGTATTCATTCACCTAGACGGCCCGGGTTCGATCCCAAGCGACCGCATGTGAGATTTGTGGTGGACAAAGCGGCGCTGGGGCGGATTTTCTCCGGTTTCCCCCGCCATCGCATTCCACCGGTGCTCCATCTTCATCCATGTATCATCAGTGTCACTGCCTGCGGTGCCATAAGTAGTTAAAGCGGGCACTACCCTACCCTACAGTGTTCATACAAAACACGAATCTTCTATTCACACATCACATTATTGGCAATATAGTTTTACAGAAAATAAATCTATTCCAAATTAAGCAATATGGACTTTTATTGTTTGTTTAATACCGAAAGCAAAATGCAACTTTTCATATTTTCTGAGTCACTTTTTCTTGCTGATGAACTCATGCCAGAGGACGGGGTTAGGAATCGCATTAAATTCCTGTAAGTTGCTGCATAATAGTTCCACTCAGAAAAAGCTTAAAGATGTAACACGACTGTTTTGAAAACAGATTATCTTATAAATTATGTGTCAGTGAGTTATACATTTTTTGTATATGTTTCGGTTTTGTTTGTTTGATTTTGTTTTTGTTTTTTCTTCTTCTTTTTTTTTTTTTTTTTTTTAGTTTAACGTCCTTTAATCTGGTTGGTCATATCGGACGATGAATGAAATAGGCGAAATGATGCTCAAATGCTCTCGGGGTCCATGGAGCTTAAAGTTGCTGGACATTCGTCTTCTCAGGATAGGGGAAAACCCCGAAAAAACCTTATCCGGGTAATTCACCTTAAGCGAGATTCGAACTCGCGACCGGTTGAATGCAAGGTGGGCACGCTACCACCATGCTACTCAGACGCGCTTGTTTCGTATTTTGTCTCTGCCTTATAGCCCATTTTGCAAGATTCATTCACAATGATGACTTCACAGGCTATTCACAGAAAGTTCAAGAAACATATTTTATTAGTTAAATATTTTAAACATAGTATCTTTCAATCAAAATTGTTAATGCCAATTGTAGAAAATTGTAAAGGGTATTTTGCGATGGAAGAACTTTCTTAAAATATCTAAATCTGGAATTTTAAAGAGCGCTTAGCTTGTATTCATCCTGCTTCTGTTAGGTTATGTTGTTCACAGATATTCATTCGCGGGGAAACATTTTAAAAAGATATAGTGAACCTTAAAACCGTATATCCGGATATATTATTCCTTTATGTGTAAATAGTAGAGAGAGTAAAAAATGGAGACTGTTTTTTTATCATATTTTCTCATGTCGATTTGAAGAAAAGGTTGCTTTCTCTTATTATTTAAGATTTATTTTATGAATATGCTTGACTTAAATAATGCTGTTAAGCTTAAGTTTCAGAAAAAGTCTCCATTAATGGGAATTTGGTAGAGATACATATTTTAAAATTCCATTTACAACATTTTTACTTTCTCTATACCTACCATGTACATAGTGTACAGAGAAGGTATTGTATTGCACCCAAAAATTCGAAACCGAGATTTCACCGGCAATATATGTTTTGAGACCCCCCGAATCCAAAAAATCATTTTTATAAAAATGTTCATGTGTGTCTGTCTGTCTGTCTGTCTGTCTATCCGTCTCTGTTTATCTGTGTCTGTCTGTGGGCAGCCTAGCTCAGAAACGAAAAGAGCGTTTAAAACTAAACTCAGTATTTAAGTTTGGTATCTTCCAAGGATGCGACATGAAGATTTTCAAGAAAATGCCCCCATCCCAAACTAGCCTTTAAATGGAAAAAAGTTAGAAAAGGTTGACTTTCCTAAGAAGAGCTTTAACAATTTTGATTAAGTTGTCTTATACTTAAGATATTTACTTGACAAATAAAATGTATATCTTTAAATGGACAAAAACTTACCTCACAAAAAATGTAGACTACATTAAAACACGGAATCTATATAGTATATTTTTTTCGTGGAACTGATCCTTTTTGAGATATTCCTTGTTTCTGAATTTAGCTTTGATAAATTTATACCTTTGTCATAAGGGAATTTGTCAACTCCTGTCCATACAAACAAAGGAACTTCAGTCACATAACAACCAGCTTTTGACTATCACTTTAACCTACGGTACTCCCTTATTTCCCTTCTACTTACAAGGAAGCAAGTAATAAGACTATTTCTGCTAATTTTTCTCGATTAGCATGAAGTAAATAGAAGCATAAGCTTTTGAACAATAATTTATTGCAGAGATGTAGAGAAAGTCATGTGAATGGAACACATCAGACTTTTTATGCTGTGTTCTGAACCAATCATTTGTGTTTGTCCATGTAGCAACCCTGACTGTCACCTATCTATTTATATGTTTCAACTTTTTACACTTAACTCGTTTCCCTGCCTGCTCTTCCATTTAGTCTTGAAATTAATGCTTATCATTTCCGACATTAATAAACATTTAAATTTCTTTGCACATAATTAGGTGTTCTGGAAATCCACATCGCGTGAAACAGAGTAATGAATCGCTTCCTTTTTCCTCTTCGCCATCGCCATATGGATGTAACACAGAAAGTAAACGAAGAGTAGCGAACATGATCACAAAGGGCAGTCAGTTTCTATATTCCGCGTTAGTCATTTCCTTTATTTCTCACAATATAGAGGCTTTGTAAAATAAAACAGAAAAACTAATAGGTTAATTTTTTTCTTTCTTTTATTTTTTGTATACGCTTCAAAGTATTTAACATTTGTAGTGCTCGTTTTAGATTACAAACGTTAGATGCTGTAAAATACACAAACACATACAATAAAATTCCTCTGGTGAATATTCATCTCCATTTGAAAAATATCCAGCAGCCAAACAAATGTAGAGAAAGTTATTTTCTTTATTATGCTGGAAAAAAATATTGTTTTAGCAACTAGTAGGATAACAGTATCATTGCCACTCAAATTTCTTTTTCAAGAACCAGGTAAGTTGATTTCTTAAGAGGGGATCTTACTAGTTGTACCCAGCTTTCATCGTCATTTTTCAATAAGTATCAGTTTATGGTGGACATTATTCTTTCTATGTTCATGATACGATCGTTAGTTTATGAAAAATCTGATGTGTTCCATTCACATAACTTTCTCTATATCTCTGTAAATTATTATTGCTAATAAGCTTATATTTTTCTGAAATTACTCTTTTTGGATACAGGGGGCCCTGAAACATATATTTCCGGTGAAATCTCGGTATCGAATTTTTTGGTGGAGTGCAATACCTTCTCTATACACCACGTACATAGTACGTATAGAGAAAGTAAAAAATTGTTTTCTTCTCAACGACCCAAAGCTTGGGTCGTTCTTGGGCTATAAGTCCTACAAAGAAAGAAAAGCACTAGAGATGAATAAAATACTTGGTGGCAGTAGAAAGGTTAACAATTGCCCGTCTGATATTAAATTACGTAATCAAAGAAATCTGTTACACTGTTTCTTGCTTTAAAGACTGTATAAAGGAACTAAAAAAACACATTTTTACTTTCTCTATACGTACTATGTACATAGTGTATAGAGAAGGTATTGCATTCCACCTAAAAATTCGATACCGAGATTTCACCGGAAATATATGTTTTAGGTCACCAATATCCAAAAAAAGCATTTTCGCAAAAAGGTCCGTGTATGTGTGTGTGTGTCCGTGTGTCTGTAAACACTAACTCAAAAACGAAAAGTCGGTAAAATACCAAACTTGGTATTTAAGTTTAGTATCTTCCTGGGATGCGACACGAAGATCTTGAGAAAAATCCCCCCACCCCCAACTACCCTTTACATGGAACTTTTTCGAAAATTTTGATTTTCTCAAAAATGGCTCTAACGATTTTGATTAAAATTTCGGATATTAAACATATTTACCTCACAAATGAAATGTATATCTTGAATTTTCTGGGAGTAGCCTCTGAAGAGTAGTTTATTCTGGATGAATTTTACTAAATTTTGAATAACTGCTAAACTGTAAGAGATGGACAAAAACTTACTACACAAAAACTGTAGAGCACATTAAAACACACAATTTATGTTACATACATTTTTTCGTGGAGTTCGTCGTTTTTGTGACATTCTTTGTTTTTGGTTTCTGCTATGAAAAACGTATACTTTTCTCATACTGGAACTTGTCAACTCCTATCCATATAAACAAATGAACTTCATTGACACAGCAACCAGCTTTTGACTATCACTTTAACCTACGGTTGTCCGTTATTTCGCTTCTACTGACAAGGAAGCGAGTAATTAGACTATTTCTGCTATTTTTTTTCTTTATTATTTTTTTTTTGGTAGTGTTTAACGCCCGCTTTAACTACTTATGGCACCGCAGGCGGTGACACTGGTGATACATGAATGATGATGGAGCACCGGTGGAATGCGATGGCGGGGGAAACCGGAGTACCCGGAGGAAACCCGCCCCAGCGCCGCTTTGTCCACCACAAATCTCACATGCAGTCGCTTGGGATCGAACCCCGGCCGTCCAGGTGAGAGGCAAGTGGTCTAACCACTCGGCCACGGCGCGGTCTTTTCTGATTAGCATAAAGTAAATAGAAGTATAAGCTTTTTAAGAATTATTTGTTGCAGGGTTATGGAGAAAGTCATGTGAATGGTACACATCGGATTTTTTTTTAAATATTCCTTGTTTTTAGTTTCAGCTTTAAAAAACTTATACTTTTCTCATACAGGATTTTGTCAACTCCTGTCCATACAAACAAAGGAACTTCAGTCACATAGCAACCAGCTTCTGACTATCACTTTAACCTATGGTACTCCCTTATTTCGCTTCTACTTATAAGGAAGCAAGTAATAAGACTATTTCTGCTAATTTTTTCTCGATTAGCATGAAGTAAAGAGAAACCTAAGGTTTTTAATAATAATGTTTTACATAGATGTAGAGAAAATCATGTGAATGGAACAAATCAGATTTTTTTAAAAACATTCCTGGTTGTAAAGAGAATGTAATCATTCAGGATGTTTAGAGAAATTCTACTTAGTAATTGTCTCCTATTGAATTATTAGTGCAATGTTATTATATGATGAAATTCTGCTTATAAGCATCTAGTATTTATCATTTTATCCCAAGGAATGTGCCATGAATGTGATAATATGTAATTCATTCAGTCAAATCTCCTCTACCAGCGGGTGTAGAAACATGGTAATAATAGTAATTATTATTATTATTATTATTATTATTGTTATTATTAACTCATTATCGAGCTGATGTGACAATAGAAAAGAGTAGCCGTTATTAAATGCTTGGGTATAACATTTATTAGCGCATGTCTTCTGATACTTTTCAACCGCTTTAATTTTATTAGTGTTTTAATTTATTGAAAATTCCGCCGATTTTTCAATTCTTTCTTGCGTGGTGTTTATAAACTTAAGTTGCCTAGTTGGCAGAAGATATAATTTGATGTATCTGAAATTGCACTGGAAACTGTTTTTGATATCACGGAGGGTAACGAAGGTAATAGTCACGAAATCCAGAATATTTTAACATGAAGCTATTTGTCACTGTTGCTGAAAGCACATGCTACCTTTTGAGTTTTAAGGTAACTTTCCCTCTGCTTTTGCTCTAGCCACCACCACCACCATTTCCCTTCGCTAGGAGCTGAATTGTGAGGGATAGCATATTGTCATATTGTACTACATGCTTCTTCTTCTTCTTCTCTTCACAGTGCGTGTGAACCCGTTGCATACTTACCGAGTAAAGGCCGCCCTGCATTGCCGACTGCCGCATGTATTATGTGTAGTAACGCGTTGGTGAACGTAGCTCCACGAGCAGTATATTGGGTGAAGTGAATAAAAGAAGTATATGTTAGCTAGTCAATACTAGGCAGGTTTAGAACTTGCTGGAAACGAGGTGAATCATCTTTTACTAAAAGCAGGTCGTAAATGCTAGGCTACCCGGAAAAATCTTAGTAAATACTAAGAAGCCCTAGCATTTGCTAAGTCATATCATTTATTAATTTCCCTCCCAAATTATGCTGAGTCAGCAAGTTCCTCTCTTCCCCTCTTTAAATTGCTCACAAATATATAGTAACAAGTAGGTTTTAAAATATAGTACATATTTTACTTTTGTTTTGCAAATAAATTACACCTCCGCATTAAAATAGGCAGGGACCATTGTTGTTACATTCCACAAAACTAGTGTAACAATGTCACCTACGGTTAATGCTAACACTAAACCTGAAAATGCCACCTCCATGACAACAGTAGGAACCTCAAACTTTGAGCAATGGCATCATCTGATAAGGAGACTGTTGATACAGAAGTTGGAAATGCAAAATATCTGGATAGGGCTTTGTTCATGACATTGGTTGATTTATACTATCTAAATCACAGATACCTGCTGTTGTTTCATCAAAACGGCGAGTACTCAAATGCAATTGGAAAGAAAGTGGATGTTGGCCAAATTAAGAAACTATTAAACAACATTAAATTGACCCTGAAGAAAAAGAAACAGATATACAGGCTACTGGGAACAAAACAATTAAATTGAAGTCCTGGAAAAAGCACATGGAAATTCTTGATAAATCCGAGAAAAAAATCCAGTTTTCCACAAAATACCAGACGCTCAGGGTACATCTTTCTGTTGCGAACTTGCATGAAGATGGCCACAGCAGATACTAAGCAAAAAGCTGGCATGCATGATAGAAGACTTGAGGAAAACTTAGATTTTACTACCCCGTTTAGTATTACCTAAGATTTACCCACCTGGTATGCCTAGTAAATGCTAGTTCCCGGGAAAATCTTAGGGTTTTACTAGGCTTAGCATATACTTAAGTTTTTATTCACACTAAACTGAAGAAAGTGCTTAAAAACTGGGTAGTACAAGCAAATACTTCTTTGTATTCACTTAACCTATTATGTTGTATATTACAATACTGTTTTACAGGTAATTAATGCCTTTGATGAAGTGTAAACTCTTCAATCAAAATTGTAAAGTCTCTTGCTTCAAATGGATTGCACGAAGATATGCAATTCATACGAACAATTTGTAGATATATCTACGACATTAACAGATATATGGAAACATCGAACATTGAAATGCCTCGAGCCCTGCAAGCTGTCGATGAACTTGTGCAAGCAATTGTTTTATACTCTGTGAAAAATAAAGCGAAAACAGTGTTTGGAAAAAAATGGCTTTCAATAATGCGTGAGATACGAAAAGTACTGCGAGGTGTTGCTATGGAAATAATTGCTGATGAAGTATATCACCAAATAGTCGATGATGTGTCCTATTTCCGTTTTGCTCCAATCACATGTTTTGATGTGGAGTGACATTTTTCACAATATAAAGTCTGTTTATGTGCCAATCGGAGACGATTCACATTTTAGATGTTACGATTGTATGTTGTTGTACACTATAATCTAATGATTGATGCTGATGACTTGTTGCACAACAGCAATTAATTATCATTGCTAGTTCCCGTTAATGAGTGGTATTTATGTTTACCACCACACAATCTCAATCCTTCCACTGCTAGTGAAAACATCACAGTCTACCACGCAACCACTGCTCCACTACGTGCATATCAACACAGCACAACTACGTACTGTACTGCGATAACTTCGTTTCTGTCACCGCTATCGGTCCACAAGATGCTATCCCTAATTATTACAATGCGCGAACGATGCGATATTTTTTATTTATAAATGTTTATTTAAGGTCGTTTTGACTACGATCACGACCGATCATAAATACATTGTATAGTAATTTACAGTCACATAGTCTTACAGTTAGGTTAACATTTACATAAATCAGAAAACTTTGTATGCATTAGAAACTGTAGCGTCTTGTTCAGCATGTTGACCCCATTAGGAAGACTGGAAATGCCGACTTTTTTTCTTCTCCTGCTGTGCAGTGGGCAGTCTACAAGGATGTGGTGTATGGTCACAGCTCGTACAGTTTGGAGGTTGTTCCTTAGTGACTATGCGTCAGTTTGGAGTGACCGATTCTGAGTCGAGTAATGATCACTTGATCTCTTCTTTTGAGATTTCGGGAATGTAGAAGTTTACTGTTAGTTGATGACCATTCCAATTTCCATTTTTGCAAGTACATGTATTTTAGTACAATCAATTAAGTGAAAATTCCTGCATTTTGTTTTTAAAGGTGTCTGACTCTTTGGTACTTTTTATAGGTAATACATCTCTGACGTTTGGAAAATCCATAGTATCTAAATTATTTCGCTTAAAATTATACTATTATTGTTCAAAATAATAGTGATATTTTTGCAATGTTTCACTATTATAGCTCATTAATCTAATAAAAATTCCCTTCACTATGCATTTTTAAAAACATTTACACCAAAAACCAGGTTTATCAGATTTTTTTATATTAATTGCTAATTCAGATAAAATGCTACTTTGTGTACTCTCCAATATTCTTGATTTTTTCAGAGGTTAATTTACTCCTCAAAATTAGAACATTATTTAAAAGGTATATGATCATTTTCTTTTGTGTATTTTTGAGAGGATATCCAAACATTTTGAAACAAAGTAATATCAAGTTGAGTCGTGTGGAGTATTCTGAGTGTAGAACAATTCTGAAAAAAGTGCGAAAAAATTAAGTTTGAAATTGTGTGTGACTAGAAATAATCATGGATTATTTATAATTATAGATTTAATTAATTTATATTTTAAATTGGCCTAGGGAAAAATATGTATTTTCTTGGAGTCGAAGAGGTACATATTTTATTATAAAATAAACTTTCTTTTTTATTTTCCAACATGTTTTTATGAAATTTCTCACACACACACTATTATATATATGCAGCCCACATATACATATACATATATGGATTGCACTGCACGTTGACCTGCATAAGGAAATCGCTACGAACTTCCTAGCTCTGTTTAGAGTAATCGAGGTTGCGAGTTTGAATATTGCTTAGGATAGTTACCCGGATAGTTTCTTTTCGGGGTTTTTCCTTATCCTGAAAAGACAAATGTTGAGTAACTTTTAACTACGTGGACTCTGAGATTACTATATGAGCATCTCGTATCTATCTCTCCCTTTTCTTCTTCCTCCTATCTCTGTCTCAGAAAAACAAAACAAGCAAACAAAATAGCAAATAAGTACATAAAATGGATTTTCAGTAGAATATGCACTTAGTGTTGAAAAAACATTTTTACGCCACAAAAATATAGATCTCATCGAAAGACATAAATTGTTATAATATACATTTTGAGATATTCCTTGTAATTGGTTTCAATTTTAAGCTATTTGTACTTCTCTGAAACGAGAAGTGTGTGTGTGATACCTAAAATGCACTGTTTGGACCTGAGTGTGCGCGGTCTAGTATTAAAATGCAATGCAGTGTTGATGAAATGGCAAGTACTTTCGGAAGCGTCTGTACCTACAACTGAGGCGGTTTTGTTATGCGAGTATGGCAGCTTTAACAATGGCCCAAGTAAGACGTTAGGTTTTGTGTGTGTGGCAACCATACCCCTTCCACGTCCCGCACAACACTGTTGGGGGAGTATGGCCAGACTCGTACACAATTCATGTGCTACGTTGTGGCCTTGTATCATCATAGCCGAGGCGGAACTGGCATTATTACACTAACCGCGGACATTTCTTTCTCTAAAGCTAACTATTTATGTGTGTGATGTCAAAACATAAATAAATAATAAAACAAGTGCAGATCTTTCACTGGCCTTCATTCTTTCCTATGTTTACTCTCTCTAGCACGTATGTACAAGGTACATAAAAGATAGAGAAGGTATTGTATTCCACCAAAACTATCTATACCAACATTTCACTGGAAATATCTGTTATGAGACCTCTGAATCCAAAAAAGCATTGATAGAAACATGTACATGTGTGTCTGTGGGTAACATAGCTCAAAAACGGAAATACCGCTAGAACAGCATCTTTCAAGGATGTGACATGAAGCTTTTAAGAAAATCCCGCACTCCCAACTTCCTTTACATGGAACATATTTAAAAAATGTTGATTTTCTCAAAAATGACTGTAACGAGTTTGATTAAAATGACACGCGCATAAGATATTTTCATGTTAAACGAAATGTATACCTTGAATTTTTTGGTAATAGCCTCTGAACACCTCTTAATCCTGGAAGACTTTTGTGTAACCCGTAAACAGTAAGAGATAGACAAAAACTCTGCACAAGGAATATAGATCCCGTTAAAACGCACAATCTATGTCCTATATATTTTTTGTTATTGACTTCAATTTTAGAGTACCTTTCTCTAGCGGGAAGTCAGCTTTCGTTTACTCACTTTTGTTTTAGTCCTGGGAATGTAAAAGAAACCAAATTTCAGTTATTTCACATAGTGATTATCGTTGAATGATTTGACTATTCTTTCTGCATACAAGAAAGCAAGAAATGTTCTAATGTTTGTCTCGATTAGCATGACATGTATAAAAGATTTTTTTTTTTTTTTGAACAGTTATAGAACATCATGTGAATGGGGCACATTAGATGTATACCTTTCCTTTTGAAGCCAAATATGAACAATTTATGTGTTCTACTGTTCTATCACCTGGAATGTTTTCTCGCCTCGTACCTTTCAAATGTCTCGTTTCTTCCATTTGCATCTCTTAGGAAGCAGAGATAATAGACCCGACCATTCGCTTTGAACTGAATAAAGACGAACCTCAACAAGTTCATCTGGAAAAACAGAAAATATATGAGCCCACCATACCATATTTTAAAGAAAAATCTGATGTGTTCCTTTCACATAACTTTCTCTACAGCTCTGCAACAACTTATTGTTAAAAAGGTTATGCTTCTATTTACTCCATGCTAATCGAGAAAAACTTAGCCGAAATAATCCTACTACTTGCTTCCTTGTAAGTAGAAGCGAAATAAGGGAGTACCATAGGTTAAAGTGATAGTCAAAAGCTGGTTGCTATGTGGCTGAAGTTCCTTTGTTTCTATGGACACGAGTTGACAAATTCCTGTATGAGAAAAGTAAGTTTTCAAAGCTGAAACTAAAAACAAGGAATATGTAAAAAGAAGATCAGCTCCATGAAAAAAATATATATAACATAAAGTGTGTGTTTTAGCGTGCTCTACATTTTTTGTGTCGTAAGTTTTTGTCCATCTCTTACGATTTAGCAGTTATGCAAAATTCCGTAAAATTCATCCAGAATAAAGTAGTCTTCAGAGGCTATTCCTAGAAAATGCAAGATATACCTTTTATTTATCAAGTAAATATCTTTAATATACGATATTTTAATCAAAATCGTTAGAGCCATTTTTAAGAAAATCAATAATTTAGAAATTTTTCCATGTAAAGAAATAAGTATATTTTTGCGGCAATTCTTTAAAATGAATAAGTTACAAACTGTGCACATAACCAACAACCCTTCTTGGAATATGAAAATGGCGGAGAAATAACGGGACCCGGATAGTAAACCAGTTTAGGTTAACTTCATATCGCAGATATTGGTTATTTGAGGTTATGTGGTACACGAGGCAGCCAAAAGTGATTTTATCAGAACATGAAGATACCCTCGTCACCATCAGACTGCAATTGCGGTGCGCCTAATACATTTGATCCAGAAATATTTTTGGTTAAATGGATAAATTTAATTTACAAAGCTAACATCAAATAAAAACTTATCACTTGTCAAACTAGATCTTTAGTTACGTCATTGTTAGCCTTAAAAATGGCTGTTTTGACATTCAATAAAATAAAGAAACAGGTGGAAAACATTAGGGATAAAGGTAAGAAAGAGATTCGGAAGAAGCATAAATGCTACTTTGTGACTATCTCCTTAATGTAATTCAGCGTTTACCCGCTACATTATGAAAGCGCTGCCATTATTGATATTATGCCAACAGTATCCTTGCTCACCCACGCTGTTAACTTCAGATGTTATCCTTTCCAAATTACCTTACGGGTGCACTGACTTCGAACTTTTCACTAAACTATGTATGCTATATTGCGCCGATCATTGCGCTT
Source organism: Hymenopus coronatus (assembly GCA_030762935.1). Lineage (NCBI taxonomy): Eukaryota > Metazoa > Arthropoda > Insecta > Mantodea > Hymenopodidae > Hymenopus > Hymenopus coronatus. The sequence goes on along the minus strand of CM060894.1, from coordinate 122,971,150 downwards.
CATTGCTCTTTTCAGATGCAAAGGAATTATTAAACATTGGCAATGGGAAAATTCCTGTAGACACTTCTACTGGCCTTATTTCGTTTGCACCAAAATGTTTGTCACTTCACAACGTCAAAGGAAGAATTAATATCAAAAGTGTTCCCAAATATTGGTGTAAATTACAAACACTATTTTTGGTTGAGCGAACGAGCCATTTTAGCAGCAACTAATAAGAATGTAGATAATTTGAATATAATAGTTCAGAGTAAAATTGATGGACAAATGCATTCATTTAAGTCCATCGATTCCGTTACCGGCCCAAATGAAGTCGTCAATTATCTAATGAATTCCTAAATTCATTGGATTTGACAGGATTACGTCACACAATTTACAGATCAAGGTTGACTAGGTAATAACTAAGCTATGCAATCTCAATCAGCCGAAATTGTGCAACGGCACAGGACTCGCTGTTAAGAACATTATGGAATATTTGATTTAAGCTACTATGATCATAGGCAAGTTCAAAGGCGAGGATGTGCTTATCCCAAGAATACCAGTAATAACAACCGATTTTCCTTTTGAATTTAAGCGTGTTCAGTTTCCCGTGCGCTTTGCTTTCGCAATGACAATAAATCCCAAGGTCAATCGTTAGAAGTGTGTGAAATATGCCTTGAATTGCCGTGTTTTTCGCATGTCCAGTTGTACGTTGCGTACTCGAGAGTCGGGAAACAATCGGCGCTATTTGTTTTCTCTCGGGAAGGAAAATTGTACAGTACAATAAAGTACTGTCAGATTATTTAATTATAATTTTGTTTCATTTAATGTTCGTAGTCATATCGGGGATTTAGATTTAGAAACAACTACCTCGTAGACTAGATTTTTGCTGTTGGCTTTCTCTAATTTTCATTAGACATTATATTCACTCCCGCATTCATACTTCTATACTATTCAGAGTGTAGGGAATAATTCTAATTATAAAGAAATTCCACCGCTGCAGTGGATAATCGAATCCAAGACCTCTGCGCTCGAAGCCAGAATTGTCACAGTCATCTATCCATTCTCGATCACATGCAAGAAATGCAAACAAGCCGTTGATCTACAAATCGAATTAATAACTACAAATAAATAAATAAAATCCACATCAAACGTGTCTGAATAAAGTTACCTAAATATAAAACACCGAATATTCTGAAAACACAATTTGTTTTTGAAAGTTGTTATTTGATATAAATTGTGTAGTTCAAGTTTTCGTAAGTTTTTGTTTATGTTCTAAGGTTTTCCAGTTATAATAAATTCAGTAGAAACGAAAATAATTTCACAAGGCACTTATAGAAAATTTATTTTACGCATTTTAAATATCGTGGAGTTATCTCAAACAATTTGCAATTAAGATCCATTGGAATAATTTTTCAGCATATAAAATATAATGAAAAGTTTTCAAGAGTTTTAGGATAGAGGGCTTTTCAGAAAAAAGTTCGCCTTGTGTCTTTATATTTGACTTAAAATGACATTTTATATTGGAAGGGGGTGAATTGAAATATTCTGCCTGAGGCAACTAAAGAGGTACGTAGACAAAGTAAAAATCCCAAAGTCAGGATGGCGCGCATAAAATTAGCTATGTAAGTGTAAAGGAAAGTCAGTGAAATTATAGAAACGAGAAGCTGAAACGTACTTACTATTTATTTACAATGCAACATACTTTTCTGAAGATGTTGAAAGTGACCCTGCAGCATCAGCAGTGCACCTTTAAATGTATTCAGATAAAGTTCAGATATCAATGGCGGCGACTTCACGGCTTGTACCTTTCAGTTCCTGTATTTCTGTGGATTTGTTTCATAGCTCTTGCTTTTCAAGTGTCCCCACAAGCAAAAATCACATATTGTTAGATCCGGCGAACGTCGTGGCCACAACTTATGCTCATAGTTCGTTCCTCATAGAATAAAATATCATAGACTCGTTCCAGGGCCAGCTTAGATGTGTGGCATGTTGCCCCATCTTGCTGGAAGAAATAGTATTGTCTTTCATATTCAGTGAGTTGAGCACAAAATGTATAACAAATTTCCTATACGCAACCGTGTCAAGGTAGCGTTAAAATATCGGTCCAATGATGCGCGTTCCTGTTGCAACACACCAAACGCCCATTTTTACTTTCTCTACACGTACTATGTACATAGTGTATAGAGAAGGTATTGCACTCCACCGAAAAATTCGATACCGAAAGTATATGTTTTAGGGTTCCCTGTATTAAAAAAAAGCATGTTCACAAAAAGGTCCGTGAGTGTTTGTGTGTGTGTGTGTGTGTGTATGTGTGTGTGTCCGTGTGTTTGTGAACACGATAACTCAAAAACGAAAATTCGTTAAAATACCAAACTTGGTATTCAAGTTTAGTATCTTCCAGGGATGCGACACGAAGATTTTGAGAAAAATCTCCCCACCCCAAACAACCATTTGCATGGAAAAATTCAAAATTGTTTATTTTCTCAAAAATGACTCTAACGATTTTGATTAGAATATCGTATATTTAAGATATTTAGCTGACAAATAATACGTATATCTTGAATTTTATGAGAATAACCTCTGAAGACTACTTTACATAATTTTGCATAACTGCTAAACCGTAAGAGATGGACAGAAACTTACCAAACAAAAACTGTAGAGCACATTCTAACACACAATTTATGTTATGTAAATTTTTTTCGTGGAGTTGATCGTTTTTGAGATATTCCTTGTTTTTGGTTTCAGCTTTGAAAAACTTGTACTTTTCCCATGCAGGAATTTGTCAACTCGTGTCCATAGAAACAAAGGAAATATAACAACCATCTTTTGACTATCACTTTAACCTATCGTTCTCACTTATTTAGCTTCTACGGTTCTCCGTTGCCCAATATCTCGGGTTCAGTGAATTCACATGACCAGAAGATGAAACCATGCTTCTTCACTCATGATGTAATGTCAAGTGTCTAAGAAATCATTGTTGAAGTATTTCAAAAGCCACGTGCAATAATGTACATGTTTCTGTCATTTTCCCGTAATTGCTGCAGAACCGTCACACGACATGGCTTCAAATTAAGACTTTTCAATATCCCCTGGCATCTCCCACTTCATTTGGTCTCTGAATAATTCTTCGGCGAATGTCAGCTCTTAATCAAGTAATTCTTTGTCGTTTGCATTTTGCACAGATCCGTAGGTGAGCCAATTTTTAGACTCTGTGTTGCTCCGATACTCGAATACTAGTCGGACACTTGTCCGAATTTCCTTAATCACGAGTTTCTTTTGTTTTCGCCTATGCTTCCAAAATTGCAATTCGTTCTTCTATTGAGAAAGTCATTTTGTAGAACGCAAAGAGAAACGTCTAACTTTATTGATGAAATAAACTGAAATGCTGACAGAACGCTAAGAATTAGTAATTAAAAAATCTGATGTGCACCATGCACATGACTTTCTCTATATCCCTGCAACAATATATTCTTAAAAAGCTTATACTTCTATTTACTTTAAGCTAATCAGAAAACAAGTAGCAGAAATAGTCTTATTACTTGCTTCCTTATAAGTAGAAGCGAAATAAAGGACTACCATAGGTTAAAATGATAGTCAAAAGCTGGTTGCTATGTCAATGAAGTTCCTTTGTTTATATGGATAGGAGTTGAAAAGTTCCAGTATGAGAAAAGTATACGTTTTTCATAGGAGAAACCAAAAATAAGGACCTATTTAAAAACGACGAACTCCACGAAAAAAATGTATATAACATAAATTATGTGTTTTAATGTGCTCTACATTTTTGTGTAGTAAGTTTTTGTCCATCTCTTACGGTTTAGCAGTTATTCAAAATTCAGTTAAATTCATCCAGAATAAAGAAGTCTTCAGAGGCTATTCCCAGAAATTTCAAGATATACATTTTATTTGTCAGGTAAATATCTTTAATATACGAAATTTTAATCAAAATCGTTAGAGCCATTTTTGAGAAAATCAAAAATTTCGAAAAAAGTTCCATGTAAAGGGTAGTTGGGGTGGGGAATTTTTCTCAAAATCTTCGTTTCGCATCCCTGGAAGATACTAAACTTAAATACCAGGTTTGGTATTTTACCGACTTTTCGTTTTTGAGTTATCGTGTTCACAGACACACGAACACACGGACACACACACACACACACACACACACATACACGGACTTTTTTGTGAAAATGCTTTTTTTGGATATTGGGGACCCTATAACATATATTTCCGGTGAAATCTCGGAATTGAATTTTTGGGTGGAGTGCAATACCTTCTCTATACACTATGTACATAGTGTGTATAGAGAAAGTGAAAATGTTAACAATCGATAATTATATAAAACTGTCCATTGTTGTAGCATTGTTGAGCATGAATATGCACAGTACCTAGTCGAAATATTACATTCGCGTTCAAAGGATAGGCGGGCTACTTTAAACTACGCCACCCTGTACCATTAGTTGTATCCGAATATCCCATTTCATTTACATAGGTAAGAGTTAAAAATATCGTAAGCACTGTAATAAAATAAAATATTTCCTTAAGTATATGATCATTCTGCACGGAATTATATATAAATGTCTTTCACAGAAATATTGTATTATAATAAATGCATGCTTTCCTTTGTTGCAGGTGAGCTGATTATTTCAAAGATGCAAATAGTGTTACAACGTTCTGGTGAGTTGGCAACTTCCATGCATGCCTAATACTAGAGCAGAGCTACCAAACTGGGAACTATCATACCTTTTATCGCAATCATGTATTCGCTGTGAAAATTAAGTGGATGTAGGTAAAGCGGACTACTAATATGTTTCCTCTTACATGATAATGCACGTGATAGCTAACGCACGCTATTTAATATTCTGTGTGAGAACACATGTAGATTGTCGCTTATTTCATGAAACAGACATTCAGTTATTTTCGCTCCGCTCTTCTGACGTCACTGCGTGTAAACAATATGGTGGTTATTGCTGAGTAGTGAAATAATAATATATCGAGTGTTTTAAGCTGAAGTGCTTTCCGTTATTTCTAGAATAGGATCTGAAGATTATCAACAATGAAAACGCAGGTATTAACAATACACTATTTATGTAATAGTTATAGCATCTGAAATTGCAAATTAATATGTTAATATAGGCTTTATAGTCATAATGAAATAGGTTAAGATTTTAAAACGGATAGTTCTGCATTCCTGGAGTGTGCATACTTTTATATATTCACTTTATATTGTTAATGTAATGCTATCGTGTACTACAACAGTAATAGGAATGCAATACTAAAAGTAAAACGTTTCTCTGCATTTTATTTTCATAAAACTTCAGAGACTAGTTACTACCGTTAGCAAATGCACATTCAAAGCGTTTATAATATTACAGATTGCAGTCTACTTTCGAGATATCGTAATTTTAATGTCGGCTGAACATGTTCAGCATTTTTACTTTCTCTACACGTACTATGTACATAAGTGTATAGAGAAGGTATTGTAATGCACCCAAAAATTCGATACCGAAATTTCACCGGAAATACATGTTTTGGGTCCCCCTGAATCCAGAAAAAGCATTTTGAGTGTTGAGTGCGCGCGCGCACATATGTTTGTCTGCGTGTATATGTGTGTCTGTGGACAGCATAGCTCAAAAACAAAAAAACCGTTAAATACCAAGCTTGGTATTTAAATTTGTATTTTCCAAGGATGCGACACGAAGATTTTCAAGAAAATCCCCCACCCCCAATTACTCTTTACATGGAACTTTGATCGAAAATTTTGATTTTCTCAAAAATAGCTGCATCTATTGTGATTAAAATGTCGTATATTAAAATATTTACATGACAAATGAGATGTATATCTTGAATTTTCTAAGAATAGCCTCTGTAGACTACTTTATTCAGGATGGATTTTATGGAATTTTGCATAATTAGAAAACCGTAACTGATGGAGAAAAACTTACCAAACAAAAAAATGCAGAGCACACTGAAACACACAATTTATGTTATATATATATATTTTTTTTTTCTTGGAGTTGGTCGTTTTTGATACATTTCTTGTTTTTGGTTTCAGCTTTAAAAAACGTATACTTTTCTCACATAGGAATTTGTCAACTCGTATCCATACAAACAAAGGAGCTTCAGTCACATAACAACCAGCTTTTGACTGTCACTTTAACCTATGGTATTCCCTTATTTCGCTTCTACTTACAAGGAAGCAAGTACTGATACTATTTCTGCTATTTTTTTTTTTTTTTCGATTACAATAAAGAAAATAGAAGCATAAGCTTTTTAGCAATAATTTGTTGCAGAGATGCAGAGAGAGTCATGTGAACGGAACACCTAAGATTTTTTGGATTCTTTTTACTAAATTGTCTATGCGTTTTACTGAAAAATAGCAAATGGAGCACAATTAGTGTAAAGGCGAAATACACCTTGCACTATAAACAAAATACAAACATTCGAAATAGGTTACACCAACAGTTCTTATGTTAACGATGCCTCATAGGTTTATATGTCGCACTCGCTACGTCAGACAGGCTACCTTTTAGAAATAATGTTTAGGTATTCTGCCGCGATTGATCAATTTGTAGGCTACATTGCGTTACAGTTTCGCACTTTAAATGTTGTTGTTGTTATTATTATTATTATTATTATTATTATTATTATTATTACTACTACTACTACCACCACCACTAACACTACGACTACGACTACTGTTACTACCAATATTCACTTGTATTACATTTGTTTACTTCCTCGCTGTTCTAATTTGATTATACTACACATGTTTATTGCCTTGCAGTGATTATTTAATACTAGCTGCCCGGGTGGTGTACCTAATGAAAAAAGAACTCAGACAAAATCTTCCGTTTACAGTGCAACCATGCAATGAAATGAAATTACAATTAAATAATTTGACAATACTTTATTGTAATGCCTTGTAATGTACAATTTTATTTCCGGAGAGAAAAAAATAGCGCTGATAGTTTGCCGACTCTCGAGCACGTAAAGTACAACATGCGAAAAACACAAGGTGTATTACACACACTTCTGACGATTGGTCTTGGGATTTATTGTCACTGCGAATGCAAGGCGCGTTTCAATTCAAAAGGAAAGTCGACATTAGTAGTATTCTTGGAATAAGTATATCCTCGCCTTTGAACTTTCCTATGCTATAGCAACTTAAATCAAAATTTTCATAATTCTCTTAACAGTGAGTTTGGTTCCGCTGCATAATTTCGGTTGATTGATATAGCATAGTATAATTATAACTGAGTCAACCTTGAGTTGTAAATTATGTGACGGGGATACTGGCAAATTCAGTGAAATTAGTTAGATAATTGACGACTTCATTTGGATTGGTAATGAAATTTACGACTTAAATGAATGCATTTGTCCATCAATTTTACCCTGAATTTTTACATTCAAATCATCTACATCTATAAGTTGATCCTGAAATGGCTTGTTCGCTCAACCAAGCATAGTTTTTGTAATTTTCAGAAATATTTGGAAACACTTTAGATGTTAATTCTTCCTTTGACGATGTGAAGTGACAAACATTTGATGGATACGAAATGAGGCCAGTAGAAGTGTCAAAAGGAATTTGCCATTGCCAATGTCTAATAATGCCTTTGCATCTGAAAAGCGTAATGAAGTACAATGATCTGCGCAATGTAGCATATATAGTTGGTATTGCGAAAAGGACGAAGTCAGATTAGGTATTTTGGAAAGGATGACATATGCAGTTAGCAGCGTGGGTAACCAAGATGTCGTTGGCATAATGACAGTAATGGCTGCGCATCCATAGTGTGGTGGGTATACGCTGTAATAGGTAATGATTTACATTAAGAGAAAGTCACAAAGTAACATTCATGCTTCTCCCGAATCTCTTTCTTTCCTTTACTCCTAATGTTTTTCCACCTCTTTCTTTATTTTCTTCTATGTCAAAACAGCAATTTTAAGACCAACTATGACGTAACTAAAGAGCAAGTAGATCTGGTTGGGCAATTGATAAGCTTTTATTTCATGATAGCTTTGTGTATTAAATTTCCCCATTTAACCCAAAATATATGTATTAGGAGCACCGCAATTGTAGTGTGATAGTGACGCGGATATCTTCATGTTCTTTAGCTAGGTCATGTACCACATAACGTCAAAATAAATGCCGTGTTATTTATGGATGCTCTTTAACTGCTATGGTTCTCAGCGTCCCATTCTAAATTGGGCGTGAAAGACCGCTTAATTTTGCTCAGAGGCCTCTCTATCAGGCTTGAGGTTCTTTTACGTGCCGTAAATCTATGACACGGGACCAACGGCTTTACTTCCCTTCCGAAGGAAGCCATGCTAAGGACCTTTACACCCGAAAAAATCCATCGCCCTCTGCCGGGTTTGAACCCGCGACCTTGGGTATATGAAATTAGCATGGTAACCATTACACCACGGAGGGTGACACATAACGTCAGTTAACCAACATCTGCAATAGGAAGTTAAACCTAAAACTGATCCCGTCATTTCTCTGCTATTTTCAGATTCCAAGAAAGTTAATGGTTATGTGCATTGTTTATAACTTTTCATTTTAAACAATTACAACAGAAATATACTTATTTCTTTATTCAAACGATGTGACCAAGGGAACTATAGATAATATATAAGAATTATATTTTATTTTCACAGTTAGCTTGCGCCATTAACATAACCGGGTACATTCCTTTAGCATTGAAGAAGAAAAATAGAGCAGTAAGCACTACGGCCATCTGGTGGTGACAAATAATAAGTACGTATTTTAGGTGTTTGTTCGTCGTTAGGAAAGCTCTTTATTTTAAACGATAGGAGTAAGGAAGTAAAGGACAGTTAATACATAAAAATATATTTGAATTTCACTGCTGCGTTGTGTCATCTCGATATACTGTTGCGTTACCTTAACATTGGATGGGGATGAAAAATACTATTGCCATCTAGTGGCAAATAAATGAGTTCTTACTCTAGCTGTTAGTCGTAAGGAAAGTTTCATTTCTGCTTTATTTTAAACAATAGGTGTAAGAAAATGACAGTCAATATATAAAAATATATTTGAATGTCACTGCTGCATTGCGTCATTGACTCGATAAACTGGTGCGTTACGCAACATTGAATGGGGAAGGAAAATATAACACTACTACGACAATTTAGCAACAAATAATCTTGGTATCACCGCCATCTCGTGGCTATTAAGCGAAATGCGTTCGCTTGGCACGGTTTTCATCCATATTATAAGATTTTAAATACTTTCCCGTACTATTTTTAAATATCTTCTTTTCCACAAACCTTGTTGTGAAAACGAACAGAAAAAAAAATTGTTCAATTTGTCGCAGTCGTTCGGAAGTGATACTTGTACATACATTTCAGCGATTCAATTTATATATACGGATTACGTTTACAGCCTTCCAGTTGTTTTTTACGTATCTATTTCCTTTCTGTTTCGGCTTAGCGTCTATTATTGACTTGTGTTGCATTTGTGTTTGTTTTGCGGTGATTATTAACTTATATTGCATTATCTTACTATTTCGCGCTTTACATGCACTATTGCTATTCAGCTGTATTACATTCTTTCACTGTCGCGGCGATTATTTACATCTACAACTTTATTACTGTTTTGCGCTTTACGAGTATTATGTATTTATTATTCGCTAGCATTAAATTTATTTACTGCATTGCAGTTATTTAATTGCACAATATTTAATGTTGAGCTCTATGTCTATTACTATTCGTTTGTGTTAATACTGCTTCTTAGTTGTCATTCTGTTTCACTGCCCTTTTTACATTTATTCACTATTTCGCACTTTTCTATTACCGTAGCAATGAATCGTTTGCAATAATGTTTCATTAGAGGTACACGTGTCATGAATGCTACTGCTAATGCCCAGTGTTAGGTACCAACCAATTAAATATAAAAATGCTACGGCTATTTGAAACACCGAAAATAGTTGGTAAAATTACAATTAATTAATCTACATGAGTGTCAGCATTTTTTATAAAATGTAAAAAAAAAAAAAAAAAATCCTTCTTTCGTAAGAAATTTTGAGACAAGTTACTTTTTCTTAAGCCTTTTTTCGTGGTATAAACATACACTAAGTTATTTTGTATCATTGTTTAAAAATAAAAACTGAAAATAGTTAATTGCATAACTGTTTTAGAGAAAGTCTGGCTGAACTGAGATGTAATCGTTTAAATAGTGGATAGTTCGTTCATTCACTAATCCACAAGTCACAGAAATAAAACTAAATATATCAAAATATTGTCCACACTATTATTCACTAACCACAAAGCTTTACAAAAATTTCAGGACTATTTTTACTTTCTCTACACGTACTACGTACATAGTGTATAGAGAAGGTATTGCACTCCACCAAAAGATTCGATACCGAGATTTCACCGGAAATATATGTTTCACGGTCCCCTGTATCCAAAAAAAGTATTTTCAGAAAAAGGTCCATGTGTGTGTGTCCATGTGTCTGTGAACACGATAACTCAAAAACGAAAAGTCGGTAAAATACCAAACTCCGTATTTAAGTTTAGTATCTTCCAGGGATGCGACACGAAGAGTTTGAGAAAAATCCTTCCACCCCAAACTACCCTTTACATGGAATTTTTTTCGAAAATTTTGATTTTCTTAAAAATGGCTATAACGATTTTGATTAACATATCGTATATTAAAGATATTCATCTGAGAAATATATGTATATATTTAATTTTCTGGGAATAGCCTCTGATGACTACTTTATTCTGGGTGAATTTGACGAAATTTTGTATTGCTGCTAAACCGTAAACCTACCACACACAAAATGTGGAGCACATTAAAACACACAATTTATGTTATATACATTTTTTCCTTGTTTTTGGTTTTAGCTTTGAAAATCTTGTACTTTTCTCATACAGGAATTTGTCAACTAGTGTCCATACAAACAAAGGAACTTCAATCACCTAGCAACCAGCTTTGGAGTTTCACCTTAGCCTATGTTACGCCCATATTTCGCTTCAATTTACAAGGAATAAGCCTATTTCTGCTTTATAAGCTTTTTAACGGTAATTTGTTGCAGAGATATAGAGAAAGTCATGTGAATGGAACACATCAGATTTTTAAGGCTCATATCACAAGTCAGGTATATTGAATACACTTCGTTTGCAACGCACCACTGTTTACAGCTTCCTTCATTGGCCATGCACTACAGAGGTGCAAATATATTTCAATTAAACACGCTCGCTTCGCTCACATGCTCTCTGTAAGGTCTAGATGGATGTGTGTAGGTGTGCGTATGAGAATGTAAATTGATATTCGTGCAAAAAATACAAATAATACGAATCGATAAATTTGCTTGTTTCTTATAAAAACAACAGAAAAACAAAAACATATCATATTGACGCTATTGTTTGCGCGTGCTTAGAAGTTGTAAAATCGAGTTTTTTTTGTTTGTTTGTTTTGTTTGTTTTTTTTTTTTTTTTTACATTTTGTGATGAACTTTCTATATAAGAAAATCTCTTAATTTGGGAGAGCGGATGGCCCAAAGTATATGTAACTAATCACATCTACTTCAAAAGATACTTGTTTATGACTCGCAGTGGAAAATAATGTTTGTTTATTTTAAATACCTTATGAATAAATGAATGAATAAGTGTATTTATCGACATAACAGTATCATACAATGAATTCACAATCGCATGGATCCACATGCTTTTTGTTATACATAAAATATTATAATTATAATAATTCTACCAGAATTTCAGTATTGCCTCTTGGAGAGTGATAGAGATGTACCTTAACTTAAGACATCTCAAATTCAATTACCAGAAAATGAATTTTTCGGTGATTATAATCATTCCTTACTCTATGCAAACTCCGAAAGTATGAATATGTATATGATTGAGTGTGTTTCACGTTATAATTATTTTTATACATCTAAGTCTGAAGTGTTATAGTTATTTACATGACTTCTCTTGCCCCCTTTTCTACAAAACATGATTTTTGCAAACCCTTTTCCACTTTTATCGAGGGGAATGTTCAGTTAGTTTTATTATACATTTTGTTGTAAGTACATAAATTAAGAGAATGGAACGAGGATGAAGCAATATTAAAATATTTAAAGAGTAGTGAATTTCTATATTACAGGCTTTAAATTTAGTCTCCAAAGCCACAAAAAAGACTGGCGGCTTAGCACTGGTAAGCATTTTAAATATTTAAAAACTCAAATTAATAAAACGCATAATTCAGAAATGGCAAATTTCTGGTCAATCTCTTTTAATTTACAACTTTTACAAAACCAGCTGGCCTATCTAATGTTGCACGATTAGCTTATGAGGAAATGACTAATTTCATTTATCTTCCCCAATGCTTATGAAGTTGTTGTTCAATTATCTAGAGAATTTCTATAGTGAATCTGCATCTTTATTGGTTATAATTGTAATTGTATGGGGATCCAACTATTCGAAATAACGGAATAAAAGGCTGTTATTAACGCAAAAGGAGCGAAACATCGGCAGAAGTCTGACTTCCTCTACCTTTCAAGTTCAGGCCCTGCTGCATAGGTACCCTTTGGAAGTGGAAAATTCATATTCTGAATAGTAGAGTAATTTTTTGATAATTATAGAAGGTTGATTTTAAACCTTCTTTTTCAGCTCATAGTTAATTACTAATAACATAACATTTACATACTTTTCATACAAAGAAACCGTTAACATTTCGCACTTCCCGGCCACCATTTGTGCAAACATATAAGTAGTAGAGAATGCATAAATTTGAACTATCTTGATTATTGGATATTTTGGAAAAAGTTAAATAACGAAGTATCTATAATTTTTACTTTCTCTATACGTACTGTGTACATAGTGGATAGAGAAGATATTGCACTCCACCAAAAAATTCGATACCGAGATTTCACCGGAAATATATGTTTTAGGGCCCCCTGTATCCAAAAAAGGTATTTTCAGAAAAAGGTGTGTGTGTGTGTGTCCGTGTGTCTGTGAACACGATAACTCAAAAACGAAAAGTCGGTAAAATACTAAACTTGGTACTTAAGTTTAGTATCTTCCAGGGATGCGACACTAAGATTTTGAGAAAAATCCCCCCACCCCAAACTACCCTTTACATGGAACTTTTTTCGAAAATTTTGATTTCCTAAAAAATGGCTCTAACGATTTTGATTAAAATATTGTATATTAAAGATATTCATCTGACAAATAAAATGTATATTTTGAATTTTCTAGGAATAGCCTCTGAAGACTACTTTATTCTGGGTCATTTTTACGGAATTTTGCATAACTGCTAAACCGTAACATATGGGGAAAAACTTACCAAACAACACATATAGAACACTTTAAAACACACAATTTATGTTATATACACTTTTTTTCGTGGAGTTGATTGTTGTTGAGATATTCTTTGTTTTTGGTTTCAGCTATAAAAAACAATTTTCTCATACAGACTTTGTGAATTCGTGTCCATACAAACAAAGGAAGTTCAGCGATATAGCAACCAGCTTTTGACTCACTTTAACCTATGGTACTCTCTCTTATTTCGCTTCTAATTACAGGGAAGCAAGTAATAAGACTATTTCTGCTAATTTTTTCTCGATTAGCAGGAAGTAAATGGAAGCAAAAGCTTTTTAACAATGTATTGCAGAGTTGTAGAGAAAGTCATTTGAATGGAACACATCAAATTTTTTCAGTAAGTATTGTTGCCTATAACATTTCAGCAGGCACAACGCTTGAGAAGCTACAAAATGTTTCGTTATTATTATTATTAATGTGCGTTTGTACAGAAACCAGTTAGTTGGTAGGGAAGCGGTATAGTTTAGAAGGCTTAACGATTTAAGGAGAATGCACAATTAAATCTTTTACTGATACATATTTTAATTAGTAAAATGTCAGAAAATCGCGTTTTTACCAACTTTCAAAACATCTCAGTACAATATTAAATTTGCATACAGAGGGAGAGAAGAGAGAGCGGGAGAGAAGAGAGAGAGGGGGAGAAGAGAGAGAAAGAGAGAGAGAAGAGAGAGAGAGAAGAGAGAGAGAGAGAGAGAGAGAGAGAGAGAGAGAGAGAGAGAGAGAGAGAGAGAGAGAGAGAGAGAGAGCGCATCTCCATAGTTAACGTTCCCGCAATCGCGTAATTATGCAAGAAGACTATGGTTCTGCTGTACTTCATGCTTCCTAAGAAGTGGTCCGGGTATAAGTCAATGTATGCACCACCGACGCACATACTTTTCAAGCAAATAAAAACAATTCGTAACTGCACTGCACGTATTATTGTCACCCATTTTGTACTTCAAATAAATAAGCGTGAATAATGACAGTATTTTAATATGTTTAATTTAATCGTGACTTAAATAATTCTATTATGGGCATGCAGCCATGATATTGTTTATTGCAACGAAAAAACGGCCGTGTTGTTATAATCAGTCCAGCATTGTTTATTTTGCGATCATGGTTGAGTTCCTAGAAGCCCAGAGCGATGTAATTAAACTTCACGGTGGTGTAAAACGATAGTTTGGAACGTGATCAACTATTTATTGGAGCGTAATGGTACTCTTGTTGTAGAGCAAATCATTCGATTTACTTTGGAGGCAAACTGATGTGGTCAACATGTGGACAAGCTGATTACAAATCTGGAAGACAACTCAAGCGATATCGCCACTTATAATCCGTTTATTTGCTTGGCCAGCAGTTGAAATTCCCTTATGAGTTAAGTTTAAGTAAGTATTTTAAAACTGAAACCAATAACAAGAAATATCTCGTAAATGGTCAACTCCATGACATAAATGATGTGTTATAACGAGATCTGCATTTATAGTAAGTTTTTGTCTATCCCTTACGGTTTATCAGTTATGTGAAAGTTTTTTAGAATGAAGAGGTCTTCAGAAGCTATTCCCAGAAAATTCAAGATTTAAAGTTTATTTGCCATATAAGTATATTTAAAATACTGTATTTTAATCGAAATCATTAGAGCGATTTTTGACAAAATAAAATTTTGGGATCGCAGGATAATCCTCAAAATCTTCGATTCGCACCCTTGGAAGATGTTAAACTTAGGTATTAAGAATGGTATTTTATCGACTTTTCGTTTTTGAGTTGTCCGGTTCACCTTTTTCTAGAAATGCTTCTTGTTTTTTTTTATACAGGGACCCTAAAACGTGTATTTCCGGCTAAATCTCGGTATCAAATTATTGGGTGGAGTACAGCACCATCCTTTACTATGCACTATTTACTAAGTAGAAAAAATTTAGGCTGCATAAAATTGGAAGTACAGTACTAGCTGGTGCTAAAATCTTAAAATAAACTGTGGTGTAATGGTTACCATGCTAACTTCATATATCCAAGGTCGCGGGTTCAAACCCGGATGAAGACGATGGTTTTTTTCGGGCCCCTGAGCAAAATTAAGCGGTCTTTCACGTCCAGTATAGAACGGGACGCTGAGAACCACAGCAGTTAAAGAGCGTCCATAAATAATACGCCGCTTTTACTTTCTCCATACGCACTATGTACATAGTGTGTACAGAATGTATTGCACTCCACCCAAAAATTCGATACCGAGGTTTCACCGGAAATATACGTTTTAGGGTCCCCTTTATCTAAAAAAAGCATTTTCGGAAAAAGGTGTGTCTGTGAACACGATAACTCAAACACGAAAAGTCGGTAAAATATCAAACTTGGTATTTAAGTTTAGTATCTTCCAGCGATGCGACACGAAGATTTTGAGAAAAATCCCCCCACCCCTAACTACCCTTATAATGGAACTTTTTTCGAAAACTTTGTTTTTCTCAAAAATGGTTCTAACGGTTTTGATTAAAATTTCGTATATTAAAGATATTTACCTGACAAATAAAAATTATATTTCGAATTTTCTGGGAATAGCCTCTGAACAGTAGTTTATTCTGGATGAATTTTACAGAATTTTGCATAAATGCTAAACTGTAAGAGATGGACAAAAACTTACTACAGGAAAAATGTAGAGCACGTTAAAACACACAATTTATCTTATATACATTTTTTTCGTGGAGTTCATCATTTTTTAGACATTCCTTGTTTTTGGTTTCTGCTTTGAAAAACTTATACTTTTCTTTTTCAACTGCTGTCCATACAAACAAAGAAACTTATATGACATAGCAACCAGATTTTGACTATCACTTTAACCTATGGTACTCTCTTATTTCGCTTCTACTTACAAGGAAGCAAGTAATAATACTATTTCTGCTAATTTTTTTCTGATTAACATGGAGTAAATAGAAGTATAAGCCTTTTAAGAATAATTTGTTGCAGAGATGTAGAGAAAGTCAGTGAATGGTACACATCAGATTTTTTTTAAATGAACTGAAATTTGGAGAGTAATAGGCCAGAACCTAGAATCTGACGCTTGGTGATTATACACCGACTTTTGGAGGTAAAATTACTCCATTTCGAAAAACCCTATCATGATGATGATTAAATAATTACTTCATCAATCGGCTGTCTTCCCAGTAACTGGTGATGGATTAACTACCTGAAATGTAGGACACGAGCTTTGTTTGTGCATAACGGTAGGGCACATAAGGGAGTTAGGAAATGAAGGTTAATATCATTAGCATTTCCTGGTCTGTATTGAACAGAAGGGAATGTTGATTCATTAATACTCGCTACCCGGCGCCTCACTGAAATTTCCCATGCACGTGCTTTGGAAATAACTCTGAGTAAACAATAGCCGAGTTATTGTGTCGTGCTCGAATTTTCGCAGAGCATTAAACATTTAGGCACTCAACTGCTCAAAAATGTAGCGATAAAACATTTACCTAAGGCATATCTAAATAAGGTTTAGACTAGTTGCGCCCAGCGTTTGAATAAATTCAATCTGTAATAACCATTTGGGTATTAATTAGTTACTTTCTCTAGCCCCATATGTACAATGTACATAGGGATCAAAAATTCGATACCGAGATTTCACCGGTAATACATGTTTTAGGACCTCCTGTATCCAAAAAAAGCATTTTGAGAAAAAGGTCCGTGTGTGTGTGTGTGTGTGTGTGTGTGTGTGTGTGTGTGTGTGTGTCCGTGTGTGAAAAAAACGAAAAGTAGCTAAGATACAAAACTTGGTATTTAAGTTTAGTATCTTCCACGGATGCGACACGAAGATTTTGAGAAAAATCCCCCCACCCCAAACTACCCTTTACATGGAACTTTTTTCGAAAATTTTGATTTTCTTAGAAATGGCTCTAACGATTTTGATTAAAATATCATATATTAAAGATATTTACCTAACAAATAAAATGTTTATATTGAATTTTCTGGAAGTAGCTTCTGAAGACCTGTTTATTATGAATGAATTTTGCTTAATTTGACATAACTAGTAAACCGTAAGAGATAGACAAAAACTTACTGTACAAAAAATGTAGGTCTTGTTAAAATACACAAGTTATGTCATATACATTTTTTCTCGTGGAGCTTACCGTTTTCAAGGTATTCATTGTTATTGGTTTCAGTTGTGAAGTAGATATACTTTTCTCAGACGGGAGTGTACGTTTTTCTTTTGTTCTACTCCTGGTCAAGAAAAGAAGTGATTTGTAATGACAATCGCATAACGACAGCTTTTAAAACATTTGACTATTGGTTTAGCGTAGTGTATTCCCTTATTTTCTTCCTACTTATACGGAGCTAAGTAATAAGAACATTGGGTACCACGATTAGCAAGGTGCAGAGAGAAGAAGAATCTTATGTATGAAGTTTGTAGAACAGCTAGAGAAAGTCATGTGAATGGAACACATCAGATTTTTTTACTTTCTCTAGCACGTATGTGCATACTATATACACAATAGCTAAGGAAGGTTATGTATTGCAGTATTGTATTCCACCCAAAAGTGCGATACAAAGATTTTCCGGGAATATATGTTCTGAGGTCCCCTGAGTCAAAAAAGAAGCATTTTTACTTTCTCTACACGAACTATGTACATAATGTATAGAGAAGGTACTGCACTCCACCCAAAAATTCGATACTGAGATTTCACCGGAAATTTATGTTTTATCAAAAAAAATTCACAAACAAGTCTGTGTGTGTGTGATTGTGTGTGTGTGTGTGTGTGTGTGTATGTGTCAGAGTGTTCGTGTATCTTTGAACACGATAACTCAAAAACGAAAAGCCGGTAAAATACCAAACTTGGTATTTAAGTTTAGTATCTTCTAAGGATGCGACAGGAAGATTTTCGAGAACATCCCCCAACCCAAACTACCCTTTACATGTAAAAATTTTCGAAAATTTTGTTTTTCTTAAAAATAGCTGTAACGATTTTGATCAAAATACCACATATTAAAGCCATTTTTATCAGAAATAAAATGTTTATCTTGAATTTTCTGGGAATAGCCTCTGAAGACTACTTTATTCTGAATGAATTTTACGGAATTTTGTATATCTGCTAAACCGTAAGAGATGGACAAAAACTTACTACACAAAAATTGTAGAGCATATTAAAACATACACTTTATGTTATATTCATTTTTTTCGTGGAGTTGATCGTTTTAGAGACATTCCTCGTTTTTAGTTTCAGATTTGAAAAACATACTCTTCTCATACAGGAATTTGTCAACTCCTGCCCATACAAAAAAAAAGGAACTTCAGTCACATAGCAACCAGCTTTTGACTATCACTTTAGCCTATGGTACTCCCTTGTTTCGCTTCTACTTGCAGGGAAGCAAGTAATAAGGCTATTTCTGCTAATTTTTTTCGATTAGCATGAAGTAAATAGAAGCATAAGCTTTCTAACATAATTTCTGGAAAATATGTAGAGAAAGACATGTGAATGGAACACATAAGATTTTTCGAATTTTAGATGCCGAGACGATATCGATAAACCCTTTACATGTAAAACCCTAAACACAGTATTACTGATAGCATGGCATGTGTTTTGTTCGGCTGTCTGCAACGCACCAGGGGCGCAATTTGAATCCAAGCTCACGCAACCAAGAACTCGCAAAGGGTCTGCAGAGGAGCTTAGACGCCTTCATTTGCCTCTAGTGCCGTAACAACTCATTTGGTCCGAGTCAAACTGCACTCTGCCTCCAAAATAGTCTCTATATCACTGCCGGAAATGTGCTGTTGGTGGGGTGTGGGGAGGCCCGCCGCGTCCTCTATCTCGCCTATGGTTTAGGATGGGGAGGACCCAGGTTAAATAATCGGTGCCTGGATGATGACGGGGCAGGTAGAAGCACTCGGTGTGAGACCTATTTTGTAAATTTTGAAACATATTACTATGCTCACTTTTTTACTTTCTCCATACGCACTATGTACATAGTGTATAGAGAAAGTATTGCACTCCACCAAAAAATTCGATACCGAGATTTCACCGGAAATATATATTTTAGGGTCCCCAATATCCAAAAAAAGCATTTTCACAATAAGGTCCGTGTGTGTGTGTGTCCGTGTGTCTGTGAACACGATAACTCAAAAACGAAAAGTCGGTAAAATACCAAACTTGATATTTAAGTTTAGTATCTTCCAGGGGTGCGACACGAAGATTTTGAGAAAAATCCCCCCAACCCCAACTACCCTTTACATGGAACTTTTTCGAAAATTTTGATTTTCTCAAAAATGGCTCTAACGATTTTGATTAAAATTTCGTATATGAAACATATTTACTTGACAAATAAAATGTATATATTGAATTTTCTGGGAATAGCCTCTGAAGAGTAGTTTATTCAGGATGAATTTTACTAAATTTTGAATAACTGCTAAACCGTAAGAGATGGACAAAAATTTACTACACAAAAAATGTAAAGCACATTAAAACACACAATTTATGTTTTATACATTTTTTCGTGGAGTTCGTGGTTTTTGTGACATTCCTTATTTTTGGTTTTTGCTATGAAAAACGTATACTTTTCTCATACTGGAACTTGTCAACTCCTATCCATATAGACAAAGGAACTTCATTGACATAGCAACCAGCTTTTGACTATCACTTTAACCTACGGTTGTCCCTTATTTCGCTTCTACTGACAAGGAAGCGAGTAATTAGACTATTTGTGCTATTTTTGTCTGATTAGCATAAAGTAAATAGAAGTATAAGCTTTTTAAGAATTATTTGTTGCAGGGATATAGAGAAAGTCATATGAATGGTACACATCAGATTTTTAGTTATTAGTGCATATTATTGTATTTTGAACTTGAAATAGACACATATAAGTCCAAATGTTATTGGTCAAAATCCAAATTTCGGATTTTTACCAATTTTTGAACATAGTCAAAAGGTTAAAGCACCACACCCACTTAGTCATCCATTTAAAACGTCACGTGATACGGTTTGAAATGCCGTATGGTAATAAAAATAACAGGAAATTGAACTACAAGCATTTCAGTATTTAATTAGGTAAACATTTTTTTTTTTTGATTCTTTGCACTTTTTGATCAAATTTGACAGATGCATTACCTTCATATATTATATACGTGTGGTAGAGAAAGTATAAACAGGGACACTTCAAATTCACGAAATATCTCTCAAGATGGCTATCGCTCTGCGTGGTATAATGGTTACCATGCTAACTTCATATACCAAGGTCGCGTGTTCAAACCCAGTGGAGGACGATGGATTTTTTCGGGCGTAAAAATCCTTAGCATGGCTTCCTTCGGAAGGGAAGTAAAGCTTTGGGTCCCGTGTCGTGGATTTACGGCACGTAAAAAATCCTCAAGCCTGACAGAGAGGTCTCTGAGCAAAATTAAGCGGTCTATCACGCCCAGTATAGAATGGGACGCTGAGAACCACAGCAGTTAAAGAGCGTGCATAAATAAAACTTCATTTCTTTTCTCCAGATGATTGAAGCTTTATTTTCCGAACTTTAATTTGTTAGATGCCGAGACGATATTGATAAGCCCTATACATGTAAACCCTTAAACACAGTATTTCTGATAGCATGGCATGTGTTTTGTTCAGCTGTCTGCAACGCACCAGGGGCCCAATTTGGATCCAGCTCACGCAACCAAGAACTCGCGAAGGGTTTGTAGAGGAGCTTAGACGCCTTCATTTGCCTCTAGTGCCGTAACGACGTAAATTCTTGATTAAAAAAAGGAGCGTTTGCGTGCCTCGGCGCCATTTGGCCTTGCTATGCATTTGTCGCACTATCGCTACCCGGATCTTTCACATCCCTTTCGCTGTAGGCTAGGGCAGGGGTTCGATTCTGGGCGACCTATGCCATGCAATCACGTAGCCACAAAACTTAACCTAATCATCCAGTAATTACCTCTCGAGCTCTTTACAAGTTTCCGTAGCAGTTTAATGAATAAGTTCGTGTTACAGACGATAATACTTGGAGTTGAAGGTTAAAGAAAAGCATTAGAGAAAGAAATCACAAAATATAACGAAAGAAGGAAGATTCAAACAATAGTGAGCTATATTCAATTATGTAATAACTGAGAGCATTTCTAACAATGCGCGAAAGTCGTTTTTTACTTTCTCTATACGTATTATGCAAATAGTAATTAGAGAAGGTATTGTATTCCACCCAAAGATTCGCTGTCGATATTTCACTGGAAATACATATTTTAACACCTCCTGAATACAGAAAAAGCGTTTTAGAAAAATGTATGTGTGAGCGTGCGTGTGTGTGGACCGCACAACTGAAAAACGAAAATTGGTATTTAACCGAGGATGCGACATAAAATTTTCAAGGAAATCCCCCACCCCAACTACCTTTTATTTTCATTTTCTCAAAAATGGTCCTAATGATTGTGGTTAAAATGCCACATGTTTTATCATTTTAATAAAAAACTAAATATATCTTGAATTTTCAGAAATATCCTCTGAAAACCTCTTCATTCTGGACAAAATTTTCTACTAAAAATGTGAATCTCGTTAAAACACACAATTTATGCCACACACATTTTTTTGGAGAGTTAAACGTTTTCGAGATATTCCTTGTTGTTGCTTTCAGTTTGAAAATACATCCTTTTCATATGGAAGTCGTCGACGTCTAGCCACACAAAGGAACGGATTTCCATCCCATAGCAACCACATTTTAAAACATGTGGCTGTCGGTTGTTTAGTCTGGTGAATTCCCTTATTTCCCTCCTCTTATAAGAAACTAAGTAATAGACCGTTTCTGCTAGTGTTTATCTCGATTAATATGAAGTGGATAGAAGAATAAGCTTATTAACAATAATTTTAGAGATTTAGTCATGTGAATGGAACACATCAGACCTTTTAAGACTTCTAATTCATTTTAATTGACATTAAGCTTTGCAGAAATAGCCGCATTACACATTTTGTTATAGCTTTGTTTTTTTCCCTTTTGTCTTTTGTTTTGATTTTGTGTTCGTTGATGAAATTTAAATCCTGATCTCTTTGCTTGATCAGGATGAAAATGTGTTAATAGCTATTTATCGTTTGAGAAAAGTATAAGTATTGTAAAATTTAAAGCAAAGACAAGCAATATTTTGGAAAAGGTCAGCTCTACAACAAAACTGTGTTTAACATAAAATGTATTTTGACGAGATCTACATTCTTTTGTGTTGTATAGCTTTATGTATCTCTTGTGGTTAACCAGTTACGCAAAATTCATTCAGAATGACGAGAACTGCAGAGCCTATTCCCAGGAAATTAAATATATACATGTTATTCGGCAGGTCGTCTCCTTAGCGCGGTGGTACCACAGCTGCTTGGCAAGCAGGAGATCTGGGTTCGATTACCAGTACTGGCGTGGGGATTCCCCCCCCCCTCTGGGAGACCTGAAACGGGGTGCACACAGCCTCGTGAGGTACCTGGGGGGCCAATTGAGGAGCTACTTGATGGAGAAGTAGCGGCTCCAGGTCATGAGGACCGCATTAACCGGCCGGGAGGGATTCGAGGGGCTGACCACGTCTCACCCTCCAATACTGCACCCCATCCATGACGACTGTCATGGACCGAGATGGGGGACGCAGCGGCCGGGCGGTAGGCCAAGGTTCCTTATGAGCTGTCGTGCCATGAAGCTATTGTGTTATTAGGCATGCGAATATTTTAATTTATGGTCTTTTAAACAAAATCATTACTCATTTTTTAGAAAATCAACATGTTCGCATATTTTTGCACGTAAATAGTAGTTTGGGATAGGGAATTTTCTTGGAAATCCTCGTAGTGTATGCGGAAATCAGATGCCAAGTTTGGTATTTAACTGACTTTTCGTTGTTGAGTTATGCTGTTTAGACAAGTACACACACAAAACTTTTTATAAAAAATACTTTTACTTGATTCAGGCGAAGCTAAAGCACTTGTTTCCAGTGAAATTTCGGTATCGACTTTTAGCTTGGAACGCAATCCCTTCTCTACCTATGCACTATGTCGAAGTAATAAAATAGAAATAAATAAAAGCAACCTGTGTCAAATGTTGGTTTCTAATAAATCTGTTGCCATGGAAATAAACTGGAATAGCCTCAGGATATTAGATTAATACCTAACTCTTCATGACTAGGGAGTCAGTTTTCAGCACTATAAAAAGCTCCTATTGCAGATTTCTGCACCCTGGCCGCCAGGTTATTTAGTTAATTGGATGCACTCCTGACACATTCGTGTATTTTACTAATTATTTTTTCGGTGTACGTGACACAGTCGGGCCCTCTGCCTTTGTGTACATACCGAAGAGTTGGCCTGGGTATTTCTATCTCTGTGGGCAATCATCTGCATCAAGACACAGAATAAAAGTAACAAACATTCACAGGCTTTTTGCCTAAATGACATGTTGCTTTTTTACTTTCTCTACACGTACTATGTACATAGTGTATAGCGAAGGTATAGCACTCCAACCAAAAATTCGATACCGAGATTACACCGGAAATATGTTTTAGGGTCCCCTGTACCCAAAAAAAAGCATTTTCAGAAAAATGTCTGTGTGTGTGTCCGTGAGCTCGAAAACTCGATAACTCAAAAACGAAAAGCTGGTAAAATATCAAACTTGGTATTTAAGTTAAGTATCTTCCAGGGATGCGACACGAAGATTTTGAGAAAAATCCCTCACCCTAAACTACCCTTTACATGGAACTTTTTTTAAAAAAAATTGATTTTCTTAAAAATGGCTCTAACGATTTTGATTAAAATCTCGTATATTAAAGATATTTGACTGACAAATAAAATCTATATTTTGAATTTTCTGGGAATAACCTCTGAAGACTACTGGATGAATTTTACGAAATTTTGCATAACTGCCAAACCGTAAGAGATACACAAAATCTTGAAACACAAAAAATGTAGAGCATGTAAAAACACACAATTTATGTTATATGCATTCTTTTTTGGAGTTGATCGTTTTTTAGACATTCCTTGTTTTTGGTTTCAGCTTTATAAAACTTATACTTTTCTCATACAGGAGTTTGTCAACTCCTATCCATACAAACAAAGGAACTTCAATCACATATCAACCAGCTTTTTAACTGTCACTTTAAGCTATGGTACTCCCTTATTTCGCTTCTACGTACAAGGAAGCAAGTATTAAGTCTATTTCTGCTATTCTTTTCTCGATTAGCATGAAGTAAATGAAAGCATAAAGGTTTTAAAAATAATTTATTGCAGAGATGTAGAGAAAGCTATGTGAATGGAACACATCAGATTATTATATTTGTGTTACAATATCTTTTATATTCCATCTTATTTTATTTATTTGTGGTAGCGAAAGGCTGTTATCCACCCAAACATTGAGTAGCAGGATTTCAATGCGTCTCTTTCACGCGTACACCTAAAGCGATAAGAAAGTAAAATCTGATGTGTTACACTCACATGGCCTTCTCTAGCTGCTCTACAAACCTCCTAGAAAAGATTATTCTTCTTTGTACACAATGCCAATCGAGATAAATATTAACAGAATGTTCTTATTACTTAGTTCCTTATAAGTAGGAGAGAATAAGGGAATGCGCTATGCTAAAGTGATTGTCAAATGTTTTAAAAGCTATCGTTAAGCGATTGTCATTGCAAACCATTTCTTTACTTGACCAGGGGTAGAAACATAGAAAAGCGGACACTTCCTGTCTGAGAAAAGTTTAAGTACTTCACAATTGAAACCGACAACAAGGAATATCTCAGAAATGGTTACCTCCACAACAAAAACGTAACGGACATAAATTGTGTGTTTTGTCGTGATGTATATTTTTTGTGAGTTTATTTCTATTTCTTACGGTTTAGCAGTTAAGGAAAATTCATCCAGAATAAAGAGGTCTTAAGAGGATATTCGCCAAAAATTCGAGATTTACATTTTATTTCGGACTTAAATAACTTTAATATTCGGGATTTTAATCAAAATCGTTAGAGCCATCTTTAAAAAAATAAAAATTCTCGAAATTTGTTCCATGTAAAGGATAGTTTTTAGTAGGGAGATTTTTTTTAAACTCTTTGGTATCGAATTTTTGGGTGCATTACAATACCTTCTCTATCCCTATGTACATTGTACATGTGGGGCTAGAGAAAGTAAAAAGGTACCGATTCAACTTTGAATAAAGACATACGAAACGAAGTTAAGCATTACTTTCTCTAATTAGTACATAGTATATCGGTAGAGAAAGTATTGCATCCCACCCAATATTCGATTTCGAGATTTCACTGGAAATACGAGTAGAAACATTTTTTCAAAAAAAGGTCTGCGTGTCTGATAACACGATAACTCAAAAACGAAAGGACGATTAAATACTAAACGTGATATTTATATTCACAACCTATCCAAGAATGAGGCACGAAGGTTTTCAAGAAAATCCTGCTACTCCAAACTATCCTTTACATGAAAAATGTTGTTTTTCTGAACAATGGCTCTAACGATTTTGATTTAAATGCCGTACATTAAATATACTTATATGGCAAATAATGTATATCTTGATTTTTCTAGGAATAACCTCTGAAGTCATCTTCATTCTTAATGCCTTTTAAATAACTGGTAAATCGTAAGAAGTAGACACAAAAGTATATAAACAAAACACATAGATCTGGTTAAGACACAATTTATGTCATATACATTTTTTTTGTGTGGAGTTCTCCATTTCCGAGATATTCCTTGCTATTGGTTTCATTTTAAAATATTTAACATCATTAACATTATAAATAAAATAACCAATTACAAAATTTATAACGAATAACAGAGAAACTTATTTCATATGTGAGGTATACTCCTTTTTATCGTTTCAGAAGTATTTTTCTTTTTGTCATTCATTTGAACATTCTATCTAAATTCATAACATTTTATGACCTACATAATATAATTTATTTTTAATAACTAATTCAAAAAGATATACAAATCGTCACAATGCCATTTTTAAATAAATTTAATAAATCCTTCAGAATCTATTTGAGCCAATTTAATCCAACCAAAAAAAAAACTGTTACTCAAAAATAACTATATTATATTTTGTTTTACTCCAGGCCATGCAAAGAGAACAAATTTAAAATAGTTAACTCTACAAAAAATGCAAGTTATTATGTATTTTAATGATATCTTCATTTTTTGTGTAGAAAGAATCGTTGGTGCCATTTTTGATAAAATCAAATTTTCGAAGGGAGCTTGGGGTGTCGCATCCTTGAAACATGTTGAACGGAAATATCAAGTTTGGTATTTAAGCCACGTTTCGTTTTTATTTTCTCTATACGTACTATGGACATAGTGTATAGAGAAGTAATTGCACTCCACTCAAAAATTCGATACCGAGATTTCACCCCCGTATCCAAAATAATCATTTTCAGAAAAAGATTCTTGTGAACACGATAGCTCAAAAACGAAAAGTTGGTAAAATACCAAACTTGGTATTTAAGTTCAGTATTTTGCAGGGTTGCGACACGAAGATTTTGAGAAAAATCCCGCACCCCAAACTACCCTTTACATGGAACTTTTTTCGAAAATTTTGAATTTCTCAAAAATGCCTCTAACGATTTTGATTAAAATTTCGTATAATAAAGATATTTACCTGACAGTAAAATGTATCTCTTGAATTTTCTGGGAATAGCCTCTGAACACTACTTTATTCTGGATGAATTTTACGGAATTTTGCATAACTGCTAAACCGTAAGAGATGGACTAAAACTTACAACACAAAAAATGTAGAGTGCCTTAAAACACACAATTTATCTTCTATACATTTTTTCGTGTAGTTGATCGTTTTTGAGATACTCCTTGTTTTTGGTTTTAGCTTTAAAATGCTATACTTTTCTCATACAGGAATTTTACAATTCCTGTCCATACAAAGGAACTTCAGTCACATAGTAAGCAACTTTTGACTATGACTTTAACCAACTGTACTCCTTTATTTCGCTTCTACTTACAAGGAAGGAAGTAACAGGACTATTTATGCTGATTTTTTCTCGATTAGTATGAAGTAAATAGAAGCATAAAGTTTTTAACAATAATTTGTTGCAGAGATATAGAGAATTTCATGTGGAATGGAACTCATTAGATTTTTGAGCTATCTGTTTATAGGGCACATCCATACTTATTTAACTTTTTCTAAAAATGTTCTTTATTTTTAATACAGAGGGCCCTGAAACGTGTATTTCCAGTGAAATCTCGGTATCGAATTTTTGGGTGGACTTTATTACCTTCTGCTATGTACTATGCACGAAGTAGAGGAAGTTAGAATACCTATAGAAGAGGACTGATGTTTCGTTTTTCAGTATCTGTTTTGTTTAACTGTTAAGTATATATGCTTTTCCTTATTCTCGTTAATTTAAAAAAAGAAAGAGGGAGAGAGAGAGAGAGCGGGAGAGAGATAGAATGGTGTATACTGAAATAAAATAACACAAGATTCAAAATAATGATACAATTACTGAGAAACTGTAATAGCAGACCAATATGGGTCTCGTAATTAACTTCTACTTATTTATAATGCTTTGTTGGTAATGTTTAAAACTCATGGAGAGTTGTTATTACTAATATTAAATAGGTTCAGCAGTAACGTATGATGCTCGCATTCGGGAGATCCAGATTCGATTTCCGGCGATCGCCCATGTCTGACCATAAGTTCCTTTTTTCGTGATTTTCTCCTGTAGGACAAGGCGAACTATGGGCTGGTTTCTTCTAACATGACTCTCTTTTCCTGCCTTCCTACCTTTCGTGTTTCAAAAGCGTTTTCAGGCCATTCAGTGTCGGCGGTGTCGGACAAACAGCGGAGTTACTTGCGCTCAGGAAAGAAATCTCCCCATGTACAACAGAGAGAGCTGTCTCGCTGCTAGGGTCATAGGGATTGCTCCCTAATGGTGCGCGGGTGTTGAAGTTTGGAAATTTAAGGGGCCTCTATGCGTATTTGTGGTTTGGCCATCTCTGCCAGCAGCCGCCTACGATTCTTTCACTTTATCCGTGGCTGCCGGAGGATATAGCCACAATATATACATACATAATGGTGTCGCACTAAGCGAAGTGTCCCCCTCCGTTACAATATCCTAATAGTAAAGGGTATACGATTGTGCTTAACTCCTTTTTCATTTTATTTTAATATACAGCAAAGAGGACTAGTATCATTCGACCGCAGAGTAGTCTGAAATAAATTGCTATTAACGATGCAAGGGTGTGTTATTAAATTCGCAGACTAAATTCGGGGATCACAGATCAGAATTTTTTTCAGAGGTTTATCAGGCTTGAGGTTCTTTTGTGTGCATAAATCTGTGACATAGGACCACCGGTTTGACGTCATGGTTTTTACGCAGGCATATAGGATTCGTATGCTGAAAGCATAAATTTAATACAGTCTTACAGTTTTTCATGCGTTAAGTATTTTGAAACCGGGCGAAGTAACATGTGCGACTCGCATTCGGGAAGTCTACCGCACAGTCTAACTTGGGTTTTTTCGTGGTTTCCTCATTGGCCCTTCGACTTGCTTTCCATCATTTCCCTTTCATGCTATTTGCTTATAATCTTTCATTATGCGACGTGTGGCAGTGGTGGCAGATGGCGCGCGGATGCACTGTAAATGCTGTTCTCGGGTTGAGACTACGTTGCGGTCGTTGAACTTTCAACCACTATGTTAGGGACTTCTGCGTACCTCTGTGGCTTTTGTGCCGCCGGGCTTTGGACTCTTATAGTTTCCTCTCTTCATCTCTTCCTCCTGGGGAGGGGGATGTTAACTCCTTGGCACGACAGCTCACGGGGAACCTTGGCCTACCGCCCGCACGCTGCATCCCCCATCTCGGTCCACTACATACGTCATGGATGAGGTGCAATATTGGAGGGTGAGACATGGTCAGCGCCTCGAGTCCCTCCCGGCCGGTTAATGCGGTCCTCATGACCTGGAGCCGCTACTTCTCCATCAAGTAGCTACACAATTGGCCCCCCAGGGACCTTACGAGGCTGAGTGCACCCCGGGCCAGGTCTCCCAGCGGGGGAAAAATCCCCTCGCCGGTACTGGGGATCGAACCCAGGTCTCCCGCTACCACCGCGCTAAGGAGACGACCGGAGGGGGATGTTAGCGGGCAATTAATCTTCATAGGTCGCAAAGTGAGTGCCCACACAGCATTTTGAAATTTATTTCGCAGATACACCACTCAGCAACATTTCTCCGTGTGTCGGTTTGCAGAGAAAGAAAGATCTTCGTGTTGCATGACGCAACCTGGAAAGGAAATACATAATGCAGTTCATGCAAGGAAAGTCAGTCCTATGATTTATAAGCGGTCCTAAAATAGTGATGGGATTTCCAGCGGTGCGGCGAACTGTTGTTTTGTTGTCGTGTGATTTTTTGTGTTGAATACTGCAGTAGACAACTCCACCAAAGTGTAACGTTGCTTTACTTATTAAACGATGGCACCGTTTTTATAATTCATAGCAAGGGAATTCGTCGACAGCTCTCAAACTTGGCTCGTACATATACAAAACGCTTCTGGGACCGATCCTGCGGAATAAAATCGCTCTTGGCAACAGCAGTTAATTGATGCCTCTATTGAGTGCAATGGGAACCCCGGGCGAAATTCTATCACCAAATGTTTGACGGTAGACTCTATCATAAGCGTTTTATTTAGCATTTCACTTACACTGTGCCTTTTGAAATAACGAATCTATTAGCTGGAAATGTAAGCCTCAATGAGCATCAACACTAATTGGATGGGTGACTTTTCCTCATTTACAACTAATCCGCTGATATTTGAACATCAAAACAGCAGAAAAGCCAGTCAAAATAGGCTTTAACATAGGCATAGAAAAACTTTAGTTAATGAAACTCACTGCATAGAAACATATACATAAATGTTAAATGTAATATAGTCTTACATACATATTAAATTCTAAAGAGTAGAATTATATAAATATTACCAGCGTTTTAAAAGAATTCATTTTTACAATGGACACATAATGTGTGTTACTTTTTCTACACATACTGTGTACATAGTGTATAGAGAAGGTATTGTATTGCACCCAAAAATTCGATACCGAAATTTCACCGGAAATACATGTTTTGGGTCCCCCTGAATCAAAAAAAAAAAAAAACATTTTCAGAAGAAGATTCGTGTTTGAGAGTGCGAGGATATGTCTGTGTCTGTGTGTATGTCTATGGACAGCATAGCTCATAAACGAAAAGACCTTTAAACATCAAACTTAGTATGTAAGTTTGGTATCTTCCAAAGATGCGACACGAAGATTTTCAAGAAAATACCCACCCCCAACTACCCTTTACATGGAAACTTTTTCGTAAATTTTGATTTTCTCAAAAACGGCTAATGGTTGTGATTAAAATATCGCATATTAAAGATATTTACCTAACAAATGAAATGTAAATCTTGAATTTTGTGGGAATAACCTCTGAAGACTACTTTATTCTCGATGAATTTTACGGAATTTTGCATAACTGCTAAACCGTAAGAGATAGGCCAAAACTTATCATACAAAAAATTTAGAGCACGTTAAAATATACAAATTATGACAGATGTATTTTATTCGTGGGGTTGATCGTTTTTGAGATAATCCTTGTTATTTGCTTCAGCTTTAAAAAAAAGCGTATATTTTTCTCATACAGGAATTTGTTAACTCCTGTCCATACAAACAAAGGAACTTCAGTCACATAGCTACCAGCTTTTGACTATCACTTTAACCTATGTCACTCCCTTGTTTCGCTTCTACTTATAAGGAAGTAAGTAATAAGAGTATTTACTAATTTTTTTCGATTAGCATGAAGTAAAAAGAAGCATAAGCTTTTTAACAATACTTTGTTGCGGAGATGTAGAGAAAGTTATGTGAGAGGAACACACCTGATATGCATGGTATATAACTATCACCTGTTTGTTCAAATATTACGTTTTTAACCGAAGCGAAATCTGATGCGTTATATTGGCAACTTTATATATTTCTTTATACATTATTATATTACTATACAATTAAACTTCAAATTCTAAACGGATTACGTAAATCTTTTTACCAGAATTATATCGTCTAAGTACCTGGTGTCATTTTCAACATCTAAAATAAATGAATAAGTAAACTCCCTTCGCATTGTACAAGTTTTTGTTAATAATGAATTTATGTTGAAAAGAAATAACATTCTCGTAAGATTCTCTATGAAACTTCAACTTAAGACTCTTTCGAAAATAACTAATTAATTTTTCACAAATACTTATTCGACATTATCAGTATAGTTAATTGAGCTATACAAATTTACATTTTATTGTATGAGTTTTGCGGTTTCCATTTGGACTTAATCAGGCTCTCGACATATATATATATATATATATATATATATATATATATATATATATATATTTTCCAAGCGGAGCACCGGCGTGGGGATTTTTCCCACGCTGGGAGAACAGGACCGGGGTGCACTCAGCCTCGTGAGGTCCCTAGGGGGCGAGTTGAGGAGCTACTTGATGGATGGTCATCACAAGGACCGCATTAACCGGCCGGGACGCTGACCACGTCTCACCCACCAATACTGTACCCCACCCTTGTCGTCTGTCATGAGCCGAAATGGGGGACGCAGCGGCCGGGCAGTAGGCCAAGGTTCCTTGTGAGCTGTCGTGCCATGGAGTTATATATATATATATATATATATATATATATATATATATATGTGTGTGTGTGTGCACATACTTTAACTGTACGGTACTGTAACAAAATCATTAAAGATGTGTTTTAGAACGTGAAATAACACAAAAAACTTTTCATCTAATGTTGGGGTGCGCATCCTCGGAAGGAAAACTTGAATATCCCGTTTGGTATTCATTCGACTTTATACTTTTACTTTCTCTAGCAGATATGTGTATACATTAGATAGAAGGCATTGAATTCCATCCAAAAATTCCATGAATGTATCTGTTGACGGCATAACTCAAAAACAAAAAGTCGGTTAAATACCAAACTTGGTATTTAAGTTCATCTTCAAGAATGCGATACGAAGAATTCTACGAAAATACTTCCATCCTCAAGTACTCTTCACATGGAATATGTTTCGAAATGTTCTATTTTCTAAAATTTGCTTTTACGATTTTGAAGTAGATACCATATACGAGATCATACTAAATATATTTACATGCTAATAAAATGTATATTCTGAATTTCTTGTCAACAGACCCTGAAGTCATCTTTATTCTGATTACTTTTGCATGATTGGCTGATGGTAAGAAATAGGAAAAAAGTCCTTATATAAATGTAGATCTCGTCAAAACACCCAATTTATGTCACAGTTGTTTTCACAAATAGTAATTTCCGAGATATTCCGTGTTATTTTTTTCAATTTCAAAATAGGTACTTAGATTTTACTCAATCGGAAGTCCTCATTCGCTTAATTTTTTTTTTTTTTCTCCAAGCCAATTTCAATCACAATCGCATAGCGACAGCTTTTAAAAGAGTTTGTTGTCATTTTAGCCTTGTGTATTCCCTTATTTTCTTTCCACTTATAAGGAACTAAGTAATAAGACCATTTCTTGTATCGTAGAAATATCGTCGGTATATCAAGCAGGTGTTTACATTCCACCTAAAAATTCGATACCAAAATTTAATTTTACAAACAACGTTGAAAGGAGAATGATAAGAAGCTAGTTAAAGCGCTGGAAGGGAAAAGAATATCACATATTACATTCACATGAATTACTCCAGCTACTATCATATATATATATATATATATATATATATATATATATATATATGATAGAGAGAGAGAGAGAGAATCTAACATACTTTGGTGAGAAAGCTTATTACTTTCTCTACACGTACTATGTACATAGTGTATAGAGAAGGTACTGTAATGCATCAAAAAATTCGATACCGAGATTTCATCATAAATACATGTTTTGGGACCCCGTGAATAAAAAAAAATACATTTTTAGAAAAAAGGTCCGTGTGTATGTGTCTGTGGACAGTGTAGCTCAAAAATGAAAAGACCAAACTTCGTATTTAAGCTGTTATCTTCCAAGAATGCGACACGAAGATTTTCAAGAAAATTCCCCCATTCCAAACTACCGTTTACATGAAACATTTTTCGAAAATTTTGATTTTCTCAAAAAATGATATTTTTGTTTAAAATACCTTATAAGATATTCTTATGAAAAACGAAACTTATATCTTGAATTTTCTGAGAATAGCCTTTGAAAAGTTCTTCAATCTGAATGAGTTTTATGTAACTACCAAACCGCAAGAGGTATACAAAACTTACTACACAAAAAATATAGATCTCATCAAAGCACGCAATTATACGGATTTTTTTGTAGAATTACTCCGTTTTCGAGATATTCCGAATTATTAGTTTCAATTTTAACCCTTTTCTCAAAAGGAAAGACATATTTTTTTTCTCGTTTCTTGTTTGTTTATTCCTGGGAAGCAAAGAGATGGAATTTCAATTGTTTCACATAGATCGGTTTTTAAAGGACGGAACTGTCGCTTTAGCCTGTGCAATTTCTTATTTCCCTTCTACTTACAAGGAAGCTAGTAATAATGCTAATTCTGCTTATGCTTATCTGGATTAGCATAATGTAGATAACAGATTAATGTTTTAATTAACGGTTTGTTTATCGAACAGGTGAATAGAACGTTGGATTTTTTCCCCTTCTAACTTACAAGGAACTAAGTAATAAGGGCAATATTTGTCTCGGTTATCATGAAGTAGATAGAAAAAGAAGCTTTTTAACGATAATTTGTTACACAGATGTGGAGAAAACCATGCGTATGGAACACGTCAGATTTTGTTTTCTTTTCACTCCAAGTAACCGAGATAAACTGTTGCAGAAATAATTGCATTACACAGCTTGTTATGAGAGGAGGACTCAAAGCTTTAAATGTGCTGGCTTTGTGATTTTATCAATTCTGCGACAAACTATTATTATAAAAGTATATTTTTCTATCCATTTCACGTATATGTGTATAAATATTTGCAGAAATACTTTTGTTACATACTGACTTGTAGATGCGCAGGATGAAGGAGAAATGCAGTCTAAAGATATACACAACTCTTTCAAGAGCTGGTCGCTGTGTATTGCATTGACATTCCGTTCCTTGTGTTTGACCAGGAGAAAGAAAAATCAATAAGATTTATGAGTGAAGAAAGTATACATATGTACTAAATATTTTAAAATTGAAACAATTAACAAGGAATATCTCGGAACTGTTAACTCCGCAGAAAATGTAATTAAAACTACTTACGCCCTTTAATTAGATTTGCATTATGTGTATAGTAAGATGTGCTCTATCTCTTATGGTTTATGGATCATGCTAATGTCAACCATCACTTTAAAAGCTGTTCCTAAACAATTCAAGATATACATTTCTTTTGACATAAACTTAAACATATGATATTTTAATCAAAACAGTTAGCCGTTTTGAGAAAATGAAAGTTTTCGAAAAATGTTTCGTGTTTGGGGTGGTTTTTTTTCTTCTTGAAAATCTCCGTATTGCATCCTTGGAAGATACTTAATAGTTAAGTTTGGTTTTTAAGGATATGGTTTTTAAGGGTATATATGGTGAAATTTAACGAAAAATCTCAAAACATTGACTGTTTTATTTTGGTCTCTTAAAATAATTTTAACATTCCTGAATATTAAAAGGTTGTAATTGGCCACCAGGCGTCATTTTTAAAGGCCTTAACTGGAGGTACAGCAAATCATAGAGGTGAAACTGTACTGGACTGGGCAAGAATTCGACAAGACCATTCGCATCAGGCAGAGAAAATAGCGATGCTGTCCGGAATAAAATCAGAAATGCAAGAAGAAAATAATAGAGGAGAGAAAAAGGGATGCTGAATGTCCAATCTGCTAGCCTGATGGATTTTAATGTCAACCATACATTGAAACCTTTCCTTGTTTTCTCACTGTTGATGTTTTCAGCATTTTTCTTCTGTAAAATTTTCCTAGCGAAGCAGTTTTTCGGTTATACAAATAAAATTTGCTACACATGTTCACAGAGGTACAATGAAGAATTGCTCTATATTTTACTCTTAGATGTATTTAAGCATATATTTTCAATGTTCAAAAATAAATATATCTTTATGACAAAAAAGCACATTCATAAGACTAAAACTAAAGGAGACACAGAGGAACCTAGGGCAATTTAAAAAAAAAGTAGATGTATTGTGAACCTAGGGTTAAAATATTGGACCAAAATTTCATTTTTTTTTTGTCGCAAGGGACTTTTTTAGTTACGTGATAAAAACACAAACAAATTTGTCCGTAACGTCTAAACCGTTAGAGCAAAGTGGATGAAATTTGCACTGTAACTTATTTGCATTATATTACATATGTGATATACATTTCAAAAAGTTAGTTTTGAATTTTAGTCATACATATCCTTAACCGATTTTTCGGTTTTCAGTTTTGCTATTTACAGACACACACACACACACATAACCACATATCTCCGTATCAAATTTTGGATGGAATACAATACCCACTCTACACTGTATGACATGTGCGCTGGAGAAAGTAAAAATGGCACAGAAATGAATAAATAGCATGTAGCTTCAGAACTAGAGATTTCTTAGCTCCTTAAAGCGATCCTTCAATTAAAAATGCCTGTGGACATGTGACGTCAGCTCCACCCTGCATTAGACGTAGGGAAAACCGCAGGGGATCGAACAGTAGGAAATGCACTCAAGTCCTTATCTAATACTATGGCGAATGCACGCACGTTTCGTGACTGCTGCTTGGTCGTGCTATATTCGTACTCACGCAACCCTTGCCTCGCACACGTCAAGGAAACGAATCCACTGCAGCTGTGGATGTCGCCGATTTACATCTGCCAATTACAGGCAATAATAACCTTGCAAAGCGAGTATTGAAATGCCTTCGCAGTTTAATTGTTGGTGCATTTTCACTTTCTCTACACCTACTATGTACACAGTGTATAGAGAAGGTATTGCATTCACCCAAAAATTCGATACCGAGATTTCACCGGAATTACAAGTTTTGGATCCCCCTGAATCCACAAAAGGCATTTTCAGAAAAAAAGATCCATGTGTATGTGTCTGTGTGACTATGGACAGCATAGCTCAAAAACGAAAATACCGTTTTATACCAAACTTGGTATTTAAGTTTAGTACCTTCCAACGATCTGACACGAAGATTTGTAAGAAAATCCACCACCTCCAACTACCCTTTACATGGAACTTTTTTCAAAATTTTTGATTTTCTTAAAAATGACTCTAACGATTTTGATTAAAATATCATATATTAAAGATAGTTAGTTACTTGACAAATAAAACGTACATCTTGAATTTTCTGGGAATAGCCTCTGATTAGTACTTTATTCTGGATGAATTTTACAGAATTTTGCATAGCTGCTAAACCATATGAAATACACAAAAACGTACCACACCATAAATGTAGAGCATGTTAAAACACAGAATTTATATAATATACATTTTTCTCGTGGAGTTGATCGTTTTTTAGATATTCCTTGTTTTTGGTTTCAGCTTTGAAAAACTTATGCCTTTCTCATACAGGAATTTGTCAACTCGTGTCCATACTAACAAAGGAACTTCAGTCACATAGCAACCAGCTTTTGACTATCACTTTAACCTATGGTACTCCCTTATTTCGCTTCTACTTACAAGGAAGCAAGTAATAAGATTATTTCTGCTAGTTTTTTCTAGATTAGCTTGAAGTAAATATAAGTATAATTTGTTACAGAAATGTAGAGAAAGTCATATGAATTGAACACATCAGATTTTTTTTTGTTTTAGGCAGCAGTATAGTGGATTCGGAATACAATGAAAGGACAAGCATAAACATTGCCCAAACCAGCAATTGATTTCCCAGAGTACCATTTTCGAAATACATAAATAAAGAAATCGATGTGTTTCATTCACATCTGTTGCTAATTATTGTTTAAAAGATCACGCTTATGTCTATTTAATATTAATATTAAATCCAGATAAACATTAGCAGAAATTATTTTATTACTTGCTTCCTTGTAAGTAGAAACAAAATAAGGTAGTATACTAGGGCTAAAATGAGAGTCACATCATTTAAAAATGTGATCTGTTCCATTCGCATGACTTCCTCTAGCTGTTCCATAAATGCTTTTCTTACAAAAGATCATCCTTTTATCTACATCATGCTACTTCAAACATTAGCAGAATTAGTCTTATTATAGTCTTTGTAAGTAGAAGGAAAATAATAGATTAGGCTAAAACGATAGTCAAATCCTTTAAATGTCCATCGCTATGTGAAACAATTGATTTTTTTTTTTTTTTTTTTTTTTTGCCGGGAGTAAATAAAAGAGAGCCAAAAAGAAAGATGGTATCTCGTTAGAGAAAAGGTAAAATACCTTAAAGCTGAAACCATAACACGGAATATCTCGGAACACTACAAAAAATGTATGACATTATATTGCATACTAGCTGCCCGCCCCGACTTCGTACGGGTGGTATATCTAATGAAAAAAAAAACTCAGACAAAATCTTCCGTTTACAGTACGACCATGCAATGAAATAAAATTACAATTAAATAATTTGACAATACGTTATTGTATTGCCTTGTAATGTACAATTCTCCTTCCGGAGAGAAAACAAATAGCGCCGATTGTTTGCCGACATTGGAGCACGCAACGTACAACTGGACATGCGAAAAACACGGCAATTCAAAGTATATTTCACACATTTCTAACGACTGACCTTGGGGTTTATTGTCATTGCGAATGCAAGGCGCGCCGGAAACTGAACACGCTTAAATTCAAAAGGAAAGTTGGTTGACGTTAGTGGTATTCTTGGAATAAGTATATCCTCGCCTTTGAACTTTCCTATGTTATAGTAGCTTAAATCAATTTTTTTTTTTTTTTGTAATTTTTTAACAGCGAGTTTTGTTCCGCTGCATAATTTAGGCTGATTGAGATTGTATAGCATAATTATCACCGCGTCAACCTTGATCCATAAATTGTGTGACGCTAATCCTGGTAAATCCAATGAATTTAGGAATTCAGTTAGATAATTAACGGCTTTATTTGGATTGGTAATGGAATTGATCACTTAAATAAATGCATTTGTCCAACAATTTTACTCTGAATTATTATATTAAAATCATCAACATTCTTATTAGTTGCTGCTAAAATGGCTCGTTCGCTCAACCAAGAATAGTTTTTATAATTTGCACCAATATTTGAGAACACTTTCGATATTAATTCTTCCTTTGACGTTGTGAAGTGACAAAACATTTATGCAAACAAAATTAGGCTAGTAGAAGTGTCAACAGGAATTTGCCCATTGCCAATGTCTTTGCATCTGAATAGCGCAATGATCTGGCAATGTATCATGTATAGTTGGTATTTCGAAAAGGACGAAGTCAGCGCACACATAAAGGAAAGGATGACATGCAATTAACATCGTGGAAAACCAAGGAGGTCGTTGGCATAATAACAGTAATGGCAGCGCTTCTATAGTGTGGCGGATAAATGAAACGAATGAATTACATTAAGGAGAAAGTCACAAAGTAACATTCACGCATCTTCCGGATCTCTTTCTTTCCTTTACACCTAATGTTTTCCACCTCTTTCTTTATTTTCTCCCATGTCTAAAGAGCAATTTTAACGCTAACAATGTACAGCTAAAGAGCACGTAGATCTGGTTGGCAATTGATATGATTTTATTTGATGATAACTTTATGTATTAACTTTATCCATTTAACCCAAAATATTACTTGATCAAATGTATTAAGAACACTGCAATTGCAGTGTGATGGTGCCGCGGGTATTTTCATATTCTTTAAATAGCTCATGTACCACGTCAAATAACCATCTGCAATAGGAAGTTAACCTAAAACGGATTCCATCATTTCGCCGCCATTTTCAGATTCCAAGAAAGGTTAATGGTTATGTGCATTGTTTATAACTTGTTCATTTTAAATAATTACAAAAATATACTTATTTCTTTATTTAAACGATCTGACCAAGGGAACGATAGTTAATACATAAGAAATATATTTGATTTTCACAGTTATCTTGCGTCATTGTCCCAATAACCGGGCGCATTCCGAAAAAAAAAAATAAAGCAGTAGATACTACGACCATCTGGAGGCAAATAAATAAATACGTACTTTAGGTATTCGTCGCCAGGAAAGCTTCTTTGCTTCTTTATTTTAAACGATAGGTGTAAGGAAATGACAATTAATTCGTAGCAATGTATTGGAAATTCACTGCTGCGTGGTGTCATTATCTCGATAAATTGTTGC
Organism: Hymenopus coronatus; assembly: GCA_030762935.1. NCBI lineage: Eukaryota > Metazoa > Arthropoda > Insecta > Mantodea > Hymenopodidae > Hymenopus > Hymenopus coronatus. The sequence continues at coordinate 122,931,644 of CM060894.1, read as the reverse complement.
GTTATCTTACATTGAATGGGGAGGGAAAATACTACTTCGGCCATCTAGCAGCAAAGATAAATACTTACTCTAGATGTTCATCGCCAGGAAAGCTTCTTTATTTTCAACAATATTAGTAAGGAAATGACAGTTAATATATGAAAATATATTTGAATTTCATTGCTGCGTTGCGTCATTGTGTCGATAAACTGTTGTGTTACCTTAACATTGAATAGGGAGGGGAAAATATAGCAGTACTACGACCATTTAGCAACGAATAACCGTGGTACCACTGTCATCTGGCGGCTGTTAACTGAAATGCGTTCCCTTGGCATTGTTTTTATTCATATTATGAGATTTTAAAAACTTTCCCGTACTATTTCTAAACATTTTCTTTTCCACAAACCCTGTTGTAACAATAACGAAAAAAAATCAATTTGATGCAGTCGTTCGGAAGTAATACGCGTACATACATTTCAGCGATTCATATATATATATATATATATATATATATATATATATATATATATTTTATCGAGACCTATATTTTTATGAATAATGTTAATCTTGGATTTTCTGGGAATAGCCTCAAGAGACCTCTTCACTCTGGATGGGTTTTGTATAACTGTTGTGTAACTAGTAAACCATAAGAAATGGACAAAAACATACAGCACACAAATATAGATCATTTTTGTAGAGTTAACAATTCCCAAGATATACTGTATTTTTTTTTTTTTTTTCAATATTGAACTACTTAATATCTTCCTGAAACAGGAAGTCATCTTATGTTTCATATCGTTTATTTTACTAGTGGAAATAAAAGAGAACCGATTTTCAGTTGTTTCACTTAGCAAACAGCTTCTAATTGATTTGACTGTTTCTTTAGCCTACTGCAATTTGCTTATCTCCTTTCTACTTGTAAGGAAGCAAGTAAAAACACCAATTCTGATAACGTTTATCTCGATTACCATGATGTAGATAAAGAATAATATTTTGTAAGAATGTTTTTTTATTGTGGAACAGGCACAGAAAGTCATGTGAATGCAACACCTTAACATGTTTTACTTTATACGTAATATGTACATAGTGTAAAGAGAAGGTATTGCAGTCCACCCAAAAATTCGATACTGAGATTTCACCGAAAATATATGTTTTAGGGTTCCCTTTATCCAAAAAAAGCATTTTCAGAAAAAGGTCCGTGTGTGTGTGTGTGTGTGTGTGTGTGTGTGTCTGAACACGATAACTCAAAAACGAAAAGTCGGTAAAATACCACACTTGGTATTTAAGTTTAGTATCGATGCGACAGGAAGATTGAGAAAAATCCCTCTAACGCCAACTACCCTTTACATGGAACTTTTTTCGAAAGTTTTGATTTTCTCAAAAATGGCTCTAAAGATTTTGATTAAAATATTATATATTAAAGATATTTACCTAATAAATAAAATGTATATCTTGAATTTTCTGGGAATAGCCTCTGAAGACTACTTTATTCTAGATGAATTTTATGGAATTTTGCATATCTGATAAACCATAAGAGATAGAAAAACCTTAATACATTTAAAACACACAATTTATGTTATATACATTTTTTTTTCGTGGAGATGATCGTTTTTAAAATATTCCTGTTTTTTGTTTCAACTTTGAAAAACACTTTTCTCATACAGGAATTTGTCAACTCGTGTCCATACAAACAAAGGAACTTCAGACACATCGCAACCAGCTTTTGAGTATCACTTTAACCTATGTTACTCCCTTCTTTCGCTTATACTTACAAGGAAGCAAGTAATAAGGCTATTTCTGCTAATATTTTCTCGATTAGCATAGAAGCAAAGGCTTTTTAACAATAATTAGTTGCAGAGATGTAGAGAAAGTCATGTGAATGAAACACGTCAGATTTTTTCATTTTGTCTGGAGATTTAATGTGTATCGTTGCAGTAAAATTGAGAATTTTCTATTTCCATGCACCTGTGTGAGACAATGCAGATATATATTGTCTAGATTTGATTCATATTCCGCGTAACAGGCTTAACGCATGGCCTGCGATTAATTCATGAATTATTTATCTGATTATTTATTCACTTACTTATGTATATTTATTTATATTTGAGATGTAAGCTGTTTCCCCATCTGGTAGTGCCGGTGTGATTGATATGAATTCAAAGTTGCAGGTTTGCCAACTGTTACGTTCTCTACACGAATATGTAGATTTGCAGCTGACGTCATGTTCTTTGCTTTTTATGTTTCCCGAAGCCTGATTTTTATTTGCCGCTCTTTCTTTCGTATCGCATATGCTTTGTTTATTGTGCGTCGCACACGGGCATGCATTATTTATGTTGTCTTTGCTGTACTTCGTCATGTCAAAGCAAGTTGTCTTGAAGAAGAATAATTAATAGTCGAGCTTCCTGCATAATTTCAAGAAAACACATTTACAGTGGTTCAAAAAGTATTCATAACTAGTTAAAATTATACCAACCAAATTAATACAAAACTACTTTCATTATTAGTTTATCTACTGCGAGCTTACAGAAATTAGAGGAAGCAATGTATCTATTCCACCAAATAATTCTGCAGAAAGATTTCATAGGAAATGCATATTTTGGGGCTCATAAAAATATTAGAAAAAATTTATATGTCTGCTATGTTCCTAATAAAAGTCTGCTGTGTTGTATTCATATGACTTTCTCTACAACTCGGTAACAAATATTATTATTATTATTATTATTATTAAAAAGTCTAAGCTTCTTATACTTTATGGTAATCGAGATAAAGTTTAGCAGAAATTGAGCGATTAATTGCTTTCCTATAAGTAGAGCAGAAAAAAGGGAATACACTAAGTTAAAGCGATAGTCAAATCTTTTAAAAGCTAGATTCCATGTGGTTGAAATCCGCTTCTTTGTATTGCCAGGGGTTGACAAATTCCCGTATGAGAAAAGTTTAAATATTTTAAAACTGAAACTAATAACAAGGGATATCTAAAAAATGATCGACTCCACGATAAAATATATATATATATATATATATATATATATATATATATATGAGTAAATTGTGTTTTAATGAGATCTACATTTTTTTTTAGTAAGTTTTAGTCTATCTCTAACGGTTTACCAGTTATGCAAAATTCAGTAATATTCATCCACAAATAAAGAGGTGTTTAGGGATTATTCCCAAAAAATTCAATATTTGCATTTTATTTGGCATGTACTATCCTCAATTTGCGGTATCTTGAGAACCATTTTTGAGAAAATCAAAATGTTCGAAAATTTTTGGTGGGGGTATTTTTCTCGAAATCTTCGTGTCACATTCTTGGAAGATTCTAAACTTAAATACCAAGTTTGGCATTTTACCGACTTTTCATTTTTGAGTTATCGTGTTCTCAGAAGCACGGTCCTGTTTATAAAAAATGCGTTTTATTTTCTCCAGTCTGTATGTTCAATGTACACTGTGACTAGAAACTTATATTCCACCCAAAAATTCGATACCGAGATTTCACCGGAAGTATATGTTTTGAGATTCCGTGAGTTAGAAAAAATAATTTTTAGAAAAAGGTCCGTGTGTGTATGTGGACAGCATAGCTCAAAAGTCGGTTAAACACCAGACTTGGTATTTAAGTTCAGTATCTTCCAAGGATGCGACACGAAGGTTTTCAAGAAAATCCCCCACCGCAAATGACCTTTACTTTGAAATGTTTGATTTTCTAAAAAATAACCCCAAATATTTTGATTATTATACCGTATATTAATGATATTTTACTTCATAAATAACATTTAAACTAATTAACTTTTCTCAAACGTGCACATGCAAGCGAACCAAACCTCAAATGTTTCACATAGCGACCAGCTTTTAAAATACTTCACGATCTCTGTAGTCTAAGAAAATCTGATGTGTTCCATTCACATGACTTTTCTACATCTCTACAACAAATTCTTGTTAAATAGCTTATTGTTCTATTTACTTAATACTAATCGAAAAAAAATACTAGAAATAGTCTTATTACTTGCTTCCTTGTAAGTAGAAAAGAAATGAGGGAATACCATAGGTTAAAGTGATATTCAAAAGCTGGTTGCTATGTGACTGAAGTACCTTTGTTTTTATGGACAGGAGTTGACAAAGACCTGCGTGAGAAAAGTATAAATCTTTAAAGCTGAAACCCAAAACAAGGAATATGTAAAAAACGCTCAACTGCATGAAAAAATGCACATAACATAAATTGTGGATTTTAAAGTGCTCTACATTTTTTTTGCGGTAAGTTTTTTCACCTCTTACGGTTTAGCAGTTATGCAAATTTCCGTAAAATTCGTCCAGAATAAAGTATTGTTCAGAGGCTATTCCCAGAAAATTCAAGATATACATTTTATTTGTCAGGTAAAAACCTTTAATATTTAACATGATATTTTAATTAAATCGTTAGAGGCATTTTTTGAAAATAAAAATTTTCAAAAAAGTCCCATGTAAAGGGTGGTTTGGAGTGGGGAGATTTTTCTAAAATATTCGTGTCGCATCCCTGGAAGACACTAAACTTAAATACCAAGTTTGGTATTTTACCGACTTTTCGTTTTTGAGTTATCGTGTTCACAGACACTCCGACACTCTGACACACGGACACACACACGACGTTTTTCTGAAAATGTGTTTTTCTTGGATACAGGGGACCCTAAAACTATATTTCCGGGGAAAATCGTGGTATCTAATTTTTGGGTGGAGTGCAATACTTTCTCCATACACTATGCACATAGTACGTGTAGAGAAAGTAAAAATGTGGTACCATATTTCTATTATATTCGCTTTATTGAACCTAACCGAGCGAGAAAGTCAGGCAATATGTCTGTGGCTTGTTTTTGGGAGGTCGCATGCTTGCTTCTCGAGGTTTCCCGGGTTGTCAGGTGACTGCTGGGTAGCTTTCTTTCCCCTGAATTTCTTATCCTTCCATGTCGTCTCCATTGCATTCATCCTTCCTCCCATTGCTTTCTTTCAGGGTTGGAAGTGCCGATGGTGCTCGGTATGGTGTGGCAGGCTAAAAGGATACTTAAAGTGACTTTCTCCGTCCTCCTATTTGGACTGTTGGCCGGGATGAGAACCGCTCTAGGCGGGGACGTTGCACCCTACGTGGAGCGGAGATCCCGATCGGCCTTTCGCACCTTCGGGGCGCTTAAATCTGGAAATGTGCAGACTAAGCACTCTTTACAATACTGTTTGTTGCTCCTTGTTCCGACCACGTGGTATATCCTCTCTCCTCATCCCTCCATCCTCGTGAGGCTTAGATTCGGTGCTCCTATCCGCATCTACTGCTTATAATTATTCTGACAAACATTAAGTATTCGTTAACCTCTATTAAATTATCAGTCAACTGTCAGCACTCGTGGTATTAATTAGCTTAGTATTTTAATTTCACCTTACAGTGGAAAAAATGACATCGAAATTAAAACGAGTTGCAAAATAACACAACTGCTAGTAGAAAAGATAAACTGAAATCTATAAAACTATGGGATAGATGCCCGACTTTGATCCATATCCAAAGCTTAGTTTACTAGTGAAACATTAGAATGTGAAAAATCCGATGTGTTTTATTCTGTTCCGCACACAAACTATTCTTAAAAAAGTTTAATATTTTATCTACTTCATGCTATCAAGATAAACGGTAGCAAAATTGTCTTATTACTTGCTTCCTTGTAAGTAGAAGGGAAATGAGAGAATGCACTTGGCTAAAGCTATACTTATATGTTTTAAAAGCCGTAGCTATGCGATTGACATTGAAATGTAGTTCCTTTATCATGGCCAGGAGTAACAAATATACGAAACGGATGAGGACTTCCTACTTAAGAAAAGTTTAAATTTTTTGAAACCAATAACATGGAATATGTCGGAAATGGTTAGCTCTAAAAAAATAATCTGTATGCCATAAATTGTGTGTTTTGACGAGATATGCGACTTTTGTGTTGTACATTTTTGTCTATGCAACATCATTCAGAATAAAGATGACTTAAGGTGCTATTTCCTGACCTTAAAACCTGTATTTTCGGTGAAATCTCGGATTCAACATTTTGGGTGGAATGCAATACTTTTCTACCTACTGTATACATTTTACATACGCGCTAGAGACAATAAACATATATACATAAGACTATAATAAGTTGAGACATTTTCATAATCTCCACCATCGACGTTCAAAGGTGTCCTTGGTAGCTTGAGCTGGCAACTATTGCAGATATAGGTATCCTGTACAGGTACTATGTTCGCCGTCTGATGAATGGTCCGCAAGTGCTCTTGCAAACTAGTGTAGTGGAGTGGATAGATACAGCCCAGATTCGTTTCAAATCAATAAAATGCTTCATTAAATACTTCTGGTCAGATAACCACAAATGCATCCCGGATTTCACTGTTATCTGCTTTCTTTACCTCTTTCCTTGTGCTGGAGTTACCTAGAGTATTGAAATCCAATAAACAACCTCTAAAAACGCGTATTTTTGCACAGTACACTAAATTTTAATGTATTAAGGGGGTTAGTTTAAATCGATTGTTGCAGGAAACAAAAATGTTTAATATAACTGGCAACTGTCCATCTTGAAAATACTTGGAAAAATATCCTTCGTGTCCTTTTCTCTTGCTGAAAATAAATGAGTAAAAGAAGTATAAGATAAACACAGAAATTAGTAGTAGTATTTCTATAATCAGTAATAAACTTATAAAGGTTCTTTACATTGAGAGAACGTAGGCTTTCACGGCCGGAGTCAATATAACCAAGTTATTTCCGGGCTGTTTTGGCGGGGTCTGTTGGAGTAAGATGTTCCAGACGTTTCGTCCACAACTGCGGTGAACAACTTCAAGATTTCTGTTTGCGCAGCGCTTCTAGTCAACGAATCAGACGGTAGAGGCGAGTCAGGAGAGAATTATCCAATAAACTTAAGCCAATTATATTATCAAACTGAACTTTTTGTCATCCTTGTCTCTGATGCTCGCACTTTCCGCCCTCTTGAAATCGATTTTGATTAACTGCAAGCCACGTAAGACTGCACATTTTCTTCTGTTAGACATGAGCGTTTAGAGTTCAGCATCCAATTGAGAGTAGATAATGGAGGAACCATAATTGCCAGCTTACTTAGATAGGCATCTTGTTGGAAATCTGCCAGAATTGGAAATAGCGTGTTATTTATGGACGCTCTTTAACTACTGTGATTCTCAGCATCCCATTCTAAATTGGGCGGAAACACCGCTTAATTTTACTCAGAGGTCCCTCTATCAGTCTTGAGGTTCTTTTACCTGCCGTAAATCTACGACACGGGATCAACGGCTTTACTTCCCTTCCGAAGGAAGCCATGCTAAGAATTTTTACACCCGAAAAAAATCCATCGTCCTCCGTCGGGTTTGAACCCGGACCTTCGGTATATGAAGTTAGCATGGTAATTCTGCCAGAAGATAAGGCAGAAATTGAAGACAAATTTTGTCCATGTACTATTGTTGCATATATTTATATTTCTTCCACTGGAACATAAATGGCAGAGAAGCATTTTCAGAAGTAAAAATGGAAGAAATCTTCTCAGAAAGGTAATGATGGATTAAAATTCTGAATTTCATTCCAGAATTTCAGAGCAGGATGACGTTCATCAATATACCCTGCCAATTTTTGTACAAGCTCCACCTGAACTTTTGGTCCATCTGAAGAACTGAGGATTTTAGAAGTCAGCCCTGCTTTACATCTTTGATTATCCGATTTCAAAATATGTATTTGATTCAGAATCTTCAGAAATTTTAGCTATAGCTCTGAGTTGAAGAACTGGTTCATTATTTTCAACTAGTCACTTTAAGTTTGATACAGCAACATTGCCATCATAATTTTCCATGCCAATCCATATTTTACTGCGTTCAAATTCATACAATGGTATTTACCTACCTTCAGCCATGTATCATCGGGTTGTTACAGGAACTGTAGGAACATTAGGCAGTCCAGAAATCTCTCCCTTCTGGCTCGAGCAATTAATTCATCAGTAATTTTTATTGAAAATTAGCTGCCCGCCCCGACTTCACGCAGGTAGTGTATCTAACGAAAAAAACTCAGACAAAATCTTCCGTTTATATATACGACCATGCAATGGAATAAAATTGCAATTAAATAATTTGCCACTACTTTATTATAATGCCTTTTAGTGTACAATTTTCCTTCGGAGAGAAAAAAATAGCGCCGATTCTCGAGCACGCAATGCACAACATGTGATACACACACTTCTTCCGATTGTCTTTTGGATTTATTGTCATTGCGAATGCAAGGAGCGCGTAAATTCAAAAGGAAAGTCGGTTGACATTAACGGTATTCTTGGAATAAGTATATCCTCGCCTTTCAACTTTCCTGTTATAGTACCTTAAATCAAATGCTTCATAATTTTGTGAGTTTTGTTCAAACGCATTATTTCGGTTGATTGATATAGCGTAGTATAACTTTCACCGAGTCAACCTTGAGCTGTAAATTGTGTGGCGGGAATCCTGGCAAATCCAATGAATTTAGGAGTTCAGTTAGATAATTGACGACTTTATTTGGATTGGTAATGGAATTGATCGACTTAAATGAATACATTTGTCCATCAATATTACCCTGAATTTTTACATTCAAATCATCTACATTCTTATTAGCTGCTGCTAAAATGGCTCATTTTTGTAATTTGCACCAATATTTGGAAACACTTTCTATATTAATTCTTCCTTTGACGTTGTGAAGTGACAAAAATTTTATGGAAACGAGATGAGGCCAGTAGAAGTGTCAACAGGAATTTTCCCATTGCCAATGTCTAAAAATGTCTTTGCATCTGAAAAGCGCAATGACCTGCGCAATGTAGTATATATAATTGGTATTGCGAAAAGGACGAAGTCAGAGCACGGCTAAGTTATTGTGGAAAGGATGACATATGCAGTTAGCAGCGTCGGCAAAATGTAAATGGCGTGTTATTTATGGACACTCTTTAACTGCTGTGGTTCTCAGCGTCCCATTCTAAATTGGGCGTGAAAGACCACTTAATTTTGCTCAGAGGCCTCTCTATCAGGCTTGAGGTTCTTCTTTTACGTGCCGTAAATCTACGAAAAAATCCATCGTCCTCTGCTGGGTTTGAACCCGCAACCTTGGGTATATGAAGTCAGCATGGTAACCATTACACCACGGAGGTCAACTAGCGTCGGCAACCAACGTGTCGTTGGCATAATAACGTAATGGCAGTGCTTTCATAGATTATGAATCACATTAAGGAGAAAGTCACAAAGTAACAAAATAGCATTCATGCATCTTCTTTCCTTTACTCCTAATGAGCCCCACTCTTTCTTTATTTTCTTCTATGTCAAAATAGTCATTTTTAAGGCTAAAAAGCACATAACTATAGAGCAAGTAGATCTGCTTGGGCAATTGATAACATTTTATTTGATGATAACTTTTGTTTATTAAATTTCTCCATTTAATTCAAAATATTACTTGATCAAATGTATTAAGAGCACCGCAATTGCATGTGATGGTGACGCGGATATCTTCATGTTCTTTAGCTAGCTCATGTACCACATAACGTCAAATGGCCAACATCTGCAATAGGAAGTTAAACCTAAAACGGGTGCTGTCATTTCTTCGCCATTTTCAGATTCCAATAAGGTTTAATGTTTATATGCATTGCTTATACCTTCTTCATTTTAAAGAATTAATACAAAAGTATACTTCTTTTTATATTTAAACGATGTGGCCAAGGGAATGATAGTTAACCCACAAGAAATGTTATTATATCGTTGTCTTCATAACCGGGTGCATTCCTTTAGCATTGAAGAAGAAAAATAGAGCAGTAGGTAATGCGATAATCTGGTGGCAAATAGTAAGTACGTATTTTAGGTGTTCGTCGCCAGGAAAGGTTCTTTATTTTAAACGATAGGAGTAAGGGAAGGACAGTTAATGCATAACAATGTATTTGAATTTCATTTCTGTGTTGAGTTATCTCGATAAACTGTTGCGTTACTTTAACATTGGATGGGGAGGGAAAATACCACTATGGGCATCTAGTAGCAAATAAATAAGTACTTACTCTAGCTGTTAGTCGCCAGGAAAGTTTCTTTGCTGCTTTGTTTTAAACAATAGGAGTAAGGAAAGGACAGTTAATATATAAAAATGTATTTGAATGTCACCGCTGCATTGCCTCATTATGTCGATAAACTGGTGCGTTACATTGAATTTGGAGAGAAAATATTGCTCTACAACAACAATTTAGCAACAAATAATCGTGGTATCACTGTCATTTGGTGGTTATTAAGCGAAATGCGTTCGTTTCGCACGGTTTTTATTCATATTATGAGATTTTAAATACTTTTCCATATTATTTTTAAACATTTTCTTTTCGACAAACCTTGTCGTGACACTATCAATCATAACAAACAAAGAATTGTTCAGTTTGATGCAGTCGTTCGGAAGTGATACGCGTACATACATTTCAGCGATTCATTTTTATATATACAGATTTAATCTCTTCAGCACATAGATGCAATTTGTATTTAGAACTACCACCATAAAACATGTATTGTACTTTGTCTAATACTAAAACAATAAAATTGATTTTGTGAACGCTAATAAGATCTAATGTATCGAGCATTAAATTTATTATAACATCGGCATCGCCGTCTTCAACAATACTGATTTTCACAAGACGGGGTTTTTCATTCACAGGAGTAACAGGAATATTCACCATCTTACGGTTCTTTTTACTTTGTCTATATGTACTATGTACATAGTGTGTAGAGAATGTATTGTAATGCACCCAAAATTCCATACCCAGCTTTCACCAGAAATACATGTTTTGGGACCGCCTAAATCAAAAAAAAAAAAAAAAACATTTTTAGAAAAATGTACGTGTGTCTGTCTACCTGTGTGTCTGTGTGTTTGTGTTTGAGTCTGTGGGTAGCATAGCTCAAAAACGAAAAGTCCGTTAAAAACCATACTTGGTATTTAGGTTTAGTATCTTCCAGGGATGCGACATGAATATTTTGAGAAAAATTCCCCCTCCCCAAACTAACCTTTAGATGGAAAATCTTTCGAAAATTTTGATTTTCTTAAAAATGGCTGTAACGATTTTGAATAAGATGTCGTATATTAAAGATATTTACCTGACAAATAAAATGTATATCTTGAATTTTCTGGGAATAGCCTCCGAAGACTACTTTATACTGGATGAATTTTACCGAATTTTGCATAACTGCTAAACCATAAGAGATGGACAAAAACTTACAACACAAAATATGTTAAATCACACAATTTAAGTAATATGCAACCAGTTTTTGACTATCACTTTAACCAATGGTAGTCCTTTATTTCACTTCGACTTTCAAGGAAGCAAGTAATAAGACTATTTCTGCTATTTTATATCTCGGTTAGCATGAAGTAAATAGAAGTATAAGCTTTATAACAATAATTTGTTGCAGAGATGCAGAGAAAGTCATGTGAATGGAACACATCAGATTTTTATCTGTTGTTTCATCAACCATTAGATAGGCTGAATTTCCCTTAAAATTTCTATTTGGGTTCCTAAAAGTCTTCTTCAGCAAAATTTGCAAGGTATCTTCTTGCATTGGTTTCACTAGGAGCCGGCTGCATACATATAGCTGTCACAATCCACTACTGAAATCGTTGGTTATGAAAGACTTTCAATAAAATATCATAGAAGTGAATGCTGCCACAATTTCTTTCATATTATCCTGTATTACTCCACACGCTACCATATTAGTTTCTCAACACATACTATGTACATAGTATATAGAGAAGATACCTATTGCAATACAACCAAAAATTCGATACTGAGATTTCACCGGAAATGCTTGTTTTGGGACTCCCTGAATAAAAACAAATTATTTTTAGAAAAATATCCGTGACTGTGTGTGTGTGCGTGTGAGTGTCTGTAGGCAGCATAGCTCAAAAAACAAAAGTTATATACCAAACTCGATATTTAAGTTGAGTATCCTTCAAGGATTCTACACGAAGATTTTCAAGAAAATCCCCAATTACCTTTTACATGGATATTTGTCGAACATTTTGATTTTCTCAAAAGTGTCTCTATTTTGATTAAAATACCTCATGTTAGGGTATTTTTATGACAAACAAGATATATACCTTGAACTTTCTGGGAATAGCTGTGAAGACCTCCTCATTCTGGATGACTTTTATATAACTGGCAAACCGTAAGAGATATACAAAAGCTTACTGCACAAAAAAATCCAGATCTCATTAAAACACACAGTGTGTCATTTACCTTTCTTGTAGAGTTAAAGTTTTTGAGATATTCCAGATTATTGGTTTCAATTTTTAGCCACGTAAAGTTTTATCGAACGGGAAGACATCTTTCTTCTCGTTTCTCATTTGTTTACTCCTGATAAGCAAAGAGATTGAAAGTTCAATTGTTTCACATAGCGACCGGTTTTTTAAGGACGAGACCATCGCTTTAGCATTTTCTAATTTCCCTTCTACTTACATCGAAACTAGTAATAAGACTATTTCTGCATATATTTATCTTGATTAGCATGATGTAGATAACGGATTAATGTTTTGAATAAACCGAACAGCTAGAAGATATCATGTGAATGGAACGCATTAGATTTTTCCCTTCTACTTACAAGGAACCAAGTAATAAAAACAATTTCTGATAATATTTATCTCGATTATCATGAAGTAGATAGAAGTATAAGCTTTTTAACAATAATTTGTTACAGAGATATAGAGAAAGTCATGTAATGGAATACATCAGATTGTTTTAGGTATTGTACTACCACCTAAGTTGAACCTTGTCCATCCTGTTTCCGAGATCTATGTATAAAATTTTCTACGTGTTTCTGTACAATGGATTTTGTTTCTCTCGAAATTAATGCAGTCTGAACATAAGGAACACAAAAATGTTCCCTTTTCAAGCCACAAAATAGTCTAAGAAATGCGAACCCTTTGTATTGCAGTTGCAGATGTTTTATGCTGGTGTTAAATGGCTGTGAATCAGTGTGATTCAGAGTGTGTACTGACGGACACCTGTTCATTGATGACATCTTTCGGCAGTTGATGGACTTTGCTGAATAAATTGCTTCATTATTTTATTAATCCATTAATATTCGTTTCCTACATATTAACCAATAATTATTTTATCCAACTTCTGATTATTTTTTTCTGCATTTTGAGACCGTTAGTCGGCCTCGCTGCTGCTGCTACTACTACTACTACTACTACTACTACTACTACTACTACTACTACTACTACTACTACTACTACTACTACTACTACTACTACTACTACTACTACTACTACTACTACTACTACTACCACCACTACTACGACTACCACTACTATTTACTATTATTATTATTATTATTATTATTTCTATTAATTATCGATTATTTAATGTATATAAAGGGTATAAAGCTAGCTTTTAGCAAGCACAGCTCAAAGTTGTTTACCAAACTTGGCTGCTGAATAAGGGAAAGTTGTTTGTGAGGGAGAATGTAAATCACGTACTCTGGTGCATGTGCGTGAGAAATAAATGAAAATTAATTTTGGAAAGCCCCTGAATCGTAGAGAAATGAATTTCCTTTATTGTGTTGAGGTGGTCACGAGATGTTAATGCTGCATTTTGGGCAGGAGGGATGCATTATGGGACACATAGACGCCAAGTTCGTGGTCTTCTGACCAATGAGAATGAAGCAGCCATGACAACAGAATTAGTATATAAGTAACAGATTGCAGGATGTTGGGGCAGTCACTACTAAGTTTGAGGTCATGTACGCGTAATCGCTGTTGGGAACACTCACCGCCAAGTTTAAGGAGCGTATACTCGTTGTCAAGTTACTATACAGTGTGAAGAATAATTGTTATAAATGTTATATACAAGCAAAGTGATAAAGTAATAAGTTCTACCAGAGAAGTAAAGTTAAGTCGTTGAATAGGGAAAGCTCTTAGAAGTCATTATAACTCAATTAGCATGTAAAGCAAAGTGTTTGTCTAAACGCGTATCAATTCTGGTCAAGAATAAACGGATATATGAAAGTGAAAGTGAGTTACCCATTTCGTAGGACCACTCCTAACTACCTCCATTGTTATCCCTCCGAGAGAGTCAATTTCAGGCAGACTGAGTGACGTCGAGGCAGCTTTATAGTGGATTTCAAATCAGGTACGTGGAGAGATCTGCTATCTTGGTAGGGGAGTACGTCCAGACACACTTAATAAACGTGGACAAAAAACGCTACAATTTATTGGAGCAATTGGCGGACTTAACCAAATTTCTATTCGTGGCTGAGCAAATGATACCTCAGCTCGAGCTGGCTTGATCAAGTCCGGTATGCGGATAATCTCGAGACAGCTCGAGCGCTGAGCCCATGACGTAAAATCATAGGTATGTCGCAACACGCTCAGAATTTCGCATGTCTCAAACGGCATGTTATTTGTATATAGCACTCTTTGTACCTTTCACATGCAATAAACACTAAACGTACAGAATGGCGAGCCGGTTCACGTTTTTATTGAAGCCGATATATTAGGTGAGTTTTAAGTCAATCTAAGACGTACTTTGCGGTATCGGTTATATTGCTTCCTATTGAATTATTCTTAATGTCATAACTTAAGTCATATTCAGGTATTGATAGTAAGTGTCCTCAAATTTTAAGGTAATTTGTAAAGATTGTGTACATTCTTGTAGATAATATGTAAAATTACTGACGAAGCTATTTATACACAAGTATGCATTTTCGGTGAATAAAACCTATTTTATTTTTCAGTCTTATTATCTATTACTATTATTGAACTCAGTCTACACTATCCCATAAATTGTTATTATTACCATTAATTATTAATGCAAAAGTATAAAATATTTAATATATTCAATATGTGCAACTCGCTATACTGCATAGGTACTTCTTTTAGGTAACATTTTAGAATTTGGGCATTTGCACCAACAAAAGAGTACGAAATTCAGCTTTTCTTAAAATTTAATTAGTAAGGAAAAATTAAAAAAGACGTGACTACATATTTTGATTCTAAATGCACGGGCGTAAGTCCCTAACAAGGGCAGTAGAGTCCGTAAGGTATTCTACCGCAATATACTTTGAAGCTTCAAACAAAAAGTTTTAATAAATGCTGCCATGCATAATTGGCAGCTCGAACCACTTCGACTTCTGGAGAGAAGTCATCTTCTCGAGCTGCTCGACCTGAGCACAAAGCACAGCACTACTACTGACCATAAAACCGTTTTCTTGTACTCTAGAATAGTTTTATATTGTTGTCCTGTTCCTCACAGAACTACAGTTATGTGTTTAATTAAATTAAATTCCATTGTTGAAAAACTAGCTTCTCTTTTTTGATGAAATTGAGCATTGAAGCAGGCAGTTCATTTTCTAACAATTATGCTACATTTTAAATATTATGGTTTTATGCATTATTTTTAAAATTATGCTTTAACGTATTTTTAAAATTCTTTCGGCCCGTCTGGATAACGTGGTGGTAGGGGGTTTGCCTTACATTCAACAGGTAGCGAGTTTGAATTTCGCTTACGGTGAATTCCTCGGATAATATTTTTACTTTCTCTACGCGTACTATATACATAGTGTATAGAGATGATATTGCACTCCACCAAAAAATTCGATACCGAAATTTCACCGGAAATATATGTTTTAGGGTCCCCTGTATCCAAAAAGGCATTCTCAAAAAATAGGTCCGTGTGCGTGTGTGTCCGTGTGTCAGTGTGTCCGTGTGTCTGTGAACAAGATAACTCAGAAGTCGGTAAAATACCAAACTTGGTATTTAAGTTTAGTATCTCCCAGGGATGCGACAAGAATATTTTGAGAAAAATCCCCCACCCCCAGCTACCCTTTACATGGAAATTTTTTCGAAAATTTTGATTTTCATAAAAATAACTCTAACAATTTTGATTAAAATATGGTAAATTAAGGATATTTACCTGAAAAATAAAATGTATATATTCAATTTTCTGGGAATTGAATTTGAAGCTTACTTTATTCTGGATGAAATTTACGGAATTTGGCATAGCTCCTAAACCGTAAGAGATGGATAAAAACTTACTACACAAAAATGTAGAGCACGTTAAAACAAACAATGTATGTTATATACATTTTTTTCATGCAGTTGATCGTTGTTTAGATATTCCTTTTTATTGGTTTTAGCTTTAAAAAACAGTTTTCTCATACAGAAATTTGTCAATTCTGGTCCATACATAAAAAGGAACTTAGTCACATAGCAACCAGCTTTTGACTATCTCTTTAATCTACTTTTAAGGAGGTAAGTTATAAGACTATTTCTGCTATTTTTTTCTCGATTAGCATGAAGTAAATAGAAGCATAAGCTTCCTAACAATAATTTGTTGCAGAAATATAGAGAAAGTCTTGTGAATGGAACACGTCATAATTTTTACTAATGCGTTCTCTGCTTGGCTTCCTTTGATCATACATGAATTTCAGAAGCTGAACTAGCTTCTTCGAGAATTGATTTTTAGAACTGGGAAAACAAAAGGATGAGTGGAAAGTTCATGGCCCTGGAGTTTAGTAAAGCTTAAACAGAAAGCACAGTTATGATACAGATTTTTTTTAAACACAATCTTTTCTTGGCTTACAGGTATTTCAACAGTTTGCTGAACACCGGAAGGTCACATGATGCTATCTCGGTGACATTTTTATTGAATACTTTAGACCTTTAAAATCCAGGTCAGGAAGGCGAGTCTTTTCTCCCACCGAGTAAATCTGATACCGTGCTAGTGTACCTCTGGAGTAAAAGTCCGTGCGTATATCCCAAGGGACTCGGCCTCTATGACCTTACATTCCCAAAATCCCAAAGTTAATTTATCGTATGCTTGGGGGCCATAAAGTCAATCGATAAACTGACTTATAGCACCCTTGTGCCTTACCTTGCAAGCCAATGATGTGCAAGTGAGAAGTGTAGCAATTAAAGTATAATAAAGAAAAGAACAGGGTGACGACATCGCGTGGTGGAGGTTATCGAACTCGGGTTAGCGTGATGCGGGCGGAAGGGTTTCATTTCCTAATGCGATTTGTTTTCGCTCCCTCCAGGTGTTGCGAAAAGAACCGACATACTTCCAGATAATATTTTTTTCTCTTACTTATCCTTCTTAAGTTCCAGTTTATTCTGCGTTCTTAATTCTTTTAATGTGCTAACTAGAGGCTCGCAGACCAGCGAGAAGGTTCCAGTAGCATTGCGGTTCGCATTCTAGAGTCTCGGATCATTCCCATCGCATCGTCCATAATGATGCTTCTTAATACATTTTTACTTTCTCCATACGTACTATGTACATAGTGTATAGAGAAAGTATTGCACTCCACCCAAAAATTCGATACCGAGATTTCACCGGAAATATATGTTTTAGGGTCCCCAATATCCAAAAAAAGCATTTTCACAAAAAGGTCCGTGTGTGTGTGTGTATGTGTGTGTGTATGTGTGTGTGTGTCCGTGTGTCTGTGAACACGATAACTCAAAACGAAAAGTCGGTAAAATACCAAACTTGGTATTTAAATTTAGTATCTTCCACGGATGCGACACGAAGATTTTGAGAGAAATCCCCCCACCCCCAACTACCCTTTACATGGAACTTTTTTCGAAAATTTTGATTTTCTCAAAAATGGCTCTAACGATTTTGATTAAAATATCGTATATTAACGATATTTACCTGACAAATAAAATGTATATCTTGAATTTTCTGGGAATAGCTTCTAAAGACCTGTTTATTCTGGATGAATTTTGCTTAATTTGGCATAACTAATAAACCGTAAGAGATAGAGAAAAACTTACTATACAAAAAATGTTGGCCTTGTTAAAATACACAATTTACGGCATATACATTTTTTTCGTGGAGCTTACCGTTTTCGAGGTATTCATTGTTATTAGTTTCAGTTGTGAAGTACTTACACTTTTCTCAGACGGGAGTGTCCGTTTTTCTTTTGTTCTACTCCTGGCCAAGAAAAGAAGCGATTTGTAATGATAATCGCATAACAACCGCTTTTAAAACATTTGACTATCGATTTAGCCTGGTATATTCCCTTATTTTCTTCCTACTTATAGGGAACTAAGTAATAAGAACATTGTGCTGAATACCTCGATTAACAAGGTGCAGAAAGAAGAATAATCTTATGTAAGGAGTTTGTAGAGCGGCTAGAGAAAGTCATGTGAGTGTAACACAGATTTTTTAGGTCATTTCGCATTTCCTGACTATCAATTCCTACCCTGCCGCCATTTTCAACTGTTTTACCTAAACTTTCATTACGACCAGGCGACGGTGGCTTGTGTGTTGCGTCTGGACCGTGGAATTTGCGCTCTAGAAAGATTTCTCCTTGGCGTTGGGGCTCCTTGCTGAAAGCGAGATATCTGGGTTGTAAGTAGCTTAGGCAAAGCTAGTGACGTCAGGAATCATGCTGTAATCCGGACCCAAACCTCTTCGGATCTCCCCTTCACCCTCCCGCCTAAAAGTCACATAGGAAGCAAAAGTTGGCCAACTTCTCCAGTTACTGTAGGCTCCTCTATTCTACTCGTAAATCAGAATCAAAGGGCAATTAGAAAAATCTGAACCCAAATATTCACGCAGCTTTCTTTTCCAATAAGAAATTTATCTATATCCTTTATATATTATGACAAGCTCTTGCAATCAGAAACAAGGAAGAAAAAACCATTTACCACATTCTACCTTTAAAATAGCACACATTTTTTTCCTCGAAATTGCGAAAAAAAAACAAAAAACAAAAAAACAACCGAATGTTAACAGAATTTCAAAAGCTCACGAAGTACTGAATAGTTCAAAATAATGACACCGAATGTATCGGAAATAGCTGATACAACAAGAGAGAGTGAGGGAGGAAGGTTGGGAGAGAGGTAGGGGGGAGGAATTACACGAATTAAATTGTGCGTTTTATAGGTTTCTACATTTTTTTTTTTAGAATAAGTATTTGCGTACCTCTTATGGTTTGCCAATTATATAAAGTTTTAAAATTAAGTGTACTTTACAGTATATTTTCAGAAAAATCAAAATATGTTATATTAGACATATAGACATTTTTAAGTATGTGGTATTTGCTCAATTTCTTAATGCAGTTTTTAAGAAAATTAAATACGACAAAGATTTGGCATATGCAGGGTAGTATAGCTTGGAAGGATTTTCGCGAAAATCTTCGTGTAGCATCCATAGAAGATGCTACATATACTATGTACGTAGTATAATAGGTAAGTATTGTATTTCACCCAAAATTCGATATCGAGATTTCACCGAAAATGCATGTTGAGCTCAAAAACGAAATGACCGTTAAATACCAAATTTGTTATTTAAGTTTGGTATCTTACAAGGATGCAACAGGAAGATTTTAAAGAAAATCTCCTCACCCCAAACTACACTTTACATGTAAAACTTTTCGATATTTTTGATTTTCTCAAAAATTAAAACCTCTCATATTTAAGATATTCACATGACAAATAAACTTTATATCTTGAATTGGGAATACTTTATTCTGGATGAATTTTGCTGAATTCTACATAACTATTAAACCGTAAGAGATAGACTAAAACTTACTAGACAAAAATGCAGATCTCCTTAAAATGCACAATTTAAGTCATATACATTTTTTCGTGGAGTTCACCGTTTTCGAGATATACCGTGTTACTGGTTTCAGTGTTAAAATACTTAAAAGTTTTCTCAACTCCTCGCCACTTAAAGAAACGGATATCAGTCGCATAGCAACCTCATTTAAAACATTTGACTGTCGGTTTAGCCTTTCCCTTACTTTCATTTTGCTTATAAGGAACTAAATATTAGGATATTTCTTCTAATGTTTATCTCGATTATCATGAAGTATATAGAACAATAAGCTAATTAACAATAATAATTTGTTATAGAAATGTAGAAAAAGTCATGTGAATCGAGCACAAGATTTTTTTCCCGGTAGAAGTCATTACGACACAGACTTTCTCTTATCTATAAAAGGTATATTTCAACCAGCGCTTCTGTTTTGTTTATCTCTTACGTTGAAGCGTTTATATACAGGATGTTAATGAACTACTCCGAAATAATTTGCGAGATTGTGCACGTGACTGATATAAGAAATTTGAGATCGGCGATGCATGGTCCCCGGATAAACATAACGCAACTACATAGCGTTAAACGTGTGGGTATCAGGTGCTGATAAGTCGGTGTTAAAGCAAAGAAGGTTGGAAAAATCTGATGTGTACTATTCATATGACTTTCTCTATATCCCTGCAACAAATTATTCTTAAAAAGCTTATGCTTCTATTTACTTCATGCTAATCTAGAAAAATTAGCAGAAATAGTCTTATTACTTTCTTCCTTGTAAGTAGAAGGAAATAAATGAGTAGCACAGGCTAAAGGAATAGTCAAAAGCTGGTTACCATGTGACTGAAGTTCCTTTGTTTGTATGGACATGAATTGACAAATTCCTGTATGAGAAAAGTTAAGATTTTCGACCCTGAAAACAAAAATAAGGAAAATCTCAAAAACGATCAACTCCAAGAAAAAAATGTATACAATATAAATTGTGTGTTTTAATGTGCTCTACATTTTTTGTGTGGTAAGTTTTTGTCTATCTCTTACGGTTTAGCAGTTATACAAAATTCCGGAAAATTTACTCAGAATAAACTAGTCTTCAAGGGCTATTCCCAGAAAATTCAAAGTATACATTTTATTTGTCGGGTAAGATTGGTATTTTACCAACTTTTCGTTTTTGAGTTATCGTGTTCAAAGACACACGGGCACAGTCACACGGACACACACACACAAACACACACGGATCTTTTTTGAAAATACTTTTTTTGGATACAGGGGACCCTATAACATATATTTCCGGTGAAATGTCGGTATCGAATTTTTTGGTGGAGTGCAATACCTTCTCTATACACTGTATAAATAGCACGTATAGAGAAAGTAAAAATGGCTTAGAATGTCTTTAAAACTGCTGCCCGAGTATAGATATATCGATTTTTAGCAGCTCGTTACTAGCGTATTCAAGATTGAATTTCGCAAAATCTGTAAAATCTCGAACTAATAACTTGACATTACGACACTGAGCATTCATTAACATCGTTCTTGAGCTAACCTACTCTGGAGGCGTTTTTACAACTGCTTTGGTGGCTTAATGCATAACACGGGAAGCTGCTATCCCAAAGGTCATGGGGTCGATTCCTGTCATAGAGTAAATGTTTTATTATTATTTTTCTCATTCCAGACGAAGTGCGGTACGTGAACGAGACCCGAGCTCGGAAACTATCTTTCACTTGAAAGCCAGTATCATAACCACTACACTAGAGAGCTACGCCGTAATATGTCCCTTCGTTTTTCGTGTTATGCTCTCGAATGGTTGATAAGCTAGCCAGTGGCGTACTGGCACTTCAAAAACTTATAGCCGTTACTTCGACATTTCAATAAACATGCGTTAAGTGTCCTATCTTAAATTACTTATTTAAGTAATCTACATATTCTGTGACAATGTTTCGGTGTAGTTCATTAACACTCTGTATTTATTTAAAATACGATCAGAAGAAGGGGGAAGTTCACAAGATATGAATAGTAAATTAAAGGTATGCAATTTTATTACCCTTTAAATCTGTTAACCACATTCTTTGTAAAACATTGTTCTTAGAGGTTAAAGTTATTGTATTTTAAAATACAATGTTCCACGATCTTGAATTCTCACATAAAATGGTTCAATACCATGTTTATGCTCTCACATTTATTAGCGGAATCTTGGGTAAAAATTAAGAAATTCTTGTTTAATTTCTGCTTTTTCACATTGCTCACACTTCATTTCTTTCCCTCCCCTTGATGTTTTGTAATTAATCCCTACGTTGCAGCTTCCCACATCTTGCTAATCACGTGTATTTCTTTTCCGTCTGGCTTTTGTTTTTCTCGTGCTGCGACCTGTTGATCAAACAAGTCATAATAAAGCAAGTGTGGGATGCTGGTGTTAATGAAGTTCACGTAGCACACAAGAGCTGTTATGCTGGAAGCAACGTCTACACTACTGACTGCGGAATACCTACTCCCTGATTGTTACTTCCCTCGGCCTCTTTTGCCACAATATGTATATAAAGATAGAAAACTGCGTGTTGGTTCGTGTAGAATAATGCCACAGAAAAAATATATATACATATATGTCTATGCCCTTATTTCCCTATATATGCTAATCGAGATAAGTGGAAGGGAAATACGTGAATACATTATGCTAAAGCGTGAGTCAAACCTTTTAAAATCTATCGCTAACTGAAATAGTTGACATTTCGTTATCTTTTGCATTCCCGGGAGTAAAACAAAAAAAGTCTGATGGTTTCCATTCACATGACATTCTCAACATCTCTGCAACAAATTATTGTTAAAAAGCTTATGCTTCTATTTACTTCATGCTAATCGAGAAAAAAATTAGCAGAAATAGTCTTATTACTTCCTTACTTGTAAGTAGAAGCGAAATAACGGAGTTCCATAGGTTAAAGTGATAGTCAAAAGCTGGTTGCTATGTGACTGAAGTTCCTTTGTTTGTATGGACATGAGTTGACAAATTCCTGTATGAGAAGAGTTAAGATTTTCGACCCTGAAAACAAAAACAAGGAAAATCTCAAAAACAATCAACTCCAAGAAAAAAATGTATACAATATAAATTGTGTGTTTAAATGTGCTCTACATTTTTTTGTGTGGTAAGTTTTTGTCTATCTCTTACGGTTTAGCAGTTATACAAAATTCCGGAAAATTCTAGGAATAAACTAGTCTTCAAAGGCTATTCTCAGAAAATTCAAAATATACATTTTATTTGTCGGGTAAATATCTGCGACATACGATATTTTAATTTAAATCGTTAGAGCCATTTTTCGGAAAATCAAAATTTTCAAAAAAAGTTCCATGTAACGGGTAGTTTGGCGTGGGGGGATTTTTCTCAAAATCTTCGTGTGGCATTCCTTTAAGATACCTAACTAAAATACCAAGTTTCGTATTTTACCGACTTTTCGTTTTTGACTTATCGTGTTCACACACACACACACACACACACACACACACACACACACAATTACACTCACGTGGACCTTTTTGTGAAAATGCTTTTTTTTTGGATACAGCTGAGCTTAAAACATATATTTCCGGTGGAATATTGGTATCGAATCTTTGGTTTGGAAAGCAATACCTTCTCTATATATCATGTACATAGTACGTGTAGGAAGTAAAGTAAAATTAAACGAAAGTTGAATTCCTAATTGAGAAAAGTTTAGGTGATTTAAAACTGAAATCAACAAAAAGGAAAATCTCTGAAAAATTAACTTGTGTTTTAATGAGATCTAAATTTTTAGTGTAGTAAGTTTTTGCCTATTGAGTATGGTTTATATAAAAGTAATCAGAGTGAAGTCTCCATAAGCTATTTCCAGAAAATTCAAAGTATATATTTCGTTTGTCATGAAAATAGCTTTAGCATATATCATAAACAAAATCGTTAGAGACATTTTTGAGGAAAAAAAATCGAAAAATGTTCCATGCAAAGAGTAGTTGGGGATGGGGGATTTTCTTGAAAATCCTCGTGTCGCATCCGTGGAAGAAACTGAACTTAATAACCAAGTTTGGTATTTAATCGGCCTTTTTACTTTCTCTACACGTACTATGTACACATTAGTATATAGAGAAGGTATTGTAATGCACCCAAAATTTGATACCGAGATTTCACCGGAAATACAAGTTTTAGCAATTCCTGAATCCAAAAAAAAAGTAATTTTAAAAAAATGTCCTGTGAGGCTATGTGTGTGTGTGTGTGTGTGTGTGTGTGGGCAGCATGCCTCAAAAACGAAAAGTCCGTTAAATACCATACTTGGTATTTAAGTTTAGTATCTTCCAAGGATGCGACACGAAGATTTTCAAGACAATCCCCCCCACCCATAACTACCCTTTGCCTGGAACTTTTTTCGAAAATGTTGAGTCTCTCAAAAATGGCTCTAACGATTTTGATTAAAATATCTTAAATAAAATGTATATCTTGAAGTTTATGGGAATAGCCTCTGAAGACTACTTTTTTCTCGATGAATTTTACGGAATTTTGCATAACTGTTAAACAGTAAGAGATGGAGAAAAAATTAGCACACAAAAAATGTAGAGCACTTTAAAACACATAATTTATGTCACATACATTTTTTCGTGGAGTTGGTCGTTTTTAAGATATTCCTTGTTTTTAGTTTCAGCTTTGAAAAAAAGGAATTTGGCAACTAGTGTCCATACAAACAAAGGAACTTCAGGCACATAGCAACCAGGTTTTGACTAGCACGTTAACCTATGGTACTCCCTTATTTCGCTTATACTTACAAGGAAGCAAGTGATAAGACTATTGCTGCTAATTTTTACGATTAGAATGAAGTAAATAGAAGCATAAGCTTTTTAGCAATAAGTTGTTGCAGAAATATAGAGAAAATCATGTGAATGGAACACATCAGATTTTTTTAACTACACTGCATACACATACACACACGTGTGGGTGGAATACAGTGTCATCTCTGTATAATATGTATATTGCACTAATGTGTCATAAAAATAAAAATAAACCGATTTTGATAAACTCTTTCATCATTAAAAGACCTATTTCATTCTAACGGACATGAGACTACACGTTATAGCTTCATTCATAAATTACCAAATAATTAGAAAGGCTTTTAAAATGCAACACATAGCAGTTATAAAGGATATTTGCAATCGGCACCTCGGCTTTTAGTTGACAAAGCCATGGAATAAAAAAAAACATTTTTTCTCAGAATATAAACATAGCATGTTACAAGAGCCTGTTACATTTTACTGCAAGAAGTATAAATATATAGCCATGACATGTCACTTCAGTATCCACAATACAACGTTTGAAAGGTGATAGTCGATTCTGTGTTATGTTTATTTCTTTGTCATTTATGAAAGTGTATACACTGAAACAGTGCTTAAACTTTTGGATAATAACTGTTCTAGCCCGCCTGGGTAGTGTGATAGTAGCGTCTCTGCCTCGCATTCAAAAGGTCGTGAGTTCGAATCTCGCTTAGGGTGAGTTACCCGAATAAGGGTTTTTTTCGGGATTTTCCCTTATCCTGAGAAGACGAATGTCGAGTAACTTTAAGCACCATAGACCCCCAGATCATTTGAGCACCATTTCATCAATTTAATTCATCGTCCGATATGACCAACCAGGTTAAAGAACATTAAACAAAAAAAAAAAAAAACAAAAAACAGAAAAAATAGTTATTCTAATTCTATAGATGTATTCAATAATTTTCTGGATTCCAAAAAACTCTAATAATACTCATGTTAGAACGTTTTTGCTCTATTTCCTTCTCATTCATGTTGTAATCAAGTTCTTTAGCAAATCATGCAAAATCTAATCGTATATTCGGGGAAAACTGCTAACAGTTGATATCAGTAAACCAACATTTTGAGTTAACTAAGCAGATTATTGCGTTCTGTACATGAACTCATACTATAATGTATAGAGAAGATACCGTATTCCACCCAAAAATTTGATACCGAGATTTCGCTGCAAATATATGTTTGAGGTCCCCCGAGTCCAACAAAAGAGTTTTAGAAAATGGTTCAGTGTTTGAGAGAAAGGCATGTGAGTGTAACACATCCAAATTTTAGAAAAACATGTGCGCGCGCGTGCGTACGTGTGTGTGAATGTGTTTGTGGACAGCATAGTTCAAAAACTAAATAACCTTTAAGTACCAAACTTGGTATTTAAGTTTGGTATCTTCCAATGAATTGACGTGAAGATTTTCAAGAAAATCACCCACAACCCTTTACATGGAAAAATTTTAGAAAATTATTTTCTCAAAAATGAATCTAACGATTTTGATTAAAATAAGGTATATTAAAGATATTTACATCAAATATAAAATATATATCCTGAATTTTCTGGGAATAGCTTTGAAGAAATGTTCATTCTGTATAAGTTTTGCAGAAATAGGAAATAGACAAAAGGAATAGAGAAAAACTTACTGCACAAAAAATATAGATCTTGTTAAAGAACAGAATCTATGTCAGCAGAATTGACCACTGTCAATTGATCGTTTGTAGAATTGACCGTTTCCTAGATATTCCTTGTTATTGGTTTCAATTTTAAAATACTTAATCTTTTTATACCGGGAAACCTTTCGTGTCTTCTCTCTTTTGTTTTACTAGCAATGCAAAGTGAAACGAACTTTAAACATAACTCCATGGCACGACGGCTCACGGGGAACCTAGGCTTACCGCCCTGCCGCTGCGTCCCCCATCTCGGTCCACTACAGATGTCATGGATGGGGTGCAGTATTGGAGGGTGAGACGTGGTCAGCGCCTCGAGCCCCTCCCGGCCGGTTAATGCGGTCCTCACGACCTGGAGCCGCTACTTCTCCATCAAGTAGCTCCTCAATTGGCCCCCCAGGGACCTCACGAGGCTGAGTGCACCCCGGTCCAGGTCTCCCAGCGTGGGAAAAATCCCCAAGCCGGTACTGGAAATCGAACCCAGGTCTCCCGCTTGGTAGGCAGCTGCGCTACCATCACGCTAAGGAGACGACCGAAACGAACTTTAACTGTTCATATATCGACCAGCTTTTCAAAGATTTGACTATCACTTTAGCCTAGTGTATTCCCATATTTCCCTTTTGCTTGTAAGCAAGCAAGTAATAAGAACATTTTTGCTAATGTTTATCTCAATTAGCATGAAGTATATAAAAGAATAATCTTACGTAAAAATAGTTTATTTGCAGAACAGATAGAGAAAGTCATGGGAATGGAACAAATCATATTTTTTTCCTCGATGAACGCAGACTATTTGAATCTACCAAAGAGGTGAAGTTAGAGGCTTGAGAGACGCAAACTTATTTCGTTGTGTATGTTAAGGATTCCTTCATTATTCGGAACTAATGTAGTTTTTACGCAATTTAGTAGCTAAGGGATCAAACATAATATAAAACGTTTAACATTTAACATGTTATAATTATCTAAAAAAATATTAAACCACCAGAATGAGGATGTTCCACCACCAAAGGATATTTACAAGATGTGCAGTATTTTCAAAATTTGGATCACTTTAGGGCGGAGGGGTTTAAGAACTTCTGAACTTTCCGATGATTCGGCTGATTTTTGGGTGAATATAGTTTTTTTACTTTCTCTACACGAATTATGTACATAGTGTATAGAGAAGGTATTGTATTCCACCCGAAAATTTGATACCAAGATTTCACCGGAAATACATGTTTTGGGACCCCCTGAATCAAAAAAAAAAGAATTTTCAGAAAAAGGCCGTGTGAGTGTGTCTGTGTGTGTTTGTGGACAGCATAGTTTCAAAAACGAAGAGACCGTTGAATACGAAAGTTGGTATTTAAGTTAGGTATCTTCCAAGCATGCGACACTCGAAAATTTTGATTTTCTTAAAAAGGCTCTAACCCTTTTGATTAAAATATCGTGTATTAAATATATTTACCTGACAAATAAAATGCATATTTTGAATTTTCTGGGAATATCCTCTGAAGACTACTTTATTCTGGATGAATTTTACAGAATTTTGCATAATTGCTAAACCGTAAGAAATGGACAAAACCTTACCGTGCAAAAAAAAACATAGAGCACGTTAAGACACACAATTTATGTTATATACATTTATTTCTTTGGTTACAGAGATGTAGAGAAAGTCATGTAATGGAACACATCAGCTTTTTTTTATCCGTAATTTAAATTAGTCAGGATTTCACGAAATTTAAATTACAAGAGTAAGGAGGAGAGTTAATTATTAAAACTGTCTAGATCATTCAGCATAACTTGATAAAATCAGAGCAGTTAATTGCAATTAATTAATACGAAGCTGGAGTTTGAAAAGGTAACCGTCAGCTAATCATGGAATAAGCCAACTTAGTGCATCTGATCAATATCCACCATATTGAGAAGAGGTGAACAACAATAAGGCTGATAGACACACAATTAAACGTGAATGAAATATACCTTAATGAGTTTACATTGCAAAAGGTAGAAATAGAAGCCATGTGAATGTACATTACTTTTTTGTGAAGTAAATCATTTTCGAAATATTCCTTGTTATAGGTTTAAATGTTCCAGTACTTATACTTTTCTTTTTTTCCCTTCCTTTTCTTTCAAAGCAGAACGGAATTAGTATTCCGCTCTTAAGAGATTTAACTATCGGTTTAGTCTAGTAAATTCCCTTATTCCCCTTGTACCTAAAATAAACTATGTGATAATACAATTTCTGCAATATTTATTTAGATTACCTGAAGTAGATATATGTTAGTTTTTATAAGAATATATTATTGTAAAATATATAGAGAAAGTCATGATGTGCACATCAGATTTTGTTTGTTATATACAGAACATAGAACTAACAATAAACACGACATTTTAACGAGTTATTTCAAACCATTGTTAAAATACTCGTTTATTCATAATTTTTTGATGAGTTTTTGATATGGCAATTTGAAATGTACCTTGAGTCCTACGGTTTATCGTATTCAGCTTAGTATACAAATATAAATATATGATTGCACATCATCTTATTAATTTCTCTGTTACATTCTATGTACTAAGAGAAGGTATTGTATTCCATCCAAAAAATCGATGTCGACATTTCACCGGAAATATGTTTTCAGATTACCTGAATAAAAATAATGATTTAGAAAATGGTCGCGTGCGCGTATGTGTTTGTGTCTAAAAGAAAACTTCTTAAAATACCAAACTTAGTATTCAAGTTAAGCATCTTCACACAAAATTTTCTAGAAAATACCCTCACTCCAAGCTATCCTTTACATGGAAACTTTTTCGAAAAAATATTAATTGTTTCAAAAATGGCTGTAACGATTTTTAATATACTACCATAATAATGATCATGAACTTTTTACCTTCAATTTTCTGAGAAAATATTCTAAAGTTCTATTTATTATGGATGAACTTTGCATAACTGGTAAACCATAAAGCATATACAAAACTTTTTTGAAATTTTAACGTCCTTTAACCTGGTAGATCATAGCGAACGACGAATGAAATGGCGCTCAAACGAGCCCTGAGTTTTTTTTTTAAGTAACCATTTTGAGATATTCCTGTTATTGGATTCAGGTTTGCAATACTTTAGTTCATTTGGCTATTGCTTAAGCCTAATATATTTTCATATTCGCAATGGGTCAACAAAGAGATATACGATAAAAGGGTATCTGCAAATGATTTATCTGCATTAACTTGAAGTAGACGGAAGGCTAGGCTATTTAAGAATAATTTACTCAAGAATGGGTAGATAAAGCCATGTAAATATAGCACATCAGACGGTTTTAGTTAGTTTAGGAGGAATAAAGAAGTTTTAAGTTTCGTTCATTGCGAGTTATAAAAACAATCTCAACAATATTCTTACTGAATATTTTAACTAGTGCACAAAAAATTTTAAACGTTATCCTACAGCTCTCTTGAAATTTTCAATCTAATAAGTTATCAACCTTGTCCAAAAATGTTGGAAATGGTACACAATCCAATTGTGGCTGTACTATTTTTATTAATATAACAATTGTAAAGAATGAAAGTAAAAGGTATATAAGTATTAAAATGTCAAAAAATGCACGCGTTATGCTAAATTTAACAAATATATTGCGATGTAAATATATTTCATAGTTTTGTGCATATATGCAGAGTGACCCATATAAAGGTTACAGGTTAAACGAATAGCAAAAACCAAATGCCAAGAATTCTAAATCTTATAGTAGCAAGGGACGTCCCAAATTCTGATTGGAAAATATTTTCATGGGGCCCCACCTCAGAATTTTACATGAATCCATGTTTTTTTATTTATTTATTCCGACTTCCCATAATAAACTCCGCAACTTTTCTTAAAACATTTTTTTCTAAAAAATCCTAAATCAGCCCAAATATTCAGTTTAAAAAAGAAATGTTAATAATAGTTGCATAGTTTGTTGTGGGGAACCAGAATATACAAAACATTACCATGATTTCATTTTAAATTCTGAGGTTGAACCTCATGGGCACCGTAAGGCGTCCCATGAAATATTTTCCATATCACAATTTGTTCCTATAAGATTTGGAAGTTTTGGCATTTAGTTGTTTTCTGCTCGTGTAAGAGACATTCACCTATAACACTTTATATGGGACAACCTGCATATTTATCTTTACAAATTAAATTTAGCTTTTAGAAACTTAATCATTGACAATTACACAATAGCATTATTGATGCATTACTGTAAAGCAATCCAGTATACAGGCTCTACAAGATTTCTTCCCTACAAATACATTAGTCCAAGAAATCCAAAAATTATCTACACTTCTAATGAAACAAGGAAGGAGAATAGATCTAATGTGGATACCCTCACATCAGAGCATTTTAGGTAATGAGCATACAGACTCTGCAAAGGAAGCCACAAGACTCCCAATACATGAAGAGACACCTTTACCCCACAAAGATGTTGTAAAATGTGCAACCAGAAAATGCTACAACCTCTGGCAAACAACAAGGGCACAAACACCTCATAGCAAACTACACGAAATTAAACAGAACTCCAGAACATTATATCCACTGCAGAAACTGGGACGGAAAGACCAGGCGGTCATCACCAGGCTACATATCGGACACAAGTTAACACATACCCCACCTACTGAATAGAACAGCCCAACCTGAATGTCACACTACCATCACTTTCCCTCAGTATCAACAGCAGCGAGCAGAATGCCATCTACCAGACATCCAAGAAGCTCTCAACAATCCAGCAAAATACTACTTAAATACTTAAACCTAACAAATATGTATATTGAAATATAATATTATTTATGAAATTGTATTTACCAATGTCAATTGTTTGTAAATGGTACCGTTAAAACATGTCGCAATATTGGAAGGTCACTTAAATAATGTATAATTTACAGAGGAAATGTCCCTATTTTGTGCGTCGTGAGTTGCAGTTGGCCAAAAGGGGAGATTTTTCTGACTGCAAGATATGATCAGGTACTCTAAGAGACCCTAACTCTAGGGACAATAGAATTGCGCACTTCTGTTGCGACTGAACCATCGAAGCGTGTACAATTTCAGAGTAATTATCTAGAAGTGCCGTTGTGGTAAAACGGAGCGCATTGATCGCTTGAAAAAGTAAGCGTAGCCAGGTTTTTACCATTGAATTTTCAGTCCTTACACGGTACGCAGTTCGTGCGTGGAAACATTGTTAGGGAACGGTTCACTGGCAGAAGGCAAAGCAATAGTAAAAGGGCAATTGCAGTTTGTGTTTAAGAAAGAGTTTAGAATTAGACAAAGACCGATGTACTACAGATACATTTTGGTCCACTAACACGAATTCCACATTCGTAAACTTGCTTTTCTATGTAAACATAGAATGCACAACATGTAAAGGATAAATAAATTTTATAAAATGTTCAAATGAATAGTAAAATAAGAAAAAAATTAATGTGTTGTATTCGCATAAGTTTCTCTCTACACTCTTCTTCACGCTAAACTTGCAACACTATATTGTTTTATTTATTTATTTTCCTATAGAAGAATATGTACTATGTATTTACACATTTAACTGGGTATAAGAAGAACACACTAAGCTAAAAGAATTCAATTAATTTTTCAAACCATGTTTCTATATAATGAATTAAAACTCCCATTATCTCTCAATGAACAAAAAAGGGAACACATTTTTGGTGATATGCAATGGAAAATTCAAACCAATGACAAATAAATATATATGAAATACCTAATCACAAAATTTGTATTTCACATAAATCATGTACCTTAATCGGATTTATGTTGTTTGTTTAGTAAGATTTTGCATCCTCTTATGGTTTACCAGATACACAAATATCATTCAGAGTAAGAGAAATTCGTATAAAACTCAAGATATAAGTGTGTTATTCAAATCACGTGGAACTTTAATTTAAACTGTTAGAGCCATTTTTTGAGAAAGTTAAAAGTAACGAATAATTTTATTTAGGCTGCCACAATGCTTTCCATTTTCTGTAAATATAAACTTTTATAAACTTCAGAATGACTGCGTGTCTGAGTCTAGGACTGTATCAATTTTTACTTTCTCTAGCTCGTATTTACAAAGTACATAATGGATAGAGAAGGCATTGTATTCCACAGAAAGAATTCGATGTCAGATTTCAACGGAAATATATGATTTGAGGTCCCTGGGTCCAAAAAAAGCATTTTTAGAAACATTTTCGTGTGTGTGTGTGTGTAAGGACAGAATGGTTCAAAAACGAAAAATTCCTACACCAAAACTACTCTTTACAGACAATTTTTTAAACTTTTGGTGTTCACAAAAATGGTGCTAACGATTTTAATTTATAAATACGTATATCAAAGATATTTTTATAACATTTATAATTGAATTTTTACTTTTTCTACCCGTACTATGTACATAGTGTATACAGAAGGTATTCCACTCCACCCAAAAATTCGATACCGAGATTTCATCAGAAATATTGTTTTAGGGTCACCTGTATCCAAAAAAAGCATTTTCACAAAACGGTACGTGTGTCTATGAACACGATAACTCAAAAACGAAAAGTCGGTATCTTCCAAGGATGCGACACGAAGATTTTGAGAAAAATTCCCCCACCTCAAACGACCCTTTACATTGAACTTTTTTGGAAATTTTTTCAAAAATGGCTCTAACAATTTTGACTAAAATATCATATATTAAAGATATTTACCTTACAAATAAAATGTATATCTTGAATTTTCTGGGAAAAGCCTCTGAAAACTACTTTATTCTGGATGAATTTTACGGAATTTTACATAACTGCTAAACCGTAAGAGATGGAGAAAAACTTACCTCACAAAATATGTAGAGCACTTTGAAACACAATTTATGTTGCATGCATTTTTTTCGTGGAGTTGATCGTTTTTTTAGATATTCCTTGTTATTGGTTTCAGCTTTAAAATACTTATACTTTTCTCATACGGGGATTTGTCAACTCCTGTTTGTACAAACAAAGGAACTTCAGCCACCAGTTTTTGACTATCACTTTAACCTTTGGTACTCCCTTATTTTGCTTCTACTTACAAAGAAGCAGATAATAAGACTAATTGTGCTAATGTTTTCTCCATTAGCATGAAGTAAAAATAAGCATAAGCTTTTTAGTAATAATTTGTTGCAGAGATGTAGAGAAAGTCATGTGAATGGAACACATCAGATTTTTTTCTAATGTAGTCTTAAATTTCTGTGTAAAAATTTGACTTTTAATTTTTTTTTTTTTTTTTTCTTTTCAGGTAAGCGAAATGCATGTGGAATCATTTTACACCTAGATGACGCTGGTAAGTTTAGACATAATGATATAACAGTGATCATAATGGTTTATTTTGACTAAAGCATAAATTGCTTCTTTCAACTTGAATCATGTGGCCAGTACAAGCTTTCGACATATATAAACGCAATTTTTGCAAATGTTAGTTTCTCTACTCGTACTATGTACTATGTAAATAGTTGATAGAGAAGGTACTGTATTGCGCTCAAAAATTCGATACAGAGATTTTATCGGTAATACATGTATTTGGGTCCACCTGAATTAATAAAAAATCATTTTTGGAAAAAAAGTTCGCTTCTGTGTGTGTGTGTGTGTGTGTGTGTGTGTGTGTGTGTGTGTGTGTGTGTCTGTGTCTGTGTGTGTGCAACTGTGGAGAGCATAGCTCAAAAACGAAAATACCGTTAAATACCACACTTGCTATTTAAGTTTGGTCTGGTCCAAGGTTGCCAGTTGAAGATTTTCAAGAAAATCCTCCCACCCCAATCTACTCTTTAGATGGAACTTTTTTCGAAAACTAATATTTTCTCAAAAATGGCCCTAACGATTTTGATTAAAACATCGTAGCCCGCCTGGGTAGTGTGGTGGTAGCGTGTCTGCCTCTCATTCAACAGATCGTGAGTTCGAATCTCGCTTAGGGTTAGTTACCCGGATAAGGTTTTTTCGGGGTTTTCCCTTAATCTGAGAAGACGAATGTCGAGTAACTTTAAGCTCCATGGACCCCGAGATCATTTGAGCATCATTTCACCAATTTCATTCATCGCCCGATATGACCACCCAGATTAAAGGACGTTAAATTACAAAAATAAACAAATAAAAGTCGTATATTAAGGATATTTACCTGTCAAATAAAATGTAAATCTTGAATTTTCTGGGAATAGTTTCTGAAGACATGTTTATTCTGAATGAATTTCGCAGTATTTTACATAACTGGTAAACCGTAAGAGATAGGCAGAAACCTACGTAACAAAAACTGTAGGGCTCGTTAAAACACACAATTTAAGCTATATACATTTGTTTCGTGAAATTGGCCGTTTTTCAGATATTCCTTGTTATTGGTTAAACATTTGAAATGCGTATACTTTTTTTCAGATAGGACGTGTCCGTTTTTCTTTTGTTCTACTCTTGGACAAGCAAAGAAGTGGTTTACAATGACAATTGCATAATGATAGGTTTTAAAACATTTGACTATCACTTTAGCATAGTTCATTCCTTTAGTTCCCTTCTACTTATAAGGAACTAAGTAATAAGAACATTCTGTATTTTGTGTCTCGATTAGCATGGTGTAGAAAGAAGAAGAATTTTGTAAGAATAGAACAGCTAGAGAAACTCATGTGAGTGTAACACATAAGATTTGTTGGAAATAGCCTCTGAAGGCCTCTTTATTCTGGATGAGTTTTGCAGACTTTTGCATAACGGTTAAACCGTAAGAGATAAACAAAAACTTACTACACAAAAAATATAAATCTCATTACAAAACATAAGTTATGTAATATATGTTTTTCTTGCAGACTTGACCGTTTTCGAGATATTCTTGTTGTTGGTATCAATTTTAAACTACCTATCTTTTCTCAAACGGGACCATGCTGAGCCAACCAATACTCAATTGTTTCACATAGCGACCAGCTTTTAATAGAATTGACTACCGCTTTAGCCTAATGTATTCCCTTATTTCCCTTCTACTTACAAAGGAGCAAGTAATAAGACCAATTCTGCTAATATCTTTCTCGATTAGCATGAAGTAGATGAAAGCATATGTTTTGTAAGAATAGTTTGTATATGGAATAGCTAGAAAGTTATGAATGGAACACATAGGATTTTAACTTTAGGTTGGAAACGGAGACTTTTTTTGATTCAACCGTCCAATAATAATAATAATAGGTAGAGCCCGACTGAAAAATTCAATGACATAGCTGGAATGTGAACCACGGATCTCCTAGTCTCCTTCCGGTTGCTTTAACCATTAGTTTCCATGGCAACATGCCGGCATGTTATTAAATTTCCCAACTGGTTCACGTTATTCCCGGTAAACCACATGGAGATGTCAAATTATTTTGAAATGATACGCCAATGTAGACTTACAATGTCATAAGTAGGATCTTAGATCGATTCACATTGAAAAATTCAATGCCATAGCCGGGATTTGAAACTCGGAACTCCAACCGGTTGCTCTAACCATTGAGCTACTATGGAAATATTCCAGCAGGATATTAAATTCCTAAACCTAATTATATGTTTCCCGTAAACCACAAGGTAATATCAATTTATTTTGAGACGGCATACGCTAATGGCGACTTACAATGTTGTACAAGTCCCGGGCTATGCCATTGAATTTTTCAGTCTGACTCTACCTCTGCTCCTCCTGTCCTACACGCGACTTGGGTGAAAAAAGAAATTAATGTCATAAGTATTCTTTTAAGTCCCAACCAACGATTAAATGTTGACACAGCCACCGCATGTAGGACAATGGATATGAACCATGGATTGTCCGGCTACTCTAATCACTAAGCTACCATGGCAACTGGTCGCTCTTATTCTTGGTAAACCACATGAAGGTCTCAAATTACTTTGAGATGACATACAATGTCATTGTTTTGAACTCTACCTGGCCAACTCATGCCCTACACACGCGTGTCTTGAAAAACCATTATTTAACACTAATTGAATCACTATGAATCCCGAGACTTAAAAAAAATCTGATGTGTATCATTCACATGACTTTCTCATTATCCCTGCAACAAATTATTCTTAAAAAGCTTATACTTTTATTTACTTTATGCTAATCAGAAAAAAAATAGCAGAGTCTAATTACTCGCTTCCTTGTAAGTAGAAGCGAAATAAGTGACAACTGTAGGTTAAAGTGATAGTCAAAAGCTGGTTGCTTTGTCAATGAAGTTCCTTTGTCTATATGGATAGGAGTTGACAAGTTCCTGTATGAGAAAAGTATACGTTTTTCATAGCAGAAACCAAAAATAAGGAATGTCACAAAAACGACGAACTCCACGAAAAAAATGTATATAACATAAATTGTGTGTTTTAATGTGCTCTACATTTTTTGTGTAGTAAGTTTTTGTCCATCTCTTACGGTTTAGCAGTTATTCAAAATTTAGTAAAATTCATTCAGAATAAACTACTCTTCAGAGGCTATTCTCCGAAAATTCAAGATATACATTTTATTGTCAGGTAAATATGTTTAATATACGAAATTTTAATCAAAATCGTTAGAGCCATTTTTGAGAAAATCAAAATTTTCGAAAAAAGTTTTATGTAAAGGGTAGTTGGGGGTGGGGGTATTTTTCTCAAAATCTTCGTGTCGCATCCCTGGAAGATACTAAACTTAAATACCAAGTTTGGTATTTTACCGAGTTTTCGTTTTTGAGTTATCGTGTTCACAGACACACGGACACACACACACACACACGGACCTTTTTGTAAAAATGCTTTTTTTGGATATTGGGGACCCTAAAACATATATTTCCGGTGAAATCTCGGTATCGAATTTTTTGGTAGAGTGGAATACTTTCTCTATACACTATGAACATAGTGCGTATGGAGAAAGTAATAGTTACTATTGTATTATTGTAAACCGATATTAAGGTTTGTCATCTCAAAAGTGATTTACCGCGAGCAATTGGAGACTTTAATGTGTGTCGGCATTTTGCACTTGCAACTCAGTAGTTAGACCAATTGGATGGTGACTGGAACATACGTGATTCAAATCCTGGCTAGAGCATTAGATTTTTCATTCTGACTCGATCTATCCAACTCCTGCCCTGCTCACAGCTTGTATAGAAAAAAATGACACTAATAGTAGTAATAATAATAATGATGATGAATCGCCGAAATGTATGTACGCGTATCACCTCCGAACGACTGCACCAAATTGAACAATTCTTTTTCTGTTGTGTTCGTTATTGTCACGACAAGGTTTGAGGAAAAGGCAATGTTTAAAAATACTATAGGAAGGCTTTTAAAATCTCATAATATGAAGAAAAAAAAAAAAAACAGTGCCAAGAGAACACATTTTGGTTAATAGCTACCAGATGGCAGTGCGGTTATTTGTTGCTAAATGGTCATACTACTGTTATATTTTCCCTCCCCATTCGATGTTAAGGTAACGCACCAGTTTATCGACACAATGACGCAACGCAGCAGCGAAATTCAAATACATTTCTAAATATTAACTGTCCTTTCCTTACTCCTATTGTTTAAAATAAAGAAGCAAAGAAGCTTTCCTGGCCACTATCACGTAGAATAAGTACTTGTTTATTTGTCGCTAGATGGCCGAATTAGTATTTTTCCTCCCCATTCAATTTTAGGTAACGCAACAGTTTTTCGAGATGACACAACGCAGCAGTGAAATTCAAATGCATTTTTATGTATTAACTGTCCTTTCCTTACGCATATCCTTTAAAATAAAGAAGCTTTTCTGGCGATGAACACCTAAAATACGTAAGTACTTATTTATTTGCCACCAGATGGCCGTAGTACCTACTGCTCTGTGTTTCTTCCCAATTCAATGTTAAGGGAATGCACCCGGTTATGGAGACAATGACGTAAGAAAAAAATTATATATTTCTTATGTATTAACTATCGTTCTCTTGGTCACATCGTTTAAATAAAGAAATAAGTATATTCTTGTAATAGAGATTGCATTCCACCCTATCTTCCACCCATTATCTTTAAAATATGTGTATGGCAAATGAAATGTATCTGTTGAATTTAATGGAGAAAGCCCTAAACATTCCTAATTTTGAATGACTTTTGTATAAATGGTAAATTATAGGAGATAGACCAAATTTTAGTGCACATAAAACGTGGATATCGTTAAAACATTTCCTTTAAGCATTTCCGGAATACATTTATTATTAATTTGAGTCCTCACATGTTTATACTTTTTCTAACTAGCAATTTGTTATTCGCTGTTCCTTTGTGGTCATGTAAAGTGGGCCGAATATCAAAGCCATCACATAGTGACCTGATATTATAAGATTTTGCTGTCACTTAAAGAAAGAATAAATGTGAAAATTGTCAAAATAGTTTATTTGATTTCTTTTCGCACGTATGAATTGTATTTCCTCTTTACTCTGATGTATA
This sequence comes from Hymenopus coronatus, assembly GCA_030762935.1. NCBI lineage: Eukaryota > Metazoa > Arthropoda > Insecta > Mantodea > Hymenopodidae > Hymenopus > Hymenopus coronatus. The sequence goes on along the minus strand of CM060894.1, from coordinate 122,893,290 downwards.
TTTTAGCATTAAAGGCATAATCCTGATTTTTTAGTATGTTTTTGAAATACTGCTGTATCTACCTTTTTTTAATGTGAATGCTGTCCATGGAAAGAAAACGGAATTTGATTGTCAATCGCATAGCGACAGCTTTTAAAATATTGGACTGTTACTTTATCCTAGTGTATTCATCCATTTCCCTTCTGCTTTTAAGGAACTAAATAATAAGACCATTTATGGTAATGTTTATCTCGATTAGCATTATGTAGATGAAAGAACAATCTTTAATAAGAAATGTAAATGTAATGCATCAAAATATTTCGTTTCAGTCTCCTATTTATAAAATATGAACTCTGCACTTGCTGACGAACTGAAAGAAAGTCAAACTAATAGGAATAACTCAGCAGAGTACAGTGTTTTGAAGTTAATTATTATTCAAACAAAATTATTGCTCTTTTCAGATTTACACTAGAGCATTTGCTTACGTAAGCTGACTTTTGAATTGCCCTATAAAGAATTATATTTTGTCCTTTCTAACGTCTCCGTTTTCATCTGAGTGACTCTCGCAGCACATTGAAGTGGGCTGTAGTTAACTCTCTTCATAAGAACAAGTAGGTACGGCTCGAGAGTTCAGCCTCTGGCCCAGCTCTTTCAGCGTTTTTGTAGAAGCTGTCACATGGCAAGAGTAGTTACACTTCTTCTTTCAGGTCAACTAAATAAGCAACCTCTAGGTATCTCACAATTTCTTAATTTGTCATGTATAGTCTATATAATTTCAGCAAGAGGGTTTCTGTAGTTTATCACAATGGAGTAAACAATACTAGAACTAACTACAGTTTGGTTACCCGGTGCTTCGCAGTTGCATTCTTATCTCTGAAGACATTAGTTATATCGTCACACGAAACAAATTCTGCGTAAAGTCATAAGATGTAACCCAAAATCGTGGAGGTTTGGGGAAATTATTGCAAACTAAAAACATTTGGCACGAACACACACACACACACACACACACACACACACACACACACACACACAAGCGTTTCTCCACTAAAAAAATTCACATACATTAATTTATATAATAATTTTTACATAAAAAGTGATTATTTTACCCACATTTCATGTCATTATCTGAGGTGCTAGAATTTGGTACCTCTAGTAGCAGGTTCAAACTTGGCGGAGGGCAATGCCTTTTTTGGGAGTAAAATACCTTAGCAAGGCATCCTTTGGAAGAGAAATAAAACCGGTGGTAATATGTCGTAGATTTATGGCGTTAAGGCACTTCAATCCTGATAAAAAGGCTTCCAAAGAATAATCCATTCTTTCACGCCCAGGAGGTTCACCTGACCCTTATTATTTTTGGAGATAGGCAACACTTCATACTCTAAAAGCAATAAGGTCGAAATTACCGCCCTTGTTAACCAAATCTAACCTGCTTTTCATAGGAAAATAGACTTTAGCAGCAATAGTTACGTCCATTCCAAAAACATGTGCTTAATAACTCCTGTTACAGTACATGTTATACCAATAGGATCGCCATCATACGTTCTACAACATAAATTATAATGAATGAAGACTAAACGAAGGGCTTAATCTACAAAAAAGGAGTCACACAACGGTTATAAAGAGATGAGAAGCGGAGAGGGAGACATGTGGGACACTATACCTACAAGTTTTAACACAGCAAGCGGGCGCAATGATTGTAATTCAACTGGTTAATTTCATGTTACTTCATCACCTTCAGCGTGTCAGCGGTTCGAGTACCACAGTCTGCGTACACTTTATTTCTTCTTTATGTATTATCCATCAAGTTAGTTCAGAATTTGTTACTCTAATAATTTTAGGTGTAAACAAAAAGGTATACGAATGAAGAACAAACGACAGTTCATTTTACGTGTTCTGCAGTCTTCGATCCTTACTTTTCTTTCTAATTATTTTGAAAAACAAACTTCACAAATACTGTAAATAATAAAGGAAATGTTAATAACGTATAAAGTTAATAAAACAATGTCAAAATACTAGAACACCTAACATGTTATCGATTGTTCTGCATAGTTACAGAATGTTCTCTACAAAATGTTGGCAGCTGGAACTCTCGGTGGGTTAGCGAATACTACCGGAAGACATGCCCCATTAGATACAAATGCACGAAGTAAACATGTAGGTATGTGCTATACCAGGTTGTCATTGCAACGTCGCGCATAACTCTGAATCAACGAAGAAGGTCATCATTTCATACAGCTGCTGCGCTAAATGAGCTAACTATAGTTGGTTACCCGGTGCTTCGCAGTTGCGTTCTTATCTCTGAAGACACTAGTTATATCGTCACACGAAACAAATTCTGCGTAAATTCATGAGATGTAACCCAAAATCGTGGAGCTTTGGAGAAATAATTGCAAAAACATTTGGCATGAACACACACAAGCGTTTCTCCACTCATGAAAAATTCACATATATTCATTTTATATAATAATTTCTACATAAAAAGTGATTATTTTACCCGCATTTCAAGTCGCTTAGGGTGCAAGAATTTGGTACCTGTGGTTGAAGGCTGAAACTTTGCGGAGGGTAATGCATTTTTCGGCAGTAAAATACTATTTCATGACATCCTTCGGAAGAGAAATAAAACCGGTGGTAATATGTCGTAGATTTATGGCGTAAAGGGACTTCAATCCTGATAAAAAGGTTTCTAAAGAATATTACCATTCTTTCGCACCCAGAACAATAGTAGTTAAAGAGCGTCAATAAATAAAACTCAAGCTCATTACGTTATTAACGATACACGAGGGGTGTTCAATAAGTTCATAGAAACTCCAAGAAATTAAACTTGTAGCATAAAAAATAGTTTGCATTTATTAAACAATATCTCTTAGTAGATGGCAGTTAAAGTTTCTGTTATATCCATCCCGTAGTTACGTTGCCATATGAGATTGAATCGATAAACTTCTGTTTATTTAGGAGCTGTCTGCGACGATTAAACACTTCTATTTAAAAGGTTTAGCACGGAAAGAAATGAAAACCGAGTGGAATGTTTATGGTATATCTGCTCTTGTGGTTTTAACAGTTTACAATTGGGTAGATGAGTTTAAACATGGTCGTACATCCACAAATTATGAACATCGTTCAGGACGTCCAGCGAAAGTGGCCTCCTGTGAAATTATTAACAAAATCCACGATATGGTTTTGAGCGAATCGACGAATCAAAGACCGTGAAATAATTGAGGCCACGGGCTTATCCAAAAGTACATACAGTAATTCCAGATTTGCATAAAAAAGTATGTTTGGGAAAGATCTCGGCAAGTTGGGTGCCGCGTTTGCTCTCAATGGGGAAATCACGTGGTCGTTTCGGAGGCTGCTGGCTTGGTAATTTTCCTTCGCAATTCTGACGAGTTTCGAATTGATACGTAACTGTGGACGAACCACGGATACAGTATTAAAAATGCAGTTTAAGAAGATGCTGGATCCGAAGAAGAAAGTCAGTGAAATCGAGCGAGGTGAGGACCTCGGTTTTTTCGGATGCACGCGATTACTTACAGAAAGGAAGAACGATAATAATAGGAGAGCATTATACACGTTGAGTGAAGAAGTCAAGATAAAAGGCCCTCCTCTAGCAAAGCAAAAGATTATCTCCATCAAGACTATGAACGAATGCACACGTGCGCAGTTTCGAAGTCCAAAATTGTGGAACTAAGGATTGAATTGCATATACCATAATCACCAGATTTGGTCCCCAGTGACTTCTTTTATTTACAAACTTAAAAAATTGACCCGGAGGACTGCAGTATACACATTGGGGAACAACACAACGGGAAGCAAAGACATATATATCGTCCCATGATATAGAATGCAATTTTCTTCTATCCCTAAGCTGGGGCCGTTTAAGTGTTTTATATGACGGTGTAACATGATCAAATCGACGGAGATTGCATATTGCGTACACAAGTATTTTGAGAGTTTTGAAGTCTTAGAGTCAACATTTTAATTAGGTTAGCATAAAGAGTCACAATAGTAAAATAGACAACTGTTTGTATTAATATTACCTTAATTGAAGTCCGTAGAAAGTCATTCATATGTTTTAAAGGAAAGACTGTTGCGAATACTCTTTTACATCCATGTATAATTTGTGTGTTCAAGTTTAAATTTTGATTCATATACACTCCAAGATTCTTTACTGTATTACGAAATGGTATTTCAGAATTATTTAATGCAATAGGTTGTATGTTATCTAAATTTAAACTTCCCAACAACCGCTTGTGTCCCACAATGATTGCCTGTGACTTTCCTGGATTCAGCTGTACTCCATGTTTTAATTATAGTGTTAATTGAGTTTTCTAAATCACAAGGGTCGGAGTGTAACTACAGTTGCAAGTCGTCCGCGAAAAGATGGTGTTTACAATGTGAGATATACTTTCTGTAATGTCATTTATAAAAATAGAAAACAACAAGGGCCCAAGCACTGAACTAGTGGCACACCAGATTTCGTTTCTTTCCAATGAGATCTATTTACACCTACAACATATAGTCTTTGTTTTTCAAGTAGGTACTCATATATTTCTGTGGGTGAATTCCCTATTCGTTTTTTACTTTCTCTACATTCACTATGTACATAGTGTATAGAGAAGGTATTGCAATCCACCCAAAAATTCGATACCGATATTTCACCGGAAATAGACGTTTTAGAGTCCTCTGTATAAAAAAAAAAGTATTTTCAGAAACGGGTCTGTGTCCTGAGTGCGTCCGTGTGTCTGTGAACACGATAACTCTAAAACGAAGAGCAGTAAAATACCAAACTTGGTATTTAAGTTTAGTATCCTCTAGGGATGCAACACAAAGATTTTGAGAAAATTTCCTCCACCCCAAACTATCCTTTACATGGAAAAATTTTCGAAAATTTTGATTTTCTAAAAAATGATTATAGACTTTGATTAAAATATCCTATTTTAAAAATATTTATATGACAAATAAAATGTATATCTTAAATTTTCTGGAATTAGTCCCTAAAGACCTGTTTATTCTGAATGAATTTTGCTGAATTTAGCGTAAACCGTAAGAGAAAAACAAAAACTTATTTTTATTTGACTTTTTTTCACACGGAAAGTTGTAAACTCCTAGCCCTGCATAGAAACGGATTTCATCCACATAGCAACAGGCGTTTAAAACATTTGACTATCGTTTTAGCCTGGTGTACTCCCTTATTTTCCTTCTACTTACAAGGAAGCAAGTAATTGAGACAATTTCTGCTATTGTTTATCTCGATTATCATAAAAGAATATGTTTTTTAACAATTTGTTACAGCGAAGTAGAGAAAGTCATGAGAATGGAACACATTCGATGCCGAAATTACACCGGAAATTCATGTTTTGGGTCCCCCTGAATCCAAAAAACGCATTTTCAGAAAAAGTTCGGTGTGTGTCTGTGTGTGTGTCTGTGGAGCAGCATAGCTCTAAAACCAAAAGACCGTTAAATACCAAACCTGGCATTTAAGATTGGTATCTTCCAAGGATGCGACACAAAGATTTTAAAAAAAAATCCCCCACTCCCAATTACCCTTTACATGGAACGTTTTTCGAAATTTTGATTTTCTGAAAAATGGTTCTAATGCTTTTGATTAAAATACCGTATATTAAAGATATTTATCTGACAAATAAAATGTATAACTTGAATTTTCTGTGAATAGCCTCTCAAGTTTACTTTATTCTGGATCAATTTTACGGAATTTTGCATAACTGCTAAACCGTAAGAGATGGACAAAAACTTACCACACAAAAATGTAGAGCACGTTAAAACACACAATTTATTTTATATACATTTGTTTCGTGGAATTGATCGTTGTTTAGATATTCCTTATTTTTGGTTTCAGCTTGGGAAAAACATCATTTTCAGGAACTTGTCAACTCCTGTCCATAAAAACAAAGGAACTTTAGTCACATAGAAACCAGCTTTTGACTATCACTTTAATCTATGGAACTCCCTTATTTCGCTTCTACTTACAAGGAAGCAGTAATAAGGCTATTTCTGCTCTATTTTTTCTGGTTTACCATGAAGTAAATAGAAGCATAAGCTTTTTAACAATAATTTGTTGCAGAGATGTAGAGAAAGTCATGTGAATGGAACAATTCAGATTTTTTTTCTATATTTTTCGGATGTCTATGCTCAAGCCACAAACATTGATGAAGGTATTATTTGTGGTATAGCAGTAGAATATGTGAACATAGCGTAAATTGCCGTGAGCTCATGTGAGAACACGCAGTTAACTCGAGTGGTGATAAAACAGGCGAAGACAATGACTGCCAGGAACGATCGACAGCGTCCCGCCCACTCCTACCTTCTGGGCAAACACATACAGTGGGCCATTACCTAATTTGTGACAAGTGGTTCAGTGTGTAAACACGTGCGAGAACAGAGTCAGCGTAAATGAGAAAAAGAAAATATTTATTTTCCGCTCACAAGCGCTTTTAAGCGGATTCCTCAGTTAAAAACCTAGCCCGACATGTAAAGCAAATATTTTGAGAACTGGATGCTCCATTTGCATATCGATATCAACCGGAAATCACAAGAAATATCAATATTCAAGGATATTATTACCATAATGAAATACAACACAGAGGTATCTGTGCATATCGCTTTCAAGAGGTATTAAAGGAAAGGCAGGTTTTATGTAAGAGAAGTAGCACACAGGTAGTTGCAATAATGATATGAAGTTTGCACTATAATAATAATAATAATAATAATAATGAAAATAATAATAAAATAATTGGATACGCAGAGTCAGACTGAAAAATCCATCTATAATTAGAACTTTTCTCACTCTTGGTAGCATACACATGGATCATTTTTGTTCACAAAAAGAAAGACTAAAATTGGAGGTAATGGACTCATTTTTACTTTCTCGGTACGTACTATGTACACAGTGTATAGAGAAGGTATTGCACTCCACCGAAAAGTTCGATACCGAAATTTCACCGAAAATATATGCTTTAGGGTCCCCTGTATCCAAAAAAAAAAAGCATTTATAGAAAAAAGGGCCGTGTGTGTGTGTGTGTGTGTGTGTGTGTGTGTCTGTGAACACGAATTTTACGAAATTTTGCATAACTGCTAAACCGTAGGAGTTGCACAAAACTTACCACACAAAACATGTAGAGCAGATTAAAACACACAGCTTATGTTATATATATTTTTTTTCGTGGAGTTTGTCGTTTTTGAAATGTTCCTTGTTTTTTGTTTCAGCTTTAAAGGACTTATACTTTTCTCATACAGGAATTTGTCAACCACTGTCCATAAAAACAAAGGAATTTCAGTCACATAGCAACCAGCTTTTGACTATCACTTTAACTTATGCTACTCCCTTATTTCGCTTCTACTTACAAGGAAGCAAGTAAGATTATTATTATTATTACTAAATAGAAGCTTAAGCTTTTTAACAATAATTTTTTGCAGAGATGTAGAGAAAGTCATGTGAATGGAACACATCAGATTTTTTTTGTTTCTTCTGAAATGGTGTCTTGTGTCCCGAGAATCTTCTGGCATGCCTCCAGTGGTTTTCGCATGTGGCAGTAGACGTCCGCATTCTTTAAGCTTACATCATCTTTGTTGATATGTAGGCCCAGCAGCTGAAAAAAATTAGAAATATGTTTTATCCTCTCTGTTGTATTCCAGTTGACACGCATACTTGTGTTATTTAATTAAATTGTCTGCTTATGTTTTGCAAAGAGTTCTTTTTAGCTATATGAAATGTCATTATAAAATGTGTATTTTTACGTTTTTTACACGAACTATGCACTAGTGTATACCATGATTTCAGCGGAAATACATGTTTTGAATCATCCTAAGCTAATTAATAAGCAGTTTTAGAAGCATGTCCGTGTGTGTCTGTGGGCAGCATAACTTGATTTAGGTCGAGTGGCCACCAGTGTCGAAAGACGCACAAGAGACGCACCGGGGAGCGCGTAGCTCTCGAAGGAGTACGGAAGGCTCCATGGCGTTTTCCATTAGGGCAATACCTTTATTTTAACCTCCCCCCCCCCCCCCCCGGCATGGGAACGTACTCACGCTAACCTTGAAGGGAAGACTACCAAATAACCTTGGTCAGTTCGACAGATGTCTAGCTGCACCGTCTACTACAGTGATGCCCAACCTACAGAGGAAGAGCGGAGGACAGATTTACCTCCATCCATTTGTTTAGTAGCGGCAAGAAAAGCTCCTCTATGCCGTCGCTATCAGTGGCGGTGGCTCCAGCAGCGCTTATTATATGGCTTTGTACAAATACTAAAAACAAAAAATTTCTGAACGCCATTCTTGTTCGTGACTTGGTTGACACCGATTACTTGTAACCAGGTCATCATTGTTTGCCGACAGCGATGAACACAGAGTCTTAAAAGGAAGACCAAATGGTCCTTCCCTCACTTCCCTACTACAATATTTGCTTTTTATTTCACTCATTTTCTAGAACATCTATTCAGAAATATATATAGAACCAAATATTGATATATGCTTTCCAGCAAAAATTTCACAACTTGGGAAATTTTTCAATGAGAACAGATTTAAATAAATGACAATCTTTTTGTCCGAATATTTAATAGCTGTTGAATTTTGCAGAACAACTAGTTCCATTTGAAGGTCGTGTGGAGCGTCTTTGCAGGCAAAATTAATTCACATTCAAGTGCTGTTACTGACTGCATACCTGGTACATTTTTTTGCCATAGTCAATTTTTTAATATTACATCAGAACCCCCAAGATAAGTGATGCTTTCAAATAAGACACACATTTAACGCCCCAAAAAATTCTTCCTCCCATTCTTTCTGGAATACAATATGTTTGGTTCGCTTGAAACCTGCCATCGTGTAGTGGATTGAACCCAATTAAATGCCACTGAATGATTGAAGGGAAAATGCTTCCTACCTGGCATGCACAAAAGAAGAAAGCGGAGTAACACGACTAGGTGACGCAATTAGCTCATAAGAGCTGGAGGCTGGATCCCCTAGGTCTACTAGCTATCCAGGCTAGTGCCGGAGGACAACTAGCTGCGTCACAACCCCGTCAAGGCCTTATGCCAACACGTAAAATTTCCCATGGGTATCGGGACCACTGCCAAGTCGAGTCCAACCCAATCCAAACAACTACCTTCCGGGAGGGGCTCAGGTATTGGGCCCGACTACTTCTAGTAACGCCAGAAGTACCACGGGTGCTCAGGGTCCCAGCTCCCGCACCGGAACAGCTGAAGAGGCTGGAACCTCCCCCCCCTACGGGAAGTGGGCAGCATTGCAAAAAAAAAAAAAAAAAAAATTCAATTAAATATCAAACTTGCAACACGAATATTTCAAAAAAAAATTGCCCCCGCCCCCAACTACCTTTTACATGGGAAAAAATTTGAAAATTTGTATTTTCTCAAAAATAGCTCTAACAATTTTGATTAAAAGCCCGCCTGGGTAGTGTGGGGGTAACGTGTCTGCCTCACATTCAACAGTTCATGTGTTCGAATCTTGCTTAGGGTGAGTTATCCGGATTAGGTTTTTTCGGGGTTTTCCCTCATCCTGAGAAGACAAATGTTGAGTAACTTTAAGCTCCATAGACCCCGATATCATTTGAGCAACATTTCACCAATTTCCTTCATCGTCCGATATGACCAATCAGGTTAAAGGACATTAAGCTACGGAGAAAAAAAAAACTTCTGTCCATACTAACAAAGGAAGTTTGGCCACATAGCAACCAGCTTTTGACTAATCTAAAGTATTCCCTTACTTCGCTTCTACTTACAAGGATGGAAGCAATAGGACTATTTCTGCTATTTTTTCTCGATTAGTATGAAGTAAATAGAAGCATAAGCTTTTTCAAATATTTGTTGCAGAGATGTGCAGAAAGTCATGGGAATGGAACATATCAGATTCTACTTGTGGAATTGGCCATATTTGAGATATTTCTTGTTATTATTTTCAGTTTTAAAATACTTAAACTTTTCTCATACGGGAATTTGTCAATTCTGGCAATGCAAAAAAATGGATTTCACTCACATGGCAACTAAATTTTAAAAGATTTGACTATCTCTTTAGCCTATTTTATTTCCTTATTTCCATTCTACTTACAAGAAAGCGAGTAATAAGAGGATTCCTGCTGATGTTTACCTTGATTAACATGAGGTAGTTGGAAGAATAAGCTTTTTTTAAGAGCAATTAATGATTTTACCGAGATGTAGAGAAAGTCATGTGAATGGAACACATTATATTTTTTTACTAACATACTCATAAGTGTAGGAATGATTATATAGGAGGTAACAGAAACTATAGTTAAGACTGCACGTCATTTTCATGCAATTTCTAAGAGTAAATCCAGGATGTAAGAAAATAAGGTAAAATTGTCGCTAAACTTTTGGCAAGTGCGTCGTAGATAACAAACCATCCCCCATATCTCGTATATTCTTTTGGCCTTTGCGGACGGGCTTTTATCTGCCTATCACTCGCCTTGGCCTCTCCTGTTTTACATTCTTTGTAGAGCAAAGATTTAAGTGTACATAACTTGAAAATACTATTTAAGAATTCCTATTCAGGAATATTGTGCATGTTGAAATCAATAGAAATAGTCTTATTATTTACTTCCTTATAAGTAGAAGCGAAATAAGGGATTACAATAGGTTAAAGTGATAGTCAAAAGCTGGTTGCTATGTGACTGAAGTTCCTTTGTTTGTATGGACAGAAGTTTACATATTCCTGTATGAGAAGCTTTTTAAAGCTGAAACTAAAAACAAGAAATATCTTAAAAACGATCAACTCCACGAAAAAATGTATATAACATTAATCGTGTGTTTTAACGTGCTCTACATTTTTGTGTGGTAGCGTTTTCTCTATCTCTTATGGTTTAGCAGTTATGCAAAATTCCGTAAAATTCATCTAGAATAAAGTAGTCTTCAGAGGCTATTCCCAGAAAATTCAAGATATACATTTTATTTGTCAGGTAAATATCTTTAATATACGGCATTTTAATCAAAATCGTTAGTCATTTTTAAGAAAATAAAAAATTTCGAAAAAAGTTCCATGTAAAGGGTAGTTTGGGGTGGGGGATTTTTCTCAGAATCTTCGTGTCGCATCCCTGAAAGATACTAAAATTAAATACCAAGTTTGCTATTTTATGGACTTTTCGTTTTTGAGTTATGGTGTTCACAAACACACAGACACGCGGACACACGGACACACACGGACCTTTTTCTGAAAATGTTTTTGTTTTTTTTGTTATAGGGGACCCTAAAACATATATTTCCAGTGAAATCTCGGTATTGGATTTTTGGGTGGAGTGCAATACCTTCTCTACACACTATGTACATTGTACGTGTAGAGAAAGTAAAAATGACATGAAATTCACAGATTTTGTGGTTAAGATATAAATATTGCGTCAACCTGAAGGGTGTAACGAAGCATTACGCAGAAATCGCGTGGATGTCAGTGACCAGGTATAATTACTACTTGCTGCAAGACCAACACGCATCTGATTCGTATAAGGAATGTGAGTGTCCAGGTGACGCAGACTTCTCGTAGATCCCGGTAGCCAAGTATTTGTAGGCGACGTCGCGAGGTCGCTATAATTACCACTTGCTGCAAGGCTAGGAGACGAACAAAGAGTTGGCAGAGCAGTGTCTAGCCCCGTCTATTGTTAGATCCAGGTGAGCGAGCGCGAGAGCCTGCAAGCCCAACAATTGAGGCTACGGTCCATTTGGCGCCGATTATTGATTTTTTTTGCTCTGTCCATGTGTCAATTGGAATCTCCCATCTCTCCTCTCCCGGAAGTTTTATTTCGCTTTTTTTCGCTGACAGGTTTGGATAATTAAGAAAATGGCGTGAACATTTCCGATATTCGTGGATTAAATAAGCATACATTGTTTAGGATTTTAATTGATGATATTGCATATTTTCTAAGCACTCTTTCGTTTTAATATCCTATAATATAATTGAAACACTAGCTCGAAATGTAATTTCTTTTCAGCTGATATGTGCATTTGTCTCTACCGGCTTGTTCCTATTAGTGTCGCTTCTCCGTTCGTCTTTCCATTTTAACAGCTCATTTTGGGACAGGAAGCTTTAAAGAACATTTATAGCTACATTTCAAATTTGACTTAAATCAGAGCAAAATGAGAAAGCAGTGTAAAGCTGAAATTTCATACTAGCATTTAAAGTAAAACGTTCAAATCTGTTTTAAAAGACACATTATATTTTATATACAGTATTTCCTGGGACTTTAGGGTTATTTTTCAAAATATATGTTGATCATAATAGTAATAACAATTATTATTACTGTTATTATTATACTTTCCATAAAACATGAAAAACACCTCAAATTTGTAAACTCATGTTCGATCTGGAGAAGTGTGAAAGAATGTGAACGACACCGAAATTACCATAGAAGTTAAAAGGTGAAGCAATTAAAAAAAATATAAGAAGATCTGAAGTGATGTTATGTTCTTGAAAAGTGAGGGTTGTTTCATTAATCGTGGAATTATTAGGGGTTGGGAAACTTATTACATTTCAGTATCAATTCTGAGAGTTCTCAATATTCAATTAAATTCATTAGTATTTTACTTTTTCATTCAGCAAATCATAAAACTAGGCAGTAGCTTACTATCCGAAGAAAAAATAATGTAGATATGTTATTGCTATCTTATTTATTTCAAATGCTTCTTACGGCATTAGCCATTTCCGAGATATTTGCTATTATTGGTCTGAATTTTTCAATATCTTATCAGCGCTTTAAAGTGCTGTCACTATGAAGTGATTACATGGATCTTTACATAGATATAAAATAAAACTTTTGTAAGAGTATGCTGGAGGAACAAAAATGTATATAATCGATGCGGGCTGAGTGACAGGATGTGTTTATCTGTATGCAACACTTTATAGTTTCTTAGTACATAGGCAGATAAGGTATTGCATTCCACCCACAAATTCTATACAGAGATATCAATGGAAATGCACGTTTTGTGGTGCACTGAATCCAAAAACACAGTTAGAAAAAGGACTTTGTGTGTGTGTGTGTGTGTATATTTGTCCCTGTTTGACTCTCGCGAACACTCCAAAACAATATGTACGTGTGCTAGAGAAAAACGTAACTCAAAAAAGAAAAGTATGTTGATGTCCAAACTTGATATGTAAATTCAGCTAATCCCAAGGTCCAAATTATCCTTTACATAGAAAACACTTTCGAAAAATTGTATTATGTCTTGAAAGATTTGGCTGTCGCATTAGCCTAGAGCAGTAGTAATATGCTGAGGGCCAGAATATAATAAGAACCTTACTTGTGGGCCACGAATATTAATAATAACCATATTAAAATAAAATAACAGCAATGGCAAATTAAGAGCATATTATTTTTAATAATAATAATACATGCACTGTGAAGGAACAAACATTTTTTTTACTAGGAACAATGAGGTTTGTCAAAATCTGTTACAAGCGATTTAAAATCTACTTCCAGTTCTGATGTTGCAAGCTTAGAAGTATGAGATACCATTGAATCTGTTTCTGGACTTTGATTTCACTAGTTTCATAGCAGAGAAGGCAGTTTCATATATATAAGTACCACCAAATATGGAAGTAAGTTTTAAAGCCCAGTTTCTAAGATGTGGAAACGTTCCTTTGAAATGAGTTTCCAAAAATCAACACCCCCTCTGTTGTTTGAAGAGATGAATCTCATGTAGTTCTAACTCAAAATTCTCGGGCTGGCATTCTACTTTACATCTCATGGCATTGCTGAAAAGTTCCATCTGTGATTGAAAGACTTCAAAATTTTGAGATCTACCATAAAAATCTAAAATGAGATCTATGCAGGAAGTTATATAAAGCAAAATATATATATATTTATTAGCGGGCCGGATTAGGCCCGCAGACCGCCATTTGGACATCACTGGTCTAGAGTATTAACTTAAATAGAAAATAAGTAATAAGACTGTTCTGCTAATGTTTGCTTCTATTAGAATGAAACAGATAGAATAATAAGCTTTTTAAGAATAATTTGTTGCCCAAATAGGTACACAAATCACTAGAATTGAACTATCTGATTTTTGGAGCGTTTACATCTTCAGGAGCAATTGGATAAAATAAGTTCTAACTATGAGTTCTAAGTATTTATATTTTGGACAAAAAAACAGTACTTTGTCATTGAAAAGTGCTTGATTGCTTCTCGAAAAATTCCCCTTATGATCAATTCACTTTTGCAAGCATTCGACCCATTTGTCATAGCATTTTTTCCAATCTGGTTGCGACACCTCTAAGACATTACTTTTTAACGCTTCGGCGACCTCTTCTGCCTTAGAAAACTTTATCCGCGCATTTTTACTTTCTCTACACGTACTATATACATAGTATATAGAAAAGGTATTGCACTCCACCAAAAAATTCGATACCGAGATTTCACCGAAAATATAAGTTTTAGGGTCCCCTGCATAAAAAAAAAAGAAAGTATTTTCAGAAAAAGGTCCGTGTGTGTGTGTGTCCATGTGCCTGTGAACACAATAACTCAAAAACGAAAAGTCGGTAAAATACGAATCTTGATATTTAACTTTAGTATCTTCCAGGGATGCGACCCGAAGATTTTGAGAAAAATCCCTCCCCCCAACTACCCTTTACATGGAACTTTTTTCGAACATTTTGATTTTCTCAAAAATGGCTCTAACGATTTTGATTAAAATTTCATATATTAAAGATACTTACCTGACAAATAAAATGTATATCTTGAATTTTCTAGGAATAGCCGCTGAAGACTACTTTTTTCTGGATGAATTTTACTGAATTTTGAATAACTGCTAAACCTTAAGCGACGGATAAAGTTTACCACACAAAACATGTTGAGCATGTTAAAACACACAATTTATGTTATATATATTGTTCGTGGAGTTTATCTTTTTTTAGATATTCCTTGTTTTTGTTTTCAGCTTTGAAAAACATACTTTTCTCATACAGGACTTTGTCAACTCGTGTTCATACAAACAAAAGAACTTCAGTCACATAGTAATCACTTTAGCCTATGGTACTCCCTTATTTCGCTTCTACTTACAAGGAAGAAAGTCATAAGACTATTTTTTCTAATTTTTTCTGGATTAGCATGAAGTAAATAGAAGCAAGAGCTTTTTAACAATAAATTGTTGTAGAGATGTAGAGAAAGTCATGTGAGTGGAACACATCAGATTTTTATTCTTGAAATTCGAGAACAAACTAAAGTCATTGAGTGCCAATTCAAGACTGTACGGCAGATGAGTCATCAACTTGACTTTTCGAATGTTCAAATAGAATGTTTCAATGAGTTTTGAGACCAGATGTGCGCGCATTCGCATTGTGTTGATGAAGAACGATCCGACGGAACATGCTTGTTTTCCTTATTTCACCGAAGACTTTTGGCAAACAAATAGTTGTACAACATTCAGAACTGACAGTTTTACGTTTTTCTAAAGGCACTTTTGCTGCCACATGTTTTTTCTATAAAAATAGACTACCATTAGTTTCGAGTGCTTCGTCTGCGAAGAACTTTTGTTGAATATGTTTTATCTTGAAACACTCATACAATCGACTGCTATTTATGTTCCGGCTCATATGCATGGATCCATGATTCCTCACCTTTAAAATCTTATAAACTTCTTTTAAAGCCACACCTTATATTTCTTGAGCAGCAATTGACACGACCATCCTTTTGAGATTGTGTCAAATCCTGCGGGAACCTATTCCACAGCGAAATAAGCATACAATATTTATATGCTGGTGGAACTAATGCCTAGGCTTGCTTCTATCTCACAGTACGTGGCATGATGATCAGGTTTTACACAGCATCAATGATTTCCGGCATAACAACTGATTTTGAATGACCTTCACATATTACGTCAGTGAGAGAACGAGGCCACGATTAGACTCGTTACACCAGCGTTTTATAGTGAAAAAGGATGGAGCTTCATCGCGCAGATGTAGTAGTAAGTTTATCATTGTACTGTTGTCTTGATAATCTACATAAAAATCTGATGTGTTATTCTCACATGACTTTCTCTAGCTGCTCTACAAACCTCCTACAAAAGATTATTTTTCTTTGTACACAATGCTACTCGAGATAAATATTAGCAGAACGTTCTTATTACTTAGTTCCTTATAAGTAGAAGGGAATAAGGGAATTCACTATGCTAAAGTGATTGTCAAATGTTTTAAAAGTTATCGTTATGCGATTGTCATTGCAAATCACTTCTTTGCTTGGCCAGAAGTAGAACAAAAGAAAAACGGACACTTCCTGTCTGAAAAAAGTTTAAGTACTTCACAATTGAAACCAATAACCAGGAATATCTCGGAAACGGTTACCTCCACAACAAAAACGTAAAGGTCAAAATTGTGTGTTTTGTCGTAATGTACATTGTTTGTGTAGTGAGCTATTTTCTATCTCTTACGGTGTAACAGTTAAGCAAAATTCGGCAAAATTCATCCAGAATAAAGATGTCTTCAGAGGCTATTCCCCAAAACTTCGAGATATACATTTTATTTCGGACATAAATAGCTCTAATAAACGGGATTATAATCAAAATCGTTAGAGCCATTTTTAAGAAAATCAACAGTTTCTACTTTTTTTCCATATAAAGGGTAGTTTGTGGTGGGGGGATTTTTTGAAAATCTTCGTGTCGCATCCTTAGAAGATACTAAACCTAAATACCAAGTTTGGTATTTAACGGTCTTTTCGTTTTGGGGCTATGCTGTCCACACACAGACATACAGACACACACACGGACTTTTTTTTAAAAATTCGTTTTTCGGACTCAGGGGACCTCAAAACATATACTTCCGGTGAAATTTCGGTATCGAATTTTTGGGTACATTTCAATATCTTCTTATCCCTATGTACATTGTACATATGGGCCTAGAGAAAGTAAAAATCATAATAAATCATCATATGAAGATTTTCACGAGCTAATTCCGTGTTTTCGCTGAGACAATTTTAAGTCATTGTAAACAACACAAATAACGCTCTATTGACAAAATATCTGAAGTAGGTTAAGGTCAGCAATGCCATATTTTCCAGTGGTAGATGGCAAACAACAGCGGTCATTGTTGCCAAGGCTCAAAATATAAATAGGGGCATAGATACATACAACCAACTTTCTTAAAAATAGACTAAGGTAAGTTTACCTCGCATATTTTGTAACAATGACGAAAGTATAGAATGCCGTCTACTGAGGGGTTCTACTGTGCTGTTGCGATGCCATTATTTGCAAAGCCACCCCTTCCTCAGCTGTGAGACTGGACTGAGATCGAACAAATACAGAAATAAAGGCTGTTCAACCTGATGGACTTGCAATTTGGGCCACAGCGTAAAGAATGGAGGCTCCAACCCAATAGTTAACAGCTCGATATGCCAAAACAGTATCACGCAGTGCTTTTCTTAGCTCCTTACAATACTTCCACGAAGAACTAATATTCACCTTTTGTTGCACAAGAATGTTAATAAGGTTAATGACACCCATATGGGTTTATTAAAAAGTTAACAATACAATTAGGCGTTATCCGTTAATGGTATTTACTTATCATAGCATGTTAAACTCAACCTACAATGTTGTTTCACGTTTAGAAATAACAGGATTGCCATAAGTTATGAAAGGGCTACCTTATATCTAGAATTCTGTGTAAAATTGCTTTCTATTTTTGAGGCATTTTCTATAACTAAGAAATTCATTAGCTGCAGAAGCTGAGTGAATTTATTTTTATTTGCTGTACTTCGTGCGTAGTATATAGAAGGTATTTCATTCCAACAAAAAATACGAAACCTAGATGTCACTGGAAATACACAATTAGGACTTCTTGTTTCCAAAAAAAAAAAAAAAAAAAAAAAAAAAAAAGTATTTTAGAAAAAAAGATTCGTGTGTGTGTGAGTGAACACAACAACCCAAAAACGAAAAGTCGGTTAAGTATAAAATTTGATATTTATGTTCAGCGTATACCAAGGATGCGACATGAAGATTTTTTGGTTAATCCCCTGCACCCCAAACTAAACTTTACATGAACAAATTTCGAAAATCTTTATTTTCTCAAAACAGCTTTAACGATTTTGATTAAAATACCGTAAGATATTTACATGACATAAAATTTATATTTTGAACTTTCTGGCAAATAGGCTCTGAAGACATCTTTATTCTGGATGACTTTTGTATAGATGGTAACTTCTAATTTTTATCTTGATTATCAAGAAATAGATAGAAAATATATTTTTTTTTCCAGAATAGTTGTTTGCAGAGCAATAGAGAAAGTTTTGTTAATAGAACACATAAGATGGTTTTTAATTTGCAATGAAGTGTCAAACGTTTTTGTGAGATCAGTTTGTTTTATGCTTCCACTTTTTTAAATTGAAATAGTCCATCTTGTAATGTTACTTTTTCATTACTTGGTTTCTAAATCGATTTTGTCTTATTTAGACACTGAGGCGATTGATCTGTAAAAACCATTGACATTTTATGGAGTTACACTCTTGTTTTTAAAATAAGTACACACTTCAATTACATTTTATGATATTGCGTTTTGTTTTGTTGCACAAGGATATAGTGTGAAAAACTACTCCTACAGTTAGGTATAATAGAATTATCGAATAAGATGGTTCCGCAGTTTTGTGCAAGGTTTGCATTCTAGAAGCCCGGGTACATTCTTGTTGGGCCGGCCATTCTTCCATAGGTCTTCCTGTCTCCATTTTCCTACATTTTTTCAGGTGTGTAGGACCTTGCGACGGCGGCTGTTGTATGCGGCAGGTCGGTGGAAATTTTGCTCTGGAAAGATTTCTCCCTGTCACTTGGTGGAACTGTTTTGTCTAATCCCTGGACCTCCCGGTTGCGGGTGGCTACAACAGGGCTAGCTGGCGTCAGAGTTGTTGTCATGTTGGAATCGTTAGGGACCCCGTCCTTGCATGCTCATATGTCCTCCGGATCTAGTAACTTTTCAGATCTTCCCTTCTCCCTTCCTCCTAGGAGTCACGATGAAAGCACAAAGGCTCCCCAGTAATTGGAGCACCGTCTGACTGCTCTTAAGTACTATACTAGAGTTAAGAAGGGATTCCTCGTATGTAATGTTTTATGAACAATGTCAGGCGCCTATATAGAAGCGCTGAAAAGGGAAGTCACAGGCCATGCGCTGATCATGACACTTTTATCTCAACTAAATAAGCAAGCATTGGATTACAAACTCTCTGAATGACACTCTCTTTACCTTGACGGAGATGGCTGAATATTAAAAATTGTGACAAATTTACAAAAAATATTTGTTTATAATAAAATGATATGAGACTATGAATGGGCAGGCTTAAGCTTATTAATAGGCGCGACATTTTAAACCTTATTTTCTCGCAAACATTTTTTCCAATAATTTTCCATATATAAACGAGCCATACGATGCAACGTTTTACTATTTGTTTCAAAATGTTCATGCTGTCTCTCAAAAATACGTTAAAGAAACCGGTTATATATCTTTTCGAAATATTTTTCCAATTTTGGGAAATAAAAAATTACATTTGAAAAATCCAGAGTTTTGGAGAGTACGAAATGTAATGATTTTTCTACAATAGTAAGGATTAATATAAAGAATGTGAAATGACAGATCTATTTTTAAACTCATTTACTGTAAAATTTGTTTGTGAATATGTTTAAAAATGACCACGTGGTTCAATTTTATAAGAACAGTGAATTTAGACATAAAATGTGAACTAAATAACCATGCA
This sequence comes from Hymenopus coronatus, assembly GCA_030762935.1. Classification (NCBI taxonomy): domain Eukaryota; kingdom Metazoa; phylum Arthropoda; class Insecta; order Mantodea; family Hymenopodidae; genus Hymenopus; species Hymenopus coronatus. The sequence goes on along the minus strand of CM060894.1, from coordinate 122,873,615 downwards.
AGCTAGAATCTTGATATACAGATATAATTATTTTTATTTACTCTAATTAGTACACAATGCACAGGTAGAGAATATATTGCATTTCACATAAAATATCGATACTGAGATTTCACTGCAAATACACATTTTAGGCTCCCCTAAATAAATTAACAATAAGCAAGGAAAAAGTATTTAAAAAAAGCGTGTATGTATGTATGTGTGTGTGTGTTTTTTTTTTTGTGTTTAACGCACCCTTTTACTGCTCCGGCACCGCAGACCATGACACTGATGATACATGAAGATGGAGCCCCCATGTGTCTGTGAAGACAATAACCCAAAAATTAAAAGTCGGCTAAATACCAGACTATATTTAAATTTAGCATCTTTTAAGGATGCGACACAGCAAACTACCGTTTACTCTGAAACATTTTTGAAAATTTTAATCTTTTCAAATATGGCTCTTAACGATTTTGATTAAAATGCCGTATATTAAATATACTTATAAATAACATGTGTATCGCGAATTTTCTGAAGGTAGCCTCTGAAGATCTCTTCGTTTTGGATGAATGTTGCTGGGTTTTCATAACTGATAAACCATAACAGATAAAAAAAAAAACTTACTGCACAAACAATGTATGTGTATTTAAAACAAGCAATTTATGTCATATGCATTTATTTCGAGGAGCTTACCATTTTTAGATAACCCTTGTTATTGGTTTCAGTTTTAAAATACTTAACACGGGGTAGACTTGCAAACAGAAGTACTTCACTTAAAGATTCTTCAGTACTGAGACTTTTTATTCACCTTGGCTGCTTGTTGAGGCACTAATCCTACGAGCGACTCCCGACATAACAGAAATATATGCTAATAACTAGTGTTATTTTCTTCTGCTTACTAAGTTTTCGTTGTCTACGTCCATCGATACTTCCCTATTACACGACATGCGATGACTGCAATGTTCACGTAATAATATCACATCCTCGAGTACTAATACTGCCGCATGCACGTACAGCCTACTGCGTGCCGTGTACAGCATAACAAGTTTAACCAGCGTAACAAGCTAACAAGTCAAGTCAAGCCTAATTTCTTATAAGCGCATCGCTTAATATCTAAAATATCCAATTTTGATGCTCACTCCTGATTGGTTGAAAAGAAGCGCGAATATAACGTTGTCACGAGATTAACTTTGGAAGTTCTTTTATTAGACTCACGTGACCGCTTTTTATAATGGAAAAGTCCCGAGCTGCTAACTTTTAGGGAAAAGACTTTTCTCTATCAAACTCCCTATTACTTATGTTTCTAATGCGCTAAAATCTTGCTCTAACAAAAGCCCTTATGCTGCAGTATTAACAAAGAAAGTAACCAATGGCAAGGTTTTGTGTTCTGCTGTCGGCTCAGTCTTGGCTACTGAAGCAGATGTATTTCTTAAATTAAACCTGTGTAAATTATTAATGAAACTAATAAAATATAAAGCATACTAATATACTGTAGCAGTGTATTACCTTATTTCATTTCCATTTACAAGGAAACACGTAATAAGACCTATTAATTCTGCTAATGTCGATTAGCATGAAGTAGATATAAGAATAAGTATTTTAACAATAATTTGTTACCGGGATGTAGAGAAAGCCATGTGAATGGAGAACATCAGATTTTTTAGTATAATTGGCATAAGTGGTCGTCTCCTTAGCGCGGTGGTAGCGCAGCTTCTTACCAAGCGGGAGACCTGGGTTCGATACCCAGTACGGGCGTGGGGATTTTTCCCCCGCTGGGAGACCTGGCCCGGGGTGCACTCAGTCTCGTAAGGTCCCTGGGGGGTGCCAATTGAGGAGCTACTTGATGGAGAAGTGGCGGCTCCAGGTCATGAGGTCCGCATAACCGGCCGGGGGGGCTCGAGGCGCTAACCACGTCTCACCCCTCCAATACTGCACCCCATCCATGACGTTTGTAGGGGACCGAGATGGGGGACGCAGCGGCCGGGCGGTAGGCCAAGGTTCCCCGTGAGCTGTCGTGCCATGGAGTTAGTAACTGGCATACGTATGAATAAGATATCCTACATATTTTACAGATGGGGGACGCAGCGGCCAGGCGGTAGGCCAAGGTTCCCCGTGAGCTGTCGTGCCATGGAGTTATTAACTGGCATACGTATGAATAAGATATCCTACATATTTTACAGATGCATCACCTTAAACTTTTAGCTTAGACACACAACTCAGTGCCTGTATTTCGTTACTGTCTTATATACATAAATGTGTCCATTATCTTTATGGAGTTTTTAATCTATAATGGTTAGGAAAACAAGTTGTTTGCGTATCTGAAAGTTTAACTGCAACATGTAGGAGAAGGTTTACTTTCTGTGTTACAGTATCAACAGATGTAGGATGTGTGTGTGTGTGTGTGTGTGTGTGTGTGTGTGTGTGTGTGTGTGTGAGTGTGTCGTCACATTGAGCCATGCAAGCGACAAACTTTAGAACTTCCATTTCACGTTTTTACGAGCCACTCGCTCACTCACTCGTGTGCGTCTTACAACCGTGCAACAAAATAGATGTGGATTTTACTCTGTGCTGAGTGTGTGTGTGTGTGTGTGTGTGTGTGTGCAGGGGATGGGAAAAGTTTAAAGGTTGTTTGTGTCTCAGAGAAAGCTAAATGCTTCCGCACAGATTTTTCCCTGCCTCGCTTTTAAGCGCAGCGTAGCATAATAGATGCAAGGAGGGTAGTTCACCCTTTAGTGCGTCACGTTCATTAGCTTGTGGAATACGACTCCCAGTTCCTGTCCACTTGCAATACAGCGTCATTCCTGCAGTTCTTTTTCTTCGCCTGATTACTTACTGAACCTGCTTTAGTGAGATATATCCATTTTCGAAAAAAAGTTAAAAGCAAATATATGGTTAAATATTTTTACCATATATTTGCTTTTAACTGTTCATATATATATACAAGTGATTCATCTGTCCCTTATCCTCCACAGATTACAGTCTAACCTGAAAACATCGTTCCGGAGACCCGTCTTCTGCATACTAACATTATGGTCTTTGGCTCTACAAGTTATAGTTGAAAAGTAGCGTTTTTGATTAGCGCCCAGTATTAGTAGGGTTTCCAAGATGCTTGATTCAGGTTCGTATCTTTCCAAAACGTTAGCAATTTTTTTCCCTTTTCTTTCTTCCTGATTTGGCACAAAGCTAGATGGGATATCGGAATATTTTTTAACTCGCTTATTTGTTTCTTTTATTGTTGTTCTCTTTATTTATGCTTATTCTAATTTAATCACTCCAGTTACAGGAAATACAAATGAAAATGAATATTCTGAGGCATATTAATTCTGTTTCTTCTTAATATGCAGGTATTACTGCAATGTTTTATAGCTAGCATGGGTATTTCAGATAATACTACAGAACCAGACCCATTTTCAGGGTCTCTCTAAAAGGTAAAATACACAACACACCTAGGCTGACAATCACAAACTGTGTCAAATACATAGGTATTCAGCAATACTTTCAGTTGAAAAGAAAATTAGGTTTAATCGCCATAACTTAACAAACTTCTCAATAACCACGAGATAAAGTGTTTACATTAAAGTTAGTGATGAAACTTTTTCATTTAGCGCAGTAGCAGTTCGAAATGATGACGAGATCACGATCGACTGAGTCTGCCTATCTAATGGGCTGTAAAGTTCATAGGAGACTACCTTAGATGTAGATATACCACATGCCTACAGCTTTACCTCGTGCATTTGTATCTAATGGGGCATGTCTAAACCTAAAGTGTCTTCGAGTAGTATTCGCTAACCCACTGAGGCACCAGCTGCCAACATTTTGTATAGAACATTCTCTAACTACAATCGATAACATGTTAGTTATTATCACTTATTAATTTCTTTGATTTCTCTAATAATTCTCTAATAGTAAGGGGATGTTGTATTTCTCCCAAAAGTTTCATAGCGAGATTTCACCTAACACTAGCTGAATCAAAACAAAAAGTAGGTATATAGTGTGGTGCCTATGGACAGAACGACTTAATTGAAAGATTAGTTGAATATTAAAAGAACTTACAAGAAAATTAAACTTCATATTAATTAGTTTCAGTATTTTCCCAAAATGCGACACGAAGGTAATCCTTTCACTCCAAATTACTCTTTATATTGAAGAATTTTGTTCAATAGTTTTGCAAAAATGACTCAAAATAACGTTTTATTTTGTAAAAAAATACCATACACATTTTAAATAACAAATAAATGAATATATTCAATTTTATAAGAATAGCCTACAAAGTCCACTTCATTCGGAAGTAATATTTTATAACGTTAAGCACAGATGAAAACATATTGAACAAAATAGTAATGATCTGTTTAAAGCACACAGCTTATTCCAGTAAGTGTTTTGTGATACATGGCATTTCCGTGATATCCGCTATTTGTGGTTCAAATTATTCATTGCTTTGGCATTCTTTTAAAATCCTATCGATTTTCCGTTGCTCTATGGGGTTTCATGGAACAAGTATGACATTTTAGGATCAACATAGCGTCCAGTTTTTAAACATTTGTATAATGAAGTGTGAAAAATGGATATTTCTTTAAAGTTTTATCTCGATTGAACTGAAGTAGATAGAAAAATAAGCTTTCATAAGAATTATTTGTATACCCACTAATAAATGATAGGAGGCAGAGAAAGTTATGTGAATGTAACATCAGACTTTTTTAAATACTTTTTTGAGCTGTTCCGCCACTGTCATGGAAAGATTGTCATTTTAAGACCAGCATATAGCAATCCGCTTTCACAATAGTTATTTGCCACAAGGAAGCGGAAGAATGGTTAGCTACTTAATTTAAATTTATGACTAAGGAGGTCAGGAACACTGGATTTCAAAGCAATATAAGCAGTTACCAGAAATTATATTCTGTAATATAAAGATTGACAGTTATAATAACAACTCTCAAATATTAATATATTTTTTTTTATTTATTGTTTCATTTATACAGCCCCCTTTAACATCTAAGGTCATATCGCGGGCTTTCCACTTGAAACAAGTCGTTGTCTGTAGTTATTTTTACGTTGGTTTAAATCATGTTGTTTTATTCAAACACGCACACATTCACACACAAACTTCCAGACTCTGTGGGGGATAGAGAATAATTCTGGCTAGAGAAAAATTCCCCACCCCAGCCATGAATCTAACCCGGGACCCCCGTGTGAGAAGCCAGCTCGCTGACCACTCGACCATGGAGGCAGTCAAATATCAAATAGAACCCGCCTCGGTAGTGTGTCTTCTTTTTGTTTATGGACGCTCTTTAAGTGCTATGGTTCTCAGCGTCCCATTCTATACTGGGCGTGAAAGTACGCTTAATTTTGTTCAGAGGCCTCTCTAAAAGGCTTCAGGTTCTTTTACTTGCCGTAAATCTACGACACGGGACCAACTCCCCTTCCGGAGGAAGCCATGCTAAGGTTTTTTACGCCCGAAAATAATTCATCGTCCTCGGAAGGGAAGAAAAGCCGTTGGTCCCGTGTCGTCGATTTACGGCACGTAAAAGAACCTCAAGCCTGATTGAGAGGCCTCTGAGCAAAATTAAGCGATCTTTCACGTTCAATTTAGAATGGAACGTTGAGAACCACAGCAGTTAAAGAGCGTCCATAAATAACACACCATTTACATTTTTACGTCTGTAAACAGAGATGGGGGACGCAGCTGTCGGTGGTAAGCGTTCGCACGAATTCGGGATGTTTCCTTATGGTGTACACACACACACGCACTCACGCACGCGCACACACACACACACACACACACACACACACACACACACACACACTCTCTCTCACACACTCACTCACTCACTCACTCACACACACAACTTTTTTAGGCAAAATAGAGAATATGTTACCGGTAAGCAGCTTCACATTACAGAGGTTCTTTCTGTTGCAGCAGAATTATATTATTTTAGATGAAACAACTTAATATCCGGAGTTTTGGTTGTTATCTTTGTTTTATAATTAGTCGTTGTATGTGTATATCGACGCTACCAGGAACTGCCTTTGTGAATCATGGTTTCACGTGACGTCATGCTATAGAAGAGATCACAACTATACCCTATACTTGCTCCTACTCTTAAAAATCTGATGTGTACCATTCACATGACTTTCTCCATATCCCTGCAACAAATAATTCTTAAAAAGCTTATACTTTTATTTACTTCATGCTAATCAGAAAAAAATAGCAGAAATAGTCTAATTACTCGCTTCCTTGTAAGTAGAAGCGAAATAAGTGACAACTGTAGGTTAAAGTGATAGTCAAAAGCTGGTTGCTTTGTCAATGAAGTTCCTTTGTCTATATGGATAGGAGTCGACAAGTTCCTGTATGAGAAATGTGTAAGTTTTTCATAGCAGAAACCAAAAATAAGGAATGTCACAAAAACGACAAACTCCACGAAAAAAATGTATATAACAGAAATTGTGTGTTTTATCGTGCTCTACATTTTTGTATAGTAAGTTTTTGTCCATCTCTTACGGTTTAGCAGTTATCCAAAATTTAGTAAAATTCATCCAGAATAAACTACTCTTCAGAGGCCATTCCCAGAAAATTCAAGATATACATTTTATTTTTCAGGTAAATTTCTTTAATATACGAAATTTTAATCAAAATCGTTAGAGCCATTTTTGAGAAAATAAAAATTTTCGAAAAAAGCTCCATTTAAAGGGTAGTTGGGGGTGGGTTTTTTTTTCTAAAAATCTTCGTGTCGCATCCCTGGAAGATACTAAACTTAAATACCAAGTTTGGTATTTTACCTACTTTTCGTTTTTGAGTTATCGTGTTCACAGACACACGGACACACACACACACACACGGACCTTTTTCCGAAAATGCGTTTTTTAGATAAAGGGTACCCTAAAACATATCTTTCCGGTGAAATCTCCGGTGACATGTACATAGTGCCTATAGAGAAAGTAAAAATATATTCAGTTACACACTCTAGTGGCGCAAACTTTACAACGCCACAACTTTTAAACATGCGATTATCATTTCGTTTCCCATTATCTTCCTTTAACCTACTAAACATTATGTGTAATAAAACTATTTCTGGTAATGTTTACCTTTAAATGAAGCAGATAGAAAAAATATGCTTTCCTAAGAACTGTTTGTACAGTATATAAAATAAACATAGTTCACAGTAGAAATAATGTGAATGTAACACATCAAACCTTTTACTTTCCCTAGCACGCATGTACAAATATAAGCTAGATGAGGTATGGCATTCCACCTAAAACTTCGATACCCAAATTTCACCAGAAATGCATGTTTTAAGGACCCCTGAATAAAAAGAAGGACTTATTAGAAACACGTCCTTGTGGGTATGTTTTCTGTGTGTATGTATGTCTGTGTTCAGTATGACTCAAAAACGGAAAGTTGGTATTTAAGTTTGGTGTCTTCCAAGGATACGGCACAAAGATTTTAAGGAAAATTCCCCCACCTCAAACTATCCTTGAAGTGGAATATTTTTTTGAAATTTTCGATTTTCTAAAATATGGCTCTAACGATTTTTATTAAAGATGTTTACATGGCAAATAAAATATATTATGTCCTGAATTTCTTGGTAATTGCCCTTGAAGGTTTATTCATTCTGAATACTTCTGCATAATTGGTAAATCATAAGAGCTCGAGAAAAACTCACTGCAAATCTCGTTAAAACACATGATTTATATATCATTGTATTTCTTGTAGAGCTAACCATTTTAGATATTTCTTGTTATTGATTTTACTTTAAAATACCTAAACTTTCCTCAAACGGGATATCTTCGTCTGTTTTATATCTCTTTTATTTTATTCTCGGCCATGGAAATAGAACCGGATTTCAAAGACAATCGCATAGCAAGGACTTTAAAAGATTTGGCTATCATTTTAGCCTAGTGTGTTCCCGTATTCCCTTTTTATAAGGAACTAAGTAATAGGGCCACTTCTGCTAAAGTTTATCTCGATTAACATTAAGAAGATAAAAGAATGATCTTTTGTAATAATAGTTTGTTTGCAGAACAGATATGGAAATCATATGAATGGAACAAATCAGGGTTTTTTTTAAATTTTTTTCATTTATTTTGTTCCTCGTGCATGCAAGGAGTAGTGCATTTCTAAGCCGTTTTAAAAGCTGATCGCTTTAGCTTAGTGTGCTTATCTTATACTCACAATGAGATGTATAAACATGTAATGACAGGTAATCTCGATTAACAGAATGGACGAATAAAGATTTGGGAGAATAGTTTAGTTAAGCTTGAGTAGAGAAAGCTATGTGAATGCATTTGCCCCTTTCTTTTCTTTTTATTGCAGGAATTTGATACTGCTAATAAATATTTTAATGTTTGCTCCCCATGTTGAAACCTTCATACTTAATTTGAAACAATTCCCATGTAAAATAGATTGTAACTATGTGCCAAATGCTCGCACCCGTACCTCGCCACCGTGAATTGTTGCTGGCGGCTTCCTCTCCATTCTCAACTTTCCATTTGTAACTTTTTGACACCTGCATGTAATCTACACGTGCAATGACCTCTACTTCTGGAAATGTCCTGCCACGTCATAGAGAGGTATATAAGTGGAGCTGCAAGGCTGTCAATGTTTAGGGCGGTGGCTGTATTACCCTGTTCTGGTTTCCCAGATATCTGTTCACTTAAAATTACGCATTTTTAAGGTATTTATAGCCCTGTGATGCTCTATGCTGCGAGGTGTGGGGCATGGCAGCAGACCCCTAGCTTCTCTGGTTACAGTAGATACAGAATTGAGGGCGCCGGTCCATCTACTCTGTATGCCATCGCTTTCCAGTGAGGCTACTCCCTGCAGCTTTGGCTCTCCCATATGTGGAGGATGTGATTAGGCGCAGAGTTCAATATTTTTACACTCTTGTCAGATCTCTTGGGGACTACTTATCAATTGAACGCCGATGCATGCAGTTCCTGGTTCTCCGCATGTTTTGTGGGCATCCCTGGTAACGAAGGCTTCAAACCCTACAGCAACTATAAAGCTGAAATAAGTAGTACACCCTCCCTCTTTGGATTGTTATAAAAATGAAACATATATTGAACGAAATCAAAAACAAAACACCAGTGGAACAGCGGCAAGAAGCAACCGTTGAGGAGTGTACCTGTAGCGCTACCTCCTTTAACATCATCAATCTATAATCTCCGCCAAACCAAACCTCAACCCATTCCCTACATTCCGTGGTTAAGGTCTTACTAGGGTAAATACACTGCAACTTTACCTAGGTTCACCACCACGTTAACAGATCTTAGTTTGGAGAGTAAGCTCCAAGAATGCAGTTGAATTAGAGCAGTTTCAATTGCCAACGAGCGTCGAAGCGACGACAAATAAAACTATGCTTCACCATTACAATAAAGATATTTATTATAAACAGAATATGAAGTAATAAATACATTTTATTATAATATCCTGATTAAGGTACCGAGAATAGAATAATAATTTTCATTATTATTATACAGTATGGGCAACGTCGTGGCCGAGTGGTTAGACCGCTTACCCGGCTCAATCGCAGAATCCGCATGTGGGATTTGTGGTAGACTAAGTGGCGTCTGGGTGGGTTTTATCCGAGTTCTCCGGTTCCCTGCGCCATTCATTTTATCACCAATCACCATCAATTGCTCCATTCACGTCATTTCATAACATCCACTTCCTCACTTCATACAGCTCCTCAGAAGGATATTTGTCCTCAAGGTAATACGTTTGCCATAAATGCTGCTGCTATAACTAAAAAAATCTGATGTGCTCCATTCTCATGACTTTCTCTACATATCTGTAACAAATTATTGTTAAAAAGCTTATTCTTCTATCTACATCATACTAAACGAGATTAAATTTAGCACCTAATTACTTGGTTCATTGTAAGTAGAAGGGAAAATATCTAATACGTTCCATTCAGATGATATCCTCTAGCTGTTTGGCTAATAAACCTTTTATTCAAATGAATGTTGTTTTATCTACATCATCTAAATCAAGATAAACATTAGCAAAATTAGTCTTTGTACTAGCTTCCTAGTAAGTAGAAAGGAAACAAGGGAAAGCACATGCATAAGCGATAGTCTTGCCCATTAAAAGCCGGGCGCTATGTAAAACAATTGAAATTTCAATCTCTTTGTTTGCCAGGAATAAACAAATGACAAACGAGCAGAAAAACGTCTTTCCTGTTTGAGAAAAGTGTAAGTGGCTTAAAATTGAAACCAATAATCCGGAATATCTCGAAGACGGTTAGCTCTACAGAAGAAAAAAAAAAAAGTATATGCATTATCTATGTTTTTTTAATGAGATATACATTTTTTGTGGAGTAAGTGTTTGTATATCTCTTACGGTTTACTAGTTATACAAAAGAGATCTTCAGAGGCTATTCCCAGAAAGTTCAAGATATACGTTTCGTTTGTCATAAAAATATCTTAAACATAAGGCATTTGAATCAAAACCGTTAAGAGTAATCTTTTAAAAAATAAACATTTTCGAAAAATGTTAAATGTAAAACGTACTTGAGGTGGGGGGATTTTTAAAAATCTTCGGCCGCATCCTTGGAAGATACTCAAGTAGCAAGTTTAGTATTTAACCGACTTTTCGTTTTTGGGGTATGCAGCCCACAAACACACAGACATACGGACTTTTTTCTAAAAATGTTTTTGGTCTAAGAGGACCTCAAAATATATATTTCCGGTGAAATCTATGTATCAAATTTTGGGTGTATTACAATACCTCCTCTATACACTATGTATATAGTACGTGTAGAGAACGTAGATAATAAAATTACATATTAGATCCTTTACGAAGATGAACTAATTGATATATCCGTTGATCTCCCAACTTGGCTTGTAAGTCCTGGAGTTGTAAATTCTACATACGAGGAGGATAAAAAGAGAAAGAAAGAAGTCTAAAGACTCGGCCACGTGTGTATGTGTGTATTTGTGTGGGGGTTGTTTGTGTGTGTGTCCGTGTATGTATGAACACAAAAATTCCACAACGAAAATTCGGTTAAATACAAACTTGAAATTTAAGTTGAGCATTTTGCATGGGCACGACACTAAGATTTTCATGGAATTCTCCCACCTCAAGTACTAAGTTATAAGCTACTAAGTTCCTTTACATAGAAAAAAACATTTCAAAATTTGTGATTTTCTAAAAAATAGCTCTAACATTGTAGATTAAAATACTGTATACTAAGCATACGTATATCTCGAACTTTTTGGGAATGCCTCTGAAGTTTTCTTCATTCTGAATGTTTTTGCATTACTGGGAAACCATTAGGGACAGACAAAAACTAACTACACAAAAATTTTGATTTTGTTAAAACACACAATTATGCCATATACATTTTAGGGGGTAAAATTAACCGTTTCAGAGATATTCCTTGTTATTTGTTTTAATTTAACTAATAAACGTTTCTCAAATGGGAAGTCATCATTATTAAAGTCTCGTTTGTTCTATTCCTGGCCTTGCAAAAAAAAAAAAAAAAAAAAAATTCTATTGTTCATATAACGGCCAACTTTTAACTTATTTGACTAGTCTGTACCCTATTTCCTTTCTTCTTGGAAAGAAGAAATTAATAAGACAATTTCTGATAATCTTATGTCAATTAACATGATGGAGGTAAAAGACTATTTTATAAGAGAGGTTCAGCTTGCAGAACAGGTACAGAAAATCATGTTAGTGGAACAATTCAAATGGTTTTTACCTTCTCTGTACGTACCATGTACATAGTGTATAGAGAAGCTATTGTATTGCACCCCAAAATTCCATGCCGAGATTTCACCGGAAATATATGTTTTGAGACCCTCTGAATCCAAAAAAGGCATTTTTAGAAACATGTCCGTGTGTGTGTCTGTGGACATCCTAGCTCAAAAACGAAAAGATCGTTTAAAACCAAACTTGGTATTTAAGTTTGGTATCCTCCAAGGATGCGACACGAAGATATTCAAAAAAATCACCCCCACCCTCTACTACCTTTTACATGAAAAACATTTTAAAAGTTTTGATTTTCTTGAAAATGGCTCTAACGCTTTTGATTAAAATCTCGTATATTTAAGAGATTTACTAGCCAAATAAATTGTATATCTTAAATACAAGAAATGTATATCACGATAAAACACACTGTGTTATATACATTTTTTTCGCGGAGTATATCGTTTTTGAGATATTTCTTGTTTTGGATTCAGCTTTAAAAACTTATACTTTTCTCATACAGGAATTTGTTAACTCCTGTTCATATGAACAAAGGAACATCAGTAACAAAGCAACCAGCTTTTGACTATCACTTTAACCTATGGTACTCCCGTATTTCGCTTCTACTTACAAGGAAACAAGTAATAATAGAAGCATTAGCTCTCTAGCAATACTTTGTTGCAAAGATGTAGAGAAAGCTATGTGAATGGAACACATCAGATGTTTAAGTTAAAGTTGGGGCTAAAGGGCGTATAAATTGAATAACATCAATTTAACACTGAGGAATAAATAACAACGAAAATGTTCTGGTTTTATAAGAGCTACTGTCCTCAACTTGTGAAACAGTTAAATATTATAAAGCAAAACGAAATAGACACATGTTCCTATTGCTGTAGTGTTCACCTACATGGCGATGTGTTGATATCCAAGCTGGGAGCAGAAGATGGTACCGCAGTCCATTTCCAACCCATATACTTTAGTATGGTGGTTACATTATACTGAATAGCTGGGTGATTATGGAGATTAGGTGGAAGGTGATGATGGAGCAATTGCCCACGGAAACGAGAACAGCGTAAGAAATTCTGCTTAAGCACCGTTTCGTTCACCGCAAATACCATTAACGACTTCTGGAATCGAACTGGGCACGATAGGAGCAGTCTCGTTACTTATCTCTAAACGTAAAATGAAATTGTTAAAGGTGGATTTTGAGCTACTTATTTAGTAAAATATATATGATTATATTGAAAGGCATCCACAAAATTGCACTATGATCCGTTCGTTTCTCCTCTAAACCGAAATTTGTGAAACTATAATATAAATTATAAAAATTTGATGTGTTTTCCATTCGCATGACTTTCTCTACATCTCAATAACAAATTATTGTTAAAAAGTTTATGCCTCTATTTACTTCATGCTAAGCGAGAAAAAAAAAACTAACAAAAATACTCTCATTTCTTGCTTCCTTGTAAGAAGAAGCGAAATAAGGGAGTGCCATAGGTTAAAGTGATAGTCAAAAGCTGGTTGCTATGTTACTGAAGTTCCTTTCCTGTATGAAAAAAGTATATTTTTTCAAAACTGAAACCAAAAACAAGGAATATCTCAAAAACGATCACCTCCACGAAAATAATGTATATAACATAACGTGTGTTTTAACGTGCTCTATATTTTTTGTGTGGCACGTTTTGGTGGTGGTGGTGTTAGTGGTCGTGGTGGTGGTGTTAGTGGTCGTGGTGGTGGTGTTAGTGGTCGTGGTGGTGGTGTTAGTGGTCGTGGTGGCGGTGTTAGTGGTCGTGGTGGCGGTGTTAGTGGTCGTGGTGGTGGTGTTAGTGGTCGTGGTGGTGGTGTTAGTGGTCGTGGTGGTGTTAGTTATCGTGTTGGTGGTGTTAGTGGTCGTGGTGGCGGTGTTAGTGGTCGTGGTGGTGGTTGTCGTGGTGATGGTCGTGGTTGTAGTGGTGGTCGTGGTAGTGGTGGTGGTCGTGGTGGTGGTAGTCGTCATAGTAGTGGTGGTGGTGGTAGTGTTTGTCGCGATGGTGGTCGTGGTTGTAGTGGTGGTGGTGGTCGTAGTGGTGATGGTGGTAGTCGTGGTTGTAGTGGTGGTGGTGGTGGTCGTAGTGGTGGTGTTCGTAGTGGTGGTGTTCGTAGTGGTGGTGGTGGTCGTGGCGGCGGTAGTCGTGGTTGTAGTGGTGGTGGTGGTGTTCGTGATAGTGGTCGTGGTGGTAGTGGTTGTCGTGATGGTAGTCGTGGTTGTTGTGGTGGTCGTGGTGGTGGTGGTCATGGTGGTGGTGGTTGTCGTGGTGGTGTTAGTGGTCTTGGTTGTAGTGTTAGTGGTCGTGGTGGTGGTGTTAGTGGTCGTGGTGGTGGAGATAGTGGTCATGGTGGTGGTGTTAGTGGTCGTGGTGGTGGTGTTAGTGGTCGTGGTGGCGGTGTTAGTGGTCGTGGTTATCGTGGTGGTGGTCGTGGTTGTTGTAGTGGTGGTGGTGGTGATCGTGGTTGTGGTGGTGGTGGTCGTGATAGTGGTGGTGGTAGTGGTTGGCGTGATGGTGGTTGTGGTTGTAGTGGTGGTGGTGGTAGGGGTGATGGTGGTCGTGGTGGTGGTAGTCGTGGTTGTAATGGTGGTGGTGGTCGTAGTGGTGGTGTTCGTACTGGTGGTGGTGGTCGTGGTGACGGTAGTCGTGGTTGTAGTGTTGGTGCTAGTAGTTGTCGTGATGGTGGTCGTGGAGGTGGTGGTGGTCCTAGTAAAGATGGTGGACGTGGTCGTGGTAGTGATTGTGGTGGTGGCGATGGTCGTGGTGGTAGAGTTTGTCATGGTGCTGGTCGTATTTGTAGTTGTGATGATTGTGGTGGTGGTCGTTGTGGTGGTGGTGGTAGTGGTTGTCGTGGTGGCGATGGTCATAGTGGTAGTGGTTGTCATGATGATGGTCGTGGTGGTAGTTGTGATCATTGTGGTGGTGGTCGTCGTGGTGGTGGTGGTAGTGGTTGTCGTGGTGGTGGTCGTGGTAGTGATTGTCGTGGTGGTGGTGGTCGTGGTGGTAGGGGTTGTCGTGGTGGTCGTAGTGGTTTTCGTGGTGGTGGATGTGGTTGTCGTGGTGGTGGTGGTAGTGGTGGTGGTTGTGGTCGTTCTAGTGAAGATGGTGGTCGTGGTCGTGGTGGTGGTAGTGGTGGTCGTGGTTGTAGTGGTGGTCGTGGTGGTGGTAGTGGTGCCGGTGGCCGAGGTGGTGGTAGTGGCGGTGGTGGTCGTCGTCGTCGTGGTGGTGGTCGTGGTGGTTTTGGTGGTGGTGGTCGTGGTGGTTTTGGTGGTGGTGGTCGTGGTAGTAGTGGTTGTCGTGGTGGTGGTAGTGGTTTTCGTGGTGGTGGTGGTCGTGGTGTAGGTGGTTGTCGTGGTGGCGATGGTGGTGGTGAAGTTGGTGGTGGTGGTGTTAGTGGTTGTCGTGGTGGTGGTCGTAGTGGTGGTAGTGGTTGTCGTGGTGGTGGTCGTGGTTGCAGTGGTGGTCGTGGTCGTAGTGGTGGTGGTCGTGGTTGTAGTGGTGGTGGTGGCTGTAGTGGTGGTCGTGGTGGTTGTGGTCGTAGTGGTAGTGATGGTCGTGGTGGTAGTGGTTGTCGTGGTGGTGGTGGTGGTAGTGGTGGTCGTTGTGGTGGTGGTTTTGGTGGTGGTAGTGGTTGTGGTGGTGGTCGTGGTAGTGATTGTCGTGGTGTTGGTGGCGGTGGTGGTCGTGGTGGTAGTGGTTGTCGTGGTGGTGGTAGTGGTTTTCGTGGTTTGTTGTGGTGGTGGTTGTGGTGGTGGTGTTAGTGGTTGTAGGGGTGGTGGTAGTCGTGGTGGTAGTGGTATTGGTCGTGGTAGTGATTGTCGTGGTGTTGGTGGTCGTGGTGGTGGTAATGGTGATGATGGTGTAGGTGGTAGTGGTGGTGGTTGTGGTGGTGTTAGTGGTTGTCGTGGTGGTGGTCGTGGTAGTGGTGGTGGTAGTCGTGGTGGTGGTAGGTGCCGGTGGCCGAGGTGGTGGTGGTGGTAGTAGTGGTTGTCGTGGTGGTAGTGGTGGTCGTGGTAGTAGTTGTTGTCGTGGTGTTTGTGGTGGTGGTCGTGGATGTGGGGGTGGTAGTGGCTGTCGTGGTGGTGGTGGTCGTGTGGTGGTAGTGGTTTTCGTGGTGGTGGTGGTCGTGGTGGAGGTGTTTGTCATGATGGTGGTGGTAGTGGTGGTGGTGGTTGTGGTGTTAGTGGTTGTGGTGGTGGTAGCGGTGGTGTTAGTCGTGGTGGTGGTAGTGGTGATGGTCGTGGTAATGATTGTCGTGGTGTTGGTGGTTGTCGTGGTGGTGATGGAGGTGGTGGTAGTGGTGGTGGTGGTGGTTGTGGTGGTGTTAGTGGTTGTCGTGGTGGTGGTGGTAGTGGTGCCGGTGGTAGTGGTGGTGTCGTCGTCGTGTTGGTAGTAATGGTCGTGTTGGTAGTGGTGGTCGTGGTGGTAGTGGTGGTCGTGGTGGGGGTGGTCGTGGTGGTAGTAGTGTTTGTTGTGGTGGTGGTCGTGGTAGTGGTTGTCGTGGTGGAGGTGGTTGTCGTGGTGGTGATGGAGGTGGTGGTAGTGGTGATGGTAGTCGTGGTGGTGGTAGTGGTGCCGGTGGCCGAGGTGGTGCTAGTGGTGGTGTCGTCGTCGTGTTGGTAGTAGTGGTTGTCGTGGAGATAGTGGTAGTAGTGGTGGTGGTGGTGGTGATAGTGGTGGTGGTAGTGGTGGTTGTTTGGGTAGTGGTAGTGGTAGTGTTAGTGGTTGTGGTGATGGTAGTGGTGGTGGTCGTGGTGGTAGTGGTGGTGGTTGTAGTTGTGGTGGTGGTCGTGGTGGTGGCGGTGGTAGTTTTGGTAGTGGTGGTAGTGGTTCTCGTGGTGGTGTTGGTCGTGGTGGTGGCGGTGGTAGTGGTTGTGGTGGTCCTGGTAATAATAGTGGGGGTGGTGGTTGTGGTGGTGGTCGTGCTGGTGGTAGTGGTTGTCGTGGTGGTGGTGGTCGGGGTGGTAGTGGTGGTGCTCGTGGTGGTGGCGGTGGTAGTTTTGGTAGTGGTTCTCGTGGTGGTGGTCGTAATGGTGGTGGTGGTAGTAGTTGTGGTGGTCGTGGAGGTGGTGGTGGTAGTGGTGGTGGTCGTGGAAGTGGTGGTGGTAGTGGTGGTGGTGGTCGTGGTGATGGTGGTGGTGGACGTGGTGATGGTGGTCGTGGAGGTGGTTGTGGTGGTGGTCGTGGTGGTGGCGGTCGTGGAGATGGTGGTGGTGGCGGTGGTGATGGTGGTCGTTTTGGTGGTGGCCAAGGTGGTGGTGGTGGTCGTTATGGTGATGGCGGTGGAGGTGTGGTGGTCGTGGTGGTGATGGCGGAGGTGGTGGTGGCGGTGGTAGTGGTAGTGTGGTGGTGGTAGTGGTTGTCGTTGTGGTGGTGGTAGTTATACACACACAGACACATGCTCGCGCACTATTACAACAGAACCACAGAACAATAAAAGAAAGAACACTCTGATACACACACACACACACTCACACACACACTTGCACTCACAACTACACCACACATTCATACATATAGATAGTCAAACACCAAATAAGTCTATGCAACATTTACACAAATATTTTATCTCTTAGTGCACGTACTTCCATTAATTATTCGCCCAGGTTAGACCAATTTTGGCTGTTTTGAATCAAATCGTAGAATGCTGTCCTCCGTTTGTTTGAAGCTAAAAATACTTCCGGCAATAATTTTTTCTTAGCATTCTCCATCAGCACGCAATCTGCCAAAATATGCGTCTACTCTTAGTTTATAATTCATAACTATACTAAGTCTTCATTTATAAAATAACTATGAATGTGCGGAAGCGTTCGCTGTCGTGGGTAGTTTACATTTCGGGAGACATAAGCAATACATTTTCAGGTGAAGTAGACCTATAGTTTTGTTTTCGTGTCTTCGTGCTAAGAACTTTGTAGATCGCTTTGCAAGCAGTTGTCACTGCGTATAATGAAAAGCATATTGCACAAAAAATAATCTTAGAAAGGCTATGAAAAGGTAATAGTACAAGAGAGTGCTGTGACTTACTGGAATTTTGCACAGAATTTTAGGTTAACGTTGGAAAATAACTAATGCGCAGCCGCACTGCATGATTCGAAAGTTCTAAATGATGCAATGTGGTGATGTCAGCGCAAGACGCACAAAAAGCGAGTTTTAATCTGCTAATGGTTGGCTTGCCATTGCGTTTGATTTAAGGAATTAAAATGCGTATATCGACCACTGCACCCATCACGTATGCCAGTTTTGTTTTGGCCGCCTGGGAAGCTCCGTTGTTCCTAAAATTGGCTCCTCCAGCCCTACTATTCTGGCACTTGGGGATGGGTTTCCAGGTGCGGTTTCTTTTATACACTGTCGCGACCGTCTCTTTTCTCCAATGCACAAAGTTTACTCTTAATTAAGTTATTGGTTTGTTTCATTTTTGGGGATGGGGCTTTTAGCAACTTAGCAATATTCAGCACAACTTCGCACACTCCGCTATTACATTAATTAATCAAAGTTTTATGCTTGAACATGCAGACTATTTGGTGACCTCAATCTGCATTACACGGCTGGGACCAGCTGATAGAAATGGGAAGGCAAATATATAGGACATTTAGGTTCCCGGCCTTCATTCTAATATGTATGTTAGTACTTCACTAAACATTTGTTTTATAGTTATATCATTTCAGCCTGTTTACTGTTACCAGGAGACTATAGTGCTAATGTTTTTGTAATGATTACAGACTTTTCGAATAATGACAAATACTATATAAGGAGAATATTGCTTTTTGGACGATCTTCAAATTCTAATTATGCGTAATTCATTTAAAAATATTTTTGGGGGGTGGTGGTTCTGTTTTGCTCCTAATAAAATATTTAAATGAAATACAAAAGATCGAGGGTTTATTCACAGTTATAAATACATTAATAACTATTTCACCACTGGAAATATGCCTCAGTCCTTACACTTAGGTCAAAATTTAATTAAAAACATTAAACGAAGGATTAAAGAGTTTTTCCGAGTTAAATGGCTAGGATTATATTTTAGGCCCGAAAGAGCGGGCTTAACGGTAGCTTAAGGCTTGCATTGGGGAGGTCTCGGCTTTGATTCCCGATGAACGTTTTCAACTTCAAAGGAAAAAATGTATAAATATCATTAATTTTCAAAATTAATATTTTATTTTAAACTGTCCTTTGATTTTGTATAGCTACAACTAAGAATTAGAATAATCTGAATAATTATATTCGTATTTTAAGATCATCCACTTCAACTTTTTTTTTTTGAAGCTATGAGATTTTAGGTCAGACAGATGGCAGATACTTGCTCAAAAGAGAGAGTACACTCCTTGGACACAAGCGGGTTGCTTGATCTACGGGTACTTCATTGTCCTCTCTGGGCAGCTCCAGCAATGTTACGGGTCCACGAACCTGGTACTGTTAGGGACATGCCTCTGTGGAGTTGGATGGTGACCACAATATATCTTATTAGATAAATTGTTTTTTCACACAAACCGTGTGTCAGACAGGAGTTGGATGGTGACCACAATATATCTTATTAGATAAATTGTTTTTGACACAAACCGTGTGTAGGACAGGAGTTGGATGGTGACCACAATAGATCTTATTACATAAATTGTTTTTTCACACAAACCTTGTGTAGGACAGGAGTTGGATTTTGACAACAATAGATCTTATTAGATAAATTGTTTTTCACACAAACCGTGTGTAGGACAGGAGTTGGATGGTGACCACAATAGATCTTATTAGATAAATTGTTTTTCACACAAACCGTGTGTAGGACCGGAGTATGATTTTGATCACAACAGATCTTATTAGATAAATTGTTTTTTCACACAAACCGTGAGTAGGACAGGAGTTAGATTTTGACCACAATAGATCTTATTAGATAAATTGTTTTTTCACACAAACCGTGTGTAGGACAGGAGTTAGATTTTGACCACAATAGATCTTATTATATAAATTGTTTTTCACACAAACCGTGTGTAGGACAAGAGGTGGATTTTGCCCACAATAGATCTTATTACATAAATTGTTTTTCACACAAACCGTGTGTAGGACAGGAGTTAGATTTTGACCACAATAGATCTTATTATATAAATTGTTTTTCACACAAACCGTGTGTAGGACAAGAGGTGGATTTTGCCCACAATAGATCTTATTACATAAATTGTTTTTCACACAAACCGTGTGTAGGACAGGAGTTGGATTTTGACCACAATAGATCTTATTAGATAAATTGTTTTTCACACAAACCGTGTGTAGGACAAGAGGTGGATTTTGACCACAATAGATCTTATTATATAAATTGTTTTTCACACAAACCGTGTGTAGGACAAGAGGTGGATTTTGACCACAATAGATCTTATTATATAAATTGTTTTTCACACAAACCGTGTGTAGGACAGGAGTTGGATTTTGACCACAATAGATCTTATTATATAAATTGTTTTTCACACAAACCGTGTGTAGGACAAGAGGTGGATTTTGCCCACAATAGATCTTATTACATAAATTGTTTTTCACACAAACCGTGTGTAGGACAGGAGTTGGATTTTGACCACAATAGATCTTATTAGATAAATTGTTTTTCACACAAACCGTGTGTAGGACAGGAGTTGGATAGGTAGTCAGACTGAAAAATTCAATGCCATAGCCGGGATTTGAACCACGGATCTCCCGATCTCTATGAATCCTGGGTCTTAAGTACTTACAACATTGTAAGTCTGCACTGGGTTTGTCACCTCAAAGTAATTTGAGATCACCTTGTGGTTTACCGGGAAACATACGAGTTAGTTGAGAAATTCAATGCTATACCGGCATGTTGCCATGGTAGCTCAGTGGCATGCCAACCGGCTGGAGGCCGAGAGATCCATGGTTAAAATCCCGGCTAAGGCTTTGAATTTTTCAGTCTGACTCTACCTACACAATGGGTCTATTTAGATCGTAGTGCTCGAAGTGTCCCCCTCTGTTGTGCAATCTATAACTCTATATTAGGAATCGTTGTATGTTATGAAATAACGCTATGTTTTTAAATTTAACAGTAATAAGGAGTTCGAGAGAAATCATGTAACTGGAGTTTGTATTAAAAGCATAAGAATTTAACATAGCAATTCTCAAACTATGAGGTGCGCCCCTTTGAGGTAGTGGGCCGCTACTGAGGTCATTAGCACGCTCCTTTGGGGGAGAGCCGCTGTAATTAATAGGGATGGAGTCGAATAAATGAACAAGATAAAAGACCGAACTCCAGAAAAGTGTTGCCAGATCGAGTTTGCATTTCCGCATATGGATTATTATTGTATCTATTACTTTCTATACGTGTACTGTGTACTTAGTGTATAGCGAAGGTATTGTAATGCACCCAAAAATTCGATACCGAGATTTCACCGGAAATATGTTTTGAGACCCCCTGAATCCAAAAAAAGCATTTTTAGAAAAATTTCGTGTGCGTGTCTGTCTGTGTGTGTTTGTGTTTGTGTTTGTGTCTGTGGGCAGCATAGCTCAAAAACGAAAATACCATTAAACTTGGTATTTAAATTTGGTATCTTCGAAGCATGCGACACGAAGATTTTCAAGAAAATCCCCCTACACCAAACTACCCTTTACGTGGAAAAAATTTCGAAAATTTTGATTTTCTTAAAAAATGGCTGTAACGATTTTGATTAAAATATCTTATATTTAAGATATTTACTTGCCAAATAAATTGTATATCTTGAATTTTCTGGGAATAGCCTCAAAAGACCTCTTTATTCTAGATGTTTTTTATTGAATTTTGTATAACTGGTAAACCGTAAGAGATAGATAAAAAACTACTACACAAAAAATGTAGATTACGATAAAACAAACAATTTAGGTCATATATATATTTTCTTCATGGAATAAGTAGGTTTTGAGATATGCCTTGGTATTGGCTTGAGCTTTAAAAAACTTACTTTTCTCATACAGGAATCATCCTGCGTATACAAAGGAACTTAAGTCACATAACAACCAGCTTTTGACTATCAACGTTAACCTATGGTACTCCCTTATTTCACTTCTACTTAGAGTAGAGTGGGGTAAAAGTTCGCGGCGGGTAAAAGTTCGCGATGTAAGTATTTTCTGTTTGGTGAGGGTTATGTTGGTAACCGCTATATGGCGCAAAGGTGTCATGGAGGCTTGGTGACTATGTTGTGTTGTTAGTGTGTCCGACTAAAATTGCGTCCATCATGAGGTAAGTTTCTTTTTTCTCTCTTCTGGGGTAAAAAATGGGTTCTTTGCAAACGTAATTTTATTATTGTATACTAAGATGAACAAAGTGTGGGCTTTGAGTTTCATGCAGAAACATCGCCTGTCTCTTAGAACCCCGCAATAAAACCAGTCTTGCAAGAATGATGGGATTTAATAGAGTTCAATTGGGAATATTTTTCAGTAATCGGAGTGAATTGCTACAGCAGTACAAATTCTCAAAGAATCTTTAATATGGATGAAAGTGGAATTTCAACGGTGCTTAACAATGTTTCTAAAGTGGTGTCCTTAGTTCGGCAGAGCGAGGACAGCTAAGCACAATAATCTGTGCAGGGAATTATATTCCTCCAGCCCTTATATTCAAAAGGAAACGAGGGAAAGCAGAACTCATGAATGGTGCACCTCCAAGTTCAGTAATGTTCACATCCGATACTGGATATGCCAACTGTGACATCTTCTGCAATTGACTCAAACATTTTCAAACCCATGCTCAGACTACAGAATACAGTCCAGTTCTATTAATTTTGGACAACCATACCTGTCATTTATCATTAGATGCTGTACTATTTTGTCGACAGAACTACATTTACTTGCTCTCCATCCCACCTCATAGCAGCCACAAAATGCAGCCACTGGACAATTCTTTAGACTTATTTTTCGCAAGCGTGCTACAACTGGCTCATAAGCAATCCTGGAAGAGTCATCACACAATATCAGATAGCAGAGTTGTTTGGCATTGCTTATCTAAGTTGTGCATCTGTTGGCCAGGCAAGCAGTGCCTTCAAGAAGTGCGGGATTTTCCCTATGAATCCAAGAGTATTGGCAGATGAAGATTTCGCTCCATCTAATGTGACAGACCAGCAAATCTGTGACCAGGCGTCTTTTGAAAACCATGGTTCATCCTCCAACATATCCCTGCCTTGTGCCCAGGACCTTGATGATTCCTCTGGTGCTGCACAACTGTCTTCTAGCAGCATTAATGGTCGGGCCTCTACGAGCCACCGCAATTTCATCTTATCATCTTCTACCAGCAATGATTTCCTAACACCAGAAAGAAATAAAACAGCATTTCTGCAGTATCTCCAGCTGAAATCAGGCCTCTGCTTAACAGAAATGAACCAATGCAAAGGAGGAAAAGGGGTCACAGGTCTGAAATCATTACAGGCTATCCATACAAGGCAATTTTGAAGGAAAAGGATGAAGCAAAGAAGCAAAAAAAAAAAAAAAAAAAAAAAAAAAAAAAAAAAAAAAAAAAAAAAAAGACACAAAATCCCTCTTTAAAGGCTCTTGGAAGTGGTGGTGCCCCGGCTACCTCTTCATCAAGAAGGAAGAAAATGCAAAATAGTGCAGAGGATGTAGTTTGTCCAGCTTGTGAAATTGAATAAGCTTATCCTCCAGATGAAGACTGGATAATGTGTAAATTATACAAGGAATTGTGGCACGAAGCAAGTACCAGTTATAACATTATTTGTTACTCATCAGTTCATGCAAACTTTTGCCCCACTAGTTGCGAACTTTTGCCCCACCGGTGGGGTAAAACTTCGAAAGTGCAGTTAAATATAAAATTCAATTTGCATAAAGAATTTATTACTTTTCAATGCTAGTTCAGATGAAAATTATAAGAGAAAAATATATAGTAGCCAAGGTAAAAAAATAGTTTCCTACTAATATTTTAAATGTAGAAAATGTAAGACAAAGCTTAAGTGCAAACTTTTACCCCACTCTACTCTACAAGGAAATAAGTAATAAGACTAGATCTGCTATTTTTTCTCGATTAGCATGAAGTAAATAGAAGCACAGGCATTTTAAAAATAGTTTGTTGCAGAGATTTTTTTTGGTAGTGTTTAATGCCCGCTTTAACTACTTATGGCACCGCAGGCGGTGACACTGGTGATACATGAATGATGTTGGAGCACCGGTGGAATGCGATGGCTGGGGGAAATCGGAGAACCCGGAGAAAACCCGCCATGTCCACCACAAATCTCATTATGTGGTCGCTTGGGATCGAACACCGGCCGTCTAGGTGAGAGGGGAGTGGTCTAACCACTCGGCCACAGCGCGCCCTGTTGTAGAGATGTAGAGAAAGTCATGTGAATGGAACACATAAGATTTTTTTGTTATATTATGCAGGAAGTGTAGAATCATCCAATTTAATAACGGTAGAACAGGATATACCAAACATTTTAAGTAACATATAGTTACTACCCAGCTTTCCCACTCGTCGAGTGATCTGGATTCTGCTTAGACGTCCCGACTGGAGCAGGGAACTTTTTCCTTAGTTAGAATTATCCTGGAAATATGCATGAGGGAATGAATGATAATGTGTTTAGTGCTAAAAGTATTTAAACCGAACATCAAAAATCAAATAGTTCAAGGAGTAACTGTTTGCGTTAGTCCTTTCTAAGGTCAGAGCCCCTCACACAGAAGGAAAGAAAGAAAGAAGAATAGGAAGTTTTATTTCAGACTTTAAGTTTAGAGTATATGTTTAAAAGTATCTTGTTATTTAAGAATATTGTTTCCCAATTTAAAGTCAGACAAAGCAAGTTCACTACGTTTGATTTTAAGACACGGATACAAATACTTTAAAGTTTCCTTGGAAATAGTTTGAAAATAAATAACCAGTCCTTCTAAGCAGCTGTACACCCAGTGAAATGGAAAAATGGTTTATATTTAATAGGGCCTAAAAACTCAGATTTGATGCCAATCTTAAAATCGATGTCTGCAAATACTTGCTTCCACAAGCCGAAACAACGGTATTTGGTGGTCAAAAATTAATATTAGTTTCAATTAAATAAAATGATGGTCTTCTCCTTAGCGCGGCGGTAGCGTTTCCAAGCGGGAGACCTGGGTTCGATTCCCAGTACCGTCGTGGGGAGACCTGGACCGGGGTGCACTCAGCCTCATGAGGTCCCTGGGAGGAGCTACTTGATAGAGAAGTAGCGGCTCCAGGTTGTGAAGACCGCATTAACTGGCCGGGGGGATAGAAGCGCTGACCACGTCTCACCCCACAACATTGCACCCAATCCATGACATCTATAATGAACCGAGATGGGGAACGCAGCGGCCGGGCGGTAGTCCAAGGCTCAAGGAGTCAAATAAAATTATGTATTATATCTCAGTCTTATAATGCTCTATTACGAAACTTAAGTAATATTTCTTAGACATTCGCTTAGATATGCTTTGAATATTAGAGCAGTTAAAATAAACAATATTCAGCTATTTATTGAGCGCGTTGTAGATATAGTAGTCAGAGCGCTAGCGTAGGTAATGACCCACTTTGATGGCTTCTCTGCAAGGAGTGCTAAAAATTACGAAAGTTTCCCGGTGGTCGGAATATTGCTGCTGTCAATGGTGAAAAGGAACGAACTTCTAACACCAGACAATAGTTTGAATAGCCGAGTCTAAACACAGAGGCTCTTAACTACCTGCTTTTACAAATAAATTCTTACGGACAGTCACACAATGGAGGATCTGTTTATTACGTTGCCTTAATTAAGCAGCTAATTGGAATAAAACCCCATAGTTGTGTGTTTGAAAACACCGTCAGGAATCCTAACACGCGAGAAGGCACAAACACTCGGCAATATTTGCATATTACACCCTCGTTAAACTATCCAATATACTGCCGTATATTAAAATTTTAATCATGCGGGATTTAATCTGGGGTGGAAGTCCCCACGTAAATCCCCACAGCGCCCATTGGAGGGAATTTGCCTGACAATTAACTTTGGTTCCGTCAGATAAGAAACTCTCTCATGCAAAGCTGCGCTTCCTGCAACCGGAACAGATGAGCATCGCAATTGGGTCGATAATAATCGAAACTGGACTGAGAAAAGGAGCGCTGCCTTCGACTTCGAATTCAGAGGTCCTGCAGTCGCAGCCCTGCCGTATATCTTCCGGAGGTGCACCCCCGTGTAGATAGAGTGATGTGGAAGGGGAAGGTTATGCAATGCAGGTCTTTCCTTAAAGCTCTGCCCTATACTTTATGTGCTTCTATTTGCCTCAAGATTATCCATTCCACTCTAAATGCAGATCCATGGAGCGCAGGTTTTATTTAGGTGCACTTTTCATGACTTAGTCATTCCTCGGAACTTTCTAAATCCAATGTGAA
Organism: Hymenopus coronatus; assembly: GCA_030762935.1. NCBI lineage: Eukaryota > Metazoa > Arthropoda > Insecta > Mantodea > Hymenopodidae > Hymenopus > Hymenopus coronatus. The sequence continues at coordinate 122,847,595 of CM060894.1, read as the reverse complement.
AGTTACATTCAGCCTAATTCTGAAATAGATGCTTTGTCTTTCAGCGTCACTAGAAAAATAAACACATAAGAAGTACTATTTAATGTTATACAAATGTATCAGTAGAACCCGCAGCTACTCGCGTATTTGCGTTAAATGCAGAGATTCTTCTTTTTTCACTCTCACATTAACTCAATCTGTCTTTCTTCTATATCCCCTTTCTCGCCAATCTCCACTTTGCAATCGTCTCCCCTCCTCTTTGAGCCAGCGGCGAACTACGAGGGTCATCCAGAAAATAATGAACGATTGGCATAACTGAATAATCAAGAAAGATATCATACAAACCTTTATTTAAAAGGTTACACTACCTTACTCTACTTTTCAACGTAATATCCATTCTGTAAACGCATTTATTGTGACATGATACCAGTTTTTCAATGGCGGTGTTATACTTTTTTACCACCAAAGAACTTATTCGTTTTCTTTTGTTGTTGTTTTTACTTTCTCTATACGTATTATGTACATAGTGTATAGAGAAGGTATTACATTCCACCTAAAAATTCGATACCGAGATTTCAGTGGAAATACATGTTTTAGGTCCCCCTGAATTCAAGAAAAAGCATTTTTACAAAAAGGTCTCTTGTGTGTGTGTGTGTGTGTGTGTTTGAGTGCCTGTGGACAGCATAGCTCAAAAACGAAAACACCGTTAAATACCAAAGTTTGGTATCTTCCAAGGATGCGACACGAAGATTTTCAAGAAAATCCCCAACTACCCTTTACATGGAAATTTTTTCGAAAATTTTGATTTTCTCAAGAATGGCTGTAACGATTTTGATTAACATGTCAAATATTAAAGATATTTACCTGACAAAAAAATGTATATCTTGAATATTCTGGGAATAGCCTCTGAAGATTACTTTATTCTGGATGAATTTTACGGAAGTTTGCATAACTACTAAACCATAAGTGATGGACAAAAACTTACCACACCAAAAATGCAGTGCACATTAAAAACACACAATTTATGTCATGTATATTTTTTTCGTGGACTTGATAGTTTTTGAAATATTCCTTGTTTTTTGTTTCAGCTATGAGAAACCTATACATTTCTCATACAGGAATTTGGCAACTTCCGTTCATACAAACAAAGGAACTTGAATCACATAGCAACCAGCTTTTGATTATCAGTTTAGTCTATAGTATTCCCTTATTTCTGTACTATTTACAAGGAAGCAAGTAATAAGACTATTTCTACTATTTTTACTTTCTCTATACGAACTAGTGTATAGATATGGAATTGTATTGCACCCAAAAATTCGATATCAAGATTTCACCTGAAATACATGTTTTGAGACTCCCTGAAAAAAAAAGCATTTTTAGAAAAAATGTCCGTGTGTGTGTCTGTCTGTATGTGTGTGTGTGTGTGTGTGTGTGTGTGTGTGTGTGTGTGGTGTGTGTGTTGTCTGTTGGCAGCATAGCTCAAAAACGAAAAGACCGTTTAACCCCAAACTTAGTATTTAAGTTTGGTATCTTCCAAGGAAGATTTTCAATAAAATCCCCCCACCCCAAACTACCCTTCACATGGAAAAATTTCGAAAATTTTGATTTTCTTAAAAATGGTTCTAACGATTTTGATTAAAATATCGTATATTAAAGATATTTACTTGACAAATAAAATGCATATCTTGAATTTTCTGGGGACAGCCTCTGAAGACAACTTTATTCTGGATGAATTTTACGGATTTGTGCATAACTGCTAAACAGTAAGAGACACACAAAAACTTACTTCACAGATAATGTAGAGCGCATTTAAACACACAATTTATGTCATATACATTTTTTTCATGGAGTTGGTCGTTTTTAAGATATTCCTGGCTTTTCGTTTCAGCTTTGAAAACTTACTTTGTCAATTCCTGTCCACACAACAAAGGAACTTCAGTCACATAGCAACCAGCTTTTGAGGATCACTTTAACTTATGGCACTCCCTTATTTCGCTTCTACGAGACGAGTTCATGAATCGTTATGGAGGAGCTGAAAGCAAATGTCGATAAAAGAAAAAACTGTTGTTTCAGTTTAGACACCATGCATTACTTTTCGGATGAAGACCTCAAAATGGCAGTGACAGCTTGTCTCGATCTCTACCGGTGGAACAGTATAACATCAGCATTGAAAAAGCGGTACCGCGGAACATTAAATACTTAATGGCAATGATAATTTTGTTGAGAACTGTAACTTTGTAAATAACGTTTTGTGTTGGTAACTTTCGTTAGTATTCAGTTATGCCAAATCGTTCGTTGCTTTCCTGAAGGCCCTCGTGTATAGTATATTGTATGTACCCATAGTAAGGGGAAAGCAACACTGGTTTAAGTGTCCATGAATAATGAAAAATAACAGTGTTCGATTTGTATCTATTTATTCCTCTTCTACTTGTTAGTCGTGATAAGTGTTTGCTTAAAGGCCTTATTTTACACATTTTGTTGCAGAGGGATTTGACTTTCTATTACCCATATAGCAGGCTGTTCCAACTCGACTCGTCTGAGCAAGAGTACACGCGCGTACTCGGCACAGAACTCTGGGCAGAGCTTGAGGGAGAGCTTGGTCGCTATACGTCACTGGGCAAAGGTCATACCACAATGCTTGTGTCCAGCTACTTAATTTCTAATACTAGCCATGACGATAGATTGCTCTTAACGATGCGCCCCACAGTGTAATTAATCAACATTAAGGGATTCCATGTCTTACGAAACCCCGCTAAATCACTTATTCCTTTAATTATTTGTGTATACCAACATACCATTTCACTATAACTCACAATAAATGAAAGGAACAATAAGAATATGCTGCTAGTTCTATTTTTATAGGCACTTTAATATACTGATTTTGATGACAGGGCAAAGAACTAGTAAAGACAACAGAGGCGAAAATAGTATTCAATGCAATCGAAGGAATCTGGATGAAGATAAACAAAATAAATTCCTGTTGCAGTAAGACACGTTTATTTTACTGTATTAACTCCTAATACTAGTAAAGTAAACATTCCTATATTTAAATATAATATTGATATCTACAGTATATTATTAATATTTTATTATCTGGAGAATTACAAAATAATTAGAATAATAAGTACAAATTACTTGAGGTTAGGACAAAATACTGTGTTTTGCATTCAAGAACAACCTCAAAACCGTTCGGGTTATGTCTTTTTAGTAGCTAATTGCCCTTTGCCAATTTACCAGAAAGCTAGGACAGGTTTGTTGGTAACGAGAATCCCGTTTGTTTTCATGACACTTGCTTGCCAAGAACACCCTCACGAGTATGTGGGCATCACACACTAGTGCTTCTTACGCTGCCTAATGTTAGTAAAAATATACCTATAAGAGTTTGGAAGCTGCAGTATATCAAACCCCGGGTGCTCAAGTGTAAGCTCAAAAACATATTTGTTCGCTGTCGTTTCGAAACAGCATAGGTATTCTTCGAAATATTCTTACTAAACTTTCATTTTTCTACTCATTTTAGATTGCGTTTGTTTAAATGATTTCATAGCGAATTTCTTGTAGGTACAAAGGAATACGGGAGACAAGTAATAATCTAAATTTATGTTCCGTCGTTGAAATTCCATACTTTCTCCTGATATCACAAGAAACAACTTAACGATCCACTGCAGAAAATCTTATGTGGTTCATTCATATGACTTTCTCTACTTATTCCGTAACACATTTTTCTTACAAAAGCTTATTTCTCACTTTACTCCTAGCTAATCGATATAAACCTAGCAATAACGATAATATTGCTTAGTTCCTTCTAAGTATAAAGGAAATAAGAGATCAGGTTAATTCATATCTTTTAAAAGGCAGTCGCTACATGCTACAATTGAAATTTCCTTGTCTTTGTACGTCTAGGATGAAAAGCGAATGACTTCCCATTTTAAAAAAGCTAAATATTGTAAATTTTAAAACGATGACAAGGAATATCTTGGAAATGGCCAGTTCTCAAAATAAATATATATGAAAATGAAACGGAGTTTTATTTTCTTTAATAAAGAAAATACTGGGAATGAAAGACAGCTTAATTTTGCTCAGAGGGCTCTTTGTCAGGCTTGATGTTATTTTACGAAGCGTATATCTACAACACGGGGCCAACGGTTTTATTTCCCTTCCAAAGGAGCCATACTAATGAATTTTACGCCCGGGTTTGAACCCGCGACCTTGAGTATGTGAAATGAGCATGGTAACCATTAGACCATGAAGGATGACATAATAATAAATATATTATTTACATTGTGTTTTAATGAACACTACATTTTTTTGTACAATCCGTTTTTGTCTATCTCTTACGGTTTACCAATTATGCAAAATTCATCTAGAGACTATTTCTAGAGAATTCAAGAAAATTTGTTTGATTTGTCATGTAAACACATTTAATAAACAGTATTGCAATCGAAATCGTTAAACATTTTTGATAGAAATAAAATATTAAAAAAAAAAAAAAAAACCACGTTAAGGGTAGTTAAGAGAGGGGGAATTTCCTAAAAATCGTCGCGTGGCATTCTTGGAAGACACTAAACTTAAATACGGACTTTTCGTTTTTTAGCTATGCACAGACACACACAAAAACACACACGTGCACATTTTTCTAAAAAATGCTTTTTTGGATTCAGGAGCCTAAGAACATGTATAGCTGGTGAAAACTCGGTATAGAAATTTAGTAAAGCATACAATATCTTCTCTACGTACTATGTACAATGTACATCCATGTTGAAGAAAGTAATAAATTATACACTGGATATTTATGAGAACGTTTTCAGGCGCATAAAAAAGACTGTTAGAGAAAAATTAAGTGAACTGTATTAGATGAAACTACTTATTAGCTGTAAAGATATGTTTTGGATGTACTGTTATTGCCATTATGTGTTAAATGGGTGAAATGTGTGTTTTTTAAAATGTACCAACCTGCACAACAATGGCACATCTGTGAACCTGTGACCAGTACGAAAAAGTCTGATTTGTGGTGGGTGCTTTCGGCTTACAAGTAACTGAGGGGCCTGTACCCCAACCTCAATCATGTTATATGTTTTACACATGAACTACGCCGTGTTTGTGAAAGTATGAGACAGAATTACAACAGGGTAAATGAGTTCATTACTGCTCTGAGAGGATTCTCGTAAGCGCTCCTCAATCTTAGGGACTGGATGGACCTTTCACGGTTTTCTGACGTCATAAGGTGGGGTACTTGGATAAAGGGCGCAGTTTTGAAGAAAAAAATCTGATGTGTTCAATTCACATGGCTTTCTCTACATCTCTGCAACAAATTATTGTTAAAAAGCTAATGCTTCTATGCTCATGCTAAACGAGAAAAAATTAGCAGAAATAGTCTTATTACGTGCTTTCTTGTAAGTAGCAGCGAAATAAGGGACTACCATAGGTCAATAGTCAAATGTGGTTAATATGTGACTGAAGTTGCTTTGTTTATATGAACACGAGCTGACAAATTCCTGTATGAGAAAAGTTTAAGTTTTTCAAAGCTGAAACCAAAAACAAGGATTATCTTAAAAACGATCAACTCCACGAAAAAAAAGCATATAACATAAATTGTGTGTTTTAATGTGCACTACATTTTGTGTGAAATAAGTTTTTCTCCATCTTTTACGGTTTAGCAGTTATGCAAAATTCCGCAAAATTCATCCTAAATAAGGAAGTCTTCAGAGGCCATTCCCAGGAAATTCAAGATATACATTTTATTTATCAGGTAAATATATTTAATATGTGATATTTTAATCAAAATCGTTAGAGCCATTTTTGAGAAAATAAAATTTTTCGAAAAATGTTCCATGTAAGGGGTAGCTGGGGGTGGGGGGATTTTCTTGAAAATCTTCGTGTCGCATCCTCGGAAGATACCAAACTAAAATACCAAGTTTGGTATTCCACGGGCTTTTCGTTTTTTTTGAGCTATGCTACTCACAGACACACACACACACACACACACACACACACACACACACACACACACACAGACAGACATACACGGACATTTTTCTAAAATGTTTTTTTTGGATTCAGGGAGTCTCAAAACATATTTCCGGTGAAATCTCGGTATCGAATTTTTGGGTACAGTACAATACAATACAATACATAGTGGGCATAGAGAAAGTAAAAAGAAGAAAAAACAAAAAACAAGGACTTGAATTATAACTTTTTGCATTACATGGCTTCAAGTATGTCTGATGTGACTCAGAGTTTGAAAAACAATGTGTGGAGGAGAAACAATGGACGAAGTTTATGAGAGAGACTTTGTCTTTAACTAATCCATCAGTATTGGCTAAAGAGAAATTCGAATTAAATTTGAGAGCAATCCAAATGTGACAATGTTTGCTTCTTCAAACTATCTGTACAAGTAGTGCTGACTAGAAATTATATATATGTATATATATGTATAACAGTGAGTCAAAAGAGTATGAACCGGCTGCGCGGCGTTTTGCCTGGCCGCGTCCTCAGCGCTCGTTGCCGTCTGCCGCTATTGTAGAAAGGTGCGGTTGAAACCATACAGCATTTTCAAAACTACTTACCAACTTTATGAAAGGAGATGCCGAAACTGACCACCGTCATTATCCATTCATCTTTAGGAAACTATCCATCACTCACCGCAGTTCGTTCACCATGAGAAATGCTGGCAGTTTCCTGGCGGATATTTTGTTTTAATTCCTCCAGCATGTGAGAGTTTGCCTTGTACTCTTGGTTTTAATTTACCTCAGAGATACAAATCTCAGAGGGTTGGGTTGGTAACCGAGGGGCCACAAATCTCAATTGATAATTCTATCTTGAAACACACTTTCAATTGTTCTCATCCAAAGATTGGCCGTATGAACTGTTATAGAGTCTTGTTGAAAAAATTTGAAGTGTTCCATTCACATGACTTTCTCTACATCAATATATCAAATAATTGTTAAAGAACACATTCTTCTATCTTTTTTATGATAATCGAGATAAATATTAGCAGAATTTGTCTTAATTGCTTGATACTTTGTAAGTAGAAGGAAAATAAAGGAATACACAAGGCTAAAACGATAGTTGCCATGCGGATGAAATCGTTTCTATGAGTTTACAACTTTCTCTGTAATGAAAAAAAGTTTAACTATTTTGAATATGAAACAAATAACAAGGAATATCTCAGAAATGGTCAATTCCACGAAAAATGCGTATTTGACATAAATTGTGTGTTTTATGGTCATCTACATTTTTTGTGTAGTAAGTTTTGTCTATCTTTTACGGTATACCAGTTACGCAAAATTCAGCAGCATTCATTCAGAATAAACAGTCTTTAGAGGCTATTTCCAGAAAATTCAAGATTTACATTTTATTTGTCATATAGGTATATTTAATATACGGTATTTTAATCAAAATCGTTAGTCATTTTTGAGAAAATAACAATTTTCTAATTTTTTCCCATGTAAAGGATAGTTTGGGGTGGGAGGACTTTTCTCAAAAAATTCGTGTCGCATCTCTGGAAGATAGTAAACATGAGTACCAAGTTTGGTGTTTTACTGACTTTTCGTTTTAGACACATGGACACACATACATACGGACACTACTTTGGGGGGGGGGGGTACAGGGGACTCTAAAATATATATTTCCAGTGAAATCTTGGTATCGAGTTTTTGGGTGGAGCACAATTCCTTCTCTATACACTATGTACAAGAGAAAGTAAAAAGTCAAAATCACGCTCCCGTCTGTTAGTTCTCTAAAATGGGGAGCAAAACGGGCGTCATCTGCGGCTCGAAAACAATTGACCCTATAACTTATAGAAAACAAAACCGGGCTTGTAGGCCGTGGTCCACTGGGCTTCTCCCTTCGTTCCCCAGACGCTGAGTAGTCGCTACTGAGAGACCACGGAGATGTACACGCCACTGATGATGCCTGCCGCAGACGCAGGCGAAACGTCTGGGGAACGAAGGGAGAAGCCCAGTGGACCACGGCCTACAAGCCCGGTTTTGTTTTCTATAAGTGATTCTAACACCGGCCGTGAAAGCCTTCGAACTTTAATGACCCTATAACTCTTTCTCCGCAATGTTTTCTGCAAATCGTACTTTCTTATTGGCGAGCTGAGTTAGCACATATGAATAATAACAAACTCACACTGTGCAGTGGACAGCATACTGAGCCATAATATAGTTTGTGATTAAGAAGAGGACAAAATAATACATCACTTGCAGTAACTGAATTACACCGTATCACTGTCAACTCAATGCTGCAGAGCAAAGCTGCCTCAGACGCGTGACCTTGTTTGTAATAGCAGTGCTGAATCATGTGTCCATACGCCGCCGGTTCGGAGGTTTTTGATTCAGTCGGTATATATAATAATAATAATAATAATAATAATAATAATAATAATAATAATAATAATTGAAGGATCTGCTGAACGCAAACCACTAGCGACTTACTGTTCAAAAAATTGAAATGTTTTGTTTAATCGAGCAATATAATAAATGTATTAATAATTAGAACCAAGCAAATGGGATAATGGGATGTTCATGTAACTGATTAAACCTTAATAAAGTAATTTCATGTACAGATTTTCAGAACCCATTCTCCTCTCTTTTCTGCCCATAATTCCCATGTATATTTTAAGGTCCTATGTATTACGTCCAAAGTATATAGTTTTATGTTATTAAATAACTTATCAGACCGAATAGAATGCATATACAACGGTTTAAAATATTATTATAAACTGTGATTAAAACCACCAAAGCACATTTACAGGCTTTGTAGCCTTTCTAGAATTGAAAGTGTATCTGAAGAAGGATTTCGCTGATTCTTCACATCCTTTTGAGTAAATTTCAAGGGATTTTCATCTATATTATAAATAGCCGGCTGTGTGCGAACTTACAATTATAAGGGATAAAGAAGTTCCTTAAAGAACGTTGCGGCGGGGAAAGGGTTAAATTAAATTCATTAAATAGTCATTTGATTTTGAGAAACTACGCGTGTCTTTGAAACCTTTTAGCTGATGGTATATATTCCAATTAATGTAACGGTTATACTGAGAAACTCACAACCTGTACATCAAAGTATGTTTTTTTAAGTGTCGAACTAACCTATAGACCTCGGAAACGTAGTTGAAACACGAGGCTCCATTTAGTGGTGTTTTTCCTTCTGTAGACCGGGAAACAGAAACCGTTAACAAGCTTTATCATTTGAAACCGAAACTGAGTTTCATGTAGCAGGCGAAGCAAGAGTGAAATTAATTGCCATAGGCTTATTCTAAAGGTCTTGAATGTCAAAACCACCACCTGCCCAATGCTGTGGCTTTGTGCAGAAAGTTAATTTTGCTGTCCACGTTCCTTGCTGGAGCCGCAGGCACACAGAGAGATGGATGGCACTGGAGTTTATAAAACAAGTGGAACGCACAGAGATAAACATTTTCCTATTCTAAGGAAAGTAGAAATACCGCTCTTAGACGAAACGAGAACTGTGTCAACATTATAGTCATAACGCTCACCAAAGGTTACCTTTGTTTCTCTACCAGTTATGTTCCTATGGTAGAAGAAATATCGCATTCGACCCAAAATTTGACTTCCCAGATATATACAATTTTGGTTCGCTTGAGTCAAGAAGCAGTTTGAAGATGTTTGCCACACCTTATTTGCAATTATAAATTATCTAATCCATTATATTACAGCATTCAAGTAAAAGGTGATTATTTTATTAGCATTAAGTCACACAGTAACTATAATAATCCCAAAGTATGCAATATAATATACTTTGCATGCGCAGTACAGAAAACGAGTGGCTCTATGGTCTAGAGGTTAGCTGCAATTTAAAAGATCTTGAGTTTACTTCCGAGCTGGAGAACGGGAATTTTCAGCCAGGGTTATTCCTGTTGTCCCTAGTGCCTGAAAATATAATGCGAGTGTAATCGTGTGTGTGTATAATAGAATTAGCAAACATTAATAATATTAGCATAACTGTATACAATGATAAACACCTTGCTCCAAAGGTAAAAAGACTTTCAATACATTCAGTATGTCCCTCAAAAGGTCTACGATTTGTTTCTGCAAGACAAGAAACAAATCAAATATACCTCAGCTGTTAAAGACAAGCCTATATTTGGAAGTACCCTACAAGAAACTCTTTACATATACTTAATTACTAACTACTAGTGACGACCGCTGAGGCATGCTACTAGTGGTGCCAAGAAAATGTTCTTGTAGTAAAACTCCTCAAATACTTGTTTATTCTTGCAGTATTATCGAACTATTGTGTAATTTTGTGAATAACCGGCTATTTCATAATGTGTTGTATTAATACAATTAAAGAGTGGAAAACGGAAAATGCAACAGTGCTTTTGATTCAAGTTGTAGAGAAAACATCAGTGCAAGCTTATACCTTGTAATTCCTGGAGAATCTTTTAAGAGGCGCTTATGTACGATTCCACGAAACAGAAAGAGAAATGGAAAGACTAATGCTAGCAATTTAGCGACCTGTTGCCGACAATTCGTAGATGTGCATTAGAAATTAAAAGGAACAACTGAGAAAGCCATATGAATATACATGCACAAATGTGCGCACGCATTGTGTTTTTAAAAATTACTAATATTTAAAACCAAAACCAGATATGGAAATAATGCTCCATAATTTTAAAACCTAATGGCATTATTATATTCAAAACATGTATATTTGTTTATAAGGATATATTGGTCTCTATACATTGGCATTAACTGGCAGAAGATGGTAATACTGAGTTACAGCAGGATTAAGGCGCGAACAGCGCTTTCCTTCGTTGTCGCCTGCAAGGTAAGTATGCTTTACTATGCTCTAAAGTCTAGAGGGTGGAACGGAGACTGCGCCAGCTCAACCTTGGCACCACATCCACCCATATACTGCCACTATAACGAACGCTCTAGCCTTATACACAGTGACTTACGAACTCAAACGGCGCCCATCTGAAACTGGCGAAAGCATCAGAAAACTACTGACCACTGCCAGATTGCGTGGAGCTTCAAATGAGAGAACTTGAACACGAATGTTGGAACAATGTTTAATCAATAATCACAATATATAGGCACCTCTTTTTTATTTAATAGTGGTTCCACGGTTCAACAGCACTACCCCAGGAGCCACTCCTGCTAATTACTTGTAATAAATAAATAAATAATAGTAACGTTGTTGCTAATGAATACATACGAAGGGAAAAATAGAATCGCGTTAGATGCCTTATAGATACCATATGGCAGGAACCTGGAGGAAATTAAAGCTATAAGAAGTATTTTGGGAAGCTACCTTGATTAAATTACAATTTTTCTGGTAAATGAAATATATCTTGAGTTTTTTAGGAATAACTCTGAAGCCCTTTACATTCTGGATGGCTTTTGCATAACTAGTAAATTGTAAGAGATAGACAAAATCTTACTACACAAAAATTAGCTCTCGTTAAATTACACATTTATTTCAAATACATTTTTGATGTAGAAATTTGTGTCGTAACCTTGGAAGATGCTGAACCTAACTTCGGAATTTAGATGATTTTCGTTTTTGAGTTACCTTGCTCTTCACAAATACACACGCGCACGTATTTTTTTCTCTTTTTTTACTTTCTTTACACGTACTATGTATAATGAATAGAGAAGGTATGGCACTCCACCCAAAAATTCGATACCGAGATTTCACCTGAAATATATGTTTTAGGGTCTCCTGTATAAAAAAAAAAGTTCACAAAAAGATCCGTGTGTGTGTGAGTGTGTGTTCCTGTGTGAGTGTGTGTTCCTTATCTGTGAACACGATAACTCAAAAACGAAAAGTCGGTAAAATACCAAACTTGATATTTAAGTTTAGTATCTTCCAGGGACGCGACACGAAGATTTTGAGTAAAATCCCCCCACCCCAAACTACCCTTTACATGGAACTTTTTTAAAAACTTTTGATTTTCTCAAAAGTGGCTCTAACGATTTCGATTAAAATATTGTATATTAAAGATATTTACCTGACAAACAAAATGTATATCTTGAATTTTCTGGGAATAGTCTCTGAAGACTACTTTGTTCTGGACGAATTTAAAGGAATTTTGTATAACTGCTAAATCGTAAGAGATGTAAAAAAACTTCACACAAAAAATCTAGAGCACTTTAAATCACACAATTTATATTATATGCATTTTTTCCATGGAGTTGATCGTTTATAGATATTCCTTGTTTTTGGTTTCAGCTTTAAAAAAGTATACTTTTCTCTTACAGGACTTTGTCAACTCCTGTCCATACAAAGGAACTTCAGTCACATAACCAGCTTTTGTTTGTCACTTTAACCTATGGTACTACCTTATTTCGCTTCTATTTACAAGGAAGCAAGTAATACTATTTCTGCTAATGTTTTCTCGATTAGCAAGAAGTAAATAGAAGCAAAAGTTTTTTAACAATAATTTGTTGCAGGGATGAGAAAGTCATGTGAATGGAACACATCAGATTTTTTTATTCAGCAGCGGGCCCTAAAAATGTTTTTCCAATGAAATCTCGGTATCCATTTTTGAATGGAAAGCAACACCTACCTAAACACCACTATTGCTGTAACACCTCAATGGAGCATAGGCCATCATTACGATGTTTTCTTGATCGCCGCTGTGCGCCATGGTGACGAGGGATCAGCAGTTCACCTGTTGTAGGACGAAATCACGACTTGCGAACGTAAAACGGCGTAATTTTGCCTAGAAACCTTCTACTTTTAATTTATTGGGTTCTTTAACGCGCTAGTAAACATTACACGGGACTACCGGTTTTCTTCCTTCCAAAGGAAGTCATGCTAAGGATTTTTATGTCCGAAAAAATCCATCAACTTCCGCCAGGTTTGAACCTGTAATTTTGGGTTTTAGAAGCTATTCTGGTAACCACTACACCACAAAGGGCGACCATGTGCAAAGTAGAGAAAGCAAAAAGGATTTTTATAAATTGCGTAAATAACAATTATAATTTTGAAGTAATCATCGACATTCTAATGAAGCGCTTTTATCAGTAAGTGAAATCCAAAAGCCTCAGTGAACAAAACTTAATGACATTTCCTTTTATTCAAAACGAGAAGTTCTGCAAAATAAGAAAACAAGTTACAGAAAAGAAGTTGAAATCGGAAGCAAAGTGAACAAGTGAGAACAAGAGAGATAAGAAGAAGGGGGCGAGCATGCATTGGAAGAAATAAGAGGCGAAATGGGAGAGAAAGAGGGGAGGAGAGATAAAAAGAAGCGTGTCGTGTTGCAGAGCAGAAGAATAGATAAGGGTGAGAGGAAAGGAATTGGAAGCATTTTCCGGTAGTTTGTTGTTAAGGAGGTGAGCTGTGTACAAGGAAGTGATGCCACAACTGCCCACGTGTCAGTCACAGGATCAATATACAGCAAGGGAGGCTGCACCAGGCCTGCCAACTTAAAGCAATACATGTTCCTTAAAAACCACAAACTTCCTTAAAACTTTGCTTCGTTTAAAGTGCTTTTTTTTATAAATTATGAACTAGATTTTAACTTTCTCTAACGCACAGTACGCAGAGAAGGTATAGTATTCAACCCAAAAACTAGATACCGAGATTTCACCGGAAAAATATGCTTTGAGACACCCTGAATACCGCTCTACGAAAAAAAAAAAAATAAATAAAAAGAGGTCATCCTGTGTATGTGTGTGTCTGTGGACAGCATAACTCAAAAACGCCTTAAATATCAAACTTGGTATTTAAGTTTAGTATCTTTCAAGGTTCAAGAAAATTCCCCACCCCAAACTATCCTTTACATGGAAAACATTTAAAAATTTTGATTCCTCCCACCAAAAAAAAAAAAAAAAAAGTTGATTTAAATGCCGTGTATTAAACTTCTACATGAAAACTATAATACTTATTTTGAATTTATTGGGAATAACCTCTGAAGTCTGAAGTCCTCTTAATTTTGAATGACTTAGCATGATCGGTAAGCCGTAAGAAGACGATAAAAATGTACCACACAAAAATGTATATCACAAAACACACAATTTGTATCAGTTACCTACCAGTTTTGTTGTAGAACTAAGCGTTTTCGAAGTATTCCTTGTTATAGTTTCAATTTTAAAATACTTATACATCTTTCCGAGCAAGAATGAGTTCGAGTTTTTGTTGTTCTTTTTCTTCTGTTTTCTCTCCGGAGTATGCAAAGAGTGAATTTCAATGACCGTCAATAGCGACAGTTTTTAAAACATTTGACTAACGTTTTAGTATAGTGTATTATTCCCTTAGTTACGTTCAGCTTTTAAAAAAACATTCTGTTAATGTTTATCTCATTAGCATGGAGTTGAAAGAAGAACAATCCTTTGTAAAATTGGCTTGTACAAACAGGTAGGCAAAGTCATGTGAATGGAACATTTTAGATTCTTAAAAATTCTAATGTGTGGAAAAGAACAATCTGCTCTGCCTATTACCAAGTCACATGTACTCCATTATGGTCTTGACATTCATATGAGTTAAACTCTAGTTATTCTATTTTAATCAGATCAGATATTTCTGAGGAAATTATGTAAAACTGGATAATATAGCTGAAATTCCTTTATGCAGGATATGACTTAACTATTTAAATTGCAATTAAATTTTAATATTCCTGAGATAGCGCAAAAAAAAGTTTGTTTTCAATAAATCATTCAGCAGAGAATATTTTGGAACTGTTAAAGCTACCATTAAAATTATGAATTATGTGACCGATTCATAAGAATCGCTTAAAAACCTTGAAGGGTGTATACAGTGTGTTTAAAAAGTGTCTGAGTATAGAATACAGAGAAATGCTATAATCCATTAAAAAATTACATATCGAGACGAAACCAAAACCATTTTTTAAGGCGCTGCGAAAAAAGCATTATAACTTTTTACGCTGGTTGCATATAGTAAGTAAGGGAAGTTCTGGATTGTACCCTAAAATTATATTCTGAGATTTTATAAAAAAGTGTGAGTTTCGAGACTCTCTGAATACAAAAAATAAACATTATTAGATAATGATCTGTGTATTTTTTTTTGTTTACACCATAACTCAGACGTCAAACTTGGATTTATTTGCTAGCTTATAGAGATGCGATATAAAAGTTTTCAGAAAAATCGCCGTATCCATAACCACTCCATTTAACAATGTTTTAGTAGTGTGTTATTTTCTTCAAATTAGCTGTAACAGTTTTGTTTAAAATACAGATTGTGTGTGTTTGTGTGTGCACTTTACGGAGGGATATTCCATACGATAGCCGTGGGCTTGTTATACGTCAGAGCCCTGGAGGAAGGATGAGGTGAGTGTCATTTCAGAGGGCGGTCGACATCCGGAGAGGGAGAGAGCCACCGTGGAGGGTCCTAAACTTTCACAAGAAGTTCATTTCGACGCGGAGAGCGCTAGAAGCCCGTGCCGCAGTCCCGGGTAGACCATCTGAGTTTTCTACATACTGAAGGTATCATCTCCTCACACCATTCTTACTACTTAGCTCCGAGACATGCTGATAGGGTTTGGGTGTCATCCAGTCTACTGGTTGCACTATCTATCTGTGGACAAATGTCAGCGCATTTGCAATTACCATCTATTTTCAGTTTTACTATTGTTTTAGTCCAGGGGTACCAAAAAGTGACACGAGGTTATTCTCATTTTCCCCCCTCCACAATCAGTGTCGGATAATAAACATGTCGCGTTACAAACTCCAACCGGAATTGCAAAATCCTACTTTGTTACGTATTATAAGGCTAAAGCATATTCTTTGTTTATAATAACGCACGTCATTTCACTTTAAAATTTTTTTAGTACTTTTTAAGTTAAATTAAGTAATATTTTCATTTCATTATAAATGCTGGAGCATATTATAACACACCTTATTCTATAGTGTAAATGGTGATCTATTATCATCCTTTTGAACTTTGAAAGAGCAGTGTTTTCTTATTACATTTTTTTTCATAAAACTTTCTGTCTTTGAGTTAATTACTATTTTATTTCGTACAGTATTGCAACACAGCAAATTCAACAGCTTCGCTTTAACTTCTACAGCTTCTGCTCCTAAGACAACGAACAACTAAACATTTCCGTATCGAGCCTAACATTGATAAGCTAATCGCCAAAAAGAGACAGTCGAATTAAGGTAATTCATGTGTGAAATTTGATCAAAAAGTGCAAAAAATGACAAAAAAAAATCCTAATTAAATAATGTAATGCTTGTAGTTCAATTTCCTGCTATTTTTATTACCATGCGACGCTTTAAACCGTCACACGTGACCATTTCAGTGGATGACTGTAAGCGTAAAATAGAGACTGTTTGGAGGCAGAGTGCAGCTTGACTCGCAGTTTTTCTTTGCTTTATATATTCCTCGCAATTAGTGTAAACAGTCCGTGAGAGTTGGCAGACATTATTGGTTTAAAAATGTCTGCAGGAGATTATGACATTCTAATACTTACAAAGAAACAGTTTTTAAAACTTTAAACTGCTCCACACGATGCAGTTTTCGAAACAGAAGCTTAAAAACTTTTATGCTTGAATAAAAATGGTACAAAAGAAAATTGATGAGATGATTTTTTTCTAATATCACCAGTACTTGTGTAAATAAATAATAAACTTCATATTTCAATAGCAAAAATAATAAAACGACAGATAAATAATGTGTTTCTTCTAATTAAAATTGAAGAAAACTACTGCAGAGGAGAGAAGGAAGAGGCAGGAGGGTCCAACTTGTGTGTCTGAAGGGTTTTAGACTGTTTGAAGGTATGCAACTTAGAGGGAAAATGTTTTGTACTTTAAAACTTGATTGACTCGTTTACAGCTTTTTCAACATTTTTTTGTCATTCAAAATGCTCCACACGATGCAGATTAAATACACGCTCTCTTAAATTTTTAGGATGGGTTCTTAACAAGCAAGAAAGGGTTTCTATCATAGGATTTTTTAAAATTCCTAATATTGTTTTAGGTCAGTGATTTTTAACATTTTTATAAACTTACTTGAATTTTTGTCTGTTTCTTGCTTTAATATTTTTACCTCTAGAACTAATTGTGGTACAATAAATTCATATGATAATTCTGTTCCTGATAGTTAAGTGCATGTTTTGAAAAATAAAAATAAAATTAAATGTTTCATAATTTTCATCGTGTGGAGTGATTTGAACTTGGCGCCAGATTTTTAGTTTAAAAATTAACAATTCAAAAACTACTTATGGTACATAAACCAAATTTTAAAGCTTGTAGCTACTGTACAACATAAATGCCTGTTCAACATTTCAGCCTGATTAGTTGAAAACTGTTGGATTTAGTAACCTTAATTTCTCAAATAAAAAGTAATATGTATTTATAAAGCATATATTTTACAACAGAATATAATAAATAGTGTGCTTATAAAATGTATATAACAAATACTGTATGACACGACCACTGAACCCTCCCCGCACTCTTCCTTACCGTCATATCTATTACGTGTCTAGCGTAGGGAAGCAAAATCTTATGTGTTCCATTCACATGAGTTTTTCTACATCTCTGAAACAAATTATTGCTAAAAAGCTTATACTTCTATTTACTTCATACTAATTGAGAAAAAGTCAGCAGAAATAGTCCTATTAATTGTTTCCTTGTAAGTAGAAGCGAAATAACGGCTGCTATGTGACTGAAGTTCCTTTGTTTGTATCGGCAGGAATTGTTAAATTCCTGTAGGAGAAAAGTGTGTTTTTAGACTGCCTCTGTAGTCGAGTGGTCAGCGAGGTCCGGAGGTCCCGGATTTGATTCCCGGCTGGGTCGGGGAATTTTTCTTTAACCAGAATTATTCCCTATCCCCCATAGAGGTTGGAAGTATGAATGTGAGAGTGAATGTGCGTGTGTTTAGTAATATAAAGTTTAACCTAATGTTCTGAACCTACAGTTTCACAAGTGAAAGCCCCAGATATGACCATTGATGTTAAAGGGGCAATACAAATGAAGCAATAAAAGAAAAAAAGTATGTTTTTTAAAACTGAAACAAAAAACAAGGAATATCCCAAAAAGGACCAACGCCACGAAAAAATGCATAGAAGATAAATTGTGTGTTTTAAGGTGCTCTACATTTTATGTCTTGTAAGTTTCTGTCAATCTCTTACAGTTTAGCAGTTATGCCAAATTCCGTAAAATTCATCCAGAATAAAGCAGTCTTCAGAGGCTATTCCCAGAAAATTTAAGATATACATTTTATTTGTTAGGTAAATATCTCTAATATACGAAATTTGAATCAAAATCGATAGAGCCGTTTTAGAGAAAGTCAAAAATTTCGACAAAAGTTCCATGTAAGGGGTTATTTGGGGTGGGGGATTTTTCTCAAAATCATCGTGTCGCATCCCTGGAAGATACTAAACTTAAATACCAACTTTGGTATTTTACCGACTTTTCGTTTTTGAACTATCATGTTGACAGACACACTGACACACGAACACACACACACACACACACACACACACGCGTACTTTTTTCTGAAAATACATTTTTTTTTGATGCAGGGGACCCTAAAACTTATATTTCCGGTGAAATCTCGGTATCTTATTTTAGGGTGGAGTGCAATACCTTCTCTATACACTATGTACATAGTATGTATAGAGAAAGTTTAAAGTAAACACCGTGTTTCTCTTGAATTACAACACTGTTTCAGACTGAAGATGAACTATATAGTAAAATAAGTAATAATCCGGTATTTACCTTGATGACTGAGGGAAACCACGATTGGTCGGTCTATGGGATTTAAACCCGGGACCTCCCGAATGCGGGCCATAGACGTTACCGTCTAAGTCATCCCGCTCGGTTTTGAAGTTCTGATGCACACAAATCTAATGTCTGCCACCGTACTTCAATGTTAAAGCAACTTTATTTTAAAACTACTGAACAGGACTATTTATTCACCATATACATATTTAGTTTTGTTTATTTTGTTTCATTTGAGCGTTCCGTTTTAGCTTTCTAGTTCGCCAAAGACTTTGCACGCTGATTAATTTAGTAATTAATTAAGGAACTTTGCAGAGAGAGTAGAAATAGAAGGATCTTCGCATAAGGAAGTATTTCCGGTCATGGACCATTCGTCAGAAGCCCTGCTGCTGAACATACAAACATTGCAGTTGCTTGTGAAGCGATAAAATGATTTGGACACGCTACTGGCGTGCAGTTAATAACGTCGCTAATTAATTGCCTCTCAGTAATTAACTGATGAGACAGATACGGCAATCACATCTTCCGCTCTTTGATTTGTAAAAACGCATCTGCCGCTGCTGATGCTTTTTAACTACCACCTCGTGAAAAAGCTTGGTACTAGCACAAAATAAATCCAACAAATGAGATGTTTCTAGAACTGAATCAGATAAGGAAACGTTAACTTGCTAATTCCATTCCCTCCTCCTAACATAAACTGAAATTAAAATGGGTAGTCAGACGAAAAATTCAATGCCATAGCCGGGATTTGAAGCACGTATTCCTGATCTCTAGCCGGTTGCTCTGGCACTGAGCTACCATGGTAAAATGCCGGCATAGCATTGAATTTTTCAACTGACTCGCATGTTTCCCGGTAAACCACAAGGTGTTCTCAAATTATTTTGAGATGACAATTCCAATGGTGACTTAAAATGTTACAAGTACTTAAGTCCCAGGATTTATAGTATAGCCAACTATTATGGTCAGTTGGTATTGAATTGTTTTTTTCACACACGCTGTGAGAATGGCGACTTGCAATGGGTTGTCATTTCAAAATAATTTGAGAAAACCTTGTGATTTACCGTGAAACATGTGAGTCAGTTGAGATATTCAATGCTGTGTCGGCATGTTGCCATGGTAGCTCAGTGGCAGAGCTAAGGCTAGAGATCGGGAGATCCGTGCTTCAAATCCCGGCTATGGCATTGAATTTTTCCTGACTCTACTTATCGAACACACGGCATGTGTGAAAAAACATTTAATCCAATATGAAATTAAAATGCTCAATGATATTATTTTCTCATTAAAAACTGATGTGTTGCATTTATAAGACTCCCCTACTCTCTTTCTACATACTTATAATTCTTACAAAAGTTTTTCTTTTACCTAAGTTTTTATCTCTATCGCTTTATGTGGCCATATCGCAACGAATCTATGGAGATACATATATACTACTGCGTAAAGAAAGTTCCGGGAATTTGCCAATAAAACTCAAAAAATGAATTATTTATCCAATTTTATTTAATCACCTTCAAAGTAGGCCCCTTCTGAAAGTACACATTTATACCAACGAATAATCCAATCATCAAAACATTTTTTGTAGGCACTTTTAGGAATCGATGTCAAATGTCGCCGCGAATTTTCCTTAATGTCTTCTATCGACTGAAAACGCCTCGAACTGGTAACTTGAGTTTTGGAAAGAGAAAGAAACCAGCAGGACCCAGATCAGGTGAATACGGTGGTTTTTCGATGAAATTTGTTGAGTTTTTGACCAGAAATTCGTTCACAATAATAACCTTGTGAACTGGGGCGTTATCGTGGCGCAGAATCCATGAGCTGTGGTACCACAAATCTGGCCTTTTTCGCCGTATTTGTTCTCCCAAACGGAGCACAACGCTCAGATATAGTCTTTATGTACCATCTGACCTTCTGGCAAGAACTCTGAGTGCACGACACCGCGATAATCGAAAAAACTGTCAACATGACCTTAAGTTTTGATCGAGTTTGACGTGCCCTTTTAGATTTCTGTTCAGTTGGAAGGCGCCATTCGGAAGCTTGTTGACTGGTTTGAGTGTCAAACTCGTAAACCCACGTCTCATCACCAGTTACAATATGTTTCATGAATGTGTTCTGGCTCGTTCTAGCATGTTTTTGGTTTCAGCTTTAAAAAATTATACTTTTCTCTTACAGGAATTTGTCAACTCCTGTCCATACAAAGAACTTCAGTTACATAGCAACCAGCTTTTGCTTGTCACTTTAACCTATGGTACTCCCTTATTTCACTTCTAATTACGAGAAAGGAAGTAATAAGGGTTTTCCTGCTATTTTTTTTTCTCGATTAGTGAAGTAAATAGGATCATGTGTTTTTTATAAATAATTTGTTATAGAGATAGTCACGTGAATGGAACATATAATTTTTTGTGTTGTTTCATTTATATAGCCCCCTTTAACATCTAAATCATATCGGCTCTTTGCACTTGAAACAGCTGGATGTCTCTGGTTCTTAAATTGGGTTTAAATCGTATTATTTTCCTTTACCACACACTAATTTACCCTCATATACATACTTCCAGACCTTGTGGGGGATAGGGAATAATCCAGCCTGGAATCGAACCCGGGACCTTGCTGACCACTCGACCACAGAGGTAGTCTAAATGTTTAACTTGATTAGCCTGATATAAATAAAGTAAAAATCTTTTGTATGTGGAAGTGCTAGAGAAGGTCATGTGAGTGCAATACATCAGTAATAATATAAGATAATGTGAAATCTACAATACACAACTCACAACACATTTTCACAGAATGTATAAAATACACTACAGAACAACAAGCTCTACATCATCACAGAGGATATATCCACAACACTGAATACTCCACAAAAATTCAAGCAAGTGCTACTCTTTCTTAGAAGCATAAAACTGGATTTCAAACTCTAATGTACAAATTCACAATATTTTAAATCTGTGTAAAACTGACTTTTAACAGCAATGTACCTTTTCAAAGTATTTTATTTAAATGCATGTAAAACTTGCTATTCTAATGTAATTTTAATTCCCAGACCTGTATTTAATGTGTAAATAACTTATTGTAATAACTTGCTTTTCTAATGTAATTTTCATTCACAGACCTGTGTTTAATGTGTAAATAACTTATTGTAATAACTTGCTTTTCTAACGTAATTTTAATTCACAGACCTGTGTTTAATGTGTAAATAATTCCATTGTAATATAATGAATTCAATTGTTATAAGTATTGTATGGTCACGATATGACCTAGGAGTTAAAGCGACCTAAAATAAATAAATTAAAACAAATGCTGCTAATTGTGTAAGTGATGATACGTCTAACATGATATAAGAGCATTCTGATTAAATTACCTGAGGCTAGCATAATAATAAAAACGTGTTTCTTTTCTCTTTTTCCAGGTAAGTGCTTTTCATTTTTCCTGAATCCTTACTCCACATGGTAAGTAAAACATGCCTAATAATATTTTCTAAAACAGTGGGCATTAAAATGTCCAAGCTTCAACTTAAAAGTATTCAAAAGTAACACTAAGAGTATTTTCATCTTGTTGATAATTTTCATAAGAGTTGAAAACACGAGTTGTATTTGATAAGACAATTCAGCGAAATAGACTATCAATAATTTATAAAATATATGACGGGAGATCTTATCATTGTAATACTTACATTAGTTCTCAAGTGGTACAAGACGCATTCGGTCATGTTTATTTACCCGAATGTTTTTCACTTTCTCTACACGTACACAGAAGGTATTGTAATGCACCCAAAAATTCCATACCAAGATTTCACCGGAAATACGTGTTTTGAGACAACCTGAATTAAAAAAAAAAAAAAAAAGCGTTTTTAGAAAAATGTCCGTGTGTGTGTGTCTGTGGGCAGCATAGCTCAAAAATGAAAACACTGTTCAATGCCAAACTTGGTATTTAAGTTTGGTCTCTTCCGAAGATAATACACGAACATTTTCAAGAAAATCCCCCACCCCTAACTACCCTTTACATTGAAAATTTTTCAAAATGTTTGTTTTTCTTAAAAATGGCTATCGGTTTTGATTAAAATCTCTTATATTTAAGACATAGCCTTAAAAGGCCTCTTTCTTCTGGATGAATTTTACAGAATTTTGCATAACTGCTAACCCGTAAGAGATGGACAAAAAAACTTTCCACACAAAAAATGTGGAGCATATTAAAACACACAATTTATGCTATATATATATATATATATATTTTTTTTTTTTTTTTTCGTGGAGCTGATCGTTATTGAGATATTCCTTGTTTTTGGATTCAACTTTAAAAAGCTTGTACTTTTCTCATACAGGAATTTGTCAATTCCTGTCCATACAAACAAAGGAACTTCAGTCTCATAGCAACCAGTCTTTGACTATCACTTTAACCTATGGTGCTCCTTTATTTCGCTTCTACTTACAAGGAAGCAAGTAATAAGACTATTTCTGCTAATTTTTTCTCGATTAGTATGAAGTAAATAGAAGCCCAAGCATTTTAATAATAATTTGTTGCAGAGATGTAGAGAAAGTCATGTGAATGGAACACATCAGATTTTTTTATTTGTATCACCCGTTCTTACGCTCAAGCACGATAACTTAGTCCGGGTCAGTATCCTGTAAGGAGCGCCAATTGCAACACCGATATAACTTGGTGGCTGACACACCACAGAGATATGAATGCATGCTGAGACGTTGGGGATGGTAGTTATTTCAAGCACAGTTATCTTTGAGGGCCGCCAGAGAAACAGCTACGACAGAAAAAGCCTTCATACTGTATTTCTGACATTTTCTTAGCAGCCTTGCAGTCATGACGTCTCTATGGTGGTTCTTGTATAGCCAGAATCTGAAGGGTTACTTCATTCTTCTCGCCCGGATCCTGTCTCAAGAACATCCGGTCTTCTGTGACCATGTGTTCATGAGAACATGGTGACAATTTGGAGAGCTTGCAGTCTCTGGGTATAGTTTTAAGGGCCGAAATAAATGTCTAATCAAAATACATTAATAATTATCATAAGATGATCACCAGAAGGGAAACGTTATTTTATTTATCTTCATTTATATGCCTCTTTGAACAACTTGGTTCGTTTAAAACATATTCCTGTTAGCGATGAATTTATTTCTCTATCCGTCACTCTACAGAAAGAAAATACCGCATTTGTTCCTGAAGTTCCATTACGCGATTTCACCAAAACGGGCATTATTGACCCCATATGTCACCATGTATAAAAATTCCGTTTGCTCATTCCTACTCTGCTTGCACTGTTTGTGTTTACAGCTAGAATTAAATGCTAAATGTGGCGGAAAACTAATATAACAATCACCAGAGTTAGATTATAAGAGTTGGTTAACATTTAATAAAGGGGTTTTCAGAAATTTCCCTTACAGACTTTTAAGTCCAGCAGAGAAAACTGAATAAATCATATTTTGAATCACGATACGTACCGTTTCTGACAACAACCATTTCAAAACAGGGTTTAGCGTTTTCATAAGTTCTTAGTTACTGTAGTGACTCTGTACATCTATTTTCTTACAATTCAACTCAGGCAATACTACTAAAGGAACAAATAGACAACTTTTAACAAATGCTTGTTTTACAGTTAAACTTAACAATTACTTTTTCTCTTCCAAGAGAATGTTTCATAATAGCATTTGTTTACAGTTAAACTGAAAAATCTGTTTTGTTTTCGTCACATGGTGTTTTGCATTCTGATAAACTACTGCATCTCTGGTTGGATGTGGCGATCAACAACGCTAGTGCATACATTGTATCTACGAATGATGTTTTGGTAAAGTCATTGCATCAAACCTGGTGTCTCTATTGTGCATCGACCATAATTTGCACCATCAGATCTTCCTCTGATTCTATAGGAGTATCGTAGATCAACATTCTGACTACGAAAGAGTCCAGAATCTAATGCGGTGATCGAGGAGACCATGTAATTGGATCATGTCCAATCCATCTTTGTCCATATCGTCAGTTAAGATGTTCCCGAACATCAAGTGAAAATTGAAGGGGTGTGTGCCTAGGGGGTGAAACCACACGTATGGACTGACAATTATTGGTACTCCTCCACCAGCACGCCAAATATTCCTTTTAGGAAGAGCAATTAAATAGGAACCGTTAACTTGGATGGAAGAACATATTGCCCACCTGACCATCCCGCACATTTCCCAGACATATTGCCAAATCGGTGTTAGAATTCCTGGACTTGCGTGGTATGAGGGTTTTCGTCTGACCAGATATGGCTCTTTTGGTAATTAAGAACAGCCTCCTTGAATTGCCATTCATTTATGAAGAGAATGCAACATAGAAACAAGTCCTCTTGAAAACTTTAAAGCAGCACCATGGTCTCTCCTGCTGAAGATGAAGGTACCTACCCCTTTCTCGAAGTCATTGTGAACACAATCTTGATAAAGATGAGCATTCTTCCATTAGCTTGACTTCGTCTGCATTCCATCATATTGCTCAGAGTCTAAACGAACGTGGGGCTCGAACCAGAGTAGAAAAGCAGGATATAAGTCAAATGTCATCAGCTGTTCGTCATAACTATAGATGGTTCTATTCCATGCAAATTGACTTGACATTATCAAGTATAGAAATGCTATTTCCGAACATGGTTCCCAGCTTACTCCCCTCTAAGTCCTTCTAGTTTTAATGGGGACTTTAGAACGTTATGAACTTAAATATTTTGTTACTTTGTTTGCTACTTACTTCGAATTGATATACTGGCTTTAATAAAATAATGTTTATGGACTCCTTGCATTAAAACTGCTTATTACGACGGCATAAATCGTGTGAAAGTATCCTATTTCTGGTACCGATGCCAGAAAATGAAGGACGTAATTACCATGGCAACAAAACAGCAAGGACGTCATCACCGCCACAACATAATTTTCTCTAATGGTTTCAGTAGTCAAACTAACACATTTTTCGTTTCTCCATCCACAAAGCTTTTCTTATTGTTTTTCGCAAAGATCTTACGATTTTTCTGGAATTAATAAACCGTCAACACTCTTGGTTTCGTTCAAAATGTCAAGCGGAACAAAATCCATATTTTTCAATACTTTTAAATAAGGATATTCATCTATCTATCTTCCTATCAGGTCGAAACTGATTACAATTAATTTGCTTCTTACTTAAATTCAACTAAATAAGGATATTTATCTATCTTCCTATCAGGTCGAAACTGATTACAATTAATTTGCTTCTTACTTAAATTCAACTAAATAAGGATATTTATCTATCTTCCCATTTCCTTCAATTTTCTCTATAACTTTTAAAGCAAATGGAACATCTGCTTAGCCAATTACGTCATACATCTGTGATCTCTATTACATCACAGATGTATTCTAAATATTTGATTTAAAATTTGTATATATTATTTTCACGTACTTAGTGCTAAAATTGCATAAAACGTTGCATGTAGCATGTGTTTAATTTCCTTGTAATATTAGCTCGTTCGCTTTCGCTCGCGCCCAAAATATATCTTAATGAGCGCATTTACTTTGACGCTAGCATATACTATTTTTCACTGTTCTAAATATAACCAATTGTAAGTGTTGTCTTTTTACTTTCTCTATACGTACTATGTACATAGTGTATACAGAAGGTATTGCACTCTACCAAAAAATTCAATACCAAGATTTCACTGGAAATATATGTTTTAGGGTCCCCTGTATCCAAAAAAAAAAAAGCATTTTCAGAAAAAGGTCCGTGTGGGCGTGTCCGTGTGTCTGTGAACACGATAACTCAAAAACGAAAAAGTGCTAATATACCAAACTTGGTATTTAAGTTTAGTATCGTCCAGGGATGCGACACGAAGATTTTGAGAAAATTCCCAACACCCCAAACTACCCTTTACATGGAACTTTTTTCGAAATTTTTGAGTTTCTCAAAAATGGCTCTAACGATTTTGATTAAAATACCGTATATTAAATATATTTAAGTGGCAAATAAAATGTATATCTTGAATTCTCTGGGATAGCCTCTGAAGACTACTTTATTATGGATGAATTTTGCGGAATTTTGCATAACTGCTAAACCGTAATAGATGGACAAAAACTTAGCACACACAAAATGTAGAGCACATTAAAACACAAAATTTATATTATATACATTTTTTTTCGTAGAGTTGATAGTTTTTGTAAGCATTCCTTGTTTTTGGTTTCAGCTTTGAAAAACTTTTACTTTTTTCTCATACAGGAATGTGTCAACTCGTGTCCATACAAACAAAAGAACTTCAGTCACATAGCAACCAGCTTTTGGCTTTCACTTTAACCTATAGTACTCCCGTATTTCTCTTCTGCTTACAAGGAAGTAAGTAATAAGACTTTCTACTTATATTTTCTCGATTTGCAGTTGAGGTAAATTTGAGAAAAAGGGTATTGTGAGAGTATGTTAAAACTAGTGGATGCCGCCAGAGGGAACTAACTGCATCAATTGCTCCGTGCCGATGGACGAGAAAGGTAACCAGCCCAAATACTGACCATGTTCAAGTGCTTTTAAAGCAGCTTTGTGCAAGGGAAATGCTGCAAGTTTAATGAAAGTGACCTCGAACAGAAAGCGGACTTCTCTCAATGTTCTTGCGTTTAGTTTAACGACGGGATCGATAGCTAATGAAAGCGGCTGATAAGAAGGGCAGACAATACCTCTCAACCTGACCTTTAGCATCCTTAGGGAGCAGGAAAAGAATATGGGACGCTTGGCGTCGTGGTGTCACCTTACGATGTCAAAGTGCGGGTCTTAAAATCGAAAGAGGTGTGATTTACCTTTTTGTTCGGCACGAGCTTTAGCGATAGTACAGGATGATTTATAAATAGCTAACACATTTCTTTCATTAATTGTTTCAAAACGTGTTATGCTAGCGACAACTTATTGTACCTAAGTTATAGACGAATTTTGGGAGATTATTTACTTCTATAGCAAATGTTGAAAATGCCCTCCATCTGCATAAGGCACCACTAAACACGTCGTTCCATGTTACTGGCCACTCGTTGGAGGACTCTGTTGTCAATAGCTTGAATCTCCTTTGTGATGTGCTTCAGATCGTCCAATGTCTGGAGACGTGTGGTGTAAAGCCTGTCTTTTAAGTAACCCCATTGAAAGAAGACCGGCGATGTCAAATCCGGAGATCTCGGTGGCCACAGGTTCCTGGAAATTATCCGGTCGTCAAAGAAACTTGCAATTAGTTCATGGATTCATTTGATGTATGGCATGTAGCGCCATCTTGCTGAAAATATCATTCACTCAGCTCTACATCGTACTGCATTTTCACGTTGACTACAAGAACAAAATGTCGAAACAGCTGCCAACAATACAATTAGTAATAAAACATGAACATTGCGCATCTACTGACAAGGAATCGAAACTCCAGAACATTTTGCTGAATTTGATGCTAAAATTGGGTTATTGAATGCATTTCTAACGGAATAATTAAAGAAAGAAATGTGTCAGGTCTACATAAATCACTCTGTAGTAAAATCCAGTCACCTAAAAATCTCAAAATTCTCCAGTAAGGATTGCATTATCTGATGTGCGGTGTAAACCTGACGTTTGCACGAATAAGGTACAACCAAATTTCACCTCACTTCGGGAGAGTTTCCGTTTGTGGGAAATGCCATCGCAACTTTATAAATACTAAAGCAGATCTATAACGAAATGACTGAACAGTTGGAAGCATATATCACAACTGGGGTGTCTGTAATTCTCTACTTATCATTTTGATAATTTCTCTACCAATTGGTATTGTATTCCAAAAAAATCTGATGTGTTCCTTCACATAACTATTTACATCTCTGCAAAAATTATTGTTAAAAAGCTTATATTTCTATTTACTTCATGCTAATCGAGAAAACATTAGCACAAATAGTTTTATTACTTGCTTCCTTGTAAGTAGAAGCGAAACAAAGGAGTAGCACAGATTAAAGTATTAGTCAAAAGCTGGTTGCAAGTTTTTCAAAGCTGAAACCAAAAACAAGGAATGCTTAAAAAACTATCAACTCTACGAAAAAAAATGTATATAACATAATTTTTACTTTCTCCATACGCACTATGTACTTAGTGTATAGAGAAAGTATTGTACTCCACCCAAAAATTCGATACCGAGATTTCTCCGGAAATATATGTTTTAGGGTCCCCAATATTCAAAAAAGGCATTTATACAAAAAGGTCTGTGTGTGTGTAGGTGTGTGTGTGTGTGTCCGTGTGTCTGTGAACACGATAAGTCAAAAACGAAAAGTCGGTAAAATACCAAACTTGGTATTTAAGTTTAGTATCTTCCAGGGATGCGACACGAAGATTTTGAGAAAAATCCCCCCACCCTCAACTACCCTTTACATGGAACTTTTTTCGAAAATTTTAATTTTATCAAAAATGGCTCTAACGATTTTGATTAAAATTTCGTATATTAAACATATTTACCTGCCAAATAAAATGTATATTTTGAATTTTCTGGGAATAGCCTCTGAAGAATAGTTTATTCTGGAAGAATTTTACTAAATTTTGAATAACTACTAAATCGTAAGAGATGGACAAAAACTTACTACACAAAAAATTTAGAGCACATTCAAACACAGAATTTATGTTATATACATTTTTTTCGTGGAGTTCGTCGTTTTTGTGACATTCCTTATTTTTGGTTTCTGCTATGAAAAACGTATACTTTTCTCATACAGGAACTTGTCAACTCCTATCCATATAAACAAAGGAACTTCATTGACATAGCAACCAGCTTTTGACTATCAGTTCAACCTACAGTTGTCCCTTATTTCGCTTCTACTTACAAGGAAGCGAGTAATTAGAATATTTCTGCAATTTTTTTCTGATTAGCATAAAGTAAATAGAAGTATAAGCTTTTTAAGAATAATTTGTTGCAGGGATATGGAGAAAGTCATGTGAATGGTACACACCAGATTTTTTTGTATTAATGTGCTCTACATTTTTGTATGGTAAGTTTTTGTCCATCTCTTACGGTTTACCAGTTATGCAAAATTCCGTAAAATTCATCCAGAAGAAAGTAGTCTTCATAGGCTATTACCAGAGAATTCAATATATACATTTTATTTGTTAGGTAAATATCATTAATATACGATATTGTAATCAAAATCATTAGAGCCATTTTTAGTGAATCAAAATTTTCGAAAACAGTTCCATGTAATGGGTAGTTGGAGGTGGGGGATTTTCTTGAAAATCTTCCTGTCGCATCCCTGCAAGATACCAAACTTAAATACCAAGTTTGGTATTTAACGGTCATTTCGTTTTTGAGCTATACTGCCCACAGATACACACACGTACATAAGACAGACCCACACACGGACATTTTCCTAAAAATGCTTTTTTTTTTGGATTCAGGGGGACCCAAAACATGTATTTTCGGTGAAATCTCGGTATCGAATTTTTGGGTGCATTGCAATGCCTTCTCTATACACTATAATTATTACTTTCTCTTCTCCGTGTAGTAAGGACATTTATTGTGTTCCATTTAAAAATTCTATAATGATATGTCACCAGAAATATATACTTTAAGGTCCCTGATTCCAAACACAAGTATTTATAGAAAAAGGTGTGTGTGTGTGTGTCTCTGGTGAGTAGCACAATTCAAAAACGAAAGGTTTCCTAAATAACACGTTTTGTATTTAAGCTCAGCATTATTCAGAGATATGACACGATATATAAATACCACGTTTGGTATTTTACCGACTTTTGGTATTTGGGTTATTGTGTTCACAGAGATACGGACCTGCTTATAAAAATGGTTTGTTTGGATACAGGTAGTCAGTCCTAAAACGTAAATTTCAGGTGAAATCTGAGTATCGAGTTTTTAGGAGGAATGCAATATCTTCCCTTCATATATACCATGTACTAAGTAAAGAAAGTAAAAAGATATCTGCAGTCATGTGTGCATATATCTGCATATATATGGCCACTTGGCTCTCACCTAAGCGGCCCGGGTTCGATCCTAAGCACCACATGTGGGGATTTGTGGTGGACAAAGCAGCGCAGGGGCAGGCTTTCTCCTGGCCCTCCGGTTTCTCCCGCCATCAGATTCCACCGATGCTCGATCTTCATTGCCTGTATCATCAGCATCATCACCTGTGGTGCCGTGGTAGTAAAAGCGAGCTTTAAACACTATCAAAAAAACTGATGTGGTACATTCACATGACTTTCTCTACATCTCTGCAACACATTATTATTAAAAAGCTAATACATCTTCTTCTTGCTAATTGAGAAAAAATTAGCAGAAATAGTCTTATTACTTGCTCTCTTGTAAGTAGAAGCTAATTAAGGGAGTACCATATGTTAAAGTGATAGTCTAAAGCTGGTTGCCATGTGACTGATGTTCCTTTGTTTGTATGGACAGAAGTTCACAAACTCCTCATTTAAAAATTGAACCCGAAAAGCAAGGAATATCTAAAAAACGATAAACTCTACGAAAAATGTGTACTTAACTTAAATTCTGTATATTTTTTGTGAGGTAAGTTTTTGTCCATCTCTTACGGTTTAGCAGTTATGTAAAATACAGAATAAAGTAGTCTTCAGAAGCTATTCCCATATTATTTGTCAGGTAAATATCTTTAATATACGATATTTTAATCAAAATCGTTAGAGTCATTTTTAAGTAAATCAAAATTTCTGAAAAAAGTTCCATGTAAAGGGTAGTTTGGGGTGGGGGGATTTTAGTCAAAATCTTGGTGTGGAATCCCTAGAAGATACTAAACTTAAATTCCAAGTTTGGTATTTTAACGACTTTTCGTTTTTGAGTTATCGTGTTCAGAGACACACTGATACATGGACACACACACCCGGATTTTTTTCTGAAAATACTTTGTTTTTGATACAGGGGACCCTAAAACATATATTTCTGGTGAAATCTTGGTATTGAATTTTTTGGTGTACTGCAATATCTGCTCTATACACTCTGTACATAGAACGTGTAGAGAAAGTAAAAAGTATTCCTTCCTGATAGGTGTCGAGAACGTATTGCTCGTTACAAAGGTCTATCTTTCTCTCCTTGTGCAGATGTGTTGAGAAGTCGGTATGAACAAACAAATCTTACATGAAATACTTCGTTATTTTGTTGAGAAAAATAACTTGAGAGAAAACAGAGAATTACGAGGAAGGAGGTCATTTGAAGTGTAGGAGCTTCCATTCCATTATTGAACTCAATTCACATAAAACGGCATAAAATGGCATTGAAAAGATGAGATGCCAGTTATAGTGAGCTAATTAGTATGGAAGAAAGTCAGTATAATAGAGATTCTTTTATCGACTGCCACTGCTCGAGTTCACTTAATGTTAGATGACTTAATACTAATTTAACTTTTCTCTGTTAAAGCTGCTTTGTTTCTGTAATGAATCTATACCACAGGCTGAAGCCGCCGTTATTAATTCTCTACCGCATATAGCAAATAGTGGAAGCATTGTATTCCACACCAATACTCAATACGGAGATTTCAACCAAAACACTTCTTTGGAACGCCTGAATAAAAAATCTGATGTGTACAATTCACATGACTTTCTCTATATCCCTGCAACAAATTATTCTTAAAAAGCTTATGAATCTATTTACTTCATGCTAATCTAGAAAAATTAACAGAAATAGTCTTATTACTTTCTTCCTTGTAAGTAGAAAGGAAATAAGGGAGTAGCATAGGTTAAAGCGATAGTCAAAAGCTGGTTACTATGTGACTGAAGTTCCTTTGTTTGTATCGACATGAGTTGACAAACTCCTGTATGAGAAAAGTTAAGATTTTTGACCCTGAAAACAAAAACAAGGAATACCTCAAAAACGATCAACTCCAAGAAAAAAATGTATACAGCATAAATTGTGTGTTTTAATGTGGTCTGCATTTTTTGTGCGGTAGGTTTTTGTCTATCTATTACGGTTTAGCAGTTATACACAATTCCGGAAAATTCACTCAGAATATAGTAGTCTTCAGAGGCTATTCCCAGAAAATTCAAAATATACATTTTATTTGTCGGGTAAATACCTTTAATATACGATATTTTAATCAAAATCGTTACAACCATGTTTTAGAAAATTAAAATTTTCGATAAAAGTTCCATGTAAAGAGTAGTTTGGGGTGGGGAGATTTTTCTCAAAATCTTCGTGCCGCATTCCTGGAAGATTCTAAACTTAAATCCCAAGTTTGGTATTTTACCGACTTTTCGTTTTTGAGTTATCGTGTTCACAGAGACACGGACACACTGACACATGGACACACGGACCTTTTTCTGAAAATACTTTTTTTAGATAAAGGGAACCCTAAAACATATATTTCCGTTGAAATCTCGGTATCGAATTTTTTGGTGGAGTGCAATACCTTCTCTATACTCTATGTACTTCGTATAAAGAAAGTTACACTATGTACATAGTTCGTATAGAGAAAGTGAAAATCTAATAAGGTCCATTCACATGACTTTCCGTACATCTCTCTAACACATTAATGCTGAGAAGCTAATTCTTCTATTTTCTTCAAGCTAACCGAGATAAATGTTAATAGAAATGGCTCTATTACTTACTTCCTTGCAATTAGAAGAAGAATAAGGGAAAACATTAAGCTAAAACGACAGTTAAATCTTTTAAAAGCCGCATGCTATGTGATTGAAGTCCATTTCTTTGCATGACCACGAATTGATAAATTCCTATACTACAAGAGTTTGAAGTATTTTTTAACTGAAACCAATGACAAGGAATATCTTGGAAATGGTCATTTCACGAAGAATATGAAAATTATATAAATTGTGTATTTTAACGAATCCACGAATAAAATGTAAATGACATAAATTGTGTGTTTTGACGAGATCTACATTTTTGTGAAGTAAGTCTTGTCTATTACGAGTTACTAGTTATGCAAAATTCAGCAAAATTCACCAGAATTAAGAGGTCTTCACGGTCTATTTCAAGAAAATCCAAAATGTTAATTTTATTTGTCATGTAAATAGCTTTAATATACCGCATTCTGGTCAAAATCGTCAGAGCCGTTTTTGAAAACACCAACATTTTGGAAACTTTTTCCATGTAAAGCGTAGTTTGGGGTGAGGGGATTTTTCTTAAAATCATCATGTTGCATCATTAGAAGATGCTAAAGATAAATTCCAAGTTTGGTATTTAACGGATTTATCGTTTTTCAACTATGTTGTCAAAAAAAAAAAAAACAGAAACACACATGTGTTTTTCTAAAAATTATTTTTTCGGACTCAGGTATATTTCCGGAGAAATCTCAACATCGAATTTTTGGGTGGAATACAATACCTTTCCTGGCTACTATGTACATTGTACGAGGGCCGTTTTTCTTCAACCTCCAATAGGCTATAAATAAAAGACAAATTCATAGAAAACAACTATTTTATTACTAAAAGTTTTGTACACTTATAGTGACGTTTCAACATAATCACCAAAAAGATTGGGACACTTATCTACCTGTGCACAAGCTTTGCAATACCCGCTTCAAAAAATGTTGCCGCCAATGATTTCAAATGAACATTGACGTTTTGAAGATCTCCGTACTTCGACGTTTGCGGAGAGCCATTCAAAACAAACGAAGAGGAATGCTGACTTCAGGAATTGTGTTGATCCATGACAACGCTCGTCCACACACTGCTGGCACAACCCATCGGCTCCGTGAACAATTTCAATTGGACATTTTCGATCATCCAACTACAGTCCTGATCTGGCACCCAGAGGCTTTCACCTTTTCCCTGAACTGAAGACGTGGCTAAGAAGGCAGCACTTTCAAACAACGAAGATCTTCAAAACAACGTCAACGTTCATTTGAAATCATTGACGGCAACATTTTTTGAAGCGGGAATTGCAAAGCTTGTGCACAGGTAGATAAGTGTCTCAATCTTAGCGGTGATTATGTTGAAAAGTAACATAGGAGTACAAAACTTTTAGTAATAGAATAATTGTTTTCTATGAATTTGTCTTTTATTTATAGCCTATCGGAGGTTAAAAAAATTTGATGTGTTCCATTCACATGACCTTCTCTACTCTCTGCAACAAATTGTAGTTAAAAATCTTATGTTTCTATTTACTTCATGCTAATTAGCAGAAATAGTCTTATTTCTTGCTTCCTTGTAAGTAGAAGCGAAATGAGGGAGTTCCATAGGTTAAAATGTTAGCCAAAATCTGGTTATTATGTAATTGAAGTTCCTTTGTTTGTATGTACAGGAGTTAAGAAATTTCTGTATGAGAAAAGTATGTTTTTCAAAGGTAAAACGAAAAAACACGAATGTCTTAAAAATGATCAACTCCACACAAAAAATGTAAATGACATAAATTGTGTGTTTTATTGTGAGCTACATTTTCTGTGTAGTAAGTTTCCCCCATCTCTTACGGTTTAGCAGTTATGCACAATTCCGTAAAATTCATCCAGAATAAAGTAGTCTTCAGGGGCTATTCCCAGAAAATTCAAGATATACATTTTATTTGTCAGGTAAGTATCTTTAATGTACGAAATTTTAATCAAAATCGTTATAGCTATTTTTAAGAAAATCAAAATTTCCCAAAGTTTTTCCATGTAAAGGGTAGTTTGGGGTGGGGGGACTTTCTTGAAAACCTTCGTGTCGCATCCTTGGAAGATACCAAACTTAAATACCAAGTTTGGACTTTAACGGTCTTTTCGTTTATGAGCTATGCTGCCCACAGACACAGACACACACACACGGACATTTTTCTAAAAATGCTTTTTTTATATTCAGAGAGTCTCAAAACATATTTCCGGTGAAATCTCGGTATCGAATTTTTGGGTGCAATGCAATACCTTCTCTATACACTATGTACATAGTTCGTATAGAGAAAGTAAAAAACGGCCCTCGTATGTACATACGTGCTACAGAAAGTGAAAACTAAAATTCCGATGTGTTCCATTCAAATGAATTTCTCTAGCTGTTCCATATGCAAACTATTCCTACAAACGATTAGGTATTATTTATCTACATCCTGCTATTCGAGATAAACATTTGCAGAATTTGTCTTGATACTTGTTTCCTTGTAAGTAGAAGGGAAATAAGGGAGTACGCTAGACTAAATGAATAGTCAGATCTTTCAAAATCCAGTCATTAAGTGAAAAACTTAAAATTTGGTTCTCTTTGCTTGCTAAGAGTAAACAAACGGAGACGAAAGAAAGTTGTCTCCCATTTGAGAAAAGTGTAAGTACCCTTATAAAGTACCTTAAGAAATCAATAATTCGAAATATCTCCAAAACGGTTAATTCTACAACAATAACAACAAATGGAATGATATAAATTATGTATTTTAATAACATCTACAGTTTTTTGTAGTAAGTTTTTGTCTATCTCTTACGATTTACCGATACAAAAGTTATACAAAAGTCATACAGAATGAAGAGATCTTCAGAGGCTAGTCTCAGAAAATTCAAGATATACATTTTGATTGCCATGAGCATATCTTAAATAAATATATGACACTTTAATCAAAATCATTAGCCATTTTTGAGAAAATTATAATTTTCGAAAAATGTTCCATGTAAAGTGTAGTTGGAGTTGAGGAAAATCCTCGTGTCGCATTCTTGAGAGATATTGAAGTTAAATACCAAGTTGGGTATTTAAGCGACTTTTCGTTTTTGAGCAATACGGCCCAGACACACACACACACACACACACAGCAGACAGACACGCTCACACGGGGACATATTGAAAAACACATGACTTGGAAATCGTCAGTTGGTTTTTCTTTGTTCTGTGTTTGCTCCTGGTCATGTAAAGAGAACCCAATTTCAATATGATTACATGGTATCCAGCTCTTAAAAGATTTGACAATCAGCCTAGCTAATATATCATCTCATTCCTCTTGTATGTACAAGGCAATATACATTAAATCATTTCTCTTAATGTTTATCCCGGTTTGCGTGAAACAGATAGAAGATGAAGCTTTTGTAAGAAAGGTGGTTGCAAAATGGGTAGAGAGAGTCATGTAAATGTAACATTTAATTGAAGGTTTACACTCCTGCAAACAGCACCTAGGTGATCCTAAGGCACATTTTCTCGACGATTTCACGGAGAGTATGAAACCCTTGCTCATATCATGGAAGCCTGTTCACATAGGAATCATAGCGCAACTCACGTCATCAAGCTGAAAGAGAGGCCATTGCGTACGCCTTATGAGAGCGTCGATACGAAGCTTATGAAGGAGTAATGGAGTAAGTAACCAGCGTATTGAGCCCCCTTTAAGTCTAATTCCTATTGGAGGCAAATGTTATGCACTCACTTTTTCTAGGGCGTTTGGCTCTCTACTCTTCATTCGGTAGCTTTCGTGCTGTTTCGGAAGCAGAGCAGAGCGACAACATGAGACACAAAGTAAGCTATGCACCCTGATGTTCAGTGGCTTCAGTAGTAGGTTTCATTCTGTCTGTAGATCCCAGGTTTCAAGCAGCACACGTGCGCTGTTTCAATTAATAATTCAGCTAGTTCGCGGTAATTTAGACTGTAATGCCTGAGGGTCTCAAAGAGAGAAGTTTTGTTTGCTTGATAACACTGCGGAAAGATAGGCGGGCGAACTCTTATCTTCTTTCTCCTGTAACGTCTCCGTTTCCCGATGGATTTTACCCGACCTATTAGTTCATCATCCGCTACAGCTTCTCCGTCAACCTGCTTGAGGGCTAGCCAGCAGATCCAGACTTCTCTGCGCATACCTGGATACTTCACGAGCTCCCCTAGCCGCTGTGCTACGTTAGTTGCTTACTTCTCATCGCGGTCTTCAAAGAGCACCAGGTGGATGCATTTCTTCTAGGCCACTTGGGCCGTGCTAGGTTATTGTGGAGCAAGCTTTCAGTTTGTCTAAATTTAGCATTTTTAACTTTGTATGATTTTGGCTTTAACTTGGCAAAATTTATTAACCTTTTCACTCCCATATTATGGTACATTATTTTGATCGGTCAGAAGTAGCCTTATAGTTTTTTATTTGTGGTGAGCACGAGTCTTTTGTTAATATTTTTATGTTTTATTTGTTAAAGTTTTAAAATGTTAAATAAACGAGTAAGGTTGGGCTAAATTCTTTTAATTTGAAGGTACACCTTAATTCTGCCTTTACCTGTGCACGCATTCCAGCCTTGAGCTTTATGTTTAAATTGTGCGTTTCCACAAAATGGTTTTATCAGTGGAACACCCTGACTCTCGCTTCCTCGTAAAACTAGCTTCCAAGAAACGGCGCCCAAAATAATTGATCTTACCATCAAATTCGAAGCACATGAGAGCCGAGAAAAATGTCGATTAGAGGTTCATATACGAAGACACACAAAGCAAAATACCACATTTATTTCATTGATATACTGGGTTGATAATCGATGCTCGAGTAACCAGACGCCAGTTTTTTTTTATTAAAAACTTTTGTATTTTTAGACAGCTTGAACTAAAAGCATAACTTTTAACACAAACAACATGAATTAAACATCGTACTTTACTAGTGATAAAATACGATAAAATGTGTGATAAAGTGTTTATACTACTCCATTAGTAACGTTTAGTTTCAGGACTAGTGACGTCGCAATTACTTTTCGTACTTGTAGTTATTTTGAATTGCGCAAGTATATTGATATCCACCAGCCGTCAGCTGTTTTCAGTGCTGATGCAAAAAGAAACAAAAAACAAACAAACAAATGGATATCGCAGCTGTGTTGAGCATCACAGACAGGTAGAACGTAAAAAGAATCTAATAATTAATAATTTGTCTAGCAATATTGCTCGCTATCTAAAAAATCTGATGTGTACCATTCACATGACTTTCTCCATATCCCTGCAACAAATTATTCTTAAAAAGCTTATACTTCTATTTACTTTATGCTAATCAGAAAAAAATAGCAGAAATAGTCTTATTACTCGCATCCTTGTAAGTAGAAGCGAAATAACGGACAACCGTAGGTTAAACTAATAGTCAAAAGCTGGTTGCTATGCCAATGAAGTTCCTTTGTCTTTATGGATAGGAGTTGACAAGTTCCTGTATGAGAAAAGTATACGTTTTTCATAGCAGAAACCAAAAATAAGGAATGTCACAAAAACGACGAACTCCACGAAAAAATGTATATAACATAAATTGTGTGTTTTAATGTTCTCTACATTTTTTGTGTGGTAAGTTTTTGTCCATCTCTTACGGTTTAGCAGTTATTCAAAATTTAGTAAAATTCATCCAGAATAAACTACTCTTCAGAGGCTATTCCCAGAAAATTCAAGATATACATTTAATTTGTCAGGTAAATATGTTTAATATACGAAATTTTAATCAAAATCGTTAGAGCCATTTTTGAGAAAATCAAAATTTTCGAAAAAAGTTCCATGTATAGTTGGGGGTTGGGGTAATTTTCTCAAAATCTTCGTGTCGCATCCCTGGAAGATACTAAACTTAAATACCAAGTTTGGTATTTTACCGACTTTTCGTTTTTGAGTTATCTTGTTCACAGACACACGGACACACACACACACACACACACACACACACACACACACACACGGACCCTTTTGTGAAAATGCTTTTTTTTGGATATTGGGGACCCTAAAACATATATTTCCGGTGAAATCTCGGTGTCGAATTTTTTGGTTGAGTGCAATACTTTCTCTATACACTTATGTACATAGTGCGTATGGAGAAAGTAAAAATAGCATGTTAAAATTGATTTATATTGTTCTTAGGGTTTTAAGGGAAGGAACAATATAGTCATCACCGCAGAGCAGAGCCGTGCACTTCTGAAAGATAAATAGCAATTGAAGATTGACAGGTCTCTTGCAATATATAATCCATCCAAGCAATCGCTTACCAAGTTCGGGAAGTACGAAAAATCCAAGTTGAGGTTGGCAGCAGGAATGGGACCTGGGTCCTCCCAAATCTACCACTTAAACTAATCCTCTCCGCATTAAATTTTCGTACTGACAGTTTTTGTCCTGGACACAAAGTTTACATGCGCTCCAGGAAGGGTGAATCTACTAAGAGTTGCGGGTAGTTCTCATTATGAGGAACCGTTCTTAAAAGCCCTTTTGTTCGAAGTCGTCCTCGTCATCTGTGATGGATGAACTTGTCTTGCTACTTATATTACCATCATGTAATGTAGCGCTGTATACGACATTCGCTGATGGGATTCATAAGTCTTCTCATATTGCTGTTACTTTCTATCTCTCGGTTGAAATGTTATGATCGTTCCACTCTCTCAATGCTGGGTAAAAAATGTGAACAACTTGGCCATGGCATAAATCGAAAAAATATCCATTTTTAGGTTCGCGTGTCTCTCTGTTTTGCTTCCGACTTAAACATTTCGTTGCAAGGTGAAGAACGTCAAGCAATCTACTGAAAGTTTATACTTCTTGCAGAAAGAAGGTTGAAGTAAATAAGTTCAAGTCCACTTTTGGAGATGAACACGTTCTATTTGTGTGAATCTGGAAATCTCGATTGTATCCTTCAGGAGAACCTTTATGTGTACAGAAGTTAATATCCGTGATCAAAAGCTGTCAAGCAGTGAAATAGAATGTCCAAAGGATGAAGAACGATATAAGAAGCATGTGGTTTATGCATGATGCTCTAGCATATTTTAGTCTCATTGTTCGAGATGCACTGGCTGTTATCTAGCACGGCAAATGGATAGGTAGGGGGGGACCAATTCCATGGACTGCACATTCCCCGGCCTCAATCCTTTGGGGTTTTTATCTTTAAAACCATTGGTTTATGCAGCAGGCATCCTAGATGAATACATGCTCAGTCTACGTGTCATGAAAGCCTGCGAAATCATACGATATCATAGGACCCGACTGGGAGTATTTGATATTCCATTCTTCGACAAGTGCATACACATCTAGACTCAAGATATATTTGTGCGGAATACTTCCTAACAAGCTGACCTCAATAGAATAATGTGGCACTTTAAAATGTTTTGATTGTTCATGTTTTGGGTCCCCCTGAATCCAAAAAAAAGTATTTGCAGAAAAAGGACCGTGTGTGTGTGTGCTTGTGTATGTGTCTGTGGACAGCATAGCTCAAAAACTAAAAGACTGTTGAATACGAAACTTGGTGTTTAAGTTTGGTATCTTCCAAGGATGCGACACGAAGATTTTCAAGAAAATCCCCCCACTCCCAACTACCCTTTACATGGAACTTTTTTCGAAAATATTGACTTGCTGAAAAATGGCTCTAACGATTTTGATTAAAATATTGTATGTTAAAGATATTTACCTGACAAATAAAATGTATATCTTGAATTTTCTGGGAATAGCCTCTGAAGACTACTTTAATCTGGATGAATAACGGAATTTTGCATAACTGATAAACGTAAGAGATGGACAAAAACTTACCATACAAAAAGTGTAGAGCAAGTTAACAGACACAATTTATGTTATATACATTTTTTCGTGGAGTTGATCGTTTTTTAGATATTCCTTGTTTTTTGGTTTCAGCTTTAAAAATACATATACTGTTCTCATACAGGAATTTGTCAACTGTGTCCATATAAACAAAGGAACTTCATCACAAAGCAACCAGCTTTTGACTATCACTTTAACCTATGGTACTCCCTTATTTCGCTTCTACTTACAAGGAGCAAGTAATAAGACTATTTCTGCTAATTTTTTCTTAATTAGCATGAAGTAAATAAAAGAATAAACTTATTAACAATAATTTGTTGCAGAGAAGTGGAGAAAGTCATGTGAATAGAACACACCATATTTTTTCTTGTTTTGATGTAAGGAACCTTTGTAAAAGTATGTTTGAATCACTCTGGATAAATGTATACAAACACACACGCACACATACATACACATGTATACACACATATGTTAATAGGATGCAACAAAAAAGTGTGCCGGAACTTTGAGGAAACATTTTTTCATGTTATATGACCGTAGGTGCAAAATAGTAATTGTATATATTGCGCAAGAGCCCGTTGTACGTCTACCATTTACAACTCGTGCAGCAATGGCAGTATCTGATTATTCCTCACGATTAGTGTTTTGCGAATGGTTTTCCGCTAAAGTGCAAATTCACGGATGAGACACTGTTTCATTGAGGCCACATTGTGAACTATTACAATCAGTACGTATGGACTGTTGTGAAACCGCACGCAACGATTCCTACATATTAACAATACCGATTTTGGTTAATATTTGGGCCGGCATTGTTGGTGACTGGTGGAACAGTATGTAGTCACATCGTCTCAGGGACAAAGGTAAAACGCACTCCCGAAAAAGCACTTGCTTATACTGTTATATTATGCATCATTACGAATACGAGAGACATGTATTTCATCCAGATAGAGCTCCTGTTCATTTCAGCCACTCCATCGCTTTCGAAATAGATTGTTCCGTGATAAATGACTTGGGAGAGGTAGTTTAATTCGTTGGCCTCTACGCTCGCCTGACATGAAACCACTAAATATTTAATTGCGGGGACATTTAAAAACTCTCTTGTATGCACCATAGATGAAAGGCTCAGGTCAGGAAATAAAACTTTTTCGGACGTATATTCATACTACATTTTTTCCATCTAAATGCAAGGAATGCTTCCCTAAAGTTTTGGCATACATTTTGTACATCCTGTATACACAAGGGCAAGTCTAATTGCTTTTTTATATTGTACAACTGCAGCTAATGCACATTTTTACTTTCTCTAAACGTACTGTGTACATAGTGTATAGAGAAGGTATTGTATTCCACCCAAAATTCTATGCCGAGATTTTACGGGAAAGGCATGTTTTGGGTCCCCCTGAATCCAAAAAAAGTTATTCGCGAGTTATTGGAGAAATTTTGTGTTCGACTCTGTTCCACTCCTCAACGAGTGAGCCGACCGGGAGAAAAGGTTACGTCACGTTGCGATGTCGCGGAAGAAACAAGTGAAACCAGAGGCGTCCAATAAGTCCTTAAAAAAGCTAGAAAAACAAATTATTTTTGGGAGAATTTTTATATTTCTACATAATTTCCTCTTAGCTCAATTAAGTTTTCCCAGCGTTTCTCCAACTGTTCTAAGCCTTCTAAAAAGTAGGATTTTGGAAGCTCCTCAAAATAGGATTTTGTTTGGGACGTGAATCGTTTTCCGGCAAGCCACTTTTTCAAGTTTGAAAATAAAAATGTCACTGGTGACCAAATCTGGTGAATACGGTGAATGTTGTAGTAATTGGAACCTTAATTCTACGATTTTTGCCATCAAAACTGCGCTGGTGTGCACCCTTGCATTGTCTTGATGAAAAAGATTTTTTTCTTTACGAGATGAGTGCGTTTTTTCTTGATCTCTTCGTTGAACCGGTACAATAAAGATGCATAATACTCTCCATTTATCGTTTTTCCTTTTTGCAACAAATCAATGTAGATGATTCCGCGTGCATTGCAAACAAATCGAGGCCATCACCTTGTATGCAGATTTCACCGCCTTTGCCTTCTTCGGATCCAGTTCGCCTTTAAAAACCCACTGTGTCGACCTACTTTTGCCTGAAGTGTAGTAGTGTATCCATGTTTTATCCACAGTTATTTATCGACGCAGAAACTCGTCAAGATTGCGACGGAAATGTGCCAAACCACGATTGCGTTTATTCTCCATTGAGAAAAAACGTAGCACCCATCTTGCCGAGATCTTTGTCAGACCTAATTTTTGGTGCAAAATTGAGAGTACTCCACCTTGTGATACGCCTGTGGTCTCTATTACTTCGCTAACTTTGATTCGTGGATCACTCCAAACCAAATCTTGGATTTCGTCAATAATTTCGGAGCAAGTCAATTCTATTAGACGTCCGGAGCAATTTTCATAATTTGTGGATGTACGGTCACATTTACATTTATTTATCAAATAATTGTAAATTGTTGCAAACGCAGGAGATGTGCCATGAACTTCATCAAACTCGGCTTTCAACTCTTTCGGTGTTAAGCCTTTTAAATAGAAGTGCTTAATCACCGTACAAAACTCGTTTTTCCCCCTTCTTAAAGAAGCACAAGATTGTTGGTTCGCCAATGGTAGCGAAACCGCATGATGGATATAGTTGAAACTTGTAGTAAGAGACGACTGTTACTAAAAACAAACTTTTTTCGATGCTAAGAGTATAATTTCTTGGATTTTCAAAGGACTTACTGAACCCCCCTCGTAACTGAGTGAAGGCCAAGGAAACTTGAACTAGATCACATTAACGAAGAGCCAGTGATAATTTAGAGATCGTGAAAACTGAGCAAAGTCAGACTATTTAAGATATAAATAGTTAGCAACATTAAACGTAATGTTTATTTGCTTTTAACGCAATGCAATTGTTCATTTATTAAATGTTATAACTCTAAATTGCTTTTGTTTATTGCATTTTCTGAAATTACTTCATTTGTGCTCAGGAAATGTTTCGGTAAGCACCAGACTATTTTGTGTCTAA
Organism: Hymenopus coronatus; assembly: GCA_030762935.1. Lineage (NCBI taxonomy): Eukaryota > Metazoa > Arthropoda > Insecta > Mantodea > Hymenopodidae > Hymenopus > Hymenopus coronatus. Next base: position 122,803,632 of record CM060894.1, on the reverse strand, counting down.
TAGTCATTAAGTGCTGCACTTGTTGGTACATACGCAAGATTGTCTGGCATAAAGAAAAGCAGAGGAAGAAAAACAGTTTGAAAATCTCCCGGAATCGTAAATACAAATACAATTTGAATGTCGCCTCAATTTAATATAAGTGTTAAAACATTTGTTTTTCTTTCTTCGGATACTGTTGATATAATTTGCGAGTGATACATGTCGATCTCGTAACCTGCATGCCCCAGAGTCGACAGGCCAGACTCCATTTTGGCAAATGAACGTGGAGATAAACATATTGGATTTGAACAGGCTCAGTGCTCCCTAGAGTAGCCAGGGACATCCCAAAGCGGTTGGATCAATACCATAGCAAAAATCAAATTATTCTCTTATCATATTTTGGTGTTCTATTATGTGCGCTAGTCGGCCCCAAAAGCTTTTGTATTCCCAGAAGTTGGTGGATTTGACCTTACCGAGAACAGTACCACTTCTTGGTAGTCCTTCATGTGTTAGAAGGGGAGGCTAATGAAATTAGGATCTTCCTGAAATCTGCTTTCAATGAAATCAAGTTATTAACGCTAGTTAGAAAGATGGATAATCAGATATTGTGCAATAGTAAGCTTAGTTCCACTAAAGCTGTCTAATCTACTGGTGTTATCTGATGCAGTGTTTCTGTTCTCAACTACTTTAGGACTATTTGGGCGCTCGGCTCTCAAGTCTAAGTTCACCAGGCTTTGCGCCATTTCGGAAGAAGAACAAGGCAACCACATTGAGGCTTTAACTTCAGTATATACCCTATCGTACAGGATTCAATGCTAAGGCTTCATTCTGTCGTAGATCATATACACATACACGTGCGCTGTATTTCATTTAATAATTCAACTAGTTCGCAGTAAATTATGTAGATAACCTTTTCACCATAATGGCTGAGGGCCTCAAAGAAGATAACTTTTTTTTGGTTCACAACACTGCGGAAAGACAGATAGGCGAGCACTCTCTTCTTCACCTCGGCCCTCGACTCCCGTAAAAACCAGTGCCCAAGAAAAGATGTGCAGATGGTAAATAGTACTACCCCAGAAACTCGATATCCAGATTTATTTCAGAAACACATATTTGAAGTCATCTAAGCCACCCCTACGAAGAAATTGCGAATGTGTCTGTGCAGTCGGTGTACGTGTGTGTGTCTGTGTGTGAATAAATAACCTTCCCCAAACTACGTTTTACCTATAAATATGTTTGTTATTTATTATTTCTACATAAATAGTGACCTTTACAAGCTTGAAAGAATAAAAATATTTATTTTCCTGCAAATGTAAAGATTTCATTCTGAATGAGTTTATACATTTTGCATAGATGGGTAAACGCTAGAAAGTAGACAAAAGTTACTCAGTTTAAAAAACATAGTTTATGTAATTTTTACTTTCTCTACTGTATACAGTTGGGAGCAAAGAACATGTCTATGGGTTTAGTTTCCTAAAGTGTTTGCTTTAGTTTGTTCTTTGTGTTCCCACACTTCTCGGTATGCCAATCTCTTATTGCTTTGAACAAAATGAGCATTTTAAGGGGTAGAAAATGGAAGGACTTTACCTGAGTGACTGAAGGACACTCGCTAAATTTGTTAATTTCCTATTAGTTTGATAGCAAAAGTCTGGAACTCAAACCCTAATCAATGCAAAGATGCCGGCTCCCAATTAGGAGTGAAATAGGGATGTAAGACAAACATGTTGAGATGCATTGTAAACATTGTCCTCTGATTGTGTATTGTTTGAAAGGAACAAATGAAAAAACAACAAACCCAAAATTCCTTCTCTTATTGAGTGCAGCGAGAGATGTGTAGCTCTATGGTGTATCCACAAGAAAGTGTAAACCGAAGGGGAAAAATCACCAAAATGGTTATTGGGCAAGTTTAGTGTTACACAAAAGTAAAAAAGTCATGCTAGGGAACTCACTTATATACAAATAAATACTGTCAAATGAAAACGCATTACGAAGAAGAGACAATTTTCCATTACTTGAAAACAGTTTCTCGAATTTTTAGGAAACTTTTAACGGCAGACTTAGCCTAAAATAACATGTTCTTTTAGTTAATACATTGAAATATATTTATATTAAAATTACAACTGTAAATATTTCTCGTAACTTAAAATAGTAATTTACTTTCTCTGCACCTTCTAATTATGCTTTCCTTGACAGGGTTGACGACTTCCCTTATATTTATTTTCGTGCATAACTCTGATAAAATGTATTATTTAAGTTAACATTAGTTTCGAAGTAACTATAGAACAGTACAATCAGAAGAAAAATTCCATTGTCACGTTCGGGATCAGAACCACAAATCTTCGGCTTCCCGTGCCACTGCTCTGGCATTTGATCCATGATAGCAGGTTATGAAATTGTCGACTTTTATCTGTAAAAACCCAAGACGTTTTCAATTTCTCTTGAGATAATATACCCCAATGTCGGATTATATAAGTTTTCATTCTGATCCTTCGGAAGAACAACCAATAAATTGCTCATGTGTTCTCAACGAATAAAAATAATGTTAGATTCGAGCCTTTGGTGCACGTCCACCACCCCGAAAGAAGAAAGATAGGCCAATCGATCTTCAGATGGAGTTGTGCATGTGGAAGGGACTGCTTTAATAATTCCTTACCAACCAGTTTAACCTTATCGGTTAATTATATTGGCATTTTTTTTACACCAAGCTGTTCATATTTGGTAGAGAAAGTATTGTAATAATACTGAATATTGTAATATTCAACACTGAGATTTCACTGGATATGATGCTTTGGGGCCCCCCCAGACACACACACACACACACACACACACACACACACACACACACACACACACACACAAACTCTTTAGAAACAGGTCTTTGTATTTGAATATAACAGGGATATGTACATGTTTGCGTGAGTATGCGTGCACGCATTTGTGAACAGCATAAACACAAAAACGAAAGATCAAATAAATACCAAACTTGGTATTTAGCTACATGAGCGACATGAAATAAGAAGATTTCTCTACTCCAATCACCGTTTATATGAGTCATTTTATTAAAATTTCTACTTAAAAAAAAGGTAACAAATACGAGGTGCATCCAGAAAGTAAGTCCCGATGACCGATAAAGAGAACAAAAGCATCACTAAGTAAGAAATATTTATTGGTATAATTACATAGACTCAATGGGTACTTTTCAACATAATCACCACAATTGTTGAGGCATTTATCGTAACGGTGCACCATTAATTGTATGCCCAAGTAATAGGATTCGGCCGCCAATGTCCGCAGCCGTGAAGTCACTTCATTCTGCACCTCAGCGTCACTGTGAAAACGATTCATGAGACGGAAGAGATGAAAGTCATTTGGAGCGAGGTCGGGCAGTAGGGTGGATGTTCGAAGACCTCCCATCCTAACTTATTCAACACATTTCATGTGGCGTTGGCTATATATATATTTAACAACTTGGAATAACCCTGTTCATTGCGAAGGAATTTTAATATAATATATTATAACTTTCAAACGTTAAGTGGCAGACGTAAAGGTACTATTCATACCTTGAAAAAGGCACAGTTTATTTCAATAACTTTTTACTTTCTCTAGAACGTATGTATATAGTACATAGTATCTAGAGAAGGTATTATATTCCATCCAAAATTTGATGTCGAGATTTCACCGGAAATATGTTTTGAGGACCCAGTAAAAAGCATTTTTATAAAAAGGTCCGTGTGTGTATGCGTCTGATGACAACATAGCTTAAATTCGAAAATATCGTTAAATACCAAACTTGGTATTAATGTTTAGATCTTCCAAGGATACGACACAAACATTTTCAAAAAATCCTCCTACCACAAAAATGGCTGCAACTAGTTTTATTATAATATCGTATATTAAAGATATTTACATCACAAATAATACCTATATTTGCAGCATTTTACTTAATGGGTTAAACCGTAAGAGAGAGACAAAAACTTACTGCACTGAAAGTGTATATCTCGTTAAAACCCATTTTTTATTTCATGTGCCTTTTTCTTATAGAGTTGCCCGTTTTCGAGATATTCCTTATTATTGGTTTCAATTTTATACTACCTAACTTTTCACAAACAGAACCATACAAAGTGAAGTGAATCTCAATTGTTTCACAAAGCGACCAATTTTAAAAGATTTGACTATTGCTTTAGCCTACTGTATGCCCTTATTTTCCTTCTACGTACAAGGAACCAATTGTGTTCATGTTTACCCCGATTGGTATGATGCAGATAAGTCTGATAGTGTTTTGTAAGAATAGTGTGAATATGCAACAGTTAGAGAACGCTATTGAGAGGAATACATCAGATGTTTGTGGTATAAACCATTTTCATATAACAGGTTCAATACTTAGTTATTATTTTAAAGTCCTGTCGATTTTCACATATTTCTTGCGAATATAGGAGAAAAATATAAGGTCAGCCTATAGCGTCCAGTTCATAAAGATTTGACTATCGCAGTGATCTTTGTATTTATGACGAAATGTACGATGTGGCTGTTTCTGCTATTTTTTTGGTTAGAATGCAGTAGATAGAAAAAAATGTCTGCAACAACTGCTAGGACACCTAGACATCAATAAACGATAGAGATTAGAGAAACTCATGTGAACATAACACATCAAATTTTTTGAAACCATTGCCAAAATGGTATAGTTTGCTATTGGTTTTAATTTTCCAATTTTTAACATACATTCTTGGAAGTACTAAATCACCATTTTCCGTCATTAATTCAAAGATTATGGGATTTGAAAACCAACATGACTAATTTTGAATATTTGACTCCTGTACCTATAATTAAATATATGATGAAGCTATTTCTTTAAAAGTTTATCTCATTAACAAATGTTATAAGCTCTTTTAAGAATACTTTGAATAATAAATATAAAACTAATAGTGATTAGAGTAATTAATGTGAATGTCTCAATGTTTAATATTTGAATACATTTGTTAAAAAGTTAGGAGAACAGTGAGAATAAGCGGAAAATTTTAGGTTCTTGTTTCACATCATCCTGCCCATAAGAGTGATACTCCTTATACTTTACATTCACGTGACTTTCTCTATTCACTATAATTTGTTTCTAAACAGGTTCTACAATTTGAAAGGTTATCTTCCATGGTAATCGAGATAAATCTTTATAGATTTACGAGGGGTGTTCAATAAGTCCTTATAAAAAGTTTATTTTTCAATGTAATTTCCTTTTAGCTCGATACAATTTTCCCAGCGTTTCTCTAACTGTTTTAAGCCTTAAGCCTTTTGGAAGGTCCTCAAAATAGGGTTCTGTTTGGGAGACGACCTCTTCGTTAGACGTGAATCGTTCGCCGCCGAGCCATAATTTCAAGTTTGGAAATAAAAAAAACCTCACTGGGGGCCAGATTTGGTGAATACGGTGGCTATTGTAATAATTTGAACCTTAATTCTGCAATTTTCACCATCGCAACTACACAGGTGTGCACCCTTACATTGTCTTGATGGAAGAGAACCTTTTTCTTTACCAGATGAAGGTTGTTTTTCTTGATGTCTCAGTTCAACCGGTACAATAATGATACATAATGCTCTCCGTTTATCGTTATTCCTTTTTTGCAAATAATCAATGTAAATGATTTCGCGTGCATCCCAAAATACCCAGGCCATCACCTTGTCTGCAGATTTCTGTCTTCTTCGGTGCCGGTTCGTCTTTAAAAACCCACTGTTTCGGCTGTACTTTTGTTTCTGGAGTGTAGTAGTGTATCCATGTTTCATCCACAGTTGTGTATCGACGCAGAAACTCGTCAGAATTGCGACGGAAATGTGCCAAACCAGCTTAATTCGATCACACGATTACGTTTATTCTCCATTGAGAGCAAACGCGGCACCCATCTTGCGGAGACCTTTGTCAGACCTAATTTTTGGGTGCACTAATTGACAACACTGTATCTTGTGATATGCCTGAGGAATTGACAATTTCGCGAACTTGATTCGTCGATCACTCAAAACCATTTCTTGGATTTTGTCAATCATTTTGGAGGAATTCACTTCCACTGGACGTCCGGAACGATATTTATCATTTGTGGATGTACAGTCAGTTTAAATCTATTTACAATAATTGTAAATTGTTGCAAACGCAGGAGAAGATGTGTCATCAACTTCATTCAATCAGCTTTTATCTCTTTCGGTGTTAATCCTTTTAAATGGAAGTATTTAATCACCGTACAAATTTCATTTACTTTTTTTCTTCATATTTTTAAAGAAGCACAGGTGTGTTGATTTAATCGCCTATGGCCCCGAAACCACATGATGGATATAGCTGCAACTTTAAGTGCCATCTGGTAAGAGACGCCGGTTACTAAAGACAAACATTTTTCGACAGTACGAGAATAATTTCTTGTATTTTCTAAGGTCTTTTTGAACGCCCCTTGTAGAATAATTAAAGATTTCGTTTAAGTGTATAATATTGTTTTTAATGTACACACGGCTTTCAGGCTTGACCTAATTGGGCATTAGGGGAGAGAAAGATACTTAACTAGAACACAAACGCAAAAACACACCACAAACACCCATGAACAAGGTGAGACTCGAAGCTGCAATCCCCTGCGCCACGAAACAGCAAAGCTAGACTCTGAGCGAGCGCGTCCATGGGGACTGGCAGAGATGGCTTTCAAGGGGGTGTTATATGCAGGACTAAAATTTCCATATGCGTTCCATGACATCGTGGGAAAAAACGAATACCGAGAGGATTTTAAAATGTTCCTAATTTCAAACCAATTATAATGGACACCTCAAAAATGATGATTGCACTAAAAGTTATCGGAAATACATTGTATGTTTTATACTGATCTACACGGCTTGTGTAGTATGCCTTTGTCTATCTCTTAACATTTACCAACTATACAAAATTACACAAAATTACTTCCAAAAGAGGAGTTCAAAGGCTATTCCCAGAAAAACAAGATCTGTTATTTATTTATTTGTGTAAGTTAAATCATTTAACCTGGTACATCATATCGGACGAATTGATGAAATGATGCTCAAATGATCTTGGTGTCCATGGAGTTTAAAGTTGCTGGACTTTAGTCTTCTCAGGAAAAGGTAAAACCCCGAAAGATCCTTATACCGATAATTCACCCTAAGTGAGATTCGAACTCGCGACTTCTTGAATGTGAGGCACATATTCTATCCCCACAATACCGAGGCGGGTATAATTTGTCAAGAAAATAGCTTAATCATATGATATTTGTTCAAAATCATTAGAGCCATTTTTGAGACAATCAAAGACTTCAAAAAATAATGATGCAATGGGTATTTGGAGTAGGAGGATTTTCTTCAAAATCTTAGTGTCACAGTTTTGAACGATACTGAACTTAAATACAAAGCTTCGTTTTTAAGGAGCAGTTCTTTTTTAAGTTATGCTGTCTACAGATACCTTACTTTATTTCTCCCCAAAAATGTTCTTTGGGTTCATAGGGCATCAAAACATCTCGATATGAGTTTTAGGTGAAATACAACAATTTCACCATTGAGTTTGAGTTTGCAGAAGAGAAATTAAAAATCTAATATGCTCTATTCATAACATTGCTATAACAAAGAATTATTGTTTAAAAGCTTATTCTTCTATCTACTTAATGCTAATCTAAATAAACACTAGCAGAAATAGTCTTCCTTCTAAGTAGGCAAATACGCATATACACCAGAGTAAAGTGATAGTCAAAAGAGAAACATTTTAAGGTATTTCAAAACTGAAACCAACAATAAGGAATTTCTCGAAATGGTCATGTTCACTAAAAACTCTATGACATAAATCGTGTGTTTTAATAAGGTCTTCATTTTTTGTGCAGCAAGTTTAGTCTACCAGTAATGCAAATTTCAAAAAAATTCATCTAGAGTAAAATTATTCAGAGGCTATTCCTATAAAATTTAAGATATGTATTTTATTTGCCATGTAAATATCTTTAATATACGGTATTTTATCAAAATCGGTAGATTCGTTTTTGAGAGAACTATAATTTTCGAAATTCTTTCCATGTAAAGCATAGTTTAGAGTGGCTGGGGGGGGGGGGGTTCTTCAAAATCTTAGTGTCGCAGGCTTGGAAGACAGTTAACTTGAATACCAAATTTGGTACTTTATCAACTTTTCGTTTTGAGTTATCGTGTTCATGACACACGGACACACTGACGCACACATACATGTATCGTTTTCTAAAAAATCTGATGTGTTCCATTCACATGGCTTTCTCTACATCTCTGCATTAAATTATTGTTAAAACGCTTATTTTTTTATGTACTTCATGCTAATTGAGAAAAAAATTAGCAGAAATGGTCATTACTTGCTTCATTGTAAATAGAAGGGAAATAAGGGAATGCAATAGGCTAAACCGACAGTAAAATCTTTTAAAAGCTGGTTGCTATATGATTGTAGTTCGTTGGTTTGGATGGCTAGGAGTGAACACATTCGCGTATGAGAAACGTATTTGAAAACAGAAACCAATATCGTGCAATATCTCAAAAACGGTCAACTCCACGGGCAAAATGTATATTATATAAATTGTGTGTTTTAACGAGCTCCACATTTTTGTTAAGTAAGTTTTTGTCTGTTTTTTACGGTTTACCAGTTATGCAAAATTCCGCAAAATTAATTCAGAATAAAGATCACCTCAGAGGCTCTTCCCAGAAAGTTCAAGATGTACATTTTATTTGTCATATAAATATATTCAATATATGATATTTCAATCAAAATCGTTAGAGCCCTTTATGAGAAGGGGGGGATTTCTTGAAAATCTTTGAGTCACATCCTTGGAAGATACTGAACATAAATATTGGTATGTAAAGTACTTTTAGTTTTTGATGTATGCTGCCCACAGACACGCGTACACAAACACACACACACACACACACGGACATTTTTCTATTTTTTTTTTTATTTAAGGAATCTCAAAACATATATTTCTGGTGAAATATTGGTACCTAATTTTTGGGTGCATTACAATACCTTCTCTATACACTATGTACACAATACGAGTAGAGAAACAAAAAATCTGATGGGTTCCATTCACATAACTTTCTCTACATGTTGCAACAAATTATTGTTAAAAAGCTTATGTTTCTATTTACTTCATGCTAATGGGGAAAAAAAATAGCAGAATAGTCTTATTACTTGCTTCCTTGTAAGTAGAAGCGAAATAAGGGAGTGCCATAGCTTAAAGTGATGTGACTGAAGTTCCTTTGTTTGTATGCACAGGAGTTGACAAATCCCTATGTGAGAAAAGTGCAAGTTTTTTTTTAAACGTGAAACCGAAAATAAGGAATATCTCAAAAATTATGAAATTCACGAGAAAAATGTATATAATATAAATTGTGTGTTTTAGCGTGCTTTACATTTTTTGTGTGGTAGGCTTTTGTCCATCTCATACAGTTTTGCAGTTATGCAAAATTCGTACAATTCATTCAGAATAAAGTAGTCTTTAGATGCTATTCCCAGAAAATTCAAGATATACGTTCTATTTGTAAGATAAATATCTTTAATATATGATATTTTAATCAAAATCGTTAGAGCCATTTTTCAGAAAATCAAGATTTTCGAAAAAAGTTCCATGTATTGTAAAGGGTAGTTTGGGGTGGGGGGATTTTTCTTCAAAACTTCATGTCGTATCCCTGGAAGATAATAAACTTAAATACCAAGTTTGGTATTTTACCGACTTTTCGTTTTTGAGTTATCGTGTTCACAGACACACGGGCACACACACGAACATTTTTCTGAAAATGCTTTTTTTGGTTACAGGGGACCCTAAAAGATGTATTACCGGTGAATTTTTGGGTGGAGTGCAATAGCTTCTCTATCTATCTATCTTGTACTATGTACAGAAAGAGCCAAACGTAGTTAAGAAGAGAGTGTGAAAATTTGGAACGCACCTTACTGATGACACGATGGCAGTAAAGGAACACTGATCTGCCGCAGCTCATTCCTGCATGTGGAGTTGACAGCGGTTTTTAATAGACATACAAACAATAAGGGTGACCGTCCTGGCTTGCGTCGGAGTTCCTGAGCAACAGTTTGGTCGTAACGACGGAGATAAATCATGTATAGCGAGGGGGGGGGGGGATCTGGCGCCATATTTCAGATAGAGGGGGAGCAGAAATAGAAATGGCGGACATACTGGACGGTCTGGAACCAGGCACCGCTCAACCTCGAGAATACATAACAGAGTGTGTGGCAGAAAATCGCCTTGTGTCCCTTACACGTGCTGGATTTATAGAACCGCAACTGCTCGGCGTAAATATTACACTCCTTCAACCAAAAAGTGGAAAAGTGTTACATATTGGTTTACTCAAAGCTTAGTTGTACAGCTCAGTAATTCTTTCTGCACATTGGGAGGTAATAGATATGCCACCCTCGGAATAATAAATATAAAAGGAAGAAAATACGTTTGCGTAATTCTGTTTAGGGCCGGTTGTACGAACTAGGAATAAATCCTGGAATAGTTATTCTTGGAATACACTATTCACGGTATAAATGTGGTGATGAGTTGTACGATGCAGTTTTATTCCTTAGATATTTATTCGACTGTTTGTAGATTTAAAACTAATGTTGGCTATATTGCGAGTCATTCGTGGCCAACTTGATACGTAATTACTGCTTTATTTTGCTGAAAAATTGAATTTTTTTTTTCAAAATCAGCTGTTCCTAAACTATGTATTATTTCTTATTTTAATTACTTACGGTACTATAAAATAATTATGAATGTTCAAAAGCGTGTTCGGGTGTAGGGATAGGGGGAGCAGGATCGGGTAACTAACAATAAATTATAATTGATCATAACATATAATGTTTTAAGAAATGCACTTTATTGTAACATGAATTGTGAACATTTTAAAACATGTGCTTTGTTGCCATCTTTTATGACATACGCAATATAAATTATAAAGTTTTTGTCTATAAAATGCGGGTTTGCCCCTAGGGTAGGGGCAGAACCGTTAAAAAGGCGGGGCACAACCGGGTACTACAGTTTTTCTGTGCTTAACAGGCATTACATTGAAAATATTTCAATGCCTTTTGGGGCCAACCTGTGCAAAGTTCATGGGCCCATTGTTGCACTTCACACACTGAATCCAGTCGTCATTTCGTTTTGTCTCACTATATTTCTCCTTGCAATAAGAGCACTGGCTATCGCTAGAATTTTCTTCGCTATATTTGGCTTTCTTTGCTCTTGTTGTTTCACCGAACTTAGACTGAAGCGACTTTCTGCAAATTGCTGTTGACTTAAGTTGAGTGTTTGGCTTTTTTTGAAGCTCAACCTTATTTGGTGATCCTGTAAGGATAACTGTTTTCCCACGCCGTCTTCCTGACGACGAGGGAGTCTTTTAGCACAGGGAACTGGCAACACATTTTTTGGTGCAACTGCAAATGTTTGTGGTTCAGCGATATTGCTATTTTGTGTAAGTCACTGGAGTATGTCTGGGTGGAAGGTGATGCGACATCCATTTGTTCTGAAGAACATTCTAGTTCTTTTAGAGGACTCTGATTTCCAATTTGGGTCTCTGCAGTTTTGGAGGGAAGAAGAGAGACTGACTCATAAGGCTGGGTATGTAGTGTAGATCCCTCAGATGTTGATGCTGATGGCTTTGTTCAGTGGTTTCAGCTGGCATGAAGGCAACACACTAAACTTGTTAGGACCCGGTTATGCCCGCCGCTTCTGCCCCCACACGCCATTTTGTTCTTCTTAAGGCATACGACAGTAACGACATTGAAAACAATACTTAAATCTTTGCAATTTAATGTAGTAAAAGAAATACATGTTGCTGTAGATACATCTTAAACTCCGACTTCAAATTTCAGTTAAATTACTTCAAAACGCGGAAATTTCTAACCATAAAGATTGCAGACACAATAACGCGACTATATTCTTCGAACTCCTGCTTCTGACTGCTGTCGATATGAGAATACAGTTCAGTCAAGAAGTGGTAGATGGTAGCACGTTCCAGTTTAAAAACCCCATCTATCTGGTTGTGCCTCACAACCCGGTCCTGTCCCCCCTTCCCCTAGAATTGCTATACGCTTTACAAAACATAAGCCCATATGTATACTGTGACTTCTTGCGATAGGTTAGGAGTATGGGAATGAAACCTTACCGTATGTGCAAAGTTGTATCTTGAGCTGATATATGACATCTTTCCATCTCTATACTCAAAACAGCTAACTTACTTAGCCTGAAATCTGTATTTTATTCATTAAAATACTTAGTAAGCGAATTTTGAAAATTACATTTTAGTGTTGCCAATGCCACTATCAACATAAGATATGCATAATTGAATCGTTGCACCAAGATAACTACAAAACAATTTGCTATACAGGTATTATTAACCAACAGAAATATTAGTAGTTATGTCGAATAGTACATTAAACCGCTCCCATTACAGTTCGCATATTGCTGATGGCAATATTTAATTCAGCAGCTAGAAATTGTCAACCAAACCAATAAAATCGAGAGTATTATATTTTACGGAAGGTATTCTCCTTTCAATAAAATTTGTCTCTAATGTATTAAACCTACAGCATATAATACGAAAAATTATGAATTTATTGTAAAATAATATAATTAGATTTCGAGCTCTGAAGGCGTCTTTTAATGTGGGCATCTCCTCCCTACATCACAAAGCTTGTAGTGTTATCGTTTTTAAACATGCACATAACCTCCAAAATCTGAATATAGTACAGAATGTCGCTAACATTAACACTTGTGGGTATCTTACGTTTCGAAGCATATTGACCTATCCTTTGGATTTCGTCAATAAAACGTAACCTTACTCTTTACAACGCTATGCATTGCGCTGGTGAATTGCTGCGCTACACTATTTTATATTTATCTTGGGTTGGATTAAATTTAATTGTTTCCATAAAAATAGAGGTATTTTGATGATAATATTGTAGGTAGATTTTACTGTTTTATATATGAAACTTTATTTCAACTATCTTTTTGTCATATTTATCTTATAAGCACCAAATTGTCAGTGTGATATCCTTTCTCAACTTTAATCTCATTATAGCCGTGTTCATTTATCGGACTATCTCTACAACATATTGTATTTAGGTATAATATATCCTTAAAAACATATTATAAAGAACTTAATCGTTTATATCGGTCAAATATGGATCAAAATTGTGTAGAGTATAAAGCGGCCAGTTTCCTTTTTATACTCTATTCTCGGAATATCGGCTTATCCCCGCAAGGAATCATGGAATAAGTTATTCCATGTTTATTCCCTTGATAGTCTCTATCCCGTTGTCGTAGAACACAATTTAGCACATAACCATGGAACAACATCTAACAGAGGTTTATTCCGAGTTCGTACAACTGGCCCTTACTGAAAAAAATTGATGTGTTCCATTCGCTGAATTTTTCTGTAGTTGTTTCACAAACAGCTTTCCTTACAAAAGGTTATTCTTTTATCTACGTCATGCTAATCGAGATAAACATCAGTAGAATTGGTCTTATTACTTCAGTTGGTCCTTACTTGTAGAATGTACAAAGAATGGAAATAAAAATTAGCAGCATTAGTTTATTACTTGAATTGGTTCTTATTAGTAGAATGTAAATAAGTGATAATCAAATATTTTGAAAGCTATCCCTAGGTGAAACGATTTAAATTCGGTTCTCTTTTGCATTCCCGGGAGTAAAACAAAAGAAATGAAAAGAAAGTTGACTTTCCGCATGAGAAAAGTTTTAAACAGTTTAAAATTGAAACCAATAACAAGGATATCTCGGAAGCGGTTAACTCTACACATAAAATGTATATGGCATAAATTATGTATTTTAATCTGATCTGCATTTCCAGTGCAGTAAGTTACTGTTTACGGGTAACACTAAAGTCACCCAGAATGAAGAGGCGTTCAGAGGCCATTCCCAGGGATCACAAGAGAATCGTTTCTTTTGTCATGGAAATATATTAAACGTATGGCATTATAATCAAAATTGTTAGTCATTTTTGAGAAAATTAAACTTTTGGAAAAGTGTTCCATATAAAGTGTTAGTTGTGGTGAATAATTTTTTTTTTGTTGAAAAACTTCTTGTTTCATTCTTGGAAGATACTGGACTTAAATACCAAGTTTGGTATTTAAACGATTTTTCGTTTTTGAGTTGAGCTGCCCTCAGACAACACACACACACACATACACACACACACAGATTTTTCTATAAAATGCTTTTTTTGATTCAAGGATCTCAAAACAGTATTTCCAGTGAAATCTAGATATCGAAAGGGAATCTCTCTCAGAAAGGGAATGCGTGCAACTGAAACGTCAGATACCTAATATCAAATGAAATGCAGGGAAAGAAGCTAAGACCTTATATACGAACATACTGTGACACAGGGTCTATGACCCAAACGTCCGGAGATCAGCGCCAGACAGTCGAGGAGAAAAACAGCAGCACTCCAGCCCAGCGTAAACACTTTCCTATTGAGAGAAAATCATAATTTTCTGAAGATTTTCCTCACTCAAACCTCCGGTACGCTACCAGCACATTCTAAAACGTTCCCTGGGTAATCTACTATATAAGCGAGCACTTTCGTGTAAAGGAATCAGTGAGTCCTCAGTAAATGAATAGTGAGAGAGTTAATCAGGGAGTTAATTGAATGCGTTCCGGGTGCGACGAAAAGTGCTTTTCTCCGAGCGAGTTCAGGTCGACTGCGAGAAGAATATCACTTGCATTTATTTAATGAACAATATTTATGATTTGAATTTATAATTACTTACCAAGCTGTACTGATAGTAAGCTACATATAAGTCCGTGACACCTGCCCAAAAACGAAAAGACCATGAAATACGAAACTTTGTATTTATATTTAATATCCTCCAAGAATGCGACTGTTTTCAAGAAAACCCCCCACCCTAAACTACCTTTTATATGGAGCAAGTTTTGAAAGTTTTGTTTTTCTCAAAAAAAGGTTCTAACGATTTTGATTAAAATACCGCACACTTAAGTTATTTTAATCGCAAATAAAATGTATATCTTGAATTTACTAGGAATAGTCTCTGACGACCTCTTTATTCTAGATTCATTTAGCTGAATTTTGCATAACTGGTAAACCATAGGGAGTATACATTACATTAGTACACAAAAAGTGACGTTAAAACACAAGTTTTATGTTTCTGAGATATTCTTTGTTATTGGTTTCAATTTTAAATTACGTATCTTTTCTCAAACGGGAAGTCAACTTTCGTTTCTTCTCTCTTGATTTACTGCAGGCCAGGCAAAGCGAGCCGAACTTCAATTGTTTCATATGGCGGCCAACTTTTGAAAGATGAGATTATCGTTTCATCCTAGTGTATTCCCTTATTTTCCTTTTACTTACAACGATGCAAGTAATAAGACTATTTCTGCTAATGTTTATCTCAATTAGCATGATGTAGATGAAAAACTAATCTTTTGTAAGAATAATTTTTATGTGGAACAGCTAGCTGAATGAAACGCATCAGATTTTTAATGCTAAGGTTGCATAAAATACATCCAAGGCGTTGAGAATCGCGACAGTCGTGAAAATTGCAGCACGAACTGCTATTCGTTCGTTAAATATTCAGTCGCGCATAATCCTCAAGATCTACATTTTGTATAAATGATTACTCTTATGAATACTATAAACACAATGAATGTATGTCAGTTTGTTATTAGGCATATACAACTCGCGTGTGTTCTTTTTACCCTTTGTTGCCTGGCGGTACCTATAAGTTCCACTTGTTTTAAGCGTAGCTGTACAAATAGGGTTGTACTCTAGAATTTATTTCATGTTATACTATCCTTCAACCATAAAAGACAAATAATCAAGAATGTTTTATATTGTAAAAATATATACAATTTTCGCCCTAAAATTGCAGTGATTTTTTTAAATAATTAAAGGAGTAAAACCCATTTAACTACGGTTGAATGTAACCCAATTACCTTCCAAGCATCACACCGATTATTTTACTTGGGCACTCCCCGTCCTTTACTACAGTCACTGGGATTTGAACTTGGAACCTTTGTTTTAAATGGATGGCCAATCCATTACCTATGACGTATCACTCATGACCATTTGAACCGCTGTTTTGGTAATGCTTTTGGCAGGATTATGAAAATTGGTTTAGGAAAATTTAAACTTTTAATTGAGAAAGGATCTACATTTATTTTCATTTCTATTATTGTTTTATATAATTATTTTATAGGTTTATTCCCATATATTTTTACTAGAACTCCTCTTATAAACTTGAATTAAAGGAAAAACGGCATATGTAGTACATTAATGCAGGCAACTAAGATTTAAGGTTTAAACTTTTAAACTTTATCATCGATTCCCATTCTGACCCTGCTTGTAATATACATTTTCAATATAGAGCAAATGTTAGCAGTATAAGTGAATAGTTCCGCTGCTTGCACATCTTTTCGTTCGATCTCTCTCTCTCTCTCTGGATTATCGCATGCTAGTGAATTTGCCTCGACACATTTTCGCCCCTTGGAGCTGGTTGAAGCGGTGACCCGGACAAGCTACTCTTCCCTTGTTTTTTTAATCACGTGACATTGTAAAAGAGTCTAGAACAGAGAAACTCGATCGTTGGTGAATAGCGCTATCCGTCGCAGTTTCAGTTATCTGGAGAAACATTTTGATGAGGAAAACCAAGTTCATGCGAGAAGTGTGGCGGATAACATCTGCCTCGCATCAGCGGGGAATACCAATAGATCTGATCATGATTATTCTATAGACATTATCATTATACCCACTTGATGATGCTTTCTATAAATATGCTTAGAAACAGTTCAATACTGTGTAGGAGCATGCTATATATTTGTAGGAGACTGAGACTACGTAAGGAGTTCATTAAATTTAATTCATTGCTACAAAAATAAAATACGTGTTCCATTTACATGACTTTCTCTAGCTGTTTCTAAACAAACTTTTCTTACAAAGATTATTATTTTATCTATACCATGCTAATCGATATAAAATTTCCAGAATTAGTCTTATTACTTGCTTCTTATTAGTTCTATTGTTATTTAAAGAAAACATTTACCGCTTTCCCCCCGAAGAATATGTTTTCCCAGAAAGTTACCCGGAAGCGACTCCGCATTTCCCCAGTATTACAGTCACGAACCGTCACATCACAAATATATTTCAGACATCAGTAAAACGTTGATACAGCACTTATCGAATAGTGAATCACCTAAATAACCATTTCAACACGTGATGTCCTTTTATACAAACGCACATGATGCTGATGCTTGAACGCTATCTTCCTGCCACTTTTCAGTAACCTTTTGCAATCGTTCTTTATTAAATTAAAAACAGTATAACAACTATGTTATTGGTAAAACTAAGAACTTCTATGGTAGCATAGGTCTCTCAGACTAACTTTGCTTTCTACCCCATGACGAATTCGAGAATCCCATAGTCATTTCCTATTTCTTACCTTTTTCTAAACATATCTCACTTTTTCTTTCACAGATCCTCCGAGGCATCTGTCCAAGGGCCTCTAATTATGACATCTCAAATATGCCAACGTACTCTTTACACATTTACATATCACTTCTAGATTATATATACTGTTATTATGCATGTGTAAGCACTAATACTAACAATAACCCTCAGGAATATGAACATATCAATATACAAGAAGCAATGTGCCATTACAACTTATGATATTCAAGTCCCAATTGGGACCCAAAATCAATTTGAGATCACCAAGGGTTTACTTAGAAAAAAGAAACGCGAGTCACCTGGGGAATTTCTATCATGGTGCCATGGTAGCTCAGTTGATTAGAGTATCCGGACAGAATCAAACACCGACAATGGCGTTGAATTGCTCTTTATACTTTATCATCCTAAATAAATTGTTTCAGCTTATTCCTTTATTATAATAATAATAATAATAATAATAATAATAATTAGCTTTTATAAATAACCCAGTACGATGAAATAAATCATAAAGCATTCTTACAAGAATACCAATAATGATGGTATATTTTACTTATATGGAGCACTTATCCGGAGGGACAAATTTGAATTACAACTAATCATGAGTATGTTGCAATTAAATTACAGTTTTAATATGTCCAGTACAATATAGAAGCACCGTACTATATGTAGGAAATAGCTTTTACTCAAAATGCACTGAAATACCACAACCTAATTTAAAAACCTATATTTAACATCTTACCTTAAAAGTAACATTTTCAGCTCTATTGCTAAAAGTAGTATTTAATATAGTTCAGAGTAATGCCAATTAAATTTGTTAGAATTGGAAATGGATCATTGAAAGCATCATCTCGAATATGTATAAGATATAAAATTAAGAAAGAGAAAATAAGAAATGGCATTAATGAAAGAATATATATAGCATATTTCAACACAACAATTAATATGGTATGGATGATCGGTGCGTATGGATTAAGATCACTTTTGAGTTGGTGCCATCAAGGAGATGATAAAGCGGATGATATCCAACAACATGGAAAAATAATAAAACAGAATGCTTTATAACAATATGAAAAAATTTCCAGTTTAATTTGTATTTGCCTATCATAAGACATTGTAAATACTAACTAGCAATAATAATAATAATAATAATAATAATAATAATTGAAATACATGTTTTATTGCCAGCATCTAATGGTAGTTGCATCAGAGAAGAGTTCGAAGATTAAAGCTAGGAAGCAGCTGGTTGCCCATTTGGATGTTTGTCAAATCATCATGAAGACTTCGCATAAATATAATGAAAACCATTACTTCCATAATATTTAAGTAGTTACGTAACGTTTTCAAACACTGCGGAATTATTCCTTTCCGCTGCCAAGTTTACTCGCGCTGAGGATCTGCAGGTGTTTTCAGCGTGAAAAGGAAAATAGCAGGCACGGCATCTCTCGCTACGTCATTACAGTGTTTTTATTTTGTTCCTCGCCAACTACGTCACGGCAACTTGACAAAAGTTTTTCCCTCGCCTTCAATTATTTGACTTTGCCACTGTTGGAATATATTTTTTCTTCCGTAAATGAGTAATAAAAAGCTTTTATGACATAATTTTAGTTCAGAAATAGCAACCTTGTTTTTTTATTTCCTCTGTTTTACGTTTCCTGAATATTGGCGTCATTGAGGCGTGCTCTACCCAAGGGGGAAAAAAATTGCACTGCGCAAATTAAATATTGGGGTTGTTTCAGAAGTTATCTCTCATCGCACAAAGCATGAAAATATTGTTTATGTAACACATTCATTAACTTCCAACACCTCGTCGACATTCAGAACAAAATAAAAGGGATATGAAATTTCTCAGTTTATAGAACCTCGTTTAAACTGCACAACTTTATAAAACGCAGTGTGTTTTAGGCGTACTGCATTATTTTATTAGTATACATTTTTTTCTTTCTCTACACGTACTGTGTACATAGTGTGTAGAGAAGCTATTGTAATACACCAAAAAATGCGATACCAGGATTTCATCAAAATTCATTTTTTGAGACCTCCTGAATCAAAAATTTTTTTTAGAAAAATGTACGTGTGTGTGTCTGGCTGTGTGTGTATGTGTATGTATGTCTCTATGGGCAGCAGTGCTCAAAAACAAGGATACGACACGAAGATTTCCAAGAAAATCCCCCCATCGACCAACTACCCTTTACATGGAACTTTTTTCGAAATTTTTGATTTTCTAAAAAATGGCGCTAACGATTAAAATATGTATATCAAAGATATTTACCTGGCAAATAAAATGTATATCTAGAATTTCTGCAAATAGCCTCTGAAGACGACTTTATTCTGGATGAATTTTACGGAACTTTGCATAACTGAGATACCCAAAATCTTACAATAAAAAAAATGTAGATAACATTAAAACACAATTTATGATATATAGATTTTTTCGTGCAGTTGATGTTTTTGAGATATACCTTGTTTCTGGTTTCAGTTTTAAAATACTTATACCTTTCTCTTACAGGAATTTGTCAACTCCTGTCCATACAAATTTCAGTCACATAGCAACCAGCTTTTGACTATCACTTTAACCTATGGTACTCCCTTATTTCGCTTTTACTTACAAGTAATAAGACTATTTTTGCTAATTTGTTCTCCATTAGCATTAAATAAATAGAAGTATGGGCTTTTAAACAAAGAAGCATGGGCTCGTCTACTGGTGGCTATATTTATTATTCTTCTTCCATTAATATGTGTACACGAAACGATTTGTCCAAAACAAGGAGTGACTTTGCAGATAAATAATCGCTGGCTAAGAGAGCAGTTGGAACGACACTGTGATTGTCCACGCCAGAAAGCAGAAAACAATGGAGTTATGTGATGCGGACTTCCCGAATGATATACCGCCCTCATATTCAAACCGCAGGGCTGGTCTTTTCCGTATTCAACTGTCACGTCCGCAGTACAAATAGCATTGCGTCCTTTAAAGCTGAAGAACCTTTTATTAATTATACTAAATACCATGTAAAAGCACACAATTTAACTAATTTTATCCGTCCGTAAGAAAGGAAAATATAGCTTACGACCTCAAATTTGACATAATTCATCTGAAAGTAGTATTACTGGAAAACTATCGGTAGTGCAAATACCAAATTTAGGGTTTGGGCCATTCACCTTCTGAAGTTGAAGGATAGCACTTTTCGGGGATTCTTTAAATTTGTAATTTTCTTAAATACAAATATGAGAATGCCAAAGATATCACAAAGTGCTCTTAACGTTTAAACGATTTTGGTTAAGCGCTATGTTTTTAAGTCATTGGAAGTAACATTTTTTATTATTTTTTTGCAAATAGCCTATGAACTCATTTTCACTCTGAATGCGTTTTGCACATTTTTATAATTGCTAAATCGAAAGGAACATGCAAACTTTACATTTAGTTGTAGCGTTTACCATTTTCATAATACCAGTTTTCAAATATTTTATATTTTTTGTACTAAATAGTATTCCGCTGTAGTACGCTGTGTAGCTGTAAATAAATCAGTCAATCTCAGCCCGAGACGAGACTGGTCCTGCCAGCACCACTACCGGCCTCACGCTCACTTCTGCACGGTCATTCAACCGATATGGGCCAGAATTAAGCATCTCCCAACAAAAAGTTCTCAGCTTCCTACTTTCCTCATGATGTGGACACTGTTTCTATACCCGGGACAAAATTCCCACTCCCGTGTTTGGAATCGAACCCGGGCGCATTCCGTGGCTGGGAACCAGAGAGCCACGGCGCAGGACATACCTTCTTGTAAATACAAAATGCATGATAACTGATGAAATAATTCTTATAAACTCAATAATGAAGTAGAAAGATAGCTACAATAATAGTAATGTAACTATAATGATAATAATACTTAATAATAATTTGTAGAACAGTGAGTAGAGAAATCATGTGGATGTAACGGATAAGATTCCTAATCTCTCTACCACATAGCTACAAAGAAGAGAGAGAAGCTAGTTCATGGCACCCAAAAATCTATATCGACGTTTTGTCGTAAGTGCAAGTATTCAGGTTCTTGAATCCAAAAAGAAGCATTTTAGTTGTTTCAATACAGAGGTTTCCAAACTGCGAGACGGTTTTCAGAAAATTCCCCAACCACGTATTATATAAATCGTTTTTTTTTTCTTCTTCTGAAATGTTTGATTTTCTCAAAATCTATCTTATGAGCCATACATAAAAATTCTGATGTGTTCCATTCACATGACTTTCTCTACATCTCTGCAACAAATTATTGCTAATAAGCTTATGCTTCTGTTTACTGCATGCTAATTGAGAAAAATTAGCAGAAATAGTCTTATTACTTGCTTCCTTGTAAGTAGAAGCGAACTAAGGGAGCACCATAAGTTAAAGTGATAGTCAAAAGCTGGTTGCTATGTGACTGAAGTTCCTTTGTTTGTATGGACACGAGTTGACGAATTCCTGTATGAGAAAAGTATAAGTTTTTTAAAGCTGAAACCAATAACAAGGAATATCTCAAAAACGATCAACTCCACGAAAAAAAAATGTATGACATAAATTGTGTGTTTTATCGTGATGTACAGTTTTTGTGCAGTAAGTTTTTGTCTATGTCTTACGGGTTACTTGATATGCAAAATTCAATAAAACTTATCCGGAATAAAGAAGTCTTAAGAGGCTATTCGCATCCTTGGAATATACCATACTTAAGTACCAAATTTGGTATGTAACGGTCTTTTCGTTTTTGAGTTATGCTGTCCACAGACACACACACACACACACACACACACACACACACACACACATGAAGCGTTTCCCAAAAAGTTATTTTTTTTAATTCATTGGGTCCCATAACAGTATTTCCGGTGAAATGTCGGTATCGAATTTTTGGATGGAATACAATACCTTCTCTATACATTATGTACATAGTCAAGTGTTGAAATGTCTGGCAGCAACTGTGAAGTCCTCTTAACCTAAAAGAATTTTGTATAGTACTGTATAACAGAAAATATTAAGCGATAAGTGAAAACTTATTCCACAAAAATGTAGATATTTTAAAATACAGAATTCCTTTCAATGCGTTTTCTGTGACATCAGCCATTCCAACATATCCATTAATAATGGTTAGATACAGTTGCTAAACACTTTGACTATCTCTATTCCCTTTTATTTGTAACAAAATGGTATCTTATCGCTAATCCTGCGCAGGTTCTTCTCGATTAAAATAGAGTTGATAGAAAAAAATCTGATGTGTTCCATTCACATAATTTTGTCCGCCTATGCTGCAACAAAAAACGCTTACCAAAACTTACTCTTCTATCTACTTCATACTAATCAAGGTAAATATTAGCAGAAATGGTTTTATTACTAACTTCCTTATAAGTAGGTGAGAAATAAGGAAAAACAGTGAGCTAAAGCGATAGTCAAATCTTTTAAAAATTGGTCACTGTGTATTTTAAAATTGGAGCCAATAACAATGAATATCTCGGAAATGGTTAACTCTACAAAAAACGTACGTGTCATAAATTGTTTTAACGAGATCTATATTTTTTGTACAGTGACCTTTTGTATAAATCTTACGGTTTACCAGTGATGCAAGAACTCTTTAGAGACTATTTCCATGTGAAGGATGGTGGTGAGATTTCTTGACAATGTTCGTGTCGTATCCTTTGAAACTGTTAAACTCAAATATCAAGTTTGATACTTAATGGTCTTTTCATTTTTGAGCTATGTTATACACACACAAAATGCCATTCTTGGATCCAGGGGATCTCAAAACATGTACTTTCGGTGAAATCTCAGTATCGAATGTTTTGGTAGAATAAAATCCTTCGCTACTCACTAGATACACTTTACTTTCGTAGTCAAGAAAGTAATACGCTTTCGTAAGAATAGGTTTACCAATAAATTACAGAGGTAGAGATAGTCATGTGAAGTAACCAATTAAATTTTCATAATATATCTTTCAAACAGATCCTTTGTTTTGTGAGTGGTTGGATCGCTCGCCTCTCATCAAGGCGGTGGGTTTAATCCCAGGGATCCGCATTTGGGATTTATGGTGGACGAAGCGCCTTCTGGGCGTTAGCTGCAGGTTTTCTGGTTTCCCCCGCCACTCGAGTTCAGCAACTGCTCCATGATCACCATTCTTTTCTCCCATTTTACGTCACTTATCATCTTCCGCACACCCACAACCAGGCTTCTATCTGGGCAACAGTTTCTGATCCAGAGTCCGTCTGCTCCTCAACAGACACTGGCTTGCTCTGGAGGATTTTAAGTCCTCCATACGAATAGGATGAACAGCAATATTACACTTAAAGACGCATTATTTTACACATATTTTGTGAAAGAACTTTACCCAAATCTTTCAATATGGCATTACTAATAACTCAGTAAACCAGTATATAATTATATAAATGGTATGTGCACTTATCTTAATCCAGTGCTGAAGTATTTTTGACACAAATTTGCAACATAGATATGCATGTATGTAAATTGCAAGATGACATTACCTTTGACCTTAAAATCGTTCATACATTTCACTGTGGTCTCTAAATCTGCCAGATTTATAATTCTTTCATCCTTTCTAATAGGGATCGGTGAAAATTGATCCTCCGTTTTTGTATTCCTAACAATAATCCCTTTTGTTTCTGTGTACGAGGCTATTTTGAATCCTCTTTGTGTCATATGATCTGCTGCCTCCTTTCCCTTGGTCTAGCAACGCCATCTGTTACCTGTAGCTTTGCTTTAACTACCAGTAGCTTTTGTAGCAAAGAGGCTATTCCTAAAAAAGTTAAGATATGCATTTTATTTGGAATGTAAATATCTTTAATATACGCGATTTTAATCAAAATTGTCAGAGCCATGTTTAAGAAAATCAAAATTTTCGGACATTTTACCATGTAAAACGTAGTTTGTGATAGGATTTTCTTGGAAATGTTCGTTTTGCATCCTGGGAAGATACAAAACCTAAATGCCAAGTTTGTTATTTAACGGTCTTTGCATTTTTGAGCCATGCTCTCCACAGACAAACAAGGACCGTTTTCTAAAGTTTTGATTGTTTCATTCACATGACTTTCTCTACATCTCTACAATAAATTGTTGTTAAAAAGCTTATTTTTCTATTTACTTAATGCTAATCGAGAAACAACTGGCCGAAAGGATATTATTACTTGCTTCCTTGCAAGTAGAAGGGAAATAAGGGAGTACCATAGGTTAAATCAGTAGTCAAATTTTTAAAAGCTGGTTGTTATATGATTAAAGCACCTTTGTTTGTATGTATGGATAGGAGTTAATTTTGATATTCTTAAAAATGGCTGTGATAAGTTTGATTAAAATCCCGTATATTAAAAATATTTACATCCCAAATAAAATATATATCTTAACTTTTTTGGAAATAACATCTTAAGACCTTTTTATTCTTGATGAATTTTGCTTAACTACTTAACCGTAAGAGATAGACAAAAATGAACTCCACAAAAATGTGCATCTCGTCAAAACACACAATTTATGTCATTTACGTTTTTGTTGTGTAGGTAGCCGTTTCCGAGATATTCCTTGATATAGTTTTCAATTGTAAAGTACCTGTACTTTTATACAGTGTCCGTTTTTATTACTTTCTATACACTTACTATGTACATAGTGTATAGAGAAGGTATTGCATTCCACCCAAAATTCGATACCGAGATTTCACCAGAAATACATGTTTTGGGTCCCCCTGAATCCAAAAAAAGCATTTTTACAAAAAGGTCCGTGTGTGTGTGTGTGTCTGGACAGCATAGCTCAAAAACGAAAAGACCGTTGAATACCAAACCTGGTATTTAAATTTGGTTTCTTCCAAGGATGCAACAGGAAGATTTTTAAGAAAATCCCTCCGTTCCCAACTACGCTTTACATGGAACTTTTTTCGAAAATTTTGATTTTCTTAAAATGGGTCTAAAGATTTTGATTAAAATATCATATAATAAAGGTATTTAACTGACAAATAATATGTATATCTTGAATTTTCTAGGAATATCCTCTGAAGACTGGATGAATTTTACGAAATTTTGTATAACTGCTAAACCGTAAGAGATGGACAAAAACCTACCACACAAAAAATGTAGAGCACATTAAAACACACGATTTATGATATATACAGTTTCTTTGTGGTGTTAATCGTTTTTGAGATATTACTTGTTATTGGTTTCAGCTTTGAAAAGCTTATACTTTTCTCATACAGGAAATTGTCAACTGGTGTCCTTATAAACAAAGGTACTTCAGTCAAATAGCAACCAGCTTTTGACTATCACTTTAACCTATGGTTCTCCCTTATTTCGCTTCTACTTACAAGGAAGCAAGTAATAAGAATATTTTTACTAATTTTTCTGAATTAGCATGAAGGAAATAGAAATCAAGCTTTAAACAATAATCTCTTGCAGAGATGTAGAGAAGGTCATGTGAATGGAACACATCAGATTTTTTGTTCTACTTCTGGCCTTGCATTGACAATCGCATAACGATAGCTTAAAACATTTGACTCTCACTTTAACATAGCGTTTCCTTTAGTTCTCTTCTACTTGTAAGGAACTATGTAAGTAATAGGAACATTCTGCTAAAGCTTATCTTGATTAGCATTAAGTGGAAGGAAGAGTAATGTTTTGTAAGAAGTTTGCAGAGCAGATATGGAATCTTGTGAGTGTCACGCATCAGATGTTTTGAGTTTATGTTGTGTATTGTTTACGTTGGTGTAGTATACTGAAATTTTAGCTATTTTTTAACCTACATTTGTTTCTATATGTTATTAGATAACATTTTGGCTCAACACAGCATTTAGTGTAGTTGAACATTATAGCTTTAGAACAGCGTTGTGGCTAGCATACTACAAAAATTTGATGTAATCCATTCACTTGACTTTCTCTATATCTCTGCAACAAGTATATGCTTCTATTTACTTCATGCTAAGTGAGAAAAAATTAGCAGGAATAGTCTTATTACTGGCTTCCCTGCAAGTAGAAGCGAAATAAGGGAGTAACATAGATTAAAGTGATAGCAAAAGAAGGTTGCTATGTGACTGATGCTCCTTTGTTTGTATGGACAGGAGTTGACAAATTCCTGTATGAGAAAAATATCAGTTTTTCAATCCTGGAACCAAAAATCAGGAATATCTTAAAAACGATCAACTCCAAGAATAAAATGTATATAGCATAAATTGTATGTTTTAATGTACTCTACATTTTCTGTGTGTTAAATTTTGGCCCATCTCTTACGGTTTAGCAATTAGGCAGAAATCCGTAAAATTCATCCAGAATAAAGTAGTCTTCAGAGGCTATATACTTTTCATTTGTCTAGTAAATATCTTGAATATACAAGATTTTAATCAAAATCGTTAGAGCCATTTTTTAGAAAATCAAAATTTTCGAAATTTTTTCCAAGTAAAGGGTAGTTTGGGGTGGGGGATTTCCTCTAATATCTTCGTGTCGCATCCTTGAAAGATACCAAACTTAAATACCAAGTTTGGTTTTTAACATTCTTTTCTTTTTTGAGTTATGCTGCCACAGATACACACACACACACACACACACACACACACACACACACAGTCACACACAGAGACCGTCAGACAGACACACACATGGACATTTTTCTAAAAATGCTTTTTTTTTTTTGGATTCAGAGTGTCTCAAAACATATTTACGGTGAAATCTCTGTATCGAATTTTTGGGTGCAATACAATACCTTCTCTATACACTATGTACGTAGTACACATAGAGAAAGTAATATATTTTGTAGACATCGTATTCATGGGTCAACTGATTATTTTTTTTTCGGGTGCAACAGTTGTAAAGAAATTTCTTCGAAATGTAATTAGAAGCATTTATCTCTTACATCGTTCTATTGCCAAGGTTAAAATCCTAAGGATTTGAATTTGTATGCTTGTCTGTATCTGAATGTTCAATAAATTCAAGTAGGATTTTTCAGCCAAGTTTAAACATTGTAATAATAATAAAAAAATAAAAAATCTGATGTGTTCCAAACATATGGCTTTCTTTACCAACTATTATTGCAAAACATTATTCCTTTATCTGCATCATGGTAATCGAGATAAACTTTAGCACAAATAGTTGTATTAGTTCCTTCTCAGTGAAGGAAAATAAGATAACATACTAGGCTTAACCAATAATAATGAAAGATAACCTCCGTTTGAGAAAGCTTAAGTAGCTTAAATTTGAAATTAATAACAAGGAAACGGGGTGTGCTTTAACAAGATCTTTATTTTTGGGTATTAAGATTTTATATATCTCTTATGGTTTACCAGTTATTCAAAATTTATTTAAAATGAAGTGAACATTTTCAGAAAATGTAAGATATACATGTCTTTCTACGTAAATATATTTGTGCGGCATTTTAATCAAAATCACTAGAACCAGTTTTGAGAATAACACCATTTTCAAAGTATTTCCATGGAAAGAATAGTTTGTGGTGGGGGGATTTTCTTGTGGCGCATCCGTGTACGACATTAAACTTAAATACCAAATTTGGTATTTTACGGTCTTTTCATTTTCGAGCTATGCTCTCCACAGATACACACATGAAATATCGATTAGGATTTTTAGGTGGAACACAATATCTTCTCTATATACTTACATAATACATGTAGAAAAAGTAAAAATACCCAGGTGTATAGTAGCAATAAAGCGTAATAAATTAAAAATCACAATTAAAAGCAAACTCAGGAAACAATCTTATAACGAAAGTTTCTTTAATTAGTTTTATTATTATTACTAGTATAATTTTAACACAATACCTATACTTTCTTCTCTTTGTGTGCGATACCAATACATTGTAATTAACCCCACGAACAGGATTCGAGTTTAGAAATTTGCGAGTGCGAAGCATGTGAATAAAATGTGACACATCATATTACGAGTAATAATAACTATTTTATTAATTATGTTCTTTAAAATCAAATTGTTATTTTGCCAGCTGTCAGAACTCGAAATATCACTAAACGAATCAACAACCGAATGTGTTGCGGAATACTAACTCATGCTACCAACAGTGATAATAAAAATAAAGCAATAGATTAACGTCCCTTTCTAGAATTTAATTTACTTGGAAACCGACACTATTTGCATGTTTATCCACTATAAACGCAGTTGAGTGACAGAACCTATTAATCACTGCATATTGAAAATATTATGGTTCAAAGATGAGTAGAGCTTTATCCGATAAAACACAACCTTCAAACTTATAGAAACACAGCTATCGGCGTCAGTTATCATATAGATAACACGGACCGACCGACTGGCCGAATGAAGAAATAGTTTACGGGATAGAGCTCTCAGCAAAATCGTCATCGAGAAATAACGGGATTTTTCTCGAACATCTTTCTCCCTGCCTCCCGAAAATCCTAGAACTATCTCGAATAGTCTGGTGGCTATATAAGCGAATTGCTCGGGAGTGAGCCAACTTGTGAAAAAGTGAGTGCTCTTCTTTTGTTTATTAAGTGTGTTCTACCAGTGACATTGCGATTCTAGGTCCAGCAATTGAAGCAGAAGGAAGAAGAATAACTCAGCACAAGCATAAATGAAAGTGAGAGCTTAGTGAAGCGACATTCAGAACTGGACAAAGTCACAATAAGCGCACCTCTGTAGTGTGGAGGTAGCCGGCCTGCCGCACTTTCAAGAGGTTCCGAGTTCGGATCTCGGTTTCTCCGAAATTTTCCCTTGTCCTAAGAAGACGAATGTATAGTGACTTTAAACTTCATGGAAGATAAACGACAGTGGTTGGTCGATATCCTAGGAATTGCAAAACGATAATAATCAGAATCAAATATGCGGGTTATTATTGGAATAGTGGTCACAAATATAACTATGTTCATTATCTCCAATTAGAATATCCTAATTGTTAGGATATCCCCCCCCCCGTGCATGAGGTTTTTCTTATTAGAAATTGTGCTATAAAGTAACTATTATTTTTTCTCTAGCAGAATAAATACATTTAGTGAGGATCCCTTTCCAAAATCTTCAGGCATTTTGACGCCCAACAAGTGCATACATCTCCATTAGCAGGATTGAGCTAATCACTCAGCACAAGAAAGCGCAGACGGAGTGAATGCAAGTTACCAGCGCTATTGGGATTGATGACGTTAGAGACTGAGGCGGGGTCGGTACACTCACTGCCCGCTTATGGCTGATCCCGTCTCCTGTGTTTATTCACCGTTGTAGCTCTAGTGACAGCTGTCACTACTTACAGAAATATATTTTGTTTTTATTCAGTGAAATGTTGTAGCTAGAATACAAACATTTCCCTAATCCTAGGTACATGGCAAGGAAAGTATAATTTGATTCAAATTATCGGGACCTTCTCTGACGAAGGGTTTTTGATCAACATTTTATGGTTCATTTCCGCAAAAAAATGAAAGGCAGACTTGGAAAATTCAAAGTCACAGCCTCAACTCGAAATGCAGATAATTGGGTATCAGTTTATCACATATAAGGTTAACCGTGCGATTATCTTGCCGATAAAGCTATCGTGCTTAAAATTAGGTTTTTAAACAAAATTGCTAGCATTTGTTGTTGATAAAACCAATGAAAACTTTTCTATGTAAAAGGTTGGTTCATATTTTAAAAATATTTATGTCACATCCTCCGAAGGTGCTAAATTTAAGTAGTCAGTAACTAAGTTAAATCAAGAAACTTTTTGATTTAATCGTCCCGGAGTATTTTCTGGACAACGTTCAGAAATTTGCGGCACAAAATAGTTATTGGTAGAAGGAATTAATTTCAATATGAAAAAAATAATTCCCATTAAATATAGAGGTGAGAGTACACTTATTAAAATATGATGTGTTCCATTCACATGACTTTCTCTACATCTCTGCAACAAATTATTGTTAAAAAGCTTATTGTTGTATTTACTTAATGATAATCGAAAAAAAATTAACAGAAATAAGCCTTATTACTTGCTTCCTTGTAAGTAGAAGCGAAATAAGGGAGTACGATAGGTTAAAGTGATAGTCAAAAGCTGGTTGCTATGTGACTGAAGTTCCTTTGTATGGATAGGGGTTGACAAATTCCTGTATGAGAAAAGTTTTTTTAAAGCTGAAACCAAAAACAAGGAATATTTAAAAAAACGATGAATTCCACGAAACAAATGTATATAACATAAATTGTGTCTTTTAACGTGCTCTACATTTTTTTTCTGTGATAAACTTTTCTCCATCTCTTACGATTTAGCAGTTATACAACATTCCGTAAACTTCATCCAGAATAAAGAGGTCTTCAGATGCTATTCCCAGAAAATTCAAGATATTCATTTTCTTTGTCAGGTAAATATCTTTAATGTAATATGAGATTTTAATCTAAATATTTAGTACCATTTTTGAGAAAATAAAAATTTTCGAAAAAATTCTATGTAAAGGGTAGTTTGGTGTGGGGGGAATTTTCTGAAAATCTTCGTGTCGCATCCCAGGAATATAGCAAACCTAAATACCAAGTTTGGTTTTTAACGAACTTTTCGTATTTGAGCTATGCTGTCCACAGACACACACACGCATACACACGGATCTTTTTCCAAAAATGCTTTTTTTGGATACAGGGGCACCCAAAACATGTATTTCCGGTAAAATCTCGGTATAGAATTTTTGGGTCAATACAATATCGTCTCTATGTACAGAGTAGGTGTAGAGAAAGTAATAATACCATTAAAATAGTCGTGAGGGTACACTTATTAAAAAGTGCTTAGTAGTTTATTACATTAAATAGGATCGAGACAAATGAAAATTTGTCTTCAATAAGATATAAGCTTATAGACTGACATGTATTAGATGTTCAATATTTAAAAATACTTTGAACATTTGGCAGCAATAATTTTTATATATTCGGCCTTTCGTTTTTCAGTTATGCTGTTCTCTCTCTCTCTCTCTCTCTCTCTCTCTCTCTCTCTCTCTTCGATTATGTTGTTATCTCTCTCCCTCTATCTCTCTCATACACCCATACAAACACATTTTTGTAAAATTACTGTTATATTCGGAAAATTCAAGACACGTATTTCCCGGAAATCTGGATATGGAATTTTGGGTAGCATACAATAGGTGGTCCCCGCTACCTACTGGAAACCCCATCAACGAGGATAATGCCAGAAGGTAAAATTGCTCAAAACGTCTGTTTATATCTATAGATTAATACTTGCAGTATACAAAACCATATAGCTCGGGGATAAAAACGTTTTTACTGTTCCTCAACAGAATCTATTGCGGCGCTGTTTAAATAAACATGATGTACGAGTTCATTTGTCTTGGGAATTGCACTATTGGACAGAGTTTTATTAGATCCCACATAAAATGAGGTCGGCATGGGTTATCGATTGTGAAATATCTTCTTGAGGATCTGATAGCACTGCGAAAGATATCCGGAACCCCACTTGGGTCTATGACATATCTCTTCTACATATTGACATCCACTTCCATCGTGAGCTTTATTCCCATTTCATCGATGACTTTGTAGCCTACTTGAACTGATCTGAAAAATAATCATCAATTTTTTATTGCTGTGAATCTAATAACTTTAAGAGTTGTAGATCTACAAAAGTACGCTAGCTCTAGATTCCCGTTTCAGCTTGAAGACAATGTTTTCGCTTTCTCTAACACCTTTTCACAATTGTTACCAAAATACATATCTTGAGAATAAAAAACAAACATATATGTGATTCTGTGGCATTTATCTGTGCCTGTCTATCTTTGAAAGCATAACTCAAAAACGAATTTTTTTTATAGATACCGCACTAAACTTAATCGTTAATTTTAGCATCTTCCAAGGATGCAAAATGAAGATTTTCAAGAAAGTCAATCCACCAAAATTTATTCTTTACATAAAATATGTTGTATGTTTCTTATTTTCTCATAAATTAACGTAGCCGCTTGCATTATAAAAAAATCAATTTAAAGGTATTATTTGTGGGATAAAGAGGTATTAAATTATTAATAATTTTAATATGACATATTAATGTTATTTTTCAACTAACTTCTTTTCATCAATATATTCCTCGTCCAATATGTAAATAAATACAAACAAAAAATATTGAAGCACCATGTTTATGTTTAGGATAACTACAAATTAAATACGTATATTTAGAATTTTCTTGTCATTTTCTCCTAGGTCCTCTTCATTCGGAATTAGAGTGATAATTTTGTAATTGGTAAACCAGGTATAGATGAAGGTTTAAAACAGACAATTTATTTCAAATAAATTGTTTGTAACATTAGTCAAATCCGAAATATTCGTTGTTATTTTTTTGAAATTTTCAATATTGTCATGTTAAGTGGTGTCAACATTCTTATGGTGCCATAAAAACAGTATGGGACTTTATAGTCAGCATATAAGCGATCTGCTTTTTTATAAAATTTACTATCGCTTCAGCTTTCCGTATCCCTCTGTTACACATAAAAACAAAATGCAGAGCAAACTA
Source organism: Hymenopus coronatus (assembly GCA_030762935.1). Classification (NCBI taxonomy): domain Eukaryota; kingdom Metazoa; phylum Arthropoda; class Insecta; order Mantodea; family Hymenopodidae; genus Hymenopus; species Hymenopus coronatus. Next base: position 122,770,775 of record CM060894.1, on the reverse strand, counting down.
TTTCCACAAAGCTTTTATATCGATTAAAATAGTTTTCGGAATCGATAAATGATATCAGCTAGTGAAGTCATGAGTAGCACATCACACGTTTTTCTTCTATATATTAACATCAGGATTAATGTTATAGCATGTATTTTTTATGAAATCCTTTGTAAAGACAAAGTATCCCTTTATGCCGTTTCTTAATCACCATATTTGAGCTCCGCTGAACATCTACAGACATTTTGCAGTTTATATTTCATATCACGTCTGCACCTTGCAAGCCTACATTTTATATTTTTTTTTCTTTCACCGTTGGTCTTTTAAAAAATGAGGTCTGTCTTCTCATACAAGTTAAATTTAAGATGACATATTTTTCTGTTTGACAATTTCCAAACAATTTCATATATTCTCCATATTGTTCAGACGTACTCGAATTCAGCACTGCTCTACAGAGTTAATTTAAAGGTAAAAATCGTATAAAAACTGTGCTCTTAAGTCCTACAGTATTAAGAGATGAACTAATGAGAAGGTGCCATTCCCATCACAATGTTCCAATGTTGACGTATACATCTGATCCATCCAGTCGATATATTTTTGTGACTGATCTGAAAGAAATCTTGGTTTCCATTTACATGACTGTCTTTAGCAGTTCTGCAAACAAACTATTCTTAAAAATATAATTTTTGTATCTACTCCAGATTGAGATAAACAGGCAGAAATGTTATTACATAGTTTCTTACTACTGTGTCAAGAAAGTTCCGGGAATTTACCAATAAAACACAAAAAATGAATTATTCATCCAATTTTATTTTATCGCCTTCAAAGTAGGCCTCTTCTGAAATTGTACATTTATGCCAACGAATAATCCAATCATCAAAACATTTTTTGCAGACACTTTTAGGAATCGATGTCAATTGTCGCCGCGAATTTTCCTTTATGTCCTCTATCGACTGATAGCGGGTGCCTCGAAGTGGTAACTTGAGTTTTGGAAAGAGAAAGAAATTAGCAGGAGCCAGATCAGGTGAATACGGTGGTTATTTGATGAAATCTGTTGAGTTTTTGGCCAGGAACTCGTTCACAATAATAGCCTTGTGAGCTGGTGCTTTATGTGGTGCGGAATCCATGAGTTGTCGTTCCACAAATCTGGCCATTTTCGCCGTATTTGTTCTCTCAAACGCCGCATAACGCTCAGATAATAGTATTTATTTACCATCTGACTTTCTGGCAAGAATTCGGAAGCTTGTTGACTGGTTTGAGTGTCAAACTCGTAAACCCACGTCTCATCACCAGTTACAATGCGTTTCATGAATGTGGGGTCTGAACTGGCTCGTTCTAGCATGTCTTCAGCAATCCTTACGCGATTAAATTTTTGTAGAAAATTCAAATATTTCGGAATTAACCGAACTGCAACGCGTTTCATGCTCAAACAATCGTTTAAAATGATACGAATCGATTCGTGGGACACAGAAAGTTCAGCGGAAATCTCCCTGAGACCTAAATGTCGATTTTCAGTTCAGTTGAAACCGTTGATGGCCGACCAGAGCGAGGCAAATCTTCCACCACATCTTGACTAGTTTTGAATGCACTGTACCACTCATATGCACGTGTTTTTGATAAAGTCGATTCACCGTAAGCCCTCTGTAACATTTTCAGCGATTCGGCACACGAAATACCGTTTGCAATTCAAAATTTGAGATCGATTCTTTGTTCACTATTTGTATCCAGAGTAAAATCGCAAATCACCTTTGAGATGAACTAACAAAATGGCGTACTGTAAACAAACTAGATGACAGATGACAATAAAACTCCGCGTGGGTATAGAGGAAATTTGTACCAACTTAGCGACAACAATAATTTCGAATCCCCTTTTAAACAGGATTTTTAAATGATCAATTCCCGGTACTTTCTTGACAGGATGTATAAGTATCAGGGAACTAAGGAAACTCAGTCGGGTAAAACAATAGTGAGATCTTTTGTAAGCTGGTGTTATGCCATTATATTGATATTCGGCTCTCTTTGCATGGTCAGGAATAATACAGATGGCAAAATCCTGTGGGAAAAAGGTATTAGTATTTTAAAATTGAAACCAATAAGAAGGAAAATATCGGAAAAGGCACCTCAACAAAACTGTATATTGCATAAATGTCAAATTTTGACAATATCTACATTTTCGTGTGGTACGTTTTGGTCTATTTCTTACGATTTATGAGTTAGGTACAAATCATCCAAAATTAACAGGACTTCAGACATTGTTCCTGGGAAATTCAAGCTATACATTTTGTTTGCCATGTAAATATCTTTAATATACGGTACTTCAATCAAAATCATTAGACCCATTTTGGAGAAAATAAACATTTTCGAATGTTTTTCCATGAAAAGGCTAGTTTAGGGTGGGAGTATTTTTTTTCTTCAAAATCTTAGTGTCGCATCCCTGGAAGATACTAAACTTAAATACCAAGTTTGGTATTTTACCTACTTTTCGTTTTTGAGTTATTGTGTTCACAGACGCACGAACACAACACACACACGCACACCGATATTTTTCTAAAATTGTTTTTTTTTTTTTACACAGGGAACCCTAAAATATGTATTTCTGGGAAAATTTTGGTATCGAATTTTTGGATGGAAATCAATACGTTCTCTATACACTATGTACATAGTAAGTGTAAAGATAGAAAACATGTTTTTTTTCCCCTTTCTTTTCATAAAACGTTTATTTCCGATGAAATTTCGGTATCGAATTTTTGTGTGAAATGTAATACCTGCTTTACATATAATAGTGCTAAGTAGAGAAAGTAAAAAAAAAATAAAAATATGTATATATACTTATGCATACAAAACAGATGCAAAACAGAACCCCTGAACGATGTTATCGCCTATATGAAACACGTTTGCTGTAAATGGTACACAAGGAAACGCTAGACCAAAACGATATAATTCGGCCTTCTAGAGGAAGGAGTGAAAAATCATATACGTCAGAGGTTGAGTGAACAACAGGTACTTATATGAGAGACTTCATTAGGTGTATGAATAGGAAAACAAAAAGTAATTCATATTTCTTTCTACGTTTTTATAATATTATACTTCACTTTTGCACTAAAATTCAACAAAGCACTGCTTTAAGGATACTCTTTACGTGAGCACTTATAGCGTTTAATGTTACTCTCTGGTAGTTGAGATACTTTTTGAGAGGGTGAAAGTCAATCCAGTAGCTAGAAATTATGTTCACGCTGGAAATGAGAGGAACTACATAGTCAGCTGCATTTCGTTATTAACTGCCTTTATGTACGTCAGTATCCATATCTTGGCTCTCCAAAACTCTTTCGAAACTTCAAGAAGAGACAATACTCATATCATAAACTTGCGATTCTCTTCCTCTAAGCTCAACCTTTACATATGACTTTTTCTTTTCTTCTTCTTTTAGCTTAACGTTGTTTAACCTGGTTGGTCATATCGGACGATGGATGAAATTGGTGAAATGATGCTCAAATGATCTCAGGGTCCAAGGAGCTTAAAGTTACTTCACATTTGTCTTCTTAGATTAAGGGAAAACCCCGAAAAAAACCTTATCCGTGTAACTCACCCTAAGCGAGATTCGAACTCACGACCTTTTGAATGTAAGGCAGACACGCTACCACCACACTACCCAGGCGGGCTCATACGAGTTTTATTGCGGTTATTTTCGTAATTATTTTAATTATTATTCTTGGCTGAAGATTGCATAAACGAGAAGTCATAAGTTACAAAATAAATGCAAGTATTAATGTAGTAATTCTGAAGTCCTCTCCATTCTGAATGATTCTTACTTTCTCTGTACGTACTATTACATAGTGTATAGAGAAGGTATTGTAATGCATACAAAAATTCGATACCGAGAATTTACGGAAATACATATTTTAGGACCACCTTAATAAAAAAAAAAAGACCATTTTTAGAAAAATGTCCGTGTGTGTGTGTTTGTGGGCAGCATAGCTCAAAAACATTAAATACCAAACTTGGTATTAAATTCAGTATCTTCCGAGGATGCTACACGAAGATTTTCAAGAAAATCCCCCACCCCCAATTACCCCTTTCATGGACAAAGTTTCGAGAATTTTGATTTTCTCAAAAATGGCTCTAACGATTTTGATTAAAATATCATATATTAGAAATGTTTACATGAAAAATAAAATGTATGTTTTCAATTTCCTGGGAATAGCCTCTGAAGACATGTTTATTCTGGATGAATTTTGCGGAATTTTGCATAACTGGTTAACCGTAAGAGATAAACAAAAGCTTTCTTCACAAAAAACGTAGAGGTCGTTAAAACACACAATATATTATGTTAAATACACTTTTTTGTGGATTTGATTGTTTGAGATATTGATTTTTGTTTGGTTTCAGCTTTAAAACACATACTTTTCTCATACAGGAATTTGTCAACTCCTGTCCATACTTAGTCACATAGCAACCAGATTTTGACTATCATTTTAGTCTAGGATACCCCCTTATTTCCTTTCTACTTACAAGGGAGCAAGTAATAAAACTATTTTTGCTAACTTTTTCTCGATTAGCATGAAGTAAATAGAAGCATAAGCTTTTTAACACTAATTTGTTGCACAGATGTAGAGAAAAACATGGGAATGGAACACATTACATTATTTTAACTTTTCATAAGTATAGCCCGCTTTAACTTCTATGGTCATTGAAGGCTTTGACTTGTGAAATAACTCACATGGCCCCGCCGTGGCAGAGTGGTTAGACCACTCGCCTCTCACTTAGACGGCCTGGGTTCGATCTCAAGCGACCGCAAGTGAATTTGTGGTACTCCGGTTTCCCCCACCATCTCATTCCACCGGTGCTCCATCATCATTCATGTATCATCAGTGTCACCGCCTGCGGTACCATAAGTAGTTAAAGCGGGCGTTAAACACTACCAAATAACTCATATATTCATACATTCATTTAGTTAATCATTTTATATCATTAAACACACGCAAATTCATTCTCACATGCATCATACTACCAGACTCTCTGTGGGGGATAGTTACAGGTAAATGAAAAGTTCCCCGCCCCAGCCGGGAATTGAACTCCGTATCTCCGGAGTAAGATGTGAACTCATTGACTATTCGACCTGAATGAGTTTTGTATAATTGATAAACTTCAGTTGATCAAATCCTATTACATTAGAAAAAACAAAAAAACTTTAGATTTTCTTAAAGCACACAATGTCATTGTTTTGTAGTGTTAACTATTTCCGTTATTATTTGCTGTTGTTTGAATTTTCATACACCTAGGTATACCTTTTTCAAGAGGAGAATCGGTAATAAATATTTTTTTTTCTCTCTCTCTCTCTCTCTCTCTCTCTCTCTTTCGTGGTCATGCAAATAGATGGGCTATAGTCTAAGGTTAGAGATGTATAAAATTTGACCAAAACTGTGTTTTTTTTACTTTCTCTAACACGTATGTCATACAATGTACATAGTACGTAGAGGATGTATTGTATTCCACCCAAAAATTTGATGGCGAGATATCACCGAAAATACATCTTTTGAAGTCCACTGTGTCCAATAAAAGCATTTTAGAAAAAGGTCCATGTGTGTGTCTTTTGTCTGCTTGTATATCTGTGAACAACACTGCCTAAAAACGAAAAGACGTTAAAAGCCAAATTTGGTATTTATGGTTAGTGTCTTCCAAGGATGCGTTACGAAGATAAAAAAGTCCCCTCCACTATAAACTACCGTTTTCCTGAAAATATTTTTGAAAATTTTGTTATTCTCAAAAATTTCTGTAACGATTTTGATTAAAATATCGTATATTATAGATATTTGCACAAAAGATGTATATCTGGAATTTTCTGAGAATAGCTTCTATGGATCACTTTTGTTGATTTTTGCATAACTAGAAACCGTAAGAAATAGACAAAAACTTGTTAGACAAAAATGTATATCTTGTTAAGACACAATTTAGATCATATACACCTTTGTTGTAGAGTTGAATGTGATACATGTTAAACATACTGTTATTGTGTTTCATAACTGGCATACATTTCAATACATACTGTGGATTGTACAATTTTCACAGATACATTGCCTTAAACCTATTGTACCTTTTTTATAGTGTTTCTGGACCGCTTTTACTATTATGGCACCGCAGACGAGCTATTGTAATAAATAATTTGTAATATCGCCTAACATATAACAGGTAGAAGAATAAGCTCTTGGAAGAATAATTATAGAACAATGCTTGCAGAAAGTCATGTGAATGTAAATGCGGCAGATGTAATTATTTTACATTTTGATGGCAGCCAGATATGAAGCGCTTTCGTTGTTGCACTACGTTAAAGAGCCAAGTATGTAGCAGTTTGGCCCCGTGCTCAGATGTACGATGACGTTGGCGGTGCTTCAAGATTCACTCCACTACCAGATGAGTAGATCTACGTACCTTTTGTTGTGAAGATCTACTACCGTTAAGGTGCCTCAGCTAAACTCAGTCTGCGTGCTGGTTTTACTCCCTCGAGTTGGTAGCGGATGAGGGTAGTTTGGGGAGTGATCTTATAAAGTTATGTAAACGCACGTTACTTTTACTTCAATTTATTGTCAACTAGAAGATGCGAGATAAGCACTTTGCTGTACAATCTGCTAAACCAAATAATCACTAGAAACTTCCTTAATCGATGACGCACACGTATTTTACTTAATAACCTTGTTTCTTTAACTTAGCTGTATTTAATCAAGTCTCGATGTGCTTTAACTATTCATCACTAAGAGCACCGATAATTAACTAGGTATTGCTGAGTATTACGATGTTTAACATGAATGCCGATATGTAACTGAGAGTTAACAGCGATGTTTAATTTTAATTCCCCGATATAACTGCGTCAGCCTCGAGTAACTAAAAGACGACAGCGATGTAACCTTAATGCCACTAAAAGACAGCCTCGACGTGCTATAATCTCCTACTTATATAGCAAAATTACTAACTTAGCGGCTTCTTTCCGATTGGTCGGAAAGACCACGAACCTGGAGTTGATATTACCCAAAATGCGTTATTTCCTACCCAGGATGCATCAATGCCCACGTGACAAATGTTACACAACGGGAAAAAATCTTCTCTAAACTAAAAGGGTCTTTATCATCACTTGGTTCTCTATTGCACTCAACGCTACTCGTACGTGCTGTGACAAAGAGTACCTCCTTCTTTTTCCACTTTCCAAGTTTGGAGTAAACAGCTCCGAACTGCTCTTGCTAAAAGCTAATTTTTACACTCTTAAATACATGAAATAATTGAGTATTAGCACTCTTTAAATATAAACTGATAAACAATTAATAAAATGACAACAGTTATTATAGAGAAGCCGATCAACAGTCTCGATTTTGTCTTGTATTTTTTTGGCAATGGAAATATGAATGAATTAATAATGTATAGTTAAATATCATGTGATATTGAGAAAGTGCGTGTTTCGCACTCCAAAAGTTGAACGTGGCCTCTAACAAAAGGGTTAACAACGTAACAGAAATTATCACATTTCCTTCTTCGTTAATGGCTGACATTGTTGCTCTATGACTGTGTTTATTACGGAATGAAAACATGCTGTTGGCATTTAACTAATTGTTTTCTGTATAACACAAAGCGAGAGAGAGAGATTACACCGTCATTAAAACAACTGCACTGTGACTCCAGGCCACCGGCTCTCATTGCTATATAATCTAAATGCCCACTTTGCTATTGTCGTTGAACATTTTAACTTATTTTAGTGAGACAGGTTTAGGTATGCGCATCTCCGGTTAAATGAAAGCTTTAGAGGTTTTCTGCCATCTGGACGCCGCGAAAGCTTTGTAAATGCACGCGCCGTCAGTTCTAGACGCTCCTTCGTATTCCATACATTAGACATAAGCTTCTTAGGAAGAAAGTTCAAGAAGCTTCTCTTCAGTTCTGTTCTCTTCACCTTTCTTCTCATCTCTACAATTCCTCTTCCTTCTTTTCCTTCTCCTGTATTTTTCTCCTCTTCTGTATTCTTCCCCCCTACTCTTCTCCTCGTTTCTTATGCGTCCTCAGATAATGTTACAGAATCAAAAAAATCTGATATGTTCCATTCACATGACTTTCTCTACATCTCTGTAACAAAGTATTGTTAAAAAGCTTATGCTTCTATTTTCTTCATGCTAATCGAGAAAAATTAGTAAAAATAATCTTACCACTTGCTTCCATATTACGTAGATGCGAAATAAGGGAGTACCATAGGTTAAAGTGATAGTCACTTGCTATGTGATTGAAGTTCCTTTGTTTGTACAGACTGGAGTTGACAAAATCCTGGTGAGAAAAGTATTCAGTTTTTAAGGCTGAAACCAGAAGCAAGGAATATCTAAGAAACGACCAACTCCACGAAAAAAGTATATTATATAAATTATGTGCTTTAACGTGCTCTAAATTTTTTGTGTGGTAAGTTTTTGTCCGTCTCTTACGGTTTAGCAAAATTCCGTAAAATTCATTCAGAATAAAATAGTCTTCAGAGGCTATTCCCAGAAAATTCAAGATAAACATTTTGTTTTCAGGTAAATATCTTTAATATACGACATTTTAATCAAAATCGTTAGAGCCATTTTTTAGAAAATAAAAATTTTCGAAAAAAAGTTCATGTAAAGGGTAGTTGGGTGTGGGGGATTTTTTTGAAAATCTTCGTGTCGCATCCTTGGAAGATACCAAACCTAAATACTAAATTTGGTTTTCAACGGACTTTTCGTTTTTGAGCTATGCTGTCCACAGACACACACACATACACAAACACACACACAGACAGGCACACACGGATATTTTACTAAAAATGCTTTTTTTGGATTCAGGGGGTCTCAAAACATATATTTCCGTAGAAATCTTGATATGGAATTTTCGGGTGCATTACAACACCCTCTCTATACACTATGTACATAGTACGTGTAGAGAAAGTAAAATTACTGTGCTAGCCTAATTTACAGTTAGGGCAAATAAACTATTTTAGATTGAAAGAATGGATATAATGTTTCATTATAGTAGAATAAAGACCAGAGATTTTAAAGTTTTCTTTTATTTCTATTTTTTACCATTTTATTGCTCCCTCTAGTCCCTTGAACCATAATTTAATATCATAATTTAATTCAAAATAAATACTTACCAATATCTATGAAACAAAAATAGTGCTATCACATTGTTGTGCTGGTTGAGGCAAATAGGAAATACCTTCTCCAGCTCTGTTTATTTAGCATGGAAGCACATTAGGAGGAAAATATGCATTTAGAGATAGCATTATATAGTCTAATGTGGAAACGCTGGAATAAACCTCAATTAGGCACATATTTTGAAATATTTTTTCATAAAGCTTCTTAGAAAGAAAGTTAAAGAAGTTCTCTTCTGTTTTGTTCTCTTTTCTCCTCAATTTGAATTCTGAAGTTCTGAAAGAATTTTTCATGTTGGTTGAGAGTTATCTGATATGGCATACCTTTAATCATAAACATATAATTTTCTCTTGTGAAATGGAAAACGGTAACCCAGAGTAATGCGCCGGATACAGTTAAAGTTACGGTCTTTGTATTTCACGAAGATCTAGTAAACAAGACAGGAAAAGGAGACATTGCAAAACCGCGGAATCAACAAGCGTACATCAAAGGCTCGCTAAGCCTTCCCTTAGTGTTTGCTTCGCAGACTCGCCTCCTGGCTTGAAAAGGAATTAACTCCCCTGATCGAATAGTGGAATGATATCTGGGGCCCATAAGCAAAAGGAGGGAATCATACAAGCGTGACGTTCTTCCAAAACAAAATGTAAAACCTAGAAACGCACAAAACTAAGGTGACAGTAATACTGCTGCAAATAAAAATAATCTGTTCACATGACTTTCTCTACATCTCTGCAACAAATTATTTTTAAAAAGCATTCACTTCATGCTAATCGACAAAACATTAGCAGAAATAGTCTTATTATTTGCTTCCTTGTAAGTAGAAGTGAAATAAGAGTGTACTATAGGTTGAAGTGATAGTCAAAAGCTGGCTGCTGTGTGACTGAAGTTCCTTTGTATGGACAATAGTTGACAAATTCCCGTATGAGAAAAGTATAAGTTTTTCAAATCTGAAACTAAAAACAAGGAATATCGGAAAAACGATCAACTCGGCGAAAAAAATGCTCATAACACAAATTGTTTGTTTTAACGTGGTCTACATTTTTGTGTGATAAGTTTTATCCATCTCTTATGGTTTAGCAGCTATGGAAAATTCCGTAAAATTCATCCAGAATAATTCAGAGGCTATTCCCAGAAAATTCAAAATATACATTTTATTTGCGAGGCAAATATCTGTAATATTTGATATTTTAATCGTAATCGTTAGAGCCATTTTTGAGAAAATCAAAATTTTCGAAAAAAGTTCCATGTAAAGGGTATTTGAGGGTGGGGGTATTTTCTTGAAAATCTTCGTGTCGCATCCTTGGAAGATACCAAACCTATATACCAAGTTTGGTTTTTTACGGACTTTTGAGGTATGCTGCCCACAGACACACACACATACACACAGACAGACACACGTACGCATTTTTCTAAAAATGCCTTTTTTGAATTCAGGGAGTCTCAAAACATGTATTTCCGCTGGTTTCTTGGTATCGAGCTTTTGGCTGCATTACAATACCTTCTGTATACAGTGTGCACATAGTACGTGTAGAGAAAGTAAAAAAAGGTACGTACCTCAGCTCAAAGTTGTCGCATTTTACCTAAAACACTGTTGCACATCAATTTCTTTTCATTTTCGGGGTGCGCATAGTTCCCGCCTCCATTTCCTCACATTGGAAATAACATTCACAGACACCATCAGTTGCTCCATTGGTAATGAAATACATCATTAATAATAACTCAAAGAAAAATGATAATACATTCGAAGCTAATTTTCCCTCCACTTTTAAGGGTTCTGACACTTACGAGTAAAAGTGACTTTCTACGCACTCAGACATAATCGCGTTATAAACGACTCTGATCAGCACGAGTTATACTTCTCTTCCTATGGCTAAGGGTCATATAGTAAATAGATTCTAATTAATGTTTATATCAAACGATTTGTAGAGTAATGTGCTTATTCACTCTCTTTGTTATTTAAAATACAAAAATCCTAATGATAGCATCTCCTGCAGTAGCAAACTAATTTTACTTTCTCTATACGTACTACGTACATAGTGTATAGAGAAGGTATTGCACTCCACTAAAAATCTCGATACCGAGATTTCACCGGAAATATATCTTTTAGGGTCTCCTATATCCAAAACAGGTCCGTATGTCTGTGAACACGATAACAGTCGGTAAAATACCAAACTTTGTATTTAAGTTTAGTATCTTCCAGGGATGCGACACGAAGATTTTGAGAAAAATCCCCCCATCCCAAACTACCCTTTGATTTTGATTAAAATATCGTATATTAAAGATATGACCTGACAAATATCTTGAATTTTCTGGGAATAGCCTCTGAAGACTACTTTATTCTGGATACGGAATTTTGCATAACTATTAAACCGTAAGAGATGGAGAAAAAGATTTTGCACAAAAAGTGTAGAGTACGTTAAAACACACAATTTATGTTATAATCATTTATTTCGTGGGGTTGATCGTTTTTTAGATATTCCTTGTTTTTTGTTTAGCTTTAAAAAACTTTACTTTTCTCATAAAGGAATTTGTCAACTCCTGTTTGTACAAATAAAGGAACTTCAATCGCATATCAACCAGCTTTTGACTATCACTTTAACCTATGTTACTCCCTTATTTCGCTTCTATTTACAAGGAAGCAAGTAATAAGACTATTTCTGCTATTTTTTTCTCGATAAGCATGAAGTAAATAGCAACATAAGCTTTTTAACAATAATTTGTTGCAGAGATGTTGAGAAAGTCATGTGAATGGAACAAATCAGATTTTTATTCGTTTAAAAGATGTGCTGCGGCACACGACGTGTTTTTGTTTACACTAGTGTCCCTCCTTGATCTGGATTGGCTATAGCAGAGGAAGTGTTCAATGTGCGTCCGTCCGTAAAGGAAGAGAGGACAGAAGCTCAGAGTTTCACATTATATGTCATCCTTTGAGGAAAAGATAGCGCCACACTTCAGGTTTTTTCTTACTTGGACATTGTTCTATGCATTTGTTTACGGTTTAATTTTCTCAGTAGTGGACCTAATAAGTGTTAATACTGAGCGAGATGGCGTTTGTGGTTCTTATTCGGAAATCGCGGGTTGGACTTCCGTATAACAGCCAACTTGCCTGGGAAGATTTTGTGATTTCCTTTATTTTCAAGTAAATAGTGGATTGGATATGTAGTACAATGACCCCAACACTCCACCCATAGAATAAAAGAGATTGGAACTAAAATGTTACAGGAATTGATTATTCAAATAAGGCCATATATCAGTAGGTTGCCTAAGGAAAGCGAATTGCACAAATAAAGCCATCTGATTGACAATTCAGTTTCTAATTGTATCTAATCACAAAACAGTACTTCCATTATCGTAGCTAGGGAACTGTACTGTTAATGCATTAGAAGTCAGTTGCTCAGGGATAACATTTTCTAATATGACTAGCAATTGCACTGTTAATATTTACCAAGGAAAGTGAGCATACCAAGTAATTGGGCTCTGACTAATATGTGTATTGCTGGTTTTGGTTTTAAAATAAATTTAATACATCTTTGAATGTTGCTGCACATGCGAGAGTGACAATTTCAGGTTTTCTTATAGGCCTATAGGAGAAAATTGTTTTGTGGTGGTAATGACGTCATTACGGTCTTATTGCCGTGGTAATTGCGCCATTCACTTTCTGGCACTGGTACCAGAATCATGTTCATTAGGCACGATTTATGCCATCATAATATATTGCATAAATAACAAGTTTGTATTAGTAAATTTCATCGTTAACAATCGGCAGAGATTTTGATGAGATTTTATGATCTTAATGTAAGAGTCAAGCTAGAGACACAGAATAGAGGTATACAGAAAGGAAATTCCTTTGTTCTGCATGAAGCCAAGCACTGCGCTAGACCCATTTTGAGACGTAGTAAACGCAAAGTGAAACATTTATAATAAGAAAGCGTGAGCATATGAAATAAACATCTTATGTGTGACATGCACATGACATTCTCTGCTTGCTCTTCTACAAACTATTTATACGACTTCTTATTCTTCTCTGTCTTGTTAATACAGATATATTTTAATTGCGGATTTCGTTATGGGTATAAATCTTTTTAATGCCAGCCGCTATGTGATGCTTTGAAATCCCATTCTATTTGTTTGAACTTGAAAAAAGAGAAGAAGAAAGCCTGAATAGTACACATAAGTAAATGTGTATGTATTTGAACATTTTAATCAATAATAGTGTACATCTCGAAAATGGTTAACCCTATAAAAGATGTACATAAAAAATTGCGGGTTTTAACAGGATCTACATGTTTTCTTAGTAGATTTTGTTTATCTCTTGCGGTTTACCGTTATAAAAAGTCATCCAGACTGAAGAGGACTTCAAAGCACATGGCCATAAAACTCACGATATAGTTTTCCTTTGTCAAGCAAACATGTTGAACAGCTGGTATTTTAATAATTGGTTATATCCATTTTTATTTTAACTAGGCCTTATGTACAATGTATGTAGTGGATAGAGAAGCTATTATATTCCCCCCCAAAAGTTCGATATCATATTTCACCGGAAGTATAGTTTTGAGGTCCCCTGAGTCCGAAAGGAGCATTTTTAGAAAAAGGTTCGTGTGTATGAGTCTTGTTTGTCTGTCTGTGGACAGCATAGCTGAAAAACGAAAAGTCGGTTAAACACCATACTTGGTATTCAACTTTAATATCTTTCAAGGATACAACAGAAGATTTTCAAGGGAATCCCCCTACTCCAACTACCCTTTGTATGGAATATTTTTCGAAAATTTTGATTTTCTCAAATTTTCTTATATTAAAATATAGGTTTAATATAAGTTATGACAAATGAAATGTATATCTTTAATTTTCGGGGTATAGCCTCTTCATTCCGAAAGACTTTTGTATAACGGTAAACCGAAAGAGATAGACAAAAACTTACTACACAAAAAATGTAGATCATGAAAACACACAATTTATGTCATGTACATTTTTTTATAGTTCACCATTTTAGACATTCCGAATTTTTAATTTCAACTTAAGATGCTTAAACTTTTCTCAAACAGGAAGACATTTCTAGCAAGCAAAGTGAACCGAATTTCAATTGTTTCACATAGCGACCGGCGTTTAAAAGATTCGACTAGCGGTTTATCCTGTGCATTCTCTTATTTCCCTTCTACCAATTCTAGTAATGTTTACCTTGATAGCATGATGCAGATAAAAGAATAATCTTTTGTGAGAAAGGTATGTGTGTAGAATGGCTAGAGAAAGTCATGCGAATGGATCACATCAGACGTTTTGTTTACTACTCATATCTGCAAAACAAATCCTAGCAAAATGCAATGATGCTTAGGAAAATAGACGTAGGAGTAAATAAACATTGCCCTTGCTCTGGCTACTGCTCATTAAAACAGCAGTAAAGCGTTTAAGAGGCAACAAATATTCTAATTTGTATACTGTATAATATAAGTGTTGAGTAGAATATAAGCCCAGGAGATTATATTACAATCTGAAGGATTATAATATAATAAAGATAGTTTTGTTAATTGTATCTTGTGTATCAGAGTATATTCAAATAGATATAGATTTTGTTTAAAAGATTTAATTTGATATTTTAATTATTGTGTCATAAATATTAAAATTTGGTAATGAAATGTTTATCGTTTTAAGCATATCTAGTTTTTTAATAAACGAATTTAATTCGGGGGATATAAGTTATCTTTTATTTAATTATAAAATATTAAATATTTCTGATTTTAAAAGGCATTAGCTTTTTAAAAAATAAAATTATTATATAATATTATTACACTTTAGGATTATATGAATTTAGAGTTTGTTATTAGTTTAAGGATGTTAACATTTAATTCTTGTTTTTTTTATTTTTATTTAATTCTTATATTAAAATGTTAAGTGTAATTTTAGTATTTTGCAAAAGATGGTTTAATTAGTAAAATGTTTATGTAATGGTAAATTAATTAATATATAAGTATAAAGAATACACAGTTAATAACATTGACAAACTGTGTATTATGAAGTATGTAACTTCAAAACACTTCTGTTTACTCGGTCCCAATATGGCAGAATGCGCGCATGCGCACGGATTACTGTCGAGTTTCCTTTTTGTACTCTATTATATGCTAGAGAGTTCACTTCAATGCTAAAGGGCATTACTAATGCCAGACCATTGTTATCTCTTTTCAATTATCCTTTAAGGGTGTGTTAGCACCAATTTCACGTCCAGTGATCTTGTCCAGCAACTTTTTATAAACTCTTTAGTTTAATGGGTTTAGTTTAGATAATGTTGGAAACTGCTTTGCTTTAACAGTAAGCATAGTTATTTTGGAGCTTATAATTACGTACCGAAACACTAAAATAAAAAGAGAAAGAATGCAATGCTATGAAGTCTCGGCGTTTTGTCTATATGTAGCGTGGTTAAGTGCTGTGCAAATAGCGTCGCTAGACCGAGGTAGTTACCAAGCAGAGAAAGGAAAACGCAATTAAAATTCAGAGCAAACAAAGAATAATTAAAATATTCACATCGCATGTCAGTATATGGGTTCACTCCAAGCTAAATGTTTAGAAAATGAAATATTCATTCTGATGAGGGGAATTTCTGAAATTATAAGGGTGGTTAGCCACCCTTAAGGCAAACCTTGATGAAATGCCTTTAGAGGTTAATGGTTATCTTTTCTATTTTATGAAATATGCAAGACTTCTAAGTTGTTAATCAATAATGATTAACTTTTGTTCAGAGTTTTTACAGCAGCTTAACATTTTCTTTATTTCTCATAGTCTTGCATCCACTACTAGATTTTTATTTAAAAAGTTTTTGATATAATTGCATGTGTAACTTACGATTGTCTTTTTACTTTTTCTATACGTGCTATGTACATAGTGTATAGAGAAGGTATTGCACTCCACCAAAAATTTGACACCGAGATCTCACCGGAAATATATGTTTTAGGGTCCCCTGTATCCAAAAAAAGTATTTTCAGAAAAAAGTCTGTGTGTGTGTGTGTGTCCATGTGTCTGTGAACACGATAACTCAAAAACGAAAAGTCGGTTAAGTACCAAACTTGGTATTGAAGTTTAGTATCTTCCAGGGATGCGACACGAAGATTTTGAAAAAAATCCCCCCACCCCCAACTACCCTTTACATGGAACTTTTTTCGAAAATTTTGACAGATAAAATGTATATTTTGAATTTTCTGGGAATAGCCTTTGAAGACTACTTTATTCTGGGTCAATTTTAAGGAATTTTGCATAACTGCTAAGCCGTAAGAGATGGACAAAACTTACCACACAACAAATGTAGAACACCTTAAAACACATAATTTATGTTATATAAATTTTTTTCGTGGAGTTGATTGTTTTTGAGATATTCCTTGTTTTTGGTTTCAGCTATAAAAACTTAGTTTTCTCATACAGGACTTTGTGAGCTCGTGTCCATACAAACAAAGGAACTTGAGTCACATAGCAACCAGCTTTTGACTATTACTTTAACCTATGGTACTCCCTTATTTCGCTTCTACTAACAAGGAAGCAAGTAATAAGACCATTTCTGCTAAGTTTTGCTCCATTAGATGAAGGAAATGGAATAATTTGTTGCAGTGATATAGAGAAAGTCATGTGAATGGAACACATGAGATTTTTTTACATGTTGATCACTGAGCAGTAGGTTGGCTATTCCTGATCGCGATGAGCTGCAACGACGGTTTCAGCGGACATTTAGAAAGGATGTACCAATGAATAGACCCATTTGGAAACTGTTAAACAATTTTCAACGAATATGCATGTTGCTGATGAGTCTCGACCAGTTCGACTGACATTGGCGCAATATGGGAGTTAATTGAACGGAGTCCCAAATCTGTACGCTGTCTTTCACTCAATTGCAAATTCCGTCTAATGATATACAGGCTTCTTCAAGGTGGATTTCAGTATCTTGAACATTGATGATTTCGGAATCTCCAATCGACATAAAGACAAGCTAGGACTGCGTTCAATGCCTCCCATATTGCGTCAATGTGAGTTGCGCTTATGGAAGCTCACCCATCAGCAATAGTAACTATTCGTTGAAAGCGTCGTCGCAGCTCATCGCACTCTGTGGACGCCATGTATCAACGGCAATAGTCAACATACGCCTCAGTGATCAACCTGTAACAAAAATACATTCGTAAGTTACCTCAAACACGAAGTAGTGATTTATTTGTGAACACACGTTGCTAAGGTAATAAACTGTCAGTTTCTCATTAGATTCTTTGGAAAGTATGGGTCAGACAGATGTTTTTAGCAATATTTTGGGTCCAAACTGCATCCAACAATCCACATAAAGGTTTCCATAAAGCCCTAAACTACCTTTCTATGGAGATATTTCCTTTTTACTTTCTCTATACGTACTATGTACTTAGTGTAAAGAGAAGGTTTTGCACTCCACCCAAAAATTCGACACCGAGATCTCACCGGAAATATATGTTTTAGGGTCCCTTGTATCCAAAAAAAAAAGCATTTTCAGAAAAAGGCTCATGTGTGTCCATGTGTCTGTGAACACGATAACTCAAACATGAAAAGTCGGTAAAATACCAAACTTGGTATTTAAGTTTGGTATATTCCAGGGATACTACACGAAGATTTTGAGAAAAATCCCCCACCCCCAACTACCCTTTACATGGAACTGTTTTCGAAAGTTTTGATTTTCTCAAAAATGCCTCTAACGATTTTGATTAAAATATCGTATATTCAAGCTATTTACCTGACAAATAAAATGTTTATCTTGAATTTTCTGGGAACAGCCTCTAAAGCCCTCTTTATTCTGGATGATTTTATTGACTTTTGCAAAACTGGTAAACCGTAATTAATGGACAAAAACTTACCACACAAAACATGTAGAGCACATTAAAACACACAATTTATGTCATATACACTTTTATCGTGTAGTTGATGGTTTTTTAGATATTTCTTTTTATTGGTTTCAGCTTTAAAAACATGCTTTTCTCATACGGAAATTTGTCAACTGCTGTCCATACAAACAAAGGAGCATCAGTCACATAACAACCAGTTTTTGACTATCACTTTAACCTTTGGTACTCCCTTATTTCGCTTCTACTAAAAGGAAGCAAATAATAAGACCATTTCTGCTATTTTTTTCTCGATTATCTTGAAAAATATTGAAGCATAAGCTTTCTAACAATAATTTGTTTATGAGATGTAGAGAAAGTCATGTGAATGGAACACATCAGATTTTTTATCTTCTCTATGTTGTGTATAGGTAGAGAAGGTATTGCATTCCACACAAAAATTCGATACCAAAATTTCACTGGAAATACACGTTTTATGGTTCCCTGAAGATTTTTAGAAAAGGTCCGTTTGTGTGCGTGTGTCTGTGAACATGATAACTCAAAAACGAAAATTCGGCTAAATAACGTACTTGTTATTTAAGTTCAATATCTTCCAAGGATGCCTTTCCTTGTCCATTTTCTGAATGTGTTTCGATCAACTGTCAATTCTCGACTTAACTTCTTTATTGACAAGCCAAACTGATAAGACTTTACATGCTCTCGTTGTGAGGTTGACGTCTGGAACAAATGAAAAAAAAAAAAAACTATGTGATATCAAAATCGTTAGAGCCATTTTTAAGAAAATCAAAATTTTCGAAATTTTCTACATGTAAAGGGTAGTTTGTGGTGAGGAGATTTTTTTGAAAATCTTCGTGTCGCATCCTTGGAAGATACTAAACCTAAATACCAAGTTTGGTATTTAACGGTCTTTTTGTTTTGGGACTATGCTGTCCACAGACACACACAGAGGACCTTTTTTTAAAACTGCTTTTTGGGACCCAGGGACCCCAAAACATATATTTCCGGTGAAATCTCAGTATCGAATTTTTGGGTGCATTACAATACCTTCTCTATACCTTTGTACATTGTACATATGGGGCTAGAGAAAGTAAAAATTACAGAATATTTCGTGTGTGTCTGTGTGTATGTGTGGAAGGTTTGTCATTGAAAACCTTCACCATAATTCGAAATTTCCATTAAATATCAATCTCATTATTTAGGTTCAGCTTCTTTCAAAATTGCGACACAAAGTTTTTCAGGTATCCCAAGCAACCCTTTACGAGGAAGATATATCAAAATTCTAAAATGGCTTTAATGGCTTTCGACTAAAATACCATGTGTTTAAGACATTTTCTCGGAAAATAAAATGTATATATTGAATTTACTTGTAACAGCTTATGAAGTCCTTAATTCGGAAGCAATTTCTTGCAATAAGACACAGACAAAACGCACTAGTACACAGAAACTGCAAATTAGTTTCAAACAAACAATATTTCAGATAACTTTCTCTACCTGCAGTGTGTACATAGTGTATAGAGAACGTATTGTAATGCACCCAAAAATTCAATGCTGAGATTTCACCGGAAATACATGTTTCGGGACTCCTGAAAAAAAAAAAAAAAAAAAAAAAAAGCATTTTAGGAAAAAGGTCAGTGTGTGCATGCGGGCGCGAGCGTGTGTGTGTTTGTCCGTGTGTGTGTCTGTCTGCCTGTGGACAGCATTGCTCAAAAACTAAAAGTCCGTTAAATACCAAACTTGGTATTTAAGTTCAGAATCTCCCAAGGATGCGATACGAAGATTTTCAAGATAATCGACCCACCCCCAACTACCCTGTACACGGACAAGTTTTCGAAAATTTTGATTTTCTCAAAAATGGCTAACGATTTTGATTAAATTGTCGTTTATTAAAGATATTTACCTGACAAATAAAATGTATAATTGAATTTTCTGGGAATAGCCTCTGAAGACGACTTTATTCTGGATGAATTTTACGGAATTTTGCATAACTGGCCAACAGTAAGGGATAGACAAAAGCTTACTTAACAGGAAATGTAAAACACACAATTTATATAGAATAATTGTTTTGTACACAAGCCTAGAGTTGGACATTAATTGGATAGGTAGAGTCAGACTGAAAAATTCAATGCCATAGAGTTGCTTTGAACCACGGAATTCCTGATCTCTAGCCGGTTGCTCTGCCACTGAGCTATCACGGCAACATGCCCGCATAGCATTGAATTTCTCAACTGACTCGCATGTTTCCCTGCAAACCACAACGTGATTTAAAATTATTTTTAGATGACCTTGAATTTTCTGGTAATAACCTCGAAGACCTCTTTATTAAAGATGACTTTTGCATAAAGGTTTTTGTAACAGATAGACAAAAACATACTCCGCAAAAATGCAGATTTCGTTAAAACAAACAATTTTTGTGATATACATTTTTGTGGAGCTAACCATTTCAGATATACTCCACGTTATTGTTTTCAATTTTAGAATATTGCGCAAACATTCCCGTTATTCTTGTTACTTTTGTTTTACTCCTGGTCATACAAAGACAATCGAATTTTAATCACATAGTTTTTAAAATATTCTACTTATGCTTTACCTTCCAACTTACAGGGAAATAAACAATTGAACTATTTCTACTAATGTTGAGGTTGATTAGCATTAAGTACTTATGCGATAAGTTTGTTACAGAATATATAGACAAAGTCATTTGAATGTAACCCATCATAATTTTTACTTTCTCTATATGTACTATGTACATGGTGTATAGAGAAGGTATTGCACTCCATCGATAGTTCGCCGGAAATATATGTTTTAGGGTCCCCTGTATCCAAAAAAGCATTTTCACAAAAAGGTCCGTGTGTGTGTGTGTGTATGTGTCCATTTGTCTGTGAACACGATAACTCAAAAACGAAAAGTCGCTAAAATACCAAACTTGGTATTTAAGTTTAGTATCTTCCAGGGATGCGACACGAAAATTTTTAGAAAAATAGCCCAACCACAAACTACCCTTTATATGGAAATTTTCTGGAAAATTTTGATTTTCTCAAAAGTGGGCCTAAAGATTTTGATTAAAATATCATATATTAAAAATATTCGCCTGACAAATAAAATATATATCTTGAATTTTTTGGGAATAGCCTCTGAAGACTGAATGAATTTTACGGAATTTTGCACAACTGCTAAACCGTAAGAGAAAGGCAAAAACTTACCACACAAGAAATGTAGAGCACGTTAAAACGCACAATTTAAACTAAATACATTTTTTTTGTTTTTTTTTGTTTTTTAGATATCCCTTGTTTTTCGGTTTAGCTTTAAAAAACCTATGGTACTCGCTTATTTCGTTTCTACTTACAAGGAAGCAAGTAATATGACTATATCTGATAATGTTTTCTCGATTAGCATGAAGTAAATAGAAGCATGGCTTTTTAACAATAATTTGTAGCAGAGCTGTAGAGAAAGACACGTGAATGGAACACTTCATATTTTTTAAATTTAATGTTGAATATGGATTTGATGTGTACTCTTGTGTTTAGCTTGGGATTTTCTGTGTGTATCCATGTGCACATGCATAGCTGTCGTTTTGTTGTGGTATATCAACTTTAGACCTTTGAGTAACTCTCTCTCTCTCTCTCTCTCTCTCTCTCTTCATTGTTTATTCATTAAATAGCGAGTTTTATTACAGAGTATTGAGAAGATACAGCAAATAAATGAAGGATAGAGTGGCTGTAATGAAATTCCAACAGTGAAGTGCCCATTTCTCTTTGTCTATGCGCGGGAAGGCCTTGTTCTCGCGTCACTGTTTCTGTTACACGTACAAGAAGATTGGTTTGAAGTTTGCGTTCTTGTGCTCCAGATGCAGAGGAAACTAAGGATCGATATCATCATTACCATCGTCCCAAATAGCAGCAATTTTTACCCCGAGATAACCGCGCTCTCTACTTTAATCGACATGCACATCAGTCGACATGTCCAGCGCTAAGCGGGCTTGGTAATGAACCTCACAGGGGTGACAAACCTGTAGCTTCATGTGCTGAAAAAGTCCCATGTGGTCCATTTATATACAGCTGACACATTTCTTTCATTGTTTCAAAACGTGTTATGCTAGCGACAACTTATTGTACCTAAGTTATAGACGAATTTTGGGAGATTATTTACTTCTATAGCAAATGTTGAAAATGCCCTCCATCTGCATAAGGCACCACTCAACACGTCGTTCCATGTTACTGGCCACTCGTTGGAGGACTCTGTTGTCAATAGCTTGAATCTCCTTTGTGATGTGCTTCAGATCGTCCAATGCCTGGGGACGTGTGGCGTAAACCTCGTCTTTTAAGTAACCCCATAGAAAGAAGTCCGGCGATGTCAAATCCGGAGATCTCGGTGGCCACAGGTTCCTGGAAATTATCCGGTCGTCAAAGAAACTTGCAATTAGGTTCAGGGATTCATTTGTTGTATGGTAACTATAATCTTAATTGTATCATATTTATTCATAACTTTAATTGCACTTCTTAAAATTATTAGTCTTTATAAACAATCCTTAATTGGAGATAATCAAATGTGTAATGTTATTGTAACTGCACACGCTTTCATTATAATTTTCTTTATAGTTATACCTATTGTAATTGGAAGATTTGGTAATTGATGACATGCAGCGCCATCTTGCTGAAAATATCCTTGACTCAGCTCTACATCGTACTGCATTTTTACGTTGACTACAAGAACAAAATGTCGAAACAGCTGCTAACAATGCAATTGTCTAGTGACAAGGAATCGAAACTCCAAAACATTCTGATTAATTTGGAGCTAAAATTGGGTTATTGAATGAATTTCCAACGGAATAGATAAAGAAAGAAATGTGCCGGTTCTACATAAAGTACTCTGTAGACTTCTCTAGTGACTCCATAAACAACATTTTCTTACAAATAATTATTATTTTATCTACATTATATTACGTTGATTAAGATAAACATTACCAGAATTGGCACTATTACCTGCTTTTTGTAAGCAGAAGGGAAATAAGGGTACACACTAGGCTAATGTGATAGTCTAATCTTTTAAAAGCTGTCGCTATGTGAAACAATTGAATTTCGGTTGTCTTTGGTTGCAAGTAGAGAACAAATGAGAGACGAAAATAAAAGCGTCTTGACATTTGTGAAAAGTTTAAGCAGCTTAAAACGGAAACCAATAACTCGGAATATCTCGAAAACGGTTAACTCTACAAAACAAATGAAGATGATATAGACTGTATTTTAATGAAATCTATACTTTTTGTGCAATAAGTTTTTTGATTTCTTACCGTTTACCAGTTACGACCAGTATACAAAACTCATCCAGAATGAAGAAAGAGTTCTTCAGAGGCTATTCCCAGAAAATGCAAGATATAGATTTCGTTTGTCATGAAAATATATGACAACTGTACATCAGATTGTAATCAAAATAATGTAGAGCCATCTTTGAGAAAATCAAGTTTTCGAAAAATGTTCCATGCAAAGAATAGTTGGAGAGGGGGGATTTTCTTCGTGTCGCATCCTTGGAAGATACTGAACTTAAATTAACCGATTTTTCGATTTTTAGCTAAGCTGCCCTCAGAAACACACACACGCACACACATATACGATATCGTTTCCATAAATGTTTTTTCGGGATTCAGGGATCTCACAAATGTATTATCGTTGAAACTTGGTATCGAATTTTTGTTGGAATACAATACCTACTTTGTCCACTATGTACATTATACGTACGTGCTAGAGAAAATAAACATACGTAATGTCGCACGAATGACATGCTATTATAGAATTCTGCAGTGAGGCACGCAGTAGGTTTACTCAAATAGTGGCACTTATGATAGTAATCCAAGCAATAGCTATCGTTTGGTTTTATTATATCGATAAAATCTGGTGTGTTCGATTTACATGCTTTTATCTACATAAATGAATATCGGGGTTTTAACTCTTTATAATATTTATTACATTCAACTTACAGTTATGAATGATATGTCAAATGAAAAAGCAACTCAAACAGTTTTACCAAGAAGCTTATAAATGTTCAATGTGACTACCCTTGGCACACGGCACACATCAAGTCTATAGCAGAGTTCTTCTCAAACGTTGATAAGTGTGTATTCAGTAATTGTAGCAACAGCTGCTTCAATGCGGTTTCTTAATTCAGGGAGGTCAGCTGGTAGCGGAGGCACGTACACACGATCATTGATGAAGCCCCAAAGGTAAAAATCGCATGGCGTTAGGTCAGGAGAACGTGGAGGCCATGTACAGCAAGCCCTGTCATTGGGGCCCTTGCGGCCTATCCAGCGCTCGGGTACAGTGACTTTCAACCAATCGCGTACTTCGTTATGCCAGTGAGGTGGCGCACCATCCTGCTGGAAAATGAAGTTCTCTGGCTCATTTTCTTCCAACTGAGGGAAGAGCCATTGCTCTAGTGTATCAAGGTAAGAAGTGCCAGTTACAGTAGGTTCACCAAAAACGAAAGAACCATAAACTTTTCGCCGGGATACGGCACAAAAAACATTCACTTTAGGGGAATCTCGTTGCATTTGTACCATCTCGTGAGGACTTTCTGAGCCCCAGATGCGCACATTATGAGTGTTAACATGTCCACTAAGGTGAAAGGTCGATTCATCACTGAAAACAACACGATCCACAAAATCGTCATGAAACAACATGTCGTTTGCGAATTTGGCACGTAATCCGTGGTCTGTTGGCTTTAGAGCCTGCAATAACTGTAAACGGTAAGGACATAGCTGTAAGCGTTTTCTTACATTTTTCCAAACAGTCGACACAGGAACTTGTAATTCACGACTAGCCTTCCGGACAGATTTCTTTGGGCTACGAGTGAACGACTCTCTCACTCGCTCAACAGTCTCTTCACTTACTCCTGGTCGTCCCGTGCTCTTCCCTTTACAAAGGCAGCCGGTATCTTCAAACTGATTATACCATCTACGAATATTTTTATCACTAGGAGGATCTCAACCGAACTTACTACGGAACGCACGTTGCACAGTAACTACAGATTCGGTCTTTGCAAACTGCAAAACACAAAACGCTTTGTGTTTACTAGTCGCCATCTTTGCTACTACCGCTGTCTAGAGGATTGCTGCAGAAACATTGCACGCACATGCGCACTTGTGCCAACAAACAAAACTGTTTGAGTTGCTTTTTCATTTGACATATCATTTATAACTGTAAGTTGAATGTAATAAATATTGTAAAGAGTTAAAACCCCGATATTCATTTATGTACACCCTGTATTTCTCTTTTACGGACCCAGATAGCTCAGACGTTTCATTTTGGACTGATGCTCGGGTCCTGTGATCATTCCCAGCGGCCATTCTCCGACCCATGGGTTTTTATTCCAGTGCCACCAGGCGAATGATGTAGAAAATGCTTTATTTCTCCAAACATCCTGTCCCTTCATTTCAATTTCATTTCATTCCAACCGGTCTCTCTCGGAGTTGTAAGTGTCGATGAGGATTGCGGCTGAGGCGCCATTTCGTGGAGGTGACTGCGCTCACGAAATACCGCTGACAGCGGCGGGATGGCGTTAGTGGTTGTCTGAGAACTCAGTTGGTGTATCCGGGACTGAGTGGCAGGCTCCTGACGCTCCCCGCGTCTAAGTGAAGAGCTACTTGTGAACTATTGGGGACCCTCCACGACGGCATTCTCCTTGTCCGGATGTCTGCCGCTCTCTGAAATTACACTCATATCATTTCCTCCTGATCTGATGTAGAATAAGCTCACGACCGCAGTGTGGAATACTCCGCAACGTACATTCACACAAACACAAATAGGGGGGGGCAGTGTTCCAGTTCTAGAAGACATTAATTTATTGAAACAATAACAACTCCCCATATTTTGGGCTGCCAACAAGGACAGAGTAAAACATAAAAATTATAAATTAACTATCTAAAAAAACGAAAAAAAATTGAAACTCTTCTATAAAGATAATGAAATATCGACAAATTTCATTGTATAGCAATCGAAAAGGAAACTAAAAATAAAAGAATTATTAAACATAGATAATATAAAATTAACACACAATAAATAATTTATATCAAAGAAATATAGACCGTGGAAATACTAAAAATAGATATTATACAAATTATTTCGAAGAAGAGAAATTGAATCTCTTATTGCAGATATGGCAACTTATTTTATTTTTCTCTTCTTCAGTCCAAACTTCTTCCAGGTATTGAAAAATGTAAAGGAACTATACAAAAAGCTACACTACTACACTAACCTACTTCTATATGCTGCAATATATTTTATACACACTATGTACATAGTATATGTAGAGAAAGTAAAAATCGCATTTAAGTTGTTTATATATAGGTATTGTAACGCACGGAGGACGGATACCCTTTCCCTTATCCTAAACTCTAGTCATAGTTAAGCCACACCTCCGGACGGTCATTAGGGGAGTGCTGGAACGGCAGAACAAACTTGTGCCATGCAAACCCCTAACTACTCATTTATTTAACATTCGTGACGCCAGACATATA
Source organism: Hymenopus coronatus (assembly GCA_030762935.1). Taxonomy (NCBI): domain Eukaryota; kingdom Metazoa; phylum Arthropoda; class Insecta; order Mantodea; family Hymenopodidae; genus Hymenopus; species Hymenopus coronatus. Next base: position 122,744,328 of record CM060894.1, on the reverse strand, counting down.
AAACGTGTGCCATACGTGAAGCGCAGTGTTGGGTCCAAGAACCTGTAGACGCAACATAACAAAGATACACAACAAATGTTGGCAGTAGGATGACGTTAACACCTGCGACTGTATAAATCAATGCAGTAATGCGAGCAGTGTTATGTGTTTGTAGTGTATCAATACAGGGAGTAAAAACCTGATGCGTTCCATTCACATGACTTCTCTACATCTCTGCAACAAACTATTGTTAAAAAGCTTATGCTTCTATTTACTACATGCTGATCGAGAAATATTAGCAGAAATAGTCTTGTTACTTGCTTCCTTGGAAGTAGAAGCGAAATAAGGGAGTACCATAGGTTAAAGTGATAGTCAAAAGCTGGCTGCTATGTGACTGAAGCTCCTTTGTTTGTTTGGACAGGAGTTGACAATTTCCTGTATGAGAAAAGTATGTTTTTCAAAGCTGAAACTAAAAATGAGGAATATCTCAAAGTGGATCAACTCCATGAAAAAATGTATACAAGATAAATCGTGTGTTATTTATGGACGCTCTTTAACTACTGCGGTTCTCAGCGTCCCATTCTAAATTGGGCGTGAAAGACAGCTTAATTTTGCTCAGAGACCTCTCTCTCAGGCTTGAGGTTCTTTTACGTGCCGTAAATCTACGACACGGGACCAACGGCTTTGCTTCCCTTCCGAAGGAAGCCATACTAAAGAATTTTACACCCGAAAAAATCCATCGTCCGGCGGGTTTGAACCCGCGATCTTGGGTATATGAAGTTAGCATGGTAACCATTACACCACGGAGGGCGACTATAGTTTTTGTGTGGTACGTTTTTGTCCATCTCTTATGATTTATCAATTACGCAACATTCCGTAAAATTCACCCAGAATAAAGTATTCTTCAGAGGCTATACCCAGAAAATTCAACATATACATTTTATGTGATAGAAATGGCTTTAATATGTGGTATATTAATCAAAATCATTAGAGCCATTATTAATAAAATCAAAATTTTTGAAATTTTTTCCATATAATGGGTAGTTTGGGGTGGGGGATTTTTCTGAAAATCTTCGTGTCGCATCCTTGGAAGATACCAAATTTAAATATCAAGTTTAGTTTTTAACAGTCTTTTCGTTTTGAACTATGCTGCCCACAGACACACACACACACACACACACACACACACACACTGACACACTGACACACGGACATTTTTCTAAAAATGTTTTATTTTTTCGATTCAGGGGGTCTCAAAACATATATTTTCGGTGAAATCTCGGTATCGAATTTTCGGGTGGAATACACTACCTTCTCTATTCACTATGTACATAGTATCTACGTATAGAGAATATAAAAATTTGAGGTGTTCCTATCATAACTTTCTCTAGCTGTATGTAAACAAACGTTTCTTGCAAAAGATTTTATTTTTTTATCTGTATCATCTAATCTGGATAAACATTAGCAGAATTGGTCTTATTACTTGCTTCTTTGTAGGAAGAAGCAAAATTAGGGAATGGACTAGACTTGGGCGATAGTCAGGTCTTTTAAAAGCCGGTCGCTGTGTGAAACTATTGAAATTCGGTTCTCTTTGCTAATTAGGAGTAAGCAAAATAGATACTGAAAACAATAACACGGAATATCTCGGACACGGTTAACTCTACAACAAATAACATAAGTTATGTGATCTGCATTTTTGTGTACTTAGTTTTTGTTTACCAGTTATACAAAAATTATACAAAGAGGCTATTCCCAGAAAATTCAATGCTTACTTTTGTTTGTCATAAAATATATTAAACATGTGGTATTTTAATCAAAATCGTTAAAGCCATTTTTTGATAAAATCAGAACTTTCCAAAAATGTTCGATGTAAGGGTTATTTTGGGGAGGGGGCATTTTCCTGAAAATCTTCGTGTCGCATCCTTGGAAGATACTAACTTAAATACCAAGTTTGGTTGTTAACCGTCATGTAATTTTTTAGTTATGCTATCCACAGACACACACACATGCGCGCGCGCTCGCGCCCGCATACCCATAAGTCCTTTTCTCCTTTTTATAAATATGTATTTTTTTATTTAGAGTCCCCTAAAATATATATTTCCAGTAAATCTCGGTATAGAATTTTTGGGTTGAATTTAATAGCTTCTCTATCTACTATGTACATTGTAGATACGTGCTAGAGAAAGTATATCGTTTAGAAAAGGACGAACAATAGACTATGGAAGGAACATAAGTAGTAGTAAATTAATTAAATAAACTAATTAGAATAAGGTATTATTCAATAATATATGATGGACAGGAAAAAAACTATAATATAAGAAAAATGGAAGATGAGTATGTTAAAAAATACGAAATTTGAGAATAAATATAACACCTATGTATATTAGGATGACTGGAGTAAACATTTTGGGGATAAAATTAATAGAGTTTCAATAAATGAAGTTGTCTACTGGAAGCTTATCCTGGAGCTTTTCTAGAAAGGAAGGAGCAGGTCGAAATAGAAAAGCAATTGAAAAGGTCTTGAAAAATTGGTGTTTTATATCATTATTAAACAGTAGTGATGCTTTTAAGGACTCTTTATCAATCCAAGAAGTTGCTGTATAGAAATTTATTTGGTTCCATTAGAGTTAAAGTGTTTCATAATAAACTGAGATAGGTACCAACAGGCAACAAATGGTTAAAGGCGAAAAGATGACTTGAGATATAAAGATTTGAGTATAGGGAGAAATGTATTGAAACTTGTGCAGAAATGTATTGTTGCATTACATTTGAGAAGGATGAAATTTGTCTTCATTGTTGAAACCTGCTCTCTGTGATAATAGACTCAGCGGCTCGTGGAATCCATATATAGAAGTAGCAGTTCCAGAACTGTGAGATAACATTATTTGAAATGTGGAAACTATTTATTTCATTTGAGAATTTGAAAATACCATAAGTACAACAGGGAAAAAGTGGATTAGAGCAATTAGGAAAGAAACAAATGAGAGAGAGACAGGAATAATTTGTCTATTTATTTTATGAGTAATGAGTTCATCAATTATCATTTAAAATACAAATAAGAACATAAGATATTTTTGAACGAAACTTTGGCAAATTGAGTTTTGCACCTACTCTTCTCTAAATTCTTAATCACGTTAAAACATAGGGTAGACTTATTGATTCCCCAAAGGTACCCTGAGGAACAAAGCTTTCAAATAATGGTTACAAAATCAGTCATTACATAAGTATTTCTTTAACCATATGGTTAATGACACAACTTGGCACAATCTTTACGTCTATAAGATTTTATTGTGTGACATGTTTTGCAGAAATCAATAATGAGGCTTTGAATTTGTTGGTTTAAGGGTGCTTGATGTTGAACTCTTAACAAAAAGTTTAAAATGCACCAGCTTCAAATGTTCATGGCAAAAGCTCAATTTGCCCTTTTTGTCATTCCAATTTACACAGACGACTATTAAATGTAATGCACAGATATAAGCCAACAGTGTGAATTACCAATTTACCAATTAAAACGAATCCTAATGATGGAATTTTCATGTTTTATTTAAAATGTCAATACATACATACATACATACATACATACATACATACATACATACCTACCTACCTACCTACCTACCTACCTACCTACATACATACATACATACATACATACATACATACATACATACATACATACATACATACATACATACATACATACATACATACATACATACATACATACATACATACATACATACATACATACATACATACATACATACATACATACATACATACATACATACATACATACATACATACATACATACATACATACATACATACATACATACATACATACATACATACATACATACATACATACATACATACATACATACATACATACATACATACATACATACATACATACATACATACATACATACATACATACATACATACATACATACATACATACATACATACATACATACATACATACATACATACATACATACATACATACATACATACATACATACATACATACATACATACATACATACATACATACATACATACATACATACATACATACATACATACATACATACATACATACATACATACATACATACATACATACATACATACATACATACATACATACATACATACATACATACATACATACATAACAGTTATGCAAAATTCTGTAAAATTCATCCAGAATAAAGTAGTGTTCAGAGGCTATCCCCAGAAAATTCAAGATATACATTTTATTTGTCAGGTAAATATCTTTAATATACGATATTTTAATCAAAATCGTTATTGCCATTTTTTATAAAACCAACATTTTCGAAAAAGTTCCATTTAAAGGCCATTTTGAGGTGGAGGGATTTTTCTCCAAATCTTCGTGTCGTATCCCCAAGAGATACTAAACTTAAATACCAACTTTGGTATGTTACCGACTTTTCGTTTTTGAGCTATCGTGTTCACAGACACAGGGACGGACACACACACATACACACACACACGCGCGGACCTTTTTCTCAAAATGCTTTTTTTGGATACAGGGGGCCCTAAAACATATATTTCTGGTGAAATCTCAGTATCGAATTTCTGGGTGGAGTGCAATAACTTGTCTATACAATATGTACATAGTACGTATAGAGAATGTAAAAACCTATGGATCAGAGAGACTGGTCGCGGGAATCGCTCCCACGACCTCCGGAATGCAATCACAAAGGAAACGCCTGAGCCACCTGGCTCGGTATCTAATGGTGAAACCGTTTTATTAGTTTTCTAACCGTAGCTATACTTAACGTATACATTCATGCAAGAGAAGGATTTTCATTAGCTGCTCTCAGTGAAATTAAACTACCGTGTGCATAGCTACTTGCTTTCGGGAAGCCTCAAGAATTTTAACACGTGTACTTAGTTCAAGAGTGAGATTGAAATTGAACTGCCGTTCAGCAGACTGGAGATTTTCGCAAAGTCGGCAATATCAAAAGTGTGCCCTCCAAAGAAACCAGAGAGGAGAGAACTTGTATTAATTTAAGTAAAGTACAACAGACGGGTGTAATCGGGAAAACAATATACAGAATAACTCGAATAAGATTCTGTTGGTAAGAGCTTTGTTATACTCTTAGTTAGAGAGTGGTTTAATACAGCAAAACTGCTTTAGACGAAACAGCTTCTGCTCAAACTTCCTGCAAAACTATTTTGTATATAAAGACAAGTTAAAATATCCGATATCTTACATTCACATGGCTTTCTCTAATTATCTGCAACAAATATTGTTAAAAAGCTTATGCTTCTATTTACTTCATACTAATCGAGAAGAAATCAACAGCAATAGCCCTGTTGCTTGCTTCCTTGTAACTAGGAGCGAAACAAGCGAGTAGTAATTGGTTAAAGTACCACTCAAAAATTCGGTACCGAGATTTCACCGGAAATATGTTTTAGAGTCCCCTTAATCCAAAAAAAGCATTTTCAGAAAAAGATCCGTGTTTGTGTGTCTCTGTGTGCCCGTGTGTCTGTGAACACGATAACTCAAAATCGAAAAGTCGGTAAAATACCAAACTTGGTATCGCAATTTAGTATCTTCTAGGGATGCGACACGAAGATTTTGAGAAAAATCCCCCCCACCCCAAACTATTCTTTACATAGAAATATTTTCTAAAATGCTTTTTTTTTGTACAGGGGACCCTAAAACATGTATTTCCAGTGAAATCTCGGTGGAATCTTGTGTGGAATGCAATACCTTCTCTATACATCATGTACATAGTACGTGTAGAGAAAGTAAAATTCATATTCTTCTACTATTTAATGTTAATCGAGATAAACATTAGCAGGTATTTTCTGAATTACTTGCTTCCTTGTAAGCAGAAGGAAAATAAGGGGATACACTAGACTAAAAAGAATGTCAAATCTCTTAAAAGCTGGTTGCCATGTGGTTGAAAACAGTTTCTATGCAGGATCAAAAGTTTACAACTTTCCATGAGAGAAAACTTTAAGTACATGACATAAATTGTGTGTTTTTACGTGATCTATATTTTTTGTTTAGGACGTTTCTGTTTATCTCTGACGGTTATCAGTTACGCAAAATTCAGTAAAATTCATTCAAGATAAACAGTTTTAGAGGCTATTTCCAGAAAATTCAAGTATGCGGCATTTTAATCAAAATCGTTAGAACTATTTTTGAGAAAACCACAATTTTTTAATTTTTTTCCATGTAAAGAGCAGTTTTGGGTGGTTTTTCCCTCTGAAGATACTCGTGATGCATTCCTGGAAAATACTAAACCTAAATACCAAGTTTGGTATTTTACAGACTTTTCGTTTTGAGTTGTCCTATTCATAGACACAAGGACACAGAACACACACACGGACTCCTTTTGCAAAAATGCTTTTTTTGGATACAGAGGACTCTAAAACATGTGTTTCCGGTGAAATATCGGTATCAAACTTTTAGGTGGAATGCAATACCTTCTCTCTACATTATATACATAGTGCAGAGAAAATAAAATAAACTCTGATGTGTTCCATTCACATGACTGTCTCTATATTGCTGTAACAAAGTATTGTCAAAAAAAAATGTTCTTCTATCTACTTGATGATAATCGAGATAAACATTAGCAGGAATTGTCTTATTTACTGCTTCCTTTGAGTAGAAGGAAAATAAGTGAATCACTAGGCTAAAACGAATTTCAAATCTCTTATATGCCATCTGGTTGAAATCCGCTTCTATGCAGGCCCAGGAGTCCGCAACTTTTAGTGTGAGAAAAGTTTTAGTATTTTAAATCTGAAACAAATAACAAAGAATATCTCAGAAATGGTCAATTATACGAAAAAACATACATGACATGCATTGTTTTAATGTGATCTACATTTTTTGACTATCTCTTACGGTTTACCAATTACGCAAAATCCAGGAATATTCAATAAGAAAATTCAAGATATACAGCTTATATATCATATAAATATCTTTAATATACGGGTTTTTAATCAAAATAGAGCCATTTTTGAGAAAATCAAAATTTTCGTAATTTTTTCCACATAAAGGTTAGTCTGGGGGGTGGGGGATTTTTCTCAAAATGTTCCTGTCACATCCCTGGGAGATACTAAACTTAAATAGCAAGTTTGGTATTTTACCGTCTTTTTGTTTTTGAGTTGTGTTCACAGACACACGACACATGGACGCACACACATGCTTTTTTGGGATACAGGGGACCCTAAAACGTGTATTGCCGGTGAAATTTAGGTGGAATGCAATACTTTCTCCATACATTATGTACATAGTAGTGTAGAGAAAGTAAAATGAGGTGATGCATTTTGAGTTTCTCCAATCCATGACATTTTCGTACAGGTTTCTTGATTTTTTGTGGCAATAAGTTAATAGTAACATATCGGACGATGAATTAAAAGTGATACTCAAATGACCTGAGGTCCATGGACCTTAAAGCCACTCGACATTCGTCTTCTCAGGATAAGGGAAAATCCCTAAAGAATCTTAGCCGAATAATTCATCCTAAGCGAGATTCGAACTCACGACCTGTTGAATATGAACTAGACACGCTACCACCATACTACCCAGGCGGGATTCAACGATAGTAGTTCTACGATTGAACATTCGAGAATAATCGATATATGCAGTTTCAACAACTGATGACTGGTACCGTTACCAGATGTGCGCAAACGCAGAAGAATTGATTGTTACACGTGGATCTTCTAATTGGTGGCAACTTTAATAAATGTAAGCACTTTAAGGAATTCATGCTCCTATAAAATGACCGTTTTGGTCAACATTTTGATTTTTTAAATTTGTTTTCTTGTTCTTTCTGGTTTCTTTTTATTTTCTGGTACATATATGCTTTATTGTTTTAATTAGCCATTATTTGCCTTTTGTTAACTAGAAATAGAGAAGACTTCAACAATAAAGTATAGGCCAGCATCTTAAATGAGTGTTGCTTATATCTAATTAAAGTAAACAAATACTCTATGTTAGAAAAAAAAAACATTTGGAAAATAGCAAAACACAATAATGTGTAGAATAATGCATAAAAACAGAAAGAAGCTTTCTGAAAATAAACAAAGCGTTTCAACTTATAAATGTGCATTGCTTAACTTTCAGAAGTTCCGAGTATTCTATGCACATTTAGGAATGTGTCGAATAAAAGAAAACACGTTTATAACAATTCATTAACGTTTTATGATGTTTTGAAAAAATCATTATTTGTACATATATATTTTTTTGCACTACCATTAATACACTTTTTTCCAAATTTTGTCCTCAGAAAACTTGGTATTTCTTCCCTTAAGAACCAGCAAAAGTTGGATAAAGATTACTCAACAATTATAGCTTTTGCAATTAATGTGTCCTGAATACGTTAACGAGGTCCATTAAATTGTAGCCACCATAATGCACTACTAAATTTAGTCATAGTCGTGAATAAAATATATTTTAGTGGCATCTTTTGATAGAAATGAGCAGCGAGCACATATATATTTCGTATATATGCATGTTTCCGTATTTAAGATGTATCTGTATTTAAGGTTAAGAGAATGCGCTGTTCATATCGTTGAATTCAGACGGAAAGTGGTGATGCGGAAGTCTGGTTCTTCATCATAATTAAGAAAACAATGTTAGTCTATTGTTTGTCAAAATAGGCGACCCAATATTTATGTCCTTCAACAAGCTTCCGAGCATAATCGCGAATGTCCCCTAAAATATTATCAAAGTTCATTTTCAATACTTAACTCCAGAAACAGATACACGCTTGCAATAATGGATCGGGGGCGGCAATCTGTGACAAGGCTTTGAAAAACCTCTACTATGCTAAGACAAGCATTGAAATAAAGAAAAGAAACTAGTAAAAAGTGGTGTAAGTTTTACAGAATTGTTCGTACTTTATTGTTAAATAAACCTCTACACCGCGTATTATTACTTTCGCTACACGAATGTACAATATAAATAGGTAAGGAAGGGTTTTTTAAGTTACAGGTCTTGAATTAAAATAAAAAAAAAAAACAAAAAAAAAAAAAAAAAACCAAAACGCCTGATTGTCCCGACTATCAAAGTGAGTTTTTCAAAATAATAAGAATTTAGACTTAGACTTACCAAAACCTATTTAACCCCACAATTTGACCAAGCCGAAAGAAAACCCACTTAACCAAACCTTGGTGGCTACGCAACGAAACTTCGCTGTATTCTTAAAGACCCTTCCCTATGCGAATTTTCAGCTAGACTGAAGAACTGTCTCGCACTGTGATCCACCGAAGAGCGGAAGGAATGAATAGTTAGAACCTTTGAAGATATGATATAACCTATGAAGATATTGAGGAGGTTTTCTTTATCCCATAAATGCGTGACGTCAGAGGAGATACCCATATATGGCGCTCAACTTGTGGAATGGTTCACCGGACAAATGGTTCAACTTAGAAGGAAGGATTACAGCTATTTATGTTAATGTTTATCTCGATTACCACGAGGTAAATAAACTATTTTGTGACAATAGTTTGTAGCAAAATCATGTGGATGGAACACATCATATTTTACTTTCTCTACACGTACTGTGTACTTAGTGTAGAGAGAAGGTATTGTAATGCACTCAAAAATTCGATACCGCGATTTCATCTGAAATACATGTTTTGGGTCCCCTTGAATCCAAAAAAAGAATTTTTAGAAAAAGGTCCGTGTGTGCGTACGCGTGTGTGTGTGTCTGTGAACAGCATAGCTCAAAACAAAAAAGACGCTTAAATACCAAACTTCGTATTTAAGTTTGGTATCTTCCAAGAATGCAACACGAAGATTTTCAAGAAAATCCGCCATTCCAAACTACTCTTTACATGGAACATTTTTCGAAAATTTTGACTTTGCCAAAATTGACACTAACGACTTTGATTAAAATATGGTTTATTCAAGGTATTTACCTGAAAAATAAAATGTATATTTTGAAATTTCTGGGAATAGCCTCTGAAGACTACTTTATTCCTGCTGAATTTTACCGAATTTTGCATAACTGCTAAACCGCAAAAGATGGACAAAACCTTAGCACACACAAAAAAAGAAAAAAAATGTAGATCACGTTAAAACACACCATTTATGCTATATACGTTTTTGGTGTAGATGATTGTTTTTGAGATATTCCTTGTTTTTGGTTTCAGCTCTGAAAACATAACTTTCTCATACAGGAATTTGTTAACTCCTGTCCATAGAAACAAAGGATCTTCAGTCACATAGCAACCAGCTTTTGACTATCACTTTAACCTACAATAGTCCCTTATTTCACTCATACTTACAAGGAAGCAAGAAATAAGACTATTTCTGCTAATTTTTATTTTCTCTGGCCCCATATGAGCAATGTACATAGGGATAGAGAAGGTATTGTAATGCACCCAAAAATTCGATGTTGAGATTTCACCGGAAACATGTTTTGAGACCCCCTGAGTACGAAAAAAGCATTTTTTAAAAATGATCCGCGCGCGTGTGTGTGTATGTGTCTGTGTGTATGGGCATGTGCGTCTATGCTGTCAACAGCCCCTAAACGAAAAGACCGTTAAATACCAAACTTGGTATATAGGTTTATTATTCTGCACGGAGACGTCAGGAAAATTTTCAAAAAAAATCCGCCAACCACAGACTAGCTTTTACATAGAAAACATTTGGAAATTTTTGATTTTCTTAAAAATGGCTCTAATGATTTTGATTAAAAGCACGTACATTAATGCTATTTATATCCGAAATAAATTGTACATCTCGAATTTTCTGGGAATAGTCTATGAAGGGCTCTTTTTTTTTTTTTTTTTTTTTTTTTTTTTTTTTTTTTTTTTTTTTTTTTTTTTTGAATTTTGCCGAAATTTGCTTCAAAGCTAAACCGTAAGAGATAGACAAAAACTCACTACACAAAAAATGTACATCACGTCAAAGCACACGATTTATATCCTTTACATTTTTGCTGTGGATGTAACCGTTTCCGAAATATTCCTTGTTATTGGTTTCAGTTGTGAAATACTTTTCTCAGACAGGAAGAGTCCGTTTTTCTTTTTTTCTATTCCTGGGCAAGCAAAGAAGTGTTTTGGAATGACAATTGCATTACGATAGCTTTTAAAACATTTGACTATCACTTTAGCATAGCGCATTCCCTTATTCTCTCCTACTTATAAGGAACTAAGTAATAAGAACATTCTGCTAATATTTATCTCGATTGACATTGTGTAGAAAGAAGAATAATCTTTTGTAGGAAGCTCGTAGAGCCGGTAGAGAAAGTCATGTGAGTGTAACAGATCAGATTTTAAGTCAATTAGCATGAAGTAAATAGAAGAATAATGTTTTTAATAATATTTTGTTGCAGAGATGTAGAGAAAATCATGTGAATGAAGTACTTCAGATTTTTACTTTCTCTACACGTACTAACTACAGTGTATAGAGTAAGCATTGCATTCCACCCAAAAATTTGATACCGAGATTTCACCGGAAATACATGTTTTGGATCCCCCTGAATACAAAAAGGGCATTTTCAGCATAGCTCAAAAACGAAAAGACTGTTAAATACCAAACTTGGTATTTAAGTTTGGTATTTTCCAAGGATGAGACACCAAGATTTTCAAGAAAATCCCCCCACTCCCAACTATCCTGTACATGGAGCTTTTGTCGAAAATGTTGATATTCTTATAAATGGCTCTAAAGATTTTGAGTAAAATATCGTATATTAAATATATTTACCTGACAAATAAAATACATATTTTGAATTTTCTGGGGATAGCCTCTGAAGACCACTTTATTCTGTATCAATTTTACGGAATTTTGCATAACTGCTAATCCGTAAGAGGTGGACAAAATCTTACCACACAAAAAATGTAGATCACGTTAAAACACAATTTATGTAATATACATTTTTTCGTGGAGTTAACCGTTTTTTAGATATTCCTTGTTTTTGATTTCAGCTTTGAAAAACTTATACTTTTCCCATACAGGAATTTGTCAATTCCTGTCCATACAAACAAAGGAACTCAGTCAGCAACCAGCTTTTGACTATCACTTTAACTTATGGTACTCCATTATTACGCTTCTACTTACAAGAAAACAAGTAATAAGACTATTTCTGCTGTTTTTCGATCAGCAGGAATTCAATAGAACAATAATTTGTTGCAGAGATGTAGAGAAAGTCATGTGAATGGTACACATCAGATATTTTAATATTATTATGCAGTCACTGTTGGTGGAGAAACCCAAATGTGATAATATTAAGTATAAAACACGAAGTATAATCCTAGCTGAGTTTGCATTCTGATTGCGAGTGGCGCTGTACCTGGGGAAACTTGTTGAGGTGGTTTAAGAGCATTTTAAGCTTTACAAAGTAAGTAAACAAAGAAAACTTCACCTTGCCTCGGTAACCTACACTATAACTCAGAATGTGAGTCCCTAAGGTCGAAACGGTGCTGCGAATTTTAATAAACCATAACGTATATATCTGTGCAAGTCCATTACTTTAATGAGAGCCAGTGGGCCCCTCTTTCTCCAGAGTCTTAAAAAATGCTTGTGTGCGTCACGCTATTTGCTAATTTCGGAGAAGTCATCAGATACGGTACTAGGTTTACTTGGCTCATTCGAAAAAAAGCATAAAAGAAACCACCATGCTCTTTGAGAAGTGAACCAACGGTGTAAGTCTGTGTAAAGAAAAGCTGTTGCTATTTGTATAACTAAAGTTGACTCTTAAGCTATGCACTCTGATTTCGTTTCCTCTTTTTAATTGCAGGTGAGTGAAGAAGGCTAGTCTACTTCTAGAGGGTAAGCTATTTTTGTTTGAATTTCTGTAGTTAACACATGCTGTACTAAATTCAGATAAAATGTATAGGATATTTCAAAGGATTCATGTATAACGGAAATGATAAAGAGAGAAACATTGCCCTTTTTATGTCTCCAGCAGTCTGGTTGAGGTTTTAAAGATTTTTTTTCTTTTGTGTTATTGAGATACTAGTTTTAGGGTCCTTTTGTTTATTTACGGTTCCTCATCTATACTTCTGTTATAAAGATACATTTGTTAGTAAGTTCACTTGTGTGTGTGTTGATGGAAATCACGCAATCGGTTTTGATAATTTTTACCTTATCTAGCCCCGTATGTACAATGTACATAGGGATAGAGAAGTGTTGTATTCCACCCAAAAATTCGATTTCGAGATTTCACCGGAAATACATGTTTTAGGACCCCCTGAGTCCAAAAAAAGTATTTTCAGAAATAGGACCGTGTGTGTGTGTGTGTGTCTGTCTGTCTGTCTGCCTGTATGTGTGTGTGTCTGTGGACAGCATAGCTCAAAAACGAAAATACAGTTAAATAGCAAACTTGGTATTTAAGTTTGTTATCTTCCAAGGATTAGACACGATTTTTTAAGGAAATTTCCCCACCTTTAACTACCCTTTACATGGAAAAATTTTCGCAAATTCTGTTTTTCTTAAAATTGGCTGTAACAATTTTGATTAAAATACCACATATTAAAGTAATTTCTATCACAAATAAAATGTATATCTGCATTTTTTGGGAATAGCTTCTAAAGACCTGTTTATTCTGGATGAACTTTGCTTAATTAGTAAACCGTAAGAGATAGACAAACACTCCCTTTACAAAAAATGTAAATCTTGTTAAAATCCACAAGTTATGTCATATACATTGTTTTCGTGGAGCTTACCGTTTTCGAGGTATTCCTTGTTATTAATTTCAGTTGTGTAGTATTTATACTTTTCTCAGACGGGAGTGTCCGTTTTTAAAACATTTGACTATCACTTGCGCCTAGTGCATTCCCTTAGTTCTTGTCTACTTGTAAGGAACTAAGTAATAAGATTCTGCTAATGTTTATCTCGATTAGCATGGTGTTGAAAGAAGAATTATTTTGTAAGAAGTTTATTTGTAGAGTAGCTAAGGAAGATCATGTGATGTTTTTTTTCGGTAATGAAAAGCACTGTTTCTGTCGATGGACTTAGGATGCGAGAAAACAATTTTAATTCTTAAATATTTAATAATTGAACATGTTTCAATGTTTCTGAACACCAGAAAAAAAATCTGATGTGTTCCATTCACATGACTTTCTCTATACCTCTGCAGCAAGTTATTGTTAAAAAGAGTATGTTTCTATTTTTTAGCACAAATAATCTTATTACTTGCTTCCTTGTAAGCAGAAGCGAAATAAGGGAGTACCATAGGTTAAAGTGAAGTCAAAAGCTGGTTGCTATGTGACTAAAGTTCCTTTATTTGTATGGACAGGAATTTACAACTTCCTGTATGAAAAAAATTAAGTTTTTCAAAGCTGAAACCAAAAACAAGGAATATCTAAAAAACGATCAACTCCACGAAAAAAGTATGTAACATAAATTGTGTGTTTTAATGTGCTCTATATTTTTTGTGTGTAAGTGTTTGTCCATTTCTTACGGTTTAGCAGTTATGCAAAATTCCGTAAAATCCACCCAGAATAGGCTATTACCAGAAAATTCAAAATGTACATTTTATTTGTAAGGTAAATATCTTGAATAAACGATATTTTAATCAAAATCGTTAGAGCCATTTTTTAGAAAATCAAAAATTTCAAAAAAAAAGTTCCATGTAAAGGGTAGTTTGGGCTGGGGGGATTTTTTTCAAAATCTTCGTGTCGCATCCCTGGAAGATACTAAACTTAAATGCCAAGTTTGGTATTTTACCGACTTTTTATTTTTGTGTTATCGTGTTCACACACACGGACACACGAACCTTTTTCTGAAAATACTTTTTTGGATACAGGGTATCCTAAAACATATATTTCCAGTGAAATCTCGGTATCGACTTTTTTGGTGGAGTGCAATACCTTCTCTATACACTATGTACATAGGTGTAGAAAAAGTAAAACAGCTGGAATAATCACAGAACACTACTATGCGCGTCCCCTATTCTTCATTCGGTAGCTTTTGCATAATTTCGAAGCAGAGCATGACGACAACATTATGACGTGTGCGCTAGACACTTTGATATCTCAATGCTAGAGTTTCATTCTCTCCATAGTTCCCAGAGTTTGCGCACGTGCACGTACGCTGTGTTTCGTTTAATTGTTCCGGTAGTTCGCGGCATATTAGATAACCTATTCCCATAAATGCTGAAGACCTCAAAGAAAGAAACTTTCTTTGTTGAGAACACTGCGGAAATACATGCGTTCTGTTCTTCCCCCGTCCCTCGTTTGCCCGTAAAACTAACGACCAAGAAAAGGTGCGTGCGTAATACTTTCAAAAGTGGCGCTGACTTTATTTTCCTTTTGAGAATACCTTGGAGTAGAAAATAATATTTGTTACTCTGCAGAAAATTACTTAAATGGCATATATTACATTTCAAGCAAAACATGTAAATGGTCCTACACAAAATAGGATCTTGTTTTTAACGACTCAATAATATGTATGTGATACCTTTTATTAATTTTCGTTTTATTTAAATCTGCAATTGGGTTTTGGATTTAATATTAAAATGTACGAGTAATTTTTGCTCTAGTTCTATTGATGTGTGTAAAACTATATTTCTTGATATAAAAATATTTTAATAACCTTAGCAAGAAACATTTTCTATATTTTTTTCTTTATTACATAAGTTCCTTGTCAATATTTGAAAAATATTTATATAAAGAGAAAACAATTATGTCCAGTAAATTTTGAAATTATATATCCTGTATTTAAAATTTTCTTCTTCTCTATCTTTCTTGGAATCTCTTCCTATTTTGTAGGTCTTGTATACCAATTCCTTGGGTTAGAAGTCTAAAGAGGAGAAAAGAAACTGGATCTTAGTATAATTTGGGAGAGGTGATGATCCCAATGACTGGTATAGCTGTGCAGAAGGAAATGAAAGGAATGATACGAAAATTCGAGGGTCAAATTAATACACCTAGCGTTCGCCTAGCGACCGAGGAAAACCTCGAAAAAGTCTTGGGTTAGATTGACCGGCCCCGCAGATTTAAACCCCGGGCCAAAGGCGTTACTGTCTGACAGCCGTTCTGCTCGGTTGTTTACATTAGCAACTCAGAATATTATTTTATCGATGGATACAGACCATTTATGTCATTTTCAAAACTTTCAAACTGGTGGTCTCGGAATGAATCTTCAGATTCACCGGTTCGCCTCTTTGCCAGACAACTCGTATTAATGTAATGCATTTATTAACTTTATAAAAACTCTGTAACATTCTTCATCTGCTGCAATTATCTAAAAAAGTCTGATGTGTTCCATTCACATGACCTTCTCTAGCTGTTTCAAAACAAACTTTTCTTATAAAAGATTAGGTATTCATGATACAAATTAGAAGAGATGTCTTAATGCTTTCTTCATTGTAAGCAGAAAGGAAATAAGGGAAATACACAGGCTAAAGTGATAGTCAAATCATTTAAAATCTGGCCGCTATGTGAAACAATGGAATTCAATTATCTTTGCTTGCTAAGAGTAAACAAAAGAGAGACCAAAAGAAAGATAATTCCGTTTGAGAAAATTTTAAGTACCTTAAATATGGAATATGTAGAAAACTATTAACTCTACGAAGAAGTGTATAGGAATAAATTATGCGGTTTAAAGAGAGTCCAAAATGATGAGGTCTTCAGAGGCTATTCCAAGAAAATTCAAAATATATATTTCGTTTGTCATTAAAATGTTTTAAACATGTGGCATTGTAATCAAAATTGTTTGAGCCATTTTTGGGGAAATCAACATTTTCGAGAAATGTTCCATATAAATGGTAGTTAGGGGTAGGGTGATAGTTTTTATAGTTATTTTTTTAACTCTGCTGCCTACAGACACACACACTCACACACACAAACACACGGATATGTTTCTAAATATATATATATATGTTTTTGTTAATTCAAGTTGTTTCAAAACACATATATTTCCGGTGAAATCTTGGCTTGGATTTTAGGTGGAATACACCACCTTCTGCGTCCACTATGTACATTGTACATACGTGCTAGAGAAAGTAGACAAGTAATGATGTGTTGCTTTCATATGACTTTATTCGCCGTTCTTACAAACGTTTGTTCCTCAACATACTTCTGGTGAATACAAATAAACCTTCATTAATAATTTCGTTATATACAAAGAATAAAACAAGCTATAGCGGAAGTCAAATAGCATTGAAACCGGAGCATACAGTAGCTTTGGAATTTTGTTACCTTTGAATGAATTAAAAAACCTATGAAAGAAAACAAAGTAAAGAAAAACAATTTGCGCGTTGTAATTGAGAAAAGCGCACATATCTGATAATTCAAACCTGCAACAAAATTTATCCTGGAAATAGAAATTTATATGACATAATTGCGTGTTTTGGCAAAAATCTCCATTTTATTTGTGCAGTCTCACATAGTATTTGATCCTTCTCTTACTGTTTACCGATTATACAAGAGTAGTCCAAAAGGGACATTATAGCTATTTCCAAAAATGTCAAGATTTATTTTATGTCATGAAAACTTAAACATAGTGTATTTAATCAAAAGAGAAAATAAATTAAAAAAAAAAGTAAGTTAAGGGCAGAATGGAATGACAGGATTTTCTTAAGAACATTCATGTCGCATCCTTGGAAGGTGCTGAAGTCGTATTAACCGGCTTTTCATTTTCAAGTATTTAATATACATTTTTTTCTTGGAGTCCATATTTTTTGAGACATTCCTTGTTTTTGGTTTCTGCTTTGAAAAACGTATACTTTTGTCATACAGGAATTTGTCAACTGCTATCCATACAAAGGAACTTTAGTCACATAGCAACCAGCTTTTGACTATCACTTTAACCTATAGTACTCCCTTATTTCGCTCCTACTTACAGGGAAGCAAGTAGTAAAACTATTTCTGCTAATTTTTGCTGATTAACATGAAGCCTATAGAAGTATAAGATTTTTAAGAATAATTTGTTGCAAAGATGTAGAGAAAGTCATATGAATGGTACACATCAGATTATTAAAGATTTCAATCGCTTTGACCTAGTGTATTACCCTATTTCCCTTCTCTCGATTAGTATGATATGGATAAAAGAATACTCTTTTGTAAGAATGGTGTGTTTGCAAAATAGGTGGAGAAGGTTTTGTGCCTGGAGCATATTAGAATTGGGACGGGGGGTTAAAGTGCAGTATTTCCTATAGTGGATATGAAAGTTTAGCAATTTACAATTCTGGACAACTATGGTATTTGTTGGGCAAAGATTTGTGGTAATGCGAACTAAGGTTTGAACGAGATGTAAGGACAAGTTTAAGTTGTGTTTCACTATCTTTTCTTTTCCACCGAAACTCCTTACTTCACTTGAAACACTCTGCATTATCGTTGTTCTAGTTAATCGATGCTCACTGTATTATATCATTCTAGAATGGGATTGCCAAAAGTGTCGTAAACAGCGTGAAAATTAAGTTGAGAATCGGTTTCCAATTGCAGAATCGATTTCCCCTTTCTTTATTGCTGCGATAGAGCAATGCGATTTAGAGTCGAACTCAGTTGTTATCAAGCAGTTCATTAAGGCAGCTTTCAGACCTGCAACAGCACGCAATGATACAGTAGTGGTTCTACCCACAGGCATAGAGTTAAAGATGAGTTCAGAAGAACAGCTTCCTGAAAGCAACTGTTTCTACAGCAGAAACCGTGCAACTGATTGCAACGACACACCACTTACAAGCAACTGTGTGGATTATAGTGGTGGGAAAAGTTGTTCTTTTTGCGAAACAGTTTAATCTGTTTCTGTTGCAGCCACAAAACAGTTTCCTGCAACAGAAATTCCCTAAACTGTTTCGCCACATTGATCAGCTGTAAAACTGTTGCGCACATTTTGTGTTGCACCAAATACAGACCATCGATACGGGAAATGCAACCACTCACTAGGCACACTGAAAGGAAAGTATAAAATTGCGGAATCAAAGCATTGTTGCGCGTTAACGAGAGGGAATGAGTTTGTTTAGTACGTTCGAATTTCGCGATATCAGACCGCGCGCTACAAGGTACATCTTGCGGTACACTTTGGAAGCAATGACAAAATATTTACGTTATGGAACACAACAACTTCAGCGTAGTAACTGTTGCAATTGAAACAGTTTTAGTGGTGAAACAGTTTCAAATAGTTGTGTTAATAAAACTGTTTCAAAATAACCGTTGTGTTATTTTTGTTCCATCACTAATGGATTATACGATGGGTGGAGGCATTCACAATGGATCAACAACAGAGCAACATGACTTGAATATCGACCGGTTTATTTACTAATGTGAAGTAAACCGGTAGGATATTCATGTGCCCCATTCACATGACTTTCTCTACATCTCTGTAACAAATTATTATTAATAAGCTTATTCTTCTATCTGCTTCATGTCAATTAGATAAACATTAACAGAAATGGTCTTATTATTTAGTTCCTCATAAGTGAAAGGGAAATAAGGGAATACATTAGTATAAAGTAAAATGTTTTAAAACTTAAGTTGCTATGGGATTGAAATCCGTTTCTTAGTGTGCCCAGGTGTTGACAGCTCCCGTATGAGAAAAATTTAAGTATTTAAAACTGAAACCGATGACAAGGAATATCTCGAAAACAATCAACTCCACGAAGAAAATGCACATGACATAAATTGTGTGTTTTAATGAGATTTACATCTTTTGTGTTGTACGTTTTTAACTATCTCTTACGATTTACCAATTATGCAAAATTCAGAAAAAATCATGTAGAATAAAGAGGTTTTCAGAGCATATTTCCAGAAAATTCAGGATATGGTTTTATTTTTCATATACATATCTTAAACATGAGAGATTTTAATCAAAATCGTTAAGAGCCATTTTTGAGAAAACAAAATTTTCCAAATTTTTACATGTAAAAGGGTAGTTGGAGGTGGGGGATTATATTGAAAATCTTCGTGTACCACCCTTGGAAGATATTGAACTTAAATATCAAGTTTGGTGTTTAACGGACTATTCGTTATTGAGTTATGCTGCCCACACACTCGGACATTTTTCTAAAAATGATTTATTTTATTCAGGGGGTCTCAGAAGATGTATGTCCAGTGAAATCTTTTGAGTGCTACACAATACCTTCTCTAAACACTATGTACATAGTACGTATAGAGAAAATAAAAACTGGAAGAAGGTCGAGGGATGCGTGCTTTGACCTGGTGGCGCATTTCAGAAATTTGCCAGGACAGAGGCAGAGAGAAAGAAATTGGTAACTGTGCTGCATTTTTGTTGTAGAATTTGGAGTAAAACATATAAGCGCGTCTCAATATTGTGGTAGCATTCCTGCCTTACATTCAAGAGGTCCCGAGTTCAATTTCGTTAAGGATCAGTTTTAAGTTTTTTGGAGGAGGGGTTCTTTATCATACTAGGAAGACAAATGTCGAGTCTTTTAAGCTCTGTGAACCCCGGACTCTGTACCACATGCTCACAAAATATATAAAAAGAGAAATTGTATATAATATCATTAGCTTATAGAAGGCAAGGTAAAATAATTGTAAATATTCAAGAGTAGAAATATGGATAAATACAAATTGTTAACTTAGGTAATTAAGGCGAGGCGAGCTAGCGGAATTCCAGGTTACAGTTCACCAACCACTACCTGCTAATGAGCACAGGATTTAGACTAAAGAATGCATGAAAGAAAAGAACAGACATATAAAGAAGTGAGACAGGAATAGTAACTTGTCTTCCGTAGCACAGGCAGTTGGAAAATCAGACAAAGCATGCATAATTTTAAAGTGAAAAGGAACCACTAGGTATTTCCAAACGCGTCATGTATAAGCTATTACGTCAGAACTTGGCACAATTTATTCTCATAGCTTGTGAGGTGATGCTAACTAAGAACCAACAAGAGATGCTGTTACATTTTATGGCGCGAAAGTTAGCGTCGCTCAGGTTTAGTATTTAAGGCAGATCTCTTATGTGATTACAAGTTTAAATCCCGTTTAAATCCAATATCCAAATAAATTCATGTCGTAAGGGAACATCGAGTATTCTGGTTTCATTCGTCGTTCGATATGATATACCAGATGAAAAGGCGTTAAACTACAAAAAATAAATAAAAACAAATAAAAGTAAAACATAAATCACATGAACCATTAGGAGTTTGAATGTCATGCTGCTATATTGCCACAGTAGCTCAATGGTTAGAGTAACTGCACGAAAAGTAGGAGAACCATATTCAAATCCCAGCTGTGTCATTGAATTGGCTCTAACAGTAAAAATCTGATGTGTACCATTCACATGACTTTCTCTATATCCCTGCAACAAATTATTCTTAAAAAGCTTATACTTCTAGTTACTTTATGCTAATCAGAAAAAATTAGCAGAAATAGTCTTATTACTTGCTCCCTTGTAAGTAGAAGCCAAATAAGGGATTACCATAGGTTAAAGTGATAGTCAAAAGCTGGTTGCTATGTCAATGAAGTTGCTTTGTTTATATGGGCCGCAGTTGACAAGTTCCTGAATGAGAAAAATATAAGTTTTTCATAGCAGAAACCAAAAATAAGGAATGTCTCAAAAACGATGAATTCCACGAAAAAAAAATTATATAACAAATTGTGCGTTTTAACGTGCTCTACATTTTTTGTATAGTAAGTTTTTGTCCATCTCTTACTGTTTAGCAGTTATTCAAAATTCCGTAAAATTCATCCAGAATAAACTACTCTTCAGAGGCTATTCCTAGAAAATTCAAGATATATATTTTATTTTTCAGGTAAATATGTTTAATATACGAAATTTTAATCAAAATCGTTAGAGCCATTTTTGAGAAAATCAAAATTTTCGAAAAAAGTTCCATGTAAAGGGTAGTTGGGGGTGGGAGGATTTTTCTCAAAATGTTCGTGTGGCATCCTTGGAAGATACTAAACTTAAATACCAAGTTTGGTATTTTGCCCACTTTTCGTTTTTGAGTTATCGTGTTCAAAGACACACGGACACACACACACGGACCTTTTTGTGAAAATGCTTTTTTTGATATTGGTGACCCTAAAACATATATTTCCTGTGAAATCTCAGTATCGAATTTTTGGGTGGAGTGCAATACCTTCTCTGTACACTATGTACATAGTGCCTAAAGAGAAAGTAAAAATATTGAATGTGGTAATGTAAATATAGGAGCATTACTAATACAATAATATAAAAGCAAACCCAAGTTCCAAGTTACCGACTGAAATATTGGATTTTTCTGTGTCATTCTACCTTCCAAACTCAATGTATTAAAATAATGGGCTTTTTAAATTACTTTTATTTTCAATAATATATTGAGTATCCATGGTTGCTTTAGTATGTAAATATTCCATATACAGTTGTAAACGAAGACTTTTAATTTATAATTTCCTTGATATATTAATGTATCTATATATAAATATAATAAATACATTAAACCATAATATGTATTTGACATGTTTCACTGTATTTGGCAATGAGTTAAATCTGGTTGTAACTTAGTTTTTCGTAAATTGTACGTTGAGAAATAGTTGGATTTAGGCATTGCGTCATGTTGCAGCGTTGCTGGTCTGAAAGTTGCCAGGTGTCCCTAGTTGTCTGTACCTAATTTACCTGTTGTCCACTAACACTTTTGAGCCACAAAAGTCACAAGGTGCACAACACAATAGTGCACTTTTGACTGAGTTTCACGTAAGAATGCTTTGTTTCAAATAAACCAAAATGGGGCAAAAGCCTTGCACATTTCAACTTCGGTTACATTCACCTGCCACCTGGATGTAGAGTTACTTCCTGCGAGGCGAGAGAACCCAACTTTCCCCTTATTTAGTCGAAATGCTTAGGACCTTTTAAAGAGGTACTTGGTGGACAAATGGCAGACTTGGCCCCAGAATGTGCATCCGACATCCATATGATGATTAAACCGTATTCCGTGTTACTGGGGCCGCATTTCCTGTCACGTGCAGTTGTCAGCTCTCACTGCTGCTGTCGTGGAATAGGGAAACAATAACATAATATTATGTTATTATGGAATTATGCAAATTCTTAGAAACAAAAATCTGATGTGTCCCATTCACATGACTTTCTCTACATCTCTGCAACAAATTATTGTTAAAAAGCTTATGCCTCTATTTACTTCATGCTAATCGAGAAAAAAAAAAATAGCAAAAATAATCTTATTACTTACTTTCTTGTAAGTAGAAGCGAAATAAGGGAGTAACATAGGTTAAAGTGATAGTCAAAAGCTGGTTGCTATGTGACTGAAGTTCGTCTGTTTGTATGGACACGAGTTGTCGAATTCCTGAATCAGAAAAGTATGTGTTTTAAAGGTGAAACCAAAAACAAGGAATATCGCAAAAACGACCAACTCCACGAAAAAAAGTATAACATAAATTGTGTGTTTTAATGTGCTCTACAGTTTTTGTGTGTTAAGTTTTTGTCCATCTCTTACGCTTTAGCAGTTATGCAAAATTCCGTAAAATTTACCCAGAATGAAGTAGTCTTCAGAGACTATTCCCCGAAAATTCAAGATATACATTTTATTTGTCAGGTAATATACGATGTTTTAATCAAAACCGTTAGAGGCATTTTTTAGAAAATCGGAATTTTCAAAAAAGGTTCTATGTAAGGGTAGTTTAGGGTAGGGGGATTTTCTTGAAAAGTTTCGTGTTGTATCCTTGGAAGATACCAAACTTAAATACCAAGTTTGGTATTTAACGGTGTTTTCGTTTTTGAGCTATGCTGTCCACATACACACAGACAGACAGACACACACACGCACATTTTTCTAAAAATGCTTTTTTTTTTATTCAGGAGGACCCAAAACATATTTTTCGGCGAAATCTCGGTATCGAATATTTGGGTGCATTACAACGCCTCTATACACTATGTAAAAACTGTGATGGCTCCGTTGTAGACTTCGAAGTTGTGGAATTAAAGAAGAAGAGAATTTCTTTACAGAGCAATAATATAGAAAACAAACCAGCCAAAAGTGTGACTTGTAGTCATAAAGCGCTAATAGACTTAAGGTCAATAACATTAATGTTCAGGAAAACGTGTTCTACGCCTACGCGTGAGAGACTGATGACGGCGCGATTTTTACACATTATCGCTAAAGGGATAAAAGGAAAATTAAACACCGTGTTTCATTTTTTCTAAGCTTCCCAAACTTTTAATATAAGCTCAAAAAAGCTAGCTCAGTATTCTTTCTGTAAAGTTCTAATTAATGTTATGCCAATTAGCACACTAAACATGGTTCTCTTAGGTTGCCTTTCGTTGTATTGATTTGATTTTATACTTTCTCTACACGTACTATATACATAGTGTATATAGAAGGTATTGCACTCTAGCCAAAAATTCGATACCGAGATTTCACCGGAAATATAAGTTTTAGGGTCCCCGGTATCCAAGCATTTTCAGAAAAAGGTGCATGTGTGTGTGTGTGTCCGTGTGTATGTGAACACGATAGCTCAAAAACGAAAAGTCGGCAAAACACCAAACTTGGTATTTAAGTTAAGTATCTTTCAGGATGCGGCACGAAGATTTTGAGAAAAAAAAATCCCACCCCCAAATACTCTTTATATGCAACTTCTTTCGAAAAATTTGATTTTTTTTAAAAATGGCTTTAATGATTTTGATTGAAATATCATATATTAAAGATATTTACCTGACAAATAAAATGTATATCTTGAATTTTCAGGGAATAGCCTCTGAGGACGACTTTATTCTGGATGAATTTTACGGGATTTTGTATAACAGCTAAACCGAAACGATGGACAAAAACTTGCGATACAAGAAGTGTAGAGCTAGTTAAAACACACAATTTATGTCATATACATTTTTTTCGTGGAGTTGATCGTTTTTGAAATATTCCTTGTCTTTGGTTTCAGCTTCGGAAAACATACTTTTCTCATACAGGAATTTTTCAACTCGTGTCCATACAAACAAAGGAGCTTCGGTCACATAGCAACCAGCTTTTGACTATCACTTTAACCTATGGTACTCCCTTATTTCGTTTCTGCTAACAAGGAAGCAAGTAATAAGACTATGTTTGCTAATTTGTTGTCGATTAGCATGAAGTAAATAGAAGCAAGAGCTTTTTAACAATAATTTGTTGCAGCGATGTAGAGAAAGTCATGTGAATGGAACATGAGATTTTTTTCTACTAATTTTTTAACAGAAATTTTCAAGTCCGCGAAGATCTGGTACAGAAAAGTAATGTGTATAAAGACTGAATAAAATGTAAATACTAGAAACAAAATTAGAATGAATATATGAAAACTAGAAATTCAGTATGAACGGAAATTTGCTCTAATAGATGACTTTTGTTATTTTCCTGCCATTAAGCTGTGGACTGACAGACACAGAGCTGAGCAAAGCGCCGAGTGGAATCAAAAATCAAACGAATATACTGAATTGCATATAATTATTAAATAGAGGAAATGAGCTCATCGTATCGATATTACTATTATACCCATCAATAATGTAAAACCACAGGTGATTGCAAATGGTTTCATTTGTTGAAAAAAAAAACAATTTGAATGTATGAATATGACTATATCGAGATTTTAGTTATAGTTTAGAATAATAGAAATATTATCTTAACATTCAAAACTTTTAAATGTAATCTCAATAAATTGCGCGATGAAAAATTACGATATTACTCTTTGCAAGCTGCTTGTAAGATCTATGCGGACTAATCCTGATAACAAAACTATGCTACAGTTAATTGAAGACAATGCAGGACTGTAAGGGAAGGAAGGAAAAACACAGTTGACCGTTAGACAGGTAGCCGGGATAAACCGTGTGCGTTACCAGCAGTTGGCTGGCAAGTTTGCAGTGCTAAACTATAATACAATATCGCGCTTTTAATGACTATAGCTTTGCATAGCATAAACATTTTGTCTCCAATTTGTCCGTAAATTTGACAGTAGAGAATGTGCAAATTTATACGCATTGTATAATTCAATAGGTAACCCGTTAAGATAGCCTACAATATGTTTTCTTTCTTATTACTTTCTCTACACGCACTATGTACATAGTGTATAGAGAAGGTATTGCACTCCACCCAAAAATTTGATACCGAGATTTCACTGGAAATATATATTTTAGGGCCCCCTTTATCCAAAAAAAGCATTTTCACAAAAAGGTCTTTGCCATTGAACACTATAACTCAGAAACGAAAAGTCGGTAAAATACCAAACTTGGTATCTCTTCCAGAGATGCGACACGAAGATTTTGAGAAAAATCCCCCCACCCCAAACTACCCTTTACATGGAACTTTTTTCGAACATTTTGTTTTTCTTAAAAGCGGCTCTAATGATTTTGATTAAAATATCGCACATTAAAGATATTTACCTGACAAATAAAATGTACATCTTTAATTTTCTAGGAATATCCTCTGAAAACTACTTTATTCTGGATGAATTTTACGAAATTTTGCATAACTGCTTAACCCTAAGAGTTGGAGAGAAACTTACCACAAAAAAAAAAAAAAATGTAGAGCACGTTAAAACACACAATTTATATTATATACATTTTTTTCATGGAGTTGATAATTTTTTAGATATTTATATATAATTTTATATCCATATTTTTTTGGTTTAATGCTTAAAAACTAACGCTTTTCTCATACAGGAATTTGTCAGTCCTGTCCATAGTAACAAAGGAACTTCAGTCACATAGCAACCAGCTTTTGACTATCATTTTAACCTATAGTAGCCCCTTATTTCGCTTCTACTTCCAAGGCAATAATTACTAAGACTATTGCTGCTAAATTGTTCTCGATTATCATGAAGTAAATAGAAGTATAACCTTTTTAACATAATTTGTTACAGAGATGTAGAGAAAATCACATGAATGGATCACATCACATTTTTTTTTCTTTCGGTACAGCAGAGGCAAGGGTATCCCAGTAAGTTTAGCTCTGCCTAAATAAATAAATAAATAAATAAATAATTAAATATGTTTTAGAACTTTGACCGGTTGGTAAAATTCTAATTAAATCAATCGAATTTCCAGAATAAATGGCGATAAAAGAAAAACAATCTATTTCGGTTAACCAAATTTATCTTAGTGAACTGTATTTCAATATTTTTTTAATGAATGCAATACCTTGTCTACATACTAGGGACCAAGTGAGAAAGTAAGAGAAAGAAAACTACCCTCAAACACTCACTCCTACATATGCATTTAAATTCTCACTGAAGGTATAACTCAGACGGTTTCGTTTGTGGCCCATTTTCGGGAGATCGCGGGTTCGCTTCCCGTTACCAGTCTACCTAATACCAAGTTGTTTTTTTTTCGTGCGTTTCTCTGGGTTCCGAAGCGAATGATGGACAGGCTTGTTTCATTCTGGGAATTTCCTGTCCCTCCATGTAGTTTCATTCATCCTTCATCACGTTGGTTTATTTCAGGGTTGGAAGTGTCGACGATGGTGCTCTGTACGGCGCAGGGAAAACAGATGCTCAAAGTGATTCTATCCGTCCTCCGACTTCTCTAGTTACCGGAATGACACCTGTCGCTGGACTCTCTGTGGATCGGGAGCCTCGGTCTACATGTCCGTCTTTTTGAACCGGTAGGGATCTTGTCATTGCCGTGCCACCAGGTGTATCTTCTCGCCTCATCCCTCCTTCCTAGGAGCGTAGATATAATAACCTCAGGCTCGTTGCGAAGTCCCTCCGAAAGTATTCTGTTCTAGTCTAAGGTTATTTGTTTATTTATTTATTTGTTTATCCTGGTTGGAGTTAAGGCCAGAAGGCCTTCTCTTCCACTCTACCAGGCAGTACATTAAATTGAACACATCAATGATATAGTGAATAAAATAATAAAGAACAAAAATGCAATTCTATACAACTTAATAAAAACATATATAAAAAGGTGTAGCAAATATACTGAAATGAAAAGAAAAGAAAAACTGCAAACAAAATTATTTTAAGTGAAGTATTCATGTAGGTCGAAACGCATATTAGTGATATTTACAATTGAAATGCATATTAATTGCTAGCACATTCAATATTAATAATAATTATGTATTTATCATATTAATACAGTAGCAGGTTAGGTTTGATTACAAAAGTATGTCCTAATTTTCTTCTTGAATCGGCAGTCCCTGACGTCTTCAGGGAGGGAATTCCAAAGACGAGCTAAATCTATTGTAAATAATGATGAATAGAAGGTTGTATGATGAGCAGGTATAGCAAGAAGGAAAGTGTCGTGAGCGAGTTTCTCGATTATGACAGTTCAGAAAGATATTTGAAGCGAAGATTTTGATTGTTTGGAATGCGTGAATGAAGGAGTTGATAGAGAAATGATAACGAATTCCATTTTCTTCTATCTCTAAGCTGGAGGTTATATTATCTTGGCACTCAAATTATTTTCCAAGGTCATTAATTCTGTAACCCCAAGTAATAGAAGTTTTCCATTGCTCAAGTTTCGCTCTTCTGCTTCTGACTGTGGCCTTAAAGATGAACATCTGTGTCTCTCACCTCTGCTGTTTATTTTAAATGTAGCATTAGCTTGGTTTCCATAGAAACTGTATGTTAGAACTACACTTACCTCTGCGGCTACGAAAAAACAAAACAAAAGGCAGTGAATTTGGTCAGAAACCTTATTCCTGCAACATACTACTACCCTCGCCGTTACCATCTCGTTCGTTATTGCTCATTCTTTTGTTTTCGCTGTTGATAATTAAATGTCTATGTGTGGCTGACAGAGCGTTGGATGTAGTGAGGAGTGAAAGAGAGGGAATGTGTGGCGGTGATACGTTAAAAGTCGACTCGTGCATACATAGTACCAAATGACTAACGTGGCGTATTGATTTGGGAGACACGGCCGTGGATAGGAGGAGGGAAAAAAATCTGTGCTCGCCCCGGCATTGATCCGTTTTCTTCATTCCACTTGCATGCCATCTTACTAGCTACCTGCTGTGCCGCAAATGTCTGTACGCAAGTGCAAATCTGATGTGCCCCATTCACATCAGTTTCTCTACATCTGCGCTAAAAATATTATTAAAATGCTTATGCTTCTATTTAACTCATGTTAATCGAGAAAAATTAGCAGAAATAGTCTTATTAGTTGCTCCCTTGTAAGTAGAAGGGAAATAAATCTTAAAGTGGTAGTCAAAAGCTGGTTGCTATGTAACTGAAGTTCCTTTGTATGGACAGGAGTTGACAAATTCCTGTATGAGAAAGTATAAGTTTTTCGAAGCTGAAAACAAAAACAACGCATATCTAAAAAAGGATCAACTCCACGAAAAAAATGCATTTAACATAAATTGTGTGTTTTGACGTGCTCTACATTTTTAGTATGGTAAGTTTTTGTCCATCTCTTATGGTTTAG
Source organism: Hymenopus coronatus (assembly GCA_030762935.1). Lineage (NCBI taxonomy): Eukaryota > Metazoa > Arthropoda > Insecta > Mantodea > Hymenopodidae > Hymenopus > Hymenopus coronatus. The sequence continues at coordinate 122,715,116 of CM060894.1, read as the reverse complement.
TAGTTATGCGAAATTCCGTAAAATTCATCCAGAATAAAGTAGTCTTCAGAGGCTATTCCTAGAAAATTCAAGTTATACATTTTATTTGTTAGGTAAATATCTTTAATATACGATATTTTAATCAAAATCGTTAATTCCATTTTTGAGAAAATCAAAAAGTTCGAAAACGTTCCATGTAAAGGGTAGTTTTGAGTGGGAGGATTTTTCTGATAATCTTCGTGTCGCATCCCTGGAAGATACTGAACTTAAATTTCAAGTTTGGTATTTTACCGACTTTTCGTTTTTGAGTTATCGTGTTCACAGACACCTGGACACACTGACACACACGGACCTTTATGTGAAAATGTTTTTTTTTTTTTTTTTTTTTTTTTTTTTTTTTTTTTTTTTTTTTTTTTTTTTTGATACAGGGGACCCTAAAACATATATTGAAATCTCGGTATCGAATTTTTGGGTGGAGTGCAATACCTTCTCTGTACACCATGTACATAGTACGTATAGAGAAAGTAAAAATAACAGGATGTTTGATTTTCTGATGTGTTTCATTCACATGCCTTTATCCACAGCACTGTAACAAATTGTTGTTAGAAACTTTATTCTTCTATATACTACATTCTAATCGACATAAAATTGGAGTAGTGGTCTTATTACTTGCTTCCTTTAACTAAAACGGAAATAAGGGAGTACCATAGGCAAAGGCGGTAGTCAAGTCCTATAAAAGCGTGTTGCTATGTGTTTGTTGGGCCAGAAATGTACAAATTCCCAGAAACGGTCAGCTCTACAAATAATAAATAACTAGATAAATCTATATGATATAAATTATGTGTTTTAACGAAATCTACATTTTTCAGTAGTAAGTTGTTGTCTATCTCTTACGATTTACCAGTTATCCAAAATTCCACAAAATTCATCCAGAATAAAAAGGTCTTCAGAGGTCTTTCCCAGAAAATTCAAGATATACATTTTCTTTGTCATGTAAATATGTTTAATATGCGACATTTTAATCAAAATCGAACAGGCATTTTTGATAAAATCAAATTTTCCGTGTAAAGGGTAGTTTGGGGTGGAGGGGTTTTCTTGAAAATCTTCTTGTGAGATACTAAACTTAAATTTCAAGTTTGGCATTTAACGGAATTTTTGTTTTTGAGCTATGCTATCCACAGACAGACACACACAGAGACACACATGGACCTTTTTCTAAAAAAATATTTGTTGAATTCAGGATCTCTCAAAAATAAAATTCCGGTGAAATCTCGGTTTCGAATTTTTTAATTGGAATTCAACACCTTCCCTATACACTATATACATAGTACGTGTAGAGAAAGTAAAAATGTGCATAATTTCTGTAAAAACTGGATATATTCATTCACATGACTTTTTTTGCCTATTCTTACAAAACCTTATTTTTCTATCTGATTCATGCTAATCGAGATACATATTAGTGGAAATGGTCTTATTACTTATCTATAAGCAAATAAGGGACTACAGTAGGCTAAGCGATACTGAAGTAGTTGAACAGCTAATTGTTATATGATGACTGCAATTCGACTTTCTATGGTACGTTAGGAGTAAGAAAAGCATAAAAACGAATGACAACTTCCCAGTTGAGACAAACATAAGTACTGCAAATTTAAATGAATAACTGTGGTTAACTCCACAAAAATTTATTTGACAAGCAGTGTATGCTTTAACGAGATCTACGTGCTTTTTGTGTGATTATACGTTATGTATCTCTTACAGTTTATCAGTTACGCACTAGTCATAGTGGTAAGGTTTTCATAGGCTATTCACAGAAAATTAAAGACGTTTTTCATGAACATACCTTAAACACATAGTATATTTGATTCAGGACCATATATTTAAGATATTTTCATGACGAATAAAATATATATATATATATATATATATTGAATACTTTCAGTGAATAGTCTGTGAAGTTTTCTTCATTTGGAAGGATTTCTGTATAATTTTGTAAAATGGTGAAACCAGCAAAACAAATCTGATGTGTTACACTCACATGACTTTCTCAAGCTGCTCTACAAAATTCCTACAAAAGATTATTCTTCTTTCTACACAATGCTAATTGAGATAATTATTAGCAGAATGTTCTTATTACTTAGTTCCTTATAAGTAGAAGGGAATAAGGGAATGCGCTATGCCAAAGTGATTGTCAAATGTTTTAAAGGCTATCGTTATGCGTTTGACATTGCAAATCACTTCTTTGCTTGGCCAGGAGTAGAACAAAAGAAAAACGGACTCTTCCTGACTGAGAAAAGTTTAAGTACTTCAGAATTGAAATCAATAACAATGAATATCTCGAAAACGGTTACCTCCACAACAAAAACGTAAAGTGTTTTCTGTTTAGATGCACATTCTTTGTGTAGTGAGTTTTTTCTATCTCTTACGGTTTAGCAGTTAAGCAAAATTCGGTAAAATTCATCCAGAATAAAGAGGTCTTCAGAGGCTATTCCCAAAAAGTTCGAGATACACATTTTATTTGGACATAAATAGCTTCAATATACGGGATTTTAATCAAAATCATTATAGCTATTTTTAAGAAAATCAACATTTTTGAAATTTTCCATGTACAGGGTAGTTTGTGGTGGGGGGATTTTTTTTTTTAAATCTTTGTGTCGCATCCTTGTAAGATACTAAACACCAAGTTTGGTATTTAACGGTCTTTTCGTTTTGGGGCTATGCTGTCCAAAGACACACACATAGACATGCATACACACACACAAAGACACACATGGACCTGTTTTTTAAAAAATGCTTTTTTTCGGACTCAGGGGACCCCAAAACATATATTTCCGGTGAAATCACTGTATCGAATTTTTGGGTGCATTACAACACTTTCTCTATTCCTATGTACATTGCACATATGGGCTAGAGAAAGTAATAAATGCAGCAGAAATGTAGACCTATATAGAACGCAATTTATTTGTATCATATTTCTTTGGCGTCAGTCATTTCCGAGATATGCGTTATTATTTGCTTGAATATTTCAAACGCTATTCAGTTTTGTTTTGCAATGTCATGGAAGAACATAGAATTTCAAGTTAAGTGTATACAAACTAGCGTTTAAACATCTGACTATCCATTTAATATGAAATTGTATTATTTCTGTGAAGATTTGCTTTGATCAACAAAAAGCGGATAAAGGTTAAAAAGGATATTCTGTGAAATCTGTAAAAGCTATATTAAAATAAGCGATAGTGAGCCGAGAAACGCATGTGAAATTATCACATAAATTACACAATAATTTATTTTAAATACCATATGTTTAATACATTTTTATGAGCAATAATATGCATATCTTGAATTTTTTGTGAATAGTCTGTGAACTCCCGTTTAATTGATATTGTTTTGTAGAGTTTATGTAACAAAGAAACAGTAAAAATAGATGAACTATTGATTAAAAATGTAGAGTTTATTAAATTGAACATTAGTGTAAATAGCATTTATTCCTAGCCTTAATAGTATGTGTTTTATGTTGGAAGTTTGCTCTATTTTCCCAATTGTGTGAGGAACAATTTTGACTTGATTGCTTGCAGATCCTTATTGTTTGCTTGTTTGTTCTTAATTACTTTCTCTACACGTACTATGTACATAGTGTATAGAGAAGGTATTATAGTGCACCCAAAAATTCTACACCAAGACTTCACCGGAAATACATGTTTTGGTACCCTGAATCAAAAAAAAAAAAAAAAAGCAGTTTTGCAAAAAGGTCCGTGTGTCTGTGTGTGTGTATGTGTGTGCGTGTGTGTGTGTACGGACAGCATAGCTCAAAAACGAAAAGACCGTTGAATACCAAACTTGGTATTTAAGTTTGGTATCTTCCAAGGATGAGACATGAACATTTTCAAGAAAATCACCCAACCCCTAACAACCCTTTACATGGAACTTTTTTCGAAAATTTTGATTTTCTCTAAAATAGCTCTAACGATTTTGATTAAAGTATCGTATATTAAATATATTTACCTGACAAATAAAATGTATATCTTGAATTTTCTGGGAATAGCTTCTGAAGATTACTTTATTCTGGATCAATTTTACGCAGTTTTACATAACTGCTAAAAGGTAAGAGATGGACAAAACCTTAGCGCACAAAAAATGTAGAACACGTTAAAACACACAATTTATGTTATATACATTTTTTTCGTGGAGTTGATTCTTTTTGAGATGTTCCTTGTTTTGTTTTTCAGCCTTGAAAAGCTTAAAAGTTTCTCATACAGGAATTTGTCAACTCCTGTCCATACAAACAAAAGAACTTCAGCCACATAGCAACCAGCTTTTGATTATGACTTTAACCTATGGTACTCGCTTATTTCGCTTTTACTTACAAGGAAGCAAGTAGTAAGATTAGTCTATTAATTTTTCTCTATTAGCATAAAGTAAATAGAAGCATAAGCTTTTTTAACAATATTTTTTGCAGAGAGGTAGAGAAAGTCATGTGAGTGTAACACATCAGATTTTTGTAACTGGATTACCATGAATGGACATTTGAATGCTGTTCGGTATGTGATAACTTAGTTATGATAAAACTATTCTTCAAGCTAAAGCACATCGAGCAACATGGTTACTAACTTATACCTGTTTTATACTAATTCTATGGTTAAAATTATTATTGGTAGTAAATCGCAATAGACTTTGTGTGTATGTGTGGCTGTTTGTATCTCTAAATTTGTTACTTTCATCTTTAGATTGAATTAAGCATTAGGCTCCTTTCAAATATTATTCGAATTCCCTCCGGATTAGGTGATATGTCCTTATAACGGAATAGCAAATTAAGTTCAAATCTAATGTGGTACTACTACAATTTTCTATATCCATTGTAAAGTCACTCACTTACTCGCCCACATTATCTATGCTAATATTATAAGAAAGACTACCATTAACGGGCTATATATCCATCAGAAAAAATAGCTTCCCACTCATTATATTATAAATGTCGATCGATTTATTTGATGTTACGGAATTTTTCTCTTTAAACGATCATTGCATATCCTGGCAATGAATTTGATTACAACATGCGGAGGAAATGCAGCTATGAAGATTAACTGAGTGTTATTAAAGGACAAGCCATTCGACATCATTTTAGAATCGAGTCAGAACAAGTTACGTTGTCCAAAGGGCAGTATGATTTGTTCCACAAACGGCTCTAAAGGAGACAATTAATCTCGGCATTTATGCTGCTCTTGCTCGCAATCCCACTATTCCAAGGCAAAGTGTTTGTAGCTGAAATCATTTTCTATACAAAACAGTATGTGCCATAAACGTTCTGTTTTAACGAGATCTACATATTTTGTTTAGTAATAGCTTTTTGTCTATTTCTTGCAGCTTACTAGTTATGCCAGTCATTCATAATGAGGCTAATCCTAGAAATTTCAATACATACATATTATTTTATATGTAAATATTTTTAGCATACGTATTTTAATCAAAATATTTAGATACATTTTTTTCGAAAATCAAAATTTCCGAAAATTGATCCATGTAAAGAGTAACTTGTGATGTCAGGATTTTATTGAAAATGTTGGTGTCGCATCTTTAAAAGTTGGTGTTAACCTACTTCTCTGTGGGCTAGGAGTAGGCACTTACCCACAAAGCCTGCAATTTGTTACTTGGTGGTAGGTGGGCTGCCTAAGAAAACTTGCTTCATTTTTGTTTTTGAAATACTGACTTAACGAAGAGACCGACTAATAGATACATAGAATAAATGAGTAACTAAATGAGTAAATAAATAAGGTACCAGCAATGAAAGAGATAATCAAGCAAGGATAAAATGTGTGCCAACTTTATAAAGACAACCAGGTTGTAAGCATCTTCGGATAGACGGAGGGACGGACAAAGAGATGTTTGGGTAGGTATCTTTTAGTTAATTCTGCCCGTTACTCCATTATAATCCTCTTTCATCGATTCGAGGCAGGACGTCTTCTCTGATTGAGGTTATTTAGATTTTTTCTTTGTGTTCATTATATTCTAAAAAGTATCTTAATGAGGCTTTGGGGTGGGGGAGGAGTTTCATTACCAAATTTTCTTAGCAAGTTGGCTACTTAATCTCATTAAAGACTTTTTACTTTCTTCATCAGTAACACTAGTTAGAAAAGGTATTGTATTCCGCCCAAAATTATATACCAAGATTTCATTAGAAGCACGCGCTTGAGATCCCCTGAATAAAAACAAGAATCTGAAGTGTTACATTTACATGACTTCTCTACATCTGTGTAACAAACTATTCTTAAAAAGCTTTTTCTTCTATCTACTTCATCAAACCGAGATAAAATTAGCAGAAATGATTTTCCTACTTGTGTCCGTTTAAGTGGAAGGGAAGTAATGGAATGCGCTAGGCTAAAGTGATAGTCAAATCTTTTCAGGGCTGGTTGCTATGGGATAGAAGTTCGACTCTGGGGTTGCCAAATTCCCATATGAGAAAAGTATTTTAAACCTGAAATAAATAATTGGGAATATCTCGGAACTGGTCTATTCCACGAAAGAAATGTGTATTATATAAATTGTGTGTTTTAACGAGATCCACTTTTTTGTGTAGTAAGTTTATGTCCATCGCCTACAGTTTATCAGTTATGCAAAATTCAGCAAAATTCCTCCAGAATGAAAGGACCTTCAGTAGCTATTCCCAGAAAATTAAAGTTATACATTTTATTTGGCATGTACATATCTTTAATATATGGTATTTTAATCGAAATCGTTAGAGACATTTTTGAGAAAAATCAAACTTTTCTAATTTTTTCCCCATGTACTGGGTAGTTGGGGTTGGGGAGATTTTCTTGGAATTCTTTGTGTCAAATCCTTGGAAGATAATGAACTTGTATTTCAAGTAATTTTCGTTTTTAGCTGTGCTGCCCACAGACACACACACACACACACACACACACACACACACACACACACGCACGCACATTTTTATAAAGATGCTTTTTTTGGCCAGGGAATCTCAAAACATGCATTTCCGATATCAAATTTTTGGGTGGAATACATACTACCTCTATACACTATGTACATAATACGTATAGAGAAATAAAAATAATAGAAAATAAATCTGCGCGCGTGTGATTGTGTGTCCGTGTGTCTATCAGCAACATAACAGAAAAACGAAAAGTTGGTGAATACCAAACTTGGTATTTTAAGTACAGTATATTCCAAGGATGTGACACAAAGATTTTCAACAAAATTTCCAAAATCTAAGCTATAATTTCCATGGAAACATTTTCGAAAATGTTGATTTTTCTCAAAATTGGCACTAACGATGTTGATTCAAATGCCATATGTAAAGATATTTTTATTACAAACAAAGGAATTATCTTGAATTTTATGGGAATGTTCTTCTTCATTATGATAGAGTTTTGCATAACTCAGAAATCTTTAAGAGTTAAACAAAGTCTTAAGAATCAATTTAGAGAACATTAAAGTTCACAATCTATGCGAAATACATATTTTTGTTGAGTTAACCATTTGCGAAATATTCGTATTTATTGGTTTCAGTTTTAAAATACATAATACTATTCTCAAATGGAAAGTCGTTATACACTATGAACATAGTAAGTGTAGAAAAAGTAATATGTAATTACGAGACTGATAAACCAATTGATGATATGTGCTTGTAAAGTAGGCTACAGGATATTGCCCTTTAACCATTGAGGCAAGTGCTTATAAATGGGCCATAATCACCTCCAGAAATGTGATGTGACTTTGAGAATAGTAAAATGTTTCTCGCTAAGTAAGATAACACTGGTGTAGCAGGAAGTTGGAACTCTTGGCGTGAAGGACCTATCATTACTGCTCCAACTTGTTTTAATAGCTTTTCAAAAGTTTTCTGCCGAAGTGGAGCGGCAAGAGACAATATGGAAATGCAATCAGCAAGGGACGCCTTTTCCTCATAGAGCCGATCTAAATCAAAAGGAAATCTTCCGGGCACAGCAAAAGTTTGTAGCAGATAATGTATGCAAAGTGTTCTTTCGTAACGATTTCCTGTTTTGACGTGCATTCGTATCTAAGAACAAGAGATCCATTCAAGTCAGTATTGTTCCGTCTATAATTTTTAAACTGCTCAAAATATGTTAATGAAATAGAACGCATTGGAAGCCATAAAGGAAGAAACAGGTCAATAACATAAATAATAAACTATCTGATGTGAAAGTAGCACTATTCTGATGTGCTTCATTCGCATAAATTTCTCAACATCTCTGCAACAAATTATTGTTAATAAGCTTATGCTTCTATTTACTTCATATTAATCGATAAAAAAAAATCTGATGTGTTACACTCACATGACTTTCTCTAGCCGTTCTTACATAAGATTATTCTTCTTTCTGCACCTTGTTAATCGAGGTATTCAGCACAATGTTATTATTACTTAGTTCCTTATAAGTGGGAAGAAAATAAGGGAATACACTAGGCTAAGTTGATAGTCAAATGTTTTAAAAGCTTTCGTTATGCGATTGTCATTACAAATCGCTTCTTTTCTTGGCCAGGAGTAGAAAAAAAGAAAAACGGACACTCCCGTCTGAGAAAAGTATAAGTACTTCACAACTGAAACTAATAACAATGAATACCTCGAAAACGGTAAGCTCCACGAAAAAAATGTATATGACGTAAGTTGTGTATTTTAACAATGCCTACATTTTTTGTATAGTAAGTTTTTGTCTTTCTCTTACGGTTTATTAGATATGCCAAATTAAGAAAAATTCATCCAGAATAAACATGTCTTTAGAAGCTATACCCAGAAAATTCATGATATACATTTTATTTGTCAGGAAAATATCTTTAATATACGATATTTTAATCAAAATCGTTCTAGCCATTTTTAAGAAATACAAAATTTTCGAAAAAGTTCCATGTAAAGAGTAGTTTGGGGTGGGGGGATTTTTCTCAAAGTCTTCGTGTCGCATCCCTGGAAGATACTGAACTTAAATACCAAGTTTGTATTTTAGCTACTTTTCGTTTTTGAGTTATCGTGTTCACGGACACACACACAAACACACGGACCTTTTTCTGGAAATGCTTTTTTTGGGTTCGGGGGTCCTAAAACATGTATTTCCGGTGAAATCTCGACATTGAATTTTTGGGTGGATGCAATACTTCTCTATCTTTATGTAAGAAATATTCTTATTACTTGCTTTCTTGTAGGTAGAAGCGAAATAAGGGAGTAACATAGATTAAAGTGATAGTCAAAAACTGGTTGCTATGTGACTGATGTTCCTTTGTTTGTATGGACAAATTCCTGTAAGAGTAAATTGTAAGTTTTTAAAGTGAAACCACAAACAAAAACTATCTAAAAAGACCAACTCCAGGATAAAAACGTGCTCTGCATTTTTTGTGTGGTAAGTTTCTGTCCATCTCTTATGCTTTAGCATTTATACAAATTCCGTAAAATTCATCCAAAATAAAGTTGTCTTCAGAGGCTATTCCCAGAAAATTCAAGATATACATTTTATTTGTCAGGTAAATATCTCTAGTATACAATATTTTAACCAAACCGTTAGAGCCATTTTTGAGAAAATCAATATTTTCGAGGCTATTCCCAGAAAATTCAAGATATACGTTTTATTTGTCAGGTAAATATCTCTAGTATACAATATTTGAATCAAAACCGTTAGAGCCATTTTTGAGAAAATCAATATTTTTGAGAAAAAAATTCCATGCAAAGGGTAGTTTGGAGTGTGGGGATTTTTCTCAAAATCTTCGTGTCGCATCCCTGAAACATATTAAACTTCAATATCAAGTTTGGTATTTTAACGACTTTACGTTTTTGAGTTATCGTGTTCACAGACGCATGGACACACGGACACACACACACACACACACACATACACACACACGGACCTTTATCTGCAAATGCTTTTTTTGGATACAGCAGACCCTGAAACATATATTTCTGGTGAAATCTTGGTATCGAATTTTTGGGTGGAGTGCGATACCTTCTCTACACATATGGACATAGTACGTGTAGAGAAAGTAAAAATCTGATGTGTTCCATTCACGTAACTTTCTTTAGCTCTTCCACAAATATTGTTACCAAAGATTATTCTTGTATTTACATCATGCTAATCGAAATAAACATTACAAGAATTGTTGTTATTACTTGCTTCCTGGTAAATAGAAGGGAATTAAGGACATGCATTAGACAATAGTCAAACCTTTTAAAAGCTGGTTGCTTTTAATTGAGGATTGGTCCCGTTTGAGAAAAGTTAGTTTAAAACTGAAACCAATCAGAAGGAATATCTTGAAAACGGCCAACTGTATAAGAAAAAGGCATATGACATAAATTATGTGTTTTAACATTTTCTACATTTTTGTCTAGTAATTTTTGTCTATGTCTCACGATATAATCGTTATGCAAAATTCTGCAAAATAGTTAGTCATTTTTGGGAAAAACAAAATTTGTAACAATTGTTCCATGTAGAGGGTTGTTTTTATGGGGATTTTCTTTAATATTTTCGCCTCAGATCCTTGGAAAACACTAAACATAAGTACCAAATGTTGTATTTAACGGTCTTTTCGTTTTTGAGCTATCTATACTATCCACAGACACAAACATACAGATAGACAAATAGGACATACATACTCACACAAACGGTCCTTTTTTTTTTTTTTCCTAAGAATGCTTTTTTCGGATTCAGGAGACTTCAAAATTTATATTTCCAGTGAAATCTCGATATCGAATTTTTGGGGTGAAATAAAATACCTTCTCCATTGTACGTACTTACGTGTTAGAGAAAGTAAAAATATTCTTCTTCTATCTGCTTCATGTTACTTCAGTTACGCTTTTGCATAAACGTTTTAATTGCGTATTTACATAGATACAAAGGAATAAGGGAATACACTAGGCTAAAGCGCTAGCCAAATATTTTAAGCTGGTCACTAAATGATGGTTTGGAAGTTATATTCTATTTACTAAGCCAGAAGCAAGGTGAACAAATGACGATATAATAATTTTAAAATTAACACCAATAACAAGGAATATCTTGGACTTTTTAACTCCACAAAGTATGTATTTCACATAACGAGACCATTTTCTGTGTAGTAGATTTTTGTCTATCTCATACCAGAAATGCTATAGTCATTCAGAATGAAGAGGACATGAAAGGCTATTTCGGGAAAATGCAAGATATAAATATAATTTGTTATGAACGTGTCTTAAATATCTAGTACTTTAATCAAAGTCGTTAGATGCATTTTAAGGAAATTAATAGTTTCGAACATTTTTCCATGTAAAGGAAGTTTGTAGTTGTGGGAAATTCCTTTAAATTTTCGTGTCAGGTCCTTGGAACATTATGAATTTAAATATGAATTCCGATGATTAACGGATTTTTTAAGGTATGTTTTTCAGAGGCATATGGAACGTTTACTAATTTTTTTTCTGGATTTCGAGATCAAAAATGTTAAACCTGTGTCTGTTTATTTCATATTTATGCCACGCAGTTGCATTCCGGGTTTGCTTAATATGAATATCGTAGCATATTTTAGAGGACCTTTTGGAAACAATGAAGAGGTCTTCCAGATCAAAGAAGGCTTAAAATCGCTTAAAACTGAGTTATTGCAGTAAGGAGTTGCGTATCATTTCCTGAGATGTCGCTGAATTTTGTTCTGAATATTTGTATTGTGGTTTTGACAAGCTAGGTACGCTTGTATTTCATAATCAGTGAGACAAAATATAGCTCTGTATATGAAATTAATAATAGCTGATTAAGTATTAATAGAAATAACTAACAGGGAAATAAAATGATCAAGGTCATGTAAATAAGTTGAGAAGATTCTGTGTTAGCTTATAAGTTAATAAATGCTGAAGTTAAGAATTAGCTGGAACGAATCTATAAAAGTAGTAAGGTCATTCAGAATGTTGTCAAAGGCAGGCGCCCAGTTCTTTATATTTCAGTAACCGATTAAGACGCTAAAAATAGTGCGAAAAATCCACCAATCCCGCTAAAGTAGAGGCATGAAATCGCGAATCTCAAATTTGAACAAAAAGGAAGGAAGAATGAAGTCAGCACGCACTTTTCTGGAAGATAAACGGGACAGGGACGCGCGCGCAAAGTTTAAATTTTAGTAAGTCGCGAAATAATTAAGTGCGGCGGACAGTTAATTAGCGCGCAGTGTGAAAATCCTATTGTTGTGATCGCCAAAGTTACCTCCGGAATAATGAGCTTAAATCCGTTGGGCTTTGTGAGATAAGTCACAAAATTGGCTGCAAAATAAATCCGCTGGGCGTAGGAGACCACGAATGCTTGTAAGTCGCAAAATTGGCGCCAGAGGTTTCTGTTGGGCAGTGTGAGACCACGAAGTGACAAAGGTTAGCCGTTAGGAAATCATAACTGAGCCAGGACGCGTAGAAACATTGTGAAGTGTAATTTATTGATTCACCGGAAAGTAAATAGAGGAAGCTGAGTACCGCGTTTCTCATTCCACCACTGAAATCTACTTTAACGTCCTTACCAGGATCCGAACCCATGCTCTACCTATCCTGCATTCCCAGAGGCCATTCTACCTTCTGCAGGAAGCCAGAAGCTCCTTTGAAAGTTAAAACACTTAAGTTTTTGTTTTGTTTTTTTTAACGTCCTTTAACCTGGGTTGGTCATATCGGACGATGAATGAAATTAGTAAAATGATGCTTAAATGATCTTGGGGTTCAAGGAGCTTAAAGTTACTTGAAATTCGTCTTCTCAGGATAAAGGAAAGCCCCGGGAAAAACCTTAACCGGGTAACTCAGCCTAAGCGAGATTCGAACTTACGACCGTTTGAATGTTAGGCAGACACGCTACCACCACACTACCCAGGCGAGTCTTAAACATATCTAAACAACTCGTTTTACACCTGTTAAACCCAAAAATATAGTGAGAGCAGGTGTAGAAATTTAGTTATAATAATCGTATTATAGAATTATCTAAAAAAAAAAACTTTGTAAAATTCATAGATTTGCATTATAATTTCCAAACATCTGATGTGTTTAACTCACATGATTTGCTTTACGACTCTGTAAGAAATTAGTGTTAAAAAGCGTATTGTTCTATTTATTTCATGATAATTGAGATAAACAATACCAGAACCTGTGTTATTACTTGTTTCAGAAGGGAAAAAAATCTAATGTACTCCATTCACATGATCTATTCAAACCTTTTATTCAAAACATGAATCTGTTATTTACATCATGCTAATCAAGATAAACATAAGCAGAAATAAGTTTTTTACTAACTTCCTTGTAATTAGAAGGGAAATAAATTGCATAGGCTGAAGCGATAGTATCGTCCTTTAAAAGCCGGGCGCTATGTGAAACAATTGAAATTCCAATATCTTTGCTTGCCAGGGTTAAGCAAACTTGAAAAAAAAAAATGTCTTCCCGTTTGAGAAAAGTTTAAGTGACTAAAATTGAAACCAATAATCCGGAATATTTCGAAAATGATGAACGATATTTAACGGTCTTTTCGTTTATGAGCTATGCTGCCTACATACGCACACACAATCGGACATTTTTCTAAATTTTTCTTTTTTTGATTCAGGGAGGCTTAAAATACGTATTCCCGTGAAATCTCGATGTCAATTTTTTGGGTGCAATAGAATACCTTTTCTATACACTATGTACATAGTACGTGTAGAGAAAATAAAAATTATATATGACTTCAGAGGCAGTTCCCAGAAAGTTTGAAATATACATTTTATTTGTCATAAAAGTATCTTTAATATTCGATATTTTAATCAAAATGATTAACCACATTATTAGGAAAAATCTAAATCTTAAAAGTTTTTCCAAGTTAAGTGTAGTTCTTGAACATACTCATGGCGCATTCTTGAAAGAAGAAGAACTTAAATATAAAAATTGGTAATTAATTGCCTTTTCTTTATAGAGATCGTATAGATTAAAATATCGCATATTAAAGATATTTTACGTGACAAATAAAATGTATATCTTAAATATTCTTGAAAAAGCACCTGAAGATTACTTTATTCTGGATCAATTTTACGGAATTTTGCATAACTGTTAAACCGTAAGAGATGGACAAAAACTTACCACACAAAAAATGTAGAGCACGTTAAAACACACAATTTATGTAATATACATTTTTTACGTGGAGTTGATCTTTTTTTTTTTTTTTTTTTTTTTTTTTTTTAAGATATTCCTTGTTTTTTGTTTCAGCTTTGAAAAACATACTTTTCTCATGCGGAATTTGTCAACTCCTGTCCATACAAAGTAACTTCAGTCACATAGCAACCAGCTTTTGACTATCACTTTGACCTATAGTACTCGCTTGTTTCGCTACTACTTACAAGGAAGCAAGTAATACGACTACTTCTGCTAATTTTTTCTCGTTTAGCATGAAGTAAATAGAAGCACAGGCTTTTTAACAATAATTTGTTGCAGAGATGTGAATGGAACACATCAGATTTTTTTTTTTTTTTTTTTTTTTTTTTTTTTTTTTTTTTTTTTTTTTTTTTAACTTTTGGCATTAATTGGTGATAACATAACCTCATATTCTAAAGATAATTTGAGCGTCATACACTACTTCTTGTATTCATTGTTTTTATTATGTTTTTCTGCAAAGTATTTTAATATTTTTTCTTTGAGCAGCTGATTCTCTGAAACGACCAGTCCTTCCATTTCATCAGCTTGTAGAAAATCTATTTCAATAGACTGAGGGAAATGTAGCAAATGGCCGTTGGATAGCCTTTTACTATCTGCCGGTTTGTAAAGGCTACTGCAGATTGTGTAATGTGGTAGACTTTTGCTGAAACCTGACATTTCGAAAATTCTAGCCATATCGTGAATGAAGTTACACTATATATCTAACAAGCTCCGTTATTTCATGAAGAACCGCGGGAGAACGTGTACCTTCACATTTTTTCGGCATACACCAACTTTCATTAAACGCCTGCGTCATAGGTTTATTATTTTACAACATTCATATCTGTACGAAATGGTGCCAGTGATTTTCACAGAAAAATGCATTAAGAAGTATAACTGACTAGAATTATGAGTACGTAACTGCTGGTACATTATTATAAAGTAAACAATTAAGTAGGAGTAACATAATTATTAATTGTTCTTTCGCACATGCCTTTATATGCTAATATTGGAAAGAATGAAAAATCCAATGCCATAATACTAATGCTGGTTTACCGGAAAAACTCAAGTCAGATGGGGAATTTAATGTCGCGCCGGTAGTTCTCTTAGCTACAGCAACAACATGGAAAGCCAAAGATCTGTGATTCAATCCCGGGTGAAGTTTAAACTTTTACTTTTTGTATGATTCTAGCTTTCCGTAATAGTTGTTATAAAAATCTCATGTATTCTATTCACATGACTTTCTCTCGGAAGAAATTAATCTTACATAATTTTATTCTTTTATCTGCTTCATGGTAATTGAGATAAACATTAACAGAAGGTTTTATTACTTATGTCCTTGTAAGTTGAACGGAAAATGAGGGAATACACTAGGCTAAAGCGATAGTCAAACCTTTAAAAGGCTATCGCTAATGGTTATCTTTGCATGTCCAGAGTAAAAGAAAAGAGATATGAAGCGAATGATACCTTTCCGTTTGAGAAAAGTTTTCTTAAAAATTTCGTGTTGCATCCTTAGAAGATGTTGAGCTTAAATACTATTTAACGGACTTTTGTTTTTGAGTAATGTAAAAGTATCGCATCTTTAATTGAAACCAATAACCAGGAATATCTTGGAAATGGTCAACTCCATAAAAATGTATAGGACATAAAGTGGAAATTTTAAAGAGATCTACATTTTTCTAGTAAAATTTTGTCTAACTCTTATGGTTTACTAGTTATGAAAAAGTCCTCCAGAACAAGGAGGGATACAGAGGCTATTCCCAGAAAATTCGATATACCATTTTGTCATTTGAATATCACTAATATATGGGATTTGTTTAAAAATTGTTATTGCTATGTTGAGACTATTTTAATATTCGAATTTTTTTCTATGTAAATGGCAATTTGGAGTGGGGAGTTTTCTTGAAAATCTCCGTGTTGCCTCCTTAGAAGATGTTGAACTTAAATACTATTTAATCGACTTTTGTTTTTGAGTAATGTTGTTCACAGACATACGACCCCCCCCCCCCCAACACACACAAACACACACCCACACTGAATCAGCTTTTTACTTTCTCTTCACGTACTATGTGCTTAGTGTATAGAGAAGGTTATGCATTCCACCCAAAAATTTGAAAGCAAGATTTCACCGGAAACACATGTTTTTGGTCCCTCTAAATCCAAAAAAAGGATTTTTACAAAAAGGTCCGTGTGTGTCTGTGGACAACATAATCAAAAACGAAAAGACCGTTAACTTGGTATTTAAGTTTGGTATCTTCCAAGGTTGGGACACGAAGATTTTCAAGAAAATCCCCACATCCCCACTACCCTTTACATGGAACTTTTTCGAATTTTTTTTTATTTTCTTAAAATGGCTCTAACGATTTTGATTAAAATAACGTATATTATAGATATTTACCTTACAAATAAAATGGATATCTTGAATTTTCTGGAAATAGTCTCTGAAGACTATTTTACTCTGGATAAATTTTACGGAATTTTGCTTAACTGCTAAACCGTAAGAGATGGACGAAAACTTACTACAGAAAAAATGTAGATCACGATAAAACACAATTTATGTAATATACATTTTTTCCGTGGAGTTGGTCGTTTTTTCGATATTCCTTGTTTTTGGTTTCAGCTTTGAAAAATTCATACTTTTCTCATACAGGAATTTGTCAACTCCTGTCCATACTACCAAAGAACTTCAGTCACATAGCAACCAGCTTTTGAATATCACTTTAACCTATGGTACTCCCTTATTTCGCTTCTACTTACAAGGAAGCAAGTAATAGGACTATTTCTGATTGTTTTTTCTCAATTAGCATGAAGTAAATAGCATAAGCTTTTTAACAATAGTTTGTTACAGAGTTGTAGAGAAATCATGTGAATAAAACACATCAGATTTTTTCTAGAAATAGTTTTTTTTATTCCTAGAACGAGTATTTATAGTGAACTCTCGGTATCGAATTTTTGCATGGGTTGTAATACCTTCTCTGCTTATATACTAAGTTCTAAACAGAGAAGTTCAACAGAGATTTCACTATAAATTACTAAAAGTATATACACGTATGTATTTAGGTTTAGTAAACAAGAGCCGATCGCCGTGGCCGCGGTCACTAAAGTGCCTCGCTTTGGTGCTTCGTGGCGCACGGGATCTTGGGTTCGAGTCCCGCCTTGGGCATGGGTATTTCTATGTTTGTAAATGTGTATATGTCTATGTATATGTAAAAAGGAAAACGTTAAACAGTAATAGTTCAACTAAGGAAATATGGGGAACTGGAAAAAAAAAAAGGGGGGGAAAGGAACACTGCGCCGAAGTCCTGACAAGCCTCCGAAGCTGTATTTTGTAATAAAAAAACACACATGAGCTTATGGTGGTAACTGAAGTAACCTCTCGACTCAGAGCACAGGGTTTGAAGTCGGGTCGTTTGATTAAGCGCGACTTGCTTAACCCGGAACGTTGCGTACGTGAAGAATACGCCACTTGAATGTAATGTTATTACCAAAGCTGCTTACGAGTGTTGACACTTCAGTTATGGGCGAGTAGGAAGGAAGAAAGGACTTGTCTCCCATAGCATGCCACATCGATAAACGTGTGCCTGCAGCGAGAGAAAGCTGGTTCTTTGAACTTGTTGTGGGTTCGTGCCTGAGGTCGTAAGTTTCTGTAGCAAAAAATACCTGAAATGTGGGGCAGAGTTCACACACGCAATACGAAACAAGAACAAAGTTCAACATGCCACTGAAACTTAATGACGACGCGTCGCGGCGAAACTAGAGATATGAGCGGGAAAAAACAGTTCCTTTAGTGGTTTGTATTGTGTTTATAAACTGTCACAGAAAATGGCCAGTAATACCAGTGCCCCAAGTTTCCGGATATATGTACGATTTACAATAACTAAATTAAAACTCTATTTACAAAGTTACAGTATCTTACTCTATTTCTCAACGCAATGTACTACTGTCACGTGGTACCAGTTTTACCATGTCGATTTTTCTACCGCCAAAGAACTTTTTTTTTTACTTTCTCTACACGTACTATGTACATAGTGTATAGAAAAGATATTGTAATGCACCCAAAAATTCGATACCGAGATTTCACCGCAAATACATGTTTTAGGACCTCTTTCATCCAAAAAAAAAAACATTTTTAGAAAAATGTCCGTGTGTGTCTGTCTGTCTGTGTGTATGTTGGTATTTAAGTTTGGTATGTATATAACACAAATTGTGTGTTTTAACGTGCTCTACAGTTTTTGTGTGGTAAGTTTTTATATCTCTTATGGTTTACCACCTATGCAAAATTCCCGCCTGCGCACCCATAAGTAGTTAAAGCGGGCGTTAAACATTACCAAAAAAATGCAAAATTCCGTAAAATTCATCCAGAATAAAGTATTCTTCACAGATTATTACCAGAAAGTTCAAGATATACATTTTATTTGCCAGGTAAATATCTTTAATATATGATATTTTAATCAAAATCGTCAGAGCCAATTTTTGGAAAATTAAATTGTTAAAAAAAAATCCGTGTAACGGATAGTTGGGGGTAGGGGTATTTTCTTGAAAATATTCGTGTCGCGTCCTTGGACGATACCAAACCTAAATACCAAGTTTGGTATTTAACGGATTTTTCTTTTTTGAGCTATGCTTCCCACAGACACACACACGTACATGTATTCACACAAGACAGACAGACACATACACGGACATTTTTCTAAAAATGTTTTTTTTTTGATTCAGTGTGTCTCAAAACATGTATTATCGGTGAAATCTCGGTATCGAATTTTTGGGTGCAATACAATAGCTTCTCTATTCAGTATGTACATGGCACCTACGTGTAGAGGAAGTAAAAACGATAAGAGGGTTGGATAACAGCAATAGTATCAAACCAGACGAAGTATCTCTTCTTCCTCATCTCTTTTATATGTTCATTTTCTTTTGTTCTTTTTCTTTCTTGCTTGTTTTTTCTAACTAAAATAAACAAGGATATGCTGACGTTACTCAGTCTGGTTTTATTTCTTCTCAATTGAGATTTTCTGTGTAAATAGCGATATGTCACCCCAAACGTAACAACGGTAAGTCATCGCTGCATTCACAAGGAACTATCACTATAAACTGTGGTTATTCAACCTTGATTTGAATATTGTTTTCTTTGTTTGTAGTTACCTGAATTTAATAGTTATTTATTGAATGTGTAGTTTAATCATTTCTAAATACCTCCGAAGAAACGCACGGGTACTAGACAAGCAACCTAAGGCTAATTGAGGTGAGGTTAAACCCTTATAACAGGGTGAGGTGGGGTATTTTAGCTAGTGCATTATGATTAATACGGAAATGTTAGAGATAACATTAATAATTGTCGTATTTTTGTAGTGTCGGTACAATTCATACACTGAAGGTAATTAATGTACTTCTTGTCTAATTATAGTATGCAGTACTTCTGACTGATTCAGGCCTGTAGCATGGTTGAGGCCGTTAGTCGGCCTCGCTACTATGATTATAATTATTTCCGTCAATTGTCAATTAGTTCGTGTATTTAAAAGTGTTAATTGATAATCACGTAAGGTATTTGAAAGAGTAAAGCTAGCTTCTAGCAAGCACAGCTCAAATTTGTGTACCAAACGTTGCTATTGGAAAGGGGGAAAGCTCTTTGTGAACAAGAATTCTTTTGTTGGTCACGTACTGTGGTGCATGTGTGTGCAATAGAGAAATAAGTGAGGGCGCAATCGGAAGAAGAACGGAATTGTAGAGAAATGAGTTTTTCTTCATTGTGTGGTGATGGTCACGAGGGGTTTATGATGCATTCTGGGCTACCTAGAAAGAAGCAGGCATAATAGTAAATCTACTATATAAGCAGAAGATTGCATGAATTCGGGGCACTCGAACACTCTTGTACTCTTACATACACGCCGGTCACTTAAGGTCATGTGCGCGTAATTAGTGTTGAGAACATTCACCGCTAAGTCAAGACGCATACTCGTTGTAAGATTATTTACGGTATGAAAGTAATCAGTTCAATAAGTGACGTTAAATTACGTCGTCAAAGCAGGAAAGCTCATAAAATAATCAGAATTAGTTAGATTGTAAAGCAAAGTGCTTGTCTACATGTCTTATATTTAGTCAATAATAAAACGAATAGATAAAGTAAAACTATGTGCTAAGACTTCGCAAGACCACTCCCAAACTACCCTCAATGCCATTACCACCCGAATGAGTCAATCTTCGCACAGGCTGAGCTACGCCGGAGGCAACCAACGGTAGTGCATCTTCAAAACAAGGTACGTGGGAGATCTACTCTTTTGGTAGTGGAGTAAGTCCAAAGATCCCGTCCACATAAGAGCAAAATCATCTTCATACCTGGCTCTTCAACGAGGCGTAAAAATAGTCACATACTTGACACACACAACACGGGACATTATAAACGTTCCATACTTGGTTCCCATCACGTGGGACGATAATAAATATCTCGCAGGATATATACCTAGCGAGGTGGCGACGCGGTAACGTATGCATTCTGGAGTTCATGTGTCGAATTCCGGCTCTTCTGATTTATGGATTTTTTCGGAATTTCCTATTCATTAGGTCCTGTTGCCATCACTTTCTTGTCACCTGTTTCAGGGCTGAAGGACCAGGCGACGGCATTCAGCTTGTGTCTGGATTGTGGCTTACCCACTGTA
The DNA here is from genome assembly GCA_030762935.1 of Hymenopus coronatus. Lineage (NCBI taxonomy): Eukaryota > Metazoa > Arthropoda > Insecta > Mantodea > Hymenopodidae > Hymenopus > Hymenopus coronatus. The sequence goes on along the minus strand of CM060894.1, from coordinate 122,694,392 downwards.
GGGTTTTATTCCTGATACCTAGTACCACTCGATCGGAATCGGTCTTTGGGTGCTTTCGGGTGCTTGGGGCTCGTGAGTCGAACCCAGGCGGCGTCGGGGGCGGTCAATCTGGAATCATTAGCGACAGGCTTCAGGCCCTCCGTTACAATGGTGAATATGTTATCTAATTTACTGCCAACTAGCTGAATTATAAGAGGAAACAGCGTTTGTGCATGTGCCTGAATAGATAGAACTGCCACCTAGTGGTTGGCTTTACGAGAGAACCTTAACCACCTTGGTCACTCTCTAGATCTAGTATTATTTATGGGGATTGTTTAAATATAAAGTTTATGCAACAAATCTCATGCATTAGAAGACAGTATTCGGAGAGCATTTTCCAATAATCCGTCAAGTGAGCAACAGGTGTCGGGGTGTATAGACTCAGAGAAGCATCGTATCGAATAACTTTTATAACAAAAGGTAAGCGTACGATTCGCGTAGTTCAATAACGCTGACAAAAATTCGTATGTCGGTGCGGTGGGAGCGGCAGAGAAACATTGTGTTCTTAGGAGATAGCGTGGGCTACGTTTGAAATTTCAAAAAGATACATCCTGGATGTAAAGGTGTAGTCTATAATGCAATTAAATCAGGTTTTGAATGTTCCCTCAGAATTTAAATTGGCGTTATTTTGTTTAGAGTACTTAAAATCAAACAAATAGGCATTTCAGATTGAGAGTTCCAAATAAAATCTCTATAGCTTGATACTTTAATGCATTTTTCTTAAGATAAAATGTAAGATCATAGGTTCAAAAATGTTGTATATAATTGAAAATAGTACAAAGTTATAAAATGCATATAGCTATTTAATTGCGCTACAGTTACCTTCCTTTTCTTGCTATCGCGTAAAAAGTAATAAACGTGACATTTTAGATTTTAATCTGGAACCAATAAATACTTCAAATGAATCAAAGCTTGGGGAGGCCGAACATGTTGCATGTTGTATTTAAATAGAGGGGAATAGACATATCAAGTAGTTTTAAACCATTTAGGCAATGAAAACATACACAAAAATCTGATCAGTTCCACTCACATGATTTTCTCTACATTTCTACAACAAATTATTGTTAAAAACCTTAGGCTTCTATTTACTTCACGTTAATCCAGAAAAAATTAATAGAAATAGTCTTATTGCTTGCTTCCTTGTAAGCAGAAGCGAAGTAAGGGAGTACCATAGGTTAAAATGATAGTCAAAAGTTGGTTGCTATTTGATAGAAGCTCTTTTGTATGGATAGAAATTGACAAATTCATGTATGAGAAAAGTAAAGTTATTTTAAAGCTGAAACCAAAAACAGGGAATATCTAAAAAAACGATCAACTCCACGAGACAAATGTATATAACATAAATTGTGTGTTTTAACGTGCTCTACATTTTTTGTGAAGTAACTTTTCTCCATCCATCCAAATTCATCCAGAATAGTCTTCAGAGGCTATTCCCAGAAAATTCAAGATATACATTTTATTTTGTAAGGTAAATATACTTAATATATGATATTTTAATCAAAATCGTTAGAGCCATTTTTGAGAAAATCAAAATTTCGAAAAAAGATCCATGTAAAGGATAGTTAGGGGTTGGGGGATGTTTCTCAAAATCTTCGTATCGCATCCCTGGAAGATACTTAACTTAAATACCAAGTTTGGTATTTTACCGACCTTTCGTTTTTGAGTTATCGTGTTCACAGACTCACGGACACACACATACACACGGACCTTTTTCGAAAATTCTTTTTTTGGTTACAGGGGGCCCTAAAACATATATTTCCTGTGAAATGTCGGTGTCAAATTTTTGGGTGGGGTGTAATACCTTCTCTTTACACTACGTACATAGTAAGTGTAGAGAAAGTAAAATGTTATATGGTAGAGCCATACAATTTTCTCTGCCCATTTTAAATTTGCACGCATACCTTAATATAGCATTCGTTAAAATGCTAGTGTTCTGTCTATGCGCGTTAGCCTGGAAATGATTTACATTTTTAAGTATTAATGGCTGGGTATAGATAATGTGAGTCAGGTGGAGTCAAATAGTCAGCCTCGACACACTTCACCAGCTTCCGTTGAAGTTTACTTAAGGCGAAACACACAAATGAAAATATGAGGCAAGTTTTACTTTTCATATCGCGTATGTACAATGAGTATTGTAGATAGAGAGGGTTTTTTATTTTACCAAAAAATTCGATACCGAGATGTCACTGAAGCATATGTTTTGAGGACCCCTGGAATAAAAAAACCTTTTTAGAAAAAGGTCTGCGTGTATGTGTGTGTTTGTCTGTGGACAGCATGACTGAGAAACGAAAAGTCGCTTAAGTGTCAAACTTGACATTTAAGTTCAGAATCTTCCAAGGATGCCACACGAATATTTTCACGAAAATCCTCTCCACTTCTAACCACCCTTTACCTGGAACATCTTTTGAAAATTTAGATTTTATCAAAAATGGCTCTAAGGATTTTGAAAAGAAGCATATGTTTAAGATATTTTTATTTCACAGAAATTAAGTATTTTCATTTACTTGGAAAAGCCGCTGAAGACCTCTTTATTCTTGATTTTTGTATAACTCGTAAGCCGTAAGTGATAGACAAGAACCTATTGATCAAAAAAGATAGATCTCCTTAAAACACACAATTTATGTCATATATATTTTTGTAGAGTTTATCATACCCGAGATATTCCTGTTTATCTCTTTTGTTTAATTTCCGGGAATGCAGAAGAAACCCTCATTTCAATTGTTTCACGATAGCCTAGTTATTTATGCTACAAGTGGTAAAAATAGTGTTTTATATTGTTAGTAGGAAGCTTACGAAACTAGACCGTCGACCGAATTTCGTAATGCTACGAACATATTAAAACAATTTTAACACGTATTTTTGAGACAGTTCTCAATATTTATAGATATACTATAAATATAAATAGATTGTTTTATCTATTCCACGGAATTCAGGCTTAATAGTCTACGATATTCAGTTGTTGCCTTGTTTTAGCATCAGTGCTGATAACATGACTTCTTCCAGTGTAATTGGCAGGCTGAGGGCAGCCCGAGGTGTGCTAGACGTGTCCCTGTTCTCGGAGAGAACTTAACCACGTTCTGACGGGATTGTGGGTTTTGCAGGATGGCGGGTGTGTTTTGGGGTTGTGGATTGACAGGAGGAGGTAAATATTGCTCCTCGACGGTTGTCTTGATGGTGCAACGGCCCTTGTGCACCGCTGGTGTGTGTTAATCAAAATGTTTGTTTTGAGGTTTTAATTTTGAATCCAAGCAACTCTTGAAGGATTATAAGGAGCTTAGCCGTAGCAGCTGTTGGTGGTGCTCCTTCTTTACCGGGGATGCCCGCAAGCCATGCGGGGAAGCCGGTATCGCCTGAAGCGGCGGTTTGTGGGATCGATGACTTATTCGTACAGAAAGAAAACATGTTATACAAGAAGGCAGTGTAGCAATTGAAATTTTGCTCTCTCCGCTGCTTGCATAATTTCGTCTGTTCAGCAGATTCCATGTGCCTGACATTCAAAGTATCCGCCATTTTATGGATCGGTATGAGCTTTCAGGGTTATAGCTTACTTGAATGAGGCCGTGGACGCATAAACCATAGTTGGCTATATTGGAGTGTTAGGATTTTATAACACTGAGTGACAGAATTTTCTAGTTTTAACACTACTGACACCTGGTAAAAGACCTACATTTAGCATCAACTGTCTAAAACAGTTTATTTAACTTCTCTCTTCTCTACTTCAACTTCCAGGGGCCTATCAATTCTTATATTGAAATTTTATGGTCATAAACTAAGTTACTGAAAATGTTTATCTGGTTTTGGCAATCATTCGTCATGTATCATATGATGTGGGCTTTCTCGTTGAATTCTAAGTCTTGCACGGAGTACCTTTGCAATTAGGGGTTACACTACGCTATTACTTTGATGGGAACTAATTCCCCCTATGGGTAGTTACCAACACATGAGGGAGGTTTCATTCACACTGAAGTGGTTTGTTGGATGGGACACATCGTACCCTAACGACACTTTCTGACATTGAGACCGCTAGTTGGCCTCGCTATGATGACTATTTTCATTTCTTTCAATTGCTTATCAGTTAATATTTAAGAGTGTTAATAATCAATTATCTCATGTATTTAAGAGCGTAAGACTAGCTTATAGCCAGAACAGCTCAGAGTTGTTTACTACAAACTTGGAAAGGGGAACTTTCTTTGTCATGAGATCACTCTTTTGTCCAAGCACGTACGAGGAGCGTGTGAGTGCAATAGAGAACCAAGTGATGCTAAAGACGCTTCTAGTAGCGAAACGAGTCATTTTCCATTGTGTAATGTTTGTCACGTGGGTGTTATGATGTAGCCTGGGTAAGAAATTATGCATTATGGTCTACATCAACTCCAGGTTCGCGGTCTTTCTAACCAATAAGAAAGAAGCCGCCATGAATAGAAGTAAGAGATCATAGCACATCGCGACACTCAGTAACTCTCAGTAAACATCGCGGCACTCAGTTAAATATCGGCGCTCTCAGTGATGAATAGTTAAAGTCAGTTATAGCTCATCAAGACTCAGTTAAACACAGCTAAGTTAAAGAAACAAGTTTATTAACCAAAACATGTGTGTGCATCGTTAAGTAAGGAAATCTCCTAGTAAAGATTGTAAAGCAAAGTGCTTGTCGTATATCTTATAGTCTGCAATAAATATAAGTAGAAGGTAACGTGTGTTCAACTAATTTTATAAGCTCACTCCCCAAGCTACCCTCATTTACTACCACCCCGAGAGAGTCAAACCAGCATGCAGTTTAGCGAAGCTGAAGCATATCATCGGTAGTAGATCTTCTCAGCAAAAGGTACGTAGAACTTACTCATCTGGTAGCGGAGGGAATCTGGAAGCACCGCCACATACTTGGACCCTCAACGTGGACTAAAACGCTACACACTTAGTTCCCAAACGCGGGGCTAAACAGTCACATACTTAGCTACCATCACGTAGGGCCAATAATAAACATCCACAACATATTGATTAAGTTTCCATTTTGAGTGACAAGACAGTTTTATTATTAATCTAGGATTTTCTGATGGAGAACATAGCTGTGGGAATAAAAGCACCATGTAGCATATTATTCCTTTCCCCTGATTCGAATTCTTAATTGTTGGACAGTTTTATAATAGTTTCATCTAATTCCAATTCTGAATGATTTTATGCTAATCTCGATTGTATTAAAATATGGTTCATTAATGCATTTTAGTGTATTATTGATTTTCATTGCTTAAGAATTCTTCCAAAACGTTCGTCAAATAAAAAGGCTAAGGAGTGCAAACCAAGTGTAAGGAAACTTGTGCATAAAGAGAAACAAGCCACCTAAAACCATTCCCTAAAAATTTCAAATTTCAGTTTAGGCTCATTTTAGTGTGATGTTTATTGCTCTTCATCGGCGCGCGCATGCCCACACAAATACAAAATATACAAGATTGGAGGTTCTTCTAGAAATATTTTTGGAACTTTAGGTGCTCATGATATCGCATTTTTGACAAGAATATTAAAACTATTTGTGAATTTGATCACAACCGCCTAATTTTTTGTTGATAGGATTGTGGGAAGTAATTTGAATAGAATTATTGGAGGGAACTGGTTGTTTCAAAGCTTCCCATATGTTCAACGACCTTCGGGAAAACTTCATACCCTTAAGGAAAGTTTGGACTCTTTTTACTTTCTCTATACGTACTATGTACACATAGTGTATAGAGAAGGTATTGCACTCCACCCAAAAATTCGATTCGAAGATTTCACCGGAAATATATGTTTTAGGGTCCCCTGTATCCAAAAAAATAAAAAGCATTTTCAGACAAAGGTCTGTGTGTGTGTGTGTATCAGTGTGTCTGTGAACTCAATAACTCAAAAACGGAAAATCGGTAAAATACCAAACTTGGTATTTAAGTTCAGTGTCTTCCAGGGATGCGACATGAAGATTTTGTTAAAAATCTTCTCACCCCAAACTACCCTCTACATGGAAAAAAGTTCGAAAATTTTTATTTTCTCAAAAATGGCTCGAACGATTTTGATTAAAATGTCGTAATTTAAAGACATTTACCCGAAAAATTGAATATACCTATATCTTGAATATTCTGGGAATAGCCTCTGAAGATTTCTTTATTCTGAATGAATTTTAGGGAATTTTGCGTATCTGCTAAACCGTAAGAGATAGACAAAAAATTACCACACAAAAAACGTTTAGCACGTTAAAACACACAATTTATGTTATACGCATTTTTGTTCAGCTTTGAAAAACGTATACTTTTCTCATACAGGAATTTGTGAACTCCTGTGCATACAAAGGAACTTCAGTCACATAGCAACCAGCTTTTGACTATCACGTTAACCTATGGTACTCCCTTATTTCACTTCTACTTACAAGGAAGCAAGTAAGAAGGCTATTTCTGCTAATTTTTTCTCCATTAGAACGAAGTAAATAGAAGCATAAACTTTTTAACAATAATTTATTGCAGAGATGTAGAGAAAGTCATGTGAATGGAACACATCAGATTTTTTATTGGAGATAGGCGGGCAATGCACGTTATATCCCTTGGCAGAGTGATTTTGACAATTTTATCATGGATTAACTTTGATAACTATATCGTAGACTCCAAACCACAATAGGGCATTGGGAATTCTTCATTAAAGCTGGTCAGAGTTGAAGGCTTGGAGAGAGCCGACTTAAAACACCACCGAGGGAGAGAGACCTAGAGAGGGAGAGAGAGACACACACACACACACACACACACACATATATATATATATATATATATATATATATATATATATATATATATATATTTGAGGTGCACTTTAAATATATATTTACTGTGAAATTTTGATATGAAATTTTGGACGGAACGTAATATTCTCTATGTTTAATCTATGTATGTTGTACGGATAGTCTCACACGCTGTGCTCATTACGAAGGGTAAAACGAAGGTCGTTCTCGCCCAGTTCTCCACTGGCAGGTTTTAACTTGAAATAGCTCGTTAGGTTCGGCAACTCTTTTAACGTAGAGTATCGTATTTCCATAAAAACCCTGGAAGCTAGCTTTCGACAGCGGGCGAGCCTCGATTCAACCGTCCGACTGGCCTGTCAGTTCCCCACACCCTGCCGCCTACCGTCTGCGTCAACCTGTGTGCGCAAAAGTCAGTGTTTCTTGATCTAGACGAGCGAACTTGGTTAGCACGTGCTCTATGTAATAATACTAATTATTGTTAAAGTTATTGCTGTTGCGTGTGAGTTTTCCAGTGCATTAAAACGGGAGTACAATGACATTCAAATGCTCTAAAGTTTATCGCAGAACAATAAAAGGCCAAGCTAGAGAAATAGTAGCAAATGCTGAAACTTATGCGACAGGAAGGCGACGGAAAACATTTTGTAATCCCCGTGAATAAGCTTAATGAGCGTGTTGCAGCCGCAACGGGCATTTCATTATCCACAGTTAAAATAATAAAGAAGGAGATGCTTGATGTACAAAGTGGCTCAGTTTCTTCCTTCAGTACACCAAAACGAAACAAAAAACAGGACCAAACCTTGCACTGATCTGGATGATTTTGATTTGTGGACGCGGCTTCATGGAAGAAGAAAGTGAATCATGGACACAAAATAATACGAAAAGCACAATAATTAGACGGAATAATCAGTGAATGTAAACCACTAATGATATGTCTTGGTGACGACGATATTGATGATGATGACAATGACGATGATACTTCCGAAAATGATGACGATGGAGACTTTGATGGAATTGAGCCATAAAAATTCTAAACCGGTGAAATCACTTTGTAATACATTTCTCTCATGTAACATATTGTTCGTAAATACGTATTATGCTACATACTCTATAGTATCACTGTTATTTTCAATTAACTTCAATAATAACGAATTAGTTTCATTATTCATCGGAATTCATTTACTATGTACACTGTTTACACAGGATAGAGACATTTTTAATCAGTTGGTGTCGTTTACTAGTTGCTCTGGCAACGCCGTAAAAGTAGCATAGCCAACCTTACGTGAAACCACCCGAACTGTCAAGTGCAAGGATTCAGCGGCGGAGCGACCGCATGTGAGATTTGTGTTGGACAAAGCGGCGTTGGGGTGGGTTTTCTCCGTGTTATCCAGTTTCCCCCGCCATTCTCATTCCACCGATGCTCCATCTTCATTCATGAATCATCAGTGTCAGCGTCTGCGGTGCCATAAGGAGTTAAAGCGGGCGTTAAACACTACCAAATAACAAAAAAATCAACGGCGGAGGTATAGCTTAAAGGGATAGTCAAATCTGCCAATAGCCGTTACTATGTAATGGCCTTGGAGTTCTCTTCTAGCTGTATGACAAGGATGAAAAATGTGATGTGTTCCATTCACATGACTTTCTCTATAACTCTGCAATAAATTATTGTTAAAAAGCCAATGCTTCTATTTACTTCCTGCTAATCGAGAAAAAAATAGCAGAAACAGTCTTACTACTTGCTTCCTTGTAAGTAGAAGTGAAATAAGGGACTATCATAGGTTAAAGTGATAGTCAAAAGCTGGTTACTATGTGACTGAAGTTCCTTTGTTTGTTTGGACACAAGTTCACAAAGTCCTGTATGAGAAAAGTATGTTTTTTATAGCTGAAAACCAAAAACAAGGAATTTCTCAGAAATAATCAATTCCACGAAAAAAATGTATATAACATAAATTGTGTGTTTTAAAGTCCTCTACATTTGTTGTGTGGTAAGTTTTTGTCCATCTCTTACGGTTTAGCAGTTATGCAAAATTCTGTAAAATTCACCCAGAATAAAGTAGTCTTCAGAAGCTATTACCAGAAAATTCAAAATAAGCATTTTATTTGACAGGTAAATATCTTTAATACACGATATTTTAATCAGAATCGTTAGAGCCATTTTTTAGAAAATAAAAATTTTCGAAAAAAGAGCCATGTTTGGTGTGGGGGGATTTTTCTCAAAATCTTCGTATCGCATCCCTGGAAGATACTAAATTTAAAAACCAATTTTGGTATTTTACCGACTTTTCGTTTTGAGTTATCGTGTTCACAGACACACGGACACTCAAACACAACGGACCTTTTTCTGAAAATACTTTTTTTGATACAGGGGACCCTAAAACATATATTTCCGGTGAAATCTCGGTATGGAATTTTTGGTGGAGTGCAATACCTTCTCTATACACTATGTACATAGTACGTATAGAGAAAGTAAAAAAGACAAACTTATGGCGATTTCACATTTTTTAAAAGTATAAGTATTGGAAAATGTAAACAAAAAACAAGGTATATCTCGGAAATGGTTAGCACTAAAGAAGTACGTAATCTAAATTGTGTGCTTCAACGTGATCTACATTATTTTATTTGGTAAGATTGTATCTATCTCTTACGTTTGCCAGTTACGCAGATCTTCAAAGACTTACAAAAAAATGAAAATAAGCATTTCATTTGTCATGAAAATTTCTACGCATGCATTTTAATCAGATATTAGAGTAATTTGTGAGAAAATGAGGGCAGTTTGTGGTGCAGGGAGTTTCCTGAAAATCTTCATGTCGCATCCTTCAAAGTTGATGAGCTTAAATATTTAAGTTTATGTAGCGCACTTTTTCTTTTTGAGTTTTGCTATTCACAGACGGACACATACACGCACGGGCTAACCTTTTTTCAAAAAGGCTTCTTATGGATTCTGGGACACCAAAATGTGTATTTTCGTGAAATCTCGGTGTCGACTACAACACCTATCTCCCCCACCAAGAGAAAGTAAAAATGAATGCATACAACATGGAGTTGATTAAATGTGTCTCTAAAGTTAGTGAGCACAATTTAACAGACAAGTTATTTTGAGATCCATATTTTAGTAATCTGTTATCTTCTAGATTATTTATCATCTTGCACGATCACATAATTTCCTGGATTGTAGAGTATGAAAGCACACGCGAAAGGTAGATTTTGTTAACTCTAGAGAAAGTCAGGTTTTCATAATAATGTGATATTTCATTCTCCACTGCTGTAAATAAAACAGCTGCCTTCTGTGTAAGCTATTCCTAATGATCCGGCTCATTTAGACACATCACAGGATACATTTACGTTCGGCAATGAGTATTTTCGTTACATACTCATTTATTCCCATCATTCTATAGAGTGATTTAAACACATTCCTTTCATTAATTGTTTCAAAACGTGTTATATTAGCGACAACTTATTATACCTAAATTGTAGAGGAATTTTGGGAGATTATTTACCTCTATAGCAAATGTTGAAAATGTCCATCCTGCATAAGGCACAACTCAACACGTCGTTCCATGTTACTGGCCACTCGTTGGAGGACTCTATTGTTAATAGCTTGAATCTCCTTTGTGATGTACTTCAGATCGTCCAATGTCTGGGGATATGTGGCCATAGAAAGAAGTCCGGCGGTGTCAAATCCGGAGATCTCAGTAGCCACAGGTTTCTGGAAACTATCCAGTCGTCAAAGAAACTTGCAATTAGGTTCATGGATTCATGTGATGTATGGCATGTAGCGCAATCTTGCTGAAAATATCCCTGACTCAGCTCTACATTGAACTCCATTTTCATGTTGACTACAAGAACAAAATGTCGAAACAGCTGTCAACAATACAATTTGGAATAAAACATAAACATCTGTGCATCTAGTGACAAGGAATCGAAACTCCAGAACATTCTGCTTAATTTGGTGCTAAAATTGGATCATTGAATGAATTTCCAACGCAATGATTAAAGAAAGAAATGTGTCGTTTCTACATAAATGACTCTGTATAAAGTGTTTTACAGAATTTCAAAATGTAATAAATTACAATAAATAGGTGCTATAATCGTCAGAAGATGTTACCTAAATTAAGCATAGGCTACTCTCCAACCTATTGATGTACTGTAGTATTTTAAAAAGATGTTATTATTATTTAATTTTGTAAATAAGACATTAATTTATTGCTTAAAATCTAATAAACTCAAATCAAATCAATCTAAGGCTTAAAATGGTTAGTTTATTACATTTAGAATGTGTGATTAAACTGAAGTGAATAACGGAATGCACTACGAAATCTCGAGGAAATGAACTTTGGCGCTGCGACTACAAGTAACTCAAAAACCATGATTTTATAATTTGTTTTCAATTTTGAAATCGTGTTTGCTTATCCGTATATGCAACAACGAAACAAACTGGAAATGATTACTTTCATTTTAAAAATGTATATTAGGTCTTTTAGATTCTTCTATTTCTAGCGTTATTGCTTCATAAAGGTTCTCAACAACAGAGTTTTTATTCAGACTGAGTATTTTGTACACACGCTGAAAATGTAAACAAACGTATCCTATAAATTCTTCATGGTCTTTCTGTTTTTTTTAGTAATTCATTTTGAAACAAAAAACGAAGTGTAAAAACTATATAACTTGACTATGATAAGTATTAAAAGTATGTTGTTTTGAACTGCGAGTAGAAATTTACAACTTTTTTCGTTAGGTGCAAAAAATAATGAAATAGTTTTATATTTTTAATATTATTCCTACAGCTTCATCGCGTGGAACATTTGACACCGGACAAACTTCGTTTTGGAAATTCAATAACTAAATTCCCAAACAGTTGAAGGTGCGTTTCCACTGTCGTGTTCTGTAGATGTCCCGATTAGCCGTGACAAGTCCAGTAAGAATTTTATGTTCTACACTGTTCCAGACTTGCTGCAAACAACCATATACATGTTCTGAACATGTTCCTTGTTCCAGCTAGTGAAGGAAAACTTAGCAAAGTTCCGCAACTTGCGCTTGCGCAGTTCAACATTACCTATTGCTGTTTCCAAAATGGAGTGGTCTAAACATTTTAAGAAGAGTTGGGGCAAAAGCTACGATTGTGGGATATCAGCAATATTGACTACAGGGATGTTGTAAACAAATCTGATGTGTTACACTCACATGACTTTCTCTAGCTACTCTGCAAATAAACTTCTTACAAAAGATACTTCTTCTTTCAACACCAGGCTAATCGAGATAAACATTAGTAGAATTGTATACTTAGTTCCTTATAAGTAGACTGCAACTAAGGGAATGCATAAATGTTTTAAAATCTGTTACTATGCGATTGTCATTGCAAATCGCTTCTTTGCTTGGTCAGATGTAGAAAAAAGAAAAACGGACACATCTGTCTGAGAAAAGTATAGGTAATTCACAGTTCAAATCAATAACAAGAAATACCTTGAAACGGTTACCTCCACAACAAAAATGTAAAGGACCAAAAGTGTGTGTGTGTGTGTGTGTGTGTGTGTGTGTGTGTGTGTGTGTGTTTTTGTTTTTTTTTTTTTTTGTAAAGTAAGTTTTTGTCCATCTCTTACGGTTTACTAATTATACTAAATCAATAAAAATTCATCCAGAATAAATAAGTCTTTAGAAGCGATTCCCAGAAAATGCAAGATCTCGTACATTTTATTTGTGGTAGAAATGTCTTTAATACGTATTTGGAATTTTAATCAAAGCTGCTAGAGCCATTTTTAAGAAAAACAAACTTTTCGAAAAAATGTTCACGTAAAGGGTAGTTAGGGGTGGGAGGATTTTCTTAAAAATCTTCGTGTCGCATCTTTCGAAGATAACTTAAATACTAAGTTTGGTATTTAACCGTCTTTTCGTTTTTTAACTATGCTGTCCGCAGACACACACTCTCACACACACAGACACACACACACACGGATCTGTATCTGAAAATGCTTGTTTTGGTTTCAGGGGGTCCTAAAACATGTATTTCCGGTGAAATCTCGACAACGAATTTTTATTTTGGATACAATACTTCTCTATCCCTATGTACATTGAACATACGGGGCTAGAGAAAGCAAAAAGGGCCTACTTGAGTGCTATTTTGGCAGCTTCAGGGGCCAAAAAAGAGATAGAGAAGAAGTACATAACCTCAAATTCCAGTTCTGGATAAATTGCAAACAGTTCCAGATCAGTGTATTATACAGTTGCTATAGATGTATTAAGAACAAGCTCTACGCGCTATGACAAACTTCCGTAAATGTTCAGCCAAATTTACCTAAAACTTATGAAATCAAAGTTTTCAGTTGTGCATACACTTATGAAAACAGAATAACATTTTATGGAAGTTGGTGAAGGTTAACGAATGGTGCTGTTTAGCTACGTCGCGGTAGGTTATAATATTTCTCTGTGAAGGAAATAGACTGCCCCAAGTTGAGCTTACAAAGCGGTCCAGGGAGCCTGAACTAATATATGTAGGGGACGTGATTTGTGAGGGAAGAGATGCCTGCGGCCGCCGAGGTAAGGTACACATGTTTACAACAGAGCTGTGCTTAGCCACCGTCACCTTTAAAACCATTCCACTGCTCAGTCGATTCCTCTTGTTTTTAAACATAACAAAGTAACATGACCCTTGTTCAACTGCCTCTTATATGTGGCGCTCAGCAATTGCTACTTTCTCTACCACTTACCTAAGGTAGATGTGTATCCTCAAAAATAAACAAACCGCTAAGATTTTTCTTATCAATTTCTTATTATTATACTTTCTTTAACACACACAGAGCAGATAGGCAAGCTATTGTATTCTACCCAGGAATCCAATGCAAAACGTTTACTGAAAATACAGTGGTTTGAGTCCCTTAGAATAAATTAAAAATACATTTTAGGAAATATTCCATGTGGTCTGTATATGAATGTCCGAATGTGTGTGTCGTACGCGCGCTCCTTTATCTTAAATATGGACGGCAATTCCTGGCGTTAATTATTACAATGTTAATATAAAAAATCTATAAATAATCCCCAATATTTCTATTATGTATTATAATTACATGTTTTTATAGATATTTTGCTTTATTTTCTTACTTTTATTTCATTATTTGTTGCTTCAGCTATGTAAGGTTCTCCAAGGCAGAACTACTAGGAACTTCACAGTTAGGTTTAACAAAGAACACCCTTCATTGTCTGCAATAGTCTTGAGAATTTCTACTGTCCTTTATTTCATGTGCGTGCATTAGGGTTACAAGTGTTTGTTCGATAAAAGTCCCTAATAATTACCAAGCAGGGTATTTTCTGTGTCCATGAGTCACCTGATCAAAATACAATGAAGCCACGTGATATGGTGACGCTTAACGCAAATCATGGCGGCAAATATGAGCCAATCAGAATTAAGAAAACTTAAGGCCTCGTGGGCTATTTAAACAGGCCCAATTTCAGAATGTACACAGTTTGCAATGTCTTTCTGACAAGTACTCTACGACGCTTTACGTAAAAATTCCGCGCTGAAATTTCAAAGTGCGATATAAGTGTAAAATATTAATAAGTGCTACAATGTAGCAAATGTTATTACTCAAGTATAAGCAGTAACAATCCGTACACATTTAAAGTATTTCTTTAAGTGTAAGAAAGTGTTAAAAGAAAAGTTTAACATCGCTGTATATGGAGATGACTTCCCCTACAGTATTTGACGACAGATAAATATCCTGCCGCTATTTTCAATTCTAAACAAGTTTCTGTACCTGTTTCCAATCTGAGAAATTCTACAGCTCTCTGACTTCGAATCCTGAGATAGCTACGCAGAGTAATTAAACAATAACAATGTGGGCAGTATAGAAATTTACAAAGACAGAAAACCGCGACAAATACCATAACTGAAAAACAAAACCTAGCTAAAACCAAACTTGGTATTTAATGTCTTCTTATTCCAAGAATGCAGTACGAAGACTTTCAAAAAACCCTCACACTCCAAACTATCTGCTTTCATAGAAATGATTCAAAACATTTTAATTCCTAAAAAATAGCTCTAACGATTTTGATTAAAATGTAATAATTTAATGACAGTTTGGTGTCTGCAGGTCTTGAATTTTCTGGGAATAGTCTCCGAAACCTTCTTTATTCTGAATGACTTTTGCATGGACAAAAGCTTACTGTAGATCTCGTTAATGCACACAACTTGTCTCAAATGCATTTTTTGTGAAGCAATTCCGAGATGCGAGTATTGCTTGTTATTGGTGTCAATTTTCAAATACGTTTCTCAAATACTAATCTGAAGTGGGAAGTCTTTTTTTCCCTTCTTCTTTTTAACTTTCTCTTTCAAGAACTGTGTACTTCCATAGTAGACAGAGAAGGATTGTATTTGGTATTATGTAGTATCTTCCAAGGATGTGGCACGAAGCTTTTCTGTAAAATCCTCCACCCAAACTACCATTTACATGGAAACTGTTTCGAAATTTTCGTTTTTCTCAAAAATTTCTCTACATGATGACTAAAATTCCGTTATATTTAAGAGATTTGCATGACAAATAAAGTGTACGTCCTCAACTTCTTGGGAATATTATTTGAGGTCCTCTTTTATTCTGAATGATTTTTGCATAACTGGTAAACCGTAAGAGACAGGCATAAGCTTACTATACAAAAAAATCTGAGCAAAAAAAAAATACGATTATAAAGCTTATGCTTCTATTTATTTCATGCTAAACGAGAAAAAATAAGCAGAAATAGTTTATTACTTGCTTCCTTGTAAGTAGAACCGAAATAAAGGATTATCATAGGTTAAAGTGATAGTCAAAAGCTGGTTGCTATGTGACTGAAGTTCCTTTGTTTGTGTGGACAGGAGTTGACAAATTCCTGTATGAGAAAAGTATAAGTTTTTCAAAGCTGAAACCAATAACATGGAATATGTAAAAAATGATCAACTCCAAAAATATATATATTACATAAAGTGTGTGTTTTAACGTGCTCTACATTTTTGTGTGATAAGTTTTTGTCCATGTCTTACGGTTTAGCAGTTATGCAAAATTCAGTAAAATTCATCCAGAATAAAGTAGTCTTCACAGGCTATCCCCAGAAAATTCAAGATATGCATTTTATTTGTCAGTAAACATCTTTAGTATACGGTATTTTAATCAAAATCGTTAGAGTCATTTTTGAGAAAATCAAAATTTTCGAAAAAAAGTTCCATGTAGAGGGTAGTTGGGGGTGGGGGGATTTTCTTGAAAACCTTCCGGCCGCATCCTTGGAAGATACCAAAACCTAAATACCAAGTTTGGTTTTTAACGGACATTTAGTTTTTGAGCTATGCCACACACACACACACACACACACACACACACACACAGACAGACATCCACACGGAGATTTTTCTAAAAATGCTTTTTTTGGATTCAGGGGGACCCAAAACATGTATTTCCGGTGAAATCTCAGTATCGAATTTTTGGGTGCATTACAGTATCTTCTCTATACACTATGTACATAGTACGTATAGAGAAAGTAAAAATGTATATTTCGTTAAAAACACAACTTATGTTATATGCATCGTCGTCACCCCTCTGGGAAATATTACTTGAACCATTGTTTTCTTAAGCAAAGGAACAAGGGATGCGACGGGACGCCATTAGCTTGGCAACAAGGGATCGAAAGGAAACCCTAAGTTTATATATAAGGAAACAACCAATGTTTACAACAAATTTAAACCATTTACAACAAAGTGGTCCTGGAGCAATGCATCTTGTACAAAATCACTATTCACTGCTGCATTTTCTAAGGTTGCGTGTCTAAAGTAAAAGCCGCCCCCATGCTACACAAAATTTATAAAGGGTACAACCAACTTAAGATAACCTAATAACGCAACAAGTCTGCCAAACCATGTAACCTCTAAATATAACAAGATTGCCATCTTATGACAAATGCAAGAGGCTGCCAGCGTGCTACATCTCCCCGAACCTTCTAAAACGACACCCTCGTCGCTAGTAAGGGAAAAAAAAAAAAAAAAAAAAGGCTCCGGGTAGCGATTCTGGTACCTCTGATTGTGTTTTTTATAGAGCTAACCATTTTCGAGGTATTTCTTATTGGTTACAACAATTCCAATAATTCTCAAATGGGAAGTCGTTACACTTTTTGCACCCTAGTCATGCAAAGCGAAGGACATTTTAATTGCACGACCGGCTTTTAAAATATTTGATTATCGCTTTAGACTAGTGCATTTCCTTATTTCTCTACTACTTAGAAGGAACTAAGGAACTTCAGTCCACAGCAACCAGTTTTTGACTATCATGAAGTAAATAGAAGCTTAAGCTTTTTGAGAATAAGTTGTTGCAGAATAAACAGAGGAAGGCATATGAATGTAACACTCAATTTGTTTTCCCTTCTAATTAAGCAAAGAGAACGGAATCTTAAATATTTCTCGTAGTGACCAGCTCTTAAAAGATTAGATTGCGTTACCACATATTTATCTATGTGATTAGAGGAAGTACTGTATTTCGTTCAACATTCCTTTACAGAGCTTTCATCGGAAGTACAGAACTGTCCCGTAAAACAATGCCTCCCTCTCTGCAAAAATAGCTCCACTTTCACCAAAATGCCCTCTTACACGCCACAATTTGCTAATTGCTCTCTTTTGCTATTCAGTATTGGTAAAGTTGGGAAGGATACCCTGAAACTGGTTTTGACTTGAAACTGTTTCACGCACAAACAAACAACTGAGGAGCGGATTTGACAAGGTTTTCTGCAGATAAAAGGAAGACCAGCTGATGCTCTGAATAGACGTGCGGCAGTCGCTCATGCGCACCAAACAGCTGTGAAGAGATTACCGGAGACTGCACTCCGGGAGATGGGCAACGGGAACAAGCGGATAATTCAACCACTGTACCCTCACTCTTCAAGGAGCCGCCTTTCAGCTTCTGTGTTCCTTTCTCTCCCGATGGATTTAAGCTTTTACACATCACGGAAAATATTCCCATTCCATTGCAAATATAGAGCAACAATTATTACATTATTTAGAGCAAACTTAAAGCACACCAACATAATTATTACTTTTAGGTCGTAAAAGGTGAATTTTAGGTACCAAAATAACTAGTTTTAGTTTCTCCCTAAGGCATTATAAACCTAAAAATATCTAATGTGTTCCTTTCACATGCCTTTCTCTACATCTCTACAACAAATTATTGTTAAAAAGTTTAAGCTGGTATTTACTTCATGCTAATCAGCAGAAACAGTCTTATTACTTTCTTCCTTGTAAGTAGAAGCGAAATAAGGGAGTACCACATGATAAAGGATAGTCAAAAGCTGGTTGCTTTGTGACTGAAGTTCCTTTGTTTGTATGGACAGCAGTTGACAAATTCTGTATGAGAAAAGTATGTTTTTCAAAGCTGAAACTAAACCGAAGGAATATCTTAAAAACGATCAAATTCACAACAACAACAACAAATGTATATAACATAAATTGTGTGTTTTAATGTGTTCTACAGTTTCTGTGTGGTAAGTTTTTGTCTATCTCTTACGGTTTAGCAGTTCTGCAAAATTCCGTAAAATTGATCCAGAATAAAGTGGTCTTCAGAGGCTATTCCCAGAAAATTCAAGATATACATTTTATTTGTCAGGTAAATATCTTTAATGTACGATATTTTAATCAAAATCGATAGAGCCATTTTTAAGAAAATCAACATATTCGAAAAATGTTCCACGTAAAGGGTAGTTGTGGGTTGGGAAAGTTTCTTGAAAATCTTCGTCTCACATCCTTGGAAGATACCAAACTTAAATACCAAGTTTAGTATTCAACGGTCTTTTCGTTTTTCAGCTAGGCTGACCATAGACACGCGCGCACAAACACATACACACAGGGACATGTTTCTAAAAAGTATTTCTTTGGATTAAAGGGATCTCAAAACATGTATTTCCGTTAAAATATTGGTATCGATTTTTTGGTGCATTACAATACCTTCTCTATACACTATGTACATAGTACGTGTAGAGAAAGTGAAAATTATGAAATGTTGAACAAATTAAAGCACACTAACATAATAATTATACTGCTGGCTTTTAGGTCGTAAAAGGTGAATTTTAGGTATCAAAAATAACCTGTTTTAGTTTCTCCCTTCAAACCTAAAATGGCCTCTAGAAAGCTTGGAATAAACTAGCAAATATGGTATACAAATTACATATGTTGACAAATGAGCATACTGCGACGATTGAGAAAATGTCATTTCGTAGAATCGTGCTACTCAGGGCATAATGTGTTTAAAAAGTTCACATGACTTTCTCTGCATTTTCTGCAATTAACTGTTTTTACAAAAGGTTATTATTTTATCAACCTCATGCTAGTTAAGTTAAGCGTTAGCAGAAATTGTCTTTATTGCTTGCTTCTTTGTTGGAAGGAAAATAAGGGAATGCACTAGACTAAAGCCTAGCTTTTAACATTTTGCATGACAGAAATAAAACAAAAGAGATATGAAACGAATGACTACTCTTCGTTTGAGAACATTTTAAAGTGTTTTACAATTGAAACCAATAACAAATAATGGTTAACTCTACAACAAAAGTGTATAGTATATAAATTGTGTGTTTTGACTAGTTATATATTTTTTGTGTGGTATATCTCTTATGGTTGACCAGGTTTGCAAAATTCATCCAGATTGAAGGGGACTTCATAGGCTTTTCCCGGGAAATTCAAGATATCAATTAACTTTTTATGTAAAAGTATCTTTAATATATGGTGTTTTAAGCAAAATCGTCGGAGAACTTTTTGAGAAAATCAAACATTTCGAAAATGTTTGCATGTAATGGATGCTAAACTTTATATTTAACTTTTTTATTTAACCAACATTTCGTTTTGCCGTTACCTTGTTAACACAGTTTTGTTTTCAAATCGGCCTTCATCTAAAGGGTTTATTCTTTTCCCTCAAGCACGTACACATATATACAGAACTATTCTAAAAATGCATTTCTTTGGGGGGGGGGGATTCAGAGGACCTTAAAACGTGTATTTACTAAAACCTTGGTATCGAATTTCTGGGAATACCTTTTCTACCTATGTACTATGAACAGAAGAAAATTCTGTATAGGATAAGTGTTCAAAAGCTGAAAATTAGAACAACTGAATATTTATTCCATATTGGTGACAGAGCGAGAGTAGAAAAAGATGAAACGAATGGTGCCATGTATGCGTTAGATAGAGGCAGAGATATCCACACCGTCTTTTAAGGTTGAGACAGGGTTTGTAAAATGAGCCATGTGTATCCCTTTACTTATATTCATCATTATCGTATGAATTCAGAAGAAGGGTGAACGGCACCACACAGTATTGTAGAGATCCCAACTTTCTTTAGCTCATACTATTTACTATTCCATATTAATGAAACGTTTCGATCTGTGTTTCATTAGTGTAGATTAGATTAGAAAGCATTCTGTAAGTTCGTTTCGGCCAGGAAGCCGAACTTGTCAAGGTATGTATAGATATAAAATAAGAACTATAGCTTTCCTGGCGACGTGTTAATTCAAAATCTTCTGGCTAGAAGCCCGAGAAGATTTTGAATGTATAGATATGTTTATATACTACTGAAAAACAAAGCAATGTATAAACTTCTAGTGCTAAAAGCATGGGTTACAAAAAAACAGCATTTGCTTTTGAGGCCTGTATGCAAATGCACTATACTTAATGTGCTCTGTAAAAGCATATGTACTTGCTTTTTTATTTTATTTATTTATTTTTTTTTTTTTGCATGCACATAAAAACAAAGAGTATCAAACATTAGTGTTAAAATGTATAAATAAATATAATTTCATTATATATAACACTGATGTAATGTCAGATGATAGTTTTCTAATTATCGACATAATAGTTACTACTAGTAATTATATAAAACTAAACATGATTATTGTATTATGTACTCTTCATAAATGTCAACAAATTACAAAACATATTTACAAATATGTTATAGAATTTACACTGCAAAGATTTAGAATTGTGTACTACATTGTAAAATATCAAGGCATCAGGCTTTACAGACCTTGTGTCATTGCTAAATACTAAAAAATTCATGTGACACATTTGTGCAAGTCAAAGTCTACATCAGTTTACTTTGAATATAAAACACACACACATTAATAATACATTATAATACTTATAAACATAATGATTATTACGGTATTGTCAGACAGATTTGTCACTTAAATATTCATCTACAGAGTACAATAATTTATTGCAAAGGTGCTCCTTAAGAGAAGCCTTAAAAACCTGGAAATTCCCAACATTTTCTTTGAGATTACTGGAGATTAAATATCTTTATTATTTCATAGTATACTCCTTTCTGAAAGCAACAAAGATTGGCATTGGGATAAAACTATGTCGATTAACTGCATAGAATTTTAAAATGGATAATATATAAATACAAGGATATGCCCAATTTGAAATAGTTTTTTGCATGACTGTCTGCTATAAGCATTACAGATTATTCGTATAGCTCTTTTGAAAGCCACAGATAAGCGCATATATTTACATTAACATTTTGAGTTCCTATATATCGCGATCGAGTAAATGACGCAATGCTTGCGTTGCACTTTTACGCTTGTTCTCTTCCACACCGCGCGCGGATTTTGTACCTCACGCACGCCTACAGCTGAAGCCCGTGGGCGTCCTTTCAACGCCAACGAAATGTCCATGAGGTAATGGAAGAGCCGTCAGAACACCACCTAGTAACATGGCGGTGTGATGCTGCGAATAACATTTCTCAGGTTTATCTCTCTTGATGAATGGCTAGGATTTATATTTAGCAGACACATGTTGCATGAACACATATAAGAAATGTGTATTTGCCATACTCTCAGACGAGCTCTTAAATATCAGCATTTACGAGAATATCGATCACCTTCGATTAACTGAACTGTGGAAATATTAAAAGTTCAGGTTGCCTGTTTTACATTTTTTCTGCAGTAATATTATTTGTACCAAGACCCATAATTCTGACATTGTTTTAGGTACCAAGTCCAGGGAAAAGAGGTAAAAGATGATACACGGTCAAAATATAAAGCTGTATTGCCATTTCGTGTTCCAAGTTCTATGTCCTTCTACTCTAGATAACAAATGTATGTTATGAATGGCCAATATTTATTAGGAGTAAAATTTAGCCTTAATTAATAAAAAATCTGACGTGTTCCATTCACATGACTTTCTCTACATCTGTGCAACAAATTATTCTTAAAAAGCTTATACTTCTCTTTACTTCATGCTAATCAGCAGAAATAGTCTCATTACTTTCTTCCTTGTAAGTAAAAGCGAAATAAGGGAGTACCATAACCTAAAGTGTAGTCAAAAGCTGGTTCCTATGTCACTGAAGCTCCTTTGTTTGTATGGACAGCAGTTGAAAAATTCTGTATGAGAAAAGTATAAGTTTTTCAAAACAGAAACCAAAAACAAGGAATGTCTCAAAAACGATGAACCCCTCGAAAAAAATGTATATAACATAAATTGGGTGTTTTCACCTTCTCTACACTTTTCGTATAGTAAGTTTTTGTCCATCTCTTACGGTTTAGCAGAAAAATTCATCCAGAATAAAGTACTCTTCAGAGGCTATTCCTAGAAAATTCAAGATATACATTTTATTTGTAGGTTAATATCTTTAATATACGATATTTTAATCAAAATCGTTAGAGCCATTTTTGAGAAAATTAAAATTTTCGAAAAAAAGTTCCATGTAAAGGGTAGCTGGGGTGGGAGGATTTTTCTCAAAATCTTCGTGTCGCATCCTTGGAAGATACTAAACTTAAATACCAACTTTGGAATTTTACCGACTTTTCGTTTTTGAGTTATCGTGTTCACAGACACACACACACACACACATGCACGAACCTTTTTCCGAAAATGCTTTTTTTGGGATAAAGAGGGCCTTAAAGCATATATTTCCGGAGAAATCTCGGTATCAAATTTTTCCGTGGAGTGCAATACCTTCTGTATACACTATGTACATAGTACGTATAGAGAAAGTAAAAACGCATTATTTATGGTGTAAGGAGGTAATTCTATTTATGAAAAGGGAATGAGAACCCCCAAAAAAATCTGATGTGTTCCATTCATATGACTTACTCTACGTCTCTGGAACAAATTGTAGTTAAAAAGCTTATGCTTATATTTACTTCATGCTAATTAGCAGAAATAGTCTTATTACTTGCTTCCTTGTAAGTAGAAGCGAAATGAGGGAGTACCATAGGTTAAAATGATAGCCAAAAGCTGGTTGCCATGCTGCTCCTTTGTTTGTATGGACAGGAGTTAAGAAATTCCTGTATGAGAGAAGTATAAGTTTCTCAAAGCTAAATCGAAAAACCAGTAATATGTTAAAAATGATCAACTCCACGAAAAAAATGTACATGACATAAATTGTGTGTTTTATTGTGAGATACATTCTCTGTGTAGTAAATTTTTCCCCATCTCTTACGATTTAGTAGCTATGCACAATTCCGTAAAATTCATCTAGCATAAAGTAGTCTTCAGGGGCTATACGCAGAATATTCAAGATATACATTTTATTTGTCAGGAAAATATCTTTAATATAAGATATTTTAATCAAAATCGTTAGAGTCATTTTTAAGAAAATCAAAATGTTCAAACATTTTTCCATGTAAAGGGTAGTTTGGTGTGGGGGATTTTCTTGAAAATCTTCGTGTCGCATCCTTGGAAGATACCAAACTTAAATACCAAGTTTGGGCTTTAACGGTCTTTTCATTTTTGAGCTATGCTGCCTACAGACACACTCACAAACACACACACACTCACACACACACACACAGACAGACACACACGGACATTTTGCTAGAAATGCTTTTTTTGTATTTAGGTGGTCTCAAAACATATATTTTCCGTGAAATCTCGTAATCGAATTTTTGGGTGCCTTCTCTATACACTATGTACATAGTACGTATAGAGAAAGTAAAAATTGCCTATTCACGAATAATGAAGGGAACGTTAAAATTTCAAATGTGATTTCATGTTGTTCAGAGGCAAATATTTTTATTTTTATCTACTGTTTGTCTAATGTAAATTTTTTGGAAGTGCTAACGTTATACAGTGGATATTTATTTCGGTTATTTTGTGCACTTCTCTGTATGTAGCAGCTTAGCAGATTCTTTGTAATCTTGATGACAGGTTGTAAACGAAATGAAAATTTATGGCTAATGTTTTATGTAATACCCGATTGTGCCTAATTTATTTTTTCAGCTGCAGATATATTTTATGAAAATGTATAATGGAATTTAAGAATAAAATACTTATGTTAATTTCCATTAAATATTCGTATTTAAAGATAAATCAATATAAAGTCAGTGGATATGGTCCTCAGGTGGACAGGTTACAGAGACTCGCAGGATTCCCAAACAGTTTCAGGCTCAAAAATCTGGACTGCCTAGAGAGAGAGCGGGAAGAACCCGTCGACCAAGTAGTCCTTTGCTGTCCGCGGGGAGTACTCACTCCTTTGAACAAACTTCCGCGTCATCTGTCCGGCACAACCATACGCCACAAAACCTAGAAGCACACCTGAAAGAGAAATAATAGTCATAATATTATGATAGTTGAGAAATTATCCCATCTTTCATCTGCCAATTAGAGAAAACTCAAGATCAGAACGGTCGGGCAACTGGAACGAAACCCAGGACCTCTCAAATTTTAGCCCCAAACCTTACCGCGGAGTCATTTCGCTCGGCAGTATCTGATAGTTACCATATACTTTAAACCGACAGGGATATACATTAGGAAGCTGTCAAAACTTAATATGTTAAATTCAGTAGATTTTGATATTCCTGACTTTGACATATTTTCCTCCATTAGATCAAACTCCGTTTTTATCGTGTTTACAACCATTGTACCAAAAGCGTAGTCTAGTATGTAAATGCGTATAAAACTGTACATCATGTGCCATAAAATTTAAAAATCGCTGCAATTTTTAATGTGACCGGAGAAGTAAAATATAACATTTTTAAAAACGTCAATACACGCAAACTTAAATCTCATAAGAAATTAAATATTTTATACTTATAACTTAACAATCTAACTAAAATCTCTCCACTATGATGTATTAATATTCTTATTTATTAT
This sequence comes from Hymenopus coronatus, assembly GCA_030762935.1. NCBI lineage: Eukaryota > Metazoa > Arthropoda > Insecta > Mantodea > Hymenopodidae > Hymenopus > Hymenopus coronatus. Next base: position 122,669,526 of record CM060894.1, on the reverse strand, counting down.
AAAATTAAATAAGCAAAATCATTTTGTAATCAGAACTTATTTTTGTATCACAAGGACAATGTATTATTTAAACTATTAATACATTGAATGTTAATAATATCTTTGGCGTTTAGTATTAACTATAACTACGTAGATTCCATTTTTCTTTTTTTACACGTACTATGTATAGAAGGTATTGCACTCCACCCAAAAATTCCATACTGAGATTTCACCGGAAATATTCGTTTTAGGGTCCCCTGTATTCAAAAAAAGTATTTTCAGAAAAAGGTCTGTGTGTGTCCGTGTGTCTGTGAACACGATAACTCAAAAACGAAAAGTCAGAAAATACAAAACTTGGTATTTAAATTTAGTATCTTCCAGGGATGCGACATGAAGATTTTGAGAAAAATTCCCCACCCCAAACTACCCTTTATATAGAACATTTCGAAAATTTTGATTTTCCTAAAAATGGCTTTAACGATTTTGATTAAAATATCGTATATTAAAGATATTAACCTGACAAATAAAATGCATATTTTGAATTTTCTGGGAATAGCCTCTGAGGACTACTTTATTCTGGATTAATTTTACGGAATTTTGCATAACTGCTAAATCATAAGAGATGGACAAAAATTTATCCTATAAAAATGTTGAGCACGTTAAAACACACAATTTATTTTATCTGTATTTTTCTCGTGAGGTTGATCGTTTTTTAATTATTTTATTTCATCTTTAAAAAACATACCTTTCTCACACAACTCCTTTCCATACAAACAAAGGAATTGCAGTCAGATAGCAACCAGCTTTTGACTATCACTTTAACCTATTGTACTCTCTTATTTCACTTCTACTTACAAGGAGGCAAGTAATAAGATTATTTCTGCTATTGTTTTCTCGATTGGCATGAAGTAAATAGAAGCATTAGCTTTTTAACAATAATTTGTTACAGAGATATAGAGAAAGTCGTGTGAATGGATCACATCAGATTTTTTATACTCAAACCACTATTTTCATATGTCAGTAAGCATTAGAGCTATATTTTAATCCCTGTGTACATAATGATTTGCTTATAATGTTCAAAAGTTTCATTGTATACTGGATTTAAAACTGTAGATAAGACTTTTAATGTGGTCACTATAAGACCTTGCGACCTAAAATAAAGAATAAAAAGAAAAGTGGTTTATTAGAATACTAGAGAGGTTTTTCGACGCTCACTTGTGTCCTAAGAACTATCATTGTACGATCGTTGCATATTTTGGTATTGATGTATTTATAAAAGCTACACTGTTATCAATATATTCCCTTTAACTTCATAGTTCAAACTTTTTCTGAAAACTGCTGCTCGTGTGCCACATTCGTTCCTCTTTAACCTCGCTCTGACTTTTCCTTTTTTTCATTGTCTTGCAGGCATTAGCATAATTATATCTCAAAGCTCGGGCACCTAGAAGAGAAAAAGAACTTGGGATAAAGTTAATGAATCAGAATTGCGGCCTGCTGCTCATAAATGTTGAGCAGCAACTATCATTTTATTTTGTCGGATACATTTAGTGTTTAATTATTTCCAAATGTCTAGTAAAAATGATAATTTAATTACTTTCTACTGTTCGTGCTGCTCTCAAAGTTTTAAATGGCGATGAAATAATAAATGCACAAAGCACAAAGAGGAGGGAGAGAATGCGCTTGATCCAATGCTCCCACATGGCAGTGTTATCGTATACCCTACCTTGAATTCCATATATCATTCGTTTTCATTTTAAAAATTATAACTCCAAAATTAACAACAAAAAATTTTAGTTTGGAAAAGAAAGGTAAAAAATCTGATGTGTTCCATTCACTTGACTTTCTCTATATCTCTGCAACAACATATTGTTATAAAGCTTATGCTTCTATTTATTTCATGCCAATCGAGAGAAAAAATAGCAGAAATAATCTTATTACTTGCTTCCTTGTAAGTATAAGTGAAATAAGAGAGTACAATAGGTTAAAGTGATAGTCAAAAGCTGGTTGCTATATGACTGAAGTTCCTTTGTTAGTACGAACAGGAGTCGACAAATTCCTGTATGAGAAAATTGTAAATTTTTCAAAGCAGAAACTAATAACAAGGAATATCTTAAAAGCGATCAACTCCACGAAAACAAATGTATATAAAGTATATTGTGTGTTTTAATGTGCTCTACATTTTCTGTAAAGTAAGTTTTTGTCCATCTCTTACGGTTTAGCAGTTATGCAAAATTCGGCAAAATTCATCCAGAATGAACAGGTCTTCCCAGAAAATTCAAGATATACATTTCATTCGGGGTGCAAATAGCTTTACTGATTTTAATCAAAATTGTTAGAGCCATTTTTAAGAAAATCAAAATTTTAGAAAATTTTTCCATTTAAAGGGTAGTTTGTGGTTGGGGGATTTTCTAGAAAGTTTTCGTGTCGCATCCTTGTAAGATACTATACCTAAATACCAAATTTGGTATTTAACGGTCATTTCGTTTTTTAGCTATGTTTTCCACAGACATGCACACAAACATACACACACACACACGAACCTTTCTCTAAAAATGCTGTTTTTTAATCAGGGGATCCTAAAACATGTATTTTCGGCGAAAACTCGGTATCAAATTTTTGGGTGGAATACAATACTCCTCTATACACTATGCACATAGTACTAAAAAGAGAAAGTAAAAAATATAACAATATTAAAATTATATTACAGCAAACCGTGACAATTGAATTAGGTATAACATGTTAGTAATTATAATTCTGAGAGTTATATACAGTTATATAGATTGATTTCTTTAAGGTATATTGATACATTAACTAAACTTTTTGTGTCTGTAGGTTTTAATACAAAGTTTTTTGAAACTGTATTTTGTTTCTGACATGACTGTATTTTGTACACTGAAATATAATATGCTCAACTGTAATAGGACTTTTACACAAATCACAATATGGTGGTGCTTCTTTTGACAATAAATAGGAATATGTTAGTTTTGTATGGCCTATTCTTAGTCTTTGTATCTTGACTTGATCTTTTCTGTGGAATTTGTTATTTGTTGCATACATAATTTTTTCTACATCAGATATACATTAAATATTTAATTTTTAGATATCCTACATGCGAAAGATGAACTGCGCCGACCGCTATGCGTATTATACGCATGCGTCGATAACAAATGAAATTCGATTCACGGTGATAGTTGTTTTGTAAGATGGAGGTTGAGGTATTTTGGCCTAGTGATGATGATATAGAATTTAGTTCCAGCATCCTGATATAACAGAGGAGGCGAGTAATGTTGTTACTTCCACAGAAATCATAAAAAGATCTTCCAAAAGTTATGTGATAAATTTATGCCATAGAAAATAACAAAAAAAGTAACTTTATTTTCGAAAAATGTCCTCATAATTTTCTTTGAAGAAATGTCAAAAACAATGAAGTTCCCAACCTTGAGGACAAATTATTCAGTATTGAAAACTACTCTAAATGTGAAACATGAAATTATCCCAATATAAAGAAGTTAAAATACGAAAACATTTTTCTTCATTGATGAAGCACCTGGCCTTGGATGTTGACTTCCTCGTCTCTATGATGCCAATGTCATGACCTGCTTTGCTTTGCTTACATAACATTATGGGTTCAGATTCGGGAAATAATTATATATTCGTATAATTCTTATATATAATTAAATTATTGGAGGTTATCATACACGTAAGATGTTTTTGTAATTTAATGCAGGTTAGCAGGCAGCGAATAGCCACCGCGCAAGCGTGAAAATCTGTATTGAAATGAAAATCCGTAAGGTTTTCATTTCGATACAGATTTTTAACAGTGAATGAACCCATTTCAGTATATGAGTAGAAAAAATCTGTTTCTGTTGCACAAGTAGAGTACAAACCACTTTTCATTGCTTTTACTGAGGGAGTGTGTTCTCTGAAGCTCTGATGTGTTACATGCACTTGAATGTCTCAACCCTTTTTCCTTTATTTACATAACTGTTGAGCAAAGCTGTTGTTACAAACGTGCATTCTTCTATCTATTTCATGATGATCGGAACTCTCAAAGGTATTAACTGACAAACATTACTTTTTACTTTCTCTATGTAACTAGTTGGTATAGAAGGTAAAGTATTCCACCAAAAATACCATGTCCAGATTACAATCAAAATGTACCTGTGATTTGAGGTATCTTGAGTCCAAAAACTTATTTTAAACATGCACGCGCATGTCCATGTTTCTGTGAACACAATAACTCAAAAACGAAATGTCGGCTAAATACCAAACTTTGCATTTAGTTTCAGCATCTTTGAAGGATGCGACACGAAGATTTTCAAAATAGTTTCTTCCCCCCAAACTACCCTTTACACGGACAAATTTCCGAAAATTTTGATTTTCTCAAAAATGACTAACGATTTTGATTAAAATACCGTATGTTAAAGATAATTACATGAAAAATAAAATGTAGATGTATTTTCTGGGAATACTTTTGCTTAACTAGTAATAGTAAGAGATAAACAAAAAGTTACTACACAAAATAGGTATAGGTATCACGTTAAAACTCACAATTTATGCCATATACAAAGTTTTTGAGTTTTCCGAGAGATTCCCTGTGATTGGTTTCAGTTTGAAATAGTTTTCTCACAAGAAAGTCCTCATTCTTTCATATCTCCTTTGTTTTGCCCCTGTTCATACAATGACAGCCGAATTGAAATTGCATCACATAACGCCCAGCTTTTAAAATACTTAACTATCGCTTTAACCTGGGCATTTCCTTATTTACCTTTTACTTACAAGGAAGAAAGTAATAAGACCATTTCTGCTAAAGTTTATCTCGATTAGCATGAAGTAGATTGTAGATTCATCTTTTGTCAGAATAGTTTTTTTGCAGTAAGGTAGAATTCATGTGAATGGAACACATCAGATTTTTCAATATACCTATGGCCCTTTAATAGCATTGAGGTCCACTGCTTTAATAAACTAATTCTTTAATTTATACTTTCTAAAAAATTTATACAAAAATTATTGTATAGTTCCCCTCGTTCCAAATAATGAATCAAAGACAGCAGAAGCGAGGTAATATTCATTTACTACTACTAAGCACTTGCTGCATTTTTCATGCAGGTTTAGAGGCATTACGATATTTATTACTTTCTCTACACGTACTATGTACATAGTGTTTAGAGACGGTATTGTAATGCACCCAACAATTCGATAGCGAGATTTCAACGGCAATGTATGTTTTAGGGTCCCCTGTATCTAAAAAAAAGCATTTTCAGAAAATGGTCTATGTCCGTGAGTCTGTGAACACGATAACTTAAAAACGAAAAGTTGGTAAACATACCAAACTTGGTATTTAAGTTTAGTATCTTCCAGGGATGCGACACGAAGATTTTCAAGAAAATCCCCCCACCCCAAACTACTCTTTACATGGAAAAAATTTCGAAAGTTTTGATTTTCTCAAAAATGCCTCTGAAGACTACTTTATTCTGGATGATTTTTTACGCAATTTTACATAACTACTAAACCGTAAGAGATAGACTAAACTTACTACAAAAAAAAAATTTAGAGCACCTTAAAACACACAACTTATGTTATATACTTTTTTTTTCGATGTTTTTGAGATATTCCTTGTTTTTGGTTTCAGTTTTAAAGAACTTATACTTCTCTCATACAGGAATTTGTCAACTCCTGTCCATACAAAAAAAGGAACTTCAGTCACATAGCAACCAGCTTTTGACTATCACTTTAACCTATGGTAATCCCTTATTTCGCTTCTACGTACAAGGAAGCAAGTAATAAGACTGGAATGGAACACATCAAATTTTTATAAGCATGCGTTTCTAGTTTCTTAAAACTAAGAATAGCATTAGGCCTTGCTCCGAAAGAGGAGTAGGTACGTTATGACATAGTACTGGATATGGCTTCCACCCTACCTGGCGTAGCGCGTGTCCGTATACTGCAAAAGCTCATAGCGTCTCGCCACTGCATTTTGTGACCTCTCCTAACAGAGAGCATAGAGTAGGTCACCTTTGGCTCGTACTTGTTTCGATTAGAGTCTGAGAGAATTTCAACTTCAACCAAGAGGAATGGTCATTTATTTGAATTTGAAGGGAAAGATGTGCGTCTGTTTAAAACGCGCAATTTATTTCAAATAACCATTTTATGGCATCAGCCATTTCCGAGATATTTTTTGTTATTATTAATTTGAAGTTTTGCTGTGACTTCCATGTATGTATAGCAAGTAAAGAAAATATTTCTATGCAACAAAAAATTCGATACCAGAATTAGAGGTTTTGAATTTCCCTGAATCTGCAGAAAATTATTATTAGAAAAAGATATGTGCGTGTAGTTTTTAACAGCATAACTTACATACAAAATGTCGCGTAAATAACCAACTTCGTATTTTAGTTCAAAATCTTCCCAAGTTGAGACACAAAGACATTTAAGGAACTCCCCCACCCCAAACTATTCTTTTCATGGAAAAATTGTCATTGTTTAGGATTTTCTCAAAAATGGTTATAACAATTTGATTAAAATATTATACATTTAAGATATTTGCATTACAAATAAAATTTATATCTGAAAAGTTCTGGGAATGTCCTGGTAAATTGGTAATTTTAAGAGAAAGACGAAAGCTTGCTATTCAAAAATTGTGGATATCGTTAAATCACAGTTTACAATGCCAACTAAGTTTTTGTGAGATTAACAATATGCGAGGCGTTCTTTATTATTAGTATTACTATTTTAAATTCTCAAATGTTTAAATTATCTCAAGATTAAATCGCTATTTTCTTTCTCGTGATTGTGCAAAACTGTCTCATGCTGATCCTCTACTAATCTGATTCGCCTTAGCCTGCTGTATGTTTTTGGCGTCCAAAACTATGTGTTATACCTAAACATATGTGTAACTATGGATTTCAAGTATTTCTATATTAACAAGAAGTAGGTAAAAGAAAAAGGTTTTTAAGAGTAGTTTATGGAACTATAGAGAAAGTTATATGAACGTAGCACATCAGATTTTAAAAGGTTTATGATTTTAGGCCAATCTTTCCGCTTTTGAAACATTTGACTGTCGCCTTCAGTTTACTGTATCCCTCGTATAAAAACAACGGTTACTTCAATTAAGATGAAGTAGGCAGAAAGTTCTGATGTTCCACTCACATGACTTTCTCTAGTTGTTCCATAAATAGCTTTCCTTATAAAAGATTATTTGTATACATGACATGCTAATCAAGATAAATTGGTCTTACTATTTGTTTCTTTGTAAATAAAAGGGAAATAAGGGAACACTAGCCAGATTTGTCCAGATTATATTGATAGCCAGGTCTTATAAAAGCCATTTGCTAAGTGAAACAACTAAATTCGATCCTCTTCGCTTGCTAGGAGTAAACAAACGAGAGACAAAAGGAATGATGTCTCCCGTTTGAGAAACGTTTAAGTTAGGGCTACCAGTTATACAAAGCTCACTAGAATGAAGAGGTCAGCAGAGCTTATTCCCAGGAAGTTATATATGACATATCTTAAACTATGACATTTAAAAAAATTGTTAGAGCCATTTTTGATAAAATCACAATTTTCGAAACTTTTTGCATTTAAAGGTTAGTTGGGGATGGGGGATATTCTTAAAAATCTTCGTGTTGCATCCTTGGAAGATAATGAACACAAATACCAGTTTGGTGTTTGGCGGACTTTATGTTTTTGAGCTATGCTGCCCACAGACAAACACACATCCAAAGACGCACACTCGGATTTCTTTTTAAAATGCTTTTTTTTTAATTCAGGTGGTCTCAAAACATATACTTCCAGTGAAATCTCGGTATCAAATTTTTGGATACAACACAATACCTTCTCATTATATATATTTCGTTTACCATGAAAATATCTTAAACTATGACATTTTAAAAGAAATTGTTAGAGCTATTTTTGAGAAAATAAAAAATTTCGAAACCTTTTGCATTTAAAGGGTAGTTGGGGATGGGGTATTTTCTTAAAAATCTGCGTGTTGCATCCATGGAAGTACTGAACTCAAATACCAAGTTTGGTGCTTGGTGTTTGGCGTACTTTTCGTTTTTGAGCTATGCTGCCCACAGACACACACACACACACGGAAATTTTTTTTTTTTTTATTCAGGTGGTCTCAAAACATATATTTCCAGTGAAATCTCGGTATCGAAATTTTGGATGCAACACAAAACCTTCTCTATACACTATGTACATAACAGTGTAGACAAAGTAATAAATTATTCTGACTAGAGAAAATTATGGAATGCAACTTAGATTTTTTAGAATGAGAGCGCACTCAGAATTTTAGAACTATATGAAATAACCACAGAATGAGCAAAAAAAAAAAAAAAAAAAAAAAAACTTGGACAAAAACTTACCACACAAAAAATGTAGAGCACGTTAAAACACACAATTTATGTTATATAGATTTTTCTCATGGTTGGTTCATGATTGGTAAAACAGTTTTCTCTATTATTCCATACATTAATATTTAAATTTCAGATATCAAGTAAAAAAAGTAAACTTAGTTTAACATATGCTCAATTACCCAGAAAATGGAAAGAGAACCAAATTTCAATATCAATCGCAGAGCAACAGCTTTTAGAAGATTTGACTGAAGAGCTTCCTCTAAAAATGTTCATTTAAGTTTTAGAGTCATCAAACACTTAATTCCGGTGAATCTTTTTTTTTTTCTTTTTTTTTTTTTGTCATAAAATAAAATGTTTGTGTTTGAATGGTTGTGCTGTTTATAGCACCAGATCAAATGTTAACGATAGCTTTTGCCCGTCTAACTTGCCTCCACAAGTGGCAGTAAATGAAAATAAAGAGAAGCTATGTCAGTCTGAAGTTCTCTTTGTACTGCGATACACTAAGAACAGAAATGTTGTAGCAGCACGAAAAGAAATAAAAGTGCTTCAAGAAGCGATCCCATCGCCACGTGCAGAAATAAAGCCACGTCTTTATGAAGACATACTGAAACTCCTCTTCTTCTCTCTTTGTCTTCCAATATATGAAAAAACTTAATGAAGCTCCCCTGCAGCGCTACAGGTTTCTCTTCAAGAAACGCAATACGACGCGCGCAATTCCTCCAGGGCATCAGAGCTCTTCTTAATCTGTGACGTACACCACAACGAGGAAAGGAACGGGAGACGCAAGGTCCGCTTTAAACTAACAAACGACGTTCTAGTCAAGAACGCAATGACGAGAATCTTTATAATAAAACATTTTAAAAGTAGCCCGGCAGAGTATGATTAACCGTAACGAGGCTCTTGAAATCCAAGCGTGAGACAGAATGGCGCAGGGGCCAATTAAAAAAGTTATTCAAGGTTGTAGAACTTTTCCCAAAAAAAGACAACTGCCTTGACTTCAATTACTGCAGCAGAGGAGTTTCATTTTCTGGCCCCCTAAGCTAGAAACTTCATCTAACGCTGCCATAAAATATAGAACGATAAGAAAGCGGTTGTTTTACAGATTAAAATACTTTAATAACTATTCACCTCTTTAACGCTTGAAATAGACTCTGATGAAATGAAATCGTAATTTCCAACAAAATCCCACGCAGAGCCTTCAACCCCATTCAGAGACACCTCCGCCTCATCCAAGAGTGGTGCGAGCGTTGGCGGTTGTCCATCAACCCGGGGAAAAGCCACGCTAATCTCTTCACCAAGCGCCGCTTTCCCGCAAACTTCCCTACATTCACATACCTCAGACGAAGGATACAATGGACGAACACCATCAACCTACTTGGGGGTGAAGCTTGACAAGGGCGTCACTTTTGGGGAGCACATCAGGGAACTGAGGTGTCAGGACTACGGGGCTATGGCCTCCTTCTACCCGGTGCTGAAGTCCACGATGCCGGTTCCCCTTAAGTTGCGCCTTTTGAGGGCTCTCATAGTCCCCTTGTTAATCTACGCCTGTGAGATCTGGGGCATGGCGGCAGACTGCAATCTGCTGTTGCTTCAGCGGGTACAGAATAGATGCCTTCGGGCCATCTATTCTGAGCCTCGTGGATTACCTATGAGACTCCTGCTCGAAGCTTCTGGTCCACCATACCTGGACCAGATTAGGCGTCAGGCAACAAAATTCAACGCAGAGTTACCATTCCATCGGAGCGCCCTCGTTAGGTCTCTTGGGGATTACAATCCCACAAACCGCCGCTTCAGGTGATACCGGCTTCCCCACATGACTTGCGGGCACGAAGGAGCACCTCCAACAGCTACTGCGGCTAATCTCCTTAAAATCCTTCAAGAGTTGCTCGGACATCAAAATTTAAAACCTCAAAAATAAACATGTTTGCAAAACCATTACACCAGCGGTGCACAAGGGCCATTGCACCATGACTGGCAACCGTTAAGGAGCAAACTTGTCTCCTCCTGTCGCTCCACAACCTCATTCTCACCCACTATACTACAAACCCCACAATCCCGTCAGAACGTGGTTAAGTTCTCTTAAAGGGTAGGAACACGCCTAACACTCCTCGGGCTGCCCTGAGCCTGCCAACTGCTCGTAAATTGTAATTTAAACGCTACAGCACAATGCGATCAATTTAGGGACCAGTTTACATTCTGGCTTGTTTTCAGTCGATAAATGCTGTTTGATATGCTTCTGAGTTGGTTGAACAGCTGACAAGCAAAGATTGTGGTAAAAGTATGTTGTGACGTTGTGCCCGAATTAATTTAGAAAATTGCACGAACTGCAACACCACCTGTGGCTGCAGTAGACAGATTTCATATCGGCCGGGTGAGAGTGTCAGTGTTTACACAGCGTCTGGCTCGCCAGAGCCTCATTCTATTTGTCCGGCTCATTTTTACTTTCCCCATCACCTATGTACCCACATAAAACCACTGCTCTCCACCAAAATAATATAACTCGAAATTTTCTCCAAAATGCATGCTTTGAGGGTTATTTAAACCAAAAAAATTACTTTGTCTACACGTACTATGTACAAAGGGTATAGAGAAGGTATTGCACTCCACACAAAAATTCGATACCGAGATTTCACTGGAAATATATTCTTTAGGGTCCCCTGTAACCAAAAAAAATCTGATGTGTCCCATTCACATGACTTTTTCTATATCACTGCAACAAATTATGCTATTTATTTTATCCCATCGACAAAAAATTAGCAGAAATATTCTAATTACTTGCTTCCTAATTAGTAGAAGTGATATAAGGGGTTACCATAGGTTAAAGTGATAGTCAAAAGCTGGTTGCTATGTGACTGAAGTTGCTTTGTTTGTATGGACTCGAGTTCACAAAGTCCTGTATGAGAAAAATATAAGTTTTTTTATAGCTGAAACCTAAAATAAGGAATATCTCAAAAGCAATCAACTCAACGAAGAAATGTATGTAACATAAATTGTGTGTTTTAAAGTGCTCTACATTTGTTGTGTGGTAAGTTTTTGTCCATTTCTTACGGTTTAGCAGTTATGCAAGATTCCGTAAAATTCACCCAGAATAAAGTAGTCTTCAGAGACTATCCCCAGAAAATTCAAAATGTGTATTTTATTTGTCAGGTAAATACCTTTAATATACGATATTTTAATCAAAATCGTTATAGCCATTTAGAAAATCAAATTGTTCGAAAACAGTTCCATGTAAAGGGTAGTTTGGGGTGGTTTTTTTTTTTCTCAAAATCTTCGTGTCGCATCCCTGTAAGTTACTAAACTTCAATACCAAGTTTGGTATTTTATCGACTTTTCGTTTTTGAGTTATCGTGTTCGGAGACACACGGACACACTGACACACGGACACGCTCACGGACCTTTTTCTGAAAATACTTTTTTTGGATACAGGGAACCCTAGAACATATAGTTCCGGTGAAATCTCGGTATCGAATATTTTGGTGGAGTGCAATACCTTCTCTATACACTATGTACATAGTACGTATAGAGAAAGTAAAAATCTGATGTGTTCCATTCACATGACTTTCTCTACCTCTCTGCAACCCATTGCTATTGTTAAAAAGTTTATACTTCTATTTACTTCATGTTAATCGAGAAAAAAATTAGCACATTCTTATTACTTACTTCCTTGTTAGCAGAAGGGAAATATCGGAGTACTATATGCTAAACTAATAATCAAAAGCTGGTTGCTATATGACTGAAGTTTCTTTGTTTGTATGGACAGGAGTTGACAAATTCCTGTATAAGAAAAGTATTAGTTTTTCATAGTTGAAAACAAAAACAAGGAATATGTCAAAAATGATCAACTTCACGAAAAAAATGTATATAGGATAAATTGTGCGTTTTAAGGTGCTCTATATTTTTTGTGGTGTAAGATTTTCTCCATCTCTTACGGTTTAGTAACTATACAAAAATCTATAAAATTAATCCAGAATAAAGTAGTCTCCAAAGGCTATTCCCAGAAAATTCAAGATATACATTTTATTGGTCGTGTAATATTTTTAATATGTGATATTTCAATCGCAATCGTTAGAGCCATTTTTGAGAAAATCAAAATTTTCAAAAAATATTCCATGTAAAGGGTAGTTGGTGGTGGGGTATATGTCTCAAAAGCTTTGTGTCGCATCCCTGGAATATACTAAACTTAAATACCAAGTTTGGTATTTTACCGACTTTTCGTTTTTGAGTTATCGTGTTCACAGACACACGGGCACACACACGGACCTTTTTCTTAAAATACTTTTTTGGATACAGGGGACCCTAAAATATATATTTCCGGTGAAATTTCGGTATCGAATTTTTGGGGGGAGTGCAATACCTTCTCTATTCACTATGTACATAGTGTGTAATGTGGTGGTAGCGTGTCTGCCCCACATTCATAAGGTCGTGAGTTCGAATCTCGCTTAGGGTGACTTACGCGGATAAGGTTTTTTTCCGGGATTTCCCTTACCCTGAGAAGACGAATGTCGAGCGACTTTAGGCTCCATGTACTCCGAGATCATTTGAGCATCATTTCACCAATTTCATTCACTGTCAGATATGACCAACCAGGTTAAAGGACGTTAAAAACTACAACAACAAAAAATTGTTTGCTGCTGAGATGTAGAGAAAGTATGCGAATGGAACACATCAGATTATTTTAACAGAGCCTGCTGGAAAAACACTGCTTGTTTTAACAGGTATACCCCTTGTTATCTACACTACAAACTTTTTCATAAATCCTCACATGAAATAAAATCTTTGTAGCATCCCTTTTCCTTTTTAATAACACAGTTCCCACTTTCTTTCACTTCTTTATCGTAACGTTGCACATGATTTTCTTTCTGCCATTCCCCTTTTATCCTCTTACAGAAAGCCACAAAGATGTCATAATTTCCTGCTTGTCCATTTCTTCAATTCATGGGAAGCCCAAAAGCTACGCTATTTTCTCCATGGTTTCCTTAAGCCGTTACAGCCCACCCCATTCTTTGCGTTTAGCACTTTCCAAATGGTGATCGTAAACGCGTCTGCAGTCGTTGCTTTCCAAAATCTGTATCCGTTATTTTGAAATTCGATACAAAATTGGAGAACCAAAAGAATGTTACGCGCGCGCACGTGTGTGTGTGTGTGTATGAGAGAGAGAGAGAGAGAGAGAGAGAGAGAGAGAAAGAGGGAGGGAGAGAGAACATAAGCAAAACAAAAGCCGTGGTGGTTTTATGAAAAGAAATCTACAAAGGTATAAATGCTGATGTACATCTATTGAAGAGTATATATGAAGTTAGGTTGCTTTAAAAACTAACTGCTAATGCATTTTGATCCAAAAATAGAATAAATAAGAAAAGCATTCTAATTTGCATAAAAGCTAACTAATTATTGTATACAAAGAAATCGGAGATTTTAAAGGCATTTTTACTTTCTCTATACGCACTACGTACATAGTGTATAGAGAAGGTATTGTACTCCACCAAAAAATTCGTTACCGAAATTTCACCGGAAATATATGTTTTAGGGTCCCCTGTATCCAAAAAAGTATTTTAAGAAAAAGGTCCGTGTGTGTGCCCATGTGTCTGTGAACACGATAACTCAAAAACGAAAAGTCGGTAAAATACCAAACTTGGTATTTAGGTTTAGTATCTTCCAGGGTTTTGACACGAAGATTTTGAGAAAAATCCCCCCACCCCAAACTACCCTTTACATGGAACTTCTTTCGAACAATTTTATTTTCTAAAAAATGGCTCTAACGATTTTGATTAAAATATCGTATATTAAAGATATTCACCTGACAAATAAAATGTATATTTTGAATTTTCTGGGAATATCCTCTGAAGACTACTTTATTCTGGGTGAATTTTACGGAATTTTGCATAACTGCTACTCCGTAAGAGATGGACAAAAACTTACCACACAACAAATGTAGAGCACTTTTAAAACACACAATTTCTGTTATATACATTTTTTCATGGAGTTGATTGTTTTTGAGATATTCCTTGTTTTCGGTTTCAGCTATAAAAAACATACTTTTCTCATACAGGACTTTGTGAACTCGTGTCCATACAAACAAAGGAACTTCAGTCACAAGCAACTAGCTTATGACCATCACTTTAACCTATGGTACTCCCTTATTGCAGAGTTGTAGAGAAACTCATGTGAATGGAACACATAAGATTTTTCTACATATAACCTGTAACAATTTCAGCCTGATGTGTTAAATAATTTCTGAAATGTGGCTCATGAGTTTATTTGTTAAAAAAAAAAAAATATATATATATAGTCACGTTGCAATTATATTCATAACTATCCTACAAGGACTTCTAACAAATTATATATAGATAAGTGTAAGTATACCATATCACAAAATAGTTACGAAATTGTATCTTTAAAATGTTTTAATAGTTTACTTGATTATTTAAAAATTTCTTCTACTCAGCATTTTAAAAGAAGGTTAAGAACTGTTTTAAACAATAATTCTCTTTATAAGGTCCAGGAATTTTCCACAATTGATTGATAAGAATCGTTTAAATTATTCTTGATGTTGCTATACATGTATATTTCTATGGCAATAAAAACATTTATCGGTCAGTCTGTTTGTATGTCTGCCTGCCTGGCTATCTGTCTGTGTTTTAGATTTAATTTTGGAGGGATAGGCTTTTCTTCTTTAGATGGTTTTATTGCACCAAAATCGTATTTGTGTTTTCTGCCAGATACTGCTGATGTGTATTTAGTATGGCAGAAATCTCTGCCGAAAATATTAGACGTACTCCATCAGGATTTAAACTATTGTCTTATGCGACCATGATAATGAAGAAATATTGCAGGAAGTAAGGCAGACGCCACATTGAAGTTCTCAGAATTGTTATATTATCTAAAGGATGGTAATCCGCCAGTGAGATTGTTTATTGCTACTCTATGGGCATTTGAATCCGTTTCTTTAACAACAGTTGCTTTGTCACAAATTGTTGTAACATTTGAGAAAACGATTAGTATTACTTTCTCTATACGTACTATTACATAGTGTATAGATAAGGTATTGCATCCCATCCAAAAATTCGACACTGAGATTTCACCGGGAATACATGTTTTGAGACTCCTTGAATCTAAGAAAGCATTTTTACAAAAATATATGTGTGTGTGTGTGTGTGTGCGGGCAGCATAGCTTTATATTTAGGTTTGGTATCTTCCAAGGATGCTACACGAAGCTATTTCAAGAAAATCCCCCCCACCCCCAACTACCCTTTACATGGAACTTTTTTTGAAAATTTTGATTTTCTCAAAAATGGCTCAAACGATTTTGATTAAAATATCGTATATTCAACAGATTCAACCACATAGCAACCAGCTTTCGACTATCACTTTAACCTACGGTACTCCCTTATTTCTTTCTACTTATAACGAAGCAAGTAATAAGAATATTTGTGCTAATTTTTTTCTTGATTAGCGTGATATAAATAGAAGCATAAGCTTCTTAATAACATTTTATCAGAGCTGTAGATAAATGCATGTGAATGGAACACATCAGATTCTTTTTTTGTACTATAGCGAAATATTTTAGAGCTCACCAAAATATTCTTATATTTATAAATCATCTTACTTGCGCAGCATATTTTCTCTACCGGTAAGCAGCTTTTCTAAACTGCTTCAGAATGCTGTTCCTTGAAATCTTTGATTAACAAATGATTAGAGAGTAAAAAAGTATGAATTGTTCTATTCACATGACTTTCTCCACAACTCTGTAACAAATTATTGTTAAACAACTTAGTCCTCTATCTAGTTCATGCTAATCGAGAAATGGTGTTATTACTTGCTTTCTTGTAGTAGAAGGGAAATAGTGCACCAGGCTAAAGCATTTTTTTTTTTTTGCATGGCCAGTAGTTGACAAATTTCTGCATGAGAAAAGTTTAAATATTTCAAAACATAAGCATAAAATAAGGAACATCTTGGAAGTGGTAAACTCGACGAAAAAAATACATATGATTTAAATTGTGTTTTTTAACGTGATCTACATTTTTTGTGTAGCAAATTTTGTCTATATTTTACGGTTTACCAGTTATACATAAGTCAACCAGAATGAAGGGTTCTTCAGAGGACATTCTCAGAAAATTCAAGATACGTATTTTATGTAAATATCTTTGATCAACGGCATTTCAATCAAATTCGTTTGATCAATTTTGAGAAAATGACAATTTTCGAATTTTTGGTATGTAAAGGGTAGTTTGGGGTGCGGTGTGGGAGGATTTTCCTCAAAGTCTTCACATCGCATCCTTAAGCACCAAGTTTGGTATTTTACTGATTTTTACTTTCTCTATAGGCACTATGTACATAGTGAATAGAGAAAGTATTGCACTCCACCAAAAAAGTCGATACCGAGATTTCACCGGAAATATGTTTTAGGGTCCCCTTTATCTAAAAAAAGCATTTTCACAAAAAGGTCCGTGTGTGTGTGTTTGTGTCCGTGTGTCTGTGAACACGATAACTCAAAACGAAAAGTCGGTAAAATACCAAACTTGGTATTTAAGATTAGTATCTTCCAGGGATGCGACACGAAGATTTTGAGAAGAATCCCCCCACCCCAAATTACCCTTTACATGGAACTTTTTTAGAAAATTTTGATTTTCCAAAAAATGGCTCTAACGATTTTGATTAAACTATCATATATTAAAGATATTTACCCGACAAATAAAATGTATATTTTGAATTTTCTAGGAATAGCTTCTGAAGACTACTTTATTCTGGATGAATTTTGCATAACTACTAAACCGTAAGAAATGGACAAAAACTTAACACACAAAAAATGTAAGAGCACGTTAAAACACACAATTTATGCTATATACACTTTCTTCGTGGAGTTGATCTTTTTTGAGATATTCCTTTATCTTGGTTTCAGCTTTGAAAAACTTACTCTTTTCTCATACAGGAATTTGTCAATTCCTGTCCACACAAACAAAGGAACATCAGTCACATAGCAACCAGCTTTTGGCTTTCACTTTAACCTATGGTACTCCCTTAATCCGCTTGTATTTACAATTAAGCAAGGAATAAGACTATTTCTGCTAATTTTCTTCGAGTAACATGAAATAAATAAAAGATTAGCTTATTAACAATAATTTGTTACAGAGAGAGAGAGAAAGTCATGTGAATGAAACAAATCAGATTTTTTTTTTAAGTTGTGTTCACAGACACCCGGACGGACGCACACAAATACTCGAACCTTTTTTTGAAAATGCTTTTTTTTTTTATTATTATTATTATTTAGGTGACCCTAAAATACCCTTCGGTATTGAATTTTTGGGTGGAATGCAATCAATATCTTCTACCTATGTACTATCTAGAGAAGGTAACAAAACAAATATAAAGTATTTGATCCATGTTTCTTTTCTACGTAGACCACATTTTCTGCATGTACCCCTCTGCTCTGTTATTCTGGAAACTTATCTGTGGCGGTTTTGTTGTCCAACATAAAGTAAGAAAGACATAAACCAGGTTATAGTTTAGGTGACTTAACGAACCACTCTATAAACATAAAACCAAGACGTAATTCTCAATTACAGAACGGTACCTATTCTCGCCAGCAGGTAGCGTGTTTTACGATGTCGTTCTCACAGAAAGTGGATGGATCTGTCACAGTCGGCGCGGAATGTTAAGAGAAGGTGGATGTACGCAGGAGGACCCAGCCGCAAGAAACTATAATCGCTCTACTCTTAGCTCCAACTTTTCTAAACATGTGACGTCATTAACTAACCCGTGAAACGCAGTAAACCAAAGCACAGTAACATATTGAAATACACTGAATATCTGTAGGTTTAGAACTACCGTTATATTAATCTAACATAATTCTAAACTTCTGATTAATGCTATTAGTAAATAATATTAATAGTATAACTAAAGAGCTAATGTGAGAGACTCACATTTGGGAAGTGCTGGGTTCGATTCCCGGTGGTTTCCTACTCTAACCATGGCCTTTTCGTGGTTTTCCCGTTGCTTGGGCGAATGCTGGAGTGGTGTATTCTACCACGGTTTTCCTCATCCCCATTTCCGCTCATTTCATTTTGCTCTTTCTATACCCCTGCCGCTGAATCCTTGCACTTGGCAGTTGGAGTTAAGCTGGTACATCCACAGAAAACAGATGAAAAGCTTTACCCGTTTGACTTTCTGAACTAATCACAGAGAAGCATTCCGGTCGGTCAGTCAAACAACGGAAACGTATCTAGATGCCGCACCGTTGCAATATCTGGCTATTTCCAACCACGTGCTCAGTTTGTGAACTCCTAACACGCGCGTTGAGCTGATCTGTACAAGATACGTATTATTCGTTGTTATTTATATTTGTTGCTAGTGTTTTGGTGTTTGTTTGTACGTGAGGGAACATAACAAGACTTTCACAATTATAGATGTGATAGACTTTTGCGGGAAGGTGTGACGAGAGTGGACGCGGCTTCAAGGAAGAAGAACGTGAATCATGTTCACAAAATAATACGAAAAGCACAGGAATTAGACGGAATCATCAGTGAATGTGAACCACTAATGATATGTCTTAGTGATGACAATGTTGATGATGATGACAATGACGACGATGCTTCCGAGAATGATGATGACGGAGACTTGGATGGAATTGAGCCATTAAAATTCTAAACCGGTGAAAATAATTTGTTATACCTTTCTCTCATTGTAACGAGCTATTTTGCATTAATTTCTTCTATATTGTCGTAAATACCTAATGTATGCTACTGTTATTTTCAGTTAGCATCAATAATAAAACGAATTAGTTTCATTATTCATCGACATTCATTTACTATGTGCACTGTTTATATTTGTCATTACACACGATAGAGAATTTGCAATCAGCTGTAGTTGTTTACTAGTTACTCTGGCAACGCCGCAAAGGCAGCATAGCCAACCTTACGCGAAACCACCCGAACTGTCATGTGCAAGGATTTAGCGGCGGAGGTATAGTTTCAGGTCGAATTTGGGCGGAGCGTCGGTGTCGGTGTCGGACAGCTGGCACAGAGGCTGGAGCATCCTGTCAGCCCTGTCAGATGACAGTATTTCCAGCATCCGCTGGTCAGTTCTCCCTGGTTCTGGAAGTCACCTCTAGCAGTCCTACAGTTCTTGGAGGAACGACCCTCCTTTATCCAGATGGTTAAGCTTGGTTTGTTAGGAAACTCTACGCGTCTCTGTCGAATGCACTGGCGCCATAGTGTCCTACGATTCTTTCACCTCATTCGTTCCTCCCTGGTGTGTGTGTGTGTGTGTGTGTGTGTGTGTGTGTGTGTGCGTGTGTGCCCGCGCGCACAAATTGTAGGTCGAGCTAGTAAATCGACAGTTTCTTTTCACACAGATTTTCTCTCCCAGCAAAGTTCTGTAAAATGCTTAAATTTCAAGGATGAACTTCCAGCAGTCTTCCCAACAAATTATTTCACATTGTTTATTGCATCTCTCAAAGAATTTGAGAAACCACTGCATCTTAGGCTTGATCGCATACATTTAATTTTACTTTCTCTTCACGTACTATGTAATAGTGTATAGAGAAGGTATTGTAATGCACACAAAAATTCGATATCGAGATTTCACCGGAAATATATATATATATATATATTTTGAGACCCCCTGAATCCAAAAAAAACATTTTTAGAAAAATGTCCGTGTGCGTCTGTCTGCGTCTTAGAGTATGTGTGTGTGTGTGTGTGTGTGTGTGGGGGGGGGCAACATAGCTCAAAAACGAAAAGACCGTTAAATGCCAAACTTGGTATTTAAGTTTGGTATCTTCCAAAGATGCAATACGAAGATTTTCCAGAAAATCCACCCACTCCAAAGTTTACATGAAAAAATGTTCAAAAAGTTTGTTTTCCTTAAATATGGCGGTAAGGATTTTGATTAAATTACCACTTATTAAAGCCATTTCTACCACAAATAAATGAATATCTTGAATTATCTGGGAATAGCCTCTGAAGACTACTTTATGCTGAATGAAGTTTACGGAATTTTACATAACTGCTAAACCGTAAGAGATGGACAAAAACTTACCATACAAAAAATTCAGAGCAAGTTAATACACAGAACTTATATTATATACATTTTTTTCGTGGAGTTGATCGTTTTTTTTAGATATTCCTTGTTTTTAGTTTCAGCTTTAAGAAACTTATACCTTTCTCATACAGGAATCTGTCAACTCCTGTTCATATCAACAAAGGAACTTCAGTCACATGTCAACCAGCTTTTGACTGCCGTTTTATTCTATGGTGCTCCCTTATTTCGCTTCTACTTACAAGAAAGCAAGTAATAAGACTATTTCTGCTAATTTTTTCTTGATTAGTATGAAGTAAGTAGAAGCATTAGCTTTTTAACAATAATTTGTTGCAGAGATGTAGAGAAGGTCATGTGAATGGAACACAACAGATTTTTCGACTACTGACCCCCATGGAGGGATGGTAAGGACTTCATAAAATGTCTTCTTATTCTTTGATCATAGTCTTCTGAGGCATTGGAACGGGAAGTTAAGTGCTTCATGTGGCTGAACCGGCTTATTTGTGCCCTTTGGATTGTTCAAAAGATTTTAACCAAACAATACGATAATCTCAACACTAAACACCTGCGCCACTCCTTTCCTGACCCTGAGAAGGAAAATGTTTACATTTGATCCATTATCATACTCCGCTTGTTACTTTGTTTGCTCCTGTAGCATGTAACTGCGTGACTTGTGCTATATTTTTACAACAATTAAACATTGAAACAACAAGCACTATGGCGAGATCTGTCTCTAGATATTTACTACTTGACGTGGTTTCCGTGCAGGAGCCGTAATGGCCATGTCGTGGCCTGGTTTTTCACCCCAGGGCCCCGCCCTGTCCTCGCCAACTGTTTGTCACGCCAAGTGATTGGTAGCAACACAACAAAGTTATTAATAATGAATATTACTTGCTTCGCGGCGGCGGGGAAAATTCATAGCTTTTATATTCAACATCAGTAATTCACCACAACTTGGTTTATGCAAAGTAAATTTATAGACTTGTGCGATAATATACAGCTTATATGTGCTCACTTTATATTTAAGTTGTATAATATCAACGTTGGCTCGTCTCCTTAGCGCGGTGGTAGCGGGAGACCTGGGTTCGAACCCCAGTACTCAGTCTCATAAACTCCCTGGGGGGCAAATTGAGGAGCTACTTGATGGAGAAGTAACAGCTTCAGGTCATGAGGGCCTCATTAACCGGCCGGGGGGCTCGAGGCGATGACCACGTCTCACCCTCCAATATTGCACCCCATCCATGACGTCTGTAGAGGTCTGAGATGGGAGACGCAGCGGCCGGGCGGTAGGCCAAGGTTCCCCGTGAGCTGTCGTGCCATGGAGTTATAATATTAATGTTGAGAAATATGTGTCCGTGCAATTACATAAAATGCAATTAGAGTTGTATGACTTAAGAAAACTTAATAATGACATGCATCACGTTTTAAGACAAGTCATGCTTTTTATTTGGTTAATATACTTACATTCATATATTATAAATACAATACTAGCTGGCTTAAGGGGGCTGAGCAACTCGATATGTGTTTTTCTGATTCTGGTCCATTACTTTTGTCAAGTTTCAACTCCGAACTCCAACTGAAAGTGCCCTATAAAAGAGTTACATAAAATATAAATCCTTTGATGGTTGCGCCTTTTTCTTGCCGAATATCTTGAAGTATATTAATTTTTTTTCCTTCTTGCTGATTCTTGTGTATTGACATTTTAGGAGTAAAATTCTGAAATTTCAGCTCTGAACTACCACTGGAAAAGGCATTAAAAGCAAGTCTTTAAACTCTTGCAAATCTTTTCTTCCCTTGTTGGTTTTACCTTAGCATCGTTTTTGTCTGCTTGACATTTTTAGAACTTCAGGTAATTCTAAGTTAGCATTTCTGAAGTGGAACTTTGAATGACACACAAATAATTTTAAATGGGGAAATTTGCATAACCTTGATTCGAAAACTTATCATAATTGTTATAAAAGATGGGGCAGCAGTCTACCACCACATTAAATAGCTGGGCTTTTAACATTATATACAACGGAATGGAGAATAAACAGGTGAAAATGAAAATTCCACAATCCGAGGCTACCGAGTTAACTTGAAGATGTGAAACAATTTAAATTCCAATCTCTTTGCTTGCCAGGAATAAACAAACGAAACACGACAAGGAATATGTCTTCTCGTTTGAGAAAAGTTTAAGTGGCTTAAAATTGAAACCAATAATTCGGAATACCTCGAAAACGATTACATGTACAAGAATAAAAATATATATGACATAAATTGTGTGTGTTAATGATATCTACATTTGTTGTGTAGTAAGTTTTTATGTATCTCTTACGGTTTGCCAGTTACACAAAAGTCATCCAGAATGAAGAGGTCTTCAGAGGCTATTCCCAGAAAATTCAAAATATACATTTCGTTTGTCATATAAAATATCTCAAAATATGGTATTCTAATTCAAATCGTTATAGCCATTTTTGAGAAAATCAAAATTTTCGAAAAATGTTCAATGTAAAGGGTATTTGTGGGTGGGGAGTTTTAAAATCTTCATGTCTTATCCTTGGAAGATATTAAACTTAAGTATCAAGTTTTGCATTTAACGGACTTTTCGTTTTTGAGTTATGCTGCCCATAGACACACGCACAAACACACACACGGACATTTTTCTAAAAATGCTCATTTTATTGAGGGGTTTTCAAAATATGTATTTGCAGTGAAATCTCTATGCACTCTGTACATAGTACGTGTAGAGAAAATTAAAAATAATATTTCATTTTCTGGCCGATGATAGTCAAAACCACTCGTGTTCCTTGAGCCAACTGTGTCCTATTCGCATTACTTTTGTTTTCAAACGCTCCTAATTTGGTTGCCGACCTTCGGGGTTTACTTCTTTCCACCCACTTCTGAGGTGCAGCCGCCCAGCGGGCAGAGTTTTTTTGCCTCTGATGATGAGAATAACGGCAGAAAAAGAGCTATTCAGATATGAACCGAAAATCGAAATATGGACCCCCGAGCGAAACCACTGAGCTTACCCAGCACCCCCTATTCCCACTATACCCACAAGGACATATGTAATACATAAAACCATTTACACAAAACATTTATCCCGGCCAGCATCTGTAGCGTAGTGGTAACGATCTTCCTCACATTCAGAGGTCCCAAGTTCGAATTCCGGTTAGCGTGAGTTATCCGGATTAGGGTCTTCTCTAATCCTTAGAAGACGAATGAGAAATAACTCTAGGTTCTGTATTATGGACCCTGCAGTATCATTTCACCCCTTTTAATCGCCCATCGTTGATGTTTAGGCGTTATTTTACCACGTTGTGGAATGCCAAGTATGTAGGGTTATTGTCGTTGTTATCTTTCCACACGTCACGTCGTTCCCCACTGTGTATTAAGTGTGTCTGGACGCACTCCCCTAACAGTATAGCGGATCTCTCCACGTACCTGTTTTTGAAGTCCGATATGAAGGCTGCCGCGGCGTCGCTCAGTATGCATGAAATTGACTCTCTCGAATGGAGAAACAATGGGGGTAGTTAGGAGTTGTCCTTTGAAATGCTTAACACACTTTCACTTTAGTATATGAATTTATTCTTGACTAAATTATTTTACTTATTTAGACAAGTACTTTGCTTTACATGCTACTTTAGTTTATAAACTTCTTAGAACTTTCAATCTTCGGCAATTTAACTTTACTTGTTTCGCAAAATTAATAGCTTTTATCACTTTGCTCGCCTATGACATTTATAACTAACCTTCACATTATATTGCAATTTGACAACGAGTATGCGTGCCTCTCAAACTTGACGATGAGTGAGTGTCCCTCGACTTGACAGCAATTACATGTATGTGACCCCAAACTTGATAGTGACTGCCCCAACAGCCTCCAATCTGTTACTTATGTAGTAAAATCTGGTGCCAGGACTGCTTCATTTTAATTGGGCAGAAAGATCGCGAACTTGGCGTCTATGTGTTCCATAATGCATTTCCCCTTACCAAAAATGCATCATAAGCACCACGAGACCGCCTCAATACAATGGAGAAAAACTCACTTCTCAAATATCCAGGCCTCCCCCGAAATCACTTTCACTTATTTCTCTGTTGCACACACATACACAAGAGTACGTGGCTTACAATAGAATTTTCCCTTACAAAGAACTGTCTCTTATGCAGCGACCGAGTTTTGGTAATCAGCTTGAGCTGTGCTTGCTTTAAGCTAGCTCTATACACTTTTAAGTACATTAAATAATAAATAAATAATTAATAACAATAATAATAATAATAGCGAGGCCGACTAACGGTCTCAATGTGACTGGCCAGGTTAAAGGATTTTAATTAAAGAAAAGAAAAAAAAGAAAAACCCTGTTTTCCTCAATTAGGTAAAGTAGTTAGAAGAATAAGATTTTGAAGAACATCATTTTGAAGAAAGGTTATAAAAAGTCATAGTTTAACACACCAGTTTTTTTTTCCCCTTCAGGAAGCCGAAACGCAGGCTCAAGTGTCCCGAAACAAAGCAGGGAAATGCGGAAGTAAGAATAAAGAGAGAGCGACTCCAGTATTTATCGGAAAATAAACAAATAAATAAAACATGCAAGAAAAGCTGGGATTGCTTCCAAATAGAAAGAGAAAAAGAGAAAAACTGTTACCATGACAATATCTCAATTTCTTTTATTGCTAAGCGGTCATCTTATAAAAGTCATTCATTACCTCTGTGCGTGAACCTTAACCACATAATTTATTGTTTATTCTAAGGATTTACTTGTTTTTATCTCTCGCAGAACTAGACTATTAAAACGTTCAAGCAAGTCAGAGGAATTAAAGCAGATTAAGGTCCCACACCTTAAACCATTTCGAGTTCTAATCTTCTCAGAGAGTTGGCAAACTCTCTCTGGCATTAATAATAGCGCAGAAGGAAACGAGTTGGAATCTGTAGAGAACATTTGTTTGGAATTATAGCTTTGCATTCAAAATAATAGCTTGAATAACAGATACGCCTTTTTCGGGAGAAATATCGTCATAGCAATGGAAATGAAGCGTCTGGCGCAATTAAATTACACTGCATAAACGATTGTATCAGTCTAAAATTAGCTTTAGTACCACGATAACACCAACAATCATGCGCAAATAATTATGTGTGGCTTTCCAGCTTCACCCCGACTTGTTGGATTGTCGCATACTTACGAAAAAAGTCTGATATGTTCCATTCACATGACTTTCTCTACATCTCTGCAACAAATGATTATTAAAAAGCTTATGCTTTTATTTTCTTCATACTAATTGAGACAAAAATAGCAGAAACAGTCTTATTACTTGCTTCCTTGTAAGTAGAAGCGAAATAAGGGAGTACCATAAGCTAAAGTAATATTCAAAAGCTGGTTGCTATATAACAAAGTTCCTTTGTTAGTATGAACAGGAATTGACAAATTCCTGTATGAGAAAGGTACAATTTTTTCAAAGCTGAAACCAAAAACGAGGTATATCTCAAAAACGACCAACTCCTCGAAAAAAATAATATATAACATAAATTGTGTGTTTTAGCGTGTTCTACATTTTACGTGTAGTGAGTTTTTGTCTATCTCTTACGGTTTAGCAGTTAAGCAAAGTTGGTCCAGAATGAAGAGGTCTTCAGAGGCTATTCCCAGAAAATTCGAGATATACATTTTATTTCGGATCTAAATAGCGTCAATATACGATATTTTAATCAAAGTCACTTGAGCCATTTTTGAGAAAATCAAAATTTTCGAAAAAAATTTCCATGTAAAGGGTAGTTAAGGGTGGGGGATTTTGTTTAAAATCTTCGTGTCGCATCTTTGGAAGATATCGAACCTAAATACCAAGTTAGGTTTTTAACGGACTTTTCGGTTTTGAGCTATGCTGCCCATAGTCATACATACACGCAGACAGACGGACACATATGCGGACATTTTTCTAAAAATACTTTTTTGGATTCAGGGGGTCTTAAAACATGTATTTCCGGTGAAATTTCGGTATCGAATTTTTGGGTGCATTACAATACCTTCTCTATACACTGTGTACATAGTACGTGTCGAGAAAGTAAAAATAAGGACATACATTATACTAAAGCGATAGTCAACTCTTTTAAAAGCTAGTCGCTATATGAAACCAATTGAGGTTTGGTTCGCTTTGCATGGTCTCGTTTGAGAAAAGTTAGGCAGTTTAACGCTAAAACAATATCAAGGAATATCTAAAATCGATAAACTTTACAAGAAAAACATATATGACTTAATTTTGTATTGTAACAAGATTTACATATCTCGAATATTATTGTTTTACGGTTTAATCGCTATTCAAAGTTCTGAAAAACTAATCTAGAATAAAGTGGTCCACAAAGGCTATTCCCAAAAGTGTAAAATATACATAATATAAATATATTATATCCATAATATATACTATACTATTTAAATATATACTTTATATATTATATAACTACACTCAAATAATTTCAACTACATTGTTTTAAGGAGAACTACATTTTCTGTCTCAAGGATTGCCAGTTATATAAAATACCATTAGATTCACTCTGATTGAAGAGCAATTCACAGGTCATTCCTCGAAAATTAAAGAATATACCTACATTTTAACTGTCAGCTAAATAATTAGTAGTTTAATCAAACATTTTAGAGCAGTTTCTGAGTAAAGCTGACAACATCAGAGAAACGGAAAGGCTAGGGATTTGAAAGGTTCAGTGCCGTGAGAACAAAACAGAAAGAAAAATTTTAAATTTGGAAAACTGCCCCAAATTACACTTTGGCCAAAAATGTTTGGAATTATAAGAATGGCTTTAACTTACTTACAACGTGAATGAAACCGTGTTTAGAATACTGAATTACACTTTGGCCAAAATGTTTGGAATTATGAGAATGGCTTTAACTTACAACGTGAATGAAACACGAGTTTGGAATATGAAACGTTCCCTTTTAGCTATTCTGATACGCTGTAATCACAAGGGTGTTTAACATATCAAAATGCATTTTATTTTGTCTGTTTCATTCAATTCCAAACTAAAACATTTTGTTATCTAATATTGTATTACCAGCTGAACAATCCTCTACCTTGAACCTCAATTCCTAATGGTAACACATCGAGGTACAGGTAGAGAGATATGCTAGTCTTGAGAATTCGGTTCCTAATGGTTCAAATAGCTAAATGCCGGGAATGTATTAATTCTCCCCATGCCCTTATCATTAAGAAACATGTAGAAATGACTGATAAACTGGTTGACTAATTAATATTGCCACTGACATTGTTTTCGTGCTTAGTGCAGAACTTGATGTTTGCTGATGCTCCAGTTATCTGTGTATTGATTTGGTGGTTGATCATGACATAACACACCACCACACTGTTTACCTTCATTTGTAATTAATATACATGGTTAATTTGTTTTGTTTCAAATCGTTACACAACAACGGCTTCACATGTGGGTTCAAAGTCTAAATTGTTACAGAGGCTGGAAAATAAAAATTATCGTATTTTGTCAAGGACCAAAAGATGACGTAGAGAAAGAATATCAAATACAAAACAAAAAATGTATGTTATCTTATAAACAACTAAATAAATAGATCGTCGTTGGAACTCCATTCGCAATGTATTTATTTGGAGATTATCGCCTTCCAAAGTGATTGGGCATGAAAGACCGCTTAACTTTGCTCAGAGGCCTCTCTGTCAGACTTGCCGTACATCTAGGACACGGGATCAACAGCTTTCCTTCCCTTCCGAAGAAAGTTCATGCTAAGGATTTTTACACCCGAAATAATCCATCGTCCTCCGCCGGGTTTGAACCCGGATGAACTTTGGAAAGACTCTCGTTATAACTACTGAGAGTTTACGAATAGACCTACTTTTACTACTTTAGCGGCGATAATTTCTGTTCCTTTTGAAAGTGTATTCGGCATTTTTAACAGTTTAAAATCAAAATTCTCTAAAATTACAAGTAAAACTCAAGAGAAATTCGATTAACAAGGGTCAATAGAAAAGAAAAGTAAATGGCATTTGATTGAATGAAAAGCATAAGTAATTTAAAGTATTTGTTTGCTTATATTTCATAATGTAGCCATACCATAAGCCATTTTTAAAAATGTGACCCCTTAATTAAGGTAGATTACACTGATTTTAACTTTGTTCCTCAATATATAAGCCGGCAAGTGTGGACTACTTGTTTGCAAACAATTATTTATATGAGGCCATTAATGGTCAAAACATTCTTTTGCTTTAAGAAGTTTAAATCTTAATAGTATATCCTATATTGATTAAATGACGCCGTAGTGTTCTTTATTGTACTTTGACAGAATAGGGGATTAGAGCCCCCGTTCTCAGCACACCGGCATGTACACAAGATCAGTTGTTTTGAATCACAAATAATAATTAATATAATATTATTTTACAGCAACATAAATTTTACTTTGTGTGGTACAATACAAAGCAGATAGCACACAGTGTACTATTACATTTCTTATAAAATGTACATCGTGTTCTACTGCGGTTTTCTTTTGACATCTTCTTTGTTTCTCTCGTTGATATCATTATCATCACAGCGAACATATGTATATGATTGTGTGTATCGGTTTACTTATCTTCCTTCTTAGCACTCGTCTTGGATAACCCTCTTTGAAATAATAATTGCAAATCCAGGAGCAGAATTGGTGTCCTATCCTGAAGATTCGCCATCTTATACATTATCCAGGCATTCACAATGCTCATGTCAAGCATCCTGGTAAATAAATGTTGAATTTAGATACTAACCTGTAATGCTTGCTACTCCCTCCTCCAAGTAAGATTTTAACCCTTTTTTTAATTTATTTATTTAAGGTCACTTTATGACAACCAAGGTCATCAAAGACCACAATATTCTTACATATCAAGCCCAATGTATATACAAAATGTAATACAAATATATTACAGCTGTGGTCATAAACTTAACTATTTGAACTTTGGTAACAGTAAAACATGGTACATCTAAATTGGTAAAGAATTATAATGGAATCAAACTCTGGTTGTAACTATTAAATTACATTATATAAAAGCCAACATTTGTGATATCTCCATTAACTTGATAACTTTTCTGCGTCCTTCGGTGGTGTTAAAAATGGAATACAGATCACTCTTGAGGTTTAAGTTCCTTCTGTCGTTTAGTAAAGCAGGGCACTCGAGGATAAGATGAGATGTTGATACGACTTCTCGGGCTGAACATTTCGGTCAAGGATCTTTGGTTATTTTCTTCATCAGATAACATGGCTGAGGTTGAAGTGGCCGATGCGCAACATGGTGAGTAGGACTTTTTGGTTTCTTCGGAATGTAAAGTGTGATATTGCCGATTTCTTAACTAGTTGCAGTTTTGAAGGCGTAGATTTCCACTTTTTGTCGCAGTGGTCCACATTTTAAACATTCTTTTAACATCCTGAAGTGTACCACTTATTCCAGCTTCAATTTGCTGCCACATCTGCCACATCTCATTTCCGGCAATGAAGGAATGCAGTGATAATATAGCCGTTCTTGTATACTTTATTACATGCTATGGAACACGTTAATTCTTTTCCCTTCTTTCCTGCTGTAGCGACCTAGACGGAACCTGGTTTATTACCGGGTTGATCGACAGCTACCTAGTGAGCTCGAGTGTGAGTTTGGTTTGTTTCCTGTTTGGCCACCTGTTACTGCACTAAAGACGAAGCAGTCTGCGAGATTGAAGTAATGGATTCCAGCAGCAGTGGTGAAAAAATATTTTTGTTAGATTGTGGTAATTATGTGTAACAATAATACACCCATTATCCTCAGATTCTTTATTTAAATTGAGCGCAGTTAGAATGTCCGTGGAATTGGTTGCCTCAGCACCTACCTAGTGCTGATATCCATTTCACCTGCCAACTACCTCCCATTATTTTGTGATTACATGTCTGCTATGGTGATTAGGATAAAATGATTCCATAACATAGGTCTCGTGTGTATATATATATATAGCTACATAAAATAGTTTTTTACACTCTATTCTGGCACAAACATGTAAAAAGACTGCCTCCGTGGTCGAGTGGTCAGCAACCTGACTTCTCACTCGGAGGTCCCGAGTTCGAGTGCCGGCTGGGGCGGGGCATTTTTCTTTAATCAGAATTATTCCCATCCCCCACAGAGGCTGCAAGTAAGTATGTGAAAGTGAATGTATGAGTGTGTGTTTGAGGAAAATAAAACGATTTAAACCTACAGACAACGAGTTGTTTCAAGTGCAAAAGCCCCGATATGACCTTAGATGTTAAAGGGGCTATAAAAATATATAAGTGAACCACCGCAAAATGCGTTGTTTTCTGACACATGAACAAAAATCTGACGTGTTACACTCACATGACTTTCTCTAGCCGTTCTACAAACTTCATACATAAGATTCTTGTTCTTTCTGCACCTTGCTAATGGAGGTACTCATTAGCACAATGTTCTTATTATTTAGTTCCGTATAAGTAGGAAGAAAATAAGGGAAATCACTAGGCTAAACCAATAGTCAAATGTTTTAAAAGCTGTCGTTATGGGATTGTCATTACAAATCGCTTCTTTTCTTGGCCAGGAGTAGAACAAAAGAAAAACGGATACTCCCGTCTGAGAAAAGTATAAGTACTTCACAACTGAAACTAATAACAATGAATACCCGAAAACGGCAAGCTCCACGAGAAAAATGTATGACATAACTTGTGCATTTTAACAAGACCTACATTTTTTTATATAGTAAGTTTTTATCTATCTCTTACGGTTTAGTAGTTGAGCCAAATAAAGCAAAATTCATTCAGAATAAACAGGTCTTCAGAAGCTACTCCCAGAAAATTCAAGATATACATTTTATTTGTTAGGTAAATATCTTTAATATATGATATTTTAATCAAAATCGTTAGAGCCATTTTTAAGAAAATCAATATTTTCTAAAAAGATTCCATATAAAGGGTAGTTTGGGGTGGGGGGATTTTTCTCAAAATCTTCGTGTCGCATCCCTGGAAGATATTAAACTTAAATACCAAGTTTGGTATTTTAGCTAATTTTCGTTTTTGAGTTATCGTGTTCACGAACACACGGACCTTTTTCTGAAAATGCTTTTTTTTGGATACAGGGGGTCCTAAAACATGTATTTCCGGTGAAATCTCGGTATCGAATTTTGGTTGGAATACAATACTTCTCTATCCCTATGTACGTTTTACATATGGGGCTAGAGAAAGTAAAAACTACATGGTTGATTGCTCCAAAGAACGAGGGAAATTGTTTAACGGCGAGAGGCGGCCAATCAGTCTGTGTGTTGCACACCTTATTTGAATAGCATTGTTCATTTCTTCCGACTAGCTACCAACCAGGCTCCGTTTTGCACGTACTGGAGCAACACATTGTTGCTGGCCACAGTTCCAGCACTGTTGTCATTTCCATTTCAAGACCAAACTTTTATTTTTCTTGTCAAAGCGGAAATTGTATGTTCCTCTCTCTTGTTTCTTCATTTCTTTTCTCAAAAACAGAGGCACCTTCAAGAGCGGTTTTCTCCTACAGAGCCTGTGGAATGAAATCCTACTCTCTTCAGCTCAACTAAAAGTAAATAACTTGTAAACCATTAATAAAATATTCATGTGTCAATGGATTAGTGACTTCGAAAAGACGTTTTCAATTGTACTTCTTCCTAAATATTTTTTTTTCTCCCATAAGGATCATATTGTTTTACCAGTATAAAAATTTGATGTGATCCATTCACATAACTTTCTCTACATCTCTACAACAAATTGTTGTTAAAAAGCTTATGCCAGGAAAGCTTCAGTTCATATTTTGAGCTTATGCTTATTTTTACTTCATGCTAAACGAGAAAACAAAGAGTAATAGTCTTATTACTTACTTGTAAGTAGAAGGGGAATAAGGGAGTACCGTAGGTTAAAGTGATGGTCAAAAGCTGGTTGCTATGTGTTTGAAGTTCCTTTGTATGGATAGAAGTTGGCAAATTCCTGTATGAGAAAAGTATGTTTTAAAGCTGAAACCAAAAACAAGGAGTATCTAAAATACGATCAACCCCACGAAAAAATTGTATATGACATAAAGTCTGTGTATTAACATGCTCTACATGTTTGTGTGCTAAGTTTTTCTCCATCTCTTATGGTTTAGTAGTTATGCAAAATTCCGTAAAATTCATCAAGAATAAAGCAGTCTTCAGAGGCTATTCCCAGAAAAATCAAGATAAACATTTTATTTGTCGCGTAAACAGCTTTAATATACGACAATTTAATTCAAAATCGTTAGAGCCATTTTTGAGAAAATCAAAATTTTCGAAAAAAGTCCTTGTAAAGGTTAGTTTGGGGTGGGCGCATCCCTGGAAGATACTCAACTTAAATATCAAGTTTGGTATTTTACACACACACACGAACCTTTTTCTGAAAATGTTTTTTTGGGATACAGGGGAACTTAAAACACATATTTCCGGTGAAATCTTGGTATCGAATATAGGACGTATAGAGAAAGTAAAATTAGAAATAACAGTAGATACCCTGATACTCTACAAAAAGCCCGAAGTTGAACTCGAACTTTACCGCTTTTCCTTTGTTGAACCGTTTAAGTCCACAGTGTCCATAATATACGATTATCTCATTCACAGTCAAATCCTGCATTTTGAAAATGTTGGTTCATCATTTCTCTATTGAACGGCTTTTGAAGCCTGTTTAAGAATTTGTCTTACCTTGTAGGTTTTCTCTTGAAATATCACTTACAACTGACTGACAACAATTAGAACTGGACTCTCAGCAATAACTATTACTCATAACAATGACAAAAGTAATACAATATTGACATAAACAGTAAACTTAGGAAATAAAATTCTTGTGTAAATATATACACAAGATCAGTGTCATCAAAAAAAATTGAAAATAAAGCTTAATCACTTTTTTAATTGTTTTAACAACAAAATATGGGACTAATATAATTGGACAGCTATACAATTCATTGTTGTTTTTATTGTATTACAGCATTGGGCATGAAGAGTTTCTTTACTGCCAAGAGTACCTTAATATTACTTTGTCTAGCACGTATGTACATGTCCGTGTGTGTATGTGCGTGTGTGTTTATCTGCCTGTGGACAGCATACCTCAAAAACGGAACGACCTTTAAATACCAAATTTGGTATTTGTGTTTAGTTTCTTCCAACGAAGCGACACGAAGATTTTTTAAGAAAGTCCCCCACTACAAACTACCCTTTACATGGAAAATTTCTTGTAAATATTGTTTTTCTTCAAAATTACTCTTTTAATTAAAATAACGTGTATTAAAAATACTTACATGACAAATAACATGTTTGTTTTGGAATTTTCTGGGAATAGCCTCTGAATATTTTTTGACGAGTTTTGCAGAATTTTACAGAACGATTACTGTAAGAGATAGACAAAAATGTACCATACAAACATGTATATCTCGATAAAACGCGTAATTTATGACAAATGCATTTTTCTTGTTATTTTTATCAATTTTAAACTCAATCCCTAATTTTTCTCAAACGGGACCATGCTAAGCAAACCAATGTCATATACGTTTTTCTTGTAAAGTTTACCGTTTTTTATATATTCCTTGTTATTGGTTTTAGCTTTAAACTACCTAACTTTTCTCAAACAGGAACAGGCAAATCGAACTGAATCTCAATTGTTTCACAAAGCGACTAGCTTTTAAAAGATTTGCCTAAGCTTTAGTATAATGTATTTCCATATTTTTTCTACCTACAATGAAGCAAGTTATGAGTCCAATTCTAATATTTATCTTGATTAACATCATGTAGATAAAACAACAATATTTTGTAAGAACAGTTTGTATTAGACAGCTAGAGAAAGTTCTGTGAGTCGGACACATCAGATATTTTTAATACTATTTCGAAAGAAAAATTATTTACAAATGTACAACGACAATAAAACTGGTAATACCATATTGTAATGAAAACGGTTATTTATTATTTATCATTTTTGCTTTCTCTAGACGTACTATGTACATAGTGTATAGAGAACGTTTTGCAACCCATACCAAGATTTCACCGGAAATATGTGTTTTAGGGTCCCCTGTATCCAAAAAAAAGTATCTTCAGAAAAAGGTCCGTGTGTCTGTGAACACGATAATTCAAAAACGAAAAGTCGGTAAAATAGCAAACTTGGTATTTAAGTTTAGTATCTTCCAGGGATACAACACGAAGATTTTGAGAAGAATCCCCTTTTAAACTACCCTTTACATGGAACTTTTTTCGAAAATTTTGATTTTTTCATAAATGGCTCTAACGGTTTTGATTAAAATATCGTATATTAAAGATATTTACCTGACAAATAAAACGTATATTTTGAATTTTCTTGGAATAGCCTCCGAAGACTACTTTATTCTGGATGAATTTTACGAAATTTTGCATAACTGCTAAACCGTAAGAGATGGACAAAAACTTACCACACAAAAAATGTAGACCAGGTTAAAACACAATTTATGGTATATACATTTTTTTTCATTGAGTTAATCTTTTTTTAGGTATTCCTTGTTACAAATCAGATTCTTTTAACCTTACCTCTGATGTAAAAATAACAGTAAGTGCACAAAGGGAGATGAGGAAAACACTTGACAGTTTGATTTAAACAATTGTTAGAATTTGATAAGTATTATTGTTTGGAACATAAGAAATCCGCCGTTAACCTACTTCTTCTGAGTCTGTTGCGCTTCAGATCTTCTTATTTATTGGTGTATCGCAGCTGAAAGAAACACAGATTTTGGCTACGCCTGCACAGCTTAGAAAAGAGCAATTCTTTTGGCAAATAAAATAAAGTTGTTCCTGGCAAGGCCCCCAGTTAAAGACGGGTTTTGTTATGGGCTGTGACTGGGTAAATTAAAAACCTTTTAGTACTCCATGATAGAAATCTGTTATAGGGGCTAGTTCGAAAAGCTTTAATTTTGCTTGTGTTAAAAGGGATTATATTACTTTCTATACACGTACTATGTACATAGTGTATAGAGAAGGTATTGATTCACCCGAAAATTTCATACCGAGATTTCACCGCAAATATATGTTTTAAGACCCCCTGAATCCAAAAAAAGCATTTTTAGAAACATTTCCGTGTCTGTCTGTCTGTGTGTGTCTGTGTGTGTCTGTGGGCAGCATAGCTTAAAA
The DNA here is from genome assembly GCA_030762935.1 of Hymenopus coronatus. Taxonomy (NCBI): domain Eukaryota; kingdom Metazoa; phylum Arthropoda; class Insecta; order Mantodea; family Hymenopodidae; genus Hymenopus; species Hymenopus coronatus. The sequence goes on along the minus strand of CM060894.1, from coordinate 122,634,039 downwards.
ACGAAAAGACCGTTAAAAACCAAACTTGGTATTTAAGTTTGGTATCTTCCAGGAAGATTTTCAAGAAAATCCCCCCCACCCTCAACTATCCTTTACATGGAAAAAAAACGAAATTTTGATTTTCTTAAAAATGGCTCTCACGATTTTGATTAAAATTCCTTATATTTAAGATATTTACTTTCCATATAAAATGTTTGTCTTGAATTTTCTGGGTAGCCTCTAAAAATGTCTTTATTTGGATGATTTTTATTCAATTTTGTATAATTGGTAAGTCGTAAGAGATAGACCAAAACTCAGTACTCAAAAATTTACATTAGGATAAAACACAAAATATGTCATTTATATTTTTTTTTCGTGGAGCTGATCGTTTTTGCGATTTTCCTGTCTTTTGGTTTCGGCTTTGAAAAACTTACACTTTTCTCATAGAGGAATTTGTCCATACAAACAAGGGACTTCAGTCCCATAGTAACCAGCTTTTGACTATCACTTACAAGGAAGCAAGTCATAAAATTGTTTCTGATTTTTTTCTCGATTAGCATGAAGTAAATAGAAGCATAAGCTTTTTAACAATAGTTTGTTGTGGAGATATAGAGAAAGTCATGTGAATGGAACACATCAGATTTTTTTTAAAATATAATTAGACATGATACAGGTAGACAATGGGCGGTTTTTGTTGGAGTTTCATCGACCTCCCGCACGTTAGCCTAAAAATCTAGTGCCCATTCACAATGAGATGAACGTGCAAGATTTTGTACCCATGTTATTCTTCACGTACACATACGCAATACGCTACACAATGCAATGCAACGCAAGAGTTTTGCAACTTCAAACTTTATCCTTGCGTTTCATACATAGAGAAAGAACTGCTGCAGTCCGCCTGCTCTTCAACAGCAGACCATTGCAGTGCGAGATTTTTCAGTCCCTATTGATGATACATGCTCTTGTATTTGGCCATGTCGGGCCTTCTTTCATTTCCCTCAAGAGGTTATGGTAGTCTCCTTGCGAATTCTCCTTTGATTTAATACATGTACCCACAATCTGCTCTCACAAAGCGTAAAGCGCGAAGAGATAGCTCACAGTTCATTAAGTGTGCAGCTTTATCACTTTCTGCAGTCTCTATACAGCATTTTCAATATTTTTAGGTAAAAACTTATTGTAACGTTATTGCCGCAAGTATTAGTTGTTAATATGTAATTTTATAACCTATTTATTTGTAAAACATGAATGAATTTTAATTCTCTTAATATGGTACTGTTGGTTATGTTATTTATTTTGAAATTTTCGGAACGCTTGCGCAAATGCGCAATTGATTTACAGATCTAGAAACTCGTGCCAACTTCTACAACTGCACTGTAAATATGGCTTTATTGTGCAACCCAATCAAAAGGATGCCTTCCGTTATTAGACCAAATCTATTCCCTGAACAAGTTGCCATGTTTTGATGCCAATATTAATGTTATCTCCTAGCCTTCCCTGTTAATAGAAAGAGTAAGTGTCTTCCTACCAGACGTCGTGCAAATAGGTAATGTGTTGCATAGTATTCTTCTAGAGAATTAATGTATTATCAGGGAGAAGAGCGTTTTGCGATCATTTTCTGTTAGAGGGAACTGAAATGTTCGGAACCACTTGCATCAAACTCTACCACGCCATTGTCCTCAAAATGAATATGCAATAATACTGTCATTTATTGTTCATTCATTCAACAAGACTTAATTTTGTGAAGGAATCCAAAGAAATGTTCGATGAATTTCTTCAAACTTTTTACCCCACCGGCGAAAGTGTATGCAATCCATATGATATAGTTCGGTTCACCATTTTGTGCTGAATGGCCACTTGTAGCATTCTGCGTATTTGCTGTATCAAGTACTTTGCTATGAATTATATTAAAGTTAAGATAAATATTCAGTTTTGAGATTTCACTAAAAGTGTTCACTTTGATTTCCTATAAGAAAACAATGCATTAGCCCATGTGTCAGTTAATCTGTTGTCGATGTTTGGTTTTCAAAAAGTGGTAGAGATAGCAACCTCAGTATTGCAACCAGACTCGTTTCCAAAAATGTAATCCTTACAAGAAATTTTTATTCAGAGAATTAAATGTGTGTTTTGAATCTTCGCTAAACAGGTTTTCAAGACCTCCTTTTTCAAATTAACAGATTTGATAGAGATAGCGAAAGATAGATAGATAGATAGATAGATAGATAGACAGACAGACAGAGAGACATACATACATGGAGAGAGAGAAAGAAAAAGAGAAAAGAGAGAGCCTAGAACCAAAAATGTTGATTGTTAAAGTCAACTAGCTTGGAATTATATTACCTAGACTCACCACTGGCGCTGGTGTGCTGTCGCTGATTTTTTTTTATTTTAATTTAAAAATACAGCCCCGGAGGCATGTCAGGACTCCGGCGCTGTATTCCTTTTTACCTCTTTTTTTTTTTTTTTTTTTTTTCTAGTTTCTCAATTTCCTTAGTTGACCTATTCGTTTTTCCATACACATATACATTTACAAACACAGAAACACCCATGCTCAAGGCGGAACTTGAACCCACGATCCCGTGCGCCGCGAACCACCAAAGCGAGACACTTCAGCGAGCGCGGCTACGGGGACCGGCACATGATTGAAACCTCTCGCGCATAGGTAGGTAGGTGAAGGGCAAACGTGCTTTTTACCGTATGTTCAGTACGCCTAAAAAGCTTTAAAAGTGCGGTGGTTTATGGGTATTAGGGTTTAATTATTAGCATGGTCCACTTCTATGTGCTGCATAACTGTACCAACCACCGGAAAAATGATTTCGAGATCACTTTTCATCGGTGAGAATAAATTATAACATTTGTGTACCAAATTCATTCCGATTTATTCTCGTGGGTTTCCTCGGTCACTAAGCGAGTGGTAATTTATTTTTGGTTTCTAATTCATAAACTAGAATTACTGAGCAAGTCGTCAGCTACTTCGAGATGTGACAAATTTGTGCCATCGAAATATCGCAGACTATACTCAGTGCATTTTGTGAAAATTTGTTTCCATGAGAATAAAGGCAAGATGATGCTAAACCCTGACACAGTTCTTTCAGTATTTACTTTCCCTTGTTATCTGACGAAGGTAACGAGAGTGCTAATTCCATTCTCATAATTATTTTGTATATGTTTTATTAGTATTAGAAGGCAGTGTTAAAATATTAGACTCAGTATTTCTTTTTTTCCCCCTGTAGCTTAACGTCCTTTAACCTGGTTGGTCATATCGGACGATGAATGAAATTGGTGAAATGATGCTCAAATGATCTCGGGGTCCATGGAGCTTAAGGTTACTCGACATTCGTCTTCTCAGGATAAGGGAAAACCCCTAAAAAAAAACCTTCGAGCAACTCACCCTTAACGAGATTCGAACTCACGACCTTTCGAATGTGAAGCAGACACGCTACCACCACACTACCCAGGCGGGCTTTGAGACTCAGTATTATAATTTGTTCTAAATAAAAAACAAAAAATACCCGAAATCTCGATTAAGTTAATTTTTCAAATCTGTAATTTCAGACTGAAACACAACCCCACATGGTGCAAGAAGGAATTTTGGAAAAGTGTTGGAATATAAAGAATGCAAAGTAATAATCGATTCTAATTTTAGATTTGCTTATACATTATTTCAAGAAGCACATACCATATTCTCCTGTTGTGCACATATTAATACCTATCTTATCTAACTCAAATATACCACAAATACTGATAGAAAATGTTTACTTAACGTTTTGAATATAGTTTACTGAAGAGGAATACAGGTACCTAATTTCACGTTTATTTTAGTTTTATACTGTACATTCCATCTCTGAAAATCCAGTATCGCATATGTTTTTTATTCTGCTACATCATTTTATTTGCTTGTTTGTTTTTATTTATTTATATGCCGCCTTTGGTAATATCGGCATATTACCACTTTGACCTTCTATAACGACTGCTTAAATTTGAGGCGTACATTAAAACTGTACTTCTCGATTAACTTAACACACATTCATATTTCCAGACTCATGAGGGTGAGGAATAAGAATAGCTTCATCAGCCTAGAATGGAACCAGAATATTTTTCAGTTTTATTTCAGCATTTTGACCACTTTACTGCAGAGATACTCTTAACAAACCCTCTTTATAATTCTTGTTGACGACTTTGTGCTTTAAACTAAAAAGGAGAAAGTATACATGGAATCACTGAGAAGAAACTGAGAAAACGGAATTAAAGCTGAATTATGTTCTTTGTGATGCTTGTATCTTGTTCGTAAAACACTTTAAATGCAGTTATGCGATAGTCATGTTCATGATAACATTTATTTATGCTTTGTTCAATTGTGGAATCAAATTCCGTCTAGTCAATTAAGTGATTTTATTCAACTTCCAACAGTACATTCAAGGTCTAATCCCTGTGCACGGATGCTGACGATCATAAAAAACATGTTGTTGCAATTATTTCCTACTCAGGTATCCTTATGATGTAATTATAGTTATTTTAAATTTCATACATACCATGTATTGCACGCGATCTAGGGAGTCTCTTGCCCTCCACCAGACTTCTTCATATTACGACACTTTATCTGGTCTGCGCAGCCTTTGAAGAGCCTTTGAAGACATGTTTATTCTGGATGATTTTTTTTTTTTTTTTCGAATTTTGAATATCAGGTAAGCCGTAAGAGATAGACAAAAACTTACCACTCAAAGATGTAGAGCTTCTTAAAACACACATTTTAAGTTATAAACATTTTTTCGTGGAGATGACCGCTGTTGAGATATTCCTAGTTATTAGTTTCAGCTTTGAAATACTTAGATATACTTTTCTCATATAGGAATTGGTCAACTCCTGTCCATACAAACAAAGGTACTTCAGTCACATAGTAAGTAGCTTTTAAGAGGCTTTTATTGTCGATTTAACCTATGGTGCTCCCTTATTTCCCTTCTACCTACAAGCAAGCATGTAAGAAGACCCTTTCTGCCAATTTTTTTTTCCGATTAACATTAAGTAAATAGAAGAATTCATTTTTACTTTCTCTATACGCACTATGTGCATAGTGTATACAGAAGTTATTGCACTCCACTCAAAAATTCGATACCGAGATTTCACCGGAAATATATGTTTTAGGGTCTCCAATATCCAAAAAAAGCATTTTCACAAAAAGGTCCGTGTGTGTATGTGTGCGTCCGTGTGTCTGTGAACACGATAACTCAAAAACGAAAAGTCGGTAAAATACCAAACTTGGTATTTAAGTTTATTATCTTCCAGGGATGCGACACGAATATTTTGAGAAAATCCTCCACCCACAACTACCCTTTTCATGGAACATTTTTCGAAAATTTTTATTTTCTCGAAAATGGCTCTAACGATTTTGATTAAAATTTCGTATATTAAAGATATTTACCTGACAAATAAAATGTAAATCTTGAATTTTCTGAGAAGCGCCTCTGAAGACTACTTTATTCTGGATAAATTTTACGAATTTTGCATAACTGCTAATCCGTAAGAGGTGGACAAATGCTTACCACTTAAAAAACGAAGAGCACATTAAAACACATAATTTATTCAAAATGTTCGAAAAAACGGTAGTTGGGAGTGGAGGGCTTTTCTTTAAAATCTTCGTGTCGCATCCTTGGAAGATACCAAACTTAAATACCAAGTTTGGTATTCAACAGTATTTTCGTTTTTGAGCTATGATGGCCATAGACACACACACACGCACACACAGGGACCTTTTTCCAAAAATGCATTTTTTGGCTTCAGGGTGACACAAAACATGTATTTCCGGTGAAATCTCGGTATCGAATTTTTGGATGCAATTCAATAACTTCTCTATACACTATGTACATAGTACGTGTAGAGAAAGTAAAAATTGTTTGCACTCGAAGCACCTCGAAACAAAAGACCGCCTTTTTAGTTTCTCTATACGCATTATGTACATAGTGTATAGAGAAGGTATTGTATTGTATCCAAAAATTTGATACCGAGATTTCACCGGAAATATATGTTTTGAGACTCCCTGAATCCAGAAAAAAAAATTAGAAAAATGTCCGTGTGTGTGTCTGTGGGCAACATAGCACAAAAACGAAAAGCCCGTTGAATACCAAAGTTGGTATTTAAATTTGGTATTTTCCGAGAATGCGACACGAACATTTTCAAGAAAATCCTCCCACCCCCAACTACCCTTTACAAGGAACTTTTTCGAAATTTTTTATATTCTCAAAAATGGCTCTAACGATTTTTATTAAAATATCACATATTAAAGATAGTTACTTGATAAATAAAATTTATATCTTGAATTTTCTGGGAATAACCTCTGAAGACCACTTTATTCTAGATGCATTTTGCGGAATTTCGCATAACTGCTAAAATGTAAGAGATGGAGAAAAACTTACTAAACAGAAAATGTAGAGCACATTAAAACACACAAATTATGTTATATACCTGTTTTTCGTGAAATTGACGGTTTTCAAGATATTCCTTGTTTTTGGTTTCAACTTTGAAAAACTTATACTTTTCTCATACAGGAATTTGTCAACTCGTGTCCATAAAAACAAAGGAACTTCAGCCACATAGCAACCAGATAATTTCGCTTCTACTTACAAGGAAGCAAGTAATAAGGCTATTTCTGCTAATTTTATCTCGATTGGCATGAAGTAAATAGAAGAATAAGCTTTTTAACAATAATTTGTTGTAGCGATGTAGAGAAAGTCATGTGAATGGAACACATCAGATTTTTTATTTCTTCAAAAAGCTGGTTATGTGGCAACAGTGGCTTTACGGTAACATAAAACGATCAATTTTGAATGGTACACAACCATTTGATTGCCGGGAGTCTTTATTAAAGTAAGAAAGACAAAACAAGCATTTACAGGTCGTTCTTCAAGACAATGCAAGCGCTACACACACGTCTAACAACCGACTGTTTGAACCTCAAAAACCATGTTTAGGAGCTATCTCAAGCAGACTGGAAAAAATGCCATGAGAAATGTTGCAAAAGTATATTGATCAGAAAGGAGAATATTTCGTAAAAAATGACAAATTACTGTTTTTAGTTTCTCTACCCGTACTATCTATTGCTCCCAAAAATTTGATCCAGAGATTTTACTAGAAATTTATGTTTTGGGACCCCCAGAACCCAAAAAAAGCATTTTTGAAAGATGTCCGTATGAGTGTATGTGCGTGTGTGTGTGTGTGTGTGTGTGTGTGCGCTCGCGAAGCACAGCTCAAAAACTAAAAGTCCCCTAAATACCATAGTTGATATTCAAGTTCAGTATCTTCCAAGGATGCGATCCGAAGATTTAAAAACAAAAATTCCTCACCCCTACCCATTCTCTTTACATGGAAACATTTCAAAAATTTTGATTTTATCAAAAATGGCTGTAACGATTTTGATTAAAATATCGTATATTTAAGACATTTCCATGGCAAATAAAATGTATATCTTGAATTTTCTGGGAATTGCCTTTGAAAACCTTTTTATTCTGAATGAATTTTTCTGAATTTTGCATAACTGGCAAACCGTAAGAGAGAGAAAGAGAGACAGACAAAAGCCTACTACACAATAAAGTAGATATCCTTAAAACACACAATTTATGGCATATACCTACATCTTTTTCATGGAGTTGACCGTTTTCAAGATATTTCTTGTTATTGGTTTCAATTTTATACGGGAACTTGTTAACCCCTGGCCATGCAAAGAAACGGACTTTAATCCCATAGCAACCACATTTTAAAACATTTGACTGTCGATTTAGTGTATTGTATACTGCCACTTACCTTCTAATGATAAGGAATTAAGTTATATGACTGTTTCTGCTAATGTTTATCTCGATTAGTGAAGTAGATAGAAGAGTAAACTTAACAATAGTTTTCAGAGAGGTATAGAGAAACTCGTGTGAATGGAACACATCAGATTTTTTATTATAAGGCTTTATTGTGTAAAGAAGCTCAAAATGTAGGGACCTATAGTAATTTTAGAATTATGACATTTAAATATATCACATAGAACACCATAATCTTAAATAATCGATATTAACCCATTTTGAGCCCAATAATGCTCCTCATACCGATATAAATACCAGGTGGTTTACCTGTCCTTTATTATTTTTGGGGATAGGCAACACTTCATAGTCTTAAAGAAATAAAGCCGAAATTAAAGTTCGAAGGCTTTCACGGCCGGTGTTAGAATCACTTATAGAAAACAAAACCGGGCTTGTAGGCCGTGGTCCACTGGGCTTCTCCCTTCGTTCCCCAGACGTTTCGCCTGCGTCTGCGGCAGGCATCGTCAGTGGCGTGTACATCTCCGTGGTCTCTCAGTAGCGACTAGTAAGCGCTACTGAGAGACCACGGAGATGTACACGCCACTGATGATGCCTGCCGCAGACGCAGGCGAAACGTCTGGGGAACGAAGGGAGAAGCCCAGTGGACCACGGCCTACAAGCCCGGTTTTGTTTTCTATAAGTGAAAAGCCGAAATTGCCGTGCTTGTCAACCATTTGGTAACCACGCAAATTTAATGTGTTTTCATAGGAAAATAGACCTTAGCAGCAAGAGTTAGTCCATTCTATAAACATGCCTTAATAACTCCTGTTACAGTACATGTTATATCAATAGGACCGCTGCCATATGTTCTGCAACGTAAATTATAATGAATGAAGTTTAAATGAACGGCTTAAGCTACAAAAAGGGGTCCACAACAGTTATAAAGAGATCAGAAGCGGAGAGGGAGACATGTGGGACACTCTACCTGCAAGATGTAACACAGCAAGCGGGCGCAATGATTGTAGCTCAACTGGTTAATTTCATGTTCCTCATCACCTGCAGCTTGTCAGCGGTTCGGGTCCTACAGTCTGCGTGCAGTTTTTTTCTCCTTTATGTATTATCAATCAAGATGCAAATTTAATTCAGTGTTTGTCACACTAAAAAATTTAGGTTTAAACTAAAAGATATACGAATTCAGAACAAACAACGTGTTCTTCAGTTTTCTATCCTTAATTTTCATTCTAATTTTTTTTAAAAAGAAACTTCACTAAGACTTTAAATATACGGGACTGATAAAGTTAGAATAAACATAAATAAAGAGAAGAACAATGAAAGAAAGAAATAAGCAAGTTAACAAATGTTCTGATATTCCATCTAGTTTTGTGCCAAATCAGGAAGAAAGAAAGTGGGGGGTGGGGGGTTGTCAACGTTTTGGTAAGATTCGAATCTGAATCGAGCATCTTGGAACTCAAACTAACCGTGCGCGTTAATCAAATACGCTACTGTTTAACTATAACTTACATCGCAAAAGTCTATAATATTAGTAAGCAGAAGACGGGTCTCCGGAACGATGTTTTCAGGTTAGACTGTAATCTGCGGGTTGCATAAAACCAGAGAATAAGGGACAGGTGAAGCACCTTGTACATACAATTTATGATTGCATTTTCGTGAAATTTATGCGTGGAGACTAATACAAAAAGCAGAAATATTCTGAGACTTCACCACAGACTGTGTGAAAGCGAAACTTCCGCCAAGCAACCGAAAGAGTAAACATATAAAATTAACGCTGCTCACTTTAACGGGCTTCTGAATCTCTTGCACAGCGGCGCAATTTACAATTGAATACTGAGAACGGATTTACTGTATCACATGCGGAAACTAAACCCGTCATGGCACTCAGCTCTAAAATGCTATGTAGTAGTTTTTGTGTGGCATTAGAATGAAAAGAGTTTTTGTTGTTAAATGTTGCAGGTTGGAGAAAAGGAGAAGAGTGTGGGCGACGGCAACAAATTGCCCGGCAGTGAGAAACGGAAAGCCGAGGATGGAGAACCAAACAAGGATCTTAAAAAGGTAAGCAAAACTACTGCAGTGGCGACCCGTTATAGGGATACCCATAACTTGAGTTCCACGAGATATATTACGGCCCGGTTTAAGCTTCAAATTGGGTTTAACAGCGGGCTTAAGCTATACAATGTATGGCACTACAGAAGCTTAAACTGTGCCATCTGCGGTTTGGGACAATATTAAGGCCACAAGCCACAACATATAAGGTTTTTATTTTGTAATGTTATTATTAACTTAACATTTATTTGGCTAAATAGCTTAAAGCATATATTCAACTCTTAATTTTTGTCTGAATTGTTATTGCTGAATTGTTTTACTTGTGTTATTAATATATTTGTGAGACGTATGTTCATTCTAATGAAAAAAGGCTTAAGTAAAGGAGTTTATAATGTGTTGGCTGGAGACGTGAGCAACAATGACAACAATGATAGAAAGAGACGGAAAGACATACGTATGTGCATTGCTAAAACATACAAACGTTACACAGTCTTGGAATGAACGCACGGTAACACACATATTACTATTGATGATTGCTGTAAAGTAAAAGCAAGATCGTTTTGCTCAACCACGAAACAAGAAGGAGTAAAAATGTTGTATTCTGGTGAAAATTAGTGTTATAGCTAGATGCTATGTATGCTTATGTATTTATATGATTCACAATAAATTCAGAAAGAATAACAACAATATTTATACATGGTAATTTAAACCAAAGTACAGAATGCATCTCGTATACCACAAACCCGAGAAGAGAGAAGAGTCTACATGGTGAAAGTATAAAACAAATTAATAAAATCAAATACACACGAACCAACTTTTTCGTTGCAGGTTTGAGTAAAGGACCCGACATTTTTACTTTCTCTAGCACGTATGCACAACATACAAGGTAGATAAAGAACATATTGTACTCCTCCCAAAAATTCGATACCGGGGTTTCATTGGAAATACATTTGTTGAGATCCCTAAGTCATAAAAGCATTTTTGGAAACTTGTCCGTATCTGTGGGCAGCGTAACTCAAAAACGAAAGGAAACGATTTTCAAGAAAATCCCTCTACCCCCAACTACCCTTTACATGAAACAGTTTTCGAACAATTTTATTTTCTCATCTATAACGATTTTCTCATTCTATAACGATTTTGATTAAAATGTTATATGTTTAAGATATTTTCTTGACAAACAAAATATATATCTTGAATTTTTGGGAATAGCCTCTGAAGACCTCTTCATTCCAGAGGACTTTTGTATAACTTTCGTATATAACTTATAAACTGTAAGAGATAGACAAAATCTTACTACACAAAAAATGTCGATCTCTTTAAAACATATAATTTATGGCATACCTTTTTTGTAGAGTAACCATTTATAACCTGTTCATTTTAAATAATTACAACAAAAATATACTTATTTCTTTATTTAAACGATGTGACCAAGGGAACCATAGTTAATACATAAGAAATATATTTGATTACCACAGTTATCTTGCGTCATTATCCACATAACCGGGTGCATCCCCTTAGCACTGAATGGGACAGAAAAATAAAGCAATAGGTATTACGGCCATCTGGTGGCAAATAAATAAGTACTTATTTTAGGTGTAAATCTGGTTGGGCAATTGATAAGCTTTTATGTATTAAATTTCTCCATTCAACCCAAAATATTACTTGATCAAATGTATTAAGAGCAGCGCAATTGTAGTGTGATGGTGACGCGGGTATCTTCATGTTCTTTAGCGAGCCCATGTACCACATAATGTCAAATAACCAACATCTGCAATTGGAAGTTAAACCTAAAACCGATCCCGTCATTTCTCCGCCATTTTCAGATTCCAGGAAGGGTTAATGGTTATGTGAGTTGTTTATAACTACATAAGAAATATATTTGATTGTCACAGTTATCTTGCGTCATTATCTCCATAACCAGGTGCATTCCCTTAGCATTGAAGAAAAAAAATAGAGCAGGAGATACTACGGCCGTCTGGTGGCAAATAATAAGTACGTAATTAAGGGTTCGTCGCCAGTAAAACTCCTTTATTTTAAACGATAGGAGTACGGAAAGGACAGTCAATACTTAAAAATGTACTTGAATTTTACTGCTGCATTGTATCATCTCGATAAACTGTTGCGTCACCTTAAAATTGAATGGGGAGGGAAACTACCACTATGGGCATCTAGTGGCAAATAACTAAGTACTTACTCTAGCTGATAGTCGTCAGGAAAGCTTGTTTGCTGCTTTAATTTAAACAGCAGGAGTAAGGAAAGGCCAGTTAATACATAAAAATATATTTGAATTTCACTGCTGCGTTGCATCATTGTGTTGATAAACTGGAGCGTTACCTTAACATTGAAGGGGGAGGGGAAAATATAGCAGTACTACGACCATTTAGCAACAAATAACCGTGATACCACTGCCATCTGGTGGGTATTAACCGAAATGCGTCCGCTAGGCCCGGTTTTACTCATTTTATGAGATTTTAAATGCTTTCCCGTGCTATTTTAATCATTTTCTTTTCCACAAACCTTGTCGTGACAATAACGAACACAATAAAAAAGAATTGTCCAATTTCATGCAGTCGTTCGGAAATGATACACGTACATACATTTCAGCGATATATATAACGGCTAGGATTTGAATTATTTATTCAAGATTATTCGCTTAAAGAAATCTGTAATTCATTGGAATACTTTTTAATTTTGTCATTATTAATATTATGATTATTATTATAAGTTGAGTTACTTCAAATAAGATTCGCGGACTCTGGTTGATCTGAAGACGCCAATAGGCTGAACAGGATGGGTGTTGATTTGTTATCTATGACGTCGCAGCTTAAATTCCTGTTGCAGTTCATCTTAACTTCCTTTCGTCCTAGCATGAGGGTTTGTAAATTTCTTAGCCGTTGAGAACTCAACTCGTAAAATCTAATATTTTCTCTTAATTTATTTCGAAACTAAGTTTTTTGTTTTTATTTGTGTTTCGTTGGATCACTGTTTTCTTTACTTACTCATAAGTGCATTGTGGGTCTTATTCCAATTCTGCAAACAAAGAATATAATTCACCAAATTCCTCTTTTATCAATTTTATCAACAGATATAACAGCCGCAATACTCTCCTTAGCTGGCGTAGTGCTCGTACATTCCCCCCACCACTTTTTCCTCAACAAAACTTCAAGAGTGATACCTAGCACCCTGGCTTAAAACCCCAGGAAACTGACATGGGAAATTATTTATCAAAGGGCCATGTAAGGAAAGAGCTGAGAGCCTGCTAAAATATAGCAGACCTCAGCTGAGAACAATTACTGCTTTCTCACAGGGCTTGTCCCTGTGAAAAAAGCATCTTACCATAATTGGAGTGCTTCAGGGCAACTGAGACTGCAGATTATGGAGGAAGGAGTCTAAAACAGCCCAGCACATTTTATACTCCTGCGAAGCTTTGACTCGCAGGAGACGCAACATTTTTGGGAAAATGTTCATAAAACCAGAAGAAGTGTCATCCATACCCATTGCAAGGTTGCACTCCTTTTTAAGTGATGCAGGTATCATGGGTTGGCTCGAAACGATACAGATAGTACAATAAGCCTCAGGCTGAAGTGCGGCAATGTGACGGTAATCTGTCGTAAATGAAGAGGAAGAACAATACCTAGCGCATGTCCGATGAGTACCAGAATCCCGTATTCCGAGGAAGATCCTCGGATACAGATCCAAAGGAGAGAGAGAGAGAGAAATAACCCTAAAGAGACGGATGGAACAGGTCGAAAGGCCTCACCATGACGATTATTATTATTATTATTATTATTATTATTATTATTATTATTATTAGATATTATTATTTTACTATTACCTCATCATTACCATCTACTCACATAGGGTTTGTTTTCCTGGATTATATGAGTAACAGTCGCATTTTTGCGTATTCTTCATATCAGAATTCATCCACTTTCTAAGTCTGAATAGAGTGAGAAGAGAGAAATCATGGCAACGAAATGTACACAGAACACCACGACCGTGCTCGTCTATTAATGTGATATAACATTCTGTGTCGCGCCGTGAGCATCTGATTCTGCCAAAATAGTTTAATGCAATATATACATATTTTAACTGAGAAGTAATTGAAACGTAATGTTTAATTTAGTTTCCTAAAATATTTCTGTATTGGAGATTTGCAGTTGTTTTCCGCTAATGCTATTGTAATTTAAAACCAGCCTTAAACACTCTAAATAATAACACATAGAGTATGCTCATTTGCAAAAGTAAGATTGAAGCAAACTCATTATTTAATTTGATGTCAACCCTATTATTCCGACATTAGAAGACGTTTAAACAAGTTTCCTCGAGCTATGAAATGAATTGAGAGAAAGAACAGTTTTCGATTAAGATATCTACCAAAATAAAACTTTTTACTCCGTTCAATTCTTACCCTTTACCTCTTCGACGTGAATTTTCGCCTCATTTTATATAAACAGCAGCAGCGGTTGAAGCAATATAATATTATTATAATAAAAATGGAATTTCTTGATAAAGTTATTTCTTCATCCAAGTCGCTCGAGGTTTTTCTGGACTGTTTTCCATTTACAGCTGCAAGGGTAGAAAAGACGCGAAACGTATTGGGAAAATAATTAAACTTTTCAGTTTAAGAAGCCCCGTACTTTCTCTCTCGGCAACTAAACAAGCTGAACGGAAAATGAAGGTTATGATGAACTTGTCATAAAATACGGAGAGAGGGAGAGAGAGAGAGAGAGAGAGAGAGAGAGAGAGAGAGAGAGAGCTGCCAAGTAAAAACTCCAATAACTTATAAGCTCGCCTCCCGCTCTGGATATCTGTGCCATGGAGCGGAGTCAACTTTTGCTTTTCCAAATTTCCAGAAAATGTACTTATTTTTTTTACTTTCTCTATACGTACTACGTACATGGTTTATAGAGAATGTATTGTATTGCACCCAAAAATTCGATACCGAGATTTCATTGGAAATATATATTTTGTGACCCCTGTATCAAAAAAAAAAAAAATAGAAACATGTCCGTGTGTGTGTTTGTGCGTGTGTGTGCAGTATATTCAAAAACAGAAAATCCGTTTATATACAAACTTTTTTTTTAAATGATTCATTGATCGAATAGCAAATGTGCGCTCTACAGATTATTGCTTTTAAACATTATTTACATGCATGGTACTGAATAACATTGAAATTGACTCCTCATAAGCAGATACATTTTAGTTTTTATTTTACAGAAAGTCCTGTTGTGAGAGCTGGTCCAGTGATAGGCGACTCTTGATGAGAGTTGGATAGCTAGCTAGATTTTCTGCCAAGAGAATAGTGAATGGCTCCTGAGTCGTCTTTTAGCTTGCTGTAAAACCGTTTGGCTTTTGAAGAAATTGACTGTTGAATGATGCTGATTCCAGTTCCTCTAAGTAGTGGCTATTTCTGGTGCATTTGTTGATATTCGCAATATTTTGTTTTGAAATGTCTGGATACGTTTGATTTCGGTAGGACTAGTTCCTCCCCAAAATGGACAAGCGTATATTAGGAGTGGTGTTAATAGAGTCGTGAAAAGTAGTGTGCAGTTTTTTAGTTTGAGTGAAGATTTTTGTTGAGGAGAGGATAGAGCTTTGCCGGTCTTGCTCGGGCTAAGTTTGTTGCTAATATGTGGTGTCCATGTGAGTCGACGTTTCAGGAGTACACGAGATATTTCACTGTTTCTGTCTCAGTTTTCCAGGGTATTTGTTTCGCTGGGAGCGTTACTGGTGGTGGGTAGTTCTGTCTGCATAGTGCAAAGATCATTGCTTCACAGTTTTGCTGGTTGAGCGAAATACGACAGTTGTCTAGCCAGGGTATAATTAAGTTTAAGGCCTCTTGAAGGCGATTTCTGGCGGTGTGGATATTACGATGTGTTGAGAAGATTGCAGTATCGTGATACATAGTGATTTGAGCTGTACGCGTTGCATGCTTATCAGAGGTGTACAGGTTGAACAGAACTGGTCCCAGGATAGATCCTTGAGGAAGTCCGACACTTATAGGTTTGGTAGAAGAGTGACAACTACCTATTCGAACTGAGAATGCTCGTTGTGACAGAAAGGAGTTTTTTTATAGAGGTAGTCTGGAATACCGTTGATGAACAGTTTGTGTAGAAGGCCTGATACCAAATCCTGTCAAATGCCTGAGCGAAGTCAAGGAAAGCTGCAGCTGTGTGCTCTTTCTTCTCGAAGCCTTGTGCCACTTGCTCTGTAATCCGGAGAATTTGATGGGTGGTTGAATGTTTGCGACGAAAACCGAATTGAAAAGGAGGTAATACTGATGATTCATTGAGAAATTTTGCTAAACGCTTCAGTATAGATTTTTCATAAACTTTGGACAGAGTTCGTAGCAGACTAATAGGACGAAAATTGCTTGGATCTGAGAGGCTTTTTCTAGGCTTATGAATAACAATAATTATAGTTTTCAGATTCTAGGAAAGTAGCCCATACGTATCAAACTATTGAAGAGTGAGGCCAGAATAGCAAATGCTTTGCGAGTTAGATGTAATAATAGAAAATTTGGAATTAGGCCATGACCAAGCGATTTCCTTGCTGGTAGTTGCTGGATTGTGAACAAGATTTCTTTTGATGAGGTGAAGTCAATGGGGAGTGGAACAGTGGTATAAGAATCAGGAAAACGTTCAGTTTCGTAGTTGAATTCTTCGTTACTCACTGGGTTTGGGCTGAAGATACTTTGTAGAGTATTTCCGAATAGTTTCGTCTTCTCAAAGTCAGATATGTAGTTTTTGCCATGTTGCATTAAGTGTGAAATAGGCGTCGGCTCTTTTAATACTCTTTTGGTTTCTTTCCACAAGAATGAATCTTCTGGTGAAATGCTGGAGAGGTGCCGTTGGTAATACCGGTACTCATCCAATTGTTTATTTACCTTTCTTGTCAGTTGGTTCAAACGAAGTTGCCAGGTTTTTCTGTACTTCGGTCGAATGCGCATTTTGTGTTTTTCTTTGTTGAGGTCTGGCTGGAGCTGTGGATTTGTCTATAGCTGAAGTTATGACTTTTGTGAACACAAGAATTGCTGCTTCTGCATCACTGGGAGTTTTCAGATTGCACGCAGGTTTTAGCTCGTTATCAATTGCATGTTAGAAGCTTCCCAGTTTATGAAAACTCTGCTAAATGTCCTAGTGGACTGTGGATGTAAAATCAGATTGTCGCTAAATGATATCAACACTGGGGAGAGGTCGGGGTCCATTTCAGGTAGAACAGCCATGGTGGGAAAGCGTGATACATTTTTGTGAAGTGCTATGTTTAGTATGTCAGGTGCTACATTTTGCCTAAAGAAAGTAGGACAAGGTGGGTCTAAGATGCTGCCCTCATTGCGTTCAGCTGCTGATAATAATCGCCTTCCGTTTGGAGTTGTCACACGGCATCCCCATGTTTCATGCTTACTATTTAGATCTCCCACGAGAAGAGTTGGCACTGTGTCAGAGAATATAGTAGTAATATCCTGGTCATTGAGGCTGAAATTATTGTCGTTTTAGAGGAGTTTTGCATGGATATTTGAACTGCGCAAGCTTCGAGGCTAGTTAGTTGGGGAGGTAGGACCGAGTAGTGGTGTATGTCCTTTCGAATGAAGATGGCCATTCCACCCGAGGCGACGAGAGGGTTGCGATCGGACCTATACGCTGCATATCTAGGTGCTGAAAACCTTTCCTGCCGTGCTAGGTTAGTCTTAGTGACGCAAGCTACTGCGACGTTGTGTCTTGAGATGAATTTCAAAAAGACTGCCCGCTGGGCTTTGATTCCGTTAGCGTTCCAATTTAGTATAGTTAGTTGAGGAATGTATATACTTCATTTTTAGTGGCCATTAGCAAACAAACTTGCAAAAAGCTGTAATAAAAAGGATTTGATTTTTGGTAGATATGGTGCTAGAAAATTAATAGCTAGCTGAATAAGGTTTCCAGTGTCATCGGGGAGGAAGAAGCAGAAGAAGAATTTTGTGTAAATGCTTGCTGGGTGGAATGTTGATAAATGTTATCTTCTGTAGGAACAGAGCTTGGCCACTAAGGAGTTTCAGGAGCAGAAGAGGAAGAGGTTGGTGTCAGCTTTGGGAAAGTCTCCAGGTTTAGCTTTGGTGGTGCAGGTGCTATTACAGGTTCAGTTACCGTTGCATTGGATTTATTTTTTAATTCCAAGTGATAACGACAACCTCTAAAATTTGCTGGATGAGCTTCTCCGCAGTTCTCGCAGGAGGGCTGAGTATCTTTGTCAGAGAAATGATGGCTAGAGGGACACTTCACACATCGAGGGGTAAGTCGACAGAAGATTTTTAGTATACCCCTAGCGCTGGCACCGTGTGCACTGTGGGATGCTTTTGGGTTTCTTACGGTATTCAACTTTTATCAAAGCATGGTGAATGTGTTTGACTTCAAAGATCTTCTTTGCTTGCTCATTGTTTTTTAATTCAACAGCGCACATGGGTTGACGATCTTTGTAAAAGGGTCTTGTAACTTTTATCACTGGTAACTTCAGAGTGGTTAATTCTGCAGCTATGTCGTCGTTTGTGAGAGAGTAAGGAACCTTTCTCAAGATAACGTCAAGTCTTTTGGTATTTGGGTCACAGAAAGTGTGAAAAGGGAGCTTTGATTCTTCCAGGAATGTTGTAAGGGCTTGGAAGTCGTTGACTGAAGCTGTATTTATCTTAAGGACTTTGTATTTAGAGTTTACAGTGAGGCTGAAGCTATATGTTTTTTGTTGGGAGTGAAAAGCCCGTCACTTGACATGGAGACATTGCCTTGATTGAGATCTTCGGGCGAGCCTTTATCAACTAGCTTGGGTGGTAGTAAGATTGAACGAGAAGTAGTAGGAATGTCCACAGAATTAATTGAATGTGAATCTGAGAATCTTTGTTCTTGTTGATTAGATTGCATGGTGTTGGCAACCAGACAAAAGACAGTCTGCTTTGCAGACAACTGACGATCTGCTTCTCTAACAAAAGGCAATATTTTGAAGGGAGCTAACCAAAAGAGATTAAATATACAATAAATAATGCGTTATGTGCAACTCACGGAGTTCCTAAGATTTACGAGTACACTGCTTGTTAAACATTTGGGGATAACTTCTATAAGCGAGTTTACTTAGTTGTGAAATGTTGCACTTTTTAATAGCACACAAATTGATATTTAAGTTCAGTATTTTCCAGGGATGCGATATGAAGATGTTGAAGAAAATTCCCCCACCCCAACTACCCTTTACATGTACAAAATTTCGAAAATGTTGGTTTTCTTAAAATGGCTCTAAGAATTTTAATCATAATCTCTTATATTTAAGATATTTACATGACAAATAAAACGTACATCTTGAGTTTTTTTGGGAATAGCCTCTGAAGACCTCTTTATTCTGGTTAAATTTTACTGAATTTTGCATAACTGGTAAACTTTAGGAGATAGATAAACACTTACTACACAAAAAATAAAAAAATCTGATGTGTACCGTTCACATGACTTTCTCCATATCCCTGCAACAATTTATTCTTAAAAAGCTTATACTTTTATTTACTTTCTGCTAATCAGATAAAAATAGCAGAAATAGTCTAATTACTCGCTTCCTTGTGAGTAGAAGCGAAATAAGGGACAACTGTAGGTTAAAGTGATAGTCGAAAGCTGGTTGCTATGTCAATGAAGTTCCTTTGTCTATATGGATAGGAGTTGACAAGTTCCTGTATGAGAAAAGTATGTTTTTCATAGCAGAAACCAAAAATAAGGAATGTCACAAAAACGACGAACTCCACGAAAAAAATGAATATAACATAAATTGTGTGTTTTAATGTGCTCTACATTTTTTATTTAGTAAGTTTTTGTTCATCTCTTACGGTTTAGCAGTTATTCAAAATTTAGTAAAATTCATTCAGAATAAACTACTCTTCAGAGGCTATTCCCAGAAAATTCAAGATATACATTTTATTTGTCAGGTAAATATGTTTAATATACGAAATTTTAATCAAAATCGTTAGAGCCATTTTTGAGAAAGTCAAAATTTTCAAAAAAAGTTCCATGTAAAGGGTAGTTGGGGGTGGGAGGATTTTCTCAAAATCTTCGTGTCGCATCCTTGGAAGATACTAAACTTAAATACCAATTTTGGTATTTTACCGACTTTTCGTTTTTGAGTTATCGTGTTCACAGACACACGGACACACACACACACACACACACACACACAAACACTCACACACACACACACACACACACACACACACACACACACACGGACCTTTTTGTGAAAATGCTTTTGTTGGATATTGGGGACCCTAAAACATATATTTCCGGTGAAATCTCGGTATCGAATTTTTGGTGGAGTGCAATACTTGCTCTATACACTATGTACATAGTGCGTATGGAGAAAGTAAAAATGTAGATCGCGTTAAAACAGACAATTTATGTCATGTACGTATTTTTCGTGAAGTTGACCGTTTTTGAGTTATTCCTTTTTATTAGTTTCAGTTTAAAATACTTAAATGTTTCTCATATGGGAACTTGTCAACTCTGGCCACGCAAAGAAATGGTCTTAAACGACATAACAACCAATATTAAAACATCTAACTGTCGGTTTAGCCTAGCGTATTCCTCTATTTCCCTAAGGAACTACGTGATAAGACCATTTCTGCTAATATTTATCACTATTAACACGAAATAGATAAAGAATAAGCTTTTTAACAATAATTTGTTACAGAAATGTAGAGAAAGTCATGTGATGGAAGACATAAGATTTTTTCATAGAGTAAGGCGTTTTGAGATATTCTTTGTTATTGGTTTCAATCTGAAGGTACATTAAATTTCCTTAAACGAAAAGTTATCTTTCGTTACATCTCTGTTTTGTTTACTCTAGGCCATGCACTGCAATTCTATTTTTAATTGTTTCTCATATAAACAAGTTTTTCAATGATTTGCCTGTAGTTTTAGCCTAATGTATTCCCCTACTTCCCTTCCATTTTCAAGGAAGCTGGTAATAAGACCGTTTCTGCTAATGTTTAACTCATTTAGCATGAAAGCAGATACAAGAATAATCTTTTGCAAGAATAGTCTGTGAAACACGCGAATGGAACACATCAGGTTTTTACTTTTTTACACAATCTATGTTCATAGTAGGTAGGGAAGGTATTTTACTATATTAAAAATATGTCGATATTTCTACGGAAAGACGAATTTTGAAATCTCCTGACTCCCCCAGAAAAGCCTGTTTTAGAAAAAGGTCAGTGTGTATATCTGTGTGTCTCTGACTGTGGACAGCATAGCTCAAAATCGAAAAGACCGTTAAGTACTAAAGTTGAATCTTCCAAGGATGCGATACGAAGATTCCCAACAAAGTTCCCCCATCCAAACCTACCCTTTACGTAGAAAACTTCTCAAAATTTTTAATTTTCGCAAAAATGGTTCTTAGGATTTGCGTGATTCACTCAGGAGATAAACTGTGAGATTATGGTTGACAGAAGTAAACCTGAGATAGCGCTGTATTACTTTTCTATCTCGGTCTACTGTTTTACACCCTGGTTCAATACTAACGTCCTTTCTTTCCCGGAACAATAAATATTACGCAATGTAGCAACAGTAATGCATTATATTTTCGCATCAAACAAAGAAATTATTATAATACTATTTCATCCCAAACCACAAGTTTCACTGACACTGCTTACAGTTCGACTGCATTTGTTAACAATTTTTGAACTGCTAATGTTGCGCAGTTACATCGTACTGTTGTATATTTGGTTTAACTTAGTACATAGTAAGTAGAAAGAGATAGCAATATATTCCACACGGCAGTTGTCAATCCTTAGCTGTCTAATCTCAAAACCTTGGATAGATTAACTATGAAATTTAGAAAGAGAATATAACTCATTATCTCGGATTCCCTCGTTTTCCAACATCCGCTGGGAACAATGTGAAAGCTAGCGAAGCAAGGAAAGAGAAAGATATCAGCCGATTTTTCATATCTCACTGCCAAGGAACAAGTACAACTGGTAACAACACAGTTACAACTGATACAGAGAGAGTAACAGGCAGTGAAGGATGACTGTGACAAGGTTTTCCAGCACACGGACCGTCATTAACGCACCCCACCTCCTAGGCTAGTCAGGTAGCAGAAAAATGATCATGTTTCAACATAAAGCCTCACGTACTATAAGAAGCTTCTCACTCCAGTCCACGATTGCAGTTCAAGGACAAAGACATTCCCCCGCCACTGAATCCTTGCTCTTGACAGTTAGGAGTTAAGTTGGTATATCCACATAAAGCAGATGAAAAGCTTTACCCGTATGACTTTCTGAACCAATCACAAAGCAGCATTCCTGTCGGTTGGGCAGACAACGGAAACGGATGTAGACGCAGCACCGTTGCAATATCTGGCTCTTTTCAACCACGTGCTCAGTTTGTGAACTCCTTACACGTGTGTTGAGATGTTCTGTACAAGATACGTATTATTCGTTGTTATTGTTGTTGGTGTTTGTAAGTTACGGAACATAACAACACTTTCACAACCATACAGCAGATAAGACTTTTGCGGGAAGGTGTGGCGAGGGTGGACGCAGGGGCTTCATCGAAGAAAAAAGTGAATCATGTTCACAAAATAATACGAAAAGCACAGGAATTAGACGGAATCATCAGTGAATGTGAACCACTAATGATATGTCTTGGGTACGACGACGATGTTGATGATGATGATGACAATGACGATGATACTTTCGAGAATGTTGACGACGGAGACTTGGATTGAATTGAGCCACTAAAATTCTAAAATGGTGGAAGTCACTTTGTTATACCTCTCTCTCATTGGAACAAGCTATTTTGCATTTTTGTTCAATATTGTGACAAAAACTATGTATGCTACATGCATAATAGTATCACTGTTATTTTCAATTAACATCAATAATAACGGATTAGTTTCACTATTCATTGGCATCGTTTACTATGTCCACTGTTTATATTCGTCTGTACACACGATAGAGACATTTGTAATCAGCTGTTGTTATGTACTAGTTACTCTGACAACGCCGCAAAGGCAGCATAGCCAACCACCTGTCAAGTGCAAGGATTCAGCGGCGGGGGTATATGCATCTTCACTACATCCCGCAAGCATTGTGGACGATATTTGTAAAATAAAGAAATGTCGATATTTCATTCCAAACAATACTATTTAACAACTAATAAAGTAGACGCGTAGCATAATAAGAGAGAATCAAATCTGCTCAAGCCACAATAGTATACTAATGCCAAAAGATTTTAATAACCCTCATGTAAAAAATGTAGACTGCTTCACAATAACCCGCAAGCGGTAACCAAAATGGAAATGCGAAGGGGAAACAATGCTGCATACAAAATTATGGTTAACAATAGCTGGTATCGAGAATGGGACAGCACATGGATGAGCATATCGATCTCAGAGTGGAACGTCAATTTTGCGCTTTGGGATTTCATTTGTTTTTAAATGAACAATGATACATTTTTTAACAATTCAACCAACATATGCGGGTTAGTCAACGCCAAAATTCGAAAGATTAAACAATATCTAAACCAAATCCATACTATTTCCGATTCCTCTTAGTGATATCAAGCTTTATTCCTTTACTAAGGAAATCATTAAAGTTGTTTGTTCTTTGTTATTTTATATAGCTTTTTGTTGTTTTTACTTTCTCTACACGTTCTATGTACATAGTGTATAGAGAATCCACCCAAAAATTCGATACCGAGATTTCACCAGAAATATATGTTTTAGGGTCTGCTGTATCAAAAAAAAAAAAAAAAAAAAAGCATTTTCAGAAAAAGGTCCATATGTGTTTGTCTGTGAACACGATAACTCAAAAACGAAAAGTCGGGAAAATACCAAACTTGGTATTTAAGTTTAGTAATTTCCAGGAATGCGACATGAAGATTTTGAGAAACTCCCCTTTATATGGAGCTTTTTTCGGAAAGTTTGATTTTCTCAAAAATGGCTCTACCGATTTTAATTAAAATATTGCTTATCAAATATATTTACGTGACAAATAATATGTATATTTTGAATTTTCTGGGAATAGCCTCTGAAGACTACTTTATTCTGCATAAATTTTACGAAATTTTGCATAACTGCTGAACCATAAGAGATAGACAAAAACTTGTCACACAAAAAATGTAGAGCATATTAAAACACACATAATTTATGTTATATACATGCTTTTCGTGGAGTTGGTCGATTTTTATAATTCCTTATTTTTGGTTTCAGGTTTGAAAAAGTTATACTTTTGTCATACAGAAATGTGTCACCTCCTATCCATACAAATAAAGATTGAATGCTATACCGGCGGATTGTCACGGTGGCTCAATGGTTAGAGCAACCGCACGGAGAGCGAGAGAACCGTGTTTATTTCCCGGCTGTGGCATTGAATTTTTCAACTGGTCCTAACCAACAAAGGAACTTCAGTTACATAGCAACTAGCTTTTGAATATCACTTTAATCTATAGTATTCCCTTATTTCGCTTCTCCTTACAAGGAAGCTAATTTTTTCTCGATTAGCATGAACTATATAGAAGCATAAGCTTTTTAACAATGATTTGTTGCAGGGATGTAGAGAAAGTCATGTGAATGAAACACATCAGATTTTTTGTAGTTCGTTCTACTATTTTAGCTAATTGTAATTTACATATAACAAAACGATATCGCATTCGCTAGAAAAACTTCGGCACATTGCATCTGCGGGTGTGTCTGAATTTCTTGCACTTTCCAGACTTGTTACTTGGGCGAGCTCTAGCAACTGTTCCATGTCAAAGCAGTCTATAAAAATCTCAATAATGAAGAATCTGATAAGCATATAATAGATCTAATATACCATGTCCGGGAACGAGAACAGGAAAGTTATTAAAACATTAGAGAAAGCTTCCCATTATTGTGAACGCTCCCATTAAAATACATGTATTGCAACTTTATTATTCTCGTTCTCTTTACCGTTCTCAGTTGCTGTGAACCAGCCTTTATTTCCTGTTGCCCTCCGTGGTGTAATGGATACCATGCTAACTTCAAACCCGGAGGAGGACGATGAATTTTTTCGGGTGTAAAACTCCTTAACATGGCTTCCTTCGGCAGGGAAGTAAAGCCTTTGGTCCTGTGTCGTAGATTTACGTACGTAATTGAACCTCAAGCCTGATAGCGAGGCCTCTGAGCAAAATTAAGCGGTCTTTCGCGCCCATTATAGAATGGGACGCTGAGGACCACAGCAGTTAAAGAGCGTCCATAAATAAAACGTCATTTATTTATTCCCTGTAACTTATTATTGTACTAAAGTTTATTAGAATATTAAGTATCTGTATAAAGAGAGAAACTGCTAACATTAAAAGCTCTTAAAGCGATATTTTGCACTTAACAACTGAATTGATTATTTTTCTTGATGGTGGCAGACTTCATGTGTTTCCCAAAGCGTTTAACTTGGTGGCCTGGGAGTGTGGAATTGTTATGTTAACCAGCTTGGCCTCTATTGCGCTGTGTATGTTAAGGGTTTCTATAGTATGTGAAAACTATATAGGTATTAAGAAATAACAATGGGACGAAGAGAAGGCACAAAAGTTCAAAATTTCTGCTGCTGTAATTATTTAAAAAATTATTCAACCACTCCGGCCAATGATTGTTACACCACTAGAGGGTACATATATGCTATGCACCTTTTCCAGAACTTGGCGGATTGTCGGGGGCGGGGGTGAGAGGAGTTAAGGGTGTTACCACTGATGTTTTATATTCGTTTGCATGAATAACAGGATAACTTTCATTCGTCATTACAGATAAGCGGGGTTGTATAAAATTACAGTTATAAAGCTAAAGGAGAGTGAGTATTCACATAAAAATGCTCTAGACCATTGTACAATTGTTTTCCCCAGAACAAGGGAGGTGAATGAAGTTAATTGATTCTCTATTGCAGTTTTAGAGGCTACCAGTGTAACGTAGATTAAGGTACGTTTTCATGTTGGAAATGGTGACTTGTTTCTTCTTTCAAAGTTGCAAGTATTTTATTTTAGTATTATATAGTAGCACATAGTTTCTAGTTTAAAAAAATGTATAGTTTATGAGATTTCTTACCAGCTATGATTTTAAGTCATACTTTTGTACCATATTGCACTAGTACTCTGAGTAAATTGTTGAAGCTTCATTTTACTATTTCTCAGAACTAAAACTTACGGTTTAGCACTTATGCAAAATTCCGTAAAATTCATCCAGAGTAAAGTAGTCTTCAGAGGCTGTTCCCAGAAAATTCAAGATATACATTTTATTTGTCGTGTAAATATCTGTAATATATGACATTTTAATCAAAATCGTTAGATTCGTTTTTGGGAAAATCAAAATTTTCGAAAAACGTACCATGTAAAGGGTAGTTGCGGGTGGGGGGAGTTTCTTGAAAATCTTCGTGTCGCATCCTTGGAAGATACCAAACCTAAATACTAAGTTTGGTTTTTAACGGTCTTTTCGTTTTTGAGCTATGCTGTCCAAAGACACACACATACACACACGCGCGCGCGGATATTTTTCTAAAAATGTTTTTTTTTTTTATTCAGAACATATATTTCCGGTGAAATCCCGGTATCGAATTTTTAGGTACATTACAATACTTGCTCTATACGCTATGTACGTAGTACGTATAGAGAAAGTAACACCAAAATGTACAAAGATTGGATTAAAATGTAGATTTTTCAACCCAATGTGTATATAATCTTCAATCTAGCTAGTATGTAGGTACTTACAGTATTGTGAATTTCTAGTTTTGGTTCCGAACCAACTAGAACACTATTACACTGATAACATTCCATTCAGCTGACACTTGCGACAGCGGCACTGCGGAATATTCACTATAATTATAGGATTTCGTTTATTTGGGCAGTTTGGTGCATAACTCTGCACAACCCCATCAAGTTAAACGTCGTTTATAATCAATGATATCATTCAGCTCGCTTGGACAAAACATTTCCTGGCCCTCTTGTATCGCTCGAGCTCGTTGAATTTATTCAGGCAAGCGGTACGCGGAACGCAGTTTTGTTTTTCTTTTTTAAAACCCTTTAACGTGCATTGAATCTTTGGGACAATGATTGCAATGAATAACGGCATAAAGGATACCTGGATCAATCGGCGGCGAGCTTTGCACAAAGTTGGCTTACAAAAATAACCCCAAAATGAACAAAGCGGGATTGATGCGGAGTCATGGTGACCTGCTTCAAACTTCAGCAACAGATAGTATGTTAAAATTAGGAAAACTGTTTATGTGGTTCACTTTGCCGATGATTATATACAATAAGTAAATAAATAAACATGTATTTAAGATTTCGTAAGTTATAGCGTCATTTTGAGCGCATCTATGAAGATTTGAAAATGAGTTCATTTTTTCTTTCCTATACGTACTATGTATATAGTGTATAGAGAAGGTATTACAGTCCACCCAAAAATTCGATACCGAGATTTCACCGGAAATATCTGTTTTGGGGCCCCCTTGAACCAGAAAGGGCATTTTCAGAAAAAGATCCGTGTGTGTGAGTCCGTGTGTTTGTGAACACGATAACTCAAAATCGAAAAGTCGGTTAAACAACAAACTTAGTGTTTAAGTTTAGTATCTTCCAGGGATGATACACGAAAATGCTACACCTCAAACTACCCTTTACATGGAACTTTTTTTCGAAATTTTTATTTTCTTAAAAATGGCTCTAACGATTTTGATTAAAATACCGTGCATTGAAGATATTTACCTGACAAATAGAATGTATATCTTGAATTTCTGGGAATAGCCTCTGAAGATTACTTTATTCTGGATGAATTTTACGGAATTTTGCATAACTGCTAAACGGTAAGAAGTAGACAGAAACTTACCACACACTAAACGTAGAGCACGTTAAAACACACAATTCCTTGGTTTTCGTTTCACCTTTAAAATTTTCTCATACAGGAATTTGTCAACTCCTGTACACACAAACAAAGGAACTTCAGTCACTTAGCAACCAGCTTTTGACTACCATGTAACCTATAGTACTCCCTTATTTCCCTTCTACTTACTATGAAGCAAGTAATAAGACTATTTCTACTAATTTTAATCTACGACACGGGGTCAACGGCTTTACTTCCCTTCCGAAGAAAACCATGCTAAGGATTTTTACACCCGAAAAAATCCATCGTCCTCCGCCGTGTTTGAATTGGGGTATATGAAGTTAGCATGGATGTTACTGTATACCTTTTTTTTTTAGAAAACTCCATGAACTCTTTGTGAGGGTAACAAACGATTGGCTATAAAATATTCCCTTCTTGGTTTCAAAATGCTGTCATTTTGATGTGACACACAATAATATGAAATGTTTTAAAATTCATCATCTCCGAGGAGCACCACAAAGGTCTTTAATCTTTATTGCTGTTCTGTGAAAGCGGATCTTGGAGCAAAGTTTCAAAGTTGTGCGCTTAAAGTTTTTGTATAAGGCTACGAAGTGACGTTAACAGTGCATTATGAATGAGTTGTATCGCAGTAGAGGGATAATTACAAAACCCTTGCTTCGCGCCACTATGAAATGAAATTGACAATTTATTATAATGCTGCATGCGTGGACGAACACCCATACATTGTGCACCAGCAACTTCATATGCCCAGCAAGTTTCCTTAAAGGATAATAATGAAGGAGTGGCTACGTGCTGGCTCGGCAGGGAGAAGTCCTTGTATCACGGCAGGAATTTAATTAAGCCCCCTACTACGATCATTAATTACCGGCTCAAAACGAGCGTGTAATTAGAAAAAGATTAGCAGCTCTGAGTCTGAGACATACGACACTCGTGTCCTTGTTTTCAAAATTATTCCAACAAGCACGTGACTATTTCAGAATAACACTTAAGACAAACCATATGTTGTTTCAGAGTTAAAGCATATGAATGGCTCATACCGATTAATGAGGCACTCGCAGTTGTTAGTGCAACTAATAAGGGCTACATGACTGGTAGAAATATTTGTATATTCCTTAATGATTATCTAGTCATATAACAATTTAGGAATACACATGGAAACTTAGGTATAAAAGCTAAACATTAAACTCCTCGGCGCTAATGCCCGAAATCGACCCAAGGCCTTCCGAGCACAGCGTCCTCACCTCTACCCATTACGGGCGTCATGAGTGGGTTACAGTACTGGAGGGTGGGATGTGGTTAGCGCCCCTAGTCTCTCTCAGCCGGTTAATGAGGTCCACGCAAACTGAAGCCGTTATTTTTTCCTCAAGTGGATCTTCAATTGTCTCCCAGAGACCTCGAGGCTGACTCCGTCCCATACCATGTCTCCCAGCGGGAGAAAATCCTCACTCCGGTATCGGGAATCGATTTTTTTTTTTTTTTTTTTTTTTTTAGTGGAAGGGAAAATCCACCTTAAGGACTAACCCGGGCTGGCTGGCCCGGAGTGTCGGGGTCTCCCAGAATGGGTCTACCGACTAAAAAACCCCTCCACCTGTAGTGAGAGAAGAGGAATTCTGCAGTACCGCTTTTGCACCCGCGCAGTGAAGGAGAAGTAAACTGGTCCGCTGTACGGTGAAGGTAGTGCTGGCTTGACTGGGGCCCAACCGGCCCCCCCCCCACCTATCGAATTGAGTGGTGAGGATAAAGGATTGTGATATAGGATGTCTACATTTCTGGGTGGTAAGGAGTGCCAGTCTCTCCCTATCGTTTGTTGATGACGTTTGCTGAAGACTGGTGTCTAGTTCTAGTGTCGTGATTTTGGCTGCTTGTCTTCTGCCGGAAGAAACAAACTTAGCAATATTTCTGCGAGGGGCAATCGTCGTATAGCTGGAATGAAATCTAATGCTACAGTTTACAATACTAGTGTGAATATTACAGTTATTGGTGCAGTTTTGCGCCCTATCGGCCTCGTCGGTTATCGAATCCGAGCCTACTGCTTGGTAAGCGCTGCGCTAATGACATTACCAACTTGTCTAGCTCCGAACAATTATTATGAAATATGATTTGATTATTTCTGGAACATGAATGAGGCAAACAAAAGGTGTGTCTGAATAATTGCTGAGGGGCATGTGATAGAAGCTTGAGATCCGGAACAGAACCAGTTGAATTGTGTCCTAGTTTACTTAATTGTTGTGGGACGCGTGACTGAATCAGGGAAACGAAGCGGTCATGATTCTAGAGTTTGTGTCCTTTTGGCTTGTTTGTTATTATTTCATTTATAACCCGCTTTTAACTACACATTCATATCGGCATTTCTCTTTGGAACCTATTTCATGTTGTGTTAACTCGTGTATCGTTGCCACTGGGTTTCTGTTTTTCTTTGGGTTTTAATTGTTACTTTACACAAGCATTCAAAACCACATTCATATTTTCGGATTCTCGGGAGGATAGGGTATAATCTTGGCTAGAGAAAAAAAATCACATCCTCTACCAGGAATCGAAACCGGACCCCTCGTATAGGAAGCACACACTCTACTAACTAAGCTATGGGTTAAGCCATTTGTATCATACTTTATTAAATTATTAATTTAAGGGAACACGATTAACTCACGAGTATACGCTCGATAAACAGGCTCGATTAATGAAGTATTTAAAAATATTAAATGAGAGCTGAAGAATTGTACCCTTATCACATATTTATAGAGGCCATTCAGTTGTTTCAAAACTACTTAATGAGACACGATGCGTGTGTGCTTGTTAGCATAATTATTGACTGAGATATGCTGATAAATCCAGACCTGTATGCTTGTTAAGGGTCATAGGATTAATACAGACTGGACTTATGCCAGATGCACGAGACTTTCATTTTAAGGGTTCTAATGAGAAATGAGATTAATCTTTTAATTTACGTATCAGATACAACGAATGAGATATACCAGACTCTCATTATTAAGAACCACATGACTGATTTAAAGGTTGTAAATGAGAAACGAGATTTTTGACTTAGTTTACGTATCAGATAAGTATAACGAGATGTACGAGACTTCATTATTGAGGACCTCATAGCTAATTAACGAGATTGAAGTCTTACTTTATGGATCCGATATATTGAATGATATGCAAGAGATGTTTAATAATTGAGAATCACATAGCTGATTTAAAGGTATTGCTCTAGATTTCCTATCAGATTTTGACAGCACGGCATTTACGTCATTTTTTTTTACTTTCTCTCTACGTACTATGTAAATAGTGTATAGAGAAGGTATTGAAATTTAAATGTTAAATCTGTACTGTTCATAATCCAATTAGGACCATGATTTTAGAAGGAAAGTACAGAACACTGTACACACAAGCAATAAGAAGATTGTAGTGTGATTATCTTAAAAGATGCAGCTATAATGCACTGTTTTACTAAAACACTACATTTAGAGGAAATTCGCTTCGTAGGTTTTACGAAATATTAATTTTATAAAATTGTTATTTATTACAATTCTAAAAATATTATTATGCTCATAGGTACAGTTTATAATTATGTAAACTTTATTCTCATCTGTTGGCCTCTCTGTTGTCTATTTATTACGAACAAAAAATAATAAAGCAGCAGCAAGAGAAACAGGGAAACAGAAAGAAAAGGAGATGAAAACCAATTAGGTGCCTACAATCAGAGGGAGTTTTTGTAAAGGAAGGGATTCTCTATTTGTTTACCATTGGGTCTGTTGTGGTAGCTGCTACATTAAGAATATGACAATAAGGTCGAAAGTCCTGTCCTACTTTCGCCAAGCTCTGCATATAAAAACACGCATTTTCACTAAGTGAAGGAAACTTGGTTTGTTGTAACACATCCAGATGGAACTTCCTGGCTGGAATACATTTCCGAGGTGGGCTGCCACAAAGTAAGGGTAGAGAGCGCCTGGGGAACGAGATTGTGCCCCAGAGGAAGGCAAATGTATGCTCTATTATCACGTCACGGTGACGAGCACTTCAGAGAAACAAACATTACTCTATAAAACACTCCCTCAGCAATGATTTGAGATTTCCTCTTGCAATTCTAGGTGTTGAAGGATGTAAATGTGAGATCTGCAGGAGTAAACAGAAGAAAGTGTATGAGAATCTCTCTTCTTTCACAGAATGAAAAAATCTGATGCGTTCCATTCACGTGACTTTCTCTACATCTCTGCAACAAATTATTGGTAAAAAGCGAATGCTTCTATTTACTTCTTGCTAATCGAGAAAAATTAGCAGAAATAGTCTTATTACTTACATCTTTGTAAGTAGAAGCGAAATAAGAGATTACCATAGGTCAAAGTAACAATCAAAAGCTGGTTTTTATGTGACTGAAGTTCCTTTGCTTGTATGGACAGAAGTTGACACATTCCTGTATGAGAAAAGTATAACTTGTTCAAAGCTGAAACCAAAAACAAGGAATATCTAAAAAGTGATCAACTCCACGAAAAAATGTATATCACATAAAGTGTGTGTTTTAACGTGTTCTACATGTTTTGTGTGGTAAGTTTTTGTCCATCTCTTATGGTTTAGCAGTTATGCAAAATTACATAAAATTCATCTAGAACAAAGTAGTCTTCGGAGGCTATTCACAGAAATATACATTTTATTTGGCAAGTAAGTATCTTTAATATAAGAGATTTCAATTAAAATTGTTAGAGCCATTTTTAAGAAGCTTAAAAATTTCAAAAAAAGTGTGGGGGAATTTTCCTGAAAATCTTCGTGTCGCATCCTTGTAAGATACCAAACTTAAATACCATGGTATTCTACGGTTTTTTCGTTTTTGAGCTATGCTGCCCACAGACACACACACATATATACACACACAGACAGGCACACGGACATTTTTCTAAAAATGCTTTTTTTGGATTCAGGGAGACGCAAAACATTTATTTCCGGTGGTATTTCGGTATCGAATTTTTGGATGAATCACAAATCCTTCTCTATACTGTATGTACATAGTACGTATAGAGAAAGTAAAAATATGAAAGCTGGAAACGTGTGAAGTGTGGCTGCTGTTTGTTTTCCCTTAAATATAGGTCAGCTAATTCGCTCTTGAGGGTTGAAATCATGACCGTCCCGCGTAGAATGTATTGATATTTTTGCGATTGTGTTATGCGATTGATAACTATTTTTAGGACATTGAAATTAGGAAGCCATTTTTTTATGTAATCCTCGTGGCCTAAAGGTAATATGGCCCTGGTTCCCTAAATTGTGGATTCAAATCAGGCTGAGGGCGGTGGAGTTTTTCGTGCATAAAAATCCTTACCATGACTTTCTTTGGAAAAGAAGTAAACTCTATTGTAAAGTTGCGCACATAAAAGAACCTTAAGGTCATAAAGGGGTCTCTGAGCAAAATTATGTGACCTTTAATGCCAAATATGGGACACCGGGAACCATCGAAATTAAAGAACGTCCATGCATAAAAGAAAATAAAGCTTTGCTTACATTTGCAGCGAAATTACTAAATGTTTATTCCAAGTAATAGATCTGGCAATTCTTCAGTGAACGTACATTATCTAACATCGATAATCTTGTGAACACAGAATCTGGTGTGCTGCAGAATATTTCTTACCAGTGTGAAAAATTCCAGCTAAAAGCGAGTTTTACGATATTCAGAAGCTTTGTTAATTAAGCAATAAAATATCCAGTTAGAAATATTATAAAATGGGACATTTTCTTTCTTGAATACAAAATGAGGAAGCAGCATTACTACTTTGAATTGTACAACATCTCCGAAAGAATATCTCAAATACAATATTTCGTTGTAGAAATAAATATTTTTGATAAAAGTTGATTTACATCATGGGTGATGGAAAATACCATTAGTCGTGTTATATATGGAGGACGTTGTGATGGTCATTTTAGAGTCAATTAAGTTTCATTAAATGCGAACCTATCTTTTTATGTTTCCTTACTCATAAATAATTAAGACAAATTTGTTTAAGGCACTTTGGAATTTTTCTTACACCAACGTAAATAACAACGAAAATTTTGTATGGCTGTGTACGAAGAGGGCAGTGAGCTATTGTTCAGTTTTAACTTAAATGGTCCACTTTGTACACATATAACGCTGTTGTTATTGATAACATATTCCAGGAAACAAAACAAACGCAAGGTTTTAGATCTGAAATCAACTTTTAGTCTACATAACGGATAAGCCTAATGCCAGCAAATATTTGAGAAAAGAAAATGCCATAAAAGTGTTATACTTTTATGCAGCAATTCTTTTAAGTTTTTTTTACTTTCTCTACACGTACTATGTACACAGTGTATAGAGGGGGTATTGTAATGCACCTAAAAATTCGATGCCGAGATTTCAACGGAAATACATGTTTTGAGACCTCATGGATAAAAAAACGCATTTTTAGAAAAATGTCCGTGTCTGTCTGACTGTGGGTGTCTGTGTGTATGTGTGTGTCTGTAGGCAGCACAGCTCAAAAATGTAAAGAAGGTTAAATAGCAAACTTGGTATTTAAGTTTGGTATCTTCCAAGAATGCGATACGAAAATGTTCAAGAAAATCCCCCCGCACCTAACAACCCTTTACATGGAACTATTTTCCAAAATTTTTATTTTCTTAAAGATAGCTCTAACGATTTTGATTAAAATACTACATATTAAAGCCATTTCTATCACATATAAAATATATATCTTGAATTTTCTGGGAATTGCTTCTAATAACCTGTTTATTCTGGATGAATTTTGCTTAATTTGGCATAAGTAGTAAACCGTAATAGATAAACAAACATTTACTTTACAACAAATGTAGATCTTGTTAAAACACACAAGTTATGTCATATACATTTTTTTCGTAAAGCTTACCGTTTTCGAGGTATTCCTTGTTATTAGCTTCAGTTGTGAAGTATTTAAATTGTTCTCGGATGGGAGTGTCCGTAGTCCTGGACAAGCAAAAAAGTGATTTGCAATGACAATTGAAAAATTTGACTATCACTTTAGCCTAGTGCATTCTACTTATAAGGAACTAAGTAATAAAAATGTCCTGATGTTTATCTCGATTAGCATGGTGTTGAAAGAAGGATTATCTTTTGTAAGAAGTTTGTTTGTAGAATAGCTAGAGAAAGTCATGTGAGTGTAACACAACAGATTTTTTTGTTTTAAATTTTCGGACAAAGTTTTGACGAAGGCTTCATTGGCTGAGTGGAGAAAATTAGGCTCATGTTATTTATTGCAAGTGTATTGTAATATTTTAATCCATATTCTGAGGGGAAATTGCTTTGCCTTCTTGAAACTTACCAGATTTAATACATGTACAATATATTCTAAGTTTCATGTCTTCGTTTTCCTCTAGGCCACTCTTACTCTCATACCCACTTTCTATCACCCAGTAACTCAAATAAATTCGATTAGAGTTTAAGGTGATAGATTTAAGGGATTTAACATTTAAAAATTCTTTCAAGATCACAATTTTGTTTTGTTTTACTTTTTTAGTTGTTTGTTTATCTAAAGTATAATCTGGGAAGAAGAAGGAGGAGCCTAGTAGACCACGGCCCAAAAGCCCGGACTATACTATAGCTAGTATTGACACCGGCCGTGAAAGCCTAAGAACTTTGATGTTTATTTATCGTTGCGTAACTGCAAATAGTTTTTTTTGCGGTATACAAAAACATAACTCTACAGCATAATTACAGTAGAATGGAATACAAGTCGTTAGAACATAACAACATATAAATAATTATTACAATGTAAGGAAACCATTACAATTAATTATAATAAAATTGTTAAAATACAAGCCCGCCTGGGTAATGTGGTGATAGCGTGTCTGCCTCACTTTCAACAGAACAAAAGAAATCCTATGTGGATGTTAACGTTACAATTTCTCGTATAGTGATGATGAATGAAGACACTCTCATTCATTTTTACTTTCTCTACACGTGCTCTGTACACAGTGTGAAGAGAAGGTATTGCATTCCATCCAAAAATTCGATACCGAGATTTCACCGGAAATATATTTTTACGGTACCCTTTATTCATAAAAAGAATTTTCAGAAGAAGGTCCGTGTATGTGTGTGTATGTCCGTGTGCCTGTGAACACGATAACTCAAAAACGAAAAGTTGGTAAAATACCAAACTTGGTGTTTAAGTTTAGTATCTTCCAGGGATGCGACACGAACATTTTGAGAAAAACCCCCAACTACCCTTTATATGAAACTTTTTTCGAAAATTTTGATTTGCTCAAAAATAGCACTAACGATTTTGATTAAAATATCATATATTAACCTGACAAATAAAATGTATATCTTGAATTTTCTGGAAATAGCCTCTGAAAACTGCTTCATTCTGGATGAATTTTACGGACTGTTAAACCGTAAGAGATGGAAAAAAGCTTAAGACACAAAAAATGTACATACAATTTATGTTATATACAGTTTTTCGCCCGTGAGGGGTTCAGTGCCAATCCCCCATCGGGCGCCTCCCCAGGTGGCGGATCGGGGAATGCCTCCTAGATATAGGTGGTACCGAGGAAATAAAATACTCGGGGTGGACCAAAACTGGCACAACGGGTGGATGTGACTCGAAAGTCGAGGTGAAGACAACACATCTAGGGTAAATGCCCGAAAAGCATCTGCGAGTTCAGGAGCAGAGAGGTGGCAGCCCCACCACTGAACTAGCTCTGCGCAGCGTTCGTACCGCGGCCAGAGTGAAATTTTACATACTGAACAGCCTCAAAATAATAGCCGGATTGATAATATCGGATTTCGACCACAGCAAAAGAAAAAGGACGCACGATTTGGAATTGCAGAACCATTAAAAATAGGAACATGGAATGTGAGAGGAATATCCACAAAAGAAGAAGAATTAGTAAAAGAAATAGAAACAATGAAGGTAAATATAACGGTACTTACAGAAACTAAAAAGAAATTAAAAGGTACAGAAAAGATAGGGAAATACACTTTAGTATATAGTGGGGTTTCATTAAAACAAAGAGCAGCAAAAGGAGTAGCAATATTAATTGATGAAAACTGGACAAAGAGAATTGAACACTATACTTTTATTAATGAACGAATTATACAAGTAACGTTTAAAATCCCCAGAGGGCATCTAATTGTTGTGGGAGTGTATAGTCCTGAAGAGGGAAAAAAGGAAGAGGTTTTAGAATTCTATGAACATTTACAAGAAGAAGTAAATAAAAGCAAAACCCAATATATGATCATTGCTGGAGATTTAAATGCAAGAGTTGGGAAACAACCTATACCTAAAATTGTAGGAAAATTTGGAGAAGACCACATTAATGAAAATGGTAAACAATTACGACAGTTTGCAACTTTTAATGAACTTAAGATAACAAATACATTTTTTAGAACAAAAGATGTTCATAAATATACATGGAATGCACGTGGTCAAAGATCATTAATTGATTATATTATGGTAAATAAAAAATTAATATCACAGATTATACATACTAGAGTTTACAGGGGCTGTGATATATCCTCCGACCACTATTTAGTGATATCTAAAATAGAATTATGGACAAGATGGAAAAAATCAAAAATAAGGGCAAACGAGGAACAAAATAAAACGGTTTTCAAAATAAACCTACTTCAAGAACCTAGTATCAGGAGGCTTTACCAAGAAAGATTAAACATTTGCCTAGAAGATACAAAAGTAGAAGAACATATTGATAAAGAATGGTCCAATATAATTAAAGCAATCAAAGGAGCAGCAGAAGAAGCAATTGGAAGAAGAAATATATATAGAAGAAAAATTGGCTTAAGAATATGGAATGAAGAAATTAAACAAGCTATTGACAACAAAAAAGCAGCGTATAAAAGGCTTCTACAAAATAAAACTGAAGAATCAAGACAAAATTATAAAGAAAAAAGAAACATCGCAAAAGCAATTACAAGAAGAGGACACCAGAATTCATGGGAGAATTTTATTAGCCAGATAGAAAACGACATACATGGCAGACAACAATTTGCCTATAAAGTGATTAAGACGTTAACAAAACAAGAGAAAGACAAAGTGAGAATAAACAATATATCTGAAGAAGAATGGTTGAAATATTATAAGGAACTATGGTATAAATTAGAAGAAAATGGAAAGTCAATAGAGGACCAAGTAATAGTTAAAACATCTATAGATTTAATCACCGAAGAAGAATTACAATTAACTTTACAAAACATGCAAAATAGAAAGGCTCCAGGACCAGATGGAATAAATGCAGAATTAATAAAGTATGGAGGAGATAAATTAAATGTAAGACTGCTTAATTTTATCAACAAATGTTGGAAAACGAATAGAATTCCTAAATGCTGGTACGATGCACACGTCATCAATATATTTAAAAAGGGCAAAAGAAATGTATGTAGTAATTACAGAGGTATAAGTCTCCTGAACACAGGCTATAAGCTGTATACAAAAATCATAAACAAACGTCTAAGTATAATTACAGAACCGTTATTATTAGAAAACCAAATGGGATTTAGAAAAGGACGATCCTGCACCGATAATATATTTTCTATTAACCAAATTATTGAAAAGAGAAGAGAATATAATTTAGAAACACATATAGCTTTTGTAGATTTAGAAAAAGCTTTTGATAAGGTAAGCAGAACTAGACTCTGGCATATATTAGATAAAAAAGGATACCCAAAACAATTGATAGATGTACTCAGGAATATATACCAAGAAACAAAAATAAAAATAGTTTTAGGAAATGGACGATTATCACAAGATATGATAATTAATAATGGTTTAAGACAAGGATGTAGTTTATCTCCGCTTTTATTTAATATTTATATGGATGATATTCTCAGAAAATTAAAAGATGAAATACCATTAGGAATAAAAATAAATAAAGATAATGCCTTAAATATGCTACTCTTTGCAGATGACATGATGTTA
Source organism: Hymenopus coronatus (assembly GCA_030762935.1). NCBI lineage: Eukaryota > Metazoa > Arthropoda > Insecta > Mantodea > Hymenopodidae > Hymenopus > Hymenopus coronatus. The sequence continues at coordinate 122,595,479 of CM060894.1, read as the reverse complement.
ATACAAGACCGAGAAGATAAGCTGCAAATAAGTATGTACAAGCTACAAAAATTGATCCAGGATTATGGTTTAAGTATATCAATAGAAAAATCAAAGATAATGGCATTTATAGGAAAACATATAAAAAGATCAAAGATAGTGTTAAGCAATAAAGTGTTAGAACAGGTGATAAAATTTAACTACTTGGGTTGTAATGTAACCTTTAAGACAAACAATGAAGAAATAAATAATAAAGTGAGTAAGTTCCAATATATTTGTGGAGTAATAGCTCGTACCTTAAAAAGGAAAACCCGAAAAGATACAAACCTAAAATTCTATAAGACAATGGCTGTTCCAGTTTTACTGTATGGTTCGGAGACATGGACTCTTAAAAAGAAAGATTGGAGCCAAATACAAGCGGCAGAAATGAAATATCTCCGAGCAGTAAAAGGTTGCACCAGACAAGATCATATTAGAAATGAAGACATAAGGAAAGAATTAGACATTTTTTGCTTAAAAGAAAGGATACAAATAAATAGAGAAAAATGGGAAAGCCATTTACAAAGAATGGATAACTCTCGCATTCCATTTCAATCATACAAATACAAACCTCTAGGCTACAGAACGATAGGAAGACCAGTTAAAAGATGGGAAGAAATATGAGGCCGGAACAGGAGAATCCTCCTAATCCATGAAGAGTTGATGATGATACAGTTTTTCGTGAAGATGATCGTTTTTAAGATATTCCTTGTTTTTGGTTTCAGCTTGAAAACACTTATACGTTTCTCATACAGGAGTTTGTCAACTCCTGTCCGTACAAACAAAGGAACTTCAGTCACATAGCAACTAACTTTTGACTATCACTTTAACCTATGATACTCCCTTATTTCGCTTCTACTTACAAGGAAGCAAGCAATAGGAAGATTTCTACTATTGTTTTTTTTTTTTTTTTTTCGATTGGCATGAAGCAAATAGAAGCATAAGCTTTTTAACAATAATTAGTTGCAGAGATGTAGAAAAAGTCATGTGAATGGAACACATCAGATTTTTTTATTATTGAATACTGTTAAAAGATGAGTAGCTATTTTGTACTCTCTTCTTTTCTCCTTATAAGCTGGGTATTCTGTGAAGTGTGCATGGATATTAAGTTCTGTTGGCAGTGTTGGTATTCAGGAAAATGGCGGTATGTGTGACCAATGAAAGCCTTGATCTCACCTCTTGGTCTGGTCGTTTTAATTTGATAATATAGTAGGTGATGAAAATGTAATATATATAATGTCATGTAACTTGCTTTGGGGAGGAGTAAGTTATTTATTTGTCCACTTAACTTTTACTTTTCATATAGGTGCTAACATCCTGGTGATTTAAAAAGGTTCCAGATATATTTTGTGAATATCCTTTTTACTTTATCTAGCCTGTATATAAAGTAGATTGAGAAGGAAATTGTACTTCACCCAGGAATTCGATACCGAGATTTCACCGGAAATACGTGTTTTGGTACCCACTGAATAAACAGATTTTTAAAAAAATGTCCATGTGTCTGTGCATGTACGTATAGGTATGCAGAATATGTGGTCTGTGCTTGTATGTTTGTGTGTGTGTGTGTGTGTCTGTGGGCAGTATATCTCATAAATAAGAAGTCTGTTAAAAATGAAGCTCAGCGCCTGCCATGGATGTGACACGATGATTTTTAGGAAAATTCCCTCACTCCCAACTACCGTTTACTTGGAGCGTTTTTCGAAAATGTTGCTTTTCTCAAAATGGTTGTAATGCTTCTGATTATATTACCATATATTTAAGATACTCTCATGAAAAACAAAAAGAATATTTTAAATATTATGGAAATAGTTACTGAAATATTATAGCCCGTAAGAGATAGACAAAAACTTACTACACAAAAATATAGATCTCATTAAACATTCAATTTATGTCATTTGCTGTTTTATTTGTTTGTTTTGTAGACCTTACCATTTCCGAGATATTCCTTGTTATTGGCTTCAATTTTAAACTACTTAAACTTTTCTCAAGCGGGGACTAAACTTTAGTTTCATTTCTTTTGTTTTACTCCCAGGAATGAAAAATAGAACCGAATTTAATTGTTTCATATAGGATTACATTTCAAAATTTTCACAATCGCTTTAGCCTAGTGTATTCCCCTTTTCCCCTTCCACTTACAAGGAAGCAAGGAATAAGATAAATATTGCTAATGTTTATCTAGGAATTATCTTTTGTAAGGAAAGTTTGTCGTGGAATAGCTACAGAAATTCATGGCAGTGGAATACATAAACCTTTTTAAATATAAAAGCTACCCGAAAATTGAAATGATATACATTTGGATATACATTTTTAAGGTAACACGCGAATATGTGCATTGAGGTTTTACTAACAGGTGGAAATTTTCTTTTTTAATGGCCCAACTAAAACTAATTCTATAAGATGAGTATTTCTATCTATTTATTCATAAAACTAATAAAGACGCGATGTACAAATTTGTTGAAAGAGTCCAGGCAGACGATACCATAACTCTAAACATTTTGCTATCATAGTATCTTTTCCAGGTTTTAACTTTAGCGAAAGTCGCCGTTTATACAAAATAGAGATGATAAATTACAGCTTCCCTTCAGGAAAAACGGGAAGAAGCAACAATTCTAAAATTAACCTCACCTCTTGGTTTAGTTTTTCCCAAGGCATTCTAACAAAGCCTTATTTTTCTCTCTATGTAAAATTAATTAGGTAATCTTCTATATAAATGGTTTCATTGCACATTCCGCTATAGGTGTAAGAGAAATGATATTCCTTGCTTGTTAAGTAGAAACAACTGAAAGGCGACGGATTTTAGAACACTGTCTAGTACTTGACAATTGTAAGCCATAAAAACGAATATTATAGCTGGGAAATATCTGTTGCCACAAAAAGTTAATTTTAAGCTGATGTTGAGATTTAATATCTAATTTATTTTGCACTGCATTCTTGCTTATCTCTTATATGTAGTTTGGCTATTATTCAAATTATATAAAATATGTTGTTAGTAAAAGGATTTCAAATGATGTGTTCAAAAACATTCAAGATACATATTTTTGTTTTGTGTAAATTTAAACATTGGCTCAATAAAAGTAGTTTTGAGCCATTTATGAGAAAATCAAAACCAATCAAATATTTTTCATGTACTGTTGGGTGGGGGTAGTCTCTTGAAAATATTCGTGTACCGTCCATGAAGACGCTGAACTGAAATATCAATTTATCCAACATTAAATTTTTGAGTGGTAGTTTTAGAGACACAACGCATCCTGCTTTACAAATGGTATCTTATTGGGTATTTCAAAACCTGTGATTTTTTTTTGAATTTGATTGGAATAATACACTTCTCTATCTAATATAGACGTGTGGTAGAGAAATGAAGATCGGCCGCTGCTTATCAAGCCTTGTGTTTCCACCAGAATTAAGAATATTGCGTAAAACTTAATTTTCCATATAGACAAAATCTATTTTTAATACATCTTCCTTGGAGGTTTGTTGAACACTTGAAACAAATCTGTCTTCAAATTTTAAGAAATGAAAGCCTGAGCGGTAATTACCGAGGCGTTAAACCATCTAGATGCTGCCGTAATTTTTAAAAAAAAACAACCTGGAAACAACGAAAGCATAGAATGTGGAATAAAGGTGCGAATATATTAATTGCTTTTACGCAAACGATACCCATTTGGGAACATTAAAACCTCTTTTACGAGGGAACTTTTTCATTGTGCCCAGGCGATCGCGTTTTGCCATTAAAACAGTTATAGTCGAATAATGATTACCAAATGACACTCACGATAACTACGTAGCATGTGCAAATTAGGATAATAAATAATTACAATTAGTACAGAAATCTTAATAAACGTCATTCTCATTGTCTACTTCACAGGATACCACAATAAAGAGAACTGACCGTTTAAGCCTCCTAAAAATTAATGGAACGAATATTTACCTGAAATACCAAGCCATATGGCTCAGGCCTTTCGTCTACTACTGACGAGATGTGAGGCCGCGACCGACCTCTTTGGCCCATGGGTTTTTCGGGGGTTATCCAGAGTCCCAGGCAAATGCTGGGGAGGTTTCTTCATTCCCCCGAACTTCCTGTCCCTTCATTTCATCTCCACTTCATTCCAGTCGGTCACTTTCAGGGGATTAATATTCGGCAAGGACTGCGGTGGCGGTGCCCTTCCGTGGTGGTCAATGCGCATTGGAAATACACCTTTTGGCGGCTCGGTGGCGTTGGAGTCATTTGTGGGACCGAGGATGTTTAGTCGCTCTATAAAGAAGTTGTATAATTTTAAGTAAATTATAATAAAGCTTACGTACAAAAAAAGTCTGATGTATTCCATTCACCTGACTTTCTCTACATATCTGTAACAAATTGTTGTTAATAAGTTTATTCTTCTATTTATTTCATGCTAAAACATTAAGAGAAACGGTCTTATTAATTAGTTCCTTATAAGTAGAAGGAAAATAAAGGAACGCACTAGGCTAAACTGATAGTCAAATATTTTTAAATGTGGTTGCTATGTGATTGAATTCCGTTTCTTTGCGTGGCCAGGAGTTGACTAGCTCCGCTATGAGAGAAGCTTAAGTATTTCAAAACTGAAATCAATATCAAGGAATATCTCGAAAACGACCAACTCCACGAAAAAAAGTATCTGACATAACTTGTAATATTTTATGTTGATCTACGTCTTTTGTGTAATATTTTTGTCTATCTCTGACCTATCATGTAAATATCTTAAATATAAGAGATTTTAATTAAAATCGTTAGAGCCATGTTTGAGAAAATAAAAATTTTCGAAAATTTTTCCATGTAAAGGATAGGTAGTGGTGGGGGATTTTATTGAAAATCTTCGACTCCCATCCTAGGAAGATACCAAACTTAACGGTCTTTTCGTTATTGAGATATGCTGTCCACACAGACACACACACACACACACACACACACACACACACACAAACACCCACACGTACCTGTTTCTAAAAATGCTTTTTTTGAATTCCGGGGAACCCAAAACATATATTTCCGGTGAATCGAATTTTTAGGTGCATTACATTTCCTCCTGTATACACTACATATATAGTATGTGTAGAGAAAGAAAAAAATCATGTAGTGAAACAAAGAGGTTGACTAATATTGCAAGAAGGAATCTTTGGAGTCAAGGATATAAAGGAAGAGTAAACTGACAAATACGGGCATGCAAACTTTTGTATTGTTGCGATCCAAGGACCTACAATTCAACAAGAGTATAATTTGGAATACATCATAGAGACGCGTTTAACTGGGTTGCTCGAGACGGTTTATCTGGGAGGTACACATATAACATGATACATACTTCACCTTTAAAATATACATGTATTAACTGTACCTTTACATTGGATGCTTCTGACAGATCCTACAGGGAAATGACTTTTCTTCCACCGGCCTAAAGAGATTCCTTTTCCCTCTCATGCGCTTGCGCGGCATTGGCGGGAACTGCAGAGAGGCCAGCTATTGGTCGACTATTCTGGCCTACATTATTTGAACTGAACTACCTACCTAACGACTACCAATACAGGACTACACAAAAAATCTGATGCGCACCATTCACATGACTTTCTCCATATCCCTGCAACAAATAATTCTTAAAAAGCTTATACTTCTATTTACTTTAAGCTAATCAGAAAAAAATAGTAGAGATAGTCTAATTACTCGCTTCCTTGTAAGTAAAGGCGAAATAAGGGAAACCGTAGTTTAAAGTGATAGTCAAAAGCTGGTTTCTATGTCAATGAAGTTCCTTTGTCTATGTGGATAGGATTTGACAAGTTAAAATATGAGAAAGGTATAAGTTTTTCATAGCAGAAACCAAAAATAAGGAATGTCACAAAAACGACGAACTCCACGAAAAAAATGTATATAACAAAAATTGTGTGTTTTAATGTGTTCTACATTTTTTGTGTAGTAAGTTTTTGTCCATCTCTTACGGTTTAGCAGTTATTCAAAATTTAGTAAAATTCATCCAGAATAAACTACTCTTCAGAGGCTATTCCCAGAAAATTCAAGATATACATTTTATTTGTCAGGTAAATATCTTTAATATACAAAATTTTAATAAAAATCGTTAGATCCATTTTTGAGAAAATCAAAATTTTCGAAAAAAGTTCCATGTAAAGGGTAGTTGGGAGTGGGGGAATTTTTCTCAAAATCTTCGTGTCGCATCCCTGGAAGATACTAAACTTAAATACCAAGTTTGGTATTTTACCTACTTTTTGTTTTTGAGTTATCGTGTTCACAGACACACAGACACACACACACACACACACACACACACACACACACACACACACGGACCTTTTTGTGAAAATGCGTTTTTTGGATATTGGGGACCCTAAAACACATATTTCCGGTGAAATCTCGGTATCGAATTTTTTGGTGGAGTGCAATACTTTCTCTATACACTATGTACATAGTGCGTATGGAGAAAGTACAAATAGTGTTTTCTCATTAATTCCAAACATATTTAACCCTCAACATACCACAGTAGGTAGGAGTCAAAGGAAATAAAACCAAATATTTCCAGTGGAACTTTGACAGTTGTACACAAGTCTTCATATGATCAAATTTGCGAGCATTATAGACGCATTACATTTAGGAGGGAAGGCTCTTAATTTCTCCATCTGTGCATTATGTATGTTAGAAAAGACATAAGAGCTTCTCGAAGATGTTTTTAAGGTTAAGAGCTTGATAAGGTATAATAAATAAATGAATTTTCTTGAGTTGCATCATGTAATAAAGAAAAAAAATCTGATGTGATCCATTCACATGACTTTCTCTACATCTCTGCAACAAATTATTGTTAAAAAGCTTAGGCTTCTATTTACTTCGTGTTAATTGAGAACACATTAGCAGAAATAGTATTATTACTTGCTTCATTGTAAGTAGAAGCGAAATAAGGGGGGACTATAGGTTAAAGTGATAGTCAAAAGCTGGTTGCTATGTGACTGAAGTTCCTTTGTTTGTATGGAAAGCAGTTCAGAAATTCCTGTATATCTTAAAAACGATCAACTCCACGAAAAAAAAGATGCATATAATATAAATTTTGTGTTTTAATGTGCTCTACATTTTTTATGTGGTAAGTTTTTGTCCTTATCTTTCGGTTTAGTAGTTATGCAAAAATCCGTAAAATTCATCCAGTGTAAAGAAGTCTTCAGAAGCTATTCTCAGAAAATGCAAGTTATACATTTTATTTGTCAAGTAAATATCTTTAATATACGAGATTTTAATAAAAATCGTTAGAGCTATTTTTAAGAAAATCAAAATTATCGAAATTTTTTCCATGTATACGGTAGTTTGGTATGGGGGATTTTCTTAAAAATCTTCGTGTCGCATCCTTGGAAGATAAACTTAAATACCAAGTTTGGTTTTTAACGCGGCTATGCTGCCCACAGACACACACGGACATTTTTCTAAAATGATTTTTTTTACTTCAGGGGATCTCAAAACCTTTATTTCCGGTGAAATCTCGGTATCGAGTTTTTGGGTGCAATACAATACCTTCCCTATACGTACATAGTACGTAGAGAGAAAGTAATAAGGTTTGTAGAAGCTGTACAGATATAAAATATAGTAGGTAACGTATGCCTTGTGTGAATGTAACAGAGCGTCTTTAGGTTCAAAAAGGCCTCTGTAACTTTTACTTTATCATAGAGTTTATGGATAGTTATGTAACTAGGAAACATAACGTTCAAAAAGTTAGGAAGCCATTTTGATCGACACTTTCTTGTAGAGGAGTATTTCATAACACATCATACATAGAACTACTTTATACTCAAACATAGTGAATATATAGTCACCCTTAAATTACAAAATTTTATTATTTACGACCGATAATCTATCAATGCATGCAAATGCCAGAAATTGCCTATGAGCAAAATTAAGCGGTCTTTCACGCTCAATTTAGAATGGGACGCTGAGAAGCACAGTAGTTAAAGAACGTCCATAAATGACACTACATTTACATTTCAACTGTCACTCGGTCACTGCAACATCGCCCCAGTCATACTTCAGACTCGCTGACACAAATTCATGATGTTAAAAATGTAAAGATGTTGATTATGATAATGATTAAGTTTTAGAACCATCATTATTAGATTTTATTTATCAGGATTGTTATGAAAGTAATTATTAGCTAATAAATTAGGTACACACATTTACTAAAATAGTATAAGAAATATGTAATACTATTCCGATATTTATAATGCGTTTACACACATAAGGCACACATTTCTATTTACTTTTTCCTGTGTTAAATCAGCAGTGAAATTGAAGTAATTTTAATTTAAAGTCTATTCGTGCGTGAGAAAAGCAAATCTTTAAAATCCTTTTTACTTTTAAATAGTTTTCAGGTTCGTTGCAGTATAATTTAAATTACAATTGGCTGAGTAAAAGCGATTCAACTACTCACGCAGTGATTTTCGCGGCTAAATTGCCCGTTTGCTAAACTTGTTTTCTCAAGAACACTTTCTTAACTTAAAAGGATAGAAAAAGGTTGAAGGAAACTTAGCAGTCTGGCCGGCATCTCATTTAACGATTGCCTAGAAACCTGAGAAACTGCGTCTGTAAACTTTGGTTGCTTTCTCTAATTTTTGAAGACGTGCAGGTAAGAAAGTTTAGGGAGACTCGCGCCATCCATAGAGAGGAGGGAATTAGGAAAGTTGTATTATCGACTTGTCTGGTTGGACTGCTCCGTGAGTCACGGTAGGCAGTAAAACAATACGGGGTTGTATCATGAAACTTTTCAGCATTATTATGGGCCATTTGCATGAAGTGAACAAGAGTCTATGGTAGGTTTCCTGAAGCTTTTCTCTCCTGTTATCTTGCAACAGAAGCAAAACATAATTTTAAGACTTCAGGGCAGTGAAGGTTCAAATTAAAATTCCTGCCTTAAATGCTCATTTTTAGTGATTTCCTCTCTGAAGTTCTCACTTTCACTCATTAATTTTAATCATTTTAAACGTTTTGTCACTGGAGTGACCTTCAAATCTGAGTTTATGGTTTAACCGTTTGTTTCCTGTCGGTACGTATAAGTTCCGCTTGTTTTAAGCGTAACTATACAAATAGGGTTATACTCTAGCATTAATTTCATGTTATACTAACTTTCAACCATAAACGACAGGTAATCAGGACTGTTTTATATTGTAAAAGTTTATATATATGTATATATATATATATATATATATTCCCCTAAAATTGCAGTGATTTTTTTAAATAAATAGAAGACTAAAACCACATAACTGCAGTCAAATGTAGCCCTATTAGCTCCCAAGCATCACACCGATTATTTTACTTGGGCTCTCCCCGTCCTTTACCACAATCACTGGGATTTGAACTTGCAACATTGGGCTTTGAATGGATGGTCAGTCCATTGCCTATCACCTAACACTCGTGGCCATTTGAACTACTTTCTTTGTAGTACCTCTGGCACGATTATGAGAACTGGTTTAGAAGAATTTAAAGTTTTAAATTGGGAAAAAAAGATTAATAAAGGATCTACATTTATTTTCATTTCTATTTTCTCTATTTATTTTACACGGTAATTTGATAGGTTATTCCCATATATTTTTACTAGAACTCCACTTTTAAACATGAATTAAAGGAGAAATGGTATATGTAGTATACTAATGCAGTCAACTAAGGGTTGAAAGGATCGATTTAAAGTAATAGGTGATTGGCATGAGTAGATGAAAGCAAGAATTTGACAGCGAGGTAGCAACGAAAGTGTCTTGCATTTCACACAAACACGGCTATTTGTATTTCGATAGAATTAGCTGAAAGGAATCGATTGATAAATTTATTCTTGAAAGTCTGAAATAAAATTGAAGTTTAGTGACATCATGCCAAGAGTAAAATGCAATAAGTTATTCAGACAACACCGATTATTAATGGAGGTATAATTAAAAATGTACTCGAAATGTAAGCAGACACATAATGTAAACTACCAAGTTATTGGCAATTTAAACACAAGGTTTCGGAAAAATTCAAGTGTATTACATTTATTTATATTCAATTTTATATAAAATAATTCCAGACCCTTAGGAATAACGAGAAAAAAAATAGTTTGAGGCTTAAATTACACTACTTAGGCGGGCAGTACTCATTTGTTACAAATACGTAGAGACATAACGAAGTCCGAAACTACATTTATAAACTGTGTGGATATCATTGTTACAATAAAACGTAGTATATTGCTTGTTTGCTTATTATTTCAAGTAGCATTGCTAAAATGTTCGAGAACATTTATTAAAACATTAAATATATTATATTCCAAATATTTCAGGAATCATTATTATATAAAAAGTTTATTTGATTTTATTATTACACCTTAGGCGTGTGTCGTTTGCCGCTGAGCCACTTTTTCAAATTTGGAAATAAAAAAAAAAAAAAAAAAGGTCCCTTGTTGCCAAATCTAATGAATACGGTGAATGTTGCAATAATTCGATCCTTGATTCTACACTTTTCGATATCGAAGTTTCGTAGCTGTACACCCTTGCATTATCTTAATGGAAGAGAATTGTTTCTTTGCCAAATGAAGGCGCTTTTTCTTGATTTCTCCGTTCAACCGGCATAAGACTCTCCATTTATCGTTCTTCCTTTCCGCAAATATTCATGTAGATGATTCCGCGCGCATTCCAAGGAAACGAGGCCATCATCACCTTCTCTGCGGATTTCACCTCCTTTGCCTTTTTCGGAGCCAGTTCGTCTTTAAAAACCCACTGTTTCGACTGTAATTTTGTCTCTGGAGTATAGAAGTGTATCCATGTTTCATCCGCAGTTATGTAACGACGCCGAAACTCGTCAGGATTGCGACTGAACAGTGCCTAACCAGCTTCCGAATCGAAAACAGAGTTGCATTCCGTTTTCATTGAGAGCAAAAATCACTCACCCAGCTTACCGAGACCTTTGCCAGACCTAATTTTTGGTGCACAATTGAGAACACTGTACCTACTGATATGCCTGTGGCCTCTACTATTTGCAAACTTAGATTCGTGGATCACGCAAAACCATATGCTGGATTTTGTCCATCATTTCAAAGGAAGTCACTTCTACTGGATGTCCGGAACGTTAGTCATCATTTGTAGATGTACAGTCAGTTTAAATTCATTTATGCAATAACTGTAAATTGTTGCAAACGCAGGAGCAGATGAGCTATTTCATCCAACTTGGCTTTCACCTCTTTTGGTGTTAAGTCTTTTAAAAAGTAGTGTTTAATCACCGCACGAAACTAGTTTTTTCCAATCTTTCTAAATAAGCACAAGATTGTTGATTCAGTTGCCAATGGCAACGGAAGCACTTGATGGATATAGCTGAAACTTTAACTGCCATCTAGTAAGGGACGATGGTTACTAAGTACAACCTTTTTTCGATGATACGAGTGTAATTTCTTGGATTTTATAATTCTTATTGAAGCCCTATGAAGTATAAAAGTTAGTGTATGGAATGTAATCAGATGGAATGAATATCAGAATTATAATAGCCTAATCAAACAATAAAGAAAGAAGTTAGTACACATAGAAAAGTTTCCTCCGCAATGACAGCCTAAAGCACCTGGATACCATTTTCTAAAACCACTCTCGGTATTGTCGCATTTGGTGTGACTGCTTCAGCGCTCGCAAATAGGAGGAAAATCGTTTATGCCACATATAGACCGGGTGTTTACTTTCTCTGCCTTCTACAATGCACATAGCAGTTTGAGAAGATTACACACAAAAGTTCGACACCGAGGTTTCATGTTTTGAGGCTTCCAGAATAAAAAATCTGATGTGTACCATTCACATGACTTTCTCTGAATCAAATTATTGTTAAAAAGCTTATGCTTCTATTTACTTCTAGTCTTATTACTTATTTCCTTGTAACTAAAAGCGAAATAAGGGACTACCACAGATTAAAGTGACAATCGAAAGCTGGTTGCTATGTTTTTCAAATCTGAAACCAATAACAAGGAATATCTCAAAAACGATGGACTTCAGGAAAAAAAGTATGTATTATAAATTGTGTGTTTTAATGTGCTCTACGTTTTTTGTGTGTTACGTTTTTTTCCATCTCTGACGGTTTAGCAGTTATGCAAAATTCCTGAAAATTCATTATCATTCATCAGAGGCCATTCCCAGAAAATTCATTCTATTTGTCAGGTAAATATCTTTAATATATGATATTCTAATCAAAATCGTTAGAGTCGTTTTGGAGCAAATTAACATTTTCAAAAAAAGTTCCATGTAAAGGATAGTTGGGGGTGGGAGTATTTTTCTCAAAATCTTCGTATCGCATCCCTGGAAGATATTAAACTTAAATAGCAAGTGTGCTATTTTAATGACTTTTCGGTATTTGAATTATCGTGATCACAGACTCACGGACACACACACGGACCTTTTTCTGAAAATACTTTTTTTTTTGGATACAGGGGACCCTAAAACATATATTTCCGGTGAAATATCGGTATCTAATTTTAGGGTGGAGTGCAATACCTTCTCTATACACTATGTACATAGTGCGTGTACAGAAAGTAAAAATCAGAGTTGCTAGAAAACTATTTGTATATGTGTGTGTGTGTGTTTGAGTGTGTCTGAAAGGCCATAACTAATAAACGGAAAGTCGGTCAGTATCTTCAAAGGATACGACACAAACATTTACAGGAATTCCCCATTCCACCTGGTGCGGCTGGTTAATTTGTAGTCTCGGAGTTGGCTGTGTCTGGAACTCCACCTTGTCCTTGCCCTGGACCCTCGGTGTGGCAGCTGTGTTGAAACGTGTTTTGTATGTTTGAATTTGCCGCTGGTGTTGCTTACAGTTGGCGCAACTGGAAATTCTGTTTAGCGCCAAACCAATTGTTGAGATGGTTTTAACCTTTTTTTTTAAATAAAAATACCGCCTTGAAGGATTGTCAGGACTCCGGCGCTGCATTCCTTTTTCCCAGTTTCCTACATTTCCTTAGTTGCCCTATTACTGGTTTCCTTTTTACATATACATACACAGACATACACATTTACAAACACAGTAACAACCATGCCCAAGGCGCGACTCGAACCCATGATCCCGTGCGCCACACAGCCACTTTAGCAAGCGCGGCCATGGGGACCGGCACCTCTGTTCTCTGCTGTAAAATCCGTTACTTCAAGTAAATACTAGCTGTATCGTCGGAGAGTATAAGAATCTCAATCCCCATGCTTGGTTGCTAGGATCTTATTGGTGAGGTGAAGTTAAAAGTGATTTGATAGGTTTAGCAACGTTAAAACTTTTATTCAGTCCACCTGGGTAGTGTGGTAGCGTGTCTGCCTCACCATTCGAATCTGACTTAGGGTGAGTTAGTTACCCGGATAAGGGTTATTTCGGGGTTTTCCCTTATCCAGAGAAGACAGATGTCGAGTAACTTTGAGCTCAATGGACCCCGAGGTCATTTGAGCATCATATCATAGTTTCAAAAAAACTTTTATTCGTGGAAATTGTTATAACAACGCGGCGTACCAAAACACGCAACTTCATTTCCTTTACAGAAATTATACTTAGTTTCTGTCTTATGTTAGTACTTACATAAATTATTGATGAGAAGTATTATAGTATCTACATGATTTTATATACACTTATAATATTAACCTCGATTTCTGAGATGAGCTCAATGCTACGCCTTCATTAAGCAGAGGCTGTACACCGTAACTTTATAAAATTTTCACTCTTATCATAAAGTTGAAGAATTTTTTATGTATTGTAATCTGCACGTCACCATGGAGACGACAGATTTCTTTGTTCTCACTTTTCGGGAAAGTGATCTCTTACATACACAATATACATTTTGATATAGTAATTAAAATTAATGAATTTAAGTAAGTTATATAATAATGTTCGTAGAATTATGAAGTTTTCTAAATTAGTTATTTGTTAAGCTTTGTGCTCTTCCTTTGTTACATTCTTAAACAAATTACAGCATTCGGTATATGGCAATCTCTTTTGTTCTCCTTCTTCTCCTCCTCCTCCTTCTCCTCCCATATTACTGTTTATTAGGTTTTATTTGCTTAATAAACTTACATAAACACCAATTCTTAGTTATTTAATACATAATTATGACAGGTTACATTTATTACATATCTTTGGATATGTAACTTTCGTTAAACACGTACGTTTAAGACGTTTTCGTGCGTATTGTGGAGCCATGACGTCACGTTTTAATTTCTTCACAAACATTTCCTTGGGTTTCACGTGCCTACCAATATTATTTTATTATGTTTAGTACAGTATAGTTTTATTTTTAGTTGCCTAAATTGCTTCAAGCTTAACTTCTGCGTCACTCCCTACTCTTTACATATAGATATGTTTTAATTTCGATTTTATTAAATACCATAGGTATATTAAAGATATTTACATAGCAAATAAAATCTATATCTTGAATATCCTCTGACGCCTTCCTCATTAATGAGAGCTGTTGCAAAACTGGTAAACCGTAAGAGATAGACAAAATGTTGCTACGCAAATAATGTTGATGTTGTTAAAACACACAATTTATCGCCAATGTATTTCATCATTTAGTCGTCTTCAAACCGCTGTGGTAGCGCAGCTGCTTACCGAGCGTAAGGCGCGAGTTCGATTCCTGTACCGGTGTGGGGATTTTCTCCCGCTGAGAGACCTGATCCGAGGTGCACTCAGCCTCATGCTAGGACCAAATGAGGAGTGTTTTGTTTTGTAAATATGTGCATATATATCTGTGAAACGGCAAACAATTATGAAAACAAACAGAAACGTAGGGAAAACTGAAAAAAAAAGAAAAAAAAAAGAGTGGTTTAAAAAGTATAGGCAGTGCGCAGGACCCCTGCAACCGGGCAGTACAGCGCACTGTAGACCATCTATTGTGCTTCTACTGTTAACTCTGGAAGAGAAGAATAATGGCAGAGATCCAAAGGGCGATCAAATCCGGATAAACAGATCCATGTGCAAGCGGGTCCCTAAAAGTTCCAGTTCGAAGGCTGCAACGCTGTTTAAGCCCACCCACAATCAGGAAGGGCAACCCACCCGAGAGTTCCAGAGGCAGGTCCTAGCTAAGCAGTCCTACCAACACTAAGAAGAAAATCCTACAAAATGCACCTCACCGCCCAGCCACAACACACAGAAAACAAGTCAGCTGGTCCTACAATCCTGAAGTGCATGCCAATGAGGGAAATGAGAGATAAGAAAGTCGAGGTAGAAGAAGAACCACCCCAGAATTTACCCACTGGTTCGAAGAAACTACGAAAAACCCTTTGTCAGATCGGATGGTCGCCGGAAATTTACCCGTGACCTCCCGAATAAGAACACCACCTGTTAGCGCGGAGTCATCTCGCTCGGTCACTTCAAGGGTATCTTTAATTCTTAATGCATTCGCTCTATGTAGAGGGTTCCTAAAGTGATCTGTGAAGGTTTTTCAAGGGGTCCACAGACAGCTTTAAGAAATATTACATCGAGATTTTTGAAATTAGATTAGATAATCCAATTTATAAAATCAGATACTCGTGAACGGACAGTGAACTTGTATTTTCATTGATATCGGGATTCCACTGTTTCTGTTTTAAGGTGGCTAATGAATTGGTGGAAGTACAGATGATAAGTATGTTTTAACACTATATTTACTAACAATATGCTATTTGGACATGTCAATGTACTAAAATTACTTGTGGGACAAAATACGAGGTACGTCCAGAAAGTAAGTTCCGTTTCAATTTATCTCCGCTGCAGCGCTGCGATCGCAGTTCCGCACATGCGCGGTAGGCGGTCTGATCAAGGAGAAGAAACGTGCGGCATTTTGAGATCGCTGTCAGCCACATACGCTTTGTGGCGCCTGTTTACAATGTCGGTGTTGATTGAAAATCCCGCCGCTTGTGAAATCAGATCTGTGATTCGTTTTCTGAATGCTAGGAAAGTGAAACCAATTGAAATTTATCGGCAAATTTGAGAAGTTTACGGACAAAATGAGATGAGTGATTCAATGGTGAGAAGATGGGTCCGACAGTTCAATGAAGGACGTAGTGAAGTGCACGATGAAGAACGAAGTGAGCGTCCATCTTTGGTTACAGAACTGGTTCACGCGATTGGTGACAAGATCCAGGAAAACCGCAAATTTACAATTAGTGCTCTCGCTATGGAATTTCCCCAATGCTCACGATCACTAATTCATGAAAATGTTACCGAAAAACTGAAATTTCGTGAACTTTGCTCACGTTGGGTACCAAAGATTCTTACTGAGCAACACAAAACAAAACGGATGGGTAGTGCACTTCAGTTTTTAACCCGTTATGATGAAGACGGCGAAGAATTTCTGACACAGATAGTCAGAGGAGATGAGACTTGGGTTTCTTATGACACCCCTGAAAATAAGCGGCAATCAATGGAATGGAGGCACACTTCATCCCCAGCAAAGGTTAAGCCGAAACAAATCTTGACACCTCGAAAAATGATGTGCACAGTGTTCTGGGACTGGAAAGGCATCTTACTCATTGATTTCTTACCGCGTGGTCAAACAATCAAAGCAGATGTTTGCTGTGCGACACTTAGGAAATTGCGCCACGCAATACAGAATAAGCGGTGAGGATTGCTGTCAAAAGGCGTTGTTTTTCTTCACGACAACGCACGACCACACACTGCAAATGTGACGAAAAACCTCCTACAGGGATTTGGCTGGAACGTGTTTGACCATCCTCCGTACAGCCCTGACCTCGATCCTAGCTACTTGCATCTGTTCTTACATCTCAAGTCTTTCCTTGGCGGTCAACACTTCAACAATGATGAAGAGCTGAAAGAAAATGTTTCCAACTTTTTGAAGACACAGGCGGCAAACTTCTATGAAGAAGGTATACAAAAACTTGTGCCACGCTATGACAAATGCCTGCAAAATTTTGGCAGTTATGTGGAAAAGCAGTTTAAGAGTTGTATAATTTTGTGCAATAAATAATTATTCTGTATCTGTTCACAATTTAATTTTATTACCAAACGGAACCTACTTTCTGGACGTACCTCATATATGAAACAGGAGTGGATTCCCTTGAATATTATAGCCATTACTTGTGTTTACACGAGCTTTGAGGTGAAGTATATTTAATTAAATATAAAAGGCAAAGTATGCAACCACAATAAAACATAAGTAGCACAATAGACAAATAAAGTTATAGAAACAGATATTATTGGGGGTATATTGAGATAAGTGTCATGTTTTTTTCTCATAATCTTCAATTTGTACATTCATATTGTGTAGGGGTTGCTGAAAGAACTTTATTTAATTGTAATAACCAGCGCATTCAATTAGGTATCTTATACTCGTATAATCAATTTTTTTAAATCTTAAAGAATCTTAGCCTAAATAGTAGTAAGATAGTTTTGTCTAATAAAACATTATAGATTATGGGCAACTCGTTTAGCACCAACATAGCTGGATTTTGCTATGCGACAGCAGTTGGCAAAGTTAGTTCCACGGATGTCGATGCGCAACCAGTGTTGCCAAAAATATTTCTTAAAATGTCGCCCGAACCATTAAAAAAATCGCAAAATTTAAGTTGAAGTCGCCCAATATTTTCATTAAAATATGCAGTTTATTTTACAATTTTATAGACACACTCACTCACACACACACACACACACACACACACACACACACACACACACTTTGAGTATTTTCAAAATATCCTTATAGCTGGTATCTCTGTGAGTATAGCACAATCATATTGGAATACCAACTAGTATGAGCTGCGCTGACACAGATTCAGGAAAGAGTAAGAAAATACGAGGCGTTTGCGCCGATAATTGTATTGAAATATTACCTGAAGTATTTATTTTATTATAGACATTTAGACTTATAACCATAAAATCTTATTAACAGAACGATAAATGTTACATTATAGGAGCAGATTCTCCGATGTGATGCTATGGGGACATACTTTTTATTCATATGGTTTTACTTCCAGCACTAATGCTTTTGATCATTATTAAATTTAATTGTTAAAATATCGATAAAACCAAACCAACAATTCTAAAATATAAGAAGCGTAACAGAGAATTAACTTCCAGCAGGGAAATTTATTTTCCCTCATTGAAACCACATTGCAAGTGAGAATGCGAACTTATGATCCATCCATTGCAACAGTATTAATAAGTACCGCAAATTAAATATATCGCGCAAAAAAAAAAAAAAAGTAATTATTGGCAGGCTTAAAGTAACATTGTATAAATAAGTGTTACTCACGTCAAAGAGGATTTAGTAGGTAATTGTCTTTCGTCAATTTCTTCTCTACCAAACGACGCATAAAGTTAAAAACAGACATTAATAAAAGTTATATTTTGCAGAAATATTTTAGTAGTCCAAAAATTCGCAAATCGCCTTCATCAAAATTTGCTCATAAAAAGCGGATTTTAGTAGCCCAATCGGCGACTTTTCGCCCATTCTGGCAACACTGTGCGCAACTGGCTCTTCCCTCATGGGCTGTGGCTGCTAGCCTGAAAATGCACACGAAGCTATTTTCGCAAGCTACAGTGTAGTGTGTTATAAAATAGATCGTTGATTTAAGTTTGGTAATTTGAGGCGTCCTTCAGAGACTCCCAAGTATTAGTTGTCTTAGTGGTATCACACAGGGAATAGAAACTTTACGTGTCCTGTAACTTAAACGACTGTTACAGAGTCTGAAGTGTACAAGTGCTAATAGTGTCACTTAGGTTCTTTAGACTGAAGTCCAGTCTGAGGATGTAAAGAAAATTCGTGAATATTTTGATTCATCTCGGCTTCAGTACAGTTTAAAGCTCAGAAGAAGTAATGTGTCCTCAGCGCTTTATTAGTTACTAAGTTATATCTATCCTAAGCATAAGACCAGCAAAACTCTCTCGACATACGAAAGCAAAATGCATGAATTATGTTAATAAACCCACCATTTATTTAACCTTCTGTACACGTAACCAAAAATTCAAGACCGAGATATTCCGGAAATACAGGTTTTAGGGTTCCCTGATTACAAAAAAGCAGTTATAGAAAAATGTTCGTTTGTGTGTCCGTGTGTCTGTGACATGATAACTCAAAAACGAAAAGTCGTAAAATACCGAACTTGGCATTTAAGTTTATATCTTCTAAAGATATGATACGAAGATTTTAAGAAAAATTGCCCCTTCTTAAACTACCCTTTGCATGAACAAAATTTGAAAATGTTAAGTTTCTCAAAAACCACTTACAATTTTGATTAAAATACTGTATATGAAGAATATTTACAAGACAAAAAATGCGCATCTTGACTTTTCTGGGATTTGTCTCTGAACGCCTCTCTATTCTGGATGAATTTTGCTTAATTTTGCACAACTGGTAAACCTTAAGAGATAAACACAATTTCCTGCAAAAACATGCAGATTTTGTTAAACACACAATTTATGGTACATATATGTTTGTGGAGATGGTATTTTTGCTGGTTTCAGTTTTAAAATACTTAAATTTTTCTCATACGGGAGTTTGTGAACTCCTGGCCATGCAAAGAAACAGGTTTCAACCACATGTTGCTTTTAAAAGATGTTGCTATCGCTTTAGACTAGTTTTCCATATTTCCCTTCTACTTACAAGATATAATAATCTCTTCTAATGTTTATGTTGATTAGCGGGAAGTAGAGAGAAGAATAAGAGTTTTAACAACAATTTGTTACAGAGATGTAGAGAAAGTCATATGAATGGAACGCATCAGACTTTTTTAAAAAAGCAAAATGTCTTGTACAATGAACAGAAAGTTGTGTATACCTTCAGTATGAAAATGCTAGTTTTCCTTTATATGAAATGGCTCTACTCATCGCTAAAAAGAGATAGCCACATATTATTGCCAAAGTATTAATCAAACATGCTGATCAACTGATAGCCGTAGTGGTTTCTGCGAAACAGCTAGTAAATTTTAAGATCAGTTCCTTTATCAAATAACACAGTAGAATGAAAGCCAGACTATATTATGACTTTGATAAATAGCTTTTCATTTTTTTGCTATCCAGTTAGATGAAAGCACCGACATTATGAATGATAAACTTGTAATTATTTACACATTTATGAGAATACATTACACCAGAATTTTCTCTTTTGTCAACCTCTACCATCACACACTACATCAGAAGAGTTGTTCAAGAATGGAACTTCGTGGTAATTGGAACAAATGTTTACGCGTCATCAGTGTTGGACTAGAATGATCATCAAGATAAGAAGTATAGCACTATTGCTATAACCACAAAGAAGCATTAGCAGCAAAGGTGCCCCCAAAATTAAAGTTGCCTGACGAAAAAAGTTCGAACTGTGAACTTTATTAAATTATGCCCTTTGAATTTAAATTAGTTGGTATGCTCTGTGAAAACAAGGGAGTGACCGCAAACAATTATGTTATTGCGTAGATGTTTGCGGCCCTTTACCACTTCCGTAGCTAGATCTATATGGGCGGAGCAAACGTTTCCAGATAGCGTACTCTCACAAGCCCCTGAACCCCCGGTGGCACTGCAAGAGATCGCCTTCTACGAAGTATTCCTGAGGCTGGACCTGACCGGAGGCTCCACAAACTCCAGGAAGAAACCTCTACAAAGCTCAATTCACCGCGGAACCCCACCCGCCGAACACCGTCATCTGATCCTGCAAGTCTGAAACAGATAACAATAGAGTGTTGGGCACAAGGAATTATGTAAGGAACGTCGTGGTAGAATATACCATTCTAGCCTATCGACCCGGGGAAATCACGAAAAACTCTT
This sequence comes from Hymenopus coronatus, assembly GCA_030762935.1. Lineage (NCBI taxonomy): Eukaryota > Metazoa > Arthropoda > Insecta > Mantodea > Hymenopodidae > Hymenopus > Hymenopus coronatus. The sequence continues at coordinate 122,574,745 of CM060894.1, read as the reverse complement.
GGCCAGAGTTGGCGGTCACCATGGATCGAACTTGGGACCTCCGAAAGCGGCCCATAGAGGTTACGCCTGAGGCATTCCTCTGGAAAAAGAAAGCAACTTATAGACCAACTTAGGTATTAGATTAGTTCATTTAGGTAATGTTGAAGGGATGTTTGGTCAGTCTATTATTTACTTTGGCAAAGCACAAGATGTGCTTGACATAATGAAGAGCTTCTCTTCCCCTCGTGGTTGTGTTCTCCAGGAGGTATGTTTATGTTTGCCAGCCCTCATCTCTATTGACTGCGACAGTCTTGTCTTTGAGCAACCCTAGGTGCATATCATATAATCTTTCTGGAGATTACACCTACCTCATCAGCTCCGCTGTTGTTTGCCACACAATATCAACCAAGAAAACGTTTGGAGTATCGTTGAAAACAAGAATGTTGCGATCGACGCTGCTAAAATTCAGTTAAGAAACCAGATAAGGAATAAGGAATAGGTTTAGTCTGAAGAAGAATAAAATAAAATATTATTATCATCACCGACCTTAGCAGATTATTAAATTTACTGCGTAACTATTTGTATACCAATTAATTTATTACGATAGATTCTTAAAAAATTATTTGTACTTTCTCTACACGTACTATGTATATATAGTGTATAGAGAAGGTATTGTAATGCACCCAAAAATTCCATACCGGTATTTCACCGGAAATATATATGTTTTGAGACTCCCTTAATGCAAAAAGATCATTTTTAGAAAAAAATCCGTGTGTGTGTGAGTCTGTGTGTGTGTGTGTGTGTGTGTGTGTGTGTGTGTGTGTGTGTGTGTGTGTCTGTGGGCAGAGTAGCTCAAAAACGAAAAGACCGTTAAATACCAAACTTGGTATTTAAGTTTTTACTATCTTCCAAAGACTGGACACGAAGATTACCAAGAAAATCCACCCCCCAAACTACCCTTTACATGGAAAAAATTTCGAAAATGTGGTTTTTCTAAAAACAGCTCTAACGATTTTGATTAAAATACCACATACTAAAGTCATTTCTATCACAAATAACTGTATATCTTGATTTCTCTGGAAATAGCTTCTAAAAATCTGTTTATCCTGGATGATTTTTATTGAATTTTGCATAACTGGTAAATCGTAAGAGATAGACAAAAACTTACAGCACAAAAAATGTAGATCACGATAAAATACACAATTTATGCCATATATATTTTTTTTTTCGTGGAGTTGATCATTTTTGAGATATTCCTTGCTATTTGTTTCAGCTTTAAAAAATTATACTCTTCTCATACAGGAATTTATCAACTCCTGTCCATATAAACAAAGGAACTTCGGTCACATAGTAACCAGCTTTTGACTATCACTTCAACATATGTTATTCCCTTATTTCGCTTCTACTTACAAGGAAGCAAGTATAAGACTATTTTTGCTAATTTTTTCTCGATTAGCATGAAGTAAATAGAAGCATTAGCTTTTTAACAATAATTTGTTGCGGAGATCTAGAGAAAGATTTTTTTTATTATTACAGCTTCCCTCCAATGTTGTTGTTATTACTATTATTATTATTATTATTATTAACGTCTTTATGTTTTATTTTTGTCTTAGATGACTTCATCCCACACTCTGTAATTCAAGCTTATTTGTTATCATTGTATAATTATGTTTCTCTGTGTGTCATTGCTGTTGTCACTTATACTTTGTCTATAGTGGCAGCTGTGTTTGAATAAACAATACTAATTCACAGCTGCTCAGCGGTTCAGGGTGGAAGTAGCTTAACAAATATATGTATACGTAAAAATTGAAACTAAAGTTTAATTATCCCCACGTTGTTCTTATGATAGATGATATTCCTAAAAATTAGATTCAGAGAGATTTCACCGAAAATACGCTTTTTGTGGTACCTGAACAAGAACGAAGCATTTTTAGAAAAAGGTTCGTCTGAGCGTTGTTGTGAATAGTAAGCAATTAATTTAGCAACTTTCAAAACTAGGACATGTATATTTTTCAGAAATTCCCCTTAAACCAAATACAAACCAATTAACTTTTTTGACTATTTAACTATTATATCTGCCTTTAAAATATAGCAGCAACAATTTTCATATAAATACCATGTTTGCATGACAAATAAAATATATATCTAAATTTTCTGGGAAGGAATTTTAGGTAATTTTGTAAACGTTAAGCGATAGACGAAAACGTACTGCACAAAAATGAGGAACTCTTTAAAGCACCCAAATTCTTTAAAATAATTTTGTAATGCCATAATGCATTTCCGAGTTATTCATAATTAATTATTTGAATTGTTCAATGTTTTGACATTCTTTTTCAAGTCCTACCTATTTTCATTGTCGTTTTGAAAGAGTATGGAATGTGAAAGCCAGTACATAGCACCCATTTCTTAAGTATTAGATTATCGCTATACCCTGTATATCTAGAACAAAATTTGTAATATAACTATTTATAGTTTGTCTCCATTAAAACCAAATAGATAGAAAAAAAATATCTTTCTTAAGAATAGTCTGTAAACTCACTAATAAACGATAGAAAGTAGAGAAGTCAGTTGAATGTAATACACAAATTTTCAAATTTAATATATTCTGTGTTTTATATGGTAATGTGAAGACTGGAATTTCAGTGCTAGAATATAGGGACCTGCTTTTTAAAAATCTGACCACCGCTTCAACCTACTCTATCTCTCTTGTACTTGTACATAAGTCGAAATGTATAAAGATGCCATGAACTCGATTAACAAGGAAGTAATAGACCCGGTCTGTGCAGGCCTTGCCCGTGATACATGGCGGTGTACAAGAGAGAGGCTTTAAGCAGCCGCTTTTCTTGCAAGTACGCAGTTGCCAGTGAGGTGGGCTCTTCTCCACTACAGATGTTCATTGCCAATTTACCGTTTCTTATATGGGCTGTAATAGAAAACATATCTGATGTGACCATTCATATGACTTTCTCTACATCTCTGCAACAAATTATTCTAAAAAAGCTTATACTACTATTTACTTCTTGCTAATCAGAAAAAAATTAGCAAATTAAATACCAAGTTTGGTACTTTACCGACTTTTCGTTTTTGAGTTATCGTGTTCACAGACACACACACACACACATACATACATGGACCTTTTTCCGAAAATGCTTTTTTTTTAGATAACGGGGACCCTAAAACATATATTTCCGGTCAACTCTTGTCCATACAAACAAAGTTTTGACTATTACTTTAACCTATTACTTAACCTTTAACCTCCCTTATTTTGCTTCTACTTACAAATAAGCAAGTAATAGGACAATTTCTGATAATTTTTTCTCTATTAGAATGAATTAAATAGAAGCATAAGCTTTTTAACAATAATTTTTTGAGAGATGTAGAGAAAGTCATGTGAATGTAACATAATATTTTTTTAAATCTAGGGTATGCACTTCATTGCATTTTAATTTTTTTTTCAATTAAAGCCCAAATCTTTCATTCATTAATAGAACCCTGTTTTAGAAAAGCGAGGAGGTAGAATTATCACTCTTGTGCTCTATGTTTCAATTTAATTAAAATGAAAATGTGCACGCATATAGAAATGACAATAGCTCTCAAGAACACTTGATCCGCATTTCATTTGTTTGTATAAAACGCGCTGATGCGCTAAAATCTCATCTGTTGCTATGGTCTTAGCGCCTGAGATCACTTCAAATGGAATAGGTGCATTTTTATTTTTTTGTTTTTGTTCGCGTTTCGCTTTGTAATTGGAAACGGTTCAGTTCTTTCCACGCTTGTTTTCTTCCTTTCTCGCAGAGTGTTGTTATCTCTCGGTCTGTAATTTGTTTTGCATTTTCAATTACTGCACCTACGTAAAGTACGGGGCGCGTGACGTGTTGGTCACGTGACGCTGCAGGTCCATTGTCCAATTTATGTTTCTTAAATAAAGTTAAGCATGTCACGTACGCCAGCAGAGAGTGGCATTAGACACGGGGAAGGATGACATATCTAAAACATTCAGCATGTTAGCGCTTGCCTGCAGGAACTTTATATTTCCCTATTACTATATTGTGTTAATGCTTTCTGCTTTGATACAGGTGATTCTGTTAAAGCAGTTTTTGCCTCTGAATAATCAATTAAGAATCTATATATATGGGATTAATGGCTCCAATGTATGAAATATGAAAAGTATTTTTACTGTCTCTACACGCAATATGTGCATAGTATATAGAGAAGGTATTGCACTCCACCCATAAATTCCATACCGAGATTTCACCGGAAATATATGTTTTAGGGTCCATTATATACAAAAAAAAAAAAAAAAAAAGCATTTTCACAAAAAGGTCCGTGTGTCTGTGAACACGATAACTCAAAAACGAAAAGTCGGTAAAACACCAAACTTGGTATTTAAGGTTAGTATCACACGACACGAAGATTTTGAGAAAAATTCCCCCACCCCAAACTATCCTTTACATGGAAAAGATTTCGAAAATTTAGATTTTCTTAAAAAATGGCTATAACAATTTTGATTAAAATATCGTATATCAAAGATATTAACCTGACAAATAAAATGTACATCATGAATTTTCTGGGAATAGCTTCTTAAGACTACTTTATTCTGGATCAATTTTACGGAATGTTGCACAACTCCTAAACCTAAGAGATGGACAAAAACTTACCATACAAAAAATGCAGAACATGTTAAAACACACAATTTGTGTAATATCTAAGCCTTTTTTCGTGGAGTTGATCGTTTTTAATATATTTCTTGTTTTTAGTTTCAGCTTTGAAAATCACACAGGAATTTGTCAACAAAGGAACTTCAGTCACATTGCAACCAGCATATTGCCTATCACTTTAACCTATGGTACTTCCTTATTTCACTTACTACTTAGAAGGAAACAAGTAATAAGACTGTTTCGGCTATTTTTTTCTGGATTAGCATGAAGTAAATAGAGGCAAAAGCTTTTTAACAATAATGTGTTGCAGAGATGTAGAGAAAGTCATGTGAATGGAACACATCAGATTTTTACTTTTTTAGTACGTATACAACATGTGGTATTGTATTCACCCTAAAATTCGACTCCGAGATTTCACAGGAGATACATGTTTTTCTAGATCCCCTAAAATTCAAAAGAAAAAATCGTATGTGCTCCACTCATATGTATTTCTCTACATATCTATAACAAGTTATTGTTAAAAAGCTTAAGCTTCCATTTACTTCATGCTAATCGTAAAAAAAAAAAAAAAAAAAAAAAAAAAAAAAAAAAAAAAAAATTAGCAGAAACAGTCTTATTTCTTGTTTCCTTGTAATTAGAAGCGAAATAAGAGAGTATCATAGGTTAAAGTGATAGTCAAAAGCTGATTGGTATGTGACTCTGAAGATCCTTTGTTTGTATGGACAGGAGTTATAAAATTCCTGTATGAGAAAAGTTAGTTTTTCAAAGGTTAACCCAAAAACAAGGAATATCTCAAAAACAATCAAGTCCATGAAAAAATGTAAATAACATAAACACACATAACATATGTGTTTTAACTTTCTCTACATTTTTTGTTTGGTATGTTTTTTTCCATCTCTTACGCTTTGGCAGTTATGCAAAATTCTGTAAAATTCACCCAGAATAAAGTACTCTTCAGAGACTATTCCCAGAAAATTCAAGATGTACATTTTATTTGTCTGGTAAATATCTTTAATATACGATATTGTAATAAAAATCGTTAGAGCCATTTTTGAGAAAAGCAAAATTTTCGAAAAGAGTTCAATGTTAAGGGTAGTTTGGGGATGATGGGGTTTCTCAAAATCTTCATATCGCATCCCTGGGAATTATTGAACTTAAATACCAAGTTTGGTATTTTACCGACTTTTAGTTTTTGAGTTATCGTGTTCACAGTCACACGGACACACACACACGGACCTTTTTCTGAATATGCTATTTTTGGATTAAGTGGACCCTAAAACATATATTTCTGGTGAAATCTCAGTATCGAATTTTTGTTTGGAGTGAAAATCCATCCACCTCCAACTTTACGTGGAACATTTTCCGAAAGTTTTAATTTTCTCATAAATGGGCCTTATCGATTTTTATTAAAATGCCGTATATTTAAGGTATTTTATGGCAACGAAATATACATCTCGAGTTTTCTGGGAATAGCCTCCGAAGACCTCTTCATTCTGGATGAATTAAACCGTAAGGGTTTAACTCTTTATAATATATATATCGTTAAAACACATAATTTATGTCATATACTTTTTTTTTTTTTTTTTTTTGTAGAGTTTTGCGTTTTAGAGATATTATGACAAATTGGTTTGAGTTTCCAGGTAATTAAACTTTTCTGAAACGGGAAGGATCTTTGTTTTCGTCTGTCATTTGTTTACTCCTAGCAAGGAAACAGAATCGATTTTTGTTTCACATAGCGGCCGGTCGCTTTTTAAAAGATTTGATTATGGCTTTAAGCTAGTGCATTCCCTTATTTCCGTTCTATTTACAAAGAAGCAAGTAATAAGCCCATTCTGGTAATGTTTATCTTTGATTGAATTGCATTTTCACACAAGCCGTGTGTAGGACAGGAGTTGGTTCAAATCCCGGCTATGGCATTGAATTGTTTAAACTGACTCTACCTATTTAATATTTATCTTGACTAGCACGATGTGGATAAAAGAATAACCTTTTGTAAGAAAAGTTTGTGGAACAGATAGAGAAAGTCATGTGAATGGACCACATCAGATTTTTATTCAAAATGATGCTCTGCAAATTGCCTCTATTTAAGGTGAGATTGCATTTGTGAGATTTGGAAAATTTACAATAGCTAAGATATCTTTGAAATTTATTCTACTTGTTATACACAACTCCAATTATTGTCAAAAAAAATATTATTTTTCTTATTCCCTAAAGCTCTTTTTCAAGACTTCATAATTTATTTTTCAAAATTGGAACAGCATCCAAAAACGTATATGTCCATTGTTAACATCATTTTGAGAGATAGTATAAACATTTTGAAACAAATTAGTAATAAACTTCATCATGTGCAGTGTTTTGAGTTTGAAAAATAGCTGGGAAAACGCTTTCGAGTGATAGAGTTTAAAAGTTGGGAGTACCTATTAAAAGGCACGTGCATGTTCATTAATAGCTTTGTTAATTGGTAGATAGTTAATGTGTGACAAGAAAATATACGTATTTTCTAGAAGTTAACAATTAAAATTATTTATATATATAAAATTTTAATTCCAAATTGAGAACTTCATCACCTTAAGATAAATATAGGTTGAAGGCTTTGAAGGTATTTCTGTTGCGTATTGCGTACAACTGACGCCGAATCTACCGGTAGTTATTTGCCTTATGTTTCCGACGGAGTAAATATCATATAAAATAATTATTTCTTAAGACATTTAGTAAAGCAGCAGAACCGAATACATTCTACTGACCGGTACAAGTCGAATACGAGGAAACAGATCACAGTAAAGGTTATCTGAAAGTATCTCGTTATTCCTCACATGTTATTCGTTTTTAAATGGAATTACCCTTGCTCTTTTATCATTGATGAGTAAGATTATTACATCATTCCTAATGTGTTGCGTCTCTAAGGCAGCACAAAGCAAGCGAGCTTTTGCGAAGATTCCAAGAGCGCAGGAATTCAGCACGTAGACAACCAAACAAATCAATGATAAAGGTCTCATCTAGCAAGTAAACAGCGCGCATACACTGACCCCATTTTGTTGACTCTGTCACAGTTTACATTCCATGTGACATCGAAGCGAATCTCTAAGCTTGTTTAGCGGATCTTTCGAAACATCAGCACTTCTACATCTTAAGAATAGCGTAGAGAGCAATTTTAATGTCTTACATTTATGAAACTACTTCCCTGAATAGCTATGAGTCTATACAATTTTAACTTTCTCTATACGTACTATGTACATAGTGTACAGAGAAGGTATTGTATTGCACCCAAAATTCGATACCGAGATTTCACCGGAAATATATGTTTTATGGTCACCTATATCCAAAAAAAAGCATTTTCAGAAAAAGACTCGTGTGTGTGTGTCCGTATGTCCGTGTGTCTGTGAACATGACAACTCAAAAAAGAAAAGTCGGTAAAATACCAAACTTAGTTCCTTTACATGAAACTTTTTTCGAAAATTTTGATTTTCTCAAAAATGTCTATAACCATTTTAATTAAAATTTCGTATATTGAAGATATTTACAGGACAAATAAAACGTATATCTTGAATTTTCTGGGAATAGCCTCTGAAGACTAATTTATTCTGGATGAATTTTACGGAGTTTTGCATATCTGCTAAACCGTAAGAGATGGACAAAAACTTACAACACAAAAAATGTAGATCACTTTAAAATACATAATTTATCTTATACACATTTTTTTTTTTTTTTTCGTGGAGTTGATCGTTTTTTAGATAGTCCTTGTTTTTGATTTCAGCTTTAAAAAATACTTTTCTCATATAGGAATTAACAATTCCTGTCCATACAAACAAGGTACTTCAGTCACAGCAACCAACTTTGACTATCACTTTAACCTATGGTATTCCCTTATTTCGCTTCCACTTACAAGAAAGCAAATAGTAGGACTGTTTCTGTTGATTTTTTCTCGATTAGTATGAAGTAAATAGAAGCATAAGTTTTTCAATTTGTTGCAGAGATTTAGAGAAAGTCATGTGAATGGAACACATCAGATTTTTATTAAAGCATCCAAAATGGGAAATTTGAATTTGTATAAGAGAAAAAGCATATTTAAAAACCTCGATAACACCTCCATACGGTTTCCTACTCATCTTTTAGGTTTTCTTCCAGGGACGAGGCGTGTGGCGATGCAGAACAAATGATTCAAAGAAAGATTATTCACGTTGACATTAGAGGGCAGCCAATTTGACGGGCTATTGATCAGCCTCTATGTGCAGCTCCAGCAGTGGGTTTTCGAGCCATGGGATATTAGGGGCTTCCTATGTCCCTGTCCGCCTGTGGCATGTAGCCTTCCGTGGCTCCCTCACTTCTTCCCTTCCTCTTGCGGAATGGAGCTATGAAGGTTGCAGTGTGTGAAGCGCCCCTCTCCACTGTCTAACCTATACATGTAGAGGAGTTTTTGGGCAGTTTAACGACCTCTAACTGGTAGGTCATATCATACAATGGGTGAATGAAATGAGTTAAATAATTCACAAATGAACCGGAAGTACATGGGACTTAGAGTTACACGACATTCGTCTTCTCAGGATAAGGAAAAACGCCGGCCAAACCTTATTCATTAAACTTTCCAAGATTCGAACTCGGGACCTCTTAAATGTGAGACCGACACGCTAGCACTACACCGCAGAGACAGGCTTGAGGAAATATTGTTTTCCTCCCAAAAATTCGATACCGAAATTTCACTGGCAATACTTGTATCGAAACCCCCTGAATACAAAACAAATTTAGAAAAGTATTACTATATGGTTGTGTGGACAACTCAAAAACGAAAAGGTTAAATACCAAACTTGGTATTTAAGAACTGCATCTCACAAGGATACCACACGTAGATTTTAAACATAAGTAATTCGAAATTAGCCTTTATTTGTAAAAATACCCCAAGTGATTTTGACGAAAATGCCCAAATTTAAGAAATTTGACAATTCTATTTTGAACTGTCTAAATATCCTGAGAAGTCCTTCATTCTTAATATGAATTTTACGGAATTTTGCATAACTACTAAACCGTAAGAGACTGAGAAAAACTTACCGTACAAAAAATGTAGAGCACTTTAAAACACACAATTTATGTTACATACATTTTTTCGTGGAGTTGATCGTTTTTGAGATATTCCTTGTTTTTGGTTTCAGCTTTAAAAAAACTTATAGTTTTCTCATACAGGAATTTGTCAACTCGTGTCCATACAAACAAAGGAACTTCAGTCACATAGCAACCAGCTTTTGACTGTCACTTTAACCTAGGGTACTTCTTTATTTCGCTTCTACGTACAAGGAAATAAGTAATAAGGCTATTTCTGCTAATTTTTTCTCGATTAGCATGAAGTAAATAGAAGGATAAGTTTTTTAACAATAATTTGTTACAGAGATGTAGAGAAAGTCATGTGAATGGAACACTAGAGATTTTTATGTGTTAGAATACATTCAGGTCACGCTGAACTACGTCAAGGATACTACCTAAATGAGATGTTTAAAACACAGACAAATGGTATTAATTAAAAATTACATTCGTTTTACCGGTATAATTAGGTATTCCTACGAACTTTGATTTGATATAATTAGCGGAAATAATGAGGAGGAAGGAGAGAGTCTTTGCATACGTTATTTTTGCCAAGATTGAATTCAATGCTGCACGGACAACAATATTGATTAAAAAGTAATTGAATAGAGCGCGAAATTCGTGCTGGCCGCAAGTTGGCAGCTGTCACATCGCTTGCAGTCTGTCACTAGACTGTTACGCGACAGATTTACGTTTTTATGATGACGTAGCGCCTGTACCATATTTTGTAGAATAGAGGAAAGCATTTAAATGAAATGTCGAAACACCGCTAACAGTTTCTCTAGGCATTCACAAACCTTCTTTTATCCCAGTGGAATAAGAACCTGCTATTCAATTTGTAGTGCTTTAAAATGGAGTTTTATTTATCGACGCTCTTTAACTGCTATGGTTCTCAGCGTCCCATTTTAAATTGCGCTTGAAAGACCACTTAATTTTGCTCAGAGGCCTCTCTATCAGGCTTGAGGTTCTTTTACGTGCAGTAAAGCTACGACACAGGACCACCGGCTTTACTTCCCCTCCGAAGGAAGCCATACTAAGGATTTTTACACCCGAAAAAATCCATCGTCCTCCGCTGGGTTTGAACCCACGACCTTGGGTATATGAAGTTAGCATGGTAACCATTACACCACGGTGGGCGACTGAGATGAGATAAGGTATCAATATACAACTCACCCAGAAGTCCCGGATTTCATTCCTCCTCCTTTTTTTTTTTTTTTTTTTTTTTTTAATAAAATACAGCTCCGGAGTCTGATCGGGACTCCGGCGCTGTATACCCTACTTTTTATTTACCTAATTTGTTTACTGTATGATTACTGAATTTCTGTTTTACTTTTTACACACACACATACACAAACATATAACACCCATGCCCAAGGCGGGACTCGAACCCACGATCCCCTGCGCCGCGAAACACCAAAGCGAGACTCTTTGGCGAGCGCGGCCATGGGGACCGGCCTTATTGAGAGACGCTCTCACCAATTAGAAAGTTTAACTTGATATAACCCCGTTGCGTTCTGCAACTCTTTTAACGCACGAATGGATATCGGCATACGTCAAATATATGGCAGTTGGTAGAGAGGCGACAGAGAAAGTAAAAATGAACAAAGGTATTGAAACATCCTAGTCACGAGTGATTTAAATGAATTTGGGATTTCAAAGACGTTTATAATGTTCGTGTACTTCAACTTTGTTGTTTTAACGGGAATAATAAAGGATAGTCAAATTCCTTTTTTAGCATGACTCATAACTAGCTTATGATTTATTAGTTAAAAAAATTATACATCATTCCTTAGAATTAAGAGTATTTTATACTCTATTTCCAGAAAAATCAAGTTATATTTTTATTTCTCACGCAAGTATTTTAGCATGTGGTAATTCATTTTTCTTTGAAAATACATTTTAAAATTCTTTTAAATAAAGGGTAGTATTACATGAACATATTTTTGATGAGTCTCGTGTCGATTTTTGGAGAATGTTGAACCTAAATATCAAGTTGTAATAATTCGGCATTTCTTTAATATTTTATGAGCTTCAGACGCGCGCGAACGCGCACAAACACATAGACATACACACTCAAACCGGTCGATCACTATGACAAAGCGCTTTTTAATTCATGGGACCTAAAAACATGTATTTGTGATGAAATCTCAACATCTGATTTCCGTGTTTCTTCTATTTACCATACGTTCCATTCTTATCTTTCAACAAGGTGTTGTTATAAAACCTTGTTCTTTTGTTTAAACAAATCCACACAACATTTTTTAGAAATAGTGTTGTTACATATTTATTTATAGGTAACCTTGGGAATACAGAAATAATGTATATTTAGCGATATTGAAAGCTAAGTGGTGGTTTTGAAATTTCGATCCCTTAGCATGACCAAGATAGAAATCAAACACAGGAATAACGATTTATTATGTGTGTAAAGTATATATAAGCATTCGAAAACGTCAGCCAATAACAAGGAATTTCTCGGAAATTATTAACCCCCCCCAAAAAAAGCATTTAACATACGTTGTATGCTTTATTGAATCAATGCTTTTTGTTACGCATGACTTTAGTCTATTTCTTACGTTTTAGCAGTTGTGTAAATCATTAAGAATAAATAGAACTTAAGAGGCAATTTGCAGAAAATTAGATATGCATTTATTCATCGTGAAAGTACCTTAAACGCGTGATATTTTAATTCAAATAGTTTAGAGTATGTTTTAAAAAATAATAATTTTCGAAAAATGTTTTACCTAAAGGGTAGTTTAGAGTGAGAAAGATTTTCTTAGAAACCTTTGAGTCACATCCTTGGAAAATGGTTCAATACGCAATTTGGTATTTAACCAATTTTTTTGGTTTTCACACACACACAATACACAGATACACAGAGCTTTGGGTTTATGGGCCTTCGAAACGTACCTATATTTGGCCGCGCTGATACCGAGTGGTTGGACCACTCGCCTCGTACCAAGCGACCACATGTGGGATTTGTGGTGGACAAAGCCAGGGACGGGTTTTCTCCGGGTTCTCTTTTCCTGTAGGCAGGTATCATTAGTGGTGTCGCCTGCGGTGTCATGTGTAGTACAGGGGGCGTTTTAACACTATAAAAACAACATATTTATGGTAAAAAATCCGATGTGTTCCATTCACATGACTTTCTCTACATCTCTGCAAAAAATTAGTGTTAAAGAGTTTATACTTCTATTTACTTCATGCTAATCCAGAAAAAATAGCAGAAATAGTCCTATTGCTTGCTTCCTTGTAAGTAGAAGGGAAATAAGGGAGTACCATAGCTTAAAGTGATAGTCAAAAGCTGGTTGCTATGTGACTGAAGTTCCTTTTCTCTATATGTACTATGTACATAGTGTATAGAGGAAGTATTGTATTCCACCCAAAAATGCGATACCGAGATTTCACCGGAAATACATGTTTTAGGACCCCATGAATCCAAAAAAAGCATTTTCAGAAAAAGGTCCGTGTGTATGTGTATATGTCTGTCTGTCTGTGTCTGTGGACAGCATAGTTCAAAAACGAAAAGACTGGTATTTAGGTTTGGTATCTTCCAAGAATGCGACACGAAGATTTTCAAGAAAATCCCCCTACCCCCAACTACCCTTTACATGGAAAAATTTTCAAAAATTTTGATTTTCTAAAAAATGGCTCTAACGATTTTGATTAAAATCCCGTATATTAAAGATATTTACATACCAAATAAAATGTATATCTTGAATTTTCTGCAAATAGCTTCCAAAGACCAGTTTATTCTACATGAATTTTGCTTAATTTGGCATAACTAGTAAGCCGTAAGAGATACACAAAAACTTACTATACAAAAAGTGTAGGTCTTATTAAAATACACAAATTAGTCATATTCTTTTTTTTTTTCGTGGAGCTTACCATTTCGTTGTATTCATTGTTATTAGTTTCAGTTGTGAAGTACTTATACTTTTCTCAGACGGGAGTGTCCGTTTTTCTTTTGTTCTACTCCTGGCCAAGAAAAGAAGCGATTTGTAATGACAATCGCATAACGACAGCTTTTAAAACATTTGACTATGGGTTTAGCCTAGTGTATTCCCCTATTTTATTTCTACTTTTATAAGTAATAAGAACATTGTGCTAATGAGTACCTCGATTAGCAAGGTGCAGAAAGAAGAATAATCTTTTGTAAGAAGTTTGTAGAACAACTAGAGAAGGTCATGTGAGTGCAACGCATCAGATTTTTTTGTATGGACAGCAGTTGCCAACTTTCTGTATGAGAAAAGTATATGTTTTTCAAAGCAGAAACTAAAAACAGGGAATGTATAAAAAACGATGAACTACACGAAAAAAATATATATGCATAAATTGTGTTCTAACGTGCTCTACATTTTTCGCGTAATAAGTTTTTGTCCATCTCTTACGGTTTAGCAGTTATTCAAAATTCCGTAAAATTCATCCAGAATAAACTACTCTGCACAGGCTATTCCCAGAAAATTCAAGATATACATTTTATTTGTCAGGTAAATATCTAATATACGAAATTTTAATCAAAATCGTTAGAGCCATTTTTTAGAAAATCAAAATTTTCGAAAACAGTACCGTGTAAAGGGTAGTTGGGGTGGGGGGATTTTTTTCAAACTCTTCGTGTCGCATCCGTGGAAGACTCTAAACTTAAATACCAAGTTTGGTATTTTACCGACTTTTCGTTTTTGAGTTCTCGTTTTCACAGGCACACGGACACACACACACACACACACACACGGACCTTTTTCCGAAAATGCTTTTTGGAGATAAAGGGGACCCTAAAACATATATTTCTGGTGAAATCTCGGTATCGAATTTTTGGATACACTATGTATATGTACATAGTGCGTATAGAGAAAGTAAAAATTGGGAGTATTTGATGGATTACAATACTTCTGCTTGCTATACGTAGTGGAGCAAGTATAAATATATATTTATAAACTGCTAAAACTCACTTTCCGTTCTTGTAGTACAAAAATTGATTTTGGTAACTGATTTGCATATTAAAATGACCTGCTAATTTACTGGGAATATATCATATACCTTCTGCTTCAATTACTGCTATAAGTGACAGTCACTGAGGATTAATTCTGGAGAATAGAGAGGTAGTCGGCAGGCAATATTTAATGAATAGCTTTCTTGATGGAATAACACTGGATTGTCACGGTGTTTCCAGGACAGCAGCACCGTCGCTAACGTTGGCAAATCAATTTGGCATAATATTCCCATCCACACGACACGCAGTCAACGCAAAGCAATCCATCAGCACCTCTGTCACCCACTATTTTCTTGCTCAGATGTTTGCACTAAATTTCAGAGGAAATCTGTGTGTTTCCGCTCTCTACACTGACGCTTAAGTTCATTTCCTTCATTGTATTCAGACAGTGCTATCATGCCGAATGATGTTCCAATTTGTCTTCCACATCATTTATGTACGAGAATTAGAAGTTGATTTCATTTCACGGAAACCAGGAAACATAGGGAGACAGTAAACGCAGAAACTCAACGTTATTGTATATCACTAAAAACTCATGTGTATGTTTCTGAAATTTCATAGCCTTAAGGTATAATACTAGTCGTGGTAGCGCAGCTGCTTACCAAGCGGGAGACTTGGGTTCGATTCCCAGTAACGGCGTGGAGATTTTTCCCCCGTTGGGAGACCTGCATTCAGCCTTGTGAGGTCCCTGGTGGGCCAATTGAGGAGCTACTTGATTGGATGCGGTGAGATGGCCGGTCGCAACCTATATTGCGGAACGGTACGAACTTCCTAACTCTGTTTATAAATTATTTTAAGTGATATACAACCAGACAATATGATTATAAAATCGTGAGATTAGTTTTACTAATAACTTGTGTGGATTTTACTTGTGTTTATATATCAGCTAAGAGATAACTTCTTCCTTAAAAAAGTCTGATGTGTTCCATTCTCATGACTTTCTCTACCCTTTCAGCAAACAAACTATTCTTACAAAATATATTCTTTTATCTACATATACTACTCCAGATAAACATTACTTTCTCTAATGTTCTGGCATGCGTTATTCATTTCGCCGCGCAAAACACATCAGCAGTAAATTATGTGATCAGTTTATGACAAAATCGTTAGACGAAGAGAAAAAACAAATAACAAACGAAGTGGACACACATTAAGCACCAATTTATCAATATCTCTACACCTATTCCTATACCTTGTATTTTGTTTATTCCCTGATTTTGTAATATCAAACTGTTGGAAAAACTTCAAACGCTGATGTTCTACGTGTTCTGGGATGTCCACGGGATAAGCTGCCTGCTACACTTAAATGCATCTCCAATCTTGGTGTGGGTTGGGTGACTCCTGTTACTGTATAGTTGTTGATAGATCCGTGAAGCCTCTCTTGTGTTCCTTCGGGCTTCGCCTAAATGAGAAGTTCTCGATGTACTCTGCATTTGTATACACATTTCATCGCACACAAACGAATAGGTTCTCTAAAGTAGAAATTACAACAGAACAGTTCGTGAACACTAAGATTCGCTTTTTGGAGGTTCTAGAGCGTGAACAGTTTCTAGATATAGACTTATAATCATCTACATATTTACCAATGCAACGAAGCTTTTAACACATTATTATTATTATTATTATTATTATTATTATTATTATTATTATTATTATTTTATTAATATATTATTATTATATTAATAAGTTGTCATAGAGCTCGCCTGGGTAGTGTAGTGGTAGGGTGCCTGCCTTACATTCAACAGGTCGCGAGTTCGAATCTCGCTTAAGGTGAGTTACCCGGATAAGGTTCTTTCGGGGTTTTCCCTTATCCTGAAAAGCTGAATATCGAGTAACTTTAAGTTCTATGGACTCCGAGATCATTTGAGCATCATTTCACCAATTCCATTCATCGTCCGTTATGATCAACCAGGTTTAAGGACGTTAAGCTACAAATAAAAAAAAAAAAAAAAAAAAAAAAACCAACAGGAGCAGACCAAACTCAGAACATTTCCAATAGCAGATTTAAAAGCGGATGTACCGCAATTGAAAAATTGTCTAATACCCCTGTTTGTGAATATATTTAATGAAATCTGAAAAAAAAGAAAAATCTGATGTGTGCCATTCACATGGCTTTCTGTACCTCAAACTATTCTTACAAAGGAGTATTCTTCTATCTACTTCATACTAATCGAGATTCACATTAGCAGAAATGAGTTTTCTTAGTTAGTTCCGCATAAGTAGAAAGAAAACAAGGGAATACACTAGGCCAAAGAGATGGGAAGATCTTCCAAGAGTGAAACAAAAGAGATATGAACAAACCGTTTGGAAAAGTTAAAGTATTTTAAAATTGAAAGCAATAACAGAGAATATCTAGGAAATGAAAACTGTATATGACATAAATTGTGTATTTTAACGATATATGCATATGTTGTGTAATACGTTTTCTCTATCTCTTACGGTTTATCAGTTATGCAAAAGTCCTTCAGGATTGACAGGACCACAAAGCTATTTCCAAGAAATTGAGGATTTACATTTTACTTTTCATTTATTATCGTTAATATACGATGTCGTAATTAAAATCCTTAGAGATATTGGTTAGAATATTATAAAGGGAGTTCGGGGTGGCAGAATTTTCCAGAAAATCTTCGTGCCGCATCCTTGGAAGATACAGAAGTTATATACCAAGTTTGGTATTTGATGGGCTTTGAGTACGCTGCCTTCCCTTACACACCACTCACGCAGGCGTTTTTTAAAAACACCCTTTTTGGATTCATGTGAAATCTCTGAGTCGAATTTTCGGGTGGAACACAATAACTTCTCTATTTATCAGGTGCAGCGTGAATAGCGTAACAGAAAGTAACACGCACATACATTATCTTGCCAGCTCCAAAGTCTATACTGTTTATGGAAAGCATTTCTACTAAAACGTCTGTAGTGATACATATCTCTAAATGAATAGAAGAATCATTTCTTATACGAACGATAAAAAAATCTGATGTGTTCCATTCACATGACTTTCTCGATATCTCTGCAACAAATTATTGTTAAAAAGCTTATGCTTCTATTTGCTTAATGCTAATCGAGAAAAAATTAGCAGAAATAGTCTTATTAGTTGCATCCTTGTAAGTAGAAGGGAAATAAGGGAGTACCATAAGTTAAAGAGATACTCAAAAGCTGGTTGCTAGGTGACTGAAGTTCCTTTGTTTGTATGGACACGAGTTCACAAATTCCTGTATGAGAAAAATACAAGTTTTTCAAAGCCGAAACCAAAACCAAGAAATATCTTAAAAACGATCAATTCCACTAAAAAAATGATATAACATAAATTGTGTGTTTTAATGTGCTCTACATTTTTTGTGTGGTAGGTTTTTGTCCATCTCTTACGGTTCAGCAGTTATGCAACATTTCGTAAAATTCATCCAGAATAAAGGAGTCTTCAGAGTCTATTTCCAGAAAATTCAAGATATACATATTTTTCAGGTAAATATCTTTAATATACCATATTTTAATCAAAATCGTTAGAGTCATTGTTGAGAAAATCAAAATTTTCGAAAAAAGTCCATGTAAAGGGTAGTTGGGGCTGGGGGGATTTTCTTGAAAATCTTCGTGTCGCATCCTTGGAAGAAACCAACTTAAATACCAGGTTTGGTATTCAACGGTCTTTTCGTTTTTGAGCTATGCTGTCCGCAGACACACACACACACACACGGTCCATTTTGTAAGAATGCTTTTTTTGGATTCAGGGGAACCCAAAACATGCATTTCCGGTGTAATCTCGGTATCGAATTTTGGGTGAGTTTGTGAAGAGTTAATCAATAGAGAGCGTATTAGGTTTTAATTGAGTCACATGTATAATATACTCTAAATAAATTTAACTGCAAATAATCTTTAATTGCTTGTTGTTTGCATGCTACTATCCAGTAAAAGTACCTTCCTTACATGTTCCATTTGCGTTATCGTTCCTCCACGTGTTTGTACAGCTCCCTCGAGATCCTTCATTGCGTCTATTTCCGTGTGGCCAGCTGCTCTTCACATGTTAAGATCAAAGATAAGCAGGCCGAGTTTTCTAATATGCGCTACGGTTCTCCTGCTAACAAAAACAGTTTTATATCAATAATTTAACACATGAATTATTTCAGAAGCAACAATTGCGGTGAGTTCCGTGTTTCGCCGAAGTAAGTCTATTACTTTTTCTACACGTCCTGTGTACAAAGTGTATAGAGAAGGATTGCACCCAAAAATAGAATACCGAGATTTCACCGGAAAGATATGTTTTGAGACTCCGTGAATCGAAGGAAAAAAAAAACATTTTTAGAAAAATATCCGTGTATGAATGAATGAATAATAAGTGTATTTATTGACATGACAATATCATACATTGCATTTTAACAATCGCATGGGTCCACATGTCGTACGTGCTTTTGCAATACACACTAAAAAGCAATGTTAAAACAACAACAACAAAGAATTAAAAGAGTAAACACGAAAATAAGAAAAACAAAGGAAATACCCAATAAAAAGCAATATTAAAACAACAATAAAAAATTAAAAGAGTAAACTTGAAAATAAAAGCACAAAGATATTCAAATATAGCAATTTAAATTTACAGCACAGAATACACCTTCATAAATGTACCCTCTTATAATAGATAAATACTCTTAAAAGTCACTGTTGTGTTATGGTTTTATACATTTTGTATATATTATGTGTATGTGTGTGTGTGTGTGTGTAAATCATTGTAGTCATTTTTGTTTAGGTGTTCTTATCCCTCCCCCCCTTCTCTATTGGCAGCCTTCATAGATCTCAGCTGTCTTGCCTTAAGTATAAATTTATCTAGCCCGCCCACGTCTTCCGTGCCTGCCAGTAGCGTCCAACATGCTTCTAGCTCTACATTCGTGGTGGTAAAGAATCGCGGTAACATCCGTGTATGTTTCTGTAAGTCTGTCTGCCTGCCAATCAGTGTGTGTGTATGTGTGTATGTGTGTGTGTGTGTGTGTGTGTGTGTGTGTGTGTGTGTGTGTGGTCAGCATAGCTCAAAAATGAAAAGTCCGCTAAATACTAAACTTGGTATTTAAGTTCAGTATATTTCAAGGATGCGACACGTACATTAAAGATATTTACATAAGAAATAAAATGTATATCTTGAATTTTCTGGGAACAGCTTCTGAAGACATCTTTGTTCGAGATGAATTTCACGGAATTTTGCATAACTGGTAAACCGTAAGAAATAGACCAAAACTTACTCTATAGAAAATGTAGACCTCGTTAAAACAGAAATTATGTTATATAATATTTTTTTCGTTGAGTTGATCATTTTGAGATATTCCTTATTATTGATTTCGGCTTTAAGATATTTATACTTTTCTCATACGGGAATTTGACAACTCCAGCTCTTACATAGAAAGGAAATTCAACCACAGAGCAACCAGCTTTTTACTAACGCCTTAGCCTATTGTGCTCCCTTATTTCCCACCTATTTAAATGGAACAAGTGAGAAAATAATTTCTGCTATTTTTTTCTCGATTTGCATGTGAATGGAACACATCAGAATTTTTTTAATATTCAGGTATGAATTTCCAAGAGACTTAGAAGTTTTTTAATAAAATATCTAATATAACTTTTATCTAATATTATATTTATCCAATATTGCATTTATCTAATACTACATTACCATTACCCAAATATGCAACTAAATGTGGATTGAGTAAGTTTAAAATATCAAGAAATCAAAATGATGGCTACAAAAATTTCATTATTACTTCCTGCAAATGCGATAAAGTATCTGTCGCGTATCTTAAAATTGTTATGAGATTGAGGGATCTCCGTTTAATAACTTTTAGAACTTGGATAACGTTAAGGTACGACCATGGAATTTTTAGAAATGTCCAGTGTTTTTTTTCTCTTATCTTTTTACTTTCTCTAGCACATATGTACGGCCTACATAGTAGATGGAGAAGGTATTGCATTTCACCTAAAACTTTGATACCGAGATTTCGTCTCCTGTGTCTAAAAATAAGAATTTTTAGAAAAGAGGTCCTTATTGTGTGTGTGTGCAAGTGTGTGTTTGTGTCTGTTATCACGATAACTCAAAAATACACTAAACTTGGTATTTAATTTTAGTTTCAACCAAGGATGCAACAGTAAGATTCTGAGGTAAAGTTCCCTCGCCCATACTAGTCTTTGTATGAAAAAAGGTCAACATTTTTCATTTTTCAAAAATGGCTCTAACTATAATATATCGTTTATTAAAGATATTTACATGGCAAATAAAATGTTCAATTTCTGGGATCAGCCTGTGAAAAACTCTTCATTCTGGACGACTTTTGCAATCTGGTAAACCGTAAGAGACAGACAAAAACTTGCTGCTCAAAAACGTATATTTCGTTAAAAGAACATTTTTATCGTGGAGTTGATAATTGCTGAGATATTCCTTGTTATTGGTTTCACTTTTAAAATACTTAAAACTTTTCTCATACGGGAATTAGTCAACTTCAAGGCATACAAAGAAACAAATTTCAATCACATAGCAAGAGCTGTTAAAGTATTTGATTATCACATTAGCCTAGTGTACACTCTTATTTTTCTTCTACTTATATGTATCTATTTATAAGGAAATAAGTAATATGGTCCTTTTTGCTGTCTTTAATAAGTAATATGGTCCTTTTTGCTGTCTTTTATTTATCTTGATTAGCAAAGAGAAACAAAGATCAGCTTTTGTGAAAATAGTCTGTTGCAGAAAAGCAAGAGAAAGCCATGTGAATGCAACATGTCAGATTTTTTTTTAAAAATCGTTCCATATATGCCCCACCTTGAACTGCAGTACACATATTGGCGGTCATTTTCCTTTGGAACATATGGTCTCTTGGCAATTGTACTACCTGACGTACAGTTTTCATTGGATTTGATTACTTTGGGTTTTCAAGTCATATCACACACACATACACATTCACACTCTCATTTATACTTCTAGAGTTTGGGGAGGATAGGGAATAAGTTTAGCTAGAACAAATTTGTAATCCATAGCTGGGAATCGAACCAGAGACCTCTTTACACAGCAGGAAACTGCTTTATTGTGCTATTTGGTCAGATTCTTTTGTTATTTTAAGATTATAATTCCGTTGCTTACGAGCAAGCAGTAACGATTCCGTTACTTCCTTTGTTTCAATGGCAATAAAGTTGGGACTTGCACTGTGAGACGTCGCAGATAACAAACCACCCTGTTCCCAGTTCAGTCTGTTTGCAGTCCAATAACGAGACTGCTGCCAGTGACTCATTGTTGCTGTTGCATACATTTTATGTGTTGATCGTTTGAGTATAGTTAACTTGGAGTAAACAGTTGTTCTCGACTTACTCATCTAAAAAAAGGAAACCTCGCACTCGACTACCTCAACAATACAGGCTGCCACCACCACACACTGAAACACATAGTACTTTCTATACGACCGAGCGAGAGTGATAAACATAACCTTCTAGAAGAAGTCCAGCTCCTATGCAAAGTCTTTAGACAAAACCAGTACACCATTCGAAATATCAAAACCTTTCAGGAAACTCCACCACAAACCAAACGCCAATGCAGAGAAAAAATAAAGCTTAGCCACAGTCATTATTCCTTTTGTGGGTGCAGTGTCCCATAAAATAGCAAGAATACTGTCTAAACGCAGCTTCAGAACAGTTTTTAAGTCCCCTGCCAAAATTAAACAACATTTGGGCACGGTCAAAGACAATCTGGGCCTCCGCACTGCCTGTATTTATACCATCCCATGCGAATGTGGAAAAATTTACATCGGCCAAACGGGGAGGACTATGGAAGAGCGTATTAAAGGATACCAACGCTGCATCAAGTTGGGCTACCCAGAAAAATCTATGGTGGCACAGCATATGATACTAGATATAAGTTCATTTTTTCATCTACTGGATATTTTGCCAGACTGATAAAAGAAGCAATTTACATAAAATTAAACAAAAATAATTTTAAGAAAGACGTCTGTAAATAAGCAAAACATTGCTTTCCAATAATTCATAACCACTTGCCCCTTTCTCCTCAATCGCCATTGGCCAGTGCCAATCAATGACAGTGCGCGAGGCGGCCCTACAACTTTCCCCTCCAGAATAAATGCCACCGCCAGAGCAAGCTGTCGCCGTTACTCTTTGCCGCCTACATGTCCGACTTCCCCACAGAACCCAGTACAGTTACGTGCCAGTATGCCGACGATGTCCTCATAATGGCGCGTAACAAGAACGCCCGATATTGCTTCCCCCCGCTACAGAGACAGCCCCAGGCCATAGGCAGATGGAGTGAACAGTGGCGGATGGCAATCAGCCCGCAGAAGAGCTCAGCTCTACTGTTGGCTAAAGTCCGTGGCTGGCGACCGGAGAGGTCGCTGAGGTTGCGGCGGCGGCGGATCCCCTGGGTCCGCACCGCTAAATACCTCGGAGTCCTCCTCGACCGCGGCCTTACTTTCACTCCACATGTCAGGGAGAAGGTCGGTATGGGACACGCTGCCCTAAGGCAGTTGTTTCCCATCTTCCGCTCCACCATGCCTACACACCTAAAACTACGGCTGTACCGCGCAGTCATCCCGCCCCTGATGCTGTACGGCTGCGAGGTCTGGGGTTCGGTGGCTCGTTCCACCATCCGCAGGCTGCAGACCGTGCTGAACAGGGCATTGAGGATGATATATGGCACAGACCGTAGATTCCCGTCCCACATTCTCCATTCCCACTCCGGAATCCCTTACATAGTGGACGTTGTGCGAGAAAGAGCTCGCACAATATACACTAACCTTGCTCCCCACCCAAATCCCTAGGTGAACACTCTCGGTCTTTACGATCACACGCTGCCTAGGAGACGCGTAAGCTACCGCCTTCCCAAGGACGCCTTGGGATGGTAGTTTTCCGGCCGCCTTTCCCTTCTTTACAGTTCTACCCGCCAAGTTAAGCAGCATCGGGCCCGGTCCCGACTCGGACGGGTGACCGTCCAGTTGTACTCCAACCAGATCTGCAACACTGGCTTACCCCACCCCGTACCTACATCCCTTCAGTTCTCCCCGCTAGCCGGCACTGCTTTCCTTGACAGCCCGCAAGCGGTTGGCCAAGGTAAGCAGCATCGGGCCTGGTCCCTCTCTGGGTGGGTGACCACTCAGGTAGGTAAGCCAGCCCGCGCTGGCTGCACAGAGGGAAACACCCTGCCCACATTACTTCGACACAGACATAAACGCTTGCACAAGACTACATCTTTTATATCACACGGGTAAATCCACGAGAAAAGCGGATAGGTACCGTGGTGATTTGCCCCCGCCCGAGTACACTCGGGCGACTAGTTCCTGCTCCTGGCTCCTGGCTCCTTCTCTCCAGTTCCCTGGTAATGGCGACAGAGTACATCGTTGAAAGCTTAGAAATAAATCCAACACTTACCTGGCAAACGTTCTGAGAAGAAATAAGTTATTAAAATAGTTTGTTGTAGAGTAGGTAGAGGTCGAATTGATAGAATAGGTTATGTGAATGTAACACATCAAATTTTACTCATATGTCATCAGATGTTTACTCACATAATACATGTTTGAGAATACTGTGATAGGGTAACGTAAGATAGATGAGAGTACCCGTAGCCCAACGGACGAAGACCTGGACATTGATGCATGCTAGCAAGGATGGGGTCCCTAACGTTTTCAGAATGAGCGCATTCTTGATCCCGGCGCGAGTCTGAATACGTCATATTCACTTTGGGGGTCTCAGGAACGAATCCCACAGAAGGGTAATCAGCTACTCTTCCAAGTGTCAGGAACAAAACCTTTACCAGCTGGCACCGTACTATCGTGTCGCCTAGTCCTGCAGTCTTGAAGGATAAACAGGTGAAACGAAATTATAAGGGTAAGGAGATAATGGTTGAAGAAAAACCACTCCAGCATTCACATACGACATGGGTCAGGGTATACAACACAACAAAATAAATGGCGTGTTATTTGTGGACCCTCTTACTACTGTGGTTCTCAGCGTCCCAATCTAAATTGGGTGTGAAAGACCACTTAATTTTGCTCAGAAACCTCTTTACTTGCTTGAAGTTCTTTTACGTGCCGTAATTCTGCGACACAGGACCAACAGCTTTACTTCTCTTCCGAAGGAAGCCATGCTAAGGATTTTTACACCCGAAAAAATCCATCGTCCGCATACAGCACAACGGATTTGAACCTGCGACGTTCCGAGTGCGGACCTCGCAGGTTACCATCACTCGGTGATTAAGTCCTATTTTTACTTTCCCTACACGTACTATGTACATAGTGTATAGAGAAAGTATTGCACTCCAGCAAAAAATTCGATACCGAGATTTCACGGGAAATATATATTTTATCTCCTGTATCCAAAAAAAGTATTTTCAGAAAAAGGGCCGTGTGTATATCCGTGTGTCAGTGTGTCTATGTGTCTTTGAACACGATATCTCAAAAATGAAAAGTCGGTAGAATACCAAACTTGGTGTTTAAGTTTAGTATCTTCCAGGGATGTGACACGAAGATTTTGAGAAAAATCTCCCCCATGGAAGCTTTTAGAAAATTTTGATTTTCTAAAAAATGGCTCTAACGAATTTTGCATAACTGCTAAACCGTAAGAAACGGACAAAAACTTACGAAACAAAAAATGTAGAGCACATTAAAACACACAATTTATGCTTTATACATTTTTTTTCGTGGAGCTGATCGTTATTTAGATATTCCTTGTTTTTGGTTTCAGTATTGAAAAACTTAGCTTTTCTTATACATGACTTTTTCAGCTTCTGTCCATACAAACAATGGAACTTCAGTGACATAGCAACCAGCTTTTGACTACCACTTTAACCTATAGTACTCCCTTATTTCTCTTCTACTTACAAGGAAGCAAGTAATAAGACTATATCTGCTAATTTTTGTCGATTAGCATGAAATAAATAGAAGCATAAGCTTTTAACAATAATTTGTTGCAAAGATGTAGAGAAGCTCATGTGAATGGAACACATCAGATTTTTAAATGTAATTTTACAAATTACTAAATCAATAATATACTACTTTCATTGACTAGAAAGGCGTAATATACTCTAATTGAGATCTAATAATGTATTTTCGAATAACTTTTCTTATTAGCTAATTTGTTTCCGATTTCGTTCTGCCTTCCGGTTATGGAAGTTTATTTCAAGTATGTTTTTCCCAGGGCATGCCCTGAAGTGTACTATGCTAGTGCTGCGAGACCCTGAGGGTTATGTCCTCAGGGTGAAGGTGTGATAAACCCCTGTCTCTTTAGGCCATGCCGAAGGTTAATATTGGTCTCTGGTTTGTGCTGTAATGATTTAATTATTTACATACATTTTACCTAACATGTTTTATAATTAGGTCATGCCTTTATGGATCAGATCTGCATGCTATATCGCTGTTTGTGTCATAAACACAATTTTCGTGGTTTAAAGTAAACGCAGAGGGGCTAAAAGTTTTGAGCGAGCGGCAGTCATGCCTCATCTACAGTAGGCTGCCGCTAGAGCGTGAAGAAAATATATTTTGTCAAAGTGAACTAATCCTGCGCCTATCTCTTCAGGTATAGAGGGAAGTGAAGCAAAGACGAATTAGAACATAAAAATTGGATCTATAGGGTCGGCTGATAAGTCCCGGGCCTCAAGCAGATATGGCGCTACTACGCCAGTTAGACGATTTAATTCTAGACTAGCTTGTATCTATAGTTACAGGTCACTAGATTGTTTAGTTTTCGAATGACACCATTTTAAACAAGACAACTGTAAAATTTTCACGAAAATGGAGGATTTGGAAAAACGAGCAGTGATTAAACACTTCCATTTGAAAGGTGTAACACCTAAAGAAATCAAAGAGGAAACGGACAGTACATTGATGGACTCTACCCCTTCATATTCAATAATTAAAAGGTGGATTGCAGAGTTTAAAATGGGACGTACGAGCACTAGTGATAAGCCTCGCTCTGAACGCCAGATGTCAACAAACGCCTTTGACGCGTTTGCTGACACGTGAGCAAAAGTTGCAAAGAAAATCTGTTTCTGTTAAGAATGTGGAGCTCTACCGTAAAAATCCCAGTGAAATTTTGAGACGGCTTATTACCATGGAAGAAACCTGGATAGCTCACTACACTCCAGTAAGTAAATCACAATCAAAACAGTGGATTGCGACAGGTGAACCAACTCCATAAAAGGCAAAGTCAATTTTGACAGCTAACAAGGCTATGGCGAGTGTTTTCTGGGATGTACAGGGAATTGTTTTTATTGATTACTTGAAAAAGCGTAAAAGTATTACTGGTGACTTCAATGCAAGCTTACTACATAAAAAGGAAAAAAAAAATCTTGTTTCTTCACGGCAATGCTCCGGCCCATCATTCAGTCATTGCAATGGGAAAAATGTGAGAACTAAAGTTCGAATTGCTTGAACATCCACCCGATTTGCCAGATCTAGCACCCAGTGACTACCACCTGTTCCTAAACTTCAAAAAATTCCTTGGAGGACGAAGATTTCACAGCAACGAGGAGATCATTGATGCGGTAAACAGATATTTTGAGGACCTTGATAAATCGCACTACAGAGATGGTTTAATTAGAACACCGATATGACAAATGTATGAGCCTTTCTGGAAATTGTTTTGAAAAACAAAGCAAAAAAAAATGTTTCATTAAAAACTGTTTTCATTGAGAGTCCCGGAACTTATCAGCCGACCCTCGTAAGTGAATGATGCTGAAGAGAACAAAATTATTTTTTTATTAGAACCAGCTAGCATTATTATGTTAAATATCTCTCTCGCTCTGTCTCTCTCTCTCTCATAGGCGGACATGCTAAATTTTTTGTGTACTAGGTACTCACATTTGCAATGAACGGAAAGTTGGCAAAACAAATTGGTATTACAAAACTGAAGCCAAAACGAAAGCAGCGGAAGCGCTCCGGGTACGTAAGCATTCCAGATATGTCAGTAAGCCTACTGGAATCTGTATACGGAACAACAGATCCACTAAGACATATGGAGGAGAAATATGGGGGTGGGAACAAACAGAGAATCTGGACCAAGTGAGGACCCAATTTTTGAAGAGTTCTTGGTATATGGTGGTGTGCAGCCAACTGCGGAATGATGAGGAATTTGGGGCGCATAACGAAAGGACAGAGTGCATAATCAGAGCAGTCAAATATTCACGGAAACTAATCTCGGTGGAAAGAAGCCAAAAGAGTCAGGACAAGGACCCAAGTGATGCTAAGTCATACATACTTATTTGTCTATTAAAGTGCTGGATAGCTTATTGAACAAACGAATCGCAGAATTTAGGCTCCTATTGTTTTAGAAAAGGATGTAATGACAATTTGATATCTCTGGAGCATTTGATAATGTCTGGTTGCCATTTTTCTTCAACAGACTAAAAGAATGTAGATATCCAAAAAAACTTTTATAATATACTCCTTGACATCCGTAAAAATAGAAAAGTTCATTTGATTGGTATAAATAAAATGATTACAAAAAAGATATCAAAAGGATGTCCTGAAGGTTCGATTCTAGGACCGACCTTTTGGGACATTATGCTGGAAACATTATTAGAAAAAATAAACAAAACAGCAATTGCAGTAATGTGATATCATACGCGGATGACGTAATTTTATTATTATAGAAGGAAACTCACGAAACGAACTGGAAACCAAAAGAAACAATTTGATGGAAACTTTAAAGCAGACAAGTGAAAATTAAGATTGCTCCACAAAAATATGCAATGTTGTTATTGAAAATTACCCAAAAAGAAACCCAATAATAAAAATGTTGCGTAATAGTAAAAATAGATGTCTGGTTATGAGATATTTAAGAATAAAATTAGAGGAAAAAAATAATTTTAAGGATCACGTGAATTTTGTAAGATTTAAAGCTGAAAACATTTTAATGAAATTATCTAGAATTGTTCAGTCCAAATTTAAAATATTATCATGGACTATCAGCTGCTATCATACTAGTATTTTTGCATCCATCATAAATTATGGAGCTGGCGTATGGCCGTAAAAGTCAATAAAGTTTCAATCAAATTATTACTCAGAGGATCTCAAAGAAAAGTTCTGTTACGCTTTACAGGTGCGACGTCCACTACCCCAACCTAGGCTCTGTTAATTATAACAGGCGTGTGTCCAATTGATTTTACACTAGGTATGAGAGGAGCTTATTACTGGTTAAAAAAGCAAAATAACATTACAGTAAAACAAATTGTTGGATACAATTGTCAAACTAAATCAGATATTAAGAACCGATTAATACAAGAATGGCAAAAGGAATGGGAAGAGATAGAAACGGGAAGAAGATCGTTTTCATTTTTCAGTAGCATTAAAGAACGGCTAAAAATAAAGTGTATAAATGCCACAAAAGGTGTAATTCATTACTTATCGGGTCATGGCCCGTAGTATACCTACTGTAAGAAGACAAATAAAATACTGAATGAAAGTTGTGTAGCTTGTAATGTTCCGGAAGAGTTGCGGGTATATAAACGAAATTTTACGAAATAAAGATTTATACACTCATTTGGAACTATTAGCAAAAAATTAAGTAATAAGGGTTAGGAGAAAATGGTTATATCAATACAGCAGAGAAATGTTCGACTGAATTTAGAGGGAGCACGTCAGAAAGTAGCCCATTTAGACGTAATAAATACCCTTGAAGAATATCCTTGAAGGGTATAGTTAATTATTAACTGAGAGAGGGGAATTGGATGGAAGAAGAAATAGAGAGCTGAGAGATGGAAACTTGGGAAAGCGGCGATGAAGCAGAAGAAGATCATATGCGCTGGAAGATGTAGGTTAGATGAAGATGGCGTTCCCTGGGAAGAGGGCAAAAGATGCAGTATTTGGGACGAAGTGGGAAAATAGGGGACTGGGACGAAGTGGGAAAATGGGAGACTGGGACGAAGTGGGAAAATGGAGTTCTGGGTTGAAGTGAGAAGATGGAAGTGAGTGTGATATGAGAAGAAAAGTAGAGTATTAAAATTGACTACTAAATAATGACACATGAATGTGTATAGGAGTGTTATGACAATTATAGAAGAATACAACAAGTGACTCTTATTTTAGTTATTGGATACCAGTAATTTAAAATTAGTAGATTTAATTTTAAATGTTTAACTATACCCCAAACTGAAATTCAATTTTAAAAATGTTAAAAGGTTTTAATTAAATATAAATTTTAAATTGTAAGCTAGTTTTATAATTTATAGTTTTGGATATAATGTATATTTAAATTGAGTATACATTTATATTGAATATGGATAGATTTGAAAAGTTTACTAATGTAATTATTTAATTGTAGAATGTTATGATTGCTATATAATTGGAAGTAATTATAATATTAAGTTTTAGAGAATATTATGTAAATATAAAGTTTAAAAAATAAATTATAATTAGGTACTGTAGGGTTTTGATGTAATATTTTAAACTTTTTACTTTAAATTTTATAAGTAAAATAGTAATTATATGTATAAGATTTCAAGTAATACTATAATAATAGTAAGAGTAATATAATTAAAATATTTATTAAAATAATATTACGGTTTTAAAATAAAATACGTGTATAATATGAATAAATAATACAAAAATTGTATTAATAAATATTAAAATACAAAATTCTAGTAATATTATTTTAATTAAACTAAATGTTATATTAAATTTAATATTAACACACAGTTTAAATGTCAGTAATTATGATTTTATGTGGTATTTATAAACTTGTAAATTAAATTAGGTTAAGTTTATATCTGTATATTTAAATTGTATAAAGTCTGTTATTTTAGCCTGGGTTAAGTCATTAGTTACCAGGGTTTAATACGCAGATTATGTTTTATTTTCTTGTGTAAGCCAATCTCTAATTAGGGCAGTCTGCTACTGTGAACAGCTGAGAGCGAAAGGTAATTCGACGTGGGCATCAACGTTAAAAAAAGGTTTGGAAACCAAAGGGATAGGGTACATTTGGATGACGGAGCAGAGAAACATAAGAAGTACTTGGAGAAAGATTAAGTACCGTCTCTGTGATATTGGCAAACAACAAATAATTGCGCAATACACGTAGAAGGTTTTGTTGGAAGAACAGACTTGCCCCATTTGCGAGGAGGAAGAGGCGTGGATTCATATTTTGGCAATATGTACGGAGGAATGGAGAGAGAAGTATTTACCACGATCCTTTACCACCGCGAATGAAGAGTTAGGGGCATGTTGTGCCCTACTGGCGGGCATGGAAGATGCGGAGGGCATAGGTAAATTTCTGCTTAAGGCGAGACAGCTGAGATCTGAGAAAACGATAGTATTGAAGAGGGCCGCGATAAGAAGAGCGAAAAGTATTATAATATTTTACATTATATATTATGAATATATTTTATGTACTTGTTTTGTTGTGATGACAGTATTGTATATTTGTTTACTATAATAGGGTATATTAATGCATCGGAATACGGTAATGTGTATTTTAAACTTTAGATGCTGTATTTGAATACGTTTGTCTTTTTATTTCGGGTTCACTCTTTTCATTTTATTTTTTTATTTATTTATTTTTTTGTGGTTTAACGTCCTTTAACCTAGTTGGTCATATTAGACGATGAATGGAATTGGTGAAATACTGCTCAAATGATCTCGGGGTCCATGGAGCTTAAAGTTACTCGACTTTCGTCTTTTCAGATAAGGGAAAACCCCCAAAAAAGACCTTATCCGGGTAACTCACCCTAAGCGAGTTTCGACCTTATGACATTTTGAATGTGAGGCAGACACGCTACCACCACACTACCCAGGTGGACAATCTTCATTTTTGTTTTTATTCTTCCATACTATTTTGTATATTGCAAAAGCACATACGGCCTGCGGACCCGTGTGATTGATGAAGATCAATTATGTATACTGCTATTTTAATAAATACAGTTATTCATTCATTATTTTCCTATAGCTGTCTCTGTAGAAATAGTGTGATAATATTTTGAAAACCGGGAATAAAAACTACCTTTTGGGAAGTGTTAATACAAACTATACATTCGTAATGGTATTTATGAAACATGTGGATAATCCTAATGATCAAGGCAGGAGTGAAATTTTACAAATTAAACCTATGCAAGGGTTGGACACATTTTATGCAATCTTAACATTACAAATTGCAGGAGATAAATTATGAAATAATGAGCTTCATACCTGGCACAAGTGAGTGTCCTCATTTTTGTAAATCAGCTGTTAGCATCTCTCCCTGTATTTTATTTATTATTACTTGACGATAAATTAGCCAGCCACTTTTCTTCCTGGGAGAGAAGTGAGCAGGTGTTATTGTCTGTGATGTAGACTATTGTTAGAACAGTATGGTTTATATTGTAATTTAACGTCCCTTAATCTAGTAGGTCAAAATCGAAACAATGAATGAAATTGGTGAAGCATGAGGTATAAGAAGCTTAACGTTATTCAACATACATCTTCACAGAATAAACGTATTCAGGTACTTACCCTAACTGAGATTCAAACTCGGAATCTCTCGAATGTGAGGCAGACACGCTACATTCACGGAACAAAAGTGAGCATGTACATTCTTATGGTCGAAACGAAACTGCGCCTTGAAGATTTGTTATACGCCACGCAGGCAAAGCGAAAAGTTGCCTAGGCAGTCAGGCAAGGTTGAGTTTGTTACTTTCTGCACTATGTACAGCAAACAGGGAAATAATTGTATTCCATCCAAAAATTCGATAGAATGATTTCATTGGAATTATATGTTTTGAGGTCCTCGGAACCCAAATAGCATCCAGCATCCATGTGTATGTGTGAGCTTGTCTGTGAACAGTATAACTCAAAATCGAAAAGTCGTTAAGTATCAAAGATGACATTTAAGTTCAGTATCTTCCAAGAATACGACACGAAGATTATAAAGACAATATCCCACTTGAAATTATCTTTTGCCTGGCAAATTTTTCAAAATTTCCCATTTTCTCAAAAACGGTGCTAACAGTTTCATGTACAGTTTCACTACTATGTATGAAAGCCATTTTCATCACAAGTTAAATTTATTTTATAATTTTCTTAGAAAAGCCAACGCACTCCATTCGGAAGAAATTTTATAAAGCTAACACAAAGCGATAAACCAAACTATACTAATCTTATAATATCCAATTATTTGCAATAAATTTTCTTTTTGCATAAGCCAATGCCGAAATATCCGTTATTTGTGTATCGAATTGTGCGTACTTTTTTATAGTACTGTAGATTTTCAATTGTTTTTTGTTATTAGATGGCAAGTGTGAAATTTGAAGGTGAGCATATAGCGTCCAGTTAAACATTTGGCTAGTGATACTGTCTTTGTATCCCTAACGAAATGTGACTATTTTTGAAAATGTTTATTGCATCAAAAGGAAGGAGAAAGAAAACTAAACTTTTCTAAGAATAATTTGTATATACACTAATAGAGAAAGTCATACGAATATAAAACATAGAAACATCTATACGAATATTTCACTATAAATACACGTTTTCAGCTTCTCTGGATAGAATTACTTTTTTAGAAAAGGTCAGAGTGTAGTTTTGAGTAGATCATCTACTCAATAGGTAGAGAAAGCCATGCGAATATAATCTAATTTCTTACTCTACTATCATATTCTTCCCGTGTCATCGGAAAATAAAATATTTAAGCTATTACATGTTTAACTGCCTTATGTTTATAGTATTAATAATAATGATGAAATATCTGTATAATAATTAACAATTCATTCCGTCAGATATTTATATAGCAAAATTAATAACAAACATTTTTCTTATATACCATGTTCAATTTTTACAATATACATTTTCGCTTAGGGCATATGTCTTGTACATTTTCTATATATCTATATCTATGTACACACACAGGATGGAATGTTTAACTTGTGACTGTAGAATAACTCCAAAACTAAGCGTTGCAGAAAGAAACGTCTTGAATAAAAGTGCTGGATATAAGGGAGGAAAGTAAATTACATTTTCTTGTTTTAATTGGAGAAGGTTTAAATGGAAATATGAGGGTCAAGGTACCTTATTCCTCAGAAGAAAATTAACAACTTATGTTTAAACAAGCATTTCGTACGCACGACTTCATGTTGTTTGGACTCCATGCTTTTAACGGACACAGCAATCGTTTATTAACAGAGTTGAAAAAATCATTGAGCTAGAAGGGCACTATTTTGAACATTTATTACACTAGGTGCGATGCTTATTAAATAATACTGTGCAATACCCGTGCAGTGGTGATATTTTGCACATGTGCCTTTCATTAATGTTTAATGATCTACATAAGAAACATATTCAAGAAAATGGATTAAACAAAAGTTGTTTTTATTTTTTGTTGAGGAATAAGGGGGGAACTGTTGATTCCCATTTAAAAAATGTACCTTGAACCTCAAATTACCATCCAAACCTTCACTAATTAAAACACAACAAATGGCATTTAATTTCCCCCATTATATCAAACAAGTTCTATTTAAGACGTTTTTTTTTCTCTACAACGCTTAGTTTTGGATATATATAAATAAAATATACTTCCAATTATGGCTTCGGGTAGGCCAATACACGCATTAATGGCCGCGTTGTGGACGAGTGGTTAGACCATTCGACTCTCACCTAAACGGCCCGCGACCGTATGTGAGATATGTGGTGGGCAAAGCGGTGCAGGGTCGGGGTTTTATCTGGGGTCTCCGGTTTCCCCCTGCCATCGTATTCCACTGGTGCTCCATCTTCATTCCATGTATCAGTGCCTGCAGTGTCTTGGTAGTAAAAACAGGCGTTAAACACTATCAAAAAAATCTGACGTGTTCCATTCACATGACTTTCTCTATATATCTGCAATACATTATTGTTAAAAAGCTTAAGGTTCTATTTACTTCATACTAATCAAGAAAAATCAGCAGAAATATTCCTATCACTTGCTTCCTTGTAAGTAGAAGTGAAATAAGAGAGTAGTGCTATTGATTAAAATGATAGTCAAAAGTTGGTTGCTCTGTGACTGAAGTTCCTATGTTTGTATGGACAGGAATTGTTAAATTAACAATTCCAATATGAGAAAAGTATGTTTTTAAAGCTTAAAACAAAAATAACGAGTATCTCAAAAACGATCAACTCCACGAATATATAAGATAAAGTGTCGTTTGAAGGTGCTCTACATTTTTTGTGTTGTAAGTTTTTGTCCATCTCTTACGGTATAGCAGTTATTCAAAATTCCGTAAAATACATCCAGAATAAAGCCAGAAGCTATTCCCAGAAAATTCAAGATATACATTTTATTTGCCAGGTAAATATCTTTAATATACGAAATTTTAATCAAAATCGTTAGAGCCATTTTTTAGAAAATCAAAATTTTCGAAAAAAGTTCCATGTAAAGGGTAGTTTGGGGAGGGGAAATTGTTCTCAAAATCTTCGTGTCGCATCCCTGGAAGATAGTAAACTTAAATACCAACTTTGGTATTTTACCGACTTTTTGTTTTTGAGCTATCGTGCTCACAGACACACGGACACACACACACACACATACAAGCACACACAAGGACCGTTTTCTGAAAATGCCTACATATATTTCCGGTGAAATCTCGGTATCGAGTTTTTGGGTGGAGTTCAATACCTTCTCTATACACTATGTACATAGTACGTATAAAGAAAGTAAAAATACATGCATTAATATCAGGCACTTATCCAATAAAGACAATTTGGTTTCTATAGCTGTATAAAAATGTCAGTTTTATCTGAATTATCTAGTTTGCAAATTTAACAAACGTGTTCTGCGGTTTTATTTTTGGGGTTTCTGTAATTATTTACCGGACATTCTGGATTTCAGAAGTAGCCATTTCAGATTTATATATTTATGTTCCATACTACATACCAATGGTAGCTAGAAGTAGCGAAAAGTCCGATGGATTCCCAACTTCATATCTTTTGATCTGGTAGTTTTCAAGGATATATTATTAAGATTTTATCCAAAACAACACTTGTGAACAGCCTGTGAAATTTTCTTCTTTCTCATGAATTTAGCAAACTCTATACAACTAGGAAATTATTAGTAATGTAGGAAAAGCAATTGCAGAAAAATTTAAACGTGGTTAAAAAATAAAATATGTTTGGAAGCCTTAAGCTTTTGACAGATGTTTCGTTTAGTTATTTTAATTTTCCAGTATTTAAAGTAACATGGTTTTGAATGTACCATTCGTTTGTTTCTATGAAGCATGAAGGGGGTATACAATGTTGAAGCTGGTATATATCGACTTGCGTTTAAAAGTTTCACCCTTTTCCTATTCTCTTCCTGTGCACTAAACAGCAATTTCGATCAATATTTATCAGGAGGTACATGAAGTATCAATAAATCAATCTCTTTTTGAACAAATTGTAGATCAGCAACGAAAACAAATTATACCTATTTTATAGAAAACTCAGTCGATTGTATCACATTAGATGCTTTTTTGTAGTGATCGGTTTTATGTCATGGAAATGCAATGTCATTTTCCCCTTATTTCATTTAATGATGTCTTTTTTTATGAGTATTTAAAGTGAATTGTGTTTTCTGCCTTCAAACATACATAGCAAATCCTTAACGAATGATACAGGATTGCGTTTGGAGTGACGTGCAGAGCGCTTTTCAGATGTGACCGTAATAAAAACGTATGTTTACTTACTCTACACGTACTATGTACATAGTGTACAGAGAAGGTACTGTAATGTAACCAAAAACTCCACACCGAGATTTCATCGTAAATACATGTTTTGGGTCCCCCTGAATCTTAAAAAAGCATTTTTAGAAAAATATCCGTGCGTGTGTCAGTCTGTGTGTGTATGTATATGTGTGTGTGTGTCTGTCTGTCTGTCTGTGGGCAGCATAGCTCAAAAACGAAAAGACCGTTAAAAAACAAACTTTGTGTTTTGAAAAAAATCCCCCCATCCCGAAATACCCTTTACATGGAACAAATTTCGAAAATTTTGATTTTCTTAAAAATGGCTCCAACGAATTTGATAAAAATCTCATATATTTAAGATATTTACCTGCCAAATAAAATGTATATCTTGAATCTCCCGGGAAAAACCTCAAAAGACTTCTCTGTTGTAGATGATTTTTATTGAATTTTGCATAACTGGTAAGTCGTAAGGGACAGACAAAAACTTACTGCACAAAAAATGTAGATCACGATAAATACACACTTTATCATATAAACATTTCTTCATGGAGTTGATCGGTTTTGAGATATTCCTTGTTTTTGGTTTCAGTATTAAAAAACTTATACTTTTCTCATACAGGAATCTGTCAACTCCTGTCCATAAAAATAAAGGAACTTCAGTCACATAGCAACCAGCTTTTGACTATCACTTTAACCTATGGTACTCCCTTAGTTCGCTTCTACTTACAGGGAAGCAAGTAAAAAGACTATTTCTGCTAATTTTTCTCAATTAGCATGAAGTAAATACAAGCATAAGCTTTTTAATAGTATATTTTGCAGAGATGTAGAGAAATTCACGTGAATGGAACACATTAGATTTTGATTAATTCTGCTACTATTTTCTTAAAGTAATGAAAAGCATTACTGTATTTCATTTAAAAGTCTATGCCTATCAGCAGTACAGGGTATTAGAGAGTCCCGAAATCAAAAGAAAATGCATTTTTAACAAAAGGTCAGTGCGTATGCGCGCGCGCGCGCGCGCGCGTGAGTGAGTGTATATATGTATTACTTGTGAGTGTCTGTGGACAGCATAACTGAAAATAAAAAATTCTTGGTATTAATGTTCAGCATTTTCTAAGGATTACATGAAGATTTTCAAAACTCCCGCACCACAAACTATTCTTGTTTTTATTGAAAATTGCTAAAATACCAGTGTTGAAGATATTTTTATGACTAATGAAATATATGCCTTAAATTTTTCTGGAAACACTTTTGAGAACCTCTTCGTTTGAAAAACTTTTGAATAGTTGGTTAAATCTAAGAAAGAGACGAAAGATTACTTTAAAAACATGAGTGTTACATTAACATTTTTTTCTGTATGCATTCTTCAACAAAAAATCATTTTCTGGAATAACGATTTAAGAGGCATTTTCTGTTAGGGCTGAATTTTTTAAATACTTAAACTTATCTTAACTAAAGTCGTCATTTATTGTGTGTGTGTGTGTGTGTGTGTGTTTTCTGTCGTGGCCATGCAAAGGTCATTGGGTCTATGAAACAGGACAAAGCTATTATTTTTTTTTGGGTAGTGTTTAACGACCACTTTAACTACTACTGGCACCGCAGGCGGTGACACTGATGATACATGAATGATGATGGAGCACCGGTGGAATGCGATGGCGGGGAAACCGGAGTAGCCAGAGAAAACCCGCCCCAGCGCCGCTTTGTCCACCACAAATCTCACATGCGGTCGCTTGGGATCGAACCCCGGCCGTCTAGGTGAGAGTCACAAAGCTATTAAAAATCTGACTATGCTTATCTGTTTATTCTACAATGACTGGGTAAAGAAGAATAAAAGGTTTATTTGGACTAACAGGAAGTAAATTTTACAGGGATAGTTTTTAGAGGAGCGAATAAAGAAAGGTATTGGAATGTATAATTAGATTGTATCCTCAATTGTGCACCCACGACCTAACACACAAGGAAGTACTCCTATTTCACAAGATCTTTCCAATGTCATTAAGGTATTTTATTTTGGCTAAATTACTTTGGTGCTATTCCTCAGACACTTGAAGTGACATCCTGTGTTTAAAATAACAACTTTTAATACCTATTATTTCCTGGCAGTTTAACCAATAACAATGGAAGTCTATTCGGCTAATTCCAGTCGTGTATAACAGCTCTCTCTCCTCCTACTTTAGCGCCTCTACATATTCTCCACTCCACTTAAAGTGCAAGTGTGCTGAACGTGGAAAGAATGGCAAGTGCAAACATTCTCTTTTGTTAGAGATTCGGGACAGTGCTTTATAATCTTAAGAAGAAAAGAAAGGCCGATACACAGCTATCGACCTTCTAATCGAGTTTAATCTTGCCAGTCTCACACAGTTTCTTTACCTATTTAACAGACTTCAGTAAATCAGTCGCTCTAAGGACTACATTTATTATCTGTCCCGTTAATGGCCTTGACTTAACACTGGGAACCTTTCGTCCTGACGTTGCCCTCTTCTTCTAACAGCTGACGCACATGTAGCTTAACGTCCTTTATGCTACATTCACATAGAAACACGCAAGGGTTTGCAAACTCAAAACTTTATCCTTGCGTTGCGTGCAAACAGGAAGAATTCTGCTTCTTTTCTCGATGCATTGCCTATGAATTCAATAACAAGATTTTGCAGGGCCTGCTGTACATGCATGCTTTTCTATTTGGCTGTGCCATCTTTAATCTCCCTCAAGAGGTTATGACAAATAATTTTGAATGAGCAATTATTATAACGTCACTGCCGCGTGCGTCAGTTGTTAGTATGTAATGTATTTATTTTGTAAAAGATTGAGTAAATTTTCGTATGTGGTATTGTTGGTTATGTTATTCAGTTTGTAACGCGGATTGGTTGGAAGATATTCGCATGTAAACTAATAGATCTAGAAACCCGTGACAACTTCTTGCGCTTACGATTGCATTGTGAATGGTGTTTCCTTGCGTCTGCGCTTATGCTATGTTACGTCTGCGCTTGCATCTCATTGTGAATGAAGCATTAACCTGGTTGGTCATATCGGACGATGAATGAAGTCAGTGAAATGATGCTCAAATAATCCCGGGGTCCATGGAGCTTCAAGTTACTCGACATTGTCTTCTCAGGATAAGGGAAAACCCCGAAAAAACGTTATCCGGGTAACTCACACTCAGCGAGATTCGAACTCACGACCTGTTGAATATGAGGCAGACACGCTACTACCACACTACCCAGGCGGGCTGCATGACTGTTACTTATCGTTTCACACTTTAAATTTATTCATCTGAAATCATGATTTTTACTTTCTCCACTAATATACAATACACGTAGTAGATAGAGAAGGGATTGTAAACCATCCAAACTGTCGAAACCAAAAATTCACCGCAAATACATGCTTTGAGATCCCATTAAGGCAAGTAAAGTATTTTAACTTTCTAGTACATATGCACAAAGTACATAGTAGATAGAGAAGTTATTGTATTCCAACCAAAAATTCGATGCCGAGATTTCACCGGAAATACATATTTTAGAGTCTTCAATTCCAAAGAAGGATTTTCAGAAAAAGATCTGCTGGAATGTGTATATTGTGTGTATATTCTGTGTGACTGAAGTTCCATTGTTTTTATGGATAGGAATTGACAAATTCCTGTATGAGAAAAGTGTAAGTTTTTCAAAGCAGAAACCAAAAACAACGGATACCTTAAAAAAGATCACCTCCACGAAAAAATGTATATAACATAACTGATGTGTTTTAATGTGCTCTACATTTTCTGTGTAGTAAGTTTTTATCCATCTCTTACGGATTAGCAGTAAAATTCATCCAGAATAAAGTAGTTTTCAGAGGCTATTCCAGAAAATTCAAGATATACATTTTATTTGTCAGGTAAATATCTGTAGGATTCGACAATTTAATGAAAATCGTTAGAGCCATTTTTTAGAAAATAAAAAATTTTGAAAAAAGTTCCTTGTAAACAGAAGTTAGGGGTGGAGGGATTTTCTTGAAAATCTTCGTGTCGCATCCTTTGAAGATACCAAACATAAGTACCAAATTTGGCTTTTGACGCACTTTTCGTTTTTCAGACACACACACACACGGACCTTTTTGTAAAAATGTTTTTTTTGGATTCAGGGTGACCCAAAACATGTATCTATCTCGGTATCGAATTTTTGGGTGGAATGCAATACCTTCCCTATACACTATGTACATAGTACATTTAGAGAAAGTAAAAATATACTACCTCTGCGGTTGGGTCGTCAGCGTTCTAGCTTCTTAGAGGTTTCGGGTTCGATTCCCGGCTGGTGGGGTGGGGAACATTTTCGTTAACTAGAATCATTACCTATCCCCCAGAAAGTCTGGAAGTATGCATGTGGGAAGTAAATATCTCTGCGTATGAAAATAATAATAAAAAAAAAACAAATAACAAACTAACGTTAATAAACCATGCAGTTGAGCGTGAAAACACCAGCAGTTGTTTTTAAAAGAAGAGATTTAAAGGGGGTTATATAAATGAAACTATAAAAAAAGCAAATAAATAAACAAAAGTAACAACAGCCGGTTGCATTTTATTGCAGGGAAAATATACAGTGGCCAATATGAAACACTTCAGGAAAGAGAAGACAAGAGTTTAAACGGCGAGAATCGATCCTGTGTTACATTTGTTTTTTTAGTTACCATTTATAAAATACTAATGTATTGTGTAGGTAGCGTGTCAGACTCAGAAGAGCTCCAAAGTTCGAATCTCTGTTAGGGGAGTTACCCGGGTCAGGTTGTTTTTTTCTCGCGGTTTTGCCTTATTCTGAGAAGAGGAATATCGATTATTTCTAATCTCCATGGACCCCGAGTCCATTTGAGCATTTTTTTCACCGATTCCATTCATCATGTGACAGACCTACCTGGTTAAAAAAACGTTAAAACTAAAGTAAAAAATATCTTAAATAATAACATCTACACATATGTAATAAAATAGAGTCAAAGCCTCCTAATGATCTTTATTCTAATTCTAAAATCGTATACACTGAAAATTATGAACCTTTGGTAAGTAGTTTTTTCCATTACTTTGTTTGTATTTATTATTTTTATTATATAATTAACATAACAACTTCTTTCTTCGTACGCTAAGTATTTTTGTAAAGATAGAAGACTGCTAGCATTATAATTCAACGAACCGATATTTATTTCAACTGAGACAATATTTTTTTCTCAATTATTGCAGAAAATGTAGGTTAATAATGGTGACCTGAGTGTGCGGAATCTTATTTTATCCTATAAGTTAAGGATTTCTACATTTTGTTAAAATAAAATAATAAAATGTTTATGTTGTTAAATAACTATGGAACCAAAAAATAAGGCACAGTATTTCAAAATTTAGCCTGACATAATTATCCAAAAACTACTCAATAATCCGACCAGGGATTCTTATACGCTATGCAACATTTACCAACTTGCAAGACCTTCGCTGGGAAAAGTTGCCCTCCGTGGTGTAATGGTTATCATGCTAACTTCATATACCTAAAGGTCGCGGGTTCAAACCCGGCATAGGAGTATAGATTTTTTCGGGCGTAAAAATCCTAAGCATGGCTTCCTTCGGAAGGAAAGTAAAGCCGTTGGTCCCGTGTCGTAGATTTACGGCACGTAAAAGAATCTCAAGCCTGATAGAGAGGCCTCTAAGCAAAATTAAGCGGTCTTTCACGCCCAATTTAGAATGGTACGCTAAGAGCCACAGCAGTTTAAGAACATCCATGAGTAACACGCCATTTTTTTTTCGTTGGGAAAGCCATACGTTCTGCTGATGTTCTAATGTCTGTGCGTGAATTTTTCATCCGTTATTCGGACTCTCAGAACATTACAATTATAAGGGTAAAGGGAATGGTTGACTCTAAAAGCTCTTCAGATCATTGTACAATAATTTCATAATAAACGGATGGCGGTAAATTAAATTAATTCGACCCTGTAGTTGAATAAGTTAATTGTGCAACGTTGGAAAAACCAGCTGGCCGAGTTATGACTTTTAGTTTTGCTAGAGGTAGCTGTGTCTGACAACGTTATCACCAAGCCGCGGTTTCTACTTTATACCTGACGGTTAAATCTGCAAGTTCACTCTATTTTAATATTTTAGGTACAATGAGTATACTTCAATTTTATAGAGCCTAAATGGATATAATTTTACATTCCCTCTTATAACACCTATTTTTACTTTCTCTGCACGTACTATGTACACAGTGTATAGAGGAGGTATTCCACTCCACCCAAAAACTTCACCGAGATTTTACCGGAAATATACGTTTTAGGGTCCCCTGTATAAAAAAATTATTTTCAGAAAAAGGTTCGTGTGTGTGTGTGCTGTGTCCATGTATCTGTGAACACGATAACTCAAAAACGAAAAGTCGGTAAAATACCAAACTTGGTATTTAAGTTTAGTATCTTCCAGAGATGCGACACGAAGATTTTGAGACAAATCCCCCCACCCCAAACTACCCTTTACATGGAAAAAAATTCGAAAATTTTTATTTTCTCAAAAATGGCTCTACGATTTTGATTAAGTTTCGTATTTTAAAGATATTCACCTGACAAATAAAATTCATATTTTGAATTTTCTGGGAATAGCTTCTGAAGACTATTCTGAATGAATTTTACGGAATTTTGCATAACTGCTAAACCGTAAGAGATGGATAAAACCTTACCACACAAAAATGTAGAGGACATTAAAACACACAATTTATGTTCTACCTATACATTTTGTTTCGTGTAATTGATCGTTTTAAAGATTTTCCTTATTTTTGTTTCAGCTTTGAAAAACTTACACTTTTCTCATGCAGGAATTTGTCAACTCCTGTCCGTACTAACAAAGGAACTTCAGTCACATAGTAATCAGCATTTTGACTATCACTTTAACCTATGGTACTCCCTTATTACGCTTCTACTTACAGAGAAGCAAGTAATAAGACTATTTCTGCTAATTTTTCTCGATTAGAATAAATTAAATAGAAGCATAAGCCTTTTAACAATAATTTGTTGCAGAGATGTAGATGGAACGCATCAGATTTTTCCTGATAGAAAGTAAAAATACCTAATTCGGTTATTTATGCAAATAGAATGCATTCATTTACTTAAACATATTTTGACAGCGAAAGAAGACCATTGCAATAATGAACATTTTGAATAATTATGATATTATGAAATATTATGTATTTTACGGATAAGAAAGAAATCAGTTGTTTTAGTGCGCAGTCCAGATTTTAAGATCGTAACAACAATTGATCGCGTTCACTGCGGAGAAAAAGTAGAAGAATAAATTGACTTGCAACCCTAAATAAATAGTCAAAATGAAGTTCGGAGCTTTTACCTCATGTATAGTGTACGTAGTTTCTCCGCTTTGCATTTTAATGGAATACTGAACGATTCTCAGGAGTGGACTCTCATCCAAGTGTCTCACTAGGAGTGCTGAAAACTTTAGCAGATGTGCTGTTTAATTTCTGTTAGTTTTAGTGTAACACTTAAAACAAAATTAGTATGCTGAAAACCTTCCGAAATTAAATTTTGTTTTTTTTCAGTGCAGTAGTATCGTAGATGTATTGAACATTTGAATGTTATTTAATGGTTCTCAGCGTCCCATTCTATATCGGGCGTGAAAGATTGTTTAGCTTTGCTCAGAGGCCTCTTTGCTCTTACATGACACGGGACCAACGACATTTCTTCAGTTCTGAAGGAAACCATGCTAAGCATTTTTACCCCCAAAAAATCCATTCCCTCCGCCGGGTTTTGAACCCGCGACCTTATAACCAGAGGATAGTTGGTACTTTCTAAAGTAACAGCTTATTTACTTTTTATAATTTAAACTTACAATCAAATACCAATGATTTATAAAAATATGTATTCCAAAATTCCTATAAATTCCCAAATTGAACAAAGACATTATGAAGAAGGGAAACGCAAATGAAATTCTATAAGCTGTGCCTGCTTCTGTATATGGTTCCGAATCATGGACAATAACAATATAAAAAGAAATAAACAGAAAAACAAAGCTCACCCTTACAGGCAGCAGAAATGGCGTTCATGAGATATGTAAGGAGATGCACTAAAATGGATAAAACAAGGAACGAAACAACAAGATTAGAACCTATGTACCTCGGTAGTGTGGGGATAGCGTGTCTGCCTCACATTCAAGAGCTCGCGAGTTCGAATCTTACTTATGGTGAGTTATTCGGATAAGGCTTTTTTTCGGGCTTTTCTCCTACCCAGAGAAGACGAACGTCGAGAAACTGTAAGCTCTATGGACTCCGAGATCATCTCAGCATCATTTCATCGAATTCATTCACTTTCCAGTATGACACGTTAAAGGATGTTAAAGCTTTAAAAAAAATGTAAAACTATTTTTTGAATTCATAGGATAAGGGTAAAACAGAATTAAATGCAACAAACATGTTGATAGAGTGACAGAAAATAGAATGC
Source organism: Hymenopus coronatus (assembly GCA_030762935.1). Taxonomy (NCBI): domain Eukaryota; kingdom Metazoa; phylum Arthropoda; class Insecta; order Mantodea; family Hymenopodidae; genus Hymenopus; species Hymenopus coronatus. Next base: position 122,530,002 of record CM060894.1, on the reverse strand, counting down.
AAAAGAAAAAATCTGATGTGTTCAATTCACATGACTTTATCTTCTTCTCTGCAACAAATTATTGTTAATAAACTTATTCCTCTATTTACTTCATGCTTATTGAGAAAACAATTAGCAGAAACAGTCTTATTACTTGCTTCCTTGTAAGTAGAGGTGAAATAAGGGGGTACAATGGGCTAAAGTGATAGTCAAAAGCTGGTTGCTCTGTGACTGAAGTTCCTTTGTTTGTGTGGACAAGAGTTGACAAATTCCTGTATGAGAAAAGTATGTTTTTCTAAGCTGAAACCAAAAACAATGCATATCTAAAAAAACGATCAACTCCTCGAAAATAATGTATATAACTTAAATTGTGTGTTTGAACGTGCTCTACGTTTTATGTGTGGTAAGTTTTTGTCCGTTTCTTACGGTTTAGCAGTTATGCAAACTTCCGTAAAATGGTCCAGAATAAAGTAGCCTTCAGAGGCTATTCCCAGAAAATTCAAGATGTACATTTTATTTGTCAGGTAAAAATCTTTAATATACGATATATTAATCAAAATCGTTTGAGCCATTTTTAAGAAAATCAAAAAGTTCGATGCAAAGGGTAGTTGGGGGTGGGGGAATTTTCTTGAAAATCTTCGTGTCGCATCCTTGGAAGATACCAAACTTACATACCAAGTTTGGTATTCAGCGGTCTTTTTGTTTTTGAGCTATGCTGTCCACAGACCACACACACACACACACGGTGGACCTTCTTCTGGAAATGCTTTTTTTGGATTCAGGGGGACCCAAAACATGTATTTCCGGTGAAATCTCGGTATCTAATTTTTGGGTGGTGTGCAATACCTTGTCTATACATTATGTACATAGTACGTGTAGGGAAAGTAAAAAAGAAGAAGAAAAAAGAAAGAAAAAATGAATTATCGGCCGATTAGAAGCAGAGATTCAGGTAAACCTCGTAGGATAGATGATAGAGACCAGAACAGATGAATGTAACACCTAATCCTTGAAAAGAGGAGGAGAACCTAAAAATTCGGGGCTTACTTAGCAGTACAATTGTTTGTTTACTGTATCAGAGATATTGCTAGCAGCACAATTCACACGGACGGTGTGCAGAGCAAATAGAGGCGTGTGAAGGTAGACACTGTGACCAATCCCGCTGTTTACTCAGGAGTTAGGCCACGGTAAGCAGACGTGACAAGCCTCGAGCCGTGCAGTTTAGGCAAGGCAACTTCCGAAATAGTACGCCAGATAAAGGGAAGAGACGTTCCTCTCTAATTGGCTTCAAGCCATAAACCTCAATTTTTTCCCTTGTCGCTCTCAGCTGCATTCCTCGTTTGAGAAAGCACAGACGCGATGATCAAGGTCCGTATTCTTGGATGAAATGGATGAATACAGGGAGTCAAAATGCATTCTGACACCTTATACTGCAGGAAATTAATTCCCTGCTGAAAGAAATGCATAGAAATTCCTCAGATAGTTTCTCTGAGCGGGATAGCTCAGGCGGTAACGGGGGGGATAGCTGGGTTCGCTTCCCGTGCCCAGCCTATCTACCTACCAAGGGTTTTTCCGCAGCTCACCTGGTAAATGCTTTCTTTCATCCCCCGAAGTTCCTATCCCTTCTTGTTATTTCATTCAGCCTTCATCCCAAGAAAACATAAATGGCGTGTTATTTATGGTCGCTCCTTAACTACTGTGGTTCTCAGCGTCCCATTCTAAATAGGGCGTGAAGGAGTGCTTAATTTTGCTCATAGGCATGTCTATCAGGCTTGAGGTTCTTTTACGTGCCGCAAATCTACGACACGGGACCAACGGCTTTGCTTCCCTTCTGAAGGAAGCCATGCTAAGGATTTTACGCCCGAAAAAATCCATCGTGTGCTCCGCCGGGTTTGAACCCGCGACCTTGGGTATGAAGTCAGCATGGTAACCATTACACCACGGAGGGCGACTAGTCTTCATCCCGATGGTTTCTTTCAGGGTTGGAATGCAGGCAATGATACTCAGTGCAGCTTGGTTGGCTGGTTCCCGGAATAAGGACCCTATGAGGGGGGGCAAGGTCTGTCTGACCGACTGTCGGGATCTTCAGTCTGGAATCTATAGGAGCCATGTCATCGCTGAGCCGTCGCTCCTGGTTCCGCCCTCCCGGTGTATCCTCTCCCTCATTCCTTTCGGGAGTGCTGTCTCGTGGGCGTAGGTACAATAACTTTAGGTTCGGTGCCGAGCCCCCTCCGATGGTATCCTATCCTATCCAATAGCAGGTAGAGGAAGCATTAAATTCTATTTAAATTTTTCATATCAAATTTCGTTAACATTTTGAGATACTTATCCAGATGATTTTCAGAAGAATATTGTTAACGAAAAAAAAAAATGGTTGCCTAAACACCAAATGGAAAATAAGTATTTTGTTGAGAATCCCGAACTCTAAATTACACCTTAAATGAGAAAACGTTGCTTAGCTTTGACTTTCTGAGTTTTGCCTCTGATGATTTTTATCTTCGCTATTTACGCTCCAGAATTTACAAACTAGGACGAGGGATCAGAGTAGTCACGATGGCAGATCAGCCGGATGCCTGGTATGAAACTATTAATCGTGCAATTCGATGGAATCTGAAATTATTAGGATTGTTTAAGTATAACATTTATATATTCATTTTGCGCTTTTGTAAAACTAATTGATAAAATTGTCTTTACTTTGATGAGGAAGAAGTTGATATGAAATGACGGTGGTTGAATAAATGCTAGCGGAAAGCGATGACGCCGGTCTGTCCACTAAAAGTCCCACATATCAAGCGGGCATCTTGGTGAGAGGCGATCGGTTTAGCCATTCCGCCACAGCTGAGCTATTGTTACATATATCAATTAAAATATTTATTTATGAAACTTCCATCGAATTGTATGAATTGTAGGGGAATACAATGTTTTCTTTTGCGTTCATGGTACCGAAAACATTGTTCACTTATTAACCTGATCCTTGTGTTCGTGATGTATTTGCGTTACCGTTTATTTGTGAAAGGCCTCTAACGATTTTGATTAAAAAATTACATTTGACACATTGGTATAAAATGTATATTTTATTTTATTAGAATAATATGTGAAGATTCCTTTCAGATTTGAAGCAATCTATATGTAAAATTGAAACTATAAATAATGGACGAAAACTCAGCTTTGTTAGCTAGCAACTAAATAAAAACATTGGCATTGCAAAGTCGGTTCTTATGTTCTAATCAGGCCATGCAAAGACTCTTCAGAATATGAAAGGCTGTGTTTTTCTCTGCAGTTTTAAACTAAGCTTATTAAAAGAACTTCAGAAGGAATTTATTATGGTTAACAAGAAGTGCAAAAACAACTTTTTATGCAAATAATTTGAAGCATAGATATGACTTATTCCAGCAACATATCTTGAGTAAGAAAATAGAAAAAATACTTGCTTTTAATGAAGAGCAAAGAGGTTTTAGACAAAGACAATCATGCCTCGTAGTATCTGCTGTATCAGACAGCTATTAGCAAATTTAGAAACAAAAATAAAAATGTACAATAGCCTTTGTACTCCTACAGAAAGCATATGATATAAGGGGCGTTCAACAAGAAACGAGCCGGAGTCTGGAATGCGCAAACCGGTGACAGGATGGTAATATCGTGGCGTGTGTAACGAAGTGTGTTTCCAACCAGAGCGTGACTATACACAGCTAGCAGCAGCATGCATCAATCGTCCAATGATGCCAGTCGCATTGCATCATTGAAATGGAGGCGTCAAAAGAAGAGCAAACAGGTGTTCGTTTTCTGACAGCGGAAGGAGGAACGACGAATGTGACAAGTGTACGGAGAACCCTGCATGTCCCTTGCAAGGGTCCAGGCGTGGCACCTGAGCTTCAGGGACGGACGGGTGTTGTTAGCCGATGATACACAGTCTGGAATTACATACTACAATACCGCTGACATCTTCCAGCTTGTTGATGCACTCATTACCCAGAACCGCGAGTCACAGTGAAAGCCATAGCCACCGAGGTCGGATTGAGCGTCGGAAGTGTCATCTGCAGCGCTATGCTAGGGAGGGGAATGAGTTCCTGGCCCGAGCGGTGGCTGGAGATGAGTCATAGGTCATCACTTCGAACCAGAATCAAAACGACAAGGTCTCCAGTGGAAGCACCCAGGGTCACCACCACCAAAAAGCCAAGACCATCCACACGAGTGCAGGAAAGGTTATGCTGACGTGCTTCTTTGACCAAGATGACCCCATTCTGATACACTTCCTACAGCACGGGACATCAGTGAGTGCCCAGTGTTACTCACAAACCTTGACCAACCTTCGCCAAGCGATCAAATTAAAACGACCAGGCAATATCACCCGCGGGGTCATTCTGTTCCACGATAATACAAGCCTCAGCGGCACTCCTGCAGAAATTCAAACGGGAGGTTCTCGGCCACCCTCCATACAGTCCAGGCCTCTCTCCTTGTGATAACGCCATATTTGGTCCCCTTAAAAAGGCTCTGAGTGGCAAACCATTCACCTCGGACGACCAGCTGTATGAGTGGAACTGGTTCACATCGCAGCCCCGGGAATTTTATGAGACCGTCTTGTGTCACAGTGGGACAAGTGTCTCAACAGCCAGGGCCAATACTTCTATCATACAGGTACCAATACCTCCGGCTCGTTTCTTTTTGAACGCGCCTTATAATATCCACAGAATAAAACTATGGGACAATGAGAAATGTTAATGTGAGATAAAAATGTATTCATGAAAGGAATACAGAAATACAAAGGCAACCTTAAAATGGGAAAGAAATTTACCAGAGAGAACAAGTTCATAAGATCTAGGATAAGTGTCTTATATATCATTTATACTGTTCAATATGTATTTTGAACAGATTTCTAATGACTGGTAAGGAAAATATTCAAATATGGGATTAAAATAGATTATGATATTCTTCACACTTTTCTGTGAAAATCTGAATGGCTAGATAACATTCAGGATGAGTAGGATATTAAATACATCTTGAGAAACCTTAAAGAAATATATAGCAAATGGGATATAGTAATACATTTGGAATAACGCAGTGCATGTGTATGGGACAAGATTTGGTGAAAATGCAGATAAAGGAGGGACAAATGGTAGCTTTCAGAAGTTATACATTTTTAGGAACAAGTAATAAGTAATTCCGCTACATGTTAGGGGGATATTAGCTGCAGAATAATAGTGGGGAAGAGAGCTAACAAAGTATATTAAAAATAGTTTTTCATAGTGTCGAGGAAAATATAACTCTATATGGAGCAGGAATGTATGGTGTGAAACAAGAAAAGTTAGGAATAAAACTAGAACAGTGGAGATGAAAAGATATTTGAAGCTAACGAAACAAGATAGGTTACAAAACGAGGAAAAATTGAGGCGAATGGAGATGGTATCCTCCATCACAATAATGTTGGAAAAAAGAGTACTTGAGTGGAACCGACACGTACAGAGAATGCCTAACCTCAGATGGCTAAAGACGTCCAGAAGAAGAACACCAACGTTAAGGGAGAAAATATATACAAGAAGCGATGGAGGATAGACATTTAGATGATTGGAATGATAAAGGCCTGTGGGGGCCGGAAACGGTAACTCGAAAAGAGAAAAGGCCGACCAAGAAGAAGAATAGTTGATAGAAGCTTGTAACTTATATTTTGATGTCTTTACTCTCTCCGCTACATGTGTACATAGGCAGAGAAGATTCCAGGTGGCTCAATTGACGTGTGCGTTAAAAGAGTTGCAGAACTCAACGGTGCCATTTCAAATTAAAATCTGCCAGTGAATAACTGGCCTGTGTGACTTTAATTTTAGCCCTCTTAATGAGCGCGTACCCGCTCGCCATTTCCACTGATAAGCAAGAGGGGTAAAATTCCGCGGTAAAAAGTGTTTTTAGAAAATGTTCCGTGTGTGTGTGTGTGTGTGTGTGAGAACGACATAGCTTCAAAACGAAAAGTCCAAGGATGCGACACGAAGATTTTCAGGAAAATTCCCCTCAAACAACCATTTGAAAGGAACATTTTTCCAAAATTTTGATTTTCTCACAAATTGCTCCTGCGATTTTGACTAAAATACCGCATATATAAGATTTTTATGACAAATGTAATGTGTATCTATATCTAGAATTTTCTGAGAATATCCTTCGAAGATCTCTTAATTCTGAATGACTTTTATATAACTGCTAAATCGTAAGAGTACACAACAAATGTAGATCTCGTTAACATACAGTTTTATGCCATGTACATTTTTGCAGAGTTTAACCTAATTTTTATTACTGGTTTCAAATTTAAAATCCTTAAGCTTTTTTCACATTTGTCATCCGTTTATTTCTTTTTTTGTTTTATACCTGGCCATGCAAAAAGAACGAATTTCAATGACAATCGCACAGCGAGCAGCTTTTAAAAGATTTGACTATCGCTTTAGCCTAGTGTATTTCCTATCTGCCTTCTGCTTACAAGGAATCAAACAATAACGCCATCTTTCTGCTAAGGTTTAACCCGATTAGTATCATGTAGATAAAAGATTAATCTTTTGTAAAAATATTTTTTTTTTTTTTTGCAGAACTGGAGAGAAAGTTATGTGAATGAAACACATCAGATTTTGTTTAGATGCTTTTTCAATTTTTCAATTTTGTGGCCTTTGTCTTTTAGACATAACGGATGTTATGTTAACTTACTGGCTAACTTATTTGCAGTGAAACTCCTATTAATTCAGTTTCTGCAGTGTGCTGGGAATTATTCTAATTAAAGAAAACTGCCTCTCGAACCGGGAGCTGCACTCGGACCTATTTGTATTTGTGTAGTTAAGCCATATTGAAACCATTCCTGGTGAATATTTATCATTCATAGCAGGTATACAGAATGTGATTAATTTGTACAACAATTGTGAAAATAAACGATCGTTTATAATTAGTAGAGGAAGTAAAGTGATTGCTGCACATAGGGATTTTTCTCTTTGATTGCAAATAGTTCATTTATATGTGTACAGTTCACGTGACTCATGCAACTGTTTTCTGCTACCGCTGTATTTTAACAGAGAGAAATTCTCTGTTGTCAATTGTTGTTTTGCCTCAGGTTAGTATTTGAAAAATATTCCCCTGGGTCAAGTTTAAATAGCTGTAAACAAAGCTTTGAAAATTCTTTCGTTTAAAATGTTTGATCTACTGTTAACAAATGCGGAATCCTCTTCCGGATGGCTTTAACATTCCCAAATATTTGTAACATTTTAAACACAGCACTGGGTGAATGTACACTACCTTTGTTGTGGACTTGCTACTGTAAATTGCTAGATTAGTTTTTTATGATTACTGATATATTGGTGTATATTATTTATTATTAAAATCTTCTCTGTAAAATTCATATTTTACCCGCGTTATTGTTCTTTTACTGTGTGGCAATATTACACGTATTCATAGGCCACTTATTTCCTACGCTAAAAGGTTTAATTACTTTCTCTACACGTACTATGTACATAGTGTATAGAGAAGGTATTGTAATGCACTCACAAATTCAATACCGAGGGTTCACCGGAAATACATGATTTGAGACTCCCAGAATGCATAAAAAAAAAAAAAAAAAAAAAAGTTTTTAGAAAAATGTCCGTGTGTGTGTGTCTATGGGCAGCATAGTTCTAAAACGAAAAGACCGTTTGGTATCTTCCAAGGATGCGACACGAGGATTTGAAAAAAAAATCCCCTACCCCTAACTACCCTTTACATGGTACTTTTTTGGCTCTAATAATTTTTGTATTAAAATATCGTATATTAAAGATATTTACCTGACAAATAAAATGTAGATCTTGAATTTTCTGGGAATAGCCTCTGAAGACTACTTTATTCTGGATGAATTTTACGGAATTTGGCATAACTGCTAAAACGTAACAGAAGGACAAAAACTTACCACACACAAAATGTGGAGCACATTAAAACACACAATTTATGTTGTATGCATTTATTTCCTGGAGTTGATCGTTTTTTAGATATTCCTTGTTTTTTTGTTTCAGATTCGAAAAACATACTTTTCTCATTCAGGAATTTGCAAACTCGTGTCCATATATACAAAGGAACTTCAGTTGTATAGCAACCAGCTTTTGACTATCACTTTAACCTATGGTACCCCCTTATGTCGCTTCTACCAACAAGGAAGCAAGTAATAAAGACTATTTCTGCTAATTTTTTCTCGATTAGATGAAGTAAATAGAATAATTTGTTGCAGAGATGTAGAGAAAGTCATGTGAATGGAACACATCAGATTTTTTTCTAGTGACAGATTCTCTGTTGTGATGTATTTTAATGCTCTAGCGTCTAAAGTGGGACTTTTCTTTAGTTTAATGCAAAATTTTGTAATGAGAATTTTATTTCTCAAAGGTCAAAAGCAGGACATTTTTTTATGTTTACTACAAATTATTACCTTTCCCTGTGCGTGTTTATTAACTTTTATTATAAATTAAAGAGCAGCTGTCAAAATACCTAGGCACCTACACAAACACACACACACACACACACATATATATATATATATATATATATATATATATATATATATATATATATATATATATTATTCTTACCTTCATACAGTGTTCTCCACTATTTGTTCCTTATATCATTCTTAGATCTTATGTATAATCCAGGCTATTAATAATAAGTGTTTGCAAAAATAGTTTCATTATACATTTGGTTGTGGCTTCACTGAAGTATATGAGATGAAGCAATAGGTTATTATTTAAAGTGGAATATTTATACTGGCTTTGAAATTTCACCCCTTGAATGACCAAAAGTAGCAAACAAATGACAACTTTTAAATATATACATTACTATAAAATTTCAATAGTCACCTACAACAAATATTTCGAAGCAGTTTTCATAAAACTTTTATGTAAATGTATATGTGGTTAAAAATGTTTACTTTGTCTCTTACGGTTTCCTGATTACAACAAAGGATTCACAATTCGTTGAAATTTAGGAGGCTTCACAGGGCATTGAACAGGAAATAACAGTTACGCATTCTAATTGTCTTATAAATACATTAAATACATAAGTTTTTAATCATTAGTGATAGAGATTCTTTTATAAAATTAAAATTAATGAGTATTTGATTCATATGAGTAGTTTAGGCTGAGGAATTTTTTTTTGAAAATCTTCTTACCCCTTCTTTGGAAAATCTTAAACTTAAATACCAAGTTTGATATTCATCGGATATTTTGTTTTCGAAGTATACTATTCAAGTACTGACAGACAGACTCAACGGACACGTCCTTCAGACTTTTATACTTTCTCTACACGTACTATGCACATAGTGTAAAGAGAAGATATTGCATTCCACCCAAAAATTCGATACCGAGATTTCATCGGAAATATATGTTTTGAGTGCCCCTAAATCCAGAAAAAGGGCCGTGTGTGTGTCTGTGGACATCATAGCTTAAAAACGAAAAGACCGTTTAATACCAAACTTGTTATTTAAGTTTCGTATCTTCCAAGGGTGCGACACGAAGATTTTCACTCCCAACTACCCTTTACATAGAACTTTTTTCGAAAAATTTTATTTTCTTAAAAATGACTAAAGATTTTGTTTAAAATATCGTATATTAAAGATATTTACCAGACAAGTAAAATTTATATCCTGAATATTCTGGGAATAGCCTCTGAAGACTACTTTATTCTAGATCAATTTTACGGAATTCTGCGTAACTGCTAAACCGTAGGAAATGGACAAAAACTTACCACACAAAAAATGCAGAGCACGCTAAAACACACAATTTATGTTATATACTTTTTTCTGTGGAGTTTATCGGTTTTTGGATATTCCTTGTTTTTGGTTTCAGCTTTGAAAAACATACTTTTCTCATAGAGAAATTTGTTAACTCTTGTCCATACAAACAAAGGAATTTCAGTCACATAGCAACCAGCTTTTGACTAACACTTTAACCTATGATAATTCCTTATTTCTCTTCCACTTACAAGGAAGCAAGTAATAAGACAATTTTTGCTAATTTTTTCTCGATTAGCATGAAGTAAATAGAAGAATAAGCTTATTAACAATAATTTGTTGCATAGAAGTAGAGAAAGGCATATGAATGGAACACATCAGATTTTTTGTTATGTTCAGGTATCCATAAACGTATGCTAGCCTCGATATCGAAAGTTTGGTTGAATTTCTATGTTATGGAGTTCGGAAGAGAAAATAAACCCTTTTTGTAGCTTATCCTCTTGATATGATCGTAGTATAGATAATTGTCACTTGTACATGTGTTAAATGTAGGGTTTTATTTTGTAATGGAAAAGATTGCGAAATGAGACCACAGCCTGGTATTCAATCCCTCCAGTAAAACGAAATAGCTTGTAACATGTGGGAATAAACTATTTTTAGGAATCAGTGAAAGTTGTAATATAACAATAAAATAAGGATTACTACATTGATTCTAGGTCTATATGCGCTGAAGAGAAATTACGCTTGGCGAAAACAGCAGTCGTGTGCAGCGAGAATAGGTATAGATGTTCTGATGTTTCGTTGATTCGCTCAGTATTGAGTTATACCAGTCAATCAATATCACTTTGTTCTGTGATTTTTACTTTCTCTACACGCACTATGTACGTAGTGTATAGATACCGATATTTCACCGGAAATACATATTTTGGGGTCCCCTGAGTAAAAACATTAGGAGAAAGGTCTGTGTGTATGTGTGTCTGTGGACAAAATAGCTCAATAACTAAAAGACAATTAAATACCAAAATGAATTTATGTTTAGGATGGGACACGAAGCTTTTCAAGATAATCCCGCCATCATTACTACCCTTTACATGGAAAAACTTTTTGAAAGTTTTGTTTTTCTCAAAAATGGCGTTAATCATTTGGATTATAATATCATATATTACAGATATTTACATCACAAATAAAATGTATATCTTGAAAGTTCTGGGAATAACCTCTCTTTATTCTGGATGGGTTTTGCAGGATTTTTCCATACGGTTAAATCGTAAGAGATAGACAAAAAGTTACTTGACAAAAATGTAGATTTCGTTAAAACACATAAAGTATGTCTTATACTTTTTATTGTAGAATTGACCGTTTTCGAGACATTTCATGCTATTGGTTTCAATTTTATACTTCCTGTTGTCAAACGGCATCATGCAGGGCGAACCGAACCTCAAATGTTTCATATAACGACGCTTTAGTCTTTTATTTTCCTTCTATTTACAAAGAAACATGTAATAAGACTAATTCTGCTAATGTTTATCTCGCTTAGCATGATGTAGATAATGTTTGTATATAGAACAGCTAGAGAAATTTATTCAAATGAAGCACATCAAGTTGTTCTAAAAGCTTTACCGTGATTGCATTGTTATTATGTTAATATGAAAGCAAATTTCATTCAAATTGGATAAATACTCTGAAAGATAGAATTATTTTATATAGTTACTTATCTAAATATATTACATAATCAAAATGTCCCACGCACCTCAAAATTGGAGAAAATTGGTTGGCATTTCTGAATTGAAGCTTTGTACCACACACCTTCAAATTGGGATATTTCAATAATTTTGATTACTGAATTTATATATATTTTAAAACAAATTTGGAATATAATCTCGAAATTAATCGTTTTTTGTAAAAATAAATTATTTAATAAATTACCATTTGTGTTAGGATAGCTTTGTCATTTTTTATATTACAATAGATACTTCTCCACATTCTGGAAAATGTTAGTTGTATTTCAACAAAAACGAGATGCGTGGAACATTTTGAATGTAGTTTTGAGAAACACACTTTTGACGAAAAGTATAGTCCAAACAGGTGTATACAGCCCAGAGCAAGGAAAGGTCAGTTAAATTTGGAATTTCTGTGGTCAAATGCTCAAAGCTTTCTACAATTATTTGTAATAAGGAAGATGTTTTCGACTTTTTTATTGATTAGTCAAAAGTTCACTATCAGTGTCTCTGAATTGAACAACGCATATATTGAACAAAATAAATTGAAGTATGAGATTTAAATTGTGAGCAGTTAATGCAACTACATGAGAAATTAATCGTGTAAAAAAACAAATAACAATAAAATACAAAAACTAAATAAGCCAAGTCGATTAATTAACCCACATAAATACAAAGAGTAGCTGACGTGTGGTTGGACTTGAAACCAAAATTGGTAGTAATGACGTGGTATAAAAACTTGAGTGCATAGTCAATAATACATAGCTTTTAATTCGTGTGTCTTGTGTTAGTGTTCATTAAAATACAAGCTTTCTTTGCAAAGGTTTATACTATAGACTATTATCATCAGTTTCCTATTGTAAAATTTGAAATAATTTAAAAACAAATAGCTTTCAATGCATAGAAAGACTACTTTTTATATGAATAGTGTAAGGATATCTGTGCACTGATAGCAGATATTACCTCTTATTTTAATGCATTTTAAGTATAAACTAAACTGTAAATTGGCAATGTTAAAATGATGTTCAACAATGGCGTAGCGCGACGCGCAAAAATTGAGTAATCCAGTTAATGCGAAATAGGAGAAGAAATAATATAACCACTAGTTTGGAATGGCCGAAAGTGTAACTGTGAAGTAAATAAATAAAAAAAAAGGAACAATATACAGTCCAGCTAAACTGTTCCAAAATGACAGCCTCTCAACTTTGCTCTAAAGATTTCTTGGAATAGTTTTATAAAGTTTTGGAAGTAATTCCCTGATAAATAAGTATGTATTTGGTGCTGAACTTAGCTACTGTCCGTGTTCTAGTGTTTCCAACCTCGAATGTGGAATCTCATAGAATCTATGTTTATAGGACAGTAACCGATTTAATATTTATTTTATTATTTTAAAACTAAAGGAACAGGTACAAATAGTCATATAGCTAACATTTTATTTTCATTTTAATATGAATGTAGCTTTAAGGTAATTATCTTTAAAACACTACAAACGAGTGTCATGTGAAATGCATGATGCAAACTTGCAAAGTCTCAGGTTTTAAAATTTCTCATTACGCCTTAAATAAAAATATACCCCCGCCGCTGAATCCTTGCACTTGACAGGTGGTTTCGCGTAAGGCTGCCTTTGCGACGTTACCAGAGTAACTAGTAAATAACAACAGATGATTAAAAATGTCTCTTTCGTGTGTAAAGACGAATAGAAGCAGTGCACACAGTAAATGCATGCCGATGAATAATGAAACTGATTCGTTATTATTGATGTTAACTGAAAATAACAGTGATACTGAAACGCATGTAGCATACATTAAGTATTTACGACAATATAGAACAGATTAATGCAAAATAGCTTGTTACAATGAGAGAAAGGTATAACAAAGTGAGTTTCGCCATTTTAGAATTTTAATGCCTCTATTCCATCCAAGTCACCGTCGTCATCATTCTCGGAAGCATCGTCGTCATTGTCATCATTATTATCATCGTCGTCACCAAGACATATCATTAGTGATTCACATTCACTGATTATTCCGTCTGGTTCCTGTGCTTTTCGTATTATTTTGTGGACATGATTCACTTTCTTCTTCCATGAAGCCGCGTCCACCTCGCCACACAAAAGTCTATAATTGTGAAAGTCTTGTTCCCTCACGTACAAACAAACACCAAAAACACTATCAAAAATTACAATAAATATAAATAACAACTTTTCCGTTGTCTGACCGACCGACCGGAATGCTTCTTTGTGATCGGTTCAGAAAGTCAAACGGGTAAAGGTTTTCATCTGTTTTCTGTGGCTGTACCAGCTTAACTCCTGTCAAGTGCAAGGATTCAGCGGCGAGGATATAGTTCTTTATAATCAGAGACTGAATTGTGTGTAACATTAAAACTGACCTAAAACTAATGAATCTGTGTAATAACTAAATATTAATGAAAACCTTAAAATCAAAACATTACTTGTAACGAGAGAAAGCCACTTTAAATCTTCGTCAACATTGAAAGGATATATGCTGAGAGTTTTAAGTCTATTGCTTCATGGGAAGACTTTTAAATTAGCAAAACGTGAGAAAACAAAACAAGAGAAAGTATATTTTAAAAATTCACGTCGTGAAGCCAAATGACGGTCAATTAAAATGTTGCATTTGGATATTTATACGTTTAAAAATGCCGCATTCTGACTACACATTGTGCTGGAAGTTTTTCAGAATATTTTGTGTCTGTGCTTGTTTGTTTCAAAAATTCAGTGTCGAGCTTACCACCATTACATTGACATTCTTTCTAATACTTAATTATATTAGCTAATTTTAAGGTATACCTTTTGCAATTTCCCTTAATGGGGGTGAGGGTAAGTAACCTTCGAATACTCTTGGAATGGAACGAATTCACAGGACTTGATGCGAAAGAAAATGTATCAGCTGAATTATAATTGGTCAAAGAATATATTGCTATTATGATTACTCTTGAACTCTCCAGAGTGTTATTTTGAAACAGTTATGTTAAACCGAGTAAAGAACGCCTGGTATAGTGTAGTTATTTTCCACCTTTACTCTGTTTCACTGGAATGCGCAACATGTCAAGATCAAAATGTTGTAATGGAGGGGGACACCTCTCTCACTACGACACTGTTATGGATTTATTGTGGCTAAATTTGATAGGAGCTACGAATTAAATTAAGGAAACGTGGGATGTTTCAGGCCATAGAAACGTGCAAGGACTTTGTTGAACACCCGCGCACCACTAGAGAGCAATCTCAAGAGGGCTGCGCAGCGACCCTAGCAGCCGAATTTACGGGGAGAATTCTTTCCAGGCATAAGCAACAGGACCGGAAAGTGCTTCAGAAACATGAAAGCGAAATTAAATAAAGGGGATGAGGGTAGTAGAAAATGCCACCCCATAAAAACCCAAGATCAAAGTAAGTTGGTCGCCGGGAATCAAACCCGAGACCTTCCGAATGCGAACCCCATACGTTACCGCGTAGGCGTTTCGCTCGGTCTTGCAGTGTGTTACCTCAACTTTGAAATTCTGAGAACAGCCTACATTTCGGATTATCCCATTTGGCAGCACTCTGCATCCCCCTTCCTTCGCTGCGTTCGTTTTGAATCAATGACTTCCGACGTGCTCTTCTTTTACGAGTTTTGTCAGCTGCCTTCTATTTTTAAATGGAAAGAATGGTCTTTGTTTTGCAAGGCTGTGGAGTGCTCTACGTTATTTATACGCGGAGATGACAGCCCAGGAAGACGTTGCCAGAACATCACATTACGTTATGATTGACGTTTGTGTGCACTTGAGCCTTCACATTGTAGTACTTGTATGAGCTGTCTACATCTCTACTGGAGACTTAATAAGCTATTCTTACGCAACAGATCCTGTTATTTCAAGTGCTGCCTCAGGATGATACTTTCGTCAGTGCCATGAACCTTGCTGCATACCTATTATCATTAAAATGTATGATAGGATATATTCATATTACTTTCTCCACCTACTTTTCTATGAATAATTTTTACGAAAGCTGAGTGTGTGTGTGTCTGTGAACACGATAACTCAAAAACGAAAAGTCGGTAAAATACCAAAGTTGGTATCTAAGTTTAGTATCTTCCAGGGATTCGACACGAAGATTTTGAGAAAAATCCCCCCTACCCCAAACTACCCTTTACATGGAACTTTTTTCGAAAATTTTGATTTTCTCAAAAATTGCTCCAACGATTTTGATTAAAATATCATATATTAAAGATATTTACCTGAAAAATAAAATGTATATCTTGAATTTTCTGGGAGTAGCCTCTGAAGACTACTTTATTCCGGATGAATTTTACGGGAATTTGGGTAACTGCTAAAACGTAAGAGATGAACAACAACTTACCACACAGAAATGTAGAGCCCTTTAAACACACACAATTTATGTTGTATACATTTTTTCGTGGACTTGATCGTTTTTTAGATATTTCTTATTTTTGGTTTCAGCTTTAAAAAATTATACTTTTCTCACACAGGAATTTTTCAACTCCTGTCTATACAAACAAAGGAACTTCAGTCACATAGCAACCAGCTTTTGACTCTCACTTCAAATTGTTGTACTCCCTTATTTCGCTTCTACAAGGAAGCGAGTAAAAGACTATTTCTGTTAATTGTTTTTCGATTACCATTAAGTAAATAGAACAATAAGCTTTTTAACACTAATTTGTTGCAGAGAAGTAGTGAAAGCAATGTGAATGGAACACATCAGATTTTGAATTACTATTTTGACTCACCAGCTAAAAACTACAGATCATTTATCATAATTTAACGAAAATAACATGTAAATAACATTAAAATGAGTCATATGACAGCTGCACCTCAACAGATATCTGACCTCAGATTGTACCTCCTGGAGGGTGTATATCATCAGATATAGAAGAAGAGAGGACAGTATTTGTATAGCTTATAGTTTTAAAATAATTCAATTATAATTTGTCTTCTACACACAAACACACACTGAAGACAACAAATGTTATATTTCTCGTGTAAGTAGTTCGCAACAAAACTTCTACTGCGCACACGCAGAAAAAAATCTAGCCTTGTGGCGCAAGGTATTAGGGATCCAGCAGCAAATACGGCGAGAGGCAAGGGATTACAGCATCGATATATATCGCTTTGCGAATAGTTTCGATACTACGACACGACACAAGAGTAAAGAGCTTTGCTCGGATGGTATAACAAGCTTGTACTTTTTGCGAGCTTAGCGTTAATCACAGCTGGATCCTTTCCACGACCAACTGTATTATATCAATTAGTACGGTTTAATGATTTCCGTGCCCAATAATCATTATTGAAGCTGCCGATTCTCTCTGCTTTTATTTACTGTATAAACTCTGAACTGAAGCAGAAATATGGATATGTGTGTATCTTCTCGTACAAAGCGCGACCATAGATACTAGAGCACGTATCACTGTAGTGTTTTTGGAAACAAAGAACATTTCAATGCTTTATTTACAAATAAAACAGAGACGTGTTACACTCACATAACTTTCTCTAGCTAATCTACACAAAAACCTCTTACAAAAGATAATTCTTCTTTCAACACTACGATAATCGAGATAAACATTAGCTCAATTTAATTACTTAGTTCCTTATAATGAGCAATGCACTATATATAAGGAACTAAGGGAATGCACTATGCTAAAGTGATAGTCAACTGTTTTAAAAGCTCCATGAATAAAATATATATTACATAAATTGTGTGTTTAATGTGATCTACATTTTTTGTATGGTAAGTTTTTGTCCATTCCTTACGGTTTAGCAGTTATGCAAAATTCCGGAAAATTCACCCACAATAATCTTCAGAGGCTATTCCCAGAAAATTCAAAATATACATTTGATTTGTCAGTAAATAGCTTTAATATACGATATTTTAATCAAAATCGTTATAGACATTTTTTATAAAATCCAAAAAAATCCATGTAAAGGGTAGTTGGGGGTGGGGGATTTTTCTCAAAATCTTCCTGTCGCATCCCTGAAAGATCCTAAACTTAAATACCTAGTTTGGTATTTTACCGACTTTTCGTTTTTGAGTTATGCTGCCCACACACACACACACACACACACACACACACACACACACACACACACACAGACAGACAGTCAGACAGACACACACACGGACATTTTTCTAGAAATGCTTTTCTTGGATTCAGGGGTCTGAAAACATATATTTCCGGTGAAATATCGGTTGCAATACAATACCTTCTCTATACACTATGTACATAGTACGCATAGAGAAAGAAAAATCGGATGTGCTACACTCACATGAGTTTCTCTAGCTACTCTACACACAAACTTCTTACAAAAGATAACTCTTCTTTCAACACCACGCTAATCGTGATAAATATTTCATAATTTTATTATTTAGTTCCTTATAATGAGGAATGCACTGTATATATAAGGAATTAAGGGAATGCACTATGCTTAAGTGATAATCTAATGCTTTGAAAGCTGTCGTTATGCTATTGTCATTGCAAATCACCTGGGAAAAGTATAGGTAATTCTCAACTGAAACTAATAAGAAGGAATACCTCGAAATCGGTAAGCTCCACGAAAAAAATGTATATGACATAACGTGTATATTTTAACAAGTTCTACATATTTTGTATATAAGTTTTTGTCTATCTCTTACGGTTTACTAGTTATGCCAAATAAAGCAAAATTCGTCCAGAATAAGCAGGTATTTAGAAGCTATTCCCAGAAAATTCAAGATATACATTTTATTTGAGATAGAAATAGCTTTAATATGTGGTATTTTAATCAAAATCGTTAGAGCCATTTTTAAGAAGAACAAAATTTTCGAAAAAAGTTCCATGTAAACGGCTGTTAGGGGTGGGGGAATTTTCTTGAAAATCTTCGTGTCGCATTCTTGGAATATGCCAAACTTAAATATCAAGTTTGGTATTTAACCATTTTCGATTTTGAGCTATGTTGCACACAGACACAGACACACACACATACACACACGAACCTGCTTCTGAAAATGCTTTTTTGAACTCAGGGGGTCCTAAAACAAGTATTTGCGGTGAAATCTCGACATTGAATTTTGGGTGGAATACAATACTTCTCCATACGGGGCTAGAGAAAGTAAAAAGGAGTTTTACTCGTTGCAATATAGTTGGTCCCATCTTAGTCATAACTTTGATCATACGAATTCTCTTAGATAATATGGAAACCAACAGCCACTATGGGATAACCGTTCTTCCATGTATATTCTGCAAATAAACTATTCGTACAAATGTTATTCTATCTACATCATGGTAAACGAGATAAACATTAGTTTAGTTCCTTATAAGCACAAGGGATAAACTAAGCGATAGTCAAATCTTTTAAAAGGCATGTAAACAGTTGAGGTTTGGTTCGCTTTACTTTTCTAGGAAAACAAATGAGAGATGAAACGAAAGGTGACACCGTTTGAAAATATGCGTAGTTTATAACTGAAACCAATAACAAGAAATATCTTTGAAACGAACAACTCTGAAACAAACATGTATATGACATTAATTGTGTATTTTAACGAGATCTAGATTTCATGTATAAAGTTCTTCTGTTTTACGGTTTACCAGCTATACAAAATTCAGCAAAATTTACCAGAATGAACAGGTCTTCAGAAGCTATATTATAACTCCATGACACGGCAGCTCACGGGAAACCTTGGCCTACCGCCCGGCCGCTGGGAACCCCATCTCGGTCCACTACAGACTACCACCACGTTAAGGAGACGAACTCTTCAGAAGCTACTCACAAAATTCAAGATATGCATTTTATTTATGATGTAAATACCTTTAATATACGGCATTTTAATCAAAATTGTTATCCATTTTTAAGAAAAACAAAATATTCAAATATTTTTCCATGTAAAGGATAGTTTGGAGGGGGGGGGGGAACTTAAAATCTTCGTGTCACATCCTTGGAAGATATCAAACTTAAGTTCCAAGTTTGGTAGCTAACGGCCTTTTAGTTTTTGAGCTATGCTGTCGCACACACACACACACACACACACACTTTAACACAATACAGATACACAAGAGACACACACACTGATATTTTTCTAAAACTGCCTTTTTTCATTCAGATTCCTCAAGACATACATTTCGGCTGAATACTCGGTATCGAATTTTTGGGTAGAATGCAATACTTCCTCTATACATTATGTACCTAGCACGTGCGGAGAAAGTAAAATGAATCTGATATACCTAAATTGTGTGTTCTAACGAGATCAGTATTGTTTGTTGGTAAGATTTTGTTTATTGTTTTACTGTGCCCCAGTTATATAAAAGTCCTCCAGCATGAAGAGGACTTCAGACATTATTTCCAGAAAATTCAGGATATACGTATTTAATTTTTTATCTAAATAGCGTTAATACATATATAAATATACTAGAATTGTCAGAGCAGTTTCTGAGAAAATGTAAAATTCCAAAAAACCTTCCATGTGATGGCTGAGGATTTCCTGAAAGTCTTCGTATCGCATTCTTGGAAGAGAAACTAAATTACCAATTTTGGTGTTTTACCGACTTTTTGTTTATTAATTATGCTCGTGTATTTGCAGTGAGTTCTGAGAATCCATTTTTTGGGATGGAGTACAATACTTATGGTACTTACTTGCTAGAGAAAATAAAATAGTAAGTGAAATATTTGGGAAGCCCATAGGTTTCTGAAAATTAGTGCTACGAAAAAACACAAACCCTACTAAAATAAATAAACAAACAGATATACCCTCCCAAGAAATGCAAAGGAGGGACATTTGTTACATTCACATGATCTTCGCTGCCCTTCTTTTCAAACTATTTTTACAAAAATATGTTCTCTCTTCCTTATGCAAATAGAGAATGTGTGGAGTAATACTTTTAGTCAAACATGTTATTATGGATATAAGGAGGTTAGGTATATTGGAGCGATAACCATTTGCTGTGTGAAGCAAGTTATCCTCACTGATCCACGAGAGGTGAACGAATACTGCCTTAGCACCTAAAATAGTTTAAATCATTTAGAAACAAACATAAATAATGGAGAAAAGTTTTAAAGTTGCAAAAGAGAAATGCTATGTGCTTTAATGAGATCTATCATTTTTGTAAGTTTCTATATCTCTTGCTGTTTATCAGTATGCAAACATTGTTTTAAAAATTCATTCGTATAGAGAAATTCACAGGATAGTGTAGAAAATTTCAAGCATAACTATATTTTATTTATCAAAGGTTATTGACTTTTTATGTTTGAATCCAAATAATGAGATTTATTTTTGAGAAAACTAAGAATAATCTGATGTTTTCCATTCATATGACTTTCTCTGCAAACGAAAAAAGAGAATTCTTCTAATCACTTCATAATAATGGATAAGCATTAGAAGTGGTCTTATTACTTAGCTCCTTCGGTTATGATTGCATGGTTAGGAGTAAACCAGAAAAGCTATGAAAGGAAACGGAACTTTCTGTTTGAAAAAAGTATAAGCAAATAACGAGGAATAGTTTGGAATCGTAAACTCCACAAAAATGCCATAAATTGTATGTGTGAACGATATCTACAGTTTATATGAATTGAATTATCACTTATGGTTTATCATTTATGCAAAATTCAGAATAAAGAAGACTTCATAGGCTATTCCTTAGAAGTTTAGTATATAGTTTTCATGTAATCATGTTCAATATAGAATATTTTAATCAAAATCGTTAACTATTTTAGGGGAAATAAAAATTTTCGAATAATTTTCCAGGTACAGTTTTGAGGGAGGCATTTCTTGACAACCCTGGTAGATGCTTCACTTAATTTTATCAACATTTTTATTCAACCGAATTTTCGTTTTTAATTATGTGTTCACAGAGATATTGACATACACGGACCATTTTCTAAAAATATTATGTGTTCTGTTCACAGTTTCTCTATCTATTCAATAAAATTTTATCTTACACACGCTGATTCTTCAATCTATATCATGCTAATCAAGGAAAACATTAGCCTAAATGGTATTATTATTTAGTTCCTTATAAGTAGGAGGGAAATGAGGAAATACACTAAGCTAAGACGAAAGTGAAATCCGTTAAAAACTGTTGCTCTGTCGTTAAAATGCAGGTTTCTTTGCATGGCCAGGAATCAAAAATAAAAAAATCTGATGTGTACCATTCACATGATTTTCTCTACATCTCTGTAACAAATTATTGTTAAAAAGCTTATTCTTCTATTTACTTCTTGCTACTCGAGAACAAATTAGCAGAAATGGTCTTATTACTTGTTTCCTTGTAAGTAGCAGCGAAATAAGGGAGTACCATAGGTTAAAGTGATAGTCAAAAGCTGGTTGCTATGTGACAAGTTCCTTTGTTTATTTGGACAGGAGTTGACAAATTCCTATATGAGAAAAGTAGGTTTCATAGCTGAAACCAAAAACAATGAATGTCTCAAAAAAGATCAACTCCACGAAAAAAAAAAGTGTATAACATAAATTGTGTACATTTGTCTACATTTCTTGTGTAGTAAGTTTTTATCTAAGTCTTACGGTTTAGCAGTTCTGCAAAATTCCGTAAAATTCGTCCAGAATGAAGTAGTCTTCAGAGGCTATTACCAAAAAATTCAAGATATACATTTTGTTAGTCAGGTAAATATCTTTAATATTTGATATTTTAATCAAAATCGTTAGAGCCATTTTTCCATGTAAAGGGTAGTTTGAGGTGGGGGGATTTTTCTCAAAACCTTCGTGTTGGATCCCTGGAAGATACTATACTTAAATACCAAGTTTGGTATTTTACCGACTTTTCGTTTTTGAGTTATCGTGTTCACAGACACACGGATACACACACACGGACCTTTTTTGTGAAAATGCTTTTTTTGGATATAAGAGACCCTAAAACATATATTTCCGGTGAAATCTCGATATCGAATTTTTGGGTGGAGTGCAATACCTTCTCTATACACTATGCACATAGTATGTGTAGAGCAAGTAAAAAAGGAACATGTTCCCGTTTTTAAAAAAAAAATTAACAATTTTAAAATTTAAACAAATAACATGGAATACCTATGGTTAACTCATTTACCTTAAAAATGTATATGAAATAAATTGTGTGCTTTTAACGAAATATTCATTTTTGTTCAGTGTGTTTTGTCTATCTCTTATGGTTTACTAGTTCGGCATAAATCTTCCAGAAGGAAGAAGAAGTTTTCTTAAGTTAATCCCGGAAAATTCAAGATATACATTTAAATGTCATGTAAATATTTTTCATATACCTACAATATTTCTTAGAACCATTTTTGAAAACATCAGAATTCTCGAACATTTTCCAAGTAAAGGGTAGTTGGGGTGGGGGATTTTCTAAAAGAAATTTCATTTCAATCTTTGGAAGATTGCTGTACTTACTTATGAAGTTTAGTGTGTAACCGACTTTTCTTTTCCAGTTATATTTTTTACAGACACAAAAACACGGATTTTTTTTTAGAATGCTTTTTTGGTTACAGGGTACCCTAAATTGTCTATTGGAAGTGAAGTCTAGTTATCGAATTTTTGGGGGGACTGAATACTATACCTTCTCCACGTATAATTATGTATGAAGTATAGGCATTTAAAAAATTGATTTTTAACATAGATGGCAATAAAATATTTATTTTCAATGAAGTCCCGGTATCGAGCTTTAGGGTGAAATGCTACACCTCCTCTACCTATGTACTATATATTAATTAAGAAAAGGAAAAATTAGTAAAAGTCTGTGTGTGTCTGTCTGTGAACAGAACAAAATACAGTACTAAATATCAAATGTGTCACGAAGATTCCCCAACCAGCCTTTACATGGAAGACTTTTCGAAATTTTCGATTACACAAAAATTGCTCTGACGATTTTGTTTAGAAGGATTTTTGTGGCAAACGACATGCCTATCATGAATTTTCTGGGAATACCCTGTGAAGTCCACTTTACTCAGACACAATTTTGTATAATCTTGTATAACTGGTAAATTTTATGGTATATGTACATTTTGGGAACTAAATTCTGCAAGTTTTTGCAAGTTTTTGTTATAATTTTAGAGTTAATTGTGTGTTTTGAAAGAATGAATTTTCGCAATTTATCTGGATTATCTTTAAGTATATAGATAAATATGCTTTTGTAAGAAGAGAGATAAAGTAAAGATAGTGGAAGTCAGTGAATGTTGCGTCGGTCATGTGTAGGCCACGTAAGTGACATTCCCCACTGTGTGTACTGAGTGTGTGTGTGTGTGTGTGCGTGTCTATACTCCCCTACCTAATCGCTTATAGCATGTCACTCTCCACGTGCCTGTTTATAGCTATGAATATCATATAGGTAGTTGCCTCAGCTTCGCTCAAATCTCCGATGACGTCGGCCGGTGGACATGATTTTGATTCACTCAGCTTGGAGTAACAATGGAGGTAGTTAGGAGCTATACTTATAAATGTCACAACACACTTTTAACTTGTATATGTAAATTTATTTGTGACTAGAGCTTTTAAATATCACGACAAGCACTTTTGTCTCACATACTAGAGTTACTTTGTTTCCTAGCACTTCTTGCAGCTTGTAACATAGATATGCGGCTATCTGACAACTTGCCTATAACTGATTATAACTGTGCGTATCTGACGACTGATCCTTAAACTGTGCGTCCGTGCGTATATATCAACTGAGCGTTATACTGTATATCTCTGACAACTGAACTTTATTGTGATGTGTCCCTAGTAAATGAACATTACGGTGTGCTTCTAACAAGTGAACATTAGGGTGTGCGCCTAAACTGTCTTCAAGCTGCCACTTATATGGAACAATATGGTGTTATGGTGCATTATTTCTATTGGTTAAAAAGACCGCGAACTTGGCGTCTATGCGTCCCATAATGCAGTTCTTATTACCCATAATTCACTATAAATACCTCGTGACTGCATTTATACAATGGAGAAAAAAGCATTTCTTTTTTATTAGAGACTTTCCCCAGTTCACTTTCACTTGTTACTCTATTGCACGCTCATGCATAAAGGAGTACGTGACTTTTAGCAACTTTCTAACTTTACAAAGAATCTCCTCTTTATGCAGCGACCCAGTTTCGTAAACACCCTAATCTGCGCTTGCTTCAAGTTGAGAAATATTTTATTTGTACATTGAATAATAACCAATAATTAATAATAATGATGGTAATAATAATGACGAGGTCAACTAACGGTCTCAATGTAACACAAAATTTGAAGAAATACAGACTGAATGTTGAAATATTTGAATACGAATATTAAATTTCACGTTTTTTATGTTGGTAAGCATGTGTACAGAAAATAAGTACAAGTACTGTGACAAGTAGGTGCAATTTCCGTATTTTTTTCATTTTGAAAGTAAACTCGTAAATGCATAATAATCCTGCGCAAGCTAGAGATGGTGTTCTGGTTCCCGACCACGGACCCAGAGGGTGCGGGCTTTAAGAGCTTGTACCAATTAAGCATCGTTCTGAAAGTGAGGAGCTGCGATAGGCAGATATCCCGGCCATGATAGCCAACCTTCCGACCCAGGGAGGCGTTACCACTTCGATTGGACAGAATGATCGCCCACCTTTGTGTTGCGTAACCAGGCGTGAGTCTGGCAGTCGTGTTGGTAGTCCGAGATTCTAACACTGTAGAAAAATAGGATAATTATATGCACAAAACATAATGTTCAAATTTAGCTAATACAACGCTCTGACAATAAGCGATCGAACTGTCTATGCGGTAACATTTGAGGCTTATATTCTTGAGGTACCTTCGGTATTGACATTTTACATGGTGGATATGAGAATAATGGAGTAGTTTTTCATCTTACTCGATTTTTCTCATTTTCAGTTTCCACTTATTATAGTTCCCTTTTAAATTTTGAGGTGGTCTTCTAAATGTCATGTCATGTTTTTTTTTTGGTAGCGTTTAACGCCCGCTTTTACTACTTGCGGTACCGTAGGCGATGACACCGGTGATACATGGAATGAAGATGGAGCACCGGTAGACGCAATGGCGAGGAAAACCGGAGATAACCCGTCCCTGCGTCTTTTGTTCACCACAAATCTGATATGCGGTTGCGATATCATGTTATGTGGTGTATCGGACAGATGGCACGGATGCTAGGGCCTGTTTGTTTGCGGCCTGTAGCCTCCTGGGATTACTTCACTTTATTCCTTCCTTCTGGAGTATGGTAGCCACAATAAATGCGCAGATCTCAGTGCACGAGGTATCCCGCAAATGGCCCAGAACTAATATAAAATGAAATCTAGATTTTTTATGTTCAATTTAGCGAGAAATTAGTCTTATTTAAATGGAGGTGGCAAAGATATCTTATTAGGCAAAACATGCAAGTGCTCGATGAAATGGCATTGCTTTCGATTTAACTGGTGTACATACATTATGGGTGTGTAACATAACACGCGCTTGTGATTCTCAGTGGGCACAATCATAAAACATTAATCTGTTTAATGGGAGTTAGCTTGTTTTTTACCTTATGCGTTCTATTTATTGAACCATTGCACAACATATCGAACTCAACTGGGCAATATCGTGCAATAGCGTTTGTAAAGAGCTTTAGTAACAAAAGAAGGTAGTAATTTGATGTGTAGATGTGAAAAACACGCGCTTTGTCAGCCTAACATATGTACATTAATTTAAACGTTATTTGTTTTCACATAAAAGAATTGAAGAGAATTAATTTCGTTTTCCTGTAGCATAGTGCTTGTTTCGTTCTGGCGAAGAGTAGAGATCGTATCTCGGACGGGGATTAGATACGATTTTATTTCGTGCACTGTATGTGGTGAACTTAAGTTTTTAAAAGAAGATTATCTACCCGTCTGAGGAATATGCCAGAGCTATAACTCTTCGTTACAACCCGTCTTTTAAAACTCTTGACGTTTAAAACATGCCAGGATTTTATTAAGGCAGATAGGAGATTAAGCTCAAATTCCCTGTTCAAGTTTAAATGGCTTAAGTATAGCACATAAAAATTATGCTATACGCCAAGTTACCAATTTCGGCTAGAAGTTTTTTATTCTTTCTTTTTCCAGAACGTATGTACAATATACATAATAGTCAAATAATTGTATTCCACCTAAAAACTTGATACGGAGATTTCACCAGAAATACGTTTTGAGACCCCCCTGCGCTTTTGATGCAGCATGGTGGCCGGGAATTGTAGACAACTTATGGAAAGTTAGATGTCCCAGAAACCTATACGCATTAGCCCAGAGCTACTTTAAAGACAGGCGAGCAACTTTAAGTATAAATAATTACAGAACTGAAAAAGCAATGGAAAAAGGGTGCCCATATGGTTGTGCTGTGGGCCTGGTTTTTGGAATATCTTGTACAATCTTCTTCTCAAATTGAAATATACACAAAATACTCAGGTAATCGCATTTTCTGATGATTTACTTGTTATGACTAGTGGGAGAACTATATTGGAGGTTCAAAATTATACGATCCAAAATGTAAATAAAATTGAACGGTGGGCTCGAGGTAACAAAATTATATTCAACGAGACAAAGTCAAAAGTGTTAGTAGCTACCAGAAAGAAAAAAAGACACGAGAACATAAACATATACGTAAACAACAAGCCAATAGAACAAGTTGAAGAACTAAAATATCTTGGAATTTATTTAGACAAAAAGTTCAAATTCAACAGACATATAGATCATGTACATGATAAAGCAATAGCCTTAATACATATACTTTCTAAATCAGCGAAACTAAACTGGGGTCTAGGAAAGAAAGCACTATATACTATTTATAAAGGAGCGGTAGAACCTCTCTTAACTTATGGGGCACCAATATGGCACGAAGGATTAAAACGTTCAATAAATGTTAAAACATTTCAACGAGTACAACGGATATTAAATATTAAAATGACTAAGGCATATAGAACAATATCATTTCATGCTTCTTGCGTTATAGCAGGCATTCAACCTATTGATATTACGGTATTTGGCAAAGCAGAACTATATAGATTAATACGTGAAGAAACAAATTATATTTTACCCACAGATCCAAAAAACTGGAATTAGCCTGCAGAAAATATAACTATTCAAGAAACTCAGGAAGATTTAATATACCCATTAGAAATCTTTACAGGCGGAAGCAAATCAGAAGAAAACGTGGGAGCAGCAGCGGAACTCTCATTCGTCAATTAAAACATACATTATATTCAAAATGTACTAATAACCAAGCTGAACAGGTAGCTGTTATCTGGAAAGTCCTTCAAACAATGGAAGAACTATCGAAAGAAGAAAGAATTGCAGCCGCATACACCGACAGTAGAATCACACTATCTCTATTAAAAGAAAACAAGAAACACAATACATTAATAAATAATATTCATAATGCTGGTATGGTGCTACAACGGCGTTACTGGACGATTCACTTCAGTTGGGTGAAGGCCCATTTGGCATTGAAGGTA
The DNA here is from genome assembly GCA_030762935.1 of Hymenopus coronatus. Taxonomy (NCBI): domain Eukaryota; kingdom Metazoa; phylum Arthropoda; class Insecta; order Mantodea; family Hymenopodidae; genus Hymenopus; species Hymenopus coronatus. The sequence continues at coordinate 122,502,208 of CM060894.1, read as the reverse complement.
GTGAATTAGCTGACAGATTAGCTAAAGAAGCCTGTACAAGGGAAGAAATAAGAGGTACGTCCAGAAAGTAAGTTCCGTTTGGTAATAAAATTAAATTGTGTACAGATACAGAATAATTATTTATTGCACAAAATTCTACAACTCTTAAACTACTTTTCCACATAACTGTCGAAATTTTGCAGGTATTTATCATAGCGTGGCACAAGTTTTTGTATATCTTCTTCAAAAAGTTGGAAACATTTTCTTTCAGCTCTTCGTCATTGTTGAAGTGTTACTATAAGGAAAGACTTGAGATGGAATAACAGATGAAACTCGCTAGGAGCGAGGTCAGGGCTGTACGGAGGATGGTCAAACACGTTCCAGCCAAATCCCTGTAGGAGGTTTTTCGTCACATTTGCAGAGTGTGGTCGTGCGTTGTCGTGAAGAAAAACAACGCCTTTTGACAGCAATCCTCGGCGCTTATTCTGTATTGCGCGGCGCAATTTCCTAAGTGTCTCGCAATAAACATCTGCTTTGATTGTTTGACCACACGGTAAGAAATCAATGAGTAAGATGCTTTTCCAGTCCCAGAACACTGTGCACATCATTTTTCGAGGTGTCAAGATTTGTTTCGGCTTAACCTTTGCTGGGAATGAAGTGTGCATCAATTCCATTGATTGCCGCTTACTTTCAGGGGTGTCGTAAGAAACACAAGTCTCATCTCCTGTGACTATCTGTGTCAGAAATTCTTTGCCGTCTTCATCATAACGGGTTAAAAACTGAAGTGCACTATCCATCCGTTTTGTTTTGTATTGGTCAGTAAGAATCTTTGGTACCCAATGTGAGCAAAGTTTACAAAATTTCAATTTTTCGGTAACAATTTCATGAATTAGTGATCGTGAGCTTTGGGGAAATTCCATAGCGAGAGCACTAATTGTAAACTTGCGGTTTCCCTGGATTTTGTCATCAATCGCGTGAACCAGTTCTTCTGTAACCAAAGATGGACGCCCTCTTCGTTCTTCATCGTGCACTTCACTATGTCCTTCATTGAACTGTCGGACCCATCTTCTCACCATTGAATCACTCATCGCATTTTGTCCGTAAACTTCGCAAATTTGCCGATAAATTTCAATTGGTTTCACTTTCGTAGCATTCAGAAAACGAATCACAGATCGATTTCACAAGCGGCGGGATTTTCAATCAACACCGACATTGTAAACAACCACAACAAAGCGTATGTGACTAACAGCGATCTCAAAATGGCGCACGTTTCTTCTCCTTGATACAGAGCGTCTACTGCGCATGTGAGGAACTGCGATCGCAGCGCTGCAGCGGAGATAAATTGAAACGGAACTTACTTTCTGGACGTACCTCGTATATAACAAAATTCCCAAATCCACCATCAAATTGGAAATTAAAAGGGCAGGTATCGAGGAATGGTAGATTCGATGGAATAGTACAACAAAAGGAGCAGTAACTAAATCCTTTTTTCCGATAATTAAAGAAAGATTGAAAATTGATCTCCCAACAATTCAAAAAATTACAGCCATTTTGTCAGGCCACGGGAAAACTAAATCCTATTTACATCGATTTCATATAGTAGACGACCCAATATGCGAATGCAACACAGCCCAACAGACAGCTAACCATCTAATATACGACTGCATAAACATGGAACATCAGAGAGCAATATTAATCAAAGAAGTTATTCAGAATGGAGATGCCTGGCCTGTCTGTAATCAACAGCTAATATTCCGGCATTTACCAAGTTTTTATAAATATATTAAATCCATAGATATCTAAACCAAATAGATGTGTAAATAAATTGTATAATTAATATGTACTAATTCCGAGCACAGAGTAATTTTAAAAATAAAGTAAACAGTCAAATGTAGTAATATAGAACTATTTTAAGGACATTTGACTGCAATGAGTTTATTTCTAAAAAGAAATGTAAGTATATATTATTATATATTTTATTATTTATTGTAATAATTATCACTATATTATAATGACAAACTAGTGTGTTGATAGCATGCATAATGTAACAATGCATGTAATGTTATCGTTGTAACGGAGCATGCAGATGAATATTTAATAAATAAAAATCCCTGCCCCAAATTTTTTTAGAATAAGGTCCGCGCGCGTGCTTTATGTATATGATCGAGGGGGGTTCAATAAGTCCTTAGCAAAATATAGTAAAATAAATTATTTTTGGTACTTTTTTTTAATTTATTTGTAAGTGATCTCCTTTTAGCTCTATACCCTTTTCCGAACGTTTCTCCAACTGTTTTAAGTCTTCCAAAAATAACTATTTCGGAAGGTCATCAAAATAGGGTTCTATTTGGGAGATGGTCTATTCGTTAGACGTGAATCATTTTCCGCCAAACCTTTTTTTCATGTCTGGAAATAAATGAAAGTCACTTGGGGCCAAAGCTGGTGAATATGGCGGATGTTGTAATAATTTGAACTTAATTCTACAATTTTCGCCATCGAAACCCTTTGCACTGTCTTGATGGAAGAGAATAATTTTCTTTCACAGATGAGCGCGTTTTTTCTTGATTTCACCGTTCAAACTTGCAGTAACGACGCTTAATACTCTCCATTTATCGTTCTTTCCCTTCTGCAAGTTAATTTAGATGATTCCGCGTGCATCCCAAAAAACCGAGACCAACCTCTGCAGATTTCACCGTTTTTATCTTCTTCGGAGCCTAATTGCCTTTAAAGCCCATTGTTTCGACGGTACTTTTGTCTCTAGAGTGTATCCATATATTATCCACAGATCTGTATCAACGCAGAAACTCGTCAGGATTGCGACGTAAAAGTGCCAAACCAGCTTCACACGATTGTGTGAATCGATCACACGATCGTGTTTATTCTCTACTGAGAGCAAACGCGGCACCCATCTTGCCGAGACCTTTGTCATACCTCATTTTGGTGCAAAATTGGGAACACTGTACCTTGTGATATGTGTCCTGTGCTATTTGCAAACTTTGATTTGTCGATCATTCAAAGCTATATCCTGGATTTTGTCAATCATTTCGAAGCAAGTCCGGAAGGATGTTACTTATTTTTGGATGTACGGCCACATTAAAATGCATTATCCAATTGTAAATTGTTGCAAACGCAGTAGCAGATGTACCATGAACTTCATCCAATTCGGTTTATATCTCTTTCCGTGTTAAGGCTTTTAAATAGAAATTTTTAATCACCGCACGAAGCTCGTTTTTTTCCCCATCTTTATACATAAACAAAGATTGTTGATTCAATCGCCCATGGCAACGAAACCACGTGATGGATAGAGCTGGAACGTTAACTACTATCTAGTAAGAGACGACGGTTACTAGATCCAACATTTTTTCTATGCTATAAGTGTCATTTCTTTGATTTTTTAGAACTTATTGAACGCTCCTCGTATGTGCATGTGGTGTCTGTGGACAGCATAACTCAAAATAGGTATTTAAGTTACGGATCTTTCAAGAATTTTAACTAACGATTTCGAGGAACCCCAACTATATTTACAGCGAACATTATATGAATATTTTAATTTTCTAAAAAATGTTTCTACGATTTCGATTAAAATACCACACGTTTTAGGTATTTTAATAACAAACGAGATGTATATCTATATTGAATTTTCTTAGAACAACCTCTAGAGACATCTTTGTTCTGGATGAGTTTTGTATAACTAGTATACTTAAGCGACACATAAAAATTTATAGTGTAGAGAATATAGATCTCGTTTATACACACAATTTATGTCATATACATCTTTTGTACAAATATCCGTTTCCGAGGTATTAATTCTTACTCTTGTTTAAATACACAATTTATGTCATATACAAATTTTGTACAATTAGCCGTTTCCGAGATATTACCATATAGTAGCTGAAATGTTAAACGTTTCTCAAATTGCAACTCATCTTTCGTTTCATATTAATCTTTTGTTTTACTCCTGGCAACGGAAAGTGAACTACATTTATGTTGTTTCAAACAGCGATGAGCTTTTTAAAGATCCGACTATCACTTTAACCTAGTGCATTCCCTTATTCCAAGAAAGCAAGTAAGAAGGTCATTTCTGATAATGTTTATCTCGATTAGCGCCATGCTGATAAGAGAATAATCTTTTGTTTGTAGAGAGCAATGGTTATCCACAATAGTTTGCAGACAGTCATATGCATGGAATACATCAGATTTTTATTTTATTATTTTTTAAAATTAAAAATAACGGAAGTTTTTTCAATTAAATAAAAGATTGGTGTGGGGGAATTATGTTTAAAATGCCCTCGCTACACCTTTGGAAGACTTGATACCAAGTTTGATATTGTATTGAGTTTCTTAGTTATGTTGTTCACAGGCAGAACATCCTCTTTCTTTCTCTGTTACACACACACGCACATACACACACATACACACACACACACACACACACAGACACACACACACACGTTCATACACATACCTACACTCTCACTGAAGTAAAATGGAGGAAATATCTGGAATATCACAGAATAAGATGGGGAATCACCCAAATGTTTTATCATAGCAGTGGTTTCAGAAGATGAAGAAGGATTCCAAAGTTTGATGGAAGAAATACAGCAAGGGAACTGAAGACACAGACAGCAAAACGAAGTGATGAAATCCCTATGGAGCTAGTTAAAAGGCTGTATCAGCAATCCAATTTAATGATGGCGTAGCATTTCCATCAAACTCTTATACCTACTCAGAGTGACATAATGAAACCAAGGTTGTAATATTCTGTAATAATCAAATGTTAAATTATTTACAAGCATTAATAAACATATTAAATGGATGCTAATATTATTCCAATTAAATCAGTAAAAGAAAGCATTTAATTCCTTGAAAATGATGCGTCGCAAATAATCTTTTCTTCAGTGATAAGTTGCAATACTCATGCATTTTGTTGAGTCTATTGTAACAATTGTATTGGAATGACATTAATTGGTATATGGATTTTTTCTTTCTCTAGCCCGTATAAGCTATCTGTATATGGACAGAGATGATATTTTATTCCAACCAAAAATTCGATGTAGAGATTTCACCCGATTTTTTGAGGTCCTCAGAGTCAAAAAAAAAAATTACAAAAAGAATAACTGTTTAAAAATTAAGTCTTAGTTTCACTGCTGCAAATAATTCACGGACATTTCGATGTGTATATAGTGAAGGCATCTATGGGTTGTGCACTCCTAAAATTCCATGTCGAGATTTCACCAGAATTTTTGAGTCCGAAAAGCTGCGTTTTTAGAAAAACAATAACTGTTTAGAAATTAAGTCTTTTTTCACGTTGCAAATAGTTCATGCACGTTTTGACCCGTAAATAGTTTAAGGATCTATGGGTCGCCACTGTGTGCTAACACTCCAATCACTCAAGACACAGTATAATTCACAACACAATGCAACAGAACAAGACTGCACTGCGATCCTTCCTTCTTTAACAGTCAGAAAATCAGATCGCCAACTTTCTGGAAACTTGTTGAAGATACTGGAGGCTTCTAAACTAATCTCGAGTGTACTAGATATCGATGTGCCATGTTCCGAAGTGTCCTGTTACGTCGGGCTGTTGTGGACGCACCAAACTGCGGTATCTCACACTTCAGCTCTACTGCCGCATACCACAGCGAACATAAGAGCGATCACATGCACGGACAGCATTGTGCAATATATTTTTATTTCACATGATAATACATTAAATATTAAAATCCTTAGAAAACACATAAATATTTTTTTCAGAAAATAAAAGAAGAAGCATCGAAAGTTTGCACATAAAAGGTAATGTAAGACTTGAAGGAATGGGCTTAAATGCATCGTGCCGTATTGTTGAAAACTGTTGAATATAATTACCATATTTGGTATTTAGCCGAATTTTTTTTTTTTTTTTTTTGAGTTATGCTGTTTACAGAAACACAACACAAAAATCGACTCATATTTTTAGGCTTGTCTCAGGGTGCTTTCACAACGAATATTTCCGGTGAAATACATATATTCTCCTTTCCAGTTGTAAGTGGAATGGAAAATGATTCTTTAGTATATTCAATCGGCTACAATTAAAAGAACATAGTTGGAGAAACTATTTGTTTTTATAAATAATATACCGTGGTAATCCTTCTGACTATGTTGAGGGCCGCGCCGTGGCCGAGTGGTCAGACTACTCGCCTTTCACCTAGATGGTCTGGGTTCGATCTCAAGTGACCGCATTTAAGGTAGCTACTATCAGAGGAGCAAGTATAATTACTGTTATGAATTCATATGCCACATTATAGATAAGATAGGTCAGTTTTCCTTTTTCGTGTTAATACGTGCTAGTATCAGAGGCTGTGAAGACATCTTCAAATAACATGGCGTGTTATTTACGGACGCTCTGCTGTGGTTCTCAGCGCCCCATTCTAAATTGGGCGTGAAAGACCGCTTAATTTTGCTCAGAGGCCTCTCCTATCAGGCTTGAGGTTCTTTTTCGTGCCGTAAATCTACGACACAGGACCCATGGCTTTACTTCTCTTCCGAAGGAAGCCATGCTCAGGATTTTTACACCCGAAAAAATCCATCGTCCTCCGCCGGGTTTCAACCCGCGACCTTGGGTGTATGAAGTTAGCATGGTAACCATTACATCAGAAGACATCTTCAGTCGCAGTGAATTTTGTATAATTTGAGAACGCAAAAGGCTTAATGCTACAGATTTGCAAGATCTCATCAAAAACACATTTTAACATTTCTTTTCTGATTCTTAAAACAAGAGCACGAAATATACGTTTTAAATTAATTTTCTTAGTTATCTTCTTAGTATACTTATAACTAATTTTATACTTCGATAGCAGATATTTGCACATGCAAATTGATTTATAGCGTCTGTATTGGGTGACTTGAATAAATACTGTGCAGTAAGTCCGTTGGTCGGCCGTCTCCTTAGCGCGGTGGTAGCGTTGCTGCTTTCCAAGCCGGAGACCTGGGTTCGATTACCAGTACCGGCATGGGGAGACCAGGCCTGGGGTGCACTCAGCCTCGTGAGGCATCTGGGCGGCCAATTGAGGAGGTATTTGATAGAAAAGCAGCGACTGCAGGTCGTGAAGACCGCATAAACTGGCCGGGGGTTACGAAGCGCTGACCACGTCTCACACCCCCCCCCCCCCAATGATACACCCAGTCCATGACTTCTGTCATAACGCAGCGGCCAGGCTGAAGGACAAGGCTCTTGGTGAGCTGTGCCATGGAGTCAAGGCTTCTATTGAATGTACTGGAAAGTCAAAAATAAGGTGCACTGACCAATCCAACAACAGTGCAGCTGGTACTTGGGGCAGTATTTTTCTTTTTGGCATTTACAAGCTTAGATTCTCCTTGTCGTATATTTAGTGGTTGATTTGAGACTGATTAAAAAATGTAGACCAGTCGATTAAGCTATGTGTGCAAAGTATTCGCGCTTCTCGGCCATTATGTTGACACTCGAATCAGTAAAAGCATACTAACAGATTGGTGTTTGTATATAAAGCCGCTCCGTGACATCACGAGTGAAGAACCAATCACAACAAGCGCTAGTAACATAGTTATCAAGTTTCATTAGGTGTCCAAAAGGAAATTACATGTTACAAATGTCAGTAATACTCACTCCCTAGAGCATAACACCACTGTACAAGTAGGCCACCCAACCTACTGCTCCGTATCCACCCTGAACACCCTGCGCAATAATTTTAATAAATTAAACATATCTCAGTTTTAGGTCATTTACAGTAATTAACATGTAATTTTAAGAACATATAAATGATTTTATAATTAATTTTTCAAATAATTTAAGACATTAAAATTCTGGTTCTGATGATGTTTTTGTGTTTGTAACTAAAGAAGGCGCGTCGTTAGTAATACAATAGCAATGAGAATTTTTCTGAAGCAGCTAGTCCTAAGATCTGCAGCGGCATAGCTATTACTACTGCGGCTATCTCAAGGCAACAGAATATTAGGTACATTGTTACAAGAGGTAGGGTCCCCGCGGTCACAGCTGCGTTAGAAGCCGGGACACTCAAAGGGCAGTCGTGATTATGGTCCATTTGCCCACCGCAGGTTCATTACCAACATAACTGCCGCAGGACAGTACCTAATAATGCTAATTATCAGACCTACATCACCAACAACCACAAAATTAGAATTATGCACTGTATTTTATTAATGATGCTGCTAATATCGGAGTGGTGCCAATTACCTATCTAACCGAGCTGTATATATACCAGCTGTATTACGTTTGATCATAGAAGCAATTGTGTTTGTGTAATTAGATATGAAAGAGGGAATGTATTGCATTTGTTTCTAACTTGCGTGTTAGGTTTATTGCAACCCTAGAAGAACAGATTGTTTGTTACCTATTCCCTTATATTATCTAACCTATCTCTCTGCAACAAGGGTATTAATTCTTGTGATACTTCCAGCTGGATAACAGAACTGCTTTTCCATAAGTTACTTTTACTTTGTCTGGAAGTCAGTGTTGAGATTTCATTGAAAAAAAAAACCCTCCTTCAGACCTCTGATTAAAGAAAAAAGATTTCAGTAGTCACATACTTTCCCTATTCACATCTATATTGTTATAAAATAATATTCTTCTGTCCAATTTTCGTGTTAATCGAGAGAAATTTGTTATTACTTTCTCTACACGTACTATGTATTGTAATGCAACCAAAAATTCGATACAGAGTTTTCACCGGAAATACATGTTTTGAGACCTCCTGAATCCATAAAAAGCATTTTTAGAAAACTGTCCGTGTGTGTTTCGGGGGTAGCATGGTTCAAAACGAAAAGTCCGTTAAAACCAAACTTGGTATTTAGGTTTGGTATCTTCCAAGGATGCGACACGAAGATTTTCAAGAAAATCCCCCCACCCCCAACTACCATTTACATGGAAAAAATTTAGAACATTTTGATTTTTTTAAAAATGGCTCTAACGATTTAGATTAAAATCCGTTATATTTAAGATATTTACTTGCTAAATAAAATGTATATAGAACTCCCTCCACTAAAAGCTAACCCACTATGTCAATCGACTCAAGTGTTCAAATCAGCAGCTTTTATTGGAACCTGTAGTAAGCACTGCGAGACATAAAGCCTGAATAGGAACAAGAAAAGAATTCTCTATTCATGAGGTAAAGCCACAGTGGAAATTCATTCCCAAGAAGGATCTTGACAGTTACGTAGAACAGACATTTGAAAAGAGTCTTGTCGCATTAATAGTCTGCTTTACTGACCCCGCAGTATTGCATGTACGGTTTCCAAAGCTCTGCCTTAAGATATCCATCTCTCTTCCTCTTCCGTTACACGCATTTACATCTTCCGCGGCTGCTTCCTCTACTCCACACGTGATTCAAATACTTCAGCCTTTCCCAAATGGTCTCCAAGACTCCAACAATGTAGTAGTCACTTACAGGCTGTTAGAGGGGTATAAGCACACATATTTGTGTTGGCAATTGAGAGCAACATTACATCAATGTTTTCTTAATTTGCGGACTAATAATTTTAATTATTAAGTGTTGCAAGTTTTCAGGTAATTAGTGAATCCAAATAAGCGTGGCGTGTTTCTTACTATCTCTAGCACGTGTGCATAATGTACATAGTAGACAGAGAAAATTCTGTATGAACTTTCAACGGAAGCACATGTTTTGAGACCCCTTGAATAAAAAACATTTCAGAAAATATCCATATGTGGGTGTCTTTTAGCAGCATAGCTCAAAAAGGAAAGTCGTTTAAACATCAAACTTGGTATTTACGTTCAGTATCTTCCAAGAATGTGACTTTCAAGAAAATCCACCACCCCGAACTACCCTTTACACGAAAATATGTTTTGTAAATTTCGATTTTCTCAAAAATGGGTCTAATGATTATGATAAAAAAAAGCCATATGTTTAATATATTTACATGACAAACTAAATGTATGCCTTGAATTTTCTGGGAATTGCCTCAAAGACTTTATTCTGGATGCCTTTTGTGTTACTCGTAAACCGTAAGAGATGTACGAAAACTTACTACATAAAACATAGGGATCCCATTAAAACACATTTGAATATTATGTTTATTTTTGTATTAACTTTTTTGTAGAGTTAACCGTTTCCGAGATATTTATTTTTATTGGTTCCAGTTTTGAACTACTTAAACTTTTCTCAAGCGGAAGTTAACTTTCGTTCATCTCTTTTGTTTTGCTCCCGGAAATGAAAAAGAGAATCGAATTGCAATCGTTTCACACAGCGATGAGCTTTAATAAGATTTGGTTATCGCTTTAGCCTAATGTATTTCTTTATCTTCCTTCTACTTACAAGGAAACAATTAATAAGGCCATTTCTGCTAATGTTTATCTCGATTATCATGAAGTAGATAAAATAACTCTGTTGTGAGGAAAGATTGCTATATAAATTAAGTTAAATATCAAAACAATATAATATGGAAATATGACCAGAAAAAAATAATGGCTTTCAAGAATTCTCATCCAGTTCTCATCCAATAGAACAAGTAATAACATTTACTTTTTTAGGCTGCGAAATATCATATATAATGAAAATAGATACAAATAGTAAGCTAAATAAGTTCAATTATATAAGAGGAACACTAAATAGAACTTTGGAAAGTAAAGCCAGAAAAGAATCTATCATGAAATTATATAAGACGAAATAACTTATGGATCCAAAACAGTACAACATTCGGCTAGAATACAAGCTGCAGAAATGTGATTCCTCAGATCAATAGCAGAACACCAAAGAACAGACAAAAGCATAATACAGAAATCAGGCAGCAATTAAACAATAGTGAAATATAGAACAAACTGGAAACCCTTAATAAGGATGACCGAAAACAGAACACCAAAAGCAGCATAAAACTATTCATATCGAGGAAGTAAAAACTTGGGAAGACCTAGGAAAAGATAGAACCATCAGCAACTTGAAGCCGAAACAGACCAATAAGATCTAAACCGTGATAATGAAAAAGTAAGGGAAATTTGTAGAGCAGCTAGAGAAAGTCATGTGAATTGAACACATCAGATTTTTTTCCTGAGATTGTAGGTCGGAAAGCGTAACCTTGCGTAGGCAGGCCTCGTTATAACATCTGCAATATACACTACCTAGACCAGAACGTCACATATTGAGGTGTGAAAACCTGGAAACAAAACGGATAGTCTACACTGACGAGCGTTTTTCATTTCGCGACGCAGTTATGATCGTACACAAAACATCAGGTAGTGAATTATTTGATTGGTTATTGGGAAAGCTGTTAGAAGAAGAAAGAAAATAACTAACACACTGAAGTGAATACACATTAAAGTGCCATTTATCAAAATATCTGCATCTATACTCCTAACTCACTGTATAATATTTAAAACAAAACCTGATATATAAAGTAACTTTTTGGGATAACACACTGTTCAAAATCTCCAGCTGAAGCATTTAGAGTAAGAGAATCACATATTAAATAAAATCCTAAATGTAAACAACACAGTTTTCATTTAATATACAATCGCAACATTTTGTCCTGTAGTTTCTACATTTGGTCGCATTTTTCTGATACTTAGTAAATATTTTAGGAAAGTTCTAAAAGTCACCACATCTAAACTCCTCTTAAACTTCTGTCGATTTCTAACCATTTGCGAGGTCCCAGGTTTAATTATCGTCCACCTTAGGTTTTTCATGTTCTTCCGTGGATGGTAGGAGAATTCTGGGGTGGTTTCTCTTCGACTGCGATTTTCTTTCCATAATTCCGCTTTTATTCAGTTTCGTTTCACAGGTTTCAAGTGTGCTTTTAGACTTCGTGCTGCATGGTGGTGCCGAACAGATGCAGCGGATGCTAAGGAAAGGGTACTTCCCGTGGACAGTGGAGAACTGCTTGGTTAATGAGTTGTTCATCGCTCTCTCTAGGCAGCCCGGCAGTGGGACAAGGCTTCAAGCCAGGAAGTGTTAGCGATTTCTACGCGTCTGGCTGCGGCCTTCACTTTCCTCTCATGGCGCATTTAGCCACACCTCCCTCTGTTGTCTAAATTATAACATAACTTCTCTAATTGACACATTAGTTCTCTCATCATTTAAATTATACAACCAATAGAATTTCATTACCACACAAGTGTACAGATTGTATTTTCCATAACATGAGCAGGATTTTACCGTTGACATAGTACAGGATGGTTTCTAAATCTATGGAATCCCCCAGGATTTATTTAATTCGTGGTAGATTTTGTATTGGTGTAGTTGTAAATATATTTTAAGATTTACCCTGGCAAATCTGGCACTTTAGACGGATATCGTTGGCCTTGAAATTGTAAAAAGAAGAAAACAAATTAAAAAAAACACTAAAATTTCATGGAAATGGATTTAAAAGAAAAGTTTGGTTATAGCTAAGTCGAGCGGCAATAATTAAAAATTTGATGAGCTTTATTCACACGTTCTCTAGGAATTTTTGGTTATTTTCATATTTAGTAGTAGTGTTAGTGGTGGTGCTGGTGATAAGAGAAGGACTTTTGTGCCAAATACTTTCAGTATACACCTACTTGGAAATATACAACAATCGCATAGGCCTCATGACCGTATTTGGATATTTACCTACAGTAATATTTTGTAAAATAGTAAATATATACATTTAGTTACTGCAATATAACAATAGGTAATTGAGAAAAAACAGGCAAATATGGGAAAGAATTAAAATGAAATTAAACTATAAACTTGTATTATTATGTAGCTTCTACAGATTAGATAAGATTAGATTAGATTAGAAAGTATTCTATAGGTTCGTTTAGGCCAGAAAGCCACTGAACATAGAACTTGTCAAGGCATATACATGTATACATATGTTTATATACTATGAAAAAAAATGTATAAAGCTCTAGTGCTAAAAGCATAGGTTACAAATACAACAGAATATTTTTTTGCATGCACTTAAAAACAAAAGAGTATCAAAATATAGTTTTAAAGTGTATAAATAAATATAATGTCATTATATGTAAAACTAATGTTATGTCAGATGATAGTTTTCAAATTATCGATATAATAGTTACTAGTAGTAATTATATAAACTAAAACATGATTATTGTATTATGTACTCTTCATAAATGTCAACAAATTACAATACATATTTACAAATATGTTATAGAATGTCCAATGCAAAGATTTACAATTATGTACTAGAGTGTAAAATATCAAAACATCAGGCTTTACAGACCTTGTGTCATTGCTAAATACTAAAAAAAAAAATCATTTGACACATTCGTGCAAGTCTAAGTATAAATCAGTTTAATTTTAATATAAAACACACACACTAATATACACAAAATGCAATACATTGTAATTATTATAAATACAATGATTATTAACGGTATTGTCAGACAGATTTGTCACTTAAATATTCATCTACAGAGTAAACTGATTTATTGCAAAGGTACTCCTTAAGAGAGGCCTTAAAAGCCCTGAAATTCCCAACATTTTCTTTGAGATTACTGGGGAGAGCATTAAATATCTTGTTTCATAATATATACCTTTCTGAAAGCAACGAAGATTGGCATTGGGACGATGAATCAATCCCTTTTGTCTAGTATTAATGTTATGAATTTCTATGTTTGTTATAAAACTATGTCGATTAACTGCATAGAATTTTAAAATGGATAATATATAAACACAAGGTAAGGTGAGGATGCCCAATTTTTGAAATAGTTCTTTGCATGACTGTCTGCTATAAGCATTACAGATTATTCGTATAGCTTTCTTCTGTATCCGGAATATGCATTTACTATCTACTGAATTACCCCAAAATATTATTCCATACTCGATGATGGAGTTAAAGTAGGCAAAATACACCAACTTAAGTGTATCGATTGGGTGAAATTTAACCAGTGCACGGAGAGCATAACATGCTGAGCTAAGTTTAGATGTGATGTAGCTAATATGTGACTTCCAGTCCAAACGCTTATCTACCTGAAGGCCAAGAAATTTGACTTCATTTAGCTGTTCTAACAATGTATCATTAATTCCTATTTCTGTTTGCGTTTGTGGTGAGCGAGTAGTTATAAATGTAATTGTTTTTTGTTTTTTCAAGGTTTACTGAGAGTTTGTTTGCTTTGAACCAATTTGACATACAATTTAGAACATAGTTTACTTTAACTACACATTCATTAAAATCTGTTCTAAAGCTTATTTTTCTGCATAGTTAACTCTTCGCTGAAGTAGATTCATTACACCTTTCGTTTAAGGTACAAAGGGATAGAGCAGAATCGATAGTCAAGTGCTTAAAAAGGGGGCAGTATAGACTGGCGTGATATTGCGGAAAACAACTGAAAAGCGATGGAAGTTAAAAAAAAATACGAGGTATTAAACATTCAAACCAATAATAACGGATATCTCAAAAATGACTGTTGCAGTATTAAAGCTACTTTAAAAATCTGATTGTTACATTCACAAAACTCGGTCTAGCTGTTCCATATACAAACTATTCTTACAAAAGATTATTCTTCTATATACATCATGCTGATCGAGAAAAATATTAGCAGAATTTGTTTCATTGTAATTAGAAGGGAATACATTATGCTAAAGCGATAGTTAAATCTTTTAGAAGTTCTGTGAAACAATTGAGACTCGGTTCGCTTAGCGTGGTGCCATTAGAGAAAAGATAAAATGTAATAACAAGAAATGTCTGTCTCAGAAACTGTCAAATCTACAAGAAAAATGTAAATGACATAACTTATGTGCTTTTAACATCTACATTTTTTGTGCAGTATATTTTTGTCTATCTCTTATGGTTCAAAATTCCTTCAGAATAGGTAAATGTCTCAGTGTCCATTATCAAAAAAAAAAAAAAAAAAAAAAAAAAGAAATGCAAAATGCGCATTTTATTTGTTATGTATATATATATATATATATATATATATATATATATATATACGGTATTTAAATTAAAATTGTTTGAGCAATATTTGAGAAAAATAAAATGTTCAAAACTTTTCTATGTAAAGGGTAATTTATGGTGAGGGAATTTTCTTTAAAATCTTCGTGCCACATCCCTTTAATATAAATATACCAAGTTTGAACTAGCCTTTTCGTTGTTGAACTAGAGACGCCTTTTTCTAAAAATGTTTTTTTCCGGACTCAGGGGGCATTAAAACATAAATTTCAGGTGAAAACTCGGTATCAAATTTTTGGGTGGAATGCAATACCTTCTCTAGCTACTATATTGTATATGAAAACGTCAATAGAGAAACCAAAATTGTGTTTAAGGAGATATAC
Organism: Hymenopus coronatus; assembly: GCA_030762935.1. Lineage (NCBI taxonomy): Eukaryota > Metazoa > Arthropoda > Insecta > Mantodea > Hymenopodidae > Hymenopus > Hymenopus coronatus. Next base: position 122,486,990 of record CM060894.1, on the reverse strand, counting down.
ATCTTTTGCATAGTATCATTTATGATTTATATGATTTTATATGATTGTACAAAATTACACATGAACGCTCAAAAGATATAAAATTGAAGTTTACTTATCATCTAAATATCTTAAATATATTGAATTTAAGTCAAAATTGACAGCACCATTTTAAGAAAGTAGAAATTTCCAAATCTCCTATGTTCTATGTAGTTTCAGTTAGGGGGCTTTTCTTGAAAATAATCGTATCAAAACTTAAATAACAAATTGGGTATTTATCCGATTTTTCGTGTGTGTTTGTGGGGAAGAATAGATGTTGTGTTTATGTTATGTTTTATGTTTGATATATTGGTATAGTACATTACGCAATGTATGCAATGAATGTATGTAATGTGCGTGTATGTGTGCATATGTTGGCAGCGATTAGCAAAGCTGTTTCATGCATACAGACGGACGGACAAACAAAATTACGCCAATGTAGACATTCTTTGTAGCAGTGTCTGTCCACAAAACATAATTTAGATAAAAAGAAAGATAAGGTTGAAGAGTTAGTTTTTTGTTAGAATATTTTTTGGCTGCTTTAAAAATCATGGTTTAAAATTTCTTTTCATTTATCAAAATAATTAAATAATGTTGTATGTGTGGGCGTGTACTTAAGGTTTATTGTTTCTTTCATGCGTAAGGATTGAAGACAAAGTGACGCTAATACATTCCTTACGCAACGTATGCCACAAAAACAGCATTGAGATAAATCAGGTTAAAAGCTTTATTTCATATTCCTTGATAGAATAATTTTCTTCTGTTTTAAGTAACATACTGAAAATATCTTTACGATTTATAAAAAAGAAAAGAAAAGGCATCTATTATATTTTTTGTAGGAATCTTTATTAATACTTTTCTGAAGAAATTCGTGCGGCTTTCTTAAGCAAAACTGTTATTTTGGGTGAAAAAAATCAAATGTATTAAGTCATTAATGCAGCCAATACTGAGTTCTTCATTGGTATACTTTCGTCCTTTTATAATACTTTATTATAATACCATAGTATATTTATTGTTATACCAATCTCTTGTTGATGCAGGTTGCTATTTTAAATAAGGAAGTCGTTTTTCATTTGCAGTTATGGCTAATCAAATGTTGATGTATTTAGATGAACATATACTGGGTGTTAATGAACTACATCGAAATAATTTGCGAGATTGTGCACGTGACTGATACAAGTTATTTGAGATCGGCGATGCATGGTCCCCGGATAAACATAACGCAACTACATAGCGTTAAACTTGTGGGTATCAGGTGCTAATAAATCGGTGTTAAACCCAAAGCAGATTGAAAAGTGGCTTAGAATGTCATTAAAACTGCTGCCCGAGTATAGAAATATCGAGTTTTAGCAGCTGGTTACTAGCGTTCTCAAGATTTAATGTCGCAAAAATCTGCAAAATCTCGAACTAATCACTTGACAGTGCGACAGTGAGCATTCATCAAATACGTTCTTGAATTATGCAGCCTAGTCTGGAGGCGTTTTTTCAACTGCTCTACTGGTTTAATGCGTAACGTGGGAAACTGCTATCCCAAGAGTCATGATTTCGATTCCAGTCATAGAGTAAAGGTTTTTTTATTATTTTTTCATTCCAGACGAAGTGACGAGATATGTGGCGTACTGGCACTTCAGAAACTTATAGTCGTTACTTTGAAATTTCAATAAACAGGCCATAACAGGCCTATCTTAAATTACTCATTTAAGTAATCTACATATTCTGTAAAACTATTTCGGTATAGAATCCAAAAAAAGCATTTATACAAAAAAGGTCCGTGTGTGTGTGTGTGTGTGTGTGTGTGTGTGTGTAATATTTACTCATAATTTTATTTATAAATTATTTTAAATGGTATTAACGTTAGCTAACAATTCTTTGTGGGTGTGTTATGAATGTTAAACATGTTTTAAGGAATGTATGTTTTTATTTGCAGGTATGGTTTTCTTGCTGTTGAGTGCAACACTGGTAAGGACTTATAACATACTACTTTCACTTTCATTATACCTACCGATTTATGTGCTTAACAAACTTTTTGAGTAACAGTTTCCTTTACTATAGGGCAAAATTGCCTAAGATAACATAGGCTGGCAAAATTTGTACACGATGTTCAAATAGATGAACCAAATGTGAAATCTAATGTTTTATCATTGCAAATCGTAGGACTTCTTTCTTCTATTCAGCTTTTTAAAAACATTCTGGCAAAGCGTTCTAACATCGCCATCCCATACGAAGCAAATATACTTGTGCACCAACATTTAGCTTTAATTCTTATAAGCCATCGATGAAACCGACATTTTGTTTGTGTGGTATTAAATTGTACAGTTCATATTCTGTAACAAATTTTATAAAATGACTATTATTGTAATATTTGTAATACATTATGAAATAATGATGGGATGATGATAATAATAGTAATAATAATACTGTCATCAATTAGAAATCTGAAGATTAGGTGCCTACTTAGATGGTTAGGGCGACGGGTTTCTAACCAGGAGGTTGCCGTTAGAATTCCGCCTCGTGTGCAAAGTTGTGTACTATGATCCAAACTGCACTTTATATATAAGGATCACAATTTGTATTACTCGTGCTGCAAACCCTGCATTATCCGCGCGATATGTACAAACCGAGAGCGATTCTGGAACCTCATGGGCCTAACTTGCGAGGTAACATTTTAAATGAATGATAATCTCACTATATAAGGAATGTGGATCGGTAATCTGGGGTTATCAACAAACCTGCTTTTAAAGAGCAATGCCTCACTTCAGAAGAACAAGGGGGTCGTTACTTGAGTTTATTGAAGCAATATTATACAATGTAAGAAAACGTAAGGACAAAACCTCGTGTTAAAATATTAGGCTGGTGTAGATTGATAATTACAGTAACAGAATAAAATAAAACAAATTGTATAATATAGCAGGGATTTTTAATTACTCTACACGTACTATGTACATAGTCTATAGAGAAGGTATTGCACTCCACCAAAAAAAAAACGATACCGAGATTTCACCGGAAATATATGTTTTAGGGTAACCTGTATCCAAAAAAAGAAGTATTTTCAGAAAAAGGTCGTGTGTGCATCAGAGTGTCCGTGTGTCTGTGAACACGATAACTCAAAAACGAAAAGTCGGAAAAATACCAAACTTGGTATTTAAGTTTAGTATCTTCCAGGGAAGCGACACGAAGATTTTGAGAAAAATCCCCCACCCCAAACTACCCTTTACATGGATCTTTTTTCGAAAATTTTGATTTTCTTAAAAATGGCTGTAACGATTTTGATTAAAATATCTATATTAAAGATAATTACCTGACAAACAAAATGTACATCTTGAATTTTCTGGAAATAGCCTCTGAAGCCTACTTTATTCTGGGTGAATTTTTCTGAATTTTGCATAACTGCTAAACCGTTAGAAATGGAGAAAAACTTAACACACAAAAATGTAGAGCACATAAAAACACATAATTTATGTTCTATACATTTTTTCGTGGAGTTGATCGTTTTTGAAATATTCCTTGTTTTTGGTTTCAGCTTTGAAAAACTTATACTTTTCTCAAACAGGAATTTGTCAACTCCTGTCCATACAAATAAAGGAACTTCAAGCACATAGCAACCAGCTTTTGATTGTCACTTTAACCTATGGTACTCTCTTATTTCGTTTCTACTTACAAGGAAGCAAGTAATAATACTATTTCTGCTAATTTTTTCTCGATTAACATGAAATAAATAGATTTTTAAGATGAAATTTTCTCAGAGATGTAGAGAAAGTAATGTGAATGGAACACATCAGTTCGTTATACGAGTCGAGCGCCGGCATAACATGACACTTAATTTGCACTGAATGTTGGAGGCAAAAAAGCTATATAAATTCCTCAAAGAAATGTTATTAATTCTGAAACTTTAACAATGATAAATGTTGTAAAACGTAACACACCAATTATAACAGGGAGAAGAACCTATATACATATACCTCTTTTTGCTTAAATTTTGAACGCGTTGGTACATTTCTGCTTAGTCGGAAATGCCTTCACCTTTCTGACAAACATGAGACTTAGAGCACAATCTTAGAGTACAAGGAAAGTCAGATAAGCCCCTAAAATACAATTTTAAATAAACGGCGAAGCCAAGTCAAGACTTACCAAGGCAACCAGTACCAGCCAGCGAAGCCAAACGCACGCGCGCGCGCGCACACACACACACACACACACACACACACACACACACACAGGCACACACACACTGAGTCGCTCATTCGTCTCATAGCTAACCCTGGCCCAATACATAAGAAGAACAAAACAAAGCAAAAAAAAATCTGATATATTATACTCACATGACTTTTTTAGTTACTCTACAAACTTTTACAAAAGATAATTCTTCTTTCAACACCATGCTAATCGAGATAAACATTAGCAGAATTTCATTAATTAGTTCCTTATAAGTAGACTGAAAATAAGGGAATGCGCTATGATTAAAGTGATAGTCAAATGTTTTAAAAGCTGTCGTTGTGCGATTGTCATTGTAAATCGCTTCTTTGCTTGGCCAGGAGTAGAACAAAAGAAAAACGGACACTCCCGTCTGAGAAAAGTATAGGTACTTCACAACTGAGACTAATAACATGAAATACCTCAAAAACGGTAACCTTCAGAAAAAGAATGTTCGGACATAACTTGTGTATTTTAACAAGAACTACATTTTTTATAGAAAGTTTTTGTCTATCTACTAGTTATGCCAAACAAAGCAAAATTCATCCAGAATAAAGTCTTTAGAAGCTATTCCCAGAAAATTCAACATATACATTTTATTTTTGGTAGAAATCGCTTTAATGTGTGGTATTTTAATCAAAATACTTAGAGCCATTTTTAAGAAGAACAACATTTTCGAAATTTTTTCCAAGAAAGGAAATCTTCGTGTCACATCCCTGGAAGCTGCCTAACTTAAATACCAAGTTTGGTATCTAACCGTCTTTTCGTTTTTGAGCTATGCTGTCCACAGACACACACACACGCGCGCGCGCGCGGACCTGTTTCTGAAAATGTCTTTTTTGAATTCAGGAGATCTTAAACATGTATTTCCGGTGAAAACTCGACATCGAATTTTTGGGTGGAATACAATACTTCTCTATTCCGGGGCTAGAGAAAGTAAAAGACAGAAACTTAATCCCCTGGCAGACGCTCGCGAATTACTTAGCCTAACCCATTCGGCCGATAAAATAGAGCGCAAACGGCTCAACATGAATTTCGATTTTATAAAAATGTGTTTCCATTTTGCTGATATGCTGAATAAATGGTTCTGTTACAAATTAATAATCGTTACGCTGAGAATGAAAACTGATGTTATATTCGCATGAGTTTCTTTAGCCAATATCCTTTATTACTTTCTCTATTCGTACTATGTACATAGTGTATAGAGAAGGTATGATATTGCTCTCAAAAATTTGATACCGAGATTTCACCGTAAATACGTGTTTTGAGACTTCCTGAATCCAAAAAAAGCACTTTTAGAAAAATGCCCATGTGTGTGTGTGTGTGTGTGTGTGTGTGTGTCTGTGGGTAGTATACCTCAAAAACGAAAAGACCGTTAAATACCAAACTTGGTATTTAAGATTGGTATTTTCTAAGGATGCGACAAGAAGATTTTCAAGAAAATCCCCCCAACACAAACTACCCTTTACATGGAACTTTTTTAGAACATTTTGATTTTCTTAAAAATAGCTCTAACGTTTTTGATTAAAATATCGTACATTAAAGACATTTGCATCCCAAATAAAATGTATATCTTGAATTTTCTTGGAACAGGCTCTGAAGACTACTTTATTCTGGATCAATTTTACGGAATTTTACATAACTGCTAAACCGTAAGACATGGACAAAACTTACCACACAAAAATATGTAGAGCTCTTTAAGACACACAGTTTATGTTACATACATTTTTTCCCAGAGTTGATCGTTTTTAAAATATTCCTTGTTTTTGGTTTTAGCTTGGAAAAACATAATTTTCTCATACAGGAATTTGTCAACTCCTGTCCATACAAACAAAGGAACTTCAGTCACATAGCAACCAGCGTTTGACTATCATTTTAACCTATGGTACTCCATTATTTCGCTTCTACTTACAATGAAGCAAGTAATAAGACTATTTCTGCTACTTTTTCTCGATTAGCATGAAGTAAGTAGAAACATAAGCTTTTTCACAATAATTTGTTGCAGAGATGCAGAGAAAGTCATGTTATTGGAACACATCAGATTTCTTTTCTATCTATTTCATTATGTTAGAAATAACTTAACCACAGTAGTAGTTCCAATACACATACAGTGTCTATCAAAAGTTTAGGGACACACATAAATATCAGACTTTTCATGCCTGTCCTTAGACTTTTGTGAAATCCCAAGATGTTTGTTTATTCATGGATCAAAGGCATCTCAAAAGTGAAGTTTTCTGCTGAAAATCAGAAACCGCTATCTTTAAAACTGTGGCTAATATGCCAGATTTTCTAAGTTTAAGTTAAAATCCACAACTGACACTAAAAACAGAGAAAATCTGTTGTTTTATCAGTGCTACCAACTTAAAATGCAAAAAAGGACTATCTAAACCTTAGAAAATCGGGGGGGGGGGGGGAAATCTGGCATTAAAAGCGAATAAAAAGGCTTCATAAGTTTCTAAATTAAAAAGTGATAGCCCAAGAACCACTTTAAGTAAATCTCCCTCTATGACATACTTCATTTTGCCAAGTGCAACCATTAAAGAGCAAATTACTTTTTTCCCATAAAAAACTGCATCATTTTTAACCAGACTGAGAACTCATCATGTTATCCACAGTTTTAAAGACGGCGAGTTCTGGCTTGCAACAGAAAACTTCAGTTTTGACATACGTTTGATCCATGGATAAACATCTTGAGATTTCACAATATTCGAAGGAAAGAATGAAATGTATGATATTCAGGGGTGTCCTTAAATTTTTGACAGACTCTGTGTAGATACTGTTAAAAGGAGAAACGAGAAGGATACGGGTTCTAATACAGTCTTTGCAAAATGGATTTCTTTCCATGTCATCGTGAGAAACAAGTGACACTTGATAAAGCTGAACGCAATGCGTTCTTACGAAGTAATGTTTCTCACAATGTTATGTAAGAGTATGGAATTTTAAATATAGTATTAGCCAGTCATGTTTAAAACTGACTATTGATTACGTTTTCTCTATACAAAATGAGTAATGAAACAATTTTTGCAAATCCCATCTCGATTAATAGGATGCAGATACAAAACTTTAATATATCTCTATAATAAATTATTGTTAAAAAGTTTATTCTTCTCTATTACCTCATGCTAATCGAGATAAACTTTACCTGAAATGGTCCTATTGTAGAAGTGAAATAAGGAAGTATACTAGGCTAAAGCGATGGTCAAATAATTTAATGATGGTTATTGTGTTGTTGAAATTCGTTTAGTTTTTACATGGCCAGAAGTTGACAGATTCCCGTATAAGAACAGTTTAGATATTTTAAAACAGAAAACAATAACAAGGAATAGCTCGGATGAATTCGAGGAAAAAAAAATATATTACATAAATTGTATGTTTTAATGATAGGTACATGTTTTGTGGAGTAAGTTTTTGTTTGACGCTTACGGTTTGCCAGTCAGCCAAATTCATCTAGAATGAACTGGTCAGCAGAGGTTATTCCCAGAAAATTCAAGAATATACATTTTAATTGTCATGTACAAAATATTTAATATACGGTTTTTTAATCAAAATCGTTAGATTGATTTTGAGGAAAACATAATGTTTAAAACTTTTCTGTGTAAAGGGTATTTTGGGATGATGTGAATTTCTTGAAAATCTGATATCGCATCCTTTGAAGATACTAAATATAAATAAAAAAATTGCCATTTAACGGTCTTTTGGTTTGGAGTTAAGATGTTCACCTTTTTTCTACAGGGGACCCTAAAACATGTATTTCGGTGATATTCTGTACCAAATTTGTGTGTGGAATGCAATACCTTCTCTACCTGTTATAAGCATAGTAAGAAATTAAAAGCATTCATTAGCGCTATTTGTAATTAATGGCATTTCAGGTATGGTTTCTCACATAAAGATATTTCATCAAAATAACTGAGAACATCAAAGATTTAAAAACCCAACACGGTCGATGGGACACGAAGGATTTATTGAAAGTTCCTACGCCTTGCAGGGAGTCTACAGATAATTAAATGAGATGTATAGGGGAAGCAGGTAGCTGCATGGGAGTGAAATTTGGAAGCAACGCAAAAGCAGTCAGTACGATGTATGTGAAAGTTAGATGACTGGCGGGCAAAGCCTCCACAAGCTGAAAGAGCCGCTTGATTGACACGTTTATACAGGAGGCTTTGGAGCATTAGAGATGACTACTGTTGATTGCGTCAACAGCTGTATACCAACTTACTAACTCAAAATTTTGGGCAAAATTTCCTTTCAAAGCACTTCCTGTTTTAATGAAGCCAAATTTTAAATTAGAAAAAAAAAAAAAACAAAAAAAAAAAAAAAACACCTTCTTTTTCGTATATTTAGAATACAAACCTCAGTGTATTCTTTTTTCGGGGTTCATAATACCATTGTTTACATCATTTTGCTTAAAATTGAATTTTTAGGAGATTCGAAAACGATTGGCTTCTAAACGACTCAAAAATGGTTGAATACAAGAGTCGCCAAATGTTAAAAAATTACCTCAAACTACCATTTACAGCAAAAAACAAAAACAAAAAAAAAATGTATTTTTTACTTTCTCAAAAATGGCGCCAATGATTTCGAATAAAACATATTTGAGTTATTAAAGTAACATATTACATGAATGTTAATAGTATGTGATATCATATTACCAAGAAAATCCTTATAGATGGATAATAAAATTGTGGATCTTGCTAAAATACAGAATTCACAACGAAAAAATGTTTTCGTTGCCTTATTCGCTTTTATATTAAATTTCTACACTTTTCCAGGACAGATTTTTCTTCTTCTTCTTCTTTTGTTTTTCTTTCTCTTAGGATGGTCTGTTACATTTGCTGCGTAATCCATTTATTTACTCATTTTTTACTTTCTCTACACGTACTATGTACATAGTGTATAGATAAGGTATTGAATTGCACCCAAAATTCGATACCGAGATTTCACCGGAAATACATGTTTTGGGACCCCTTGAATCCAAAAAAGAAAGCATTTTTGGAAAAAGGTTCGTGTGCGTGTGTGTGTCTGGATAGCACAGCTGAAAAACGAAAACACCGTTAAGTACCAAACGAAGATTTTCAAGAAAATCCCTCTTCCCCCAAATACCCTTTACATGGAACTTTTTTCGAAAATTTTGATTTCCTCTAAAATGGCTCTAACGATTTTGATAAAATATCGTATATTAAAGATATTTACCTAACAAATAAAATGTATATCTTGAATTTTCTGGGAATAGCCTCTGAAGACTACTTTATTCTGGACGAATTTTGCATAACCGCTAAACTGTAAGAGATAGAAAAAACTTACTACATAAAAAAATGTTGAGCACTTTAAAACACACAATTTAATGTACATACATTTTTTCGTGGAGTTGATCGTTTTTAAGATATTCCTTGTTTTTCGTTTCAGATTTAAAATACTTAAAGCTTCTCTCACACGGAAAGTTGTAAACTCCTGGTCATGCATAGAAACGGATTTCAGCCACATGGCAACCAGCTTTTAAAACATTTGACCGTCGTTTTAGATTAGTGTATTCCCTTATTTACCTTCTACTTACCGGGAAGCAAGTAATTAAGATAATTTCTGTTAATATTTGCCTTGATTACCATAAAGTAGATGAAAGAACAAGCTGTTTAACAATAATTTGTTACAGTGGTGTAGAAAAAGTCATGTGAACGGAACACATCAATTTTTTTTTATTATGGAAAGTCGTTATTCGTGGTCAAGCAAAAAAACGGAAACTCAAAGCTTGGTGACTAGCTTTCAAAATATTTCAATATCGCTTTAGCGTAATGTTTTCCTTTATTCACTTTGTACCGGAAAGGATAAAAGTAATAAGTCCATTTCTGCTCACGTTTATTTCAACTAGCATGAGTACAGGAATCATTTGTTACAGATAAGCAGAGAAATTCACCCGAGAGAACACAAGATTTCTCCATATAAAGAATAGTCGGATGTCGAGGATTTTGTTTATAACCGTAAGATAGACAAATGCTGGTAATTATTTCACATAAACGTGAATCTCATTAAAAAGAGAATTTATATTTATTTATGTAACTAGTGCATAATCCGACTGCTTCTGACAGCAGTATTTCACTCAAGCGCTAATTTTTACGAGTTACAATGATATTGTACACGGTTTGCATACAACATTTTACGCAATTTTAGCACTAAAATACGTAAATAAAAAAAATTCTGATGTGTTACACACACATGAATTTCTCTAACTGCTCTACAAACGTCTATAAAATATTGTTCTTCTTTATACACCATGCTAATCGAGATAAACATTAGCAGATGTTCTTATTACTGAGTTCCTTATAAGTAGAAGGGAACTAAAGGAATGCGCTATGCTAAAGCGATAGTCAAATGTTTTAAAAGCTGTCGTTAAGCGATTGTGATTGTAAATCGCTTCTTTGTTTGGCCAGGAGTAGAACAAAAGAAAAACGGACACAACCGGTCTGAGAAAAATATAAGTACTTTACAATTGAAACCAATGACAAGGAATATCTTGGAAACGGTTACCTCCACAACAAAAACGTGAAGGAATAAATTGTGTGTTTTGACGAAATCTACATCTTTTACGTAGTAAGTTTTTGTTCAGCAGTTAAGCAAAATTCTGCAAAATTCATTCAGAATAAAAATGCCTTCGGAGGCTATTCCCGGAAAATTAAGGATATACATTTTATTTGGGATGTAGATAGTTTTAATATATGGCTTTTTAATCAAAGTGGTTAGAGCTATTTTTTTTATAAAATCAAAATTTTCGAAATTTTTTTCATGTAAAGGGTAGTTTGTGGTGGGGGAATTTTCTTGAAAATCTGCGAGCCGCATCCTTGGAAGATATCAAACTTAAATACCAAGTTTGGTATTTAATGGTCATTTCGTTTTAGAGCTATGTTGCCCATAGGCACCCACACCCACCCACAGACACAGACCTTCTTCTAATTTTTTTTTTTTTTGGACTCAGTGGACCGCAAAACATATATTTCCGCTGAAATCTCTACATCGAATTTTGGGTGGAATATAGTACTTCTCTATCCCTATGTACATTGAATATACAGGGCTAGAGAAAGTAATTAATACATTTTCTAAATGAGTTCACAGATGTATGATGTAATATGGCTGCTAAGTAGATGCTGCTTCATTTGGTTCAACACTTATAGAGGAAAATAGAAAATAATGATAAAGCTTTTCAAATATTGAAAAGTATTCCGCTTGGCATTTTGGACAAAGCCAAGAGTGCTGAGAGTTTATTAATTCCAGAAAAATCAAAAGATGTTTACGAAAAAGAATAAGAAAAATTTTGTGGATTGAGAATCGAAAAATGCTTTGGTTTGACTAATGAAACCACATAATGGCATACTTTTCAGAGCTGGTAATTATGCAAACGTTTATTACTTCTTAGTATTGTATGTAATTTAAAGTTAGGCTGTAAGTGTGGTTTTTGTCACTTGAAGATTTTTATGCCTTCAGTGCTCTGGAATGAATTTTCAAAAATAAATTTGTATACGAAACTGAAAGAAAGTGTCGACATTTCATCTATTGGTAAGGTTTGCGATTTCTTGAAGAAGTTTTCAGTGGGATATAAGCAGCCAAATGTGCTCTCCTGATCTGAAATTCCTTTGAAGCTCCGGAAATACACATTTCCCGAGAGTGACGAGTTCAGTTTTTTTTAAAAAAAACACATTGCAGAAAATTATGTTGTGACGGTGATGACGTCATTGCTGCCTTATTACCATGGCAATTATGTATATCATTTTCTGGCACTGGTGCCAGAAATAGGGTAATTTTGCACGATTTATGCCGTCATTATAAGCTGTTTTAGTGCTAGAATTGCTAAATAACTTTCGTGCAGTTCAGAAGTATAAGGTCTTTTAAAAGTCACCTTAATTTTAAGCGGATTAAAATTATTATAATCTTTGAGATAGAAAAACCAATAACTAGGATTATTTCGGAAATTGTTAACTATATAATGTACAGATTTTATGTTTTAAGGGTTTACATTTTTACTTTCACTACACATACTAAGTATAGAGAGGGTATTGTATTGCACCCAAAAAATCGATACCGAGATTTTATCGGAAATATATGTTTTGGGAGCCCGTGACTCCAAAAAAAAAAAAGCAGTTTTAGAAAAATATATGGGTGAGTGTGTGTGGGCCTGTCTGTGTGTGTTTGTGTGTGTGCATGTCTGTGTGTGTGTGTGTGTGGGGGGGGGGCAGCATAGCTCAAAAACGAAAGTCCGTTAAATACCAAAAATGATATTTAAGTTCAGTATCCTCCAAGGATTTTAAAGAAAATACCCCCACCCCTAATGGCCCTTTACATGCCAAATTTCGAAAATTTCAATTTTCTCAAAAATGGCTTGTAACGATTGTGATTAAAGACTCATATTTAAGATATTTACATGGCAAATAAAATGTAATAAAATTAAATTGTGTACAGATACAGAATAATTATTTATTGCTCACAAATTCTACAACTCTTAAACTACTTTTCCACATAACTGCCGAAATTTTGCAGGCATTTGTCACAGCGTGGCACAAGTTTTTGTGTACCTTCTTCATAGAAGTTTGCCGCCTGTGTCTTCAAAATGTTGGAAACATTTTCTTTCAGCTCTTCGTCATTGTTGAAGTGTTGACCGCCAAGGAAATACTTGAGATGTAAGAACAGATGAAAGTCGCTAGGAACGAGGTCAGAGCTGTACGGAGGATGGTCAAACACGTCCCAACCAAATCCCTGTAGGAGGTTTTTCGTCACATTTACAGTGTGTGGTCGTGCGTTGTCGTGAAGAAAAACAACACCATTTGACAGCAATCCTCACCGCTTATTCTGTATTGCGTGGTGCAATTTCCTAAGTGTCACACAGCAAACATCTGCTTTGATTGTTTGACCACGCGGTAAGAAATCAATGAGTAAGATGCCTTTCCAGTCCCAGAACACTGTGCACAGCATTTTTCGAGGTGTCAAGATTTGTTTCGGCTTAAACTTTGCTGGGGATGAAGTGTGCCTCCATTCCATTGATTACCGCTTACTTTCAGGGGTGTCGTAAGAAACCCAAGTCTCATCTCCTGTGACTATCTGTGCCAGAAATTCTTCGTTGTCTTCATCATAACGGGTTAAAAACTGAAGTGCACTACCCATCCGTTTTGTTTTGTGTTGCTCAGTAAGAATCTTTGGTATCCAACGTGAGCAAAGTTTACGAAATTTTAGTTTTTCGGTAACAATTTCATGAATTAGTGATCGTGAGATTTGGGGAAATTCCATAGCGAGAGCACTAATTGTAAACTTGCGGTTTTCCTGGATCTTGTCATCAATCGCGTGAACCAGTTCTTGTGTAACCAAAGATGGACGCCCACTTCGTTCTTTATCGTGCACTTCACTACGTCCTTCATTGAGTTGTCGGACCCATCTTCTCACCAGTGAATCACTCATCGAATTTTGTCCGCAAACTTCGCAAATTTGCCGATAAATTTCAATTGGTTTCAGTTTCCTAGCATTCAGAAAACGAATCTCACATCTGATTTCATAAGCGGCGGGATTTTCAATCAACACCGACATTGTAAACAAGCACAACAAAGCGTATGCGGCTGACAGCGATCTCAAAATGGTGCACGTATCTTCTCCTTGAATCAGAGCGTCTACCGCGTATGTGCGGAACTGCGATCGCAGCGCTGCAGCGGAGATAAATTCAAACGGAACTTACTTTCTGGACGTACCTCGTATCTTGAATATTCTGGGCATAGCCCCTGAAGACCAATTATGAATTTTGTTGAATTGTGCAGTAACTAATAAACCGAAAGAGATAGACAAACACTTACTACACAAAATATGCAGATCCCGTTAAAACACACAATCTATGTCATTGACATTTTTTTCGCGGAAATAACCGTTTTCGAGACATTCTTTGTTATTGGTTTGAGTTTTAACTTTTTGTCAACTCCTGTTATGACACGGATTTCAATCACACAGCAGCCATATTTTAAAACACCTTATTGTCGGTTTAACCAATGTATTTCCCTTCTGCTTATAAGGAACTAGGTAATAATGCTAATGTTTAATTCGATTAGCATGAAGTAGATAAAAGAATAAGCTTATTAACAATAATTTGTTACAGAGATGTAGAGAAAGTCTTGTGAATGGAGCTCATCAAGTTTTTAATGTTTAGCGTGTCTCTGACGGTTTACCAGCTACACAAAGTCATACAGAATGAAAAAGACTTCTACAGCTATTCCCAGAAAATTCAAGATATACGTTTTATTTCTCGTTGTAGGTACCTGTAATAAATGGTATTTTAATCAAAGTTGTTACAGCCATTTTTGAGGAAGTAAAATTGTCGAAAAGGTTTCCATATAAAGGAAAGTTTGGGCCGGGTTTGCTTTTTAGTTAATTGTCCTTGCGCATACTTACATATCAAATTTGGTGTTTAACCGACTTTTCGTTTTGGAGTTATCGGGTTCACAGACAACCACCCACCCACAAACGCAGACACAATGTAGGAAGTAGAGAAAGTAAAAATGGAGTTGCCCAGCAATTACTAAATACTTCAACTGCTGCTGTTTTAATTTACAAGTACGTAAGTGTTGTTCTTTTTAATATGAATTATAGCGGCATATTTAAATTCTGCTCTATGTTTGTATTTTAGGAAATCTTACGAAGGTTTCACATTTATCTATAATAGTTAAGACGTATTAAGTATTTAATACAGTTATAATACAGAGTATTATATGTAAATTTGTGTATTTTGAAATTTCTAGAAGAGATTTAAAATTATTAAGTGGTGTAGCAGTAGATAATTTTATTGATATTAAATTAGTTTAGATTAGAATAAAAACCAGCCAAAAAAGGCATTCCACATAAAGCAAAATTTGATACTATAAAACAAGCAGAAGTTAAAGGTTTATGTACAACCGACTCATTTCTTTGTTTAATTATTCCGTTGGAAATTCATTCAATGACCCAATTTTAGCACCAAATTAAGCAGAATGTTCTGAAGTTTTGATTCCTTGTCACAAGAATCTAAATGTTTGTGTTTTATTCCTAATTACTTTGTTGGCAGCTGTTTCGACATTTAGTTCTTGTAGTCAACGGGAAAATGCAGTACGATGTAGAGCTGAGTCAAGGATATTTTCAGCAATATGGCGCTATATGTCATACATAAAATGAATCCAGAACCTAATTGCAAGTTTCTTTGACGACCGGATAATTTTCAGGAACCTGTGGCCACCGAGATCTCCGGATTTGACATTGCCGGACTTCTTTCTATGAGGTTACTTAAAATACAGGGTTTACGCCACACGTTCCCAGACATTGGATGATCTGAAGCACAACATCACAAAAGAGATCCAAGCTATTGACAACAGAGTCCTCCAACGAATGGCCAATAACATGGAACGACCTGTTGAGTTTTGCCTTATGCAGGATGGAGGACATCTTCAACATTTGCTAAATAATCTCCCAGAATTGCTTTACAAATAAGGTATAAGTTGTCGCTAGCATAACACGTTTTGAAACAATTAATGAAAGAAATGTGCCAGCTCTATATAAATCATCCTGTAGTTCGGAAACTTATTTAAATGCCAAATGGGTTACGATATGAACCAGGTAGCTCAGTCATGTCGTCTGGGACTGGAATTTGGGAGGTCGTGGAAACGCCTCCCTGCGACCGAACTCTGCGACCAATGGGTTTTTCGGGGGTTTTCCCGAGTCACTAAGAGAAATCTGGAGTGATTTCCTCATTCCCCCGAACTTCATGTTCCTTCTTTTCATTCGAACCGGTCTCTTTCAGGGTTGCAAGTGTCGACAAGGACTGCGGCAGAAGCGCTATTTCGTGGAGGTGACTGCGCTCTGGAAATATGTCACTCGGCGGCGGAATAGCGTTAGTAGTTATCTTCGGACTCAGTTGGTCTATCCGGGACTGAGTGGTGGGCTCCTGGTGAAGAACGGCTTGTGAACTGTTGAGCACCCTCCACGACGGCTCTCCCCTTGTCCGGATGTCGGCCGCCCTAAGAAATCACATTAATCTCATCCTTCCTGCAGAGATCGGACAATAAGCTAACAGCTGCAATGTAACGTACACGCATGATGTAAACAGAAAGATTTGAAATGTCATAAAATTTACAGCACTTCGTTGAATAACCCTTGCCATTGGAGCCGCATGTAAGCAATTGCTCTTCACCGGCTCCCATTTCGGGCCACTCAATTAGGAATCACGGTTTTTATTTCAGGATGTTGAAATATAAATTGGCAGCTAATTCTTTGTACTTTGCTTTATACACAGGATCCGAGTGTCAGCGTTTGATCATTGCCTCTGTGGAGCTTTTTCAAAGAAGTTCTCATTTTACTCAGGCACAAAGGACACTGCAGTGCTGAGTGCAGATGGTGCTTAATGCAATTTTCAGTTACAAATTCTGTTAATGAAAACAGCGCTTCGAGTTAACTCAAAATGTCAGGACTGTATGGAGCTGCGGGTCCTTTGTCCCAGTGGTTGGAGCCACCAGATAATGGCTAATCAGTTTCTATTGGCATTATTAGGGTTTTATTCTCACTTCAAAGTTTGGCATTGCCTTCCCCACCCCATTTGTTCGTGTCCTTTTGTTTTCCATTTTATCGATTCTTTCTGTACGCCCAAATGCGGTCACATTGTAGTTCCCACCACTTTGATTTCCAATGACATCATTTGGTGGGCTCTCACGCCCGTTCGAAACTTCATAATAGCACAGAATTAGACATAATTACATTAAATACCGGGGCCCATCAAATGAAAATCGAACTCATCACCTTTATTGCAAACACAGGTGTAGTTTAATATCCGGTGTACTCGGTGCACTTCTGCTACGCGAACCCTTAATGCCAGATTGCAATTGTTTTAAAGATTCCGTCAAGTCAATGGCATCATCAACCAGCGGCTACAAAACAAACTTCACAGAGAAAATTAATCTTGAGCTGGAGATGAAGTGAGCTTTCTCCTCTAAAACTGTAAAATGTTGTCAAGATTAAAAATATCTGTTTTAATGTAAAAGTTAAAACTTTAATTGCAAACCGTACAAATTACACCAAATGCATTTTCAAGGATAATCAATAATATATAAAATGAATAAGAAAACTTATTACCCTCCCTAAGGTTTTTCTAATCATTCTTCAACAAACTATAATTGCATAGTGTTATTCTATATAATTTATATTAATCGGTGTATATATATTATATAGATATTGGAAATGTTTTTATTGAATCTTTTCTTTTTGGAGCATTGCGATAAGCAATAGTTAAATCTTTTAAGAGCGGGTCGCTCTGTAATAACTTTGAAATTCCATTTCATTTTCATTTCCACGAGAAAAATATTTGAAAATGTAATCAATAAAAACAATTTCTCGAAAATTGTTAATGGGACAAACATTTCATTTACCATGCATTGTGTTCTTTAGCGATATGCTTATTTACGAAGCACTAATACGATTTGGTCTATCTCTTTCTGCTTACCAATTATGCAAAACTAACTCAGAATGGGCCAGTTTTGCAAAAATCAAAGATTTTGAAAAATGTTCCGTGTAGCGGTAGTTTAGGAGAGAGGATTTTCTTGAAAATCTTTGTGATGCATCCTTCGAAGATTTGAGTTACACTATTTACACACACACTTGGACAATTTTATAAAAATGCTTTATTTTAATGTTCAGGGGTTTCCTCAAAACCAGCATCTTTGCTGAAATCTTTACATTAATTACTTTCTCTACACATACTATGTACATAGTGTATAGAGAAGATATTGCACTCCATCCAAAAATTCGATACTGAGATTTCACCGGAAATATGTTTTAGATTACCCTGTATCCAAAAAAAGTATTTTCAGAAAAAGGTTCGTGTGTGTGTCCGTGTGTCTGTGAACACGATAACTTAAAAATGAAAAGTCGGTAAAATACCAAACTTGGTATTTAAGTTTAGCATCTTCCAGGGATGCGTCACGAAGACTGTCAGAATATGTATATCTTGAATTTTCTGGGAATAGTCTCTGAAGCCTACTTTATTCTGGATGAATTTTATGGAATTTTGCATAACTGCTAAACCGTAAGAGATGGACAAAAACTTACCACACAAAAAATGTAGAGCACATTAGAACACACAATTTATGCTGTATACATGTTTTTCATGGAGTTGATCGTTTTTGAGATATTCCTTGTTTTTGGTTTAAGCTTTGAAAAACTTCACTTTTCTCAAACAGGAATTTAACAAAGGAACTTCAGTGACATAGCAACCAGCTCTTGACTATCACTTTAATCTATGGTACTCCGTCAATTCGCTTCTGCTTACAAGGAAGCAGGTAATAAGATTATTTCTACTAATTTTTTCTCGATTAGCATGAAGTAAATAGAAGTATAAGCTTTTTAACAATATTTTGTTGCAGAGATGTAGAGAAAGCCATGTGACTGGAACACATCAGATTTTAATATACAGTCCCTCTTTTTCCTAAAAGACTGCTACAAGTCTTCAATGAGCTGAGAGGAAAATGTCCTAAGGCTGGTCACATGGACTTTTGTTGCTCACAATCCACTTTAAACAAACCAATTTCTGCAGGAATCAGGAGTCAAATATTTGTCCCACCCTTCGAGCCCACAACTGATACCATGTTCATTTTTTCCTATTCCCCAAAATTAAAGAAGAGATAGTATGTGTTACACTCACATGACTTTCTCTAGCCGTTCCACTTACATAAGATTCTTCTTCTTTCTGCACCTTGTTAATCGAGATATTCAGCACAATGTTCTTATTACTTAGTTCCTTATAAGTAGGAAGAAAATAAGGGAATACACTAGGCTAAATCGATGGTCAAATGTTTTAAAAGCTGTCGCTATGCGATTGTCATTACAAATCGCTTCTTTTCTTGGCCAGGAGTAGAACAAAAGAAAAACGGACACTCCCGTCTGAGAAAAGTATAAGTACTTCACAACTAAAACTAATAACAAAACCGTCGAAAACGGTAAGTTCCACGAAAAAAAATGTATATGACATAAGTTGTGTATTTTAACAAGACGTACATTTTTTTGTATATAGTAAGTTTTTGTGCATTTCTTACGGTATACTAGTTATGCGAAATTAAGCAAAATTCATCCAGAATAAACAGGTCTCTAGAAACTATTCCCAGAAAATTCAAGATATACATTTTCTTTGTCAGGATATCTTTAATATACGATATTTTAATCAAAATCGTTAGAGCGATTTTTAAGAAAATCAAAATTCTCGAAAAAAGTTCAATGTAAAGGGTAGTTTGGGGTGGGGGGATTTTTCTCAAAATCTTCGTGTCACATCCCTGGAAGATACTGAACTTAAACACCAAGTTTGGTGTTTTAGATACTTTTCGTTTTTGAATTATCGTGTTCACGGACACACGGACACACACACATACACACGGACCTTTTTCTGGAAATTCTTTTTTTGGATTCAGGGGGTCCTAAAACATGTTTTTCCGGTGAAATCTCGGTATCGAATTTTTGGGTGTAATACAATACTTCTCTATCCCTATGTACATTGTACATACGGGGCAAGAGAAAGTAAAAAATTAAGGTCAACGATTCCAATTACCAGAAGCTGCAGTAGATGCTTTAGAAAAATATTTGCGCTTTCTCCAAAGAAGAGCTGCGTTTGAAAAGAGATTTGAAAGGCAGGAGTGTTGTATAGAATGACATGGAAAATATTATGAATATATGCAATAATCAAATCTATTTTTTAAAAATTGTATTGGGTTTATTCTAAAAATAATTCTGTGTGGCCCTCGAATAATGCTTCACTTTAGATATGTACATAATTACATTAGCCATTAAACGGGAACGGGTGTCATTTCCCCCAAATTGTTTATTTATTACTCTCATGACATACATATTGCAATAACAGATTGATGTACGTACTTTATTATGTAACACTCAAATATCATTATTTGCAATGGAGTTGAACATTTTTGCTTAAAACTGCACAATGCTGGTGATATGAATAAAATGTTTCTTCCTCAGTCATAATTTTACTTTCCCTACTATAAATACTAAGCAAGAATGGTATTATATTCCACTAAAATTTCAATTTCAAGATTTCATTGTAAATATATGTTTTGGGGACCCTGAACTCAAAAAAGTTTTTAGAAAAAGGTCCTGTGTGAGTGTGTATCCGTCTTTGAACAGCGCAACTCAAAAGCGAAAAGTCCAAATACCAAACTTGATATTTAAGCTTAACATTTTCCAGGTTTGATACGAAGATTTTAAAGAAAATTCCCTACTCCGACTACTTTTTACATGGAATATTTTTCTAAAATTTTGCGTTATTTAAAAATAGCTGTAATGGTTTTTCGTTAAAGTATCATAGGATTAAGTTATTTTCATGACAAACGAAGTTTATACGTTGAATTTTTGGAATATCCAAAGTACTCTTCATACTGGATGAGTTTTGCATAGCTGATAAACCGTGAGAGATAAAAAACATATTACTACACAAAAATTTAGGAATTGTTAAAGCACAAAATTTGTAGATACCTACTCTTTCTTTCGTTTTTTCCATCACTTACAAATATTATTTGTTATTGATTTAAATTTTGCAGCACTTTTTTTCTCAACTGGGATATCGTCTTTTTTGTTTTATTGCCCATGTAAAAATAGCAGAATTTCACATAGGAACAAACTTATAAAATATGTATCGTTGTGTTTTAGCCTAGAGTATTCCCTTATTTCCCATCTACCTTCAAGGAAGTAAGTAATAAGACCATTTGTGTTGATGTTTGTGTCGGCATTAAATAAATAAAAGAATAAGCTTTTGTAAAAACAGTTTGTAGTAGAATAGGTAGAGAAAGTCATGAGAATGGAACATATAAGATTTTTGAAACAGTTAAGCTACATATAATGTAAATATATCATTATAAATGTCTTTTAGTTTTTGAACTATGCTTTCCACAGACATACACGGACATTTTTCTAAAAATGTTTTTTTTTTTTTTTTTGATTCAGGGGGTTTCAATAATGTAATTCCGGGGAAATCTCGTTATCGAATTTTTGCGTGTAATACAATACCTGCTCTATACACTATATCTGTAGTACGTTTAGAGAAGGTCAACTATGTTTAATTATTCACAGTTTTTGCTAACATTTGACAGAAACATCGCATTAAGTTTGGTGATACACTCGTATGTATTTTACTCCCTATTCATGAGGCTATTGTATGAAAGGCTGTGTGCAACATATGTATGATATTTGTTTGTCACTTCTGGATTGAATTATAGTGGTAAGCCACTCGTCTAAATAAGTCAGTCACTTTACACAAGCCCTAAAATAGTATTCACTTTTGCCGGAATTTAAAAGATATACACTTCTTAAGTAAATAACTACATATTATATGCTTTGGATGCTGAACCTATAACGATCATAGTATTTATTATGTATTTAATGTATAAATAGTGTGTGACATCACTATGTACCAACGGAATATGCTGACAGAGGACTGCTTGCTTTTGGCCAAGAGCAGCATTTTTGTCCTATAGTCAATCACAGAAACATTGTCTTCTTTGCGCTGAAGTTGGCTTTTTACCTTGCACGGAAACGGAAAGCGTTTAACGCAGGACTGCTCGGAGGATGCGGAAATAGTTAATCCCATTCTATGCACTGCAAACTCTGTCTCGCTTTTGTAATCATGCATTTCATTTAAATCAACAGATGTGCATTGTAAACAATTTTAAGCCCTAATACACTGAAGTCTTCCAAGGACGAGTAACAAAGATTAATAATTGGTTTGAAACGTGACACCCTTCAGTCAAAAGAGTTAAAGGCGTTTTCGCGGCTTTTTGGAGATACAGTGTTTACTGTCGTATTTGTATCACTGACTACAAAATCATTTTTGTTTCTTTTTACTTTCTCTAGCCTCGTAGTCGCCCTCCGTGGTGTAATGGTTACCATGCTAACTTCATATACCCAAGGTCGCGGGTTCAAACCCGGCGGAGGACGATGGCTTTTTTCGGGTGTAAAAGTTCTTAGCATGGCTTCCTTCGGAAGGGAAATAAAGGCGTTGGACCCGTGTCGTAGATTTACGGCACGTGAAAGAACCTCAAGCCTTATAGAGAGGCCTCTGAGCAAAATTAAGCGGTCTTTCACACCCAATTTAGAATGGGACGCTAAGAGCCACAGTAGTTAAAGAGCGTCCTTAAATAACGCGCCATTTACATTTTCTAGCCCCGTATGTACAATGTACACAGGGATAGAGAAGTATTGTATTCCACCCAAAAATTTGATGTCGAGATTTCACCGGAAATACATGTTTTAGGACCCCCTGAGTCCAAAAAGAGCATTTTCAGAAAAAGGTCCGTGTGTCTGTCCGTCTGTGTGTGTGTGTGTGTAAATCTGTGGACACCATAGCTCAAAAACGAAAATACGGTTGAATACCAAATTGGTATTTAAGTTTGGTATCTTCCAAGGATTCGACACGAAGATTTTCAAGAAAACCCCCCTACTACCCTTTACATGGAAAACATTTCGAAAATTTTGTTTTTCTTAAAAATGGCTCTAACGATTTTGATTAAAATGCCATTAGCAACATATTAAAGCCATTTCTATCACAAATAAAATGTATATCTTGAATTTTTTGGGAATATCCTCTAAAGACCTGTTTATTCTGGATGAGGTTTGCTTAATTTGACATAACTAGTAAACCATAAAGACAGATAAAAACTTACTGTACAAAAAATGTATATTTTGTTAAAATACACAAGTTATGTCATACACTTTTTTTTCGTAGAGCTTACCGTTTTCGAGGTATTCCTTGTCATTAGTTTCAGTTGTGGAGTACTTATACTTTTCTCAGACAGGAGTGTCCGTTTCTCGTTTGCTCTACTCTGGTCAAGCAAAGAAGCGATTTGCAATGACAATCGCATAATGACAGTTTTTAAAACATTGAACTATCACTTTAGCCTAGTGCATTTCCTTAGTTCCAGTCTACTTATAAGGAACTAAGTAATAAAATTCTGCTAATATTTATCTCGGTTAGCGTGGTGTTGTAAGAAGTTTGTAGAGTAGCTAGAGGAAGTCATGTGAGTGTAACACATCAGATTTTTTTTTTTTTAATGGGCGTTTTCAAACCACTGTGGTTTGAAAGAACACTTAATTAGAGGCCTCTTTCTTCGGCTTTAGGTTCTTTAATTGTCGTAAGTACGCGACCACCGGCTTTACTTCCCTTCTGAAGGAAGAAATGCTAATGAAGCTTTTAATGATGTTCTCTTTTTTCAAGCATATTTTATTGTTTTATTAAATTTATGGGTATTTTAGCATGGCTTAAATTAAGTAAAAATAAAAAGTTTATTTCCACTCTTTTTTAATTTAAATGCAACATGCCGTGTTTCTACTGTACTAGTAAAGTTCACCTGCACGCGCACCAATTAACGTTTCTTTTACGTGGGCTCTCCCCGCCTTTGATAGCAGGGAAGTAATAACACAAACGTGCTTCGCAATATAACTGAAATTGTGGCTTTTGTCTGAATAAGGCAAATCAGCCACACATCTGAGAACAGGTAAAAACGCGATGTCGTGAAATTTCATGTTTTCTTTCTAACGGTTTATTTTCGAACACATGTTTACAAAATCTTCTTACCTCTATTTAGATTTCTTTTTCAGCTGGCAAGGCGGTAATCTCCAACACACTCTATACAAAATACTTCCATTTTCGTTTTATTTTTTGGTAAAATGGGCTATTTGGAGTAGACATATCTTTGTGTCACTAATGACATAATGTTAGTGAATTTTTCACACATAAAATCTACTAATTACTGTTTTTTGCATAACTGAATGTAATTTCGTAGGTATACATTCGAAAGCTGTACCAAGCCAAGCGTTCGTGATTAATAAATGAAGCTTTTGAGCATAAGAATGCCACAGACAGAATTCGCAATGTGTGAAACAGTTTGAATATACGTATGCTATAAATCATGGTTAACTACTTACCAAAAACGGACGGGTGCTGCAGTTATTAACTTGCCTTCCAAAAGAAACATATTGCTGGTGTGAGATTGGTGAAGTGTTTATGTTGGCAATCTTTCCATTTCTCCCCGCTGATGTGATTTATTTGGACGAGATACAACTTACTAGTTTTCCTTCGCATGAATCTCACAAGCAGCAAATAATTTCATAAAAACAGTAAACTTTGAATTGGGGGTAAACCTCCGATCAGAAGAAAACAAGAAAATTAGGTAGCCTGATGAAAAAGTCTGATGTGTTCCATTCACATGACTTTCTCTACATCTCTGCAACAAATTATTGTTAAAACGCTTATGCTCGTATTTACTTCATGCTAATTAGCAGACACAGTCTTATTACTTGCTTCCTTGTAAGTAGAAGCGAAATAAGGGAGTACCATAGGTTAAAGTGAATGTCTAAAGCTGGTTGCTATGTGACTGAAGTGCCTTTATATGTATGGACAGGAGTTGACAGATTCCTGTATGAAATTTTTAAAGCTGAAATCAAAAAGAAGGAATATCTCAAAAATGACCAACTCCACAGAAAAATGTATGTAATATAAATTCTATATCTTAACCTGTTCTACATTTTTTGTGTGGTAAGCTTTTGTCCATCTCTTACGGTTTAGCAGTTATGCAAAATTCCTTAAAATGCATCCAGAATAAAGTAGTCTTCAGTGGCTATTCCCATAAAATTTTAAGATATACATTTTATTTGTTAGGTAAATATCTTTAATATACGATATTTTAATCAAAATCGTTAGAGCCATTTTAGTGAAAATCAGAATTTTCGAAAAAAGTTCCAGGTAAAGGATAGTTTGGGGTGGGGGATTTTTCTCAAAATCGCATCCCTGGAACATACTAAACTTAAATACCAAGTTTGGTAGTTTACTGACTTTTCGTTTTTGAGGTATCGTGTCCACGGACACACGGACATACACACACGTACCTTTTCTGAAAATGCTTTTTTTTTTTGATACAGGGAACCCTAAAACATTTATTTCCGGTGTAATCTCAGTATCGAATTTTTGGTTGGAGTACAATACCTTCTCTATACAAGTACATGTAGAGAAGGTAAAACTAGGCTCAGTTTTGGCCAATTTATGATGGAAAGTCTTGAATTGAAATGACAAATACCGAGCGCAGACACTACACATTTTGTTTTCATGTTTCAGAAGATAACAGGAATTTATGTTCTTTTTAATATTTGCCGAACGAAAGCAAATATATCAATTTAAAACGAATTGAGCAGAAATGTGTGTGTTATTAACATGGTAGAAAACTCACTACAGTTTCAGGACTGCAATATATTACTTTCTCTACTACTTACTAATAGTAGGGCCTTGGGAAGAGCAGCACTACATTTCAATTGAAATCTCTATATCAGTATTGCACCATAAACATACAGAACCCAAAAAGAACGCATTTCTATAAAACTCTGATGTAATACATTCGTATGGCTTTTTTACCTGTGCTGCAAACAAATTATCCCCAGAATAATAGAGTCTATTCCCATATACATGTTATTCGTCATGTAAATAAATACCTTTAATATAGGTGGATTAATCAAACTCGTTATATACATTTTTGATAAACTCAAAATCTTTTAAATATTTTCCATGTAAAGGGTAGTTTGGGTTGAGTGGATGTTTTTGCATTCTTGGAAAATGCTGAATTTAAATATCAAGTTTGGTATTTAACCCACTTTTTGTTATTTAGTTTTTTGTTCACAGACATACAGACACGCATTCAGGCATTTTTTTTTTCTAAAAATGTGTATTTCCCATGAAATCTCGGTATCGAATTTTAAAGGGGATGTACCTCCTCTACTCTATGTTTTTGAAAATCATAAATAAATACTAAAATAGGATGCTCACTCCAAGGATGCACATTTCACAAAGATTTTCGCGAAATTTTCCCCACATTCCAATATATTTACTTGGAAAATGAATCATTGGTTTATTATCTATAAACTACCATTACTATTTTGACTAAACTAATGTTTGATATATTGACATGATAAGTAAAACGTTTGCCCAGAGTTGCCTATGAACTGACATGCTTTCTTCATTATGGTTATATTTATGTAACTTGATATAACTGTAAAGTCATAAGAGAGAAACAAAAACTTACCACATAAAATGCAGAGCTCATTAAAATACTCTTTTGTGTCGTGGCATCAGCATTTTGGAAATATTCCATATTAAGTGCTGGCATATCATGGTTCCATTTCTTTATCCGCTTAGAAGAGCTTGTGACTACAACCTGTTACACTGAATATTCATTTCTTTTTCATCTATATAAGCGACTTTGATCATTACAGTTATACTTATCGCTTTGTGTATAAAAACAATTGCTATACTTTTTCCCAATTCGTTTTGGTGGAGTAAATATACATTGCAACATACGTCATTCACGCTTCTTTTGTCAGAGGTGCTAAATAACTTTAATCAAAGAATAAATACTACCCTTTAGATCGATACAATCTGTACAATATATGTAACAAAAACTTCACTGCTTAATTTTAAATATAGTTTAAGGTAAGCAAACGTAACAAGATATATATGAGACTCATGCTGACAAAGCATCTATGACAGAAGCCTAGGTAATGGGACAGACAGGCTACGGCGCGAACTGTAATCACGTGATTCTTCTAGACCAGTCAGGGCCGATTAAGTTTTTTTTTTTTTTTGTAGTATTTAACGCTCGCTTTAACTACTTATGGCACCACAGGCGTTAAGATTAAGTATAATTACCAGTTAGGCAGTTTTAAGGCTACAATTATTATGTAACGTTGATTCGCGCGCAGCCTCTCCATCTTGCTACGATATGTTATAAGGAGGCCACATCTACACCTACAAACTCTCGGTAAACAAACGTCGAATCTTCCATAAAAGTCCATTAAAATAATACTTAATTTAATTCGCTCAAATGGAGAGCGCTGACTGCTCATTACTGCATTGTCACTCGGAGTGCACGCCGCTGAAATCGGGATGACATACTCTGCTGCCGCTAAAGAATTCCAACTTCGATTTTGATACCTGGCAGCTAATGTTTTGGGTATGATCACTATATACTATATTTTTCTGTATGACGTGAATGATATATCTCAGGAACAACCAGCTCGCAAATACGCTGGCTGCATCTGTACTCAGCGCACGGTGCTGAACGTTGACTTGAGCACACTACCTCCAGCAGAAGTGGCTAATGGCCGTTTTCGGACGGCTAAGGAGGTCTATACCTTTTTCTCAACGGAGGGAACCTACTACTCCACATATACAAGTTAAGTATCCACAGTTGCAATGGAGGCAAATTTGGCGTGGCTTTGCTATACCAGAAATCAACACGGAATGGGTCTCGGTGGCATATGAGGTTGTCAATGAAATCCTACCAACTGCAGATAAATATAGACATCATCTGGCAATTCTTCCCGCTTGTCCAATGTGCCAAGCACATCGACTCTTGGAATGCTCAGGTAAAGGACTGATATGGACATGGCTCTTGAGCCGATGTCGGGGGTGGACTGGCAACCTTCAGCAACGGATATTTTGTACCTGAATTTTCCCTGGACGCGTCCTGCATTGTGGAGAGCTCTTATTTGGACAGTAATGGATACCTATGCTTGGCTTAGTACCTTGGACACGCCAGCTGACTGTGTGGTTCCAGCTTTACGCAGAATCAACTCTTTTAAACCCTGGATATACAAAATATGAGCACCTGATTGATTCTATATCGATCCAGAATGATCTTGGATGCAATATCATGCATTATTCCTCTTTATGTTTATGCTGGGCTGTTGTGATGTAGAGCTCTTGCTTCTTCTGAAATAAATAAAGTTCCTAATTCCCAAAGGGGATACAATCCCATTACAAACTAATAAAAAAAACAAAAAAAAAGCAAAAAAAAAAAAAAAAAAAACGTCACTGGTTTGTGCCGGCGAGGTATACGCCTAGGAGACAATTACTAAAAAATTCTGATCTATTACACTCACATGGTTCTAGAAACAATCTTCTTACAAAGGAAGATTCTTTTTTCTATACCATGCTAATCGAGATTATTAATTAGTTACTTATAAGTAGAAGGGAACTTAATCAATACTAAAATTTGTTAAAAGCTGTTGCTATGCGATTGTCATTGAAATTCGTTTCTTTGCTTGGCCAGAAGTAAAAAAAAAAAAATAGGATTGACTTCCTGTCTGAGAAAAGTATAAGTATTTTACGATTGAAATCAATATAAATCAATATCTAGAAATTATTAAACTCCACTTATTGTAAGCATTTAAGAGACCTACATTCTTTTGTGTAGTAGGCTTTTGTCTGTCTCTATCTCTTTTGTCTGCATCAAGTTATCCAGAACGATTTTTTAAAAAATCCAAATTTTCGAAACTTTTTCCATTTAAAGGGTAGCTAGTGTTAGAGGGAATTTCCTCAAAGTCTTTGAGTCATATCCTTAGAAGATACTAAACTTAAATACCAAGTTTTGCGTTTTACGACTTTTCATTTTTGAGTTAATCTTGTTCACACATGCATTTTTTTCTAAAAGTATGATGGGTTCCATTCACATGGCTTTCTCTACAACTGTGTAACAACTTATTGTTAAAACGTTTATTCTTCTATTTACTTAATGATAATCGACATAAACATTAGCAGAAATTGTCTTTATTACTTGGTTCCTTGTAAGTAGACGGGAAATAAGGGAATACACCAGCTAAAGTGATAGTCAAATCTTTAAAAAACTGCCTGAAATCCGTTTCTGTGCATGGCTGGAAGTTTGCAAATTTCCGAGTGAGAAAAGTTTAAGTATTTTAAAACTGAAACCAATAGCAAGAAATATCTCGGAAATGGCTAACTCCACGAAAAAAAACAAAAAAAAAACGTACATGACAAAAATTGGTGTTTTAACGAGATCACATTTTTTGTGTAATAAGTTTTGTCTATCTCTTACATTTTACCAGTTACCGAAAATTCATTAAACTTCATCTAGAATAAACAGGTATTTAGAGAGGAAGCCTATAATATATGTGTTTGTTTATACGTGTAAATGTCTTTAATATACGGTATTTTAATCAAAATCGTTAGAGCCATTTTTGAGAAAATCAAAATTTTCGAAAATTTTGCCATGTAAAGGGTAGATTGAAGTATGCATATTTTTCTCAATCTTCGTGTCGCATCCTTTGAATATACTAAAAATAATACCAACCGACTTTTCGTTTTTGAGTTATCGTGTTCACAGACACTCGACCACAAGGAACTTATTCTAAAACTGTCGTGTGCTTCATTCACATAACTTTCTCTAGCTGTTCCATATACAAACTATTCTTACCAAAGATTATTATTGTATATACATCAGATACACATTGCCGTAACTGGTCTTATTACTTGCCTTCTTATAAGTAAAAAGGAAATAAGGGAATGCATTAGGCTAAAGCGATATTCAGTACTTTTAAAAACCTGGTCGCTATGTGAAACAGTAAGGCTTCGGTTCACTTTACAAGGTGCGATTTGAGAAAAGTTAGGTAGTTACACAAATTGAAACGAATTATAAAGAATATCTCGAAAACCGCCAACTCTACAAGTAAAACATATATAACATAAATTATGTGTTTTAATATTTTACCATCTACATTTTTGTGTATCACTTACGGTTTAACCTTTATGCAAAATTCTGCAAAACTCACCCAGAATAAAGAAGTCTTCAGAGGCTACTCCCAAAAATTCAAAATATACACTTTATTTGGGATATAAATATCTTTAATATACGACATTTTAATCAAAATTGTTACAGCCATTTTTGAGAAAAACAAAATTTTCACAAATTTTTCCATATAAACGGTAGCTTGTGGTGGGGGGATTTTCTTGAAAATGTTCAATCACATCCTTGAAAGATACTAAACAAACATCAAGTTTGTTTAACGATCTTTTCGTTTTTGAGCTATGCTGTGTACAGATACACACACACACACACACACACACACACACACCACACAAACACAAGTGCGCGCGCGGGCCTTTTCCTAAAAATGTTTTTTAGGTACTCTGGGGACCTCGAAACATATTTCCGGTGAAGTCTCGACATATAGCTTCTTTATATGCTGCGTGAATTGTACAACGTTCTAGAGAAAGTACGTTGCGTCACTTCTAATCAGGACCACTACCAATCTGCTTGTCACGGTGTGTGACATGAGTGCACCACTGAGCCAACAGGTCAGTTTGTCCTCGGTAGTAGCCATTGTGGTCAGCACATTAGTGCCGTTTTGTAGTGGAAGACCACTCTTTAAAGCCAAGGACGCCCACGCCAACAGATTATTTCATCCTGAATGGGTAGCGCAGCACTTCTTCATGGAATGTAGTGGTGTGTCATTTGTTTAATCTCTCACAAACAATTGCGAGTGCTGTAACAATTTAATCGTCGGCACAATTTTAATACACCGCATGCTAATGGTTACTCAACTCTTGAAAATTAATTTACGACATAGCTTATGTTCGTTTAATTTGAAGTCTTCTTAGTATTATTCTTACCGAGAGTAAGTTTTATTTTGTTATGTTATATTTGTGGAACTTCTCTGTACTCATATAACTTTCTGCAATTTTGCTAATTTTCACTAGTACTGTTTTCACAGTAAACGATATTAAATCTTAATGCGGTCATTTAGTTAATTATGACTAAAAGCTATAATTAATTTGAATGGGTTGTTTTATATCCAGGGTGTCCCAGAATTTAACTCCATGGCACGACAGCTCACGGGGAACCTTGGCCTACCGCCCGGCCGCTGCGTCCCCCATCTCGGTCCACTACAGACGTAGTGGTCGGGGTGCAGTATTGGAGGGTGAGACGTGGTCAGCGCCTCGAGCCCCTCCCGGCCGGTTAATGCGGTCCTCAAGGTCCCCCCCCCCAGGGACCTTGCGAGGCTGAGTGCACCCCGGGCCAGGTCTCCCAGTGGGGGAAAATCCCCACGCCGGTACTGGGGATCGAACCCAGGTCTCCCGCTTGGTAAGCAGCTGCGCTACCACCGAGCTAAGGAGACGACCTATCCCAGAATTTGATCACACAAATGAACAAGATTGTAGAGGGGTCCAAGATAAACATTTTGAGATAGGCGACCGATGGGCTTTACTATGGTATAAATTTTTAAGGGTTAGCACGCCACTTATCAAACCGCAGTGAAACGTGACGTGAGCATCCGGATTTTGGAGAGAGTCTTATTGGCATTATTTAGCGCTATGGTAACCTTGCGGGTATCCGGTCAAGATGTTGAGGGAGTTAAAGGTTCGAGCCTACATAGATGCCGTTATTACTTTCTCTATACTCACTATGTACATGGTGTATAGAGAATGCATTGCACTCCACCAAAAAATTCGATACCGAGATTTCACCGGAAATATATGTTTTAGGGTCCCCTGTATCCAAAAAAGTATTTTCAGAAAAAGGTCCGTGTGTGTCCATGTGTCAGTGTGTCCGTGTGCTTATGAACACGATAACTCAAAAACGAAAAGTCGGTAAAATACCAAACTTGGTATTTAAGTTTAGTGTCTTCCAGGGATGTGACACGAAGATTTTGAGGAAAATCCCTCCACCCCAAACTACCCTTTACATGGAACTTTTTTCGAAAAGTTTGATTTTCTCAAAAATGGCTCTAACGATTTTGATTAAAATATCGTATATTAAAGTTATTTACCTGACAAATAAAATGTATATTTTGAATTTTCTGGGAATAGCCTCTGAAGACTACTTTATTCTGGATGAATTTTTCATAACTACTAAACCGTAAGAGATGGACAAAAACTTAACCCTCAAAAAATGTAGAGCACATTAAAACACACAATTTATGTTATATACATTTTTTTTCGTGGAGTTAATCGTTTTTGAGATATTCCTTTTTCTTGGTTTCATATTTGAAAAACTTATACTTTTCTCATACAGGAATTTGTCAACTCCTGTTAATACGTTCAAACAAAGGAACATCAGTCACATAGCAAGCAGCTTTTGGCTTTCACTTTAACCTATGGTACTCGCTTATTTCGCTTCTACTTACAATAAAGCAATAAATAAGACTATTTCTGCTAATTTTTCTCGATTGGCATGAAATAAATAAAAGATAAGCTTATTAACAATAATTTGTTACAGAGATATAGAGGAAATCATGTGAATGGAACACATCAGATTTTTTACTTCATACTAATCGAGATAAACAGCAGCAGAAATTGTCTTAGTACTTGCTTTGTGTAGTAATCTCCTTAGCGCAGCTTCCTCCCTGGATTAACAATAATAATTTATAGAGATATAGAGAAAGTCATGTGAATGGAACACATCAGATTTTTTTTATGTTGTCACTTTTGTTTGTATTTTGTAATGAGTCGTTCCTGGTTTGCTGCGTTACGTAATATGATTTATTTGTGCTGACAAATAAAATACATTAATGTAACGTACGATTAGCATGTAGGTGTAACCGAGAACGTTTGCATTTAACACCTGAATGGATACATTTCTCCAGACACCTTGAAGGAGTTCTAAATTACAGCGTGTCATACATTGATGTGTTATGTATGTACATGTTACAATTGAAGGTACAGTTAACATTTTATGAAACAATATTGCCAGCATGTAATTTGAACTTCAAATTAATTAAAGTTGAACAACTAGTTCTTTAGTAAAATAAATAAACCTACATAAAGCTAATTAAAAACTATGTACTAATCAGGAAAGTGCATTCATATGAAAGGCAAATAGAAAGAGACTTTGAGATATACTTCAATATTCGAAGCAAAAATTACAACAGGTCACCAGAGGAACTGTGACAATATGACAACCCGCAACATTCCTGCAGAGGTTACACCAACCAAGAAATGAACCTCGCACTCTGTCAAAAGTTCCAGGAGTGTTGTGAGCCTCACCACAAGCAGATAAAGCTCGTGTCAGTAATTTTTCATCTGATTCAACGGGCATCTGGTAAGCGAAGTTCTTAAGCATGCGCAATGTTACCACGTGGCACCAAAGGCCACTTGAGCTCCGAAGGAGCTTAGATTAGCTTAGGATGTTAGTCTGTGTGATCCCCGTTTCGCACCTTCTTGAAAAAATCTGATGTGATACACTCACATGACTTTCTCTAGATCTCTGCAACAAATTATCTTAAAAAGCTTATACTTCCATTTACTTCATGCTAATCGAGAAACAATTAGCAGAAATAGTCTTATTACTTGCTTCATTGTAAGTAGAAGCCAAATAAGGGAGTACCATAGGTTAAAGTGATAGTCAAAAGTTGGTTGCTATGTGACTGAAGTTGCTTTGTTTGTATGGACACGAGTTGACAAATACCTGTATGAGAAATGTATACGTTTTTCAAGGCTGAAACAAAAAACAAGGAATATCTAAAAAACGATCAACTCCACGGAAAAAGGTATATAACATAAATTGTGTGTTTTAATGTGCTCTACAAGTTCTGCATGGTAAATTTTTGTTTATCTCTTACGGTTTACCAGTTACACACAATTCCGTAAAATTCATCCAGAATAAAGTAGTTCTCAGAGACTATTCCCAGAAAATTCAAGATATACATATTATTTGTCAGATATATATCTTTAATATACGATGTTTTAATCAAAATCGTTACAGCCATTTTTTAAAAAATCAACATTTTCGAAACATTTTCCATGTGAAAGGTAGCTTGGGGTGAGCGGATTTTCTTGAAAACCTTCGTGATACTGGAAGATACTGAACTTAAATACCAAGTTTGGTATTTAACGGTCTTTTCGTTTTTGAGCTATGCTGCCCACATACACACACACATACACAGACATTTTTCTAAAAATGCTTTTTTGTATTCAGGGTGTCTCAAAACATGTATTTCCGGTGAAATCTCGGTATCGAATTTTTAGATATATTACAATACCTTCTCTATACACTATATACATAGTACGTATAGAGAACGTAAAAATGTCTCTCCTTACACATAATGTGTATACTTTTACAATATGAACACAATGTTTAGCAATTCATGGTTCTCACAGTAGTCACGTGCAGGCCTTTCAGAAGTATATACTCACAGCAGCTCAAGCGGCTAAACCGGCAATTCTCAGTACCGCTGTTGGAATCTAAACGATAATCACGTTGTTTTAATTCCACCTTACGAGTTCTGTTACCACGTTTCAAAACACACATCACATAAACGTTTTCAACAAACCTAATTGTTTAATTCCATTAATCTACGAAGATTCTTAGACAGTTACTGCACTTAATATTGAACGCTACGTAAATATCATTCACATTTTTTAAAGTAATTTGTACTGGAAGGTTTATCGTCTTGGCTTCAGAAATATCAACTAGTGCTGCTCAAATTATGTACCTCTTTGAGAAAACAAAAAAAAATTAAAAAACTAAAAATATGATGTGTTCTATTCACACGACTTTCTCTACAGCTCTGCAACAATTTATTCTATTTACTTCATCTAATCGAGAAAAAATTAGCAGAAATAGTCTTATTACTTGCTTCCTTGTAAGTAGAAGCGAAATATGAGAGTATCATAGGTTAAAGTGATAGTCAAAAGCTGGTTTCTATATAACTGAAGTTCCTCTGTTTGTATAGACAGGTGTTGGCAAATTCCTGTATGAAAAAAGTATAAGTTTTTCAAAGCTGAAAGCAAAAACAAGGAATATCTAAAAAACGATCATCTCCACGAAAACAATGTATGTAACATAAATTGTATGTTTTAACGTTTTTTTTTTTTTTTTTTTTTTTATTGTAAGAAAACTCTTTTGTACAATTAGGTACAATGCAGTTGAGCTAATTAGATACACAGAACAGTATGTAATATGTGGTTGGGGTACCATCCAGCGATGGGCCCAAAGAAATAGTACAAAGATACAAAGAAAGCAGAACAGAAAATAATAAAAGAGCTAAATGTTCAGTCGCAGATCGGAGTGCCAGCGGCGCTTCAATCTTCGTCGTTGAGGTTCAGGAGGAAGATAAATATGGCGGAGAAGAGGATTGCTGTGGCGCAAACAGGATCGATGGAGCCTCTTGTAGCTGATGCGGAGGACACACATTACCTCCGGTAGGCCTATGTCAGCGTGCAGAGTTGAGTTGCGCACGTACCATGGAGCGCCAGTCATGAGGCGGAGAAAACGGTTCTGTGTGCGCTGGAGCTGTTTTAACGTGCTCTACATTTCTTGTGTGTTAAGTTTTTTTTTTTTTTTTTTTTTTTTTTTTTTTTTTTTTTTTTTTCCTCCATCTTTTACGGTTTAGCAGTTATGCAAAATTCCGTAAAATTGATCCAGAATAAAGTAGTCTTCAGAGGCTATTCCCAGAAAATTCAAAATATACATTTTATTTGTCTGATAAATATCTTTAATGTATGATATTTTAATCAAAATCGTTTGAGCCATTTTTGAGAAAATTACAATTTTCGAAAAAAGCAGCTCCCTTAATGGAGGGACTCAAATATTCGGCCCGACGTATTTCTAGTAAAGTCAGAATTAACGTACTGCGTTACACCGTTCCATGAAGTATCTCCTAACAGACCCGTTGAGATAGGAGCACATACAAAGCGCCGTAAAATAAATGGAAAAACGCTGAATAGTAATAGGACCTTCAAAAATGACAAAAGTTATGAAAATCAAACCAATAAAAAGGATATGTTGTACGCGACTGATGCCACAAAAGTCTCTGAAATATAGTCTTTGTTTTAAACAGCTGTACATCTTGTGTGTATAATAGTACACTTTTTAAGCTTAGCGTCCTTTGACCTGGTTGACGATATCGGACAAGGAATGAAATAGGTGAAATGATGATCATATGACATCGGATTCATGGAGCTTTAAGTTACTCGACATTCGTCTTCTGAGGTTGAGGGAAACTCTGAAAAAAATGTTACCCGGTTAACTACCCTAAGCGAGATTCGATCTGTTGAATATGAAGCAGAAACACTATCCCCATGCTATCCCATTTTGTCTATATGGTATGCGTTACCCGTTATCATATAAAATTGCTTCAATGAAGGGTACTTCACCCGATACTTCTAGAAAAATCAAGTTTATCTGTCACATAATTATCTTGAATATGCCTCATTTTAATCATTAGAAGCATTCTTGAGAAAATAACAAAATAAAACATAAACTTTATAAAGTTTGGGGTGAGAGGTTGGTTTTGATGGAGAATACTCAACAGAAATAACTCTTTTGTTTATCCCGCATTTAGTTTTAGAGTTATTTACTGTCTTCACTGAGTTACATTGTCTATTGACGTTTTCCTAAACACAAATTTTACAGTGAAAAAAAAAAATATGTGTGCAGAGAAAGTAAGACTCCGTTGTGTTTCATTTACATAACTTTCAGAACACATTATTTATCCAAATATTCTAAAAAACTTATTCTTCTATCTACTTCACTTTAATCAAGATTAATATTTGCATAAATGCTTTTCTATATATTTCCTTGTGGATAAAAAATAGTATGCTTAAGCGATAGACAAATCTTTTAAAGTTAATCTCTATGTGATGGCAGGGAAATACCGCTCTCCTTGCTTGAGTAGGAGAAAAAAAAGGAAAAAAAAATAAAATCTGATGTGTACCACTCGCATGACTTTCTCTACATTTCTGCAACAAATTATTCTTAAAAAGCTTTTACTTTTATTTACTTCATGCTAATCAGAAAAAATTAGCAGCAATAGTCTTATTACTTGCTTCCTTGTAAGTAGAAGCGAAATAAGGGAGTACCATAGGTTAAAGTGATAGTCAAAAGCTGGTTGCTATGTGACTGGGGTTCCTTTGTATAGACAGCAGTTGACAAATTCCAGTATGAGAAAAATATAAGTTTTTCAAAGCAGAAACCAAAAACAAGGAATGTCTCAAAAAGATGAACTCGAAAAAAATGTATATAACATCAATTCTGTGTTTTAACGTGTTCTACATTTTTCATGCAAAACGTTTTTGTCCATCTCTTACAATTTAGCAGTTATTGAAAATTCGTAAAATTCATCTAGAATAAAGTACTCTTCAGAGGCTATTCCCAGAAAATTCAAGATATACATTTTATTTGTCAGGTAAATATCTTTAATATATGAAAAAAATTCACGTGGAATACATTGTGTGCCTTGAGGAGATCTATAATTTTGTGTAGTAAGATGTTTATCTCTGACGGGTTACTAGTTATGTTAACAGTCATTCAGAATGAAGGGTCATTCCCAAAGAAATAAATATATACATTTCGTATGTTATAAAAATGTCTTAAACCAATAATGTGTTAATAAAAAAAAAACTTTCAGCTGTTTTTGAGCAATTCAAAACATTCAAGTATTTTTCTATGTAAATGCTAGTTACAGCGATCCCAAAACGTGCAGTTCCGGTGAAATCTTGGAATCCAATTTTTGGGTAGAATACAATACTTATATCTAACACAGATAGTAAACATAGTAGTATCGGATAAGACCGTCTACATTGGATATTCAAATTAGAAACATTTAAGAGGTAAAGCAAGTATTTGAAAACAGCTACTGCTACAAAAGCAGTCTCATGGCATAAATTACGTAGGTATAGTACACAGTAGAGCCCTGGTATTCTGAAGTTCCGTGTACTTTGAGCTGGTTTTAAGAAAATTAAAATATAACGCAAAAGTAGAGTAAAATCCCATTTATATACGTTGTCTGCATATACGTTTTAATAAACCTCCGAATGTGTTATTTTTCAATTTTCTTTCAATTTTCCATGTACAATATAGGTACAACTGCTCCACTTACTGTTTTCGTTCATAATCCACAGAAATGACCTTGGCTTTAGATTGAAAATGCATTTCTGTTACAGATGGACACCTTTAGGTTCTGAGTAGTGCGCTTGCTCTTTCTTTGGCGACCCTTCAAGTGTCAATCAATTTTTAGAGCATACCGTCCTTTCAAATACTGTATTCATGCAGTCAGCGACGGGGCCATTTAAAATATTAAATAAAAATACACATTTTCCAGCAGTAAATGCTATTACTATATAACCCAGGTATTTACTATATTGGTTTTTATTTGTTTTAACCATTATTGTGCTCATTAAATACTGATTCATGGTTTACCCATTGATTTAGTGATATTTACGAATATTTCGATTTTTTTACCATAATTTGAACTAGCCTCAATCTTAATTAGCTCGACTTAATGGGACTCTAAAAACCCATAATTTTCCATGTATATATATATACATATACATACTATTAATTCAGGTTGAAAGTAATTTCACAGAATGTTTACAGAAAATTCAAAACAACATATGAGTGGTTATACACATATTTTAATCACATAGCATTTCAATGAAAATCTTTAGAGCCATGTTGACAAAATAACAAAATAATTTAAATGTCTCATTAAAAGAATAATTTCTGTCAGTAAATGTTCTTGAAAATCTTCATTTGACGCGCTTAAACATGACTTGTTATGTTATGCTGCTCACACACAAACACATATATGCAGACCTAGTCATTTTGAAAATCCTTTTTCTCTCTCGCTT
The DNA here is from genome assembly GCA_030762935.1 of Hymenopus coronatus. Taxonomy (NCBI): domain Eukaryota; kingdom Metazoa; phylum Arthropoda; class Insecta; order Mantodea; family Hymenopodidae; genus Hymenopus; species Hymenopus coronatus. The sequence goes on along the minus strand of CM060894.1, from coordinate 122,448,340 downwards.
TCTTTAAATCTTGTACGTAATCTGAAATGTCGATATCAACGTATTAGGTGCTATAGGTAAGTGGTGTAGAAAATATAAAAATCTGATGTGTTACATTCGCCTGTATATATTTGTAACAAATTATTGTTAAAAGGCTTCTAGTACATGCTCAAACATTAGCAGAAATGATCTTATTGCTTGCTTCCTTGTAAGTAGAAGGGAATTAAGGATACACTAGGCTTAAGAGATAGTTAAATATTTTAAAAGCTGGTCGCAAAGTGACTGAAAAATTCCAGTATGAAAGTATTTTAAAACTGAATAAAAAACAAGGAATATCTAAGAAATAGTCAGCTCCACGGAAAATGTATGACATGCATAAATTGTGTGATTTAACGAGTTGTGCATTTTTGTATAGTAACCGTTTCCCTGCCTCCCTACCTACAAGTTAAGCAAATCATCCGGAATGAAGAGGACTATACAGGTATTTCCAGAAAATTCAAGATATACGTTTTATAGGTCAAGTAAATATCTTTAATGTACGGTATTTTAATGAATATCGTTAGATCCATTTTTGAGAAAATCAATTTTCGAAACTTTTCCATGTGAAGAGTAGTTTAGTTTGGGACGATTTTTATCAAAATCTTCGTGTTGCATCCTTGGAAGATATTAAAGTTAAATATCAAGTTTGACATTTTACCGATTTTTCATCTTTGAGTTACCGTGTTTTTTGTTGTTTGTTTGTTTGTTTGTTTTTTTTTTTTTGCTACAAATGCCTTTTTTGAATATAGGAGACCCTTAAATGTGTATTTTCGGTGAAATCTCGAAATTATTATTTGGGTGGAATACAATACTTTCTCTACCTATTATCTACTATTAATATAGTAGATGTATGTAGAGAAAGTAAACATTGGAAAACAAAATAAGATACCCATTCGTGATCAAAATCGCGAGCTTTGATTTTTCACGCGTATGTTACTTCAAATACACAACATAAATGAATATTGAAGTTTTTCCGTTTTCTACTACAAGATAATATTCAGGTGTAGTATGGCTGTTAAAGCTTGGTATTTTAATCGCCAAACGTTAGTCTCAGTTTGTTTTCTGCATGAACTGTTCGCGGCGTTACAATGTCGCTTTCCATTGTTGACGTGTCACAAACTCTCGCCTGTCTACCGGCCTTTGTAAATCTCGCATCGATTATCGATTGTTGTGCTGTCAACATTATGCGAGATAGCGCCACCGCCGTAACGAATTTTAATCAAAATTAGTTTTGCAAGGACGAGTGCTTGCACAAAGACGAGTGGCGTGCTGTTCACTGCCAAAGGGATTAAATTTAAATAAGTGCGTAGGATTTGGGCTTCAATTCGCCTGTGATGACAAAGCAAAAATATGCATACGGTGCTCAACAATTTATTTGGGAGCATTGTATAGTCCATACTCTGCATACGCAACCACCGTTTTATCATTCATTTTTGTGTAGAGAATGTTCCAATTGAAGATAAAGCCGAATAAAATGCCAGTTTCCCCCAAAACCTGATGTCTTCCATTCACATGACTTTGACTATCTATTCTCTAACATATTGTTGTTACAGACGCACCCAGCCCGCCTAGGTAGCGTGTCTGCTTCACATTCAAAAGGTCGTGATTTCGAATCTCGTTTAGGGGGAGTTACCCGGATGAGGTTTTTTTCGGGGTTTTCCCTTATCCTGAGAAGACGAATGTCGGGTAACTTTAAGCTCCATGGACCCCGAGATCATTTGAGTATAATCTCATACAACGTCCGATATGGCCAACCAGGTTAAAGGAGGTTAAAACTACAACAAAGTACCTACTCGGATCACATGCCCAACAGCCACACTTATTGATCATGCACTACATAATAATGGGAGTGATTTTATAGGTGACTAATATATGCAAGTGACCATAATTTACTTATGCATATTAATCCTTTTAGAGTTATCCCGTTATTAACAAACTGTAATGTAATTAATCAAGAATGATACATTTTAATAAATTTAACATGTATTTTTCTGATAGGTTCTCCTTTTAACATTTATAATATTAATGTTAATAATAATAATAATAATAATAATACACAAGATAAAATATTCTAGTAACATATCATAAAATATGTATAGGAAAGAGAAAAAAAAATGTACCTTAGAGAAATTAGGCTCCAACATAAACTTAGAAAGCCGTGGGCAAATGATCAGCAATTAGTATTAATAAAAAGCAGAGATATACTTTATCAATAAAAGCTAAAAAGGTGCAATGTCTCAGTTAATACATACACTGACTATAAAAACAGGTTAAGCAAATGAAAAAGCATTTAAAAAGACAATATTATGCTAACTCAAAATGTTACTGACCAAAAAAAGATATGAAAAGTTGTAAAGAACTAAATGAAACAATAACAATCCATAAAGTATCCAACCTATTAAATTGCCAATAAAAATAAATTTTACTACGAGGATACACAAGAAGTTGCAAAGACTCTAAATAAGCAGCAATATAGCGATAAAGTTAAGAGAAAACATGATAACGTCAGTAGCAGATTTAAATACTCTAAAATACAATGATACAACTTTTTTCGTAAAGCCTATTAACATTCACATTAATAAATCCCTAAAGAACAATAGTTCTCCCAGTAAGAACAATATACATAGCTTAACTCTTAAACGATGATCCCAACTTCTTGTATTGATTTAATAAACTTATCTTTTACTAAAGGTATAATGTCTATGCTTGCAAATAGTCGAAAATTATTCCAGTGTCCAAGGGTGGTGAAAAAATGGATCTTAATCACTATAGGCCTATAAGCATTCTACCTATATTATCAAAAATCATAGAAACAGTATTGAAGAAGAGATTATTATCATTTTAAATGCTCCTAAAAACAGATGCATTTCTCGCAGAATTCTAGCACTTTAAATGCCATAGTTGACACCCTAGTGCCAAAACAGAAAGCCTTGAATGAAAAAATAACAGCAGCTGCTTTATTTATAGATTTAAAAAATGCTTTTGATGCGTTTGGTCATAAAGTATTACTCTTTAAAATGCATAATGTAGCGATCCAACGTTCGCAAATATTGTGGTTTGATAATTATCTGAAAAATTATATGCATTATGTGTTCATGAGTGGTCGAAAGTCAAGTTGTAATAGGGTAAAATGTGGTGTTCCATAAGGTTCTGTGCTCGGACCTATATTTTGTCGTATCTTCATTAATAATATTGCTAATCTTTAATTACTTTTCCAGATGACATATCCCTCTTTTATACCGACAATAATGAAGCAATAACTACTAATAAAATGTAGTCAAATTCAAATTTACTGAATAAATGGATAACAATGAATTTCCTGTGCAACAATAGCGCAACAATCAAATTCATATGTTTAGAAAGCGTTATTGCATCGTAGCTCCACTCTCATTTCAGGGTCGCGCCGTGGCCGAGTGGTTAGACCACTCACCTTTCACCTAAACGGCCCGGGATCGAGCCAAGAGACCGTATGTGAGATTTGTGGTGGACAAAATGGCGCAGGGGCGGTTTCTCCAGTTTCCCCCGCCATCGCATTCCACCGGTGCTCCGTTTTCATTCATGTGTCATCAGTGTCATCGCCTGCGGTGCCACAAATAGTTAAAGCGGGCGTTAAACACTACCAAAAAATATCTCATTTAATGCTAGAAAATATAATTGAAGAGATCCAGACGATCAATTTTCTTGGTCTTAAGCTGGGTACTACACTGAGTTGGAATAAACACTTTAAGATAATTAAGGATAAATTTTCGTCAGTAATTGGAATTTTAGTTAGATTAAGATATGCGGGACTACCTAGAACTAAGCAAAAAGCTATATGTTATGCACTCATACACCTTTATTTGAGGTAGGTATGTGGATATAGTCTGGCAAACCTGCTCAAAAAATCAGTTAAATCAAATTGAGATTTTAAAGAAAAGGACTATTAAAATAATATACTAATTAAATCACTTTACCCCTATTAAATTTCTGTACCATCATATAGAATTATTCCATTATCTGTAAGTTTATAACTCTTAATTGTTTTATTTGCATTTAAAGTCCTAAAAACTGTATTTCATACTAATTTAAGTATGCTGTAGTATAATAGTGTACATAGTCATTAGACCAGGAGACAAAATTAATGCTATAGAGTCATCCAAACATGGCATTAATGGGATTCTTAATAGAATGGCAGAGTCCTATTATAAATCACCAACACATATAGAAAACACAAACAGTCGATATGTAAAAGAAAGACTGTAATATCATACTTATTAAGTTAATAGTTAAGCTAGAACAATATAATGATTACCTAAGTTAACATATAATGTATACATTGGTAACATATATTTGTACTTCAATATTATTAATATTATCTAGTGTTTACATATTTTATATTTGTTTATACGGTTAAGTATGTTGTCAGCAATGAGATCATCCTCGTAGTAACATAAATTAAATAAATAAACAAATAAAACTTGTGCTTCTATCTACTTCATAATAATCAATATAAATATAAGCAGAAATGGTTTTATTACTTAGTTCCTTACAAGTAAAAGGGAAATAAGGCATTACACTAGGCTAAAGCGACAGTCAAATCTTTAAAAAGCTGTCGCTAAACGATTCGCTTCTCTTTGTATGGCCACGAATAAAACAAAAGAAACAGGATTATCAAATTACCGTTTGAGAAAAGTATAAGTATTTTAGAATTTAAACTAATAAGAAGGATAAAACAACAAAAACTTGACACAAAATGTAGATCTCTTTAACATTCACAATTTATACTAAACATTTTTTTTTAATTACGCATTTCTGAGATATTCCGTATCATTGCCTTCAATTTATTTTTTTTAATTTAATTTAATTTAGTCTACAGCACAATCTCATTCGTTTTCACTTTCACATTTAACAACGTTAGACATTTACACACTTAACTGTATTATTATTATTATTATTATTATTATTATTATTATTATTATTATTATTATTATTATTAGACAATTTCTAAATTAACGAACAACAATCTACGCACAACTTAAAACACAAAAATCTCAGATTATGACCAAACAACAGTAATGCCACATTTAACGCCAAGAATCATAATGCTGCTAGTACTGGTAATTCGGCATGCTCCTGAGGTGACATGCGCACAAAAAACATCTTATGTGTTCCATTCACATGACTTTCTCTACATCCCTGCAACAAATTATTGATACAAAGTTTATGCTTATTTTTACTTCATTCTAATCGACAAAAAAATAGCAGAAAAAGTCCGTTTACGCATCGAGAACTTATAATCGAATGAACTTTTTCCTGATTGTATTGTAAATCTTTTTGCCATAGCAGATAAATATCTATTTACATATTTTCAGTACAAAAAATATATAATACAGGTACTCTAAGAATACAACAATATCTACAGTAAAATGCGTTCGTATAATGTCTGTCTTATTACTTGCTTCCTTGTAAGTAGATGCGAAATAAGGGAGTACCATAGGTTAAAGTGGTGGTCAAAAGCTGGTTGCTGTGTGACTGAAGTTCCTTTGTTTGTATGTACAGGAGTTGACAAATTCTTATGAGAAAAGTTTGTTTTTCAAACCTGAAACTAAAAATAAGGAATATCTTAAAAACGATCAACTCCACGAAAAAATTGATTTTCTTAAAAATAGCTCTAACAATTTTGATTAAAATCTCTTATATTTAAGATATTTACTTGACAAATTAAATGTATATCTTGAATTTTCTGGGAATAGCCTCTGAAGACTAGTTTATTCTGGATGAATTTTACGGAACTGCTAAATCGTAAAAGTTGGACAAAAACTTATGACACGGAAAATGTAGAGCACATTAAAACACACAATTTATGTTATATACCGTCGATGTTTCTCAGCTGCTGATAGGCTGATTTACGGTCTGCGGCGCATGCGTCACGAGCTGCCCTAGGTTTGACTTCTCGCCGAGGGAAAAGGAAAACCACAACTCTTTCGGAACGTTCTTCCTCATTGCGCTGAGGGGACACCACACTGCTGTGTCAGCTGTACCGTGCCGAATATAGTGGAGCGAGCTTTTCGGTTTGTCACTCGTATTTTTCACTTATGGTGTATTGCTTTTGACTTTTAACTTGAATAAATTTTTCAATCTGATCGCTCCTTCCATATTATAGGATATTTTGGTGTATTAATTGCCTTTTACTTATTTATGTGGCAAGCACGAGCAAATTAATGATTCTAGTGTATCTTTTGTAATTATGTTGTTTGTTATTCAGTAAATTGGGGAAGTTTACTCGGAATTTCTTTAACTAAAGGTTCACCTCAATCCCGCCTTTGTACAGATCCCCTTCTCAGGCTTTCTCTTAAATTTGTGTCATTGCCATTAGGGCCGAGCATAACAAACTAACCATATCGTTTTTAATTGCACACTAATCTATCCTGATGCTGCCTCTGAAATGTGGCTGTAATGTCTGTCTCACATTCAAGAGGTCCCGAATTGGAATCTTGGTCAGGGTGAGTCTTTTTTGGGGGGTTTCTCTTGTCCTGAGAAGCCGAATGTCGAATAACTTTAAGATCCAGGACTCACGTCCCTGATAAAACACAATATTCTGGATGTCCATGCAAAAATTGTAGAAAATATATGTTAGAACAAGGCTATTATACACCTAAATTCAATTAAATCGAAGGTATAATGCAGAAGAAGAAGTCTCGTCAGTTTCAGGCATTCTTTGCGCTGCACAAACAATAAAGAAACAGAGGAAAGGTACATTTTTTTGCCTTGAAATTTAAATTATGAGCATATGTCTCTGATTATATGTTAACATTAAATATATTTTTCTCATATTGTGTTAATTTCAATATTTTTGGACATTCAGCATTATACATTATCAGAGACCTGCATATTATTTTATTGCCTTTTTTGTCAATATAAATTATATAAATAGATGTTAACATTAAATACGTTTTTCATAAGTTCTGATAATTACAATATTCCTAGACAATAAGAACATTACATTATTAGAAATCAGCACATTGTTTTTATGTTTTTGTGTCAATTTACATTGCAATAGTGGATGCAATAATGTATAAAAACATTTTTTCTCAAGTTGTATAGGTACGATATATCTAGACAATCAGCATGTAACATTTTTAGAAACCTGTACATTGTTTTTATTTTCTTATTTGGTGTGTTAATTTACAATGCAAGAATGTTTACATGGATTAAAAATTTGTATATTTCAAAGTGCGTCTGTTATGCTGTGTTAGTTGCTCTCGCGCTCCTTTGGTGACGTCACCCCAACAGCCAAAGGCAGGTCACTTCTACACAGGCTCAACCTTGCGTACACAGTTCCCTAACATACACAGGTCTGAACGCCGGGCGAAAGGAAGGTCGCTCAAAGGCATCCTTTAACCAATGAAGGACTGCTAATAGGCTTCCCTCTATCGGGACCAGCAAGAATAGCAGTCGAGGCTTAAAAGGCTGTAATCTGGCAGGATCCAAAAGAAGTTCCAATGCGCAAATCTCTACGCATCCCTCCCACTCTCTCCGGAGGCAACCTGAAATATTAAAGAGGGAAATTGGAAGAGGGTGAATCAAGATTATGCACCACCCCAACATTCGCCTTGCCAAACAGGAAAAACCTCATGGTAAAAGTAGCAGTCACCGGGAACCGCACCTGGCACTTCCCGAATACGTTACCAAGGAGTCATCTTGCCCGGCAGACTATTTATTAACCTAAGTTGGAGATCATTTTGTTCAACTTACTTTATATGTTGCAATTCTTGTCCCGGCGCTCCCCCCCCCCCCATCACGTTTTAAAATCTTGTTATCATTGTGCCACAGGCGTCCCTTACTTTGTCCTATACTCGGCTCCCATATTGTGCCACAGCCTTCTATATTTTACAGAATATTATGACTATATAAGTAATAATGTGGTCAGTACCAAACAAACGCAGACTAAAGTTCTTCACTGCGTACGTCCGAACGTTTGTACCTACGCCCTGCGACCGTAATCGCCGACCGTGTGTGTACAGTTTGGGACATAAGTGTAGCTGATTGTTAGCATCCAGTGTTACACGCGCGTTAATGGATACCTGTGCCGGCGAAAAGTTCTTTTGGCATCGCAGCTGTGATTGTTACGCCAGTGCGAGTGGACACATGTTCTGTCGAAAGGTTCTTTGACTCGAAGCCCGCATTGCTACACCGGAGTGAGTTTGTGAACACCTATGGTGCGCCGCATATACGAAGGTTTCTGGAAATTTCACATTACCAATAGATTTAAAAGGAGCAACGAGGCCCTATCCAGCGTTCAGTTTTTTACTGGAAATGCATTGCATGCAACAGTTGAGTGAGTTCGAACGGAATTTTGCAACACTGCCGTCGCGAACGTCGAAACGAAATTATACGGCATAATTGTTATGAAAGACTGTTATTTATGAGCAGATTTAGATTTTTGAAGATAGTTTGTGGAAGAACTAGAGAACAATTGTTGGAGAAAAAAGGTTTTTCGTTACCGTGTGCTGCTATTTCTATTAAATTTTGAGGTGTTTGTTCAGTCCCTTTCACTAGTTTGGAAGCAGATTTGGTTATATCCACTGACATCACGTATTTATGGGATAAACAAGAACCCCATCTTCAAAGTGACGTATATGAGATTCAGCTGCGACCTGATGAGAAATGTTAGAACTACGCTTCCTCTCCGCTATTCGGTGGGCCGTCGTTGGACAGAGGCATTCAGTCTGGCTGGAAACTTGCAGAGTGAAGATCGTCTTTAAGATCACAGCGAGGTTTACTGCGTACCTAGGATAAGCAAAAGTAGGGTTTTTCCGGCTTGGGATATATTCGGTTTTAAATATGTTTATTATATTTTTATTTATTTATTAATTATTATTGTTGTTGTGAAAACTCACTTGTTATTTGGGTCAATTAGGCTTTTCTTTCATAATAAGATTTATGTTGAAATAGTATTTCAAGGCCTGTAACTTATACATGTAACTTACAACTGCAACTTAAAAATGTAACGAATGTAAACATTAACGGTAATATCAGATACATGCTTAATGGCTGCTTGTTAAAACAACTTATTCTAATACATTTTGAAATTCCTCGCAGTGTTTCTTTGCAGTTTCCTAGAAAATTTCTCCCTATACCTTTAAGGAAACGTATTAATAATAATAATAATAATAATAATAATAATAATAATAATAATAATAATAATAATAATTCCCTATGTGTTTTTGTACACGTTATTTGCTTTGGATAATGACAGCATAATTTCAGCTGATACATTATAATTTAATAGCCAGAGCTGTCTAAAAATGGTATAGAATAATAAGAAATTCGTTTTGCTCAAAGTAAAATTTTGCAGCATTCCTGTTTGAAAATTAAAACTCCACTTTTAAGACTTGTGTCATAAACATCCATCCTGTGAATCACTGATTTACTACGACTTCCAAGATGCACATGTAATGAATATAAGAACTCTTAATGCATTTTATTCCATGGCTGTACTGCAACCGCCCACGTGCGAGCTTAGTTCCCTTAGCGCGTTCCATGGAAGAGGGAGCTAGTAAACACATTGATTCCTATTAATGCGGAACCCTACCCCAGCACAATACACACCGCGCCATAGAGCCTTAACAATAAGGACTGTGGAAAGCACGAAACTAACACGGAATGTAACAGAGTCTAGTACACAAGTTCTAGAGAGTCCCGCACCGCGTCGCGAATAGCGCGCGTATAAAATGTCTGTGAAATACGGAAGCAGGGGGAAATGTATTATGCATCGGGGCACTATTTTAAATATGAGAAGTGGGGAAGTGTTCCCAAGAGTGGAGTAACACCTGAAGTTGCTATAAGTTATGTTAACGTTGGTCTTGCTTCGGTAAACATATCCACTGCAGTGGTCAATAGCTCACTTAGCGCAAACTCAATACATTGTTAAGGCGAGGGTGTGAATACAAATCTAATGTGTTCCACTCACATGGCTTTCTCTACCTATTCTGCAACAAATTATTTTTTCAACAACTTATTCTTGTCATTACTTCATGCTAATCGAGAAGAAATTATTTTGTTACTTAGTTCCTTTTAAATATAAGGGAAATAAGGGGATACATTAAACCGACAGTCACATCTTTTAAAGGTGGGTCCCTTCTCTTTGCATGACCAGATTGAAAAAAGTACTGAATAACGACTTCCCATTTAAGAAAACTCTAAGTATTAGACATTTTAAACATCAACAAGGATTATCTCGGAAATAATTAGTTCTAAAAATGTATATGACATAAATAGTGTGTTTTAACGAGATATGATTTTTTGATCTATCTCTTACAGTTTATTAGTTATTCAAAAGTAATTCAGAACGAAGAGGACTTCAGAAGCAATTCCCAAAAACTTCAGGACATTAATAGCACTTCTCATGCAAATATCTTTAATATATGATATTTTAATCAAAATCCTTACACCATTTTTTATAAAATCTAAAATTTCGAAAAATCTTGCAAACGGATAGTTTGGGGTGTGGGGATTCTCTTGAAAATCTTCGTGTCGCATCCTTGGCAGATACGATATTTATATACCAAATTTAGTTTTTAATCGACTTTTCGTTTTTGAGCTATGCTATCAATAGAAACATTCACACACACACACACACACACACACACACATACACACGCGCACACACACATATTTACAGCCTGCCCGACTATCACACATACATGTGAACTTTTTCTAATTGTTTTATTCAGGCGTCCTCAAAACATTTATTTCCTGTAACATGTCGCTATCGAATTTTTGGATGGAATATAATACCTTCTATACCTACTATATACGTTTATAGTACTTGTAGAGAAGGTAAAATTCTGAATGTAATTGCATTCTCTATTCACTCCTTCCCAAACCATTCTTCAAAACTTATTATTCTAATTACGCATCGGTCTCCAAATTAACTTTTAAATATTTCGTTGTACACTTTTTTTTTTGTTAACAACGCTACAACTACCAGGATTACATCTGCACCGCCGGTGTACCGGCATTCGTCCCACAATAGATAATCAACACGACGTATGTGCATATGTCAATGATATACCATACTATTCGCACACTTAACGACCATTGGGTCGCGATGTGACCAAGTAGTTAAAACGGCACAAACATTTGATCCTAGGCTTTGTGATCAGAAGGCCAGCTTCTAACCAGCTTATCCCTCATACCGACATTTCGTTGTGTATAAAATGATATTCAGATCTTTAAAGGGATTTTCAATGTGTGCTGAATTCTCTTTGCATGACAAACGGATAAAACATAAATATATAAATTAGGTACGTATTTGAAAATTAAAACTAAATTCCAACAGGAATAACTCCTATATATTTTAACATATAGTTTAATCAAAATCATTGGAGACATTTTTTTTTTGAGAAAATGTAGATGGTAGTTTGTGGAGGAGGGATTCTCTTGAATATAAGGATGACTTAAATATAAGGTTGATATTTACCCAGCTTTTTTTGAGTTTTGCTGTTTACACACACACACACACACACACACACACACACACACAGTGCTTTTTTTAGGGAGTCTCAAAACTTATTCACACGTATCGTGTAAAGTAGTGGTACCAAACTTTTGAATACAATTTAATATTTTCTCTATTTTCATTTATCAGACTTGTTTTTCTACGTACTTCATGTTAATAGTGATTAGTATTACTTTCTATACACATTTTGTTGACGAACAAGCCCTGACTGATCAAAATCTGTTCGGCTAAAAGTGCTCGCGCGTGCGTAGCAATAGTTCTCGGAGTCCGTAATTTGATTATCGATACGTCATTGGGCGAACGCCATAATAAAGTGCTTGAAAATTTTGAAACATCTGATGTGTTAGTTTAGATGACTGTCTCCACTCATATCTTTATTACTTTCTCTACACGTCCTATGTACATAATGAATAGAGAAGGTATTGTAATGCACCCAAAAAATCAATACCGAGATATATATTTTGAGAACCCCTGAATCCAAAAAACATTTTTGGAAAAATGTCCGTACGTGTGTCTGACTGTCAATGTGTGTGTGTGTGTGTGTGTGTGTGTGTGTGTGTGTGTGTGCATCTTTCAAAGATGCGAAACAAAACTTTTCAAGAAAATCCCTCCCAACCTCAACTACTATGGGCAAATTTTCGATTTTTTTTTTTATTTTCTCAAAACTGGCTCTAACGATATTGAGTAAAATCTCGTATATTTAAGATATTTAAACGATAAATAAAATGTAAATCTTGAATTTTCTGGGAATAGCCTCTGAAGACCTCTTTATTACAGATGATTTTTTTTTAAAATTTTGCTTTAACCAGTAAACTGTAAGAGATAGACAAAAACTTACGACACAACAAATGTAGATCCCATTAAAACACACAATTTATGCCGTATACATTTTGTCGTGGAGTTTATCATTTTCGAGACATTCTTTGTCATTTGTTTCAGTTTTAAAATACTTAAACTTTTCAAATACGGGAAACTCAACTCCTGCCCACGCAAACGAAACGGATTTCAACCCCAAAGCAGCCACACTTTAAAACATTTGAAAGTCAGTTTAGCATACTGCATTCCTTTATTTCCCTTCTACTTACAAAGAAGCAAGTAATAAGGCCGTTTCTGCTTATGTTTATCTCGATTAGCATGAAGTAGATAGTGGAGTAAGTTTACTAAAATAATTTGTTACAGAGATCTAGAGGAAATCATGTGAATGGAAAACATCAGATTTTTATACCTTTTTCTACAGAATATTCTTGGTACTCGACAAATAAGTTCGCTGAAATGGTTTTATTAAACACTTCATTGTAAGTAACAGTAGAATACTCAAGGCTGAAGCGATAAACAAACATTCAAAAGTGGACCCTCTTTGCTGGCTTTGAAATTCCATTCGTTTTACAAGACCACAAGAAATAAAAGAATGCCAATCAAGCACTTCAATATATAATATGTATATCTGTGTGTGTGCATGTGTGCGTATTGTAAACGTTCATGATTAGGACAAGAATATCTCAGAAATAGTTAATATCATGGAAAAGATCAGATAAACTGTCCTTTAACATTCAACATTGTTTTTGTCTTTCTCTCTCATGGTTTTGCACATATGTAAAAGATACATAAAATATTGAGACTGAAGAAAATATCATGCGCTCGTTGAAGAAAATTACAGGTATACGTTTACATTGATAGTCATGTAAGCATCGTGACAACATAGATTTAATTGTTTTAAATTTTATTAATTCAACGTCCTTTAACCTGGTTGGTCATATTGGACGATAAATGAAATTGGTGAAATAATGCTCGAATGATCTCGAGGTCCATGGAGCTTAAAGGTTCTTGACATTCGTCTTCTGGATAAGGAAAAACCCCGGGAAAAAAACTTATCCGGGTAACTCACCTTAAGCGAGATTTGAATTCGCGTTCTTTAACACGAGGCAGACACGCTAGCACCCACCCTACCGAGGCGAGTAGTTAAAATTATTATAGTCGTTTTTTGGAGTATATAACACATTTTGAAACATACTGAGAGGTAGTATGTGATGAAAAGATTTCATGAAAATGTTCTCGGCTCATCTTATAACGATTGGGTGCCGCCAATGTTGATATTAATCCGACATTTTGTTTTTGAGTTTCGTTGTTCACATACATCCATTGAGAGGCACACGAATATTTTGCTAAAAATATCATTTCCAGTCCGGAGATCCCAAAACATTGTTTCCAATGAAATATCGGCATCTAAGGTTTTGCTTAAAGACAGTACTTTTTCTAGTCACTATAGACAAGTGGTAGAAAAAGTAAAAACTACATTTTTTTTAAGAAAAAGTTAATTTGTGTTTACGCAAATTTAATGTAATGCGCTTTTGAAGAGGAGTGTGTAGAATTTTGTGAAAATCTTCAATTTATATTTTGAAATAAGTCGAAATAAATATAGAGATTAAACAATAATTAAATTAGAGATTTTTAAGCGACTACGTTTTGAGCTATATATAATCCCAGCCCCAGTAGCAGTGATGATTTCGCGTTAACGCTCTGCCGCTAAAGGAGCACGGGTTCCAATACCGCTATGGGAATGGATGTTCACTGTAGTGTGTTGCTGTGTTTGTGTTCTAAGTAAGTCATCTTTCTCTCCTGATGACCAATTAGGTTAAGCCTGAAGACTAAATATGTGCGTAAAAAGTGAGAGAGACGCTCCCCTTATTTTGGTGCTCTTGGTTTGAATAGTCCCGTTAAGTTCTGCAGCTCTTTAAACGCATGAAAGTATATATCTACACGTCAAATAGAGGCATTTGGGCCACCTGGTATAGGTAGGCTGTAGAGAAGATAAAAAGTTCTCAATATGATTTTTATCTAAAGTTAATTTAATACTATAGTATTCTTTTTCCTTTTCCTTTCATTTTAATGTTTGTTTTAAGGTTTATCGGTACATTTGCAATGACAGAAACACCCTTGTCCAAGGCGGAACTCCAGTACTGAAAATCAAAGGCCAAGGTCCAATAAGGACAGACCCATGTAGCTTAATTTCATTGCTCTGGCTATTTAATAGCCATGAATTGGGTATTATATGGGTTGAAAGGTGAATGTTTCTACTTTTTCTATTATATATTAAATAGGAGTAAAGTGGATTTCGAGATTTTAAAGGAAATGTTTCGAGGTCCCCTTAATAAAATAATCACTTTAGAAATATGCTTCACATGGAATATTCTCAAAAACTTTTGATTTCCCTAACAACAAAAAATACTCTAAGTGTTTTCTTTAAAATACCGCAAATTGAACATATTTTCGTGATAAATTACACACATATATATTTATTTATACATATATTTCCTAACAGTCTCTGAAATGCTATCAATTCTGAATGCCTTAAAAGTAAACTGTCAAGAATTGGAAAATATCTTACTGCACCAAAAGGTAGATCTTGTTAACGTATACAATACCTGTTTGTGGTTTTTGTTTTATTGATAGAGTACAATATATGCGTTGTTATACATTTTCCAAAACTTATACGTTTTTTCAAATCAGAAGTCTCTCTTCGTTTTCCCCCTTTCTTTGTTCTCTATTATCTCTCTCTCTCTCTCTCTCTCTCTCTCCTGATTCTGGTCTAAAGGCTTGCTTTCCTCCAATCTGAAAATTGAACTAGAACTTAAAACTGAAAAGTTATATTTAGTTCAGTTTTCAGTTCAGTTCAATTGTGCTTTCCTAGAAAACTGAAATGAAAACCGGGCATGGTAGTGAGAAAGTGAGTTAGAGTTGGATATTTTGATAATTTTTTTTGGTCGAATTAACAGATAGAACTGATAATGAACAAAGTTGTAAGAAACGCTGTGAGGTGCCCCCATGTTTGCTAATCGCAGTTCAGAGGGTGCCTTGCTCTACACAGTCATGCATGACAAGAAATATGCTAGGTATATATAATTACAGACACAGCAGGGCACGCAGGACTTGATTTTTCCAATTCCTCTCCCAATCCTTCCAAAGCTTGTTTCTTCTCTATATTTCTATACTCGGCATGTTGTGCGTTGTATAAAAGTTCGTTGTGACGAACAAAGTCAACTATTCTCTCTTCCCCAGTTTGTGAAAACTTTCGTTTTCCATTCTTAGGTACAAATATTTAAACCAAATTACAAACAAATACCGCAACTATAACCTCACTTATGCTATCTCGTCGTCCAAAGATCGACTGAAGTGAAAACACTACTTCCGCCGTAATTTTCGCCGCCTAGATTTCTAGTAGAAAACTTAAAATGTCTAGTGACAAACAGAAAAGAGAGATTCAGTTCTCAGTTCAGTTCAGTTTTCAGATTGGAGGAAAGCGAGCCTTAACTAAGACACCGCAATTAAACTTTAAAAACTTGCTCTCAAGGATCCGACTATTGCTTTAGCATAGCCCTTGAACCTACAAGAAAAGTTGTAATAAATACATTTCTGTTTATCTCAATTAGCATGAAGTAGGTAGAAGAATAATTGTTGACTAGGCACAGGAAGTAGTCATTATAAAGGCTGTGGATGGGGTTAATAGCGGCTGTGGTTGACGTACAAACCAGGGGATTTATTATACACCCCTTCCCTTCCATTTGGTCTCTCCCTTTCTTCCAAGCATGCATTGTTCTGATATGTCCCTCACAAGTAAAGCTAAGCTCTGCACTGCTCCGCCTCAGGATGATTGCTAATACCTGATTTAACCAACCCTTTATCTATTCACTCTCTCGAGTCTTTCTCCTACGTCAAGTCTCATTTTTGTTTCCGAGCTAATTTTATTTTCTGCTTTCTTTCTTCGTAATGGTATCAATCCCATTACTTTCCTTGATATTGGATGAGAGAATTGAAGAGAATCGGTATGGATTCAATCTGACGAGGAAATCAAAACCATAAAAATATATGAGAAAAGCTAAGGAAAGATTGATTCATATCATTCGATAAAGAAGTAAACCAGAGTGCAGGGAAATAACTTTTTTGAGCTTGTTAAATGAAGTTAACCCAAAAGAAGTGTATAGAGCTACTTTCAGGGTGAAAAGAAAATTCTGAAATGGTTGGTTTAGATTGGGAGTTGTAGAAAATGACTCTCTAAGGATAACTTGCCCATTTTTCTGGCGAGGATGAAGAATGGGTACATTATTTTGTACCAATGTATCCATTGGGAAGTCTTGGCAAGTTTCTTACGATCGATTGGCTGCCGGGAAGTTACTAATGGTTCTTTTTATATGGTTGTACGTGGTCACTTTAGCGGTCCAAAAGTGTAGGAGAGAACCTTCATACAACATAAACATGTTTATTATTACTACTTTGTGGGGTAGAATGGATGGCTTCAGAGTAACTCGATAATAAAAAACAGAAAATATATAGAGGGGAGAGGGAGAACATATGCTCTCCGACGATTTTACAGTGTGGTTAAATGGAACACCAGAATAAATAAATCTGATGCGTTCCAATCACACTATTTCTCTGTCTATTCTGTAACAAACTTTTCTTACAAAAACTTCTATCTGCTTAGGGCTAATCAAGATAAACATTATCAGAAATGGTCTTATTAATTAGTCCCTCTTAAGCAGAACGAAATACTGCAATGCACTAGACTAAAGTGATAGTCAAATCCCGTTAAAACCTGGTTGCTATGTGGCTGGATTGGATTCTCTTTGTTTGGTCAGGAATAAAACGAAAGAAATAGGAACGAAAATTCCCGTTTCAGAAAATTTTAAGTGTTAGTAAATTGAAACCAATAACAAATATATTGAAAATGGCTAACTCCTTAAAAAAAAAACGTTTATGACAGATTGAGTGTTTTAACGAAATCTAGCCTCTTTGCACAATAAGTTTTATCTAACTCTTACAGTTAATCAGTTATACAAAAGCCACCAGAAAAAATACAGGTTTATTCAAAAAGGAAGAACAGATAGAAATATAATTCCAACGTTTATGGAGAACCTTCCCGGCAATCGCCCTCTCTGACCCAACGTTTATAATGGCTTCTGCAGTGTTGCCAGGCGAATGCCGAGGTGGTTTCTTATCTACTACTGTTTTCTATCCATCGTTTCTCCTTCATTCTGTTAGTGTCATATTTCAGGTGTGTTTTCACGTACGTGGTATATAACAGTACCGCCAGATAGCGCGGATGCATGCTCAATGGAAAGATTTCTCCCGATGGACACTAGGTGGCTGTCAGGACAAGTTGGACTTGGAAACGTTAGGGACTTCCGCGCGTCTTTGGTAGTCTATCTGCAGGTCTCCTATGGTTATTTCATGGTTCTCCTAGGTCCTATCTTTTATCCACAATAGATCTGCATAGTTATCAGTGCGCGAGATGTCCCATTCCGTTGTCCATCCTTTACCTATTAGCATAGCAAGTTAAGGTGATTCATATGTGAAGTTTGAACAAAAAGTTTGAAAAATTAAAACAAGTATTTCCATAATAAGTAGTTAAGGTGCGCCAAGTGAGAAAAACATATATTTTCTTATAGAATTCTAAACTGTAAGAAAATATATATTTTTCTCACTTGGCGCACTTTAACTACCAACTAACTTAGGCTATAAGTCAGGCGGGTGCTTATTAATGGCTACGCCCAACTTTAAACTTTATTTTCTCAGAAACTTTCTTCAAATATCTTTCCATAATCAAAATGCTCTACACAAAGCAATTTTTTACTAATTTGTCTCGAAATACTTGTACGGCCTCTGAAAAGTAGAATTAAAGAAAAATTGTCATATAGGTAGTTTTTCGAATTAAATGCTCAAATTTAGGGAAATAAACTATTACATTTTGAAAATCAAGAGTTTTAAAGAGTACAGAAAGTAATAAATACATAATTAAATAAAATGATATGACAGATCTGTTTGTGAACACATTCGAATTTACTTGAATTTTTTATGTGAATAGTCTTAATATAATACATTGCTCATTTTAGTACAACAATGAATTTAAGCAATGGACATGTATTATTTAAATAACCATGCAGGTTTGAATGCTTATACACAGCCAAATATTACCTTTATTACGTATAGTAACTGGTATATCTTACATACTATTGACTTTTCAAATTTCACAGTTGCATCACATTAAAGCTAGAAATTTTAGTTTATATTCAAAATATTACTTTTGTAATAATTTTAACTTCTCTATTCCGAGCAAGGGATAAAGATTTTTTTACAGAAAATTAGAACAGGAAACATTTAACCAGAGAGATCTGTGGTTTCTTATAAATTTTATAATGTTTACTTTAAAAACCAAGTGTAGCTGGTTTAAAGCTGCGTACACGAAACAATATGGAACAAACTGTGAATCAGCAGGGACTTATCATGACTTGCAATCATCACACAGCTATATTTTAGAATTTAGCTTTTTATTTCCATGAGTATAACAGGCTCTAGCAAAGTTTACCCAGCGCAGATAAGCATAAATTTACAGCTATTACACGTTATGGAAAACTGTTGATAGCCAGTTTCTTGCAGCTACCCTGGTGGTTGTGATCTGAATCGCGTTACATCAGTGCTTTTAACAAAATGTTTATGTATCAGCAAAACGTCCCACCTTTAGCACACCGAGTAGCTAACTTATCCTTACAGGAAGATACGAATAGAGCAAAGAAAGCAAAACTATTCATATAAAAGGGCTTCATGTATTGTATTTTTGCTTTCTCTAGATATACTATGCACATAGTGTATAGAGAAGGTATAATATCCCACCCAAAATGCACCGGTAATATGTACTTTGGGACTCCCTGAACCCCCACCCCAAAAAGCATGCAAAGGCAATAGAATTTAAATTCTATCACATAGCGACTAGCTTTAAAAGGGTTTGATTATCGATTTAGTCTAGTGTGTTTTCTTACATGAGCAACTAATTTGTTGTATCTCTGCATATTTCTTGGATTACTCATCATTTGTCTTCAGATTGTGCTTTACATTGCTTTAAAAGTGGCTGGCTGTTGGAATCAAATCGTCACTTGTTCACAAGAAAATTACATTTTTTTCTCATTTTCTATAAATTTCTGAAATAAAATAATGTAATTAGTATAAAATTAGTACACACGAGAATATCTTGTAGGAATAATTTGTTCCAGAAAATGTAGAGAAAGTCATGTAAATTTAACAGTATATTGTTTGTCCTTGTTGAAGAAGCTCATTATACAAGTAAAAGTAGAGAAAGTTTCGTCTGGCCCGCATTCGGCAGCGTGCGGGTTAGATTCCCGTGGCCAGCCTACGAGACCCAAAAGATTTTTCGGGGTTTCTCCGGGTCGTCAGGCGAATGTTAGTTTTATTACATCCCCCCGAATTTCCTTTCCTCCTTTTAACCTCATTTCTCATTAATGCCATCCTTCAACTGGTTGGTTTGTTTCAGAGTTGTAAAAGTCTGCGGCGGGTCTCAGCTCTGCTTGGGCCAGTTCCTCCTCCGTCTGGGCGGTCTCCAGTCCCAGATCAGCCTAGTTCCTAAGTGGAGGACCACCGGTTGCACTATCTAACGCCGAGAAGTTTTAAATTGGAAATGATACGCACCATGCACTCCACTCTGTCGCGACTTCTTAATTACTCCTATTTTCTTTCGCCTCATCCTTCCTCCCCCGGGGCACAGGTACCAAAGATCTTGCCGACCGCGGTGCTGAATTCCCTCCGCACTTGTCCTCTCCTATGCTCCAATTGGTATAAACATAATTAATCATTTGAAATCATTGCAAATAAATATTTTATCATGATTAAGATAGAGTGGTTAACTAAATCAGTTTTTTACGCATAGAATAAGTAATCCCTATGAAGGGGTGATGAAGAGAGATATTCATATAACTGACTTCTAACTATTTGAAATTCAAAACTATAAAATTGTTTACAGACAGACAATTGATATCACAACTCTAATTGCATGTTTTCCAAGTTGAAAAATCGGCAGTTGATCATATTGCACTGTGAATAGATTAAATTACTGAAATGATGCTCAAATGAACCCTGAGTACCTAGAGATTAGAGGTACCCGAAACTGTCTTAACTCGCCCTAACCGAGATTTGAACTTGGTACCTCTTGAATGCGAGGCAGACACTCAAAGGTTGGCAGAATGTGTTGCTCAACACGAGTGGTAATCGCGAAAGCCATATGTGGGAGGCACTACGACTTATCGCTGAAGCTTTTAAAACGGAGCAGGCGTCTGTTTCCGGTAGTTGAGTGGTGTTAGTGAATCCAGCAGGCCTGGGATAGTGGCGCATGCGCTACACCCGCCTTGCCCATGTATATCCACCTTGAACCCATCCCAAGAATAGCAAGCAGATAACATCAGCATTTGTGGGTGAGTGACGTGGTTAATATGCTGTAACCCTCCCAGTTACCTCAATTTGTCATACTTCAAGAAAACAAATTGCGCCCATCCCTTGCACAAACTGCATTTAGAGCTATGAACTTTGCAGGACACAAGTATTAAGTATTTAGGATCACCAAAACGAACTCTTTCTTTTCCTGTTGTTGGAGATGTATAGGGAATTTGTCAAAATGAAGTATTCGTTAATGTTTCCGATAGAATTTTTTATATACCTAGACCTGAAGTCTTATCGTCTTTCAATATACAATGATCCAGAAGATATTTCACCCCATAGAACTGCAAATTTGTAACTTCCATGTCAACATAATAATTAAGGCTCAAAATACTTTTTTTAGACTTCGAAAATGAGATCTAGCATATGTTCATTTTTGGTCACTGTAAACCAGAAATATTCGTCAATGTCTGCTTTTCAGCGTGTTTTAGTTCATTGATTCTTTTCAGATTTTTTAATACTTTAACCTTTTTATACCTTCGACTATATTTTCCTGCTCTTTCTCAATTTGAACAGTTTACAATAATATATAACTATAACTCCATGGTGCGACAGCTCACGGGGAACCTAGGTCCACCGCTTGGTAAGCAGCTGCGCTAGCACCGCGCTGAGGAGTCGGCCACGATATGTAAAGTGACTGACTTATTTAGACGAGTGGCTTACCACTATAATTCAATCCGAGTACACTAAACTCCAGAAGTGACAAACAAATATCATACATATGTTGCACACAGCCTTTCGTACAATAGCCTCATGAATAGGGAGTAAAATACATACGAGTGTATCACCAAACTTAAGGCGATGTTTCTGTCAAATGTTAGCAAAAACTGTGAATAATTAAACATAGTTGCCCTTCTCTACACGTACTACAGATATAGTGTATAGAGCAGGTATTGTATTACACCCAAAAATTCGATAACGAGATTTCCCCGGAATTACATTATTGAAACCCCCTGAATCAAAAAAAAAAAAAAAAAAAAAAAATAGAAAAATGTTCAGTGTGTGCCTGTGGACAGCATAGTTTAAAAACTAAAAGATAGTTAAATACAAAACTTGGTATTCAATTTTATTATCTTACAAGGATGCGACACGGAGATCTTCATGAAAATCCCCCCCCCCCCCGTCAACCACCCTTTACATGGAAAATGTTTTAATTTTTTTGTCTCAAAAATAAGTCTAACGATTTAGATTAAATTAAAGTTGTTCACAACACAATTAAAATTATATGTTGAGTTCTCTGAGAACTTTATTCTTCATTTTTGCAGAATTTTGTACATCGATTAAAACGTTTCCTTCCAAAATTTACTTTTTGAATTTTAATTTCGTGCATCACTGAAAGTTCATTTCCTCCCACAACATTGAGGTCCTCTGTGGTCTAAAGGTAACATGTTAGCCTCAGGTTCCTGAGCCCGCGGGTTCGAGCGCGGTAAATGACGGAGCTAAACATCCCTAACATGGCTTTTTCGAAAGGAAAGTAAGGCCTGTGGTCCTAGATTTACGGCAACTAAAAGAACCTCAGCCTTTTTACTTTCTCTACACGTGCTATGTACATAGTGTATAGAGAAGGTATTGTATTGCTCCCAAAAATTCGATACCGAGATTTCACTGAAAATACATGCTTCGGGTCCCCCTGAATCCAAAATAAAGCATTTTTGAAAAAAGATCAGTGTGTGTATGAGTATGTGTGTCTGTGTGTGCGTGCGTGCGTGTGTGTTTGTCTGTGTCAGTGGACAGCATAGCTCAAAGAACGTTGAATACCAAACTTGGTATTTAAGCTTGGTATCTTCCAAGGATGCGACACGAAGATTTTCAAGAAAATCCCCCCACCCCAAACTACTCTTTACATGGAAAAATGTTCGAACATTTTGATTTTCTTAAAAATGGCTCTAACGATTTTGATTAAAATATCGTATATTACAGATATTTACCTGACAAATAAAATGTATATCTTGAATTTTCTAGGAATTGCCTCTGAAGATTACTTTATTCTAGATCAATTTTACGGAATTTTGCAAAACTGCTAAACTGTAAGAGATGGACAAAAACTTATCACACAAAAATGTAGAGCACATTAAAACACACAATTTATGTTTTAGATATATTTTTTTCGTGGAGTTGATCGTTTTTTAGATATTGCTTGTTTTTGGTTTCAGCTTTGAAAAACTTGTATTTTTCTTATACAGGAATTTGTCAATTCCTGACCATACAAACAAAGGAATTTCGGTCATATAGCAACCAGCTTTTCACTATCACTTTAACCTCTGGTACTCTCTTATTTCACTTCTACTTACAAGGAAGCAAGTAATAAGAATATTTATGCTAATTTTTCTCGATTTATGCCATTCAGGCCATAGATATCAAAAAGATAACAATAACATTAAAGACATTAATATTTTAGGTTGGCCATGTTGGCTCCTCTAACATAAACAAAAATAGATTATTAGTACTGAAATGATAATATAACTTTACAAAGACTGTTACAATTGAATGACAGAATAAGTAATAACAATAATAAATTACAAAAAATGAAACTACTTGATTATGAAATTTATGAATAAATATAACAGGAGTCATCTTTGTCACAAGTTAAGAAATGTTGTGGTAGTTTTTTTGTGTGCAGTTTTGATAAGCAGTTAAATGCTTGAGAACCAGTAACGTTGCTTAATTTGTTGAAGAATGTCTTGGAGAGGTGTTTCACATAGTGTTCTATTGGAAGGATGTTAAGTTCGTGTTGAAGCTGCGTATTTCTTACAAACCATGGTGCATTTGTAGCTCTGCGGAGAAACGTATTTTGTACAACTTGCAGTTTATGAATATTAGTTGTTGTTGACCATATAGGAGCTGCATAGGAGAGAAGAGGTCGAATTAAAGACTTGTAAAGCAGAATGGAGCGTTTGTTAATTAATGGATAAAGTTTGATGGGCCTTGAGTTGCAAGTGTTGTGATGCGTGTAACGTGATCATTCCATGTCATTTTTTGTCCAGTAGAACGCCAAGATATTTAACTGAGGTTTGAGATGGCAACCAGGTTAGCTGTTTATTCTGTAAATGTAAATAATCAAGGTTTTGACAAGGTCTTAGAGAAAATATTTTTGCTTCTATCTTGCTGATGTTAAATGAAATGTGCCATACTCTAAGCCATTCAGCTAACAATGAAAAATGCTTGCAGGTGTCTAATTGCTGTATTTAGTTTGGAGTGTGAATAAATCAGGACAGTATCGTCTGCGTACATGGCGAAGGAAGCTGGACGTAAATCAGGAATATCGTGAGTGAATATATTTAACAGTAGCGGTGCGAGAACTGATCCTTGTGGTACTCCAGCGGCGATTGTTCGTATAGTTGATTTGAAGGCATCAATGCGGACTAGAAATTGCCGTCCTGTTAAAATGCTCCTTATTATCTGCATAAGATATTCTGGTATTCCTACTCTATATAATTTTACCAGTAGACCTTCGTGCCATACTCTATCGAAGGCTTGAGCAACGTCAAGGAAGATTGCAGCAGGAAACTGTTTCTTTTCAAATCCTGTTGCAATAGCGTTTGTGACCCTTAATAACTGATGTGTAGTGGAATGTTTAGTTTGAATCATTTTTTCAAACAGTTTAGACAGCGTTGGTAGCAGACTAATTGGTCGGTAGCTAGATGGCTGATGCTTCGGTTTATTAGGTTTGTGAAAAAGATGATCTCTGCAAATTTCCATGTTTGTGGTAAATATGATGCGTTGTAAATGGTAACTAGACATGCTAATGCTTTATTAGTAAACTTTTTAATACTATATATGGTATTAAGCCATGTCCAGGAGACTTTTTGAGTTGAAGTTGATGTATTAAGTGCTTCAATTCTTTTGTAAAGGCAGGAATAATTCTGTCAGGTATGTTTGTCTTCTTTATATACTGTTGAAGTTCATCTGTAGTCTCCTTGGTAGTCTGTTCATGGTCACTATTAATTAGCTTAAACATATTTTCACAAAACGAAGCTAGCAGGTTGCATTTTGATTGTGTGTCAATGACAGTATGGTTATTTTCACGTAATGAAGGAATTAGATTTGGTTCTCGAAGTATTCGTTTGGTCGCTTGCCATAGAGTATTACCGCTGTTGGAGAGTTGATTAGTAATTTTGGTATGTTTGAAGACGAAATTAATCTAGCTCATGTCTAACCATATGTATTAAATTATTCAGTCTCCTTTTCTGCCAAGTTTGCCGTTCTTTTTGCCATCTTCATCGAATATGATGCTTTTCTTGAATTAATTGCAGAATATGAAATGGCAAGTAGAAATTTGGTTTTCGTCTGTTAAAAGTTATCATTGATTCTTTTACAGATAGGTAGATTATTTTAGTAAAAGTCTTAACAGCACTATCAATATCGTTGACTATTTCAGGATGAAATGCAGATTGCCGTTTCAAATTTAGTGCTGCTTGAAATTTATTCCATTGCACATAACTGTTAATAAATATGGGCATGTGGACTGAAATGTTGGTTCTTAAATGAAAGATAACTAGAACTGGGCAGTGATCGGAATCAAGTGCCGTTAAACTTGTGATGTAAATAGGTAGTTGGATATTTTTATGAATTCCAATATCAAGTATATCTGGAGGAATATTTAGATTATATGAGTAGAAGCACCTTAAATATGTAGATTATTATTGCTGATGCCCTCGTAGAGGCGACGACCACTTGGGTTCGTGGTTCTGCAACATTTTGCAATTTAAATCACCTAAAAGCAATGTTGAAGCAGTCGCTGGAAACAGTAAGGAAAGGTAGGTTATATTGAGCAGATAAGAACGCGGTTTATAGGCACAGTATAACACAAAATCACTTTCACGATAATTTACTTCAACGCCCACAGTTTCTAGTTCCTCTAAAGTTGGTATTAGTACTGCATTATGACTAATCTTATTTTTTATTAGCTACTCCTCCGAAGGCAGTTGAGGCACTTCTATCGTTCCTGTAGATTTTATATTCTCGTATTTTAAAATATTCATTTGGTAGAAAATGAGTTTCAGTGACGCAAGCTATATCAATATAGTGAATTGTTAAGAAGGAAATAAATGATGCTCGTTTAGAGTGAAGACCATTTGCATTCCAGTTAACTATTGTTAACTGATGAGTTGATGAATGCTTAAGGGTTGCCATTTTGAGAAGTAATAGAAGATAGACAAGATATTGCTGGCAAGTGCTGTGTTACAAAGGAAAGAATGTGAGGAATAACATTAGTTAACAGAGTGGTGAGAATGAGCTTGAGTCATCTGTTGTTGTGGTTCGTGAGTTTGGGTGTTTCTTACTGCTTGAGAAGTGGAGGGTTTCTTGGGAGCAGTATTTGTTTGCGTTCTGCTTGATTTGTTCTTGCTAATTGAGATGGTGTTGAGTTAGTTTGTCTTTGTTGTTGAGCCTAATCCATCTTTTATCTGTAAATCATTTCGACAACCTCTATAGTTTGCCGAGTGTTCCTCATGAGAATTAACGCACTTTAGTGGCGTGGTTTTTGGGTTTGGGCATTTAGAATAATGATGTGTTCCCGTGCGTCACACACAACGTGGTTGAAGTTTGCAATAATTGTTTGTATGTCCAACATTTTCGAAACTTGTGCACTTAAGTATGTCCTTGTTTTGCCTGAGTGGCTCTAATTTGACCACACAATAGAGTAAACGGTTTAGATTCAGAATTGATTTACCTTGCTCATTGTATTCCAGGTCTACTGCGCATAAGGGAATTGGAATTTTGTTCCTTCCTAAGAGGCATGTTACCTTTTGAACAGGAAAAGCAATTCTTGCAGTTCCTGTATTACTTCTTCATTACTGACTGAGCATGGGAGATTCCGTATAATTACTGAACATTTTTTGTCAGTTGGGTTTTTATAAGTATAGTGCTGCTGATGAATAGAGTCAAAATATGCAGTCAGTTCCCTAAAATCATCAGGTGTCGAAGTAAATACATAGGTAGTAGAACCTTTCATGTCGGTATGGAATCTAGATTTTGTTTTGCTCTTTATAGCTTGTATGAATAATTGATAATTCTCTATATGGGTGGTATTTTAAGTACAGGATTTACAGAGGAGTCGACCTCGGTATCTTCTGTTGCTATATTTGAAATCTGTCCTTTGTAGGAATAGCATTAATAACAGAGTTAACAGGTTTTGACATTTATACTATACTGGAATCGAACTCATGACCTTTGGGATAGCAGCTTCCCGCGTTACGCATTAAGCCACCAGAGCAGTTGAACCTGAGACCTGATAACGTCTCTTAGCAAAATTAAGCGGCATTTCATACGTAATATAACCACAGCAGTTAGCGTCCATATATAGAACTTAATATTTGCCATCACATTTATACTTCTTTTCCAGCAACTGCGGTGAAGTGATGAGCAATTGTTTGTTACTCTTAGCTAAATGGTCAGTACGCCCCAGGTAAGTACTACCTTAGGTTAAGGATGGTTATCGTTTTAGATCGTATTTGTGCACAAATGAGTTAGATACATTTTTGTGTAGTTTCCTAAGCGATCTATCATACTATGAAATCAGATCTTAACAAATCAATATAAATAGGTGCTAAATATCAAATGTTTCAAATCATATTCCGTCTTAAGTTTGACATCGTATTGTTTCCAAAAGTAATACTACATAAAGCTGATCAGTTATACTGACAGTTACGTAAACGTTTTGGGGATGATTGGAGGAGTGTGTAGGAGATTTCGATTTTTTATGCTAACATCGATGGAGTTCCTGTTGCGACTGGCACTGAGGAAGAAGTTGGTGTGTCAGCCTGTGCTTGCTTAGAAGGAAGCAAGAACTGAATCTGAAGAGAAACCAACAGGATGGCAATTCTCAATATTCTTTAAATCAAAACTTTAATCAGAAGATCTAGATTTGGTATTAAGAGTTTTGATTAATAATAAAATGTAAATGGCGTGTTATTTATGGACTACTTTTTAACTGCTGTGGTTCTCTGCGTCCCATTCTATATTGGGCGTGAAAGACCGCTTAATTTTGCTCAGAGGCCTCTCTATCAAGCTTGAGGTTCTTTTACGTGCCGTAAATCTACGACACGGGACCAACGGCTTTACTTCCCTTCCGAAGGATACCATGCTATCGTCCTCCGCCGGGTTTGAACCCGCGACCTTGGGCATATGAAGTTAGCATGGTAACCATTACACCACGGAGGGCAACATTTGCTTAGTAATGACACAAGCAAGCGTTTAAATAATACAGTATGTCATTATAAAGAAATATAGTAAAAGGAAGTTGTGATTTGTTTCTGAAACTGGTTAATGTGAGCATTTTTTTTTTCACATTAACATGGTTTGATACAAACATTATTAAAATCAACTGACAGCAAGAAGAAAGCAATGAATACTTTATACGTTAGAAAGTTATTTTGACAATTTTAATTTTGTATTAAATATAATGTTCTGTATTAATAACAAAAATAATTCGATAATTATATATTTACTATATAAAGAGTTTTTAGCTGTATAATTTACCAATTATTGGATTGAAATTTTTATTTTCCTTAAATTCGAAAAACGCAATTGCATGTTGGTTTCACTTTTCCATTCTACTAAAAGTAAGCCTGAAACACAATAATTTCACATTTTACAATTTTAAAAATGTTGCCATTTCAGGAATAATCAGTTTTTTTGCTTCTCCCGTAAAAATTTTCTTTTTGTAGATTATACGATACGAATCCATGTCTCTAAAATACTAATAGTAGGAAGGCATTTTGTATTCCGAAGACGACGACAGTGATGAATTGATGAATTTGATGATGGTGATGGTGATGATAATGATAATAATAATAATAATAATAATAATAATAATAATAATAATGATGATAATAATAGTAATACTACTACGATTACTACTACTACTGCTAATAATAATAATAATAATAATAATGATAATAATAGTAATAGTAATACTACTACTATTACTACTACTACTGCTAACAATAATAATAATAATAATAATACTAATAATAATAATAATAATAATAATAATTCAGCTCAGATATTCTGACTGTTGACATCAGCGTTTAAGAACAGAAAAGAGGCAGAAACTATGCTTGAGGAATCACTGAATAGAATAATTCCATTAGGTTGGTAAACAAGCTGAGTGGGGCATAAGGAAACGTTTTAAGGTTTCCAAGCAAGCAGCTTACACTGTTGAGATCAACGAGGACAACAGGTGGAAAGTTAACACGCAACATCAAGAAAAATGTTAGCCGTGAGAGTTGAAGCGAGATCTCCCATTCATTACATACAATTATTTGGGGCCTTATTGCTAAATGCCGACAATAGGTTCTTATAATATACACCAAAAAGTGGCGAGTGCTGTAACATATTTTGAGAATATTTTATTCGGGACCCTCGAAATTTAATTGAAATTTCATTTTACAGTTTCTTAAAGTACAGAAGCCTTGTTAGATTGTGTAAATAACAGGAAGACCGTGGTTTCTTGTTTCTGATGGTAAATCCCTTGGAAATTACAATGACGTAGCTTCCCTTGGTCTACGTGCAGAGTTGTACAGAGCCACATGGAGTTTTGCTCCTGCTCTCGAACATTGCAAATGCGCTATGCTGCTTCAATTTGAAATTAGGACGAGGCAGGCTATATTTGGTATTACATCGCCTTGTTGAAAAGCTCTTCCGGAAATGCCTGAAACTATATAATTGGACGCGAGGGCCGACTCGGAGGCTCTCTCTCTGATTGGCACGAGATTCTGACCGGTACCTTCGGCATAGCGTCCCCGGACTCAACCACAACAACCGCACATTGGAAATATGCACAAGTTCTTCATTATATTATTACTGTTAAGTCGTGTTTGTTATTGCTCCACCATCCCAAACTCCAACTAGTCATCAAAACCTTAGTCGTGACAATATTATGATACATCTTTAGAGAACATCTCGATTAGAAAACATAAAACATTACAAAATAAAGCAATATGAGTCACAAAATAATAGCAAGTCAGAAAATGATATTTAAATTTCACCTTAGCAATTATCCTTTAAACTAGAGCGAATATTTGTATAAATAATAGAGATTTATATAAATAAGTTTACTGTAAGTAAATCAGTATTTATGCTCTAGATAAGACATAGACATAATATTCTATTATTGTAAGTATAATTTAATACCGTTAATATTTATAAATAAACGAAAAGATTCAAAAGCTATCTCTAACCAGAATTTGGTCAGGAACTTTTTGTGCTAAACTATATATTGAGTGTCATTTATTTTTAAAGGTTGTCCATATATATTACTATTAATTCAAAATGTCGTTGAGGTTTAATTAAACGTTTTTCGATATATCAGTATAATTATATAATTAATACTATATCTCTGATATAACCCAAGATTCAGAAAGCCCCCGTAAACGTTTAGTTTCTCTTCAATGTATACAAAATAAAGGATATGTTATTTTAGGTGTTGGTGAGATCCATGAAGACAACAGTTCAATTTTCATGCTAATAGTGGCTGTTGTCTTTGCTTGACAACTTTTTTCTCTTTTTTTTGTTGTGTATGCATGGTCGTTTATCTCAGTTCATAATGTCTGCAACGGAGTACGTTCGAAGATAAAGTTTTGTGTTTTGTTAAACAAACCAATTTCAGAGACATTGAGAATGATGGAAGAAATTATGGTGAAGCAGCAATGAAAAACACTCATAAGCGTTTCAGTCAATATTTTCGAACACTGAACATGCGACAAGGCATCTGAAAATGGCCTCCAGGAGTGCCGCCAGTCTCTCAACATGCGGTGACAGAAGTGTGTCACTATTTTGAAGGAAATGTGTAAATTGCCTTATGGTAACTTTTTTCTGTATTATTTACACACTCTGGAAACTTTTTGAATGTAGTATGTTGCTGTTTAAACACAAAAATTAATTAATATTGTGTAACAAAACTTTGTCCGGGATAAGCGATAATGTACCAATGTATTAAAACATCAAATTTTATATTCTACTTGATATAAAGAAATATTGCTTACATCTCTTCATTCCCATTGAAAGAACGTACACTGAGAATTTGAAAGTACTGAGTTAAAATTACTTCATGAGAGTCATTTTAAGGTCCCAAAAATGACGATAGGGGAAGCATGACTTCAGCAAAAAGAAGTAATTTTGCTCGCATATTAAATGATTTATCTGTGTAGGCCTTAATGTATTAGAACTACAAATGTTATTATATACTTGTTAAATAGTTCACGTTGCTGTGCTCATTAGCTAAAGTTTACTATTTTTGTGTGTAGTTTAACGAGTTTGTATATTAGTGCGACTGCCAAAGGTAACCTAACCATAAGACATGAACACTTACAGTAAAGTTCTGTAGTTATCAGCTGCGACAATATGCAGGGTCAAAACAACGCCAGTTTATCTTCTGATCACATGGAAATTGTAAATGCTCATAATAGAAGTTCAAATTCACAAACTTCAACTTCTAAGTAAAGTTTATTTGCTAATATAAGCCACAATCCAGGCAAGCAATTCAAAATAAATAAATCAACAAACGAAGTAAAAAATCTAGTAAGCAGGCTGCTCAAGTTTCAAAGCTATCATTTTCCAAGAACTTAACTGCGACTAGCACTTCTAATAACAGGAATGTAACTACATAAAATAACAAGAGATCGTGTTCTGACACGTTTATCCCTGCAGTTCCTACTCAGAATCATTTTCAATTCCTGGAAACCCAAGACGATATGGAGGAATACTCAGAAAGTTCGGAAGAACCGCAACAAATAATTTCCCCTATAATCATCAGCTTGTAGTTAAAGCTCCAGTTTTTGCGCTGAACTTGAAGGTTCCGCTTCTAAAATATATACTTCCACCTCAGATGATTTTAGATCAACCACGGCCTGCCTTTACCTCAATAAAACAATATTTCACGTACAGAAATCCGACAGGCCAGAAGTTCTCTGTAATCATATGTAACCTTCCGTGTTCCTTGGTGACCTGGAAGTCACAGAAGCGCTACTGCAACTATACTATCCGGTACACAAAGTCACACGTCTGTTTGGCAAATAGAAGCATCCTATTCCTTTGTGCGCAGTACAGATGGACAATAATGATAAGGGAAGAATCTATCCTCAATCTAACGCCTCCATCATAGTGTGGTCAAGTTGAACCATGGAGGCAGTTCAGTGATATACCTCAGTGTATACGGTGCCAAAATTACGGACACATTAAGAATTATTGTCAACTAAAACCAAGATGTGTACGATACCACTATTCGGAATGTGTAAACCCTAAATGCGTGAGTTGTCTTGAAGACGACCCGGCCAACTACAAAGGAAACCAATACTATCTGAATAATAAGCTGTCTTCTGATTTCCAAAGAAAGCAACAGAGCGCTGTATCTGAATCATATAATAATTCCTCGGCTAACCATCCTCCTCTGCCTCAACAATCCTCAGGCCGAAGTACCCCACAAGCAAACCAACAGAATCAAGGAACTTCCAACCTTATTCCGTCTTCATCTGCTTCGACACAAGTAACATATGCAACCAAAACAGCGGCAAATAATGACCACACACAAAATCAACAGCAAAATGAATCAACTGCACAGTCAACAGAATCCCTTTTCACTATTTTGCTGAACCAAATTGTACCACATGTTGTTGCATTTGTTAATTCACGCTTGATAGCAGTTAAGAATTTCTTATTTCTGTTTTTTCATCGGCTTTCCAAAATGGCAGCACGTAATATGTATTTCTTCGTCACTTAACAATATTAGATTGGAACACTAACGGTCTTAGTGTAAACGAAGCTCTTTAATCGCCTTCTTATCAAGTCACAACATAGATATAGCATGATCACAGAAACCCACATTATACCCAATGAAACATTTAATATTCCGGTCTATAAAATTTACCGAAAAGATAGAACTTCTGGTGGAGTAGCTATATTAATCAAACGCAATATAAGACATGATGAAATACTGCTTACAAGCATTAAAGTATTAGAAATTATACGCATTAAAACCCAATACAGCAACAACTCAGTGACATCACTCTTCTTTGTGCTCATCATAACTCCATCATATTCATTGAATGTCCTTTATCTGTCATTACTTCTTCCTAATATTGATTCAGCACTCTTTCTACTGTAAACATACTGAATGGGGCTGTGGAACAACCAGTCCAAATAGTCGTCTTCTTTATGGCTTTATGCACACAAAAACATACACATTATGGCACCAACCGAACCAACTTATTACTCCTATAATCCAACAGTTTCTGCTGATATTCTCGAGTTAGCATTTCCTAATATTACCACATCCTTGACTGCACTTGACTCAGACCATTGCCCAGTTCTGATTGCTTTTCAATTACAGCCTATTTCAACAGTCCACAAACCGTGCCTAATAAATGCATTTGTTAACTGGGAAATGTGTCAATCAACCGTAATAACTTCTGCATATCATCTAGCAACTCCAGCGAAAATTGATAATGCTGTCAAACATTTTGCAGACACCATCTGCAGAAACATTAAAAAGTCAACAGCACCCCCTACATCGTCGAGGAGAACGTTTCTTTCTACCCTCACATATTATCAAATGATGTGATACAAGAAAAACACAAGGCTGGAAGAGAATGGCAACGTGACAGACAACCGTGGCAGCGAAGAAGACTCAATGGACTCATGCAGACAGAACTAAACTCGAACATCATCGACTTAACTCGTATCAGTAGTATTTATACTCTCTTTCCCTGTGGCAAGCAACAAAACGGACCCCACGAGAATCAACTACCATTCCTGCTCTCCGTGTGGACGAGCTGTATGCACCGATTCTCAATTTAAGTACAATGTTATTACTACCTGTTATGAAGATTTGCTTCCAACAAAGTTGGCAGCGATGGGAAAATAGCAGATATTGAAAATAAACGCAATGAAAACTTTCACAAATCAACCATCTCGAACAGAATATCACTTCTCCACTTGAATCAGCATTCTTCATTCAAAAACTTCCAAACAAAAAGACCCCAGCTCATTATTTAATTCCTAACATTGTTCTAAAAAATCTCACCAAGAATGAACCTGTACGACTAACTTAAATGTTCAACGGCTCATTAAGGAATGGTTACTTTGCTCGATCGTGAAAACTAGCTGAAATTATCATATATGTTTCATAAGTCAAAGAACTTTCCATCAAGCTATCGACCAATTAGCATGTTTCGAATGTTATCAAAACTATTTGAAAAATTGTATTGAAAAGACTACCCTCCTACATCTATGGAAATAATATCATTCCAGCATTTCAGTTTAGTTTTCGTCCCCAACACTCAACTGTTCATCAATTATTACCGTTTACTGAATTCATTATAAAAGACTATGAAACAAAACAATACACTGACACAGATTTTCTCGAAGTAGCACAGGCTTTCGACACTGCTAAAACTATATGGAATTGGAAATCCTAATTATTTAATTAAGATAATTCCAATTTCTACTGCGAATTGAAGGTTATACATCAACTACTCAATCAATCACAAGGCTCAATTTTAGCACCGATTCTGTTTAATAAATTCAACTAATATCTCCCGAATAACCTCAGCATCTCTACAGCTATGTACGCAGATGATATAGTCATACTTTGTTCTCACAGTAATATAAATACAGCCATCAGTGAACTACAATTATCCCTATCTCTTCTAACTGAATGGTTAACCACTTGGTGTGTTGTATTAAATACCGACAAAACTAAATCTAAAATATTCTCCCTAACACACTTCCACTATCCACCTTCATTATCCCCTTTAAGTACATAGCTTCATTGTCTTCCTTCAGAAACCGCAATCAAGTATCTTGGTACAAAATTAAACTTGAATACACATATATTAAAATAGCTGTAACCTGTAATTAACATCAATTCAAAGCTGGGCCTAAAATGCTGAATTCTTCTATATAAATTAGTATTTAAAACTTGTTATTTAAGCTCAGCATCTTCCAAATCACGAAGATTTTCAAGACAAATCCTCACGCACGCACACATACACACATGCTTACATAGAGCATTTGCTAAAAACACTTATTGGAGACTTTGGAGGTCTCAAAATATAGATCTATCATGAATTCTTGATATATCATTTTTAAATGGAATACCAAATTTCGGCTGCTTTGCATAGTAGAGATAATAAAGAAAGACATCTTCAGATACAGCTCCGCGCGCCTTTGCGTCCATTTGTCTGTGTGTAAATACTGGTGAATAGCATAGCTCAAAAACGAAAAATCCCAGGAATACCAAAATAATATTATAGTTCAGAATCTTCACTAAGCTATATAAGAATATCTTCAATAAAGTCCCTTTACCCCGAACTACCTTTTACATGGAAAATGTTTCCTTGGTTTTCTCAATAATTACCCTAAAGATTTTAATTACAATTCAAAATATGTAGAAATTGAATTAATGAGTATGTGTACTTCTATACTTTTCTGTGTTTAACTTGTATTTTTCTCTTCATTCGTAACGTTACTTTTATATGATTGTATAAGCAGTAAACCGTAGGAAGTAAACAAAATTATTTCACAAAAATAATCTCCTCAAAACACACTTTTCATGCGAAATACTTAATTGGGAAGTTGTTTAAGTTTTCAACTTTTCTCATAATATTTTGAAGTGCTATGTTAACACTCATTTGTTTATGGCGATTTTATGCAGAGTACGCAACTTCAAATCCAGCACATACGCTCTGTTTTTGTTTTTCTTTTTTATCGATTTTAGCGTCAAATTAGCCACTTTTACTTATCTCTTTCACCCACTTACAAACGTGTATCTCGACTATCAAGAAGTAAAATAAATGTTTTAAGATTAGTTTGTAAAAGAGAGATAAAATAGATTTCATATTAAGCTTATTTGAATATGTTTATCTACCCATCGTTTATTGTTTCCAAAGTGTTCTTTAAAAATATTACTTTTCCAATAGTAATCGAGATATTCTGCAGAAATAGTTTTACTGCATATTTTCGTTGTAGACACAAAGGTGATGCAGGAGCTTGAAGTAATACGCAAATATTGGCTATTTTCTGACTTTGAAGTATATTCATTTCATGACACCGCAAGAAACAAAGATTATCTTCAAAAAACATAAGGTGTTGGAAACCCCAAATCGATGTAAACAAATTTCTGACAAATTGCGATATATAAATTCTACTTTATGTTAATTTTATGTCTTAATCCGGTCTATATTTTGAGTGGTAAAGTTATTGTTTATCATATATTAACAATTGCAGAACGTTTATGCAAAATTAAAAAGATTTTACAGCAGGTAAAATTGAAAATTCAAGCTATGATTACATCTTTCAATTAAACATATTATCTAAATATACAGTATTGTAGTACAAATTGTTTGAGCCATTTTTAAAAATAAGGGAAATTTACCAGTATAAAAGTTAGTTTGAGGCGGGGGTACGTTCTTGAAAATCTTGTCGCATCTTTGAAAGCTGCTGAAGCTAAATACAACATTTCGGACGTTTTTCTTTTTTTTTTTAAACAGTACCGGAGTCTGATCAGGACTCAGGCACTGTATACCCTACTTCTATTTACCTTTTTCTTTTTTTGGACTTGGGAAGATGCGTGATAGAACTCTGGAGCATTTTACTGAAGAGCATCTGCGCCTGACATGAGGTTGCCCGCTTAGCAGGCTAGTCAGAAAAGTTGCCGCATAGTCACGGGGGAACTATTCAATATCATGTTGAATTGCGTTGCGTCGTGTTCTCAATAACCGTGGGGACAAATTTCATAGCTGTTGTCTATTGATGAGGTGGCACTTAATTTTTACAGCGTGTAAAACACCTGCAAGTCAATTTCCAATCTGCACCTGTTATCTATTAATTGAATTACGCGCATGCGTGCGGAGAATGAATTTAATTTAACAGTCAATGGGGTTCGACCGCAACGTTTCCGCATTTTCCGAAAGAGCACATTGTTTTGCTACGCTGAGATTGGATAATTTGCTCCGCGGTACACAACCAGTGCCAGTACCACCCACTGTAATTATTGCGAACCACACGATATTGCAATGTTTATATTAGTACAGGTGTTGAGCTCTGAAAGCAAACATGCAGCAAACCCAGCGCTCTTCTCTACTTAATGACTAATATATGTTTTAATGTATGTAAATTATAAGAGAGCTCCTTTAACATTTCTTAATATACTGCAAACATTTCCACCCATTTTTACTGTCTCTACAGGTACTAGAAACATAGTGTATAGAGAAGGTATTGTAATGCACCCTAAAATTCCATACCGAGAGTTCACTAGAAATACATGTTTTGAGACCACCGGAATCCTAAAAAGGAATTTTAGGAAAATGTCCACATGTGTATGTGTGTGTCTGTGGGCAGCATAGTTCAAAAACGAAAACTTGGTATCTATTTAAATTTGGTAACGTCCAAGGATGCAACACTTAGATTTTCAAGAATATCTCCCCGCCCCAAACTACCCTTCATTTGGAAAACAATTTCAAAAATTTTGATTTTCTTAAAAATGGTCCTAACGATTTTGATTAAATTAGG
The DNA here is from genome assembly GCA_030762935.1 of Hymenopus coronatus. NCBI lineage: Eukaryota > Metazoa > Arthropoda > Insecta > Mantodea > Hymenopodidae > Hymenopus > Hymenopus coronatus. The sequence continues at coordinate 122,411,037 of CM060894.1, read as the reverse complement.
ATATTTAAGGATGTGAAGAAGTATTAATTAATAAAATGTCATTATGATGATTTTTATTATTTTCTTGTTATATGGAAGCACCTCCTTTAAATTTGTTAGGAAAAATTAGCTTATTAAATATAACTTTAATAAAATACCACATATTTAAGATGTTTCACGACAAATGCAATGCATACCTTGAATTTTCTGGGAATACCTTTGAAGCCTCCTTCATTCTGAATGACTTTGGCATAACTGGCAAACCGTAAAAGTTGGATACAATTACTAGTTAAACAATATATACCTTGTCGAAACACATAATTTATGTAAAATTCATTTTTGGAGTACTCAATTTACCATATGTTATTAGTTTCAATATTAAACTGCTTATACTCTTTTCTTGCTCAACCAAAGTGGAGGGAATTACAGAGCTATTTTAAAGTGACCAGGTCTTAAATAGTTTTCTCATTCTACTTTATTTTACTTCGCGTTTACAACTTGCTCATATCGCTACGGATCTGTTCAGTAGATGCCGCGATGACAGTATGTGGTGGAAAGTGGTGGGTGTTCTAGGTCACATACTTTCGCTACACTCCAAGCAGACGGTGCCAGAGTGTCGTCCAGTCTAACTACTCTACTAATACCTGCAGTTAGATGGTGAAGTACAGCTAGCCTTGGATTATGGTGTCATTCAGTCAACTTTGTTTACTATTTATGGGTAGATGGCAGCATAATCGCGGTTACCAACTATTTGCCATTTTATTTTTATTTTTTACTGAAGATGAAGTTCAGGTTGTGGTATTAATGCGCTATCCAACTTGGGAACTGAAGGGAATTACGAGAAAACTCCAGTCAAATTGGTTGGGACACGAGATTTGAACCTAGGTACCTTATGCTGATCACAGACGTAACCGCCTGAGTCGTCCCGCTCGGTTTAAATTTATTTGACCCGTAATAAGTCTAGTTTGTTCCCGTATTTCCGTATTATCCAGAAGGAAATACATGATCAAAGAATATGTATAAATATGTACCTATCTAGATTTATTTGAAGCACGTCGAAGAGTAAGCTGTTTGGAGAATGGGTAAAAAAACTCATTGAATGCAACACATGATCTTTTTTTTTTTTTTTGGAGATAATGTTATTTACCTAACTAGCTTGTATAGTACACAGGTATTGTTACTGTTTCCATGAGCGCCAAAAATAATCAATAAAAAGCTGCATCAAATTGTTCATTAACAATAGTTGGAAAAGACCTCTGAAGTTGGAAGTCTACTTGGTGCATATTGTTAGCTGAAACGATTATTTCGACGATCAGTGAAGTTTGACTATGGAGCTGGAGAGCAGTAGTCCAATTAAAACCTAACTATTAAGGTGCTGATAACTAAAAGTATATCCAAAATTAAGGAATTGAAGGAAGGTAAGCACACAAACAAGATAAAATGGTATCGCTTAGCTAGTCTACGTCACAAGGAAAAGTCGGTTGCGCTGTAGCAAAAACTCCGCGAGGTCTTGTTCAGGTCGTCTCTTCTTAGCCAATCAGCGGTAGGTACTCTGTTACAAAGTGTGTTTGTATGACAGTGAAATTTGTAAATCAGCTTCATTGTGCCGTCACCTGAAACGGGAACTTTGGAGCAGAATACAGTGACAATAAGATATTGCATTAGCGTTTAGAAATAAAATAATGTTTCGCCGAAATAGGCACAGCGCTTGCGAATATTCCTCTTTTATCTCTGCGCGGCAACTTTTGTGACAAGAATAGGTTAATGTAAACCTCAAAAAGTTGTTTAGCGTTTAGCGCTAGTGGGTTTAAATGCATGACGTCATTATTAGTTTAGAGAACCTCTTGTCTCAACTGGGAGGTGCGGAATTGAAATTTGGACTCCATGCATTGCCGACTTCGTAAACAGGTTGATATACTCGGCGATGCAGAACTGTGTTTCACGCGAGGTGGAAGTGACCACAGATCACAGAGTTTGCATGGTTGAGTGCTTCTTCCGAACTGGAAGAATACGTTACCTATCAGCACACATGCTGTGATTGCGAATTTACGAGATGGAAGCGAATGCTCCAAATGTAAACACTGATACGATACAAGTCCCATTCCACTAAGCTGACATCGAAACTATTGCCACCTCTTCTCAGTTCGCTAGTCGTCCGCAGGAGGCAATGAATCGCTACCAGTATTGACGTATACCGGCAAAGACCATATAATATAACAATTCAAGAAGAATTTAATCTAATTAGTTCCAATTACGATTGATATAAATCTGTGACTGTTGAACGTTGTCCGGTGAAAAAATAATAAATAATAAAAAACTGATGTATTCCATTCACATGAGTTTCTTTACATCTCTGCAACAAATTATTGTTAAAAAACTAATGCTTCTATTTACTTCATGCTAATCGAGAAAACATTAGCAGAAATAGTCTTATTACTTGCTTCCTTGAAAGTAGAAGGAAATAAGGGAGTACCATAAGTTAAGATGATACTCAAAAGCTGGTTACTAGGTAACTGAAGTTCCTTTGTTTCTATGGACAGAAGTTGACAAATTCCTGTATGAGAAAAGCTTAAGTTTTTAAAAGCTGAAGCCAAAAACAAGGAATATCTCAAAAACGATCAATTCCACGAAAATACATGACTTAAGTTGTGTACTTTAACGTGCTCTACACTTTTTGTGTGGTAAGTTCTTTCCCATCTCTTACGGTTTACAAGTTATGCAAAATTTCGTAAAATCCATCCAGAATAAAGTAGTCTTCCCAGAATATTCCCAGAAAATTCAAGATATACATTTTATTTGTCAGGCAAATATATTTTATATTATGATATTTTAATAAAAATTGTTAGATCCATTTTTAAGAAAATCAAAATTTTCGAGAAAAGTTCCATGTAAAGAGTAGTTTGGGGTGGGGGGAATTTTCTCAAAATCTTCGTGACGCTACCCTAGAATATACTAAACTTAAATACCAAGTTTGGTATTTTACTGACTTTTCGTTTTTGAGTTATCGTGTTCACAGACACACGGACACACACTCGCACTCGAACTTTTTTCTGAAAATACTTTTTTGGATACAGGGGACCCTAAAACATATATTTCTGGTGAAATCTTTGGGTGGAATGCAATACCTTCTCTATACACTATGTACGTGTAGAGAAAGTAAAAAGTTAACATTCAAAAGGTGATTTTTTTTCTGGATCTTCAATAATTTTGTTTGATAGGAAATAAATGATGACAGTAAATATTAATAAATGTTATAATCTCCAATTAAGGATCCAGGTTGACTTAATTCAGCTAAAAGTAAGATTCTTAATGCTGTTCCAGCAATTATGATTGCATTTCATATATACAGTCGGTAATAATTTTGCAAAGAAAGAAAAGATGCATGAGCGTTAACTATATATGCTGCTTAATATTAAGTAATGTAATACATATGATATATGAAGACGTTATGTTTCTGGGAAGCATTTATAGAATTTCAGTTCGATGTATTTAAGAGGTCATAACAAGGTTTCTTTAGTGTGCTTAAGCTAGCTCCAGATTGCTAATTTTGAAGATTTGCAACCAATTAGAGGCTCTTTCTAATTGTATTGATGCGAAACATATTTTATGCCTCCCAATAGGATTTATAGCTGTTTTTAAACCAAATGTTAATAATAAAAGCTGGTGCTTTTGCATCACAAGCTCTAGTACATTGGATAATTATATTCATATTTTAGAACTCAGATCGCCGAAAGCCAACGACGAATACATCCCTCCATTCTGTATATTATGTTTTGAGCAAACGCTATTGCAATCCTCTGCAATGAGTAATATAAGTCTTGGTTTCGAAGTCACGATAATTAACTGCTATTGTTTGAAAATCTGCGGGTTTTTGAAGAGTTTAATACCATGGGTTGGTATTCCTGAGCGAGAAGAAGAGTAGACTCGATTGACTTGCAAAAAATAAGGAAGATGTACAATTTGAGTGATTTCAAAAGTTTTTCCATATTGTATGGTCATCTGTCTTTCCAAACGCTACGTGATATTTACATTAGAGAGAGAGAGAGAGAGAGAGAGAAGGCGAATTGGGTGGGGATAATGGGAAAGGAAAATAGGAGACAAGTGAGAGACTGTGGAGGAGGGAGAGATGGTGAAAAAAAAAAAAAAACCAGACAAATCTTCCCATTTAATGCAATAGCGTAATCACAGCTGTGGAATTCACTAGTGAAGCACTGAAATAAGACTTCGATTTTAAAAACGTACTGTTCTTTCACATACTATTGAAAGTTAACGGAACTCATTGTGAATCGTTACCTAGATAACAGGATAACATAATTTTCTTTTCCCTCCACATTTACGGTTAATTTTCTTTGTGAATAGCCCTTGAAATGCCGGAGAAAATTCAGTTGAGTGGAGCGTTTATAGACTCCAAGTCCGGGGCAGCAGATATTCCGGTGTGGAGGGCGACAGACAAAGAACAGACCCTTGCTCTCATAAAGACACCCGCCGCCACTATGTCGGTCCATGTGTATGCAAAGAATGCACGAAAATCACTTTATTCCTGCTGGAGAACGAACTTCTCTTTCTTTCCTGCTCGTTTTCATTATTATTGTTCTGCAGAGCGGGTTGCTTGCGCAGAATGAAGGATTAGACGGTAATGAAACGAATAACGTGACGTCAGGAAGCACCAACTAATGGGGATTAATATAACTAAGTTTAATGAAAGGTGAAAGTAAAGAAAGGTGATGACGTCAGTAGCCCCTGTTAGCACAAGCTCTTGCGAATTCCCCCAAAGCCAAGAGCAAAAATTACAATAATAGATTTATAAGCAATTCTGCCTGTTTCCGGCATAAAATACGCTTTTCTGATGGTGCTATGCATGCTAATGGCTATAAAGGAAATACCAACGTTTTATTACTCCAGTATTTTTAGAGTTTATGAGCATAATAATCGATATTCACCTTAAAATGCATTATAATTCTCCTCTTTCAAGATAATAACGTACTCTTAATTCAGAGAGATTTGTATAACATTTCATTATTCAGGAAACAAGATTGACAACACAATAGAAGTTCATAGTATTTAATAAACAATAATAAAATCAAATGCACAAATATATTTTTCTTGGCCGTTATCTATCAAACTATATTATTTAGTTTAAAAGATAAAAAAGTGGAGAGCAAAAAGTTAAACTTCTTGGAATTTAGTTGGACAACAAGCTTTTCTGGAAATTCCACAGAATGGAAATATGCAAAAATTTGTCAAATGTTTCATTTATCTTAAGAAGACTTAGGATGTATGTTTCTATTAGCACTTTATTGACTGTCTATTATAGTTTATTCCATTGTCATTTAAACCATAGTATTTTGCTCTCGGGTGACAATGGGGAAGCCAATCAAGTATTTTTGCTCCAGAAGAAGGCTCTGAGAATAATAAAAAATTGTAATTCTCACCAACATTGTGCACATATTTTTAAAGAATTTGGAATTTTAACTGTGGCATCTCTGTATGTATTTGCATGCTTGAATTTTATTCGTCTCCAAAAAAAATGAGTTAGTTTTTTTCTGATACACGTATCCATTATATAAGCTGTAGAAATAACATGGTACCTCCTAAATGTGGGTTACAGAAATCTCTTAATATCATCTTTATCTTGGAGTGAAATTGTATAATAAATACCTTTAAATATGAGACAAATTCTTTTAAAATTAATGTTGAAAACAGAATTAAGAAACTTAATTTTTACAACAAATAAGAATATTTAAATATAGATGCATTTTAATGACTTGTTGAGGAAACCTATTGCATTGTATGTATGCCAAAAGGTGAAATAAATTATCATTATTATCATTATCTGTCCGCTTAAGGTGATGCATGTAACATTTTACCAAAAATTGTGAAAAATTCAAAATTATATAATAATAAAATAATAAGAATTTTAAATTTTTAACAAAATAACTTATTTTTCCCACTTGGCGAACTTCAAGCTCATATTTATCATAGGCACTCCCAAATTTATACCTTATTTTCTCCCAAACTTTTTCTCAACATTTTTCCATACTCAAAATGTTCCACGCGATACACATTTTCACCAATTGTTTAAAAGTGTATACACTGTTTTTCAAAAGGATATTAAAGCAAATGGTCATATCATTTTTTTTTCGAATTGTTGCTCAAAATTTTATGCATAAACTAACATCACGTGGCTCATTTTTACTACAAGAGACCTCATGCTAATCGAGAAAGCAGCAGAAATAGTCTTATTACTTGCTTACTTGTAGGTAGAAGCGAAATAAGGGAGTATCATAGATTAACCTGATAGTCAAAAGCTGATTGCTATGCGATTGAAGTTCCTTTGTTTGTATGGACAGGATTTGACAAATTCCTGTAAGTTTTTCAAAGCTGAAACCAAAAACAAGGAATATCTCAAAAACGATCAACTCCACGAAAAAAAAATATATATATAACATATATTGTGTGTTTTAATCTGCTCTACATCTTTTGTATGGTAGGTCTTTGTCCATCTCTTACGGTTTAGCATTTATGCAAAATTTCGTAAAATTCATGCAGTATAAAGTAGTCTTCAGAGGCTATTCCCAGAAAATTCAAGATATACATATTATTTGTGAGGTAAATATATTTAATATACGATATTTTAATCAAAATCGTTAGTCATTTTTAAGAAAATCAAAATTTTAGAAAAGAGATCCATGAAAAGGGAGGTAGAGGGATTTTCTTGAAAATCTTCGTGTCGAACGAATCCTTGGAGGACACCAAACTTAAATAACAAGTTTGGTTATTAAGGTTATTTTTTATTTTGAGCAATGCTGCCCACAGACACACACACCACACACACACACACACACACACACACACCCATGCAGACACACATACGGACATTTTTTTAAAATGCTTTTTTTGGATTCAGGGGTCTCAAAACATATATTTCCGGTGAAATCTCGGTATCGAATTGTTTGGTGCAATACAATACCTTCTCTATACACTATGTACACAGTACGAATAGAGAAAATAAAAAGTTGTTAATAACTATGCATACTGGAACTGTGATACATAATATCAGAAATATTACTATAATGTGTACAATAACTGGAATAAGATATATTAAATAGTTTGGATTTTATTAATTTCACAGATGCATCCACAATATTTGACCAAAATTACAAAAAAAAAAAAAATCTGATGTGTTCCACTCACATGACTTTTTCTAGCTGCACTACAAAACTCCTACAAAAGATTATTCTTCTTTGTACACATTGCTAATCAAGATAAATGTTAGCAGAATGTTATTACTTAGTTCCTTATAAGTAGAAGGGAATAAGGGAATGCGCTATGCTAAAGTGATTGTCAGTACTTGTCAATTGAAGCCAATAACAAGGAATATCTCGAAAACGGTTACCTCCACAACAAAAACCTAAAGGACAAAAATCGTGTGTTTTGTCATGAGGTACATCTTTTGTGCAGTATGTTTTTTTCTATCTCTTACGGTTTAGCAGTTAAGCAAAATTCAGCAAAATTCATCCGGAATAAAGAGGTCTTCAGAGGCTATTTCCGAAAAATTCGAGATATACATTTTATTTCGGACATAAATAGTTTTAATATACGGGATTTTAATCAAAATCGTTAGAGCCATTTTTAAGAAAATAAACATTTTTGAATTTTTTTCCATGTAAAGTAGATTTTTTTTTTAAAATCTTCGTGTAGCATCCTTGGAAGATACTAAACCTAAATACAATGTTTATTATTTAACGGTATTTTTGTTTTGGGGCTAACTGCCCACAGACACACACACACACACACACACACACACACACACACATACGGATTTTTTTTTTTAAAAATCTGGTGTGTTACACTCACATGACTTTCTCTAGCTGCTTTACAAACGTCTTACAAAACATAATTCTTCTTTCAACACCACGCTAATCGAGATAAACATTAGCAGAATGTTGTTACTTAGTTCCTTATAAATAGACTGGAACTAAGGGAATGCACTAGACTAAAGTGATAATCAAATGTTTTAAAAGCTGTCGTTATGTAATTGTCATTGCAAATCGCCTCTTTGCTTGGCCATGTGTAGAACAAAAGAAAAACGAACACTCCCATCTGTGAAAAGTATAAGTTCTTCACAACTGAAACTAAAACAGGGAATAACTCTGAAACGGTAAGTTCCACGAAAATAATGTATAGGACATAACTTGTATATTTTAACTAGATCTATATTTTTTGTTTAGTAAGGTTGTTTCTATCTCTTACGGTTTACTAGTTATTCTAAATTAAGCAAAATTCATCCAGAATAAACAGGTCTTTAGAAGCTATTCTTAGAAAATTCAAGATGTACATTTTATTTGTAATAGAAATTGCTTTAATATATGACATTTTAATCAAAATCGTTAGAGTAATTTTTAAGGAAAACAAACTTTTCGAAAATTTTTCCATGTAAAGGGTAGTTAGGGGTTTTGGGGATTTTTTTCAAAATCTTGGTGTTTAATCCTTGGAATATACCAAACCTAAATACCAAGTTTGGTATTCAATCGTCTTTTAATTTTTGAGCTATGTCCACAGACACACACACACAGACAGACACATACATACGGACCTTTTTTTTGAAAATGCTTTTTTTGGACTCGGGGGGTCCTAAAACATGTATTTCCGGTGAAATCTCGACATCGAATCTTTGGGTGGAATACTATACTCCTCTAGCCCTATGTACATTGTACATACGGGACTAGAGAAAGTAAAAATGCTTTTTTCGGGCTCAGGGGACCCCAAAACAAATATTTCCGGTGAAATCTCAGTATCGAATTTTTGGGTGCATTACAATACCTTCTCTATCCCTATGTACATTGTACATATGGGGCTAGAGATAGTAAAAAAGTTGCATACTAAATTAATATGAATTCTTAACGCATAGAAAATAGATACTGCTTGTCTATGTATCAGAGAGGTGGTCACTAGAATATGTGTTGATAATGCCTGTGTTCTTACTTATGTTATTATCAATTAGGAGTGTTCAGTATTCATAACACTACTATATAATATAAAAATCTCATATGTTACACTCACATGACTTTCTCTATATCTCAACAAATTACTGTTAATAAGCTTATTCTTATACCTATGTCATGCTAAAACATTAGCAGAAACTGTCATTTATTTACTTCCTTGTAAGTAGAAGGGAATACACTACGATAAATCAATAGTCAAATGTATTAAAATGTGGTTGCCATGGGATTAAAATCCGTTTCTTTGTGTGGCCAGGGGTTGACAAGTTCCGGTATGAGAACAGTATTTTAAAATTGAAATAAATCTCAATGAATATTTCGAAAACGCCAACTCCACGAAAAAATGTATTTGACTTGAATTGTGTGTTATATCGAGATCTATGTCTTTTGTATAACTCGTTTTTGTCTATCTCTTACAGTTTACCAGTTATACAACATTTTATAAAAATAAATCAGAATAAAGAAGTCTTCAGAGGTTATTCCCAGAAAATTCAATATATACATTTTATTTGTCATGTAAATATCTTAAATATAAGAGATTTTAATTAAAGTTCTTAGAGCTATTTTTGAGAAAATAACAATTTAAAAACTTTTCCATGTAGCTAAAATCTTTGTGTCGTATCCTTGAAAGATACTAAGCTTAAATACCAAGTTTGATATGTAACGTTTTTGAGCAATGCTGTCCACACACACACACACACACACACACACACACACACACACACACACACACACACACACGCACGCACACAGGATCTTTTGTGATTTTTTTTTTTTTTTTTGGATTCAGGGTGACCCAAAACATGTATTTCCGGTGAAATATCGGTATCGAATTTTTGGATGCATTATAATACCTATACTATGTACTAGTAGGTACAGAGAAAGTAAAAATAAACATATTAATATGCTTGCTAATTCTAAAAACCTAATGAAATAGGTTATCTTTGCAAATTATGTCGTCATGTTTGCATTGCTTTATTTACAAAACAATCATCAGACATATATTAATACAGATCATCAATAGAAATGACATTAATACAACGCGTTATAATTTACTGGAATTCAAAATCGCTCTATGCTAGTGTTTCACTGCATTCCAGGAAATAACATTTTTATCCTTATAAACTAATATAATGTTTCATGGAATACAATATAGCTAGTCACAGTAACGTTTGCAAACCCATTTGCTTTATTATAATTTTGTATAAAAGCAAACCTTATTTCAATTACTTAGGCTTATGTTTCTTTGGTATTTAAGTAATGCATTTAATGGATCAACAACCTACTGCTGTTCATTACATTTAACCCACGTACGATTTACTATATGGATGCCGTTTCTAATGGAAATATAAAGGGAGATTCTTTAAATACAAATAACATGTACATATTGTAATTGTTTTCCTTTCTTTACCCAATATAACTTACTTTCATATCTAGAAAATTCTACAGTATCTCCGAATTCTATAAACTATTCAAAATAGGAACCTGTTACATCCAACAATTCAATTAATCGGAAATATATATTTTATATTTCCTGAAATGACACTCAAATGAATCCAGGATTCATAGCATTAACAAGCACCCGACATTCAACTTAGAATAACTTTCCCTAATTGACCTCGGGACCTCAGGTGTGTAATGCAAACATACTACCACCATACTATAAAGAGGTGCACTATAAAATGTTTTTTTTAGAAATGTATCCATGTGTATGTGTGTGTGTGTGTGAAAACTAAAATATCTGATGTGTTCCATTCACATGACATCTCTGCAACAAATTATTGTTCAAAAGTTTATGCTTCTATTTACTTCATGCTATTCGTTAAAAAATTAGCAGAAATAGTCTTATTACTTGCTTTCTTGTAAGTAGAAGCAAAATAAGGCAGTAGCATAGGTTAAAGTGATAGTCAAACGCTGGTTGCTATGTGACTGAAGTTCCTTCGTTTGTATGGACACGAGTTGACAAATTCCTGTGTGAGGCAAGTATAAGTTTTTCCAAGCTGAAGCCAAAAACAAGGAATATCTTAAAACGATCAACTCCACGAAAAAAAAATGTATATAACATAAAGTGTGTGTTATAAAGTGCTCTACATTTTTTGTGTGGTAAGTTTTTGTTCATCTCTTACGGTTTAGTAGTTATGCAAAATTCTGTAAAATTGATCCAGAATAAAATATTCTTCAGATGCTATTTCCAGAAAATTCAAAATATACATGTTATTTGTCAGAGAAATACCTTTAATATACGACATTTTAATCAGAATCGTTAGAGCCATTTTTAAGATAATCAAAATTTTAATAAAAGTTCCTGGTAAAGGGGGTGGGGGGATTTTCTTGAGAATCTTCGTGTCGCATTCTTGTAAGGTACCAGTTCTTAAATATCAAGTGTGGTATTTAACGGTCTTTTCGTTTTTGAGCTATGCTGTCCATAGACACACATAGACACGCAAACACGTACACAGGGGCCTTTTTCTGAATTTTTTTTTTTTTTTTTTTTTTTTTTTTTTTTGTTTTGTATTCAGGGGGACCCAAAACATGTATTTCCGATGAAATCTCGGTGTCGAATTTTGGAGTGGAATGTAATACCTTCTCTATACACTATGTTCATAGTATGTGTAGAGAAAGTAAAAATGGATAGTCGGTTAAATACCCAACTTGATATTTAAGCTCTATATCATCCAAGGATACGACCTAAGATTTTCAGGTAGGTCCCCCCCAAAATTAGCCTTACACGGAACACTGTTTTTAAATGCTTCTAACGAGTTTGAATATAATGCCACGGGATTAAGATCTTTTTTAAGACAAATGAAATACATATTTGGAAATTTTTGAGAATGGCCTCCGATATCCTTTGCTGACTTTTGAATAAGTGGTAAACCTCAGATAGACAAAATGTGCGATACAAAAAATGATATCTTGTTAAAGTACACGATTTATATAAAATACATTTTTGGGGAGGCAGGAGCTAACCATTTCAGGGATATTCATTATTATTAATTTAATTTTTTTTTAAAACTAACACTTTTTCTCCAAAGGTAAGTAGTTAATTAATTTTCTTGCTGCTGGTAAAATAAAGAGAACGACATTATAAAGTTTTGTTATAGCCACAAGCTCTTAGAGGAGTTTTGTCTGTTTTATTTTACTCGGTGATTTCAGGAAGGGTCTGAGATATCTTCTTGATGAGCATGTAGTGGCTAGAAGAATTTTACGTGTCATCTCCGAAGCATACTACTTTGTTTCACGCTAAGAATATGGTGTTAGTCTGCCGTCCAGTCTAAGGATGAATCATCCTTAGATAGCTATGTAAGCTAGCCTTTATATCGTATCATTTTACTCGCGACAAACAGATGATGCCACGATAACTGCTTGCATTATCTGCGGATAGATGACAGTGTAATCGCTGTTAGCATTATTTTCAGTATTACTATTATTTCAGACTGAAGGTGTAATTTTGAGTATTATATCCAATCCGGAATTAACCTTGGCGACTGCGGGAAACCGGGAACAAAACCCACGGCCCACGGGATTCGAACTCTGGGCCTCCCGAATGTGAGCCATAGACGTTACCACTGAACCATCACGCTCGTTTTAAAAACGTTGACTATCGATTTAACCTTACTTCCCTTGTATCTACAAGAAAATATGTAATAAAAACAATTTTACTAATTTTATCACTGAAATTCACCTCTTTAAATGGCAAGAAGAGAAACAAGAGTAAAAATCTGATGTGTTCCATTCACATGACTTTCTCTACATCCCTGCAACAAATTATTGTTAAAAAGGTTATGCTTCTATATGTTTACTTCATGCTAATCGAGAAAAAATTAGCAGAAATAGTCCTATTACTTGCTTCCTTGTAAGTAGAAGCGAAATAACCACAGGTTAAAATGATAGTCAAAAGCTGGTTGCTATGTGACTGAGTTCCGTTGTTTGTATGGACAGTAGTTGACAAATTCCTGTATGAGAAAAGTGTCTATTTTAAAGCTGAAACCAAAAACAAGGAATATCTCAAAAACCATCAACTCCACAAGAAAAATTATGTAGTATAAATTGTGTGTTTTAACTTGCTCTAAATTTTTTGTGAGGTAAGTTTTTGTCCATTTCTTACGGTTTAGCAGTTATGCAAACTTCCGTAAACTGTATCCAGAATAAAGTAGTCTTAAGGCTACTACCAGAAACTTCTAGATATACATTTTATATGTCCGGAAAATATATTTAATATACAATATTTTAACCAAAATCTTTAGATCCATTTTCGAAAAAATTTCCATTTATTTTGGGGTGAGGAGATTTTTCTCAAAATTTTCGTGTCACATCCCTGGAAGATACTCAACTTAAATACCAAGGTTTGTGTTTTACCGACTTTTCGTTTTGGAATTATCGTGTTCACAGGCACACGGACTCACACACACAGACGGACCTTTTTCTGAAAATGCTTTTTTGGATACAGGGGACCCTAAAACATATTTCCGGTGAAATCTGGGAATTGAATTTTTGGGTGGAGTGCAATACCTTCTCTGTATACTATATACATAGTACGCATAGAGAAAGTAAAGAGAATACTTTCTATTCGAGGAAAGTGCAAATATTTTTAAAACTGAAGCCAACAACAAGGAGTATCCAGAAATGGTTAGCGGAGAAAAAACAAAACAAGTTTGGTATTTATAGGACTTTTCGTATTTCAGCTATGCTGTTGACACACACACACACACATACTGTACTTTTTTAAATTGCATTTTTGGGCGGAACACAATAGGTACCTTCTCTACGTATCATGTACATTTTACATACGTGATAGAGAAAATAAGCTGTTGTAAAAATAATTTTTTGCAGTAGGCTGAAACACCAATGTGAATCAGTATTTTTAACTGGTTATTAATTGTGACAATGGTGATGAAATGCTCTCAATAAACACTTTGTAATAGCCATGTAGAAGTTGGCAGTACACTATTGTTGAATGTTTAGAAAAAAGTAGTCCCATATTCCCTTACGTTTTGTATAAGCTGAAGAGAGGCTAAATATAATACATAACATTTTAAAGGCCCACAGTTTGAAATCCTGAAAATGATGACAAACAATTCGGGATATATGTGCAATAAACGTATAAGCTGCAAAAGAAAACACGTCTGATTTGATCCATTCACATGAGTTTATTTAGTTATTTTACAAATAAACTTTACTTTAAAAATATTATTTTTAATTACATTATGCTAATCAAAATAAACATTACCAGAATTGGTCTTATTGTTTGCTTCTTTGTAAGCAGAATGGAAATAAGGTGATAGTCAGTCTTTTAAAAGCCGGTCGCTAAGTGAAGCAAATAAAATTCGGTTCTCTTTACTTGCTAGGAGTAGACGAACAAGAGACAAAAAAAATAAAAAAAGACGATGTCTTCCCGTTTGAGAAAGTTTAAGTAGCTTAAAACAGTCCAATAACTCGGAATATCTTGAAAACGGTTAATACTACAAAACTATATATGACATATTGAGTGCTTTGATGAGATCTAAAATTTTATGTAGTTAGTTTTTGTCTATCTCTTACAGTTTACCAGTTAAGCAAAAGTTATATAAAACGCACACAGAAAATTAAGATATATGTTTCATTTGTTATGAAAAATGTTAAACATGGCATTTTAATAAAATTCGTTAGAACCATTTTTGAGAAAATAAAAATGTTCGAAAAATGTTCCATGTAAAGGTAGTTAGGGTGGGGTGATTTGTTTGAAAATCTTCGTGTCGCATCCTAAGATACTGAAGAAGATACTGAACTTAAATACCAAGTTTGGTATTTAACCGGCTTTTCAATTTTAGCTATGCTACCCATAGAGACACACACACACACGGATATGTTTCTAAATTTTTTTTGGGATTCAGGGGGTCTCAAAGCATGCATTTCCGGTGAAATCTTGGTATCAAATGTTTGATTGGAATACAATATTTTCTGTATCCACTATGAACGTTGTAAAATGTGTTTCATTCAGAAACTTTTTCTGCAAACTATTCTTATAGAAATTATTCTGCTATGTACTTCATGATAATCGAGAAATGGTTTATTACATGGTTTTTTGCAAGTAGAAGGGAAATAACCTAAAGCGATAATCAAATATTATAGTAGTTGTCATTATGCTGTGATAATGACATTCGGTTCTCTTTGCATGGCTAGAAGTAAAACAAAAGAAAATCGAATGAATGCCTCTTATTTTAGAAAAGCCTAAATACTGGAAATTTAAAAACCAGTAACAAAAACTATCTCCGAAATGATTAACTCCAAAAAATGTGTATGCTATAAATTGTGTTTTTTAACGAAATCTATATTTTTATATAGTACGTTTTTGGGTATGTCTTACGGTTTACTAAGCGAAATTAATTCAACTTCAGAAGCTAATCCCAGATATACAGTCTATTTGTGAAGAAAATAACTTAAGCGTGTAGTGTTTTAATCAAAATTACTAGAATCATTTTTGAGCCTAGAAAGATACTGAACTTAAATACCAAATTCAGTAGTTGACAGAACTTTTTTTTTTTTTGGGTGGGGGATATTTAGAAGATCTCAGATATGTATTTCCGATGAAATCTCGACATCGAACTTTCGGATGGAACACAATCGTCTCTACGTACTTTATTTATAGTACTTTGTAGAATAAACAAAAAGATATTTATACAAGATTTGTTATTTGCTAATGTCTGTGAGTAATTCCCAATCATTCTTCTTGGGTAGATTAACTTATTTGTATACTTATGGCTATTGTTATTGATTTTGCCGGAGATTAGACTGAGTAATTATTTGGCCGTGATATTGCTGTTCTAAGCAAGCAATATGATTAACAGGTGGCGTTAGTCGCCTTCCTGTATCTTTTGTTTTATTGTTTATTTTATCCATGATACAGAATCCGGGATCGACCTGGTGACTGGAAGCACGGTAAAACCCAGTTATATGGTCGCTATATGAGATTTGAACTCCGAACTCTCGAATTGTAAACTACACAGATACCGTTCTCCAGAATACTGTTTATGTATGTCACCATTACTGCATGTAACTTCCAAAGTTTCGGAGCACTTCCGATAAGGCACGCTGCACGATCCATTTTACGAACTGATTAAATCGTTCACATAAAGTGCCTATTCAAGCACGATATGGTATGAAACAAAAGCGCTGAGACAATTTTACTGTATTCAGAAGGCATCGAGAAAATTTCTTTGGTCCGTTTTGTGACAGTCGATGAAACGTGAGCGCAATTTGATGGAGGTTCTAAAATTCAAAGCATGCAGTGGCGGTGCTCACCCCGTAACTATCGACTACAACTCTGAGCATCAAAGATTTTTTTAAGAATAGGTATTGTGAAATGCTGAAGGAATTGTAATGGTTCATGGTTGCAGCAGGTGTTATGCCTTTGCTGGGAAATAGTAGAAACACTTAGTTCATCTAAAAGTGCAGGAGCATTCATATTTGGCAATTTTCAATACTATTGTATTCATATTAATGGTTTAGGATATAAACTGTAATGGAAAAATCTGATGTGTTACACTTACATGACTTTCTCTAGCTGATCTACAAAACTCCTCCTCTTTGTACACAATGCTAATCAAGATAAATGTGAGCAGAATGTTACTACTTACTTCCTTATAAGAAGAAGGGAATAAGGGAATGCACTATGCTAAAGTGATTGTCAAATGTTTTAAAAGCTATCGTTATGCGATTGTCATTGTAAATCACTTCTTTGCTTGGCCAGGAGTAGAACAAAAGAAAAACAGACACTTCCTGTGTGAGAAAAGTTTATGTACTTCACAATTGAAACCAATAACAAGGAATATCTCGAAAACTGTTACCTCCACAACAAAAACCTAAAGGACAAAAAGTGTGTGTTTTGTCATGAGGTACATCTTTTGTGTAGTACTTTTTTCTATCTCTTTCTGTTTAGAGTTAAGCAAAATTCAGCAAAATTCATCCAGAATAAAGAAGTCTTCAGAGGCTATTCCTAAAAAATTCGAGATATACATTTTATTTCGGACATAAATAGCTTTAATATACGGGATTTTAATCCAAATCGTTAGAGCCATTTTTAAGAAAATCAAAATTTTTGAAATTTTTTCCATGTAAAGGGTAGTTTGTGGTGGGGAAATTTTTTTGAAAATCTTCGTGTCGCATCCTTGGAAGATACTAAACCTAAATACCAAGTTTGGTATTTATCGGTCTTTTTGTTTTGGGGCTGTGCTGTCCACAGATACACACACACACACACACACACACACACACACACACACACACGGACCTTTTTTAAAAAATGCTTTTTTCGTACTCAGGGGTCCCCAAAACATATATTTCCGGTGAAAAAATCGGTATCGAATTTTTGAGTGCATTACAATACATTCTCTATCCCTATGCACATTGTACATATGGGGCTAGAGAAAGTAATAAGAAACATATGGATGTGCAAATTTAACTGCTTTTTTATACGTATATGAGATTTGCGATAAATTAACATATGATAACTAAAAGCAGTGTTCAAGTTTTGTATTGGAGCTTGGTGCATTTCGCTTGGTCTTGTTATTTGTTTTAGCTTCCACACAGTGTTGTTATTTGTATCTTTATGGGAGGCGAACTGATCCGCTCACATCAGAAAGCCTTTAGTAATAATGCATGATATCGGACGTGGCTCTCGTATGTCTCATTCGACTATAGTTTCCATCACAAACCAAGGCGGTAAATTACAATTGCCACGATAGGAAAAGGAAACCTTGGTGGTTTGGTATGTGTACGGCGATATAATATGCGCTGTTAAACGTTAATGAACTTACGTATTTTATCGTAATCTTTATTGACGAATTATTTGTGTTGTTAATAGCAGAATGACACAATTTAACTAAAATTCAAGTTTATAAGACAAGAAAGAATATTGGTTTAATGAGTAGTTGCGATTAGGAATAGCTCAAAAACGAAAAAGAGCATTAAATACCAAACTTGGTATTTATGCTAGGTATCATTCAAGTATGCGACATGAAGATTTACAAGCAACTCTCCCTCCCACAAACTACCCTTTACTTGGAAAAAGTTTTGAAAATGTTGTTTATCTCAAAAATGACTAACGATTTGATTAAAATATCGTATAATAAAAATCCTTAGATTAAAAATAAAATATAATTTTCTAGAAATAGTCTCTGAAGTCCTCTTTATTCTGAATGAGATTTGCAGAATTTTGCATTACAAAAACTAAATACACGACAAAATTTAGATGTAAAAAAAACACATATTTATGTAGAACTGATCGTTTCTGAGGTATTCCTTGTTATTGGTTTCAATTTTAAACTACTTAAACTTTTCTTAAACTGGTAGTAACGTTTCGTTTCATGTCTCTTGTTTTACACCCGGCCATGCAAATCGAACGGAAGTTCAGTTGTCTTACACAGAACTAGAATTTAAAGCTTCAACTATCGATTTAGCCTAATGTATTCCCTTATTTATCTTCTAATTACAAGGAAGCAAGTAGTATGTTTATCTTGATTAACATGCGAGATAAAAGAATCTTCTCCAAGGAAAGTTGTTTGTGTAATAACTAGAGAAAGTCATGTGAATGGAATTTTTTAAATATAGTTCAGAGTCCGCACGTAATAACGAACATATAACATTATAAACTATTCTGAAGTACAAAAATAATTTTCTTTATGGATATACTTTACTCTATCAATTGTGGTGTTTATTTAAAAACTCTGTAATTCGTAAACCTGATACCTTTAATAGTTTTCTTATAAGGTACACTTTGTGGATGTGCAGTGTGTCAGTTTACAAGTATGTGGACGAAAATAGCAGTACGTATATGAATGTTGCGAACAGACAATACTGTTATTCTCATATGCAGGCAGGTTTCAGTAGAGAATTTGAAACATGTGATGCATATACCAGATGGACCAACTGTCCGTATTTGACGTTTGCAGATATCCCTTCGTGCGTTGCAGAACTCAACGGGAACTCAAATTAGAACCCGCCAGTGGAGAACTGACAAGAGTAACTACATTTTACCTCTCGTAATGGGTGCTCACCGTCTCCTCTGATAAGTAATAAAGATCGAAGGCCATCTTCGGAACTTGATTTTAGCTTGAAATAGCCTTGTTGAATTCGGAAACTCTTTTAAAGCACGAATGTATATCTGCACACTTCAATATACATCTGCCACCTGGTATTCTAAAATTACAAAGTGATGACTAATTAAATGAACAAAAATTGTGTTGGTATAAATTAGTAATTAGCAAGTGGGACGATACCACTATTTCTCGAGATTCGATACCGACTCTCGATACTCATTTTATGTAAAATATAAATGTGATAAGTTATTCATTATGTTTTATTATAAGTTTTCTTGTATAACGCACATAACCAAGTTTAGACGAGTACCTTGTAATATATTAATAATTATTGATATGGCTGATGTTGATGCTACCTAGCTGCTTAGAGATTATGCTGTCACTTTTTTCATCATTTTCTTATATCGCGGCATTCATGTTCTGACAGCGACAGGAAACTCGTGTGTGTGCTTCTTTAAATTTGTTGTGTTATACGGCATCATCGCAAGAAAATGATTTTTTCTGCGTGTGTAACACATTTCTCTGCTTGTATTAGGTATTTTTCTAGCTTTTATGGCTTCCCAGTTGCATAAAACTCAGTGGATATGCAATATGTTAGCAGTACCAAAAGCATATTTGCATTCTTATCGTATCATGGTATAATAGTACGGTAAAGCCATACTTTCTTGTTTACCAGTATAATAATACCTAAACAATAGAGACAAGCAAAATATGAACAGAAAAGTCCAATATAATTATCCAAAATACCTTATATCTTATAGATTCAATTCAGTGTTTATAAATATCAGGCTTTTTATATTTTTATACACTGCAGTTTTTTCACTTAAAGAAAATTTTAATTCATTGGAATACATTTAAAATTTAAATTGTTGTCTATTATTATTATTTAAATTGGATTAGTTTAAGTCATTAATATTTAGATCGAATAATTTAATAATAAAATAATTATATCCAAAACTTACATGGACTTCAGTAATCGCGAAACCATTAAACTTAAACATTTCGATTTGTTCCATTCACATGACTTTCTCTACAATTCTGCAACAACTTATTGCTAAAAAACTTCTTCTTCTATCAACTTCATACCACTCGACATAAAATAAGCAAAATGGTGTTATTACTTGCTTCCTTGTAAGCAGAAGAGAAATAAAGGAATACACTAGGCTAAAGCAATAGTAAAATCTTTTAAAAGGCGGTCCCTAAGTGATGCAAATTCCTTTGTTTGTAGAGCCAGGAGTAAACAAGTTTCCGTATGAGAAAAGTATAAGTATTTTAAAGCTGAAATGAGTAGCAAGGCATATCTCAGAAACGGCCAAGTCTACAAAAAAAGAAAAAAGAAGAAGTATATGACATAAATTAGGTGTTTTAACGAGATATGCATTATTTGTTTAGTAATTTTATTCTACCTCTTAAGATTTACCAGTTAATCAAAATTCATTCAAGATAAACAGGTCTTGAGAGGCTATTCTCATAAAATTCAAGATATATATTTTATCAGGTAAATACCTATAATATACAACATTTTAATCAAAATCGTTGGATCGATTTTTGAGGAAATCAATATTTTCGAAAATGTTACCATATAAAGAGTAGTTTGGGGTGGGGGATCTTCTTGAAATATTCGTGTCGCATTCTTGGTAGATATTAAGCTTAAATACCAAGTTTGGTGTTTAGGGAGCCTTTCGTTTTTGAGCTATACATACATTAGTTACATTATATCTACCAAAAGCATTCTTTGGCAAAAATAAAAACGTTTCAAGAGGCTAGAAATTTTAATTTTGCATATAATATACAGAAAATACTATATTTTCTCAGCTGTAGCTTTTTGGATAGACAAACCATAATCTTACCATAATCTTACTACAATTATCAAAAAGAGGCGCATTTTATAAAACTGTACCACATTATTATGAAATATGAAAGATTTGGTTACATACATTGAATTATACTCTGTAAAACGGAAAAATATTGCTTCTCATTTTGATAGCAAGTAAGGTTTAAAATATTTCATATTTTGCCTAGCTACTAATGGCATTTAGTTGATAGTTTTAACCATGGTAGTTCACCCAATTATTACACATACTGAGTTAATATCGACCATTGTACTGGGTGACAATTGCCTGCTATTTTTCCTCGTTACTTTTGTAAAAATCTGATGTGTTCCATTCACATGACTTTCTCTACATCTCTGCAACAAATTATTGTTAATAAGCTTATGCTTCTATTTACTTCATACTAACCGA
Organism: Hymenopus coronatus; assembly: GCA_030762935.1. Classification (NCBI taxonomy): domain Eukaryota; kingdom Metazoa; phylum Arthropoda; class Insecta; order Mantodea; family Hymenopodidae; genus Hymenopus; species Hymenopus coronatus. The sequence continues at coordinate 122,389,740 of CM060894.1, read as the reverse complement.
GTAAAAATTAGCACGAATGTCCTATTACTTACTTCCTTGTAAGTAGCAGTGAAATAAGGGACTACTATACGTTAAAATGATAGTCAAAGCTGGTTGCTATGTTCCTTTATTTGTATGGACAGAAGTTCACAAATCCTGTGTGAGAAAAGAATGTATTTTAAAGCTGAAACCAATAACAAGGAATACCTCAAAAACGATCAATTCCACGAAAACAATGTATATAATATGTGTGTCTTAGGTTGCTTTACATTTTTTGTGTGGTAAGTTTTTGTCTATCTCTTACGGTTTAGCAGCTATGCAGAATTTTGTAAAGTTCATCCAGAATAAAGAGGTACATTTTATTTGTCAGGTAAATATTTTTAATATACGGTATTTTAATCAAAATCGTTACATCCGTTTTTGAGAAAATAAAAAAAAATAAAAAAAAGTCCATGTAAAGGGTAGTTTGGGGTGGGGGGATTTTTCTTAAAATCCTCGTGTCGCATCCCTGGAAGATACTGAACTTAAATCCCAAGTTTGGTATTTTACTACTTTTCGTTTTTGAGTTATCGTGTTCACAGAGACGCGGACCTACACATATACACACACACGGACCTTTTTCTGAAAATGCTTTTTTTGGGTACAGGGGATTCTAACACATATATTTTTTCGGTGAAATCTCGGTGTCAAATTTTTTGGTGGAGTGCAATACTTTCTCTATACACAACGTACATAATACGTGTAGAGAAAGTGAAAGTATATTATTATGACCCTTCAAAGTTACCGTCAGGTTACTTTTGCACATCCTTAAACTGTAATATATTGCAGTTAGCTTTGTTGCAGTTTTGTTTTTCTTTGTTACTAATTCCAACTTTAAAATTAGTGCCATAAAAAGCCTCCACCAACATAAATTGTTTTCATGGCATTTGCTTCTTGCATTGGAATCTATTTACATATGAAGGCAGCCAGTTTATTCTCCTTGCTCCGTGCTCATTGTGTAAACAGACTCCCATACATATTCATGTTCACAGATCTAGTAGTATTTATGAAGTTGCTTCGTTTCTCTTATGAATGAAGTCCATTCCCATCCAGAGGGCCTATTCATATTATTGTTTCTCTAAAGTAATCTTTTGAATGTTTCTTATTTCATTCTAGCCAGTTTTTCCTCTTCGGAAAATATCGCATTTAACTCCGTCTGCTGTGTGTATTTCTTGCAGTTGCCAAGCTTAAGGATATATTATTACCCCCAGAATGGCTTCGGTACTCTCCGATCCTCTCCCCTCCCTTCAGAAATTGGATTTGTCCATAATTGATAGCTTCACGCAGTTTCGAGTTTCCCGGTTATGTTTTTTATGGCAGAACTTACATTTGAACAAGCTGGGGTGGCAAAATGGTTCATACCCGCTTGAGTACACTGAGGGCTATCAATGTTTCCAATATGGCAACAGATAACGTTCAAAAGATCGCATGTGTTACGGTCATATGACTTTCAGTAACAATCCTAAAAGAGTTTATTACTTTCTCTATTCCACAAAAAAAATGTCTATATTGGAAAATATATGGTTCAGGGAATAAATATTTTTGAGGTCCCCCAAGTACGATTAAAGCATTTTTAAAAAAGGTCTGCATGCGCACGCGCGTTTGTGTGTGCGTGTTTGTCTATGAACAGCAGAGCTCAAAAATGAAACTACTGTTAAATACCAAACTTGGTATTTTTGTTTGTTATCTTTTAAGGATACAACACGAATATATTCAAGAAAATCTCCCTTCTTCATACCCTTTACATGGAACAATGTGTTCAAAAATGGCTTTAGCGATTTTGAGTAAAATATTATATATTAAATATACTTGCATGACAAACAAAATATACATCTTGAGTTTTGTGTCAATGACCTGTGAAAACTTATTTTTTTCTGAATTAATATTACTTAATTTTGCAAAACTGGTAAACTATAAGAGGTAGACAAAATCTTATTACACAAAATATGTACATCTACTTCAAACATAATTTATGTCATATACTATTTCTTAGATATTCGTTGTTATTTGCTTCAGATTTAAAATATTATACTTTTCTCTCATAAATTAGGAGTTTTAACGAGATATGCATTATTTGCTTAGTAACTTTTGTGTGTCACTAACGGTTTACCAGTTATGCAAAATTCATTCAAGATAAACAGGTCTTGGGAGGCTATTCTCAAGATATATATTTGATCAGGTATTTGTCAACTTCTAGCCATACAAACAAAAGAATTTCAGTCACATAGCAACCATCTTTTAAACGGTTTGACTATGTTTTTAGCCTTTGTATTCCCTTATTTCCCCTCTACTTGCAAGGAAGCAAGTAGTGTTAATTTTTATTCCGATTAGCACGAAGTAGATAGTAGAATACGATTTTTAACAATAATTTGTTACAGGGCTGTTTAGAAAGTCATGTGAATGGAACACATCATTTTTTTCCTATCTAGTTCACGTATATCAATATAAACAGTTGCAGAAATATCTGTATTGCATACTTCCTTGTAGATACGCGAAATTATGAGAATATGCTATGCTAAAATGGAAGTCAAAACTTTCAAGAAACGGTCACAATGTGATACACTGACATTCTGTTCTGTTTACTTGACCAGGAGAATGAAACATCTAAAATATACATTCACATAATTATCTACAACTATACTGCAACAAACTATTCTTACAAAAGCTTATTATATAAATTCCTTTAAAATCCAGTTGCAACGTAATGATATTGAAATTTCGTTCCCTTTGCTTAACCAGGTTAAAAATATGAATAACAACTTCTCATGGGAGAAAAGTATAGGTACTGGAAAATTTAAACCAGTGACAATATTTCGGATTCACAAAAAGAGATAAATTATGCATTGTGACGGATATGCGTTGTGTATAGTAAGTTTTTGACTATCTCTTGTAGTTTTAGTTATGCAAAAGTAGTTAATTTATAGTTATGTCTATAGACACACGCACACACGCCATGTTCTAAAATGCATTTTTGGATTCAGGTCACCTCAAAACATATATTTTCGGTAAAATCTCACATCAATTTTTGGGCGGAATACAATACTTTCTCTACCTCCTACTGTAGAGAAAAGTAAAATGGTGTAGAACTGTATCGCTTATAAATGTATAATCGTTTAAAGAGAACCTTTAATAACACCACTAACGTTAATTTATACAAATAAATTGTATGAATAACACCAGGGAATTCAACTTTTTATTTGGCTACCATAGTAATGTTTATCGTATATAAAACGATAAATATCTTGCAAAATCATGCACAGTAATAAATTCTTTGAGATGGCATACTCAAAATATAGGATATCATTTAAAAATGTTTCTAATTACAAATTGTACAGCAGTGATATAAAGAATGATATCTTTCTATAAAAAATGTGTGTTTTAAATTATTCTATTTGATGTGTCCGAGCGTTTTTGAAAACAAATAATAACTGTAGCAGAAACTATGCAACAAAAAATTACTTTTTAAAGATTTGACTATCACTTAAGCCTCCTACCTACAACGCAATATAATTAAAATTAAAAATAAATGTGTTAACGATGTTGTTATTTGCCAGAATGTCAGCGCCGCCGGTGTGCCGGAATGTCGCCCTGCAGGGTTTTTTGACATGTTAATAAATCTACTGATATGGGTTTGTCACTTTTAAGCACATTTAAAAACCATCATTCTGGGCTGAATATGAACCCACAACCTTGAGCTCAGAGATCAGCGCCTAACCAGCTGAGCTACACTCTGTATTGATGAAACCGTTTCTGCAAACCTTTATATAATTAGATAATAGAATAAGCTATTCTAAGAATAGTAATTTTTACTTTCTCCATACGCACTATGTACATAGTGTATAGAGAAAGTATTGCACTCCACCAAAAATTCGGTACCGAGATTTCACCGGAAATATATGTTTTAGGGTCCCCAATATCCAAAAAAAGCATTTTCACAAAAAGGTCCGTGTGTGTGTGTGTGTGTGTGTGTGTGTGTGTGTGTGTGTGTGTGTGTGTGTGTGTGTGTCCGTGAACACGATAACTCAAAAACGAAAAGTCGGTAAAATACCAAACTTGGTATATAAGTTTAGTATCATCCAGGGATACGACACGAATATTTTGAGAAAAACCCCCCACCCCCAACTACCCTTTACATTGAACTTTTTTCAAAAATTTTGATTTTCTCAAAAATGGCTCTAACGATTTTGATTAAAATTTTGGATAGCAAACATATTGACCTGAAAAATGAAATGTATATCTTGAATTTTCTGGGAATAGCCTCTGAAGAGTAGTTTATTCTGGATGAATTTTACTAAATTTTGAATGACTGCTAAACCGTAAGAGATGGACAAAAACTTACTACACATAAAATGTAGAGCACTTTAAAACACACAATTTATGTTATATATTTTTTGTGGAGTTCGTCGTTTTTGTGACATTCCTTATTTTTGGTTTCTGCTATGAAAAACGTATACTTTTCTCATACAGGAACTTGTTCTCTCCTATCCATATAAACAAAGGAACTTCATTGACATAGCAAGCAGCTTTTGGCTATCACTTTAACCTACGGTTGTCCCTTATTTTGCTTCTACTTACAAGGAAGCGAGTAATAAGACTATTTCTGCTAATTTTTTCGGATTAGCATAAAGTAAATAGAAGTATAAGCTTTTTAAGAATTATTTGTTGCAGGGATATGGAGAAAGTCATGTGAATGGTACACATCAGATTTGTCACATAAGCTTTGTGCAGGTTAGAATTAGAAGGTAGGATCAGACTGAAAGTTTCAAAGTCAAGCCCGGGATTTGAACCACGAAAAACGTTGTATTAAATTTTCCAGGCTGATTCTACCTTTCCTAGGAATACTTTATAGAGGAGTGTGCAGGGAAAACTGTGTGAATAAAATACCATATATACTGTTTACTTTACTCACATTGAAATAAAGGGAAGCGCTGTCTAGACACTGTTCATTTGCCATCTATTTAAGAATATTTTCTGCTATATGAATTGAGTACACTTTTTTTTTTTATTCCTTTTTTCTCCAGTTTCCTATGTTTCCTTAGTAGACCTTATTATTCTTAACGTTTTCCTTTTATATATTCATACACAAACATAGACACATTTACAAACACAGAAACACCCATGCCCAAGGTGGGACTCGAACCCACGAACCACGAAGCACTAAAGCCAGACACTTTAGCGAGCGCGGCCACCGGGATCGGCAAAAAAGTGGTCAATGCCAACGGCACGTGGTGTTCCCAAGCGGTGACCCATCCAAGTAATGACCACGCCCAATGCTGCTTAACTTCGGTGAACGGACGAGAACCGGTGTTTTCAACATGGTATGGCCGTTGGTGTAGTACAAGAAAAGCACTCTTTTATTACTTTCTCTGTACGTACTATGTACATAGTGTATAGAGAAGAAATTGCACTCCACCAAAAATTCGATACCGAGATTTCACCGGAAATATGTGTTTTAGGGTCCCCTGTATCCTAAAAAAGTATTTTCAGGAAAAGGTCCATGTGTGTGTGTATGTATGTGTGTGTGTCCGTGTGTCTGTAAACACGATAACTCAAAAACGAAAAGTCGGTAAAGTACCAAACTTGGTATTTAAGTTTAGCATCTTGCAGGGATGCGACACGAAAATATTGAAAAAAATCCCCCCAACTACCCTTTACATGGAACTTTTTTCGAAAATTTTGATTTTCAAAAAAATGGCTAACGATCTTGATTAAAGATATTTACCTGACAAATAAAATGTATATTTTGAATTTTCTGGGAATAGCCTCTGAAGACTACTTTATTCTGGGTCAATTTTACGCAATTTTGCATAACTGCTAAATCGTAAGAGATGGACAAAAACTTACCATACAACAAATGTAGAGGACCTTATAGCGCACAATTTAGGTTAAATACATTTCTTTCGTGCAGTTGATTGTTTTTGAGATATTCCTTGTTTTTAGTTTCAGCTATTAAAACTTATACTTTTCTCATACAGGACTTTGTGAACTTGTGTCCATACAAACAAAGGAACTTCAGTCGCAGAGCAACCAGCTTTTGACTATCACTTTAACCTATGGTACCCCCTTAATTCGCTCCTACTAACAAGGAAGCACGTAATAAGACTATTTCTGCTAATTTTTGCTCCATTAGATTAAGTAAATAGAATAATTTGTTGCAGTGATATAGAGAAAGTCATGTGAATGGAACACATCAGATTTTTTTTTTGGTTTCATCTTTAAAAACTTACGCTGTTCTCATACAGGAATTTGTCAACTCGTGTCCATACAAAGGAATTTCAGTCACATAGCAACCAGCTTTTGACTATCGCTTTAACCTATGGTACTCCGTTATTTCGCTTCTACTTATAAAGAAATACGTAATAACACTATTCCTGTTAATTTTTTCTCAATTAGCATGAAGTAAACAGAAGTATAAAACTTTTTAACAATAATTTGTTGCAGAGATGTAGAGAAAGTCAGGAGAATGGATCACATCAGATTTTTTTATCCTTGTTCTTTGAGGCTATGTTTCAAATACATGCAGATACATGCCTGTACTACGAGTTAACTTAATTAAAAGACGGTTATAGATAATGGTTGTGGTTCGTTTGTTGCATTTGTGTTGTTTATTTATCCACGATGCTGTCAGTCTCTGAACGTAAAATAAGTGACACATGAACATCATTAAATTCGAGCTGCTTCGTAATGAAGTTTGTTCTAATCGGTAAATAGTATACATTTTTCAAAATATTTTTCACATATAAAGGTAAAAATTAATTGGTGGAGGCAGCTCTTTGAAACTTCGCAAGTGATTTACCAGTTTGAAACAACACACACCTGATACTGCCTACAAATGCTTTTTATGAGTTTTTCTAAAACATTTATATTCACTTTTTCGCGAGTGGGAAAGTTCTGGTCCTGTACATATGCCAGTTCGTTTAAGGGAACACTAATTGGAAACTTTTTATACATTCTTATAAATTGAGCTTCCTCTGTAATTTTGTATACGTTTTACCTGTGTAAGAACAATACCTGTGTTTTAAATATATTATATAAATGGCACAGCATGTGCCAGTTTGTACTGTGAATTCAGCACCATTTGATAAAAATCTGATGTGTTACACTCACATGACTTTCTCTTGCTGTTCTACAAACTTCATACATAAGATTCTTCTTCTTTCTGCGCCTTACTAATCTAGGTACTCATTAGCACAACGTTCTTATTATTTAGTTCCTTATAAGTAGTGTACGTGTGTGCGTGTGTGCGTGTGTGCGTGTGTGTGTGTGTGTGTGTTGGACTGCAGAACGCAAAACCGAAAAATCTGTGAACTTCAGTATCCTTTAAGGATGCAACTTGAAGATTTAAAGGGATATCCCCCACCCCCATCCCAAACTACCTTTTACATGGAAGTTATCGAAATTTTCGATTCTATCAAAAATGGCACTAACGATTTTGATTAAAATAAATACTAAGCCTATTTAGATGTTAAAATATATCTTAAGCTTTCTGAAGCTCTCTTCATTCTGGTCGTCTTTTGCATAACCAGAAAATCGAAAGAAATAGACAAAATCTTACTACACAAAAATGTAGATCTGGTTAAAACACATTGGTTATATGAAATACATTTTATTCTGGAGTAACCATTTCCGAAATATTCCCTATTATAGGTTCCGATTTTACAATACCTCAGCTCCTGGACAAGCAGAATAAAACCTCTTACATAACACCGATTTTTAATATATTTGACTCGCTTTAGCCTAGCGAATTCCCACATTTATTGTCATCCTCCGTGGTGAAGTGGTTACCATTTCTTATACCCAAGGTAGCGGCTTCAAACCCAGTAGAGGGCGATGGATTTTTTTGGGCGCAAATATCTTTGGCTTCCTTTGGAAGAGATGTAAAACCTTTGTTCCCGTGTCATAGAAAAGAACCTCATGTCTGATAAAATGACCTAATAAAAACATTAATAGGTTTTTTATGCCAAACATAGAATGGGACGCTAAGAACCACAGTAGTTAAAGAGAGTCCATAAATAAAACATCATTTCATTATTTCATTCATTTGTATTGTGACGGAAATATGTAATAAAAGCATTTATGCAAACTTGATCTGGATTAAAGGGGAGTAGTTACGCAAACATACTTTTTAAGAATAGTTTTTTTTTTTTGTTGCAAAATATATCAGTGTAATACATCACTCTTTTTGAAATAGCTGTTTCTGAAAAACATTTTTGTTATATATGGCCTGTTTTCTCAGAAACTATTGAAGACAGTCAAATACAATTTTAGGATTATAATAACAACCTCTAATTGATTTTGTGGAACTACCCCATAATCCAAAAAAACACTTTTTTTAGACAAAGGTCCTTATGGGTGTGTAACTGTGGACAGCATAGCCCAAAAAGTAAAAGACCGTTGAATACCAAACTTGGCATTTAAATTTGGTATCTTCCGAGAATGCGACACGAAGATTTTCAAGAAAATCCCCACAACCCAACTACTTTTTATATAGAACATTTTTTTAAAAATTTTTATTTTCTCAAAAATGACTAACGATTTTGATTAAAATACCTTTTGTATAAGATCTTTTTATGAAAAACGAAATCTACTTATTGAATTCTCTGGGAATAGCTCTGAAGACCTCATTCTGTATGAATTTTATATAACTGGCGAACCGTAAGAGATATACCAAAACTTACTAGACAAAATTGTAGATCTTATTAAAACATACAATTTATATCAGATACATTTTTAATTTTTTTTTTTTTTTTTTTTTTTTTTTTTTGAGAGTTAAATGTTTTTGAAAGGTTCTGAATTATTGGCTTAAATTTTAAGCCACTTATACTTTTCTTAAATGGGAAGATATCTCTCTTCACGTTTCTCGTTTGTTTACCCCTGCAAGCAAAGATATTGGAGTTTCAATTGCTTTACATAGCGACCGGCTTTTAAAGGGCGAGACTATCGCTTTAGCCTTGCATTTTCTTATATCCCCGCTAATTACAAGGAAGTTAGTAATAAGATTAGCTTTGCCAATTTTTATTTTGATTAGCAAGATGTAAGCAACACATTAGCGTTTTGAATAAAAGGTTTGTTTACCGAACAGCTCTCCACATCGTGTGAATGGAACACATTAGATTTTTTCCCTTATATTTACAAGGGACCAAATAATAAGGAAACTGTCTGCTAATGTTTACCTCGATTAGCATGATGTAGAGAGAAGTATAAGCTTTTTAACATTAATTTGTTACAGAGATGTAGAGAAAGTCTATATTAGAGATATTGAAGATATTTATGTGATATACATTCTCTCAAGAAAGTACCGGGAATTGATCATTTAAAAATCCTGTTTAAAAGGGGATTCGAAATTATTGTTGTCGCTAAGTTGGTACAAATTTCCTTTATACCCACGCGGAGTTTGATTGTCATCTGTCATCTAGTTTGTTTACAGTCCGCCATTTTGTTAGCTCATCGCAAAGGTGATTTTTAGACGGATACAAATATTGATCAAAGAATCTGTCTCAAATTTTGCATTGCAAATAGTATTTCGTGTGGCCAATCGCTGAAAATGCTAATGCGTGTCTACGGTATATCGACTTTACCAAAAACACATGCATATGAGTTGTACAGTGCATTCAAAAGTGGTTAAGATTTGGTGGAAGATTTGTCTCGCTCTGGTTGGCCATCAACAGTTTCAACTGAACTGAATATCGCTAAAGCGAAGAAAATGGTGTCTGAAAATTGTCATTTAGGCCTGTGAGAGATTGCTGCTGAACTTTCTGTGTCTCACGAATCGATTCCTACCATTTTAAACGATTGTTTGGGCATAATACGCGTTGCAGCTCGGTTAGTTCCGAAAGACTTGAATTTTCTACAAAAACTCAATCGCGTAAGGATTGCTGAAGACATACTAGAACGAGCCAGTTCCGACCCCACATTCATGAAACGCATTGTAACTGGTGATGAGACGTGGGTTTACAAGTTTGACACTCCAACCAGTCAACAAGCTTCCGAATGGCTCCTTCCAACTAAACCAAAACCTAAAAGGGCACGTCAAACTCGATCAAAACTGAAGGATATGTTGACAGTTTGTTTTCGATTATCGCGGTGTCGTGCACTCAGAGTTCTTGCCAGAAGGTCAGATGGTAAATAAAGACTATTATCTAAGAGTTATGCGGCGTTTGAGAACACAAATCGGCGAAAAAGGCCAGATTTGTGGAACGACAGCTAATGGATTCTGCACCACGATAACGTACCAGCTCACAAGGCTGTTATTGTGAACGAATTTCTGGCCAAAAACTCAACAAATTTCATCGAACAGCCACCGTATTCACCTGACTGGCTCCTGCTGATTTCTTTCTCTTTCCAAAACTCAAGTTACCACTTCGAGGCACCCGTTTTCAGTCGATAGAAGACATAAAGGAAAATTCGCGGCGACAATTGACATCGATTCCTAAAAGTGCCCACAAAAAATGTTTTGATGATTGGATTATTCGTTGGCATAAATGTATAATTTCAGAAAGGACTTACTTTGAAGGCGATAAAATAAAATTGGATGAATAATTCATTTTTTGTGTTTTATTGGAAAATTCCCGGAACTTTCTTGACACAATAGTATATTATATAAATAAAATTATATCTTGAATTTTCTGGGAATACATTCTGAAAACATCTTTATTGTGGATGAATTTTGTAAAAGTTTGCATAACTGGTAAAGCGAAAGAAATAGAAAAAATTACTTCACAAAAATGTAGAGCTGGTTATATATATATATATTTCATGGAGTTGTCCGTTTTGGGGACATACCTTGTTTTTGGTTTTAGTTTTAAAATACTTCTACTGTTACGGGAATTTGCCAACTCCTGGCCATACTAACAAAGGAACTTCAATCACGTGGCAACCAGCTTTCAAAACATTTGACTAACGCTTTGACCTGTTATACGCTCTTATTTCCCTTCTGCTTACAAGGGAGCAAGATTATTTCTGCTAAGTTGTTCACGATTAGTGAGAAGTAAATAAAATAAGATTTTTAACAAATTAATTTGATGTAGAGAAGGTCACGTGAATGGAATAATCAGATTTTTTTTTTAAATTTGATGTTTGATTATTAGAAAAAATTTAAACATTCCATTCACATAAACTTCTCTACCTTTGCTGCAACAGACTCTTCTTACAAAATCTTTATTCTTCTATCTACTTCAGCTTATCAAGATAAACATTAACAGAAATTTTTTTATTACTATATTATTTCCTTGTAAAAAAGGGATAGGCAAATGCAATAAGCTAAAGCAGTCAACTCTTTTAAGAGCCGGTCGCTACGAGATGATGTTGAAATTGTGTTCTCTTTGCCTGAGCAGGATAAAAGAATATGAATAGCTACATCCCATTTGAGAGAAGCATAATTATTGGAAAATTTAAACCTGTAACAAACAATATTTTGGCAGGGTTAGCTCCACTACAAAAATATATTTCACATAAATTGTGTTTTTTGACAGAAATCTACATTTTCTGTTTAGTCAGCTTGTTTATCTCTTATGGTTTACCAAAATGTTCCACGGTTATTTAGAATGAATAGGATTTGAGACCCTATTCCCATGAAATTCAAGATATATGTTTTGTTTACATTGTAAGTTTCCTTAATACACGGTATCTTAAGACCTTTTTGCGAAAATCACAATTTAATAAAAAAAATCTGATGTGTTCCATTCATATGACTTTCTCTATATTTCTGTTACAAATTATGTTAATAAGCTTATGCTTTTATTTATTTCATGCTTATTGAGAAAAATTAGCAGAAATATTCTTATTTCTTGCTTTATTGTTAGTAGAAGCGAAATATAGGAGTACCATAGGTTAAAGTGAAAGCCAAAAGCTGGTTGCTATGTGACTGAAGTTCCTTTGTTTGTAACACGAGTTGATAAATTTCTGTATGAGAAAAGTATAAGTTTGTCAAATCTTAAACCAAAAACAAGGAATATCTCAAAAACGAACAACTCCACGAAAAAAATGTGTGTTTTAACGTGCTCTACAGTTTTTGTGTGTTAAGTATATGTCCAGCTCTTACGGCTTAGCAGTTACGCAAAATTCCGTAAAATTTATCCAGAATAAAGTAGCCTTCAGAGGTTATTCCCAGAAAATTCAAGATATACATTTTATTTGTCAGGTAAATATCTTTAGTGTACGATATTTTAATCAAAATCCTTAGAGCCATTTTTAAGAAAATCGGAAATTTTCTAAAAAAGTTCCATGTAAAGGGTAGTTGGGTGTGGGGGGATTTTCTTGAAAATCTTCGTGTGGCATCCTTGGAAGATACCAAACTTAAATTCCACAGTCTTTTCGTTTTTGAGCTATGCTGCCTACAGACACACACATACACACAGACAGACAGACACACACTATGTACATAGTTCGTATAGAGAAAGTAAAAAGAAATCGGTTGCACCTTGTGTCATGTACTTAACAGATTTAACAGTCGCGGGATAGGACTTTTAAAATGCCCTTAAAACAACGAGAAGATCGTTGTCAAAAACCTTATGTTGCTTTCCTAGAACAGTATCAGCTGCTTATTCTTTCCTTGGTTTCATCCCATTCTTGATCTTAAATCTTTTCCTTTTCAATGAAGGCTTTTGGGTTTGGGAAACGTCTTTGGTATGAGGTGGAGCTTGACAGTTCCGTTGATGTCATGTTTTCTCCCACAACATAAAAAAGATATCCTCGCAGGGGAAATAAAGAAGAGACAGACGCATTGCCATTGTTACCAACTGCCCAAGGTTCATTGATTTCTCCTCACTGATGAGCAAGTTCGATATATGGGGCTGTTAAAATTACTCCGCCAGGTTGCTTTTACAGAGCGACTTGTAAAAAGTTTGAGGATAAAAACAAGCAAAGCATATGCAGTTAACATTACTCTGCGAAGTGAACATCTGTTAATGGGCAGGAATTATCAGCCAGTAGAGAATAATTCGTGATGCTGACACAGTACTGTTTCAATCGTATTAAGTACTGAAATCAACTTCAAGAGCGGACGCCATATTGTTGGGACCAGGAATAACTTAAGAATCTTCTATCTTGCTGGTTTACTTCGAGTAGATAAAATGAAGTTCTGCGCGGTGGTATGATGGACAGAGCATGTAGCTTAGTTCCCGGCTACGGAATGCCCCCGAGTTGCATTCCACCCACGGGATTGCACGTTTTACACGGACCGGGACTCACTCAACATCGGAAGAAATGCGAGGAGCTGCGATAGAAAGCAATCCTGATCATGAGAGCCAACTTTCTGGCTGCGTCATTCTCACCAGATTTTCTCGGATCGGATGATGGATGATGGCCCACCTCTTCTGTGCCTAAGTGGACTTGAGGATGGCATCCGCCTGAAAGATCAAAACTTTTGTTAGCACATAGGGCAGGTATGTGTGTGTGTGTGTGTGTGTGTGTGTGGTAATATAAAAATCTGATGTGTTCCATTCACATGACTTTCTCTACATCTCTGTAACAAATTGTTGTAAAACAGTTTATGCTTCTATTTATTTCATGCTAATCGAGAAAAAATTAGCAGAAATAGTCTTATTACTTGCCTCCTTGTAAGTAAAAGCGAAATAAGGGGGTACCATGGGTTAAATGATAGTCAAAAGCTGGTTGCTATGTGACTGAAGTTCCTTTGTTTGTATGGACATGAGTTGACAAATTCCTGTATGAGAAAAGTATAAGTTTTTCGGAGCTGAAACCAAAAACAAGAAATAACTCAAAAACGATCAACTCCACGAAAAAAAAAATGTGTATAGGATAAATCGTGTGTTTTAACGTACTCTACATTTTTCATGTGGCACATTTTTGTTCATCTCTTACGGTTTAGCAGTTAAGCAAAATTCCGTAAAATTCATGAATAAAGTAGTCTTCAGAGGCTATTTCAAGAAAGCTCAAAATATACACTTTATTTGTCAAATAAATGTCTTCAATATACGATATTTTAATCAAAATCGTTAGAGCCATTTTTTAGAAAATCAAAATGTTCGAAAAAAGTTCCAAGTTAAGGGTATTTTCGGGGGGGGGGATTTTTCTCAAAATCGTCGTGTCGCATCCCTGGAAGATACTAAAATTAAATACCAAGTTTGGTATTTTAGCTACTTTTCGTTTTTGACTGATCGCATTCACAGACACACGGACACACTGACACACAGACCACGGACGCACACAGGGACCTTTTTCTGAAAATACTTTTTTAGGATACAGGGGATCCTAAAACGTATATTTTCGGTGAAATCTCGGTGTTGCCTTTTTTGGTGGAGTGCAATACCTTCTCTATACACTATGTACATAGCAGGTGTAGAGAAAGTAAAAATCACTCAACGGATTTTTTTTTTAGCTTAACGTCCTTTAAGCTCGTTGATATGTCCGCCGATGAATGGAATTGGTGAAATGATCTCAGGTTTCATGGGCTTAAAGTTACTCGACACTCTCCTTTTCAGGATAAGGAAAAAACTCCAAAAAAAAAAAAACCTTATCCAATTAATTCACCCTAAGCGAGATTCGAGCTCACGACCTGTTGAATATGAGGCAAACATGCTGTCCCACACTACCCAGGCGGGCTTTCAGCTGATTTGGGTAACTTTTTCACTATTCTAAAAGCGCAATTGTTTTTGGTGGGCAAGGGGCGCTAAACGGTAGTAATTATATTTCTTAAATTATTAAAATATTAAAAAGGATTTACAAAGTCCTTGTACTTACAACAAAGAACGTGGTTGCTGAGAAGCTCTTGGCGTTTAGTTGAGAACGTCATAGAAGAGAAAACTCCACAGAATATAAACGGTTGCAGCACATAAATCTCTTCCAATAAAATGTAACTAAAGCTGATTGGCTTTTATTGTTAGAATATGCATACATGGCAAATAGAATACGAAGTACAATAATCGACAATCGATCCTGTGTTATATTTGTTTCTTTAGTTGCCATTTATCAAATATTGTAGGCGTATATGTGATAGAACAGTATCAAATCCTCTGAATGACCGCTACTCTAGTAATAAAGATTCTGGATGCCAAAACTTTCTGACAATCCTCATGCACAAAAGTTTTGTATTTACTTCATATTTCCAAATGCGTTAAGTAGGTCATGCTAAATAATTGTATAAAAAACTGCTAATATTAGAAATCAGTGAACCAATATGTTATTTTAGCTTAGAAGATTATTTTTCCCGATGATCTCAGACTGCATGTATTTTCCAAATTGATGTATTGGGAGTGCGGAATCTCATTGAACTGCACATGTTAAGCGTTTTTGTATCATGTGCAAATTATATAGTTTTTATCTTATTAAATAACCATGAGACCAAAAAGAAGGAACAAAGATCACTACAAATCAACATCAGATGTTTCCCGTTGTTTCACATACCTTTGACTGAATTTTAATCCGTTATTTGGGATGATTGGGACTCCATGAAATTACAATCCTAGGGGGCAACGAGGATGGTTTTATTGACAACGAAGCAGTCATTGGGGTTAAAAAAAACTGCCAACGCAACGCCAGATAAGCCAGATATGAGTTAAGATTTTGAACTAATGTCCATGCAATTGTTTTTGTTTTGTTTTTCCACTAACAGCTTATATTTATAAACATTCAATACTGTTCTCTACCCTTTTGTAGAAGTTTTCTGCCAACCACCTCAATTGAATTCTAAAATATTTTCAATATTATAATAAAATCTATTTCGAATATTTTAACAGTACTTTTTATTGCTCGTCGCTTCGAGCCCATTCACAGTTTTGGACTGCTTTAGGTCTTTACCTAATCAAGCTATATTCTTTGCAGTCGCTCTCGAAACTGATCTCTTGCAATGACAAAGATGAAAGTCTGGTAATCTCGTGCTGAGCCAAATTGTAGTGCCTGCGAGCCTGTTCTGGTTAGGGCTTAACCACAAAATGTATTTCGAATGTTTGTAGGTGGCTGGGTAGGTTTGAGACTGAGGGTGTAAATAAGATAGTGCTATTATGTTTAGACTCTTCAACTATTGCCTTTTCAAGATCAACATCCTTTGCTGGTAATCTAATGTGTCAAATAGGCGATAGCATTTTGATGAGCACTCCTATAGAGAGTGTGGAGTACTTATCTTCAGCTTATAGCCGTTGCCGTCCTTACCGAAACGTCCATAAGCTATGTGGGGAACTCGAACAAAAATGAAATGGAGTTTTATTTATGGACGCTCTTTATGATTCTCAGCGTCCCATTCTATATTGGGCGTGAAAGATAGCTTAATTTTGCTCTGAGGCTTCTCCATCAGATTTGAGTTTTTTTACGTGCCGTAAATCTACGTCACGGGACCAACAGTTTTACTTCCCTTCCAAAGGAAGCCATGCTAAGGATTCTTACGCCCGTAAAAATCCATCGTCCTCCGCCGGGTTTGAACTCGTGACCTTGGGTATAAGAAGTTAGCATGAAGCACGGAGGCGACTGTGGGGAGCTCGGTACCACTGTAGCAACGTTCTGTAGGTAAGTTGTCCCCAGTCGTTCTGATGTTGGGCCGATCTACCGTAAAGATTTTGAACCCGGTACCTAATCACATCCTCCATGTAGGGATCTGCCTGGGCGTTGTGTAATAGCTTCACTGGAAAACGACGGCAGACAGAGTAGATGCACCGTAGTCCCTTATTCTGCATCCGTCGTAACCAAAGAAACCAGGAGTCCGGTGTCATACCGTGCTGGCCTGGCCTTCCTGCATTTAGAGCTCCCGATAACGCAGCAAGAAATGTCCAGAGATGGGAGTCATTATTACACATGCTCTTTCCCACAGTGCGTGAACACTTGCGGCATTGCAGAGTGCTGATAAAAAGCAGCCGCTCACGCACTTATTAACTTAGCGCGTACCTGCAACAGCTCAAGGTAACTTAGGCGCTCGAGCGCGCAGTTGCAATATTGGGAAGCTTATTATAGCTATCTATATATTTTAATGCTCAATAAAATGAAGGGAACATATTTCTGTCTTCAAAATCCACACATCCGGGATCTCCTTTGAGAAGTCAGCACTCTAACCATTCGACCACGGAGGCAGTCTGAAAATTATTTGTTAGAAGTTATTATAACATTACCCCTGATTGTTTTACTGACCTTCTTCTTTGTTGTAATTTCGGCGTTTATTTTGCTTCCTCTTTTTTTTTTTTTTTTTTTTGTTTTTTACAGAACAAAATAAATAAATACGAATATACATGACGTTCTTGTATAATAAAGGTCTTAATGACTGGTCTTCTTTAAGGCTTAGAATAGAGGCTGAATCGAAATTTTGAACAAGCTTGTTCATTATCTTCTTTGCTACCAAATGTTCCTTTTACATCTAAATGGAAATAGC
Organism: Hymenopus coronatus; assembly: GCA_030762935.1. Lineage (NCBI taxonomy): Eukaryota > Metazoa > Arthropoda > Insecta > Mantodea > Hymenopodidae > Hymenopus > Hymenopus coronatus. The sequence goes on along the minus strand of CM060894.1, from coordinate 122,372,411 downwards.
AGCTTCCAAAAATGGATGACGTACCGTTGCACGTCGTCCAAAAGAGTGTTTACGTACGATGGTGCACCACTCGCTTTAGTCTCATAGTTGTCACTTTTTGAATGATCAATTTTTTGCAAGATAGATCACTTCAAAGGAATTAACTGAATGATCTACTAGGTCACTTGATTTCTTCATCGGAACCATTTAATATTTTGATTTGTACGGGGGCCATTTTTTTCAACCCTCGATTGGCTATAAATAAAAGACAATTTCATAAGAAACCAATTATTTTATTACTAAAAGTTTTGTACACTTATGGTTACTTTACAACATAATCATCCAAAAGATTGAGATATTTATCGTACCTGTGCACAAGCTTTGCAATACCCGCTTTAAAAAATGTTGCCGCCAGTGATTTCAAATGAGCATTGACTTTGTTTTGAAGATCTTCGTTGTTTGAAAGTGCTGCCCTCCTAGCCACGTCTTCAGTTCAGGGAAAAGGTGAAAGTCGCTGGGTGTCAGGTCAGGACTGTGCGGCGGATAATCGAAAATGCCTTATTGAAATTGTTCAAGGAGCCGATGGGTTGTGCCAGCAGAGTGTGGACGAGCGTTGTCATGGATCAACACAATTCCTGAAGTCAGCATTCCTCTTCGGTTGTTTTGAATGGCTCTCCGCAAACGTCGTAAAGTACGAGGATCTTCAAAACAATGTAAATGCTCATTGGCGGCAACATTTTTTGAAGTGGGAATTGCAAAGCTTATGCACAGGTGCGACAAATGTCTCAATGTTTTGGGTTATTGTGCTGAAAGTGTACAAAACTTTAGTAATAAAATAATTGTTTTCTATGAACTTGACTTTTATTTATAGTTTATCGGCGGTTGAAAGAAAAAAACGGTCCCCGTAATACTCTTGTACCTGATGTTGATATTCTGAAAGCATCTAACGTAAATGGAATTGGCCAAATATGATACGCTCCAAGAATTGTCAACGGTATAGGCTTGCGAGATGCATCGAAGCAGGAGAAATTCACTTTGAGCAATTTTTGTAACACTCACTCTATGGTTCTATTTTTAGCAATGGAGCCATTAACTCTGAAATGAAATATTTTAAAATGCACAACCGTATGCATTATCTTAATATTGCTCTTTAGAAGTACGTCCTCAAATATTTTAATGCATTTTACGATCTTTATTGTATCAAAGTGATAGCCGATGTAGAAAAGATAGTGTGAACTATCACTGAGATGATAATTTCTGAATTGAGCACTAGGCAACCCGTTTTCTAGTTCTGCAAACCCGAACAAAGTGACAATAACAACAGGGAAATAGAGGTATCTTCGACAGAGTTTTCAACTAACGAGTTCTTGTTAGGCAGGAGACTCTCCGTTCCGTCCTCAACTGGCCATCCTATTCTCGGTAGACCCATGTGGTTTGTAAAGCAGTGTCTATTTGGGAAATTCTTTCTTACTCATTCTACTCAGGTGGTTTAACCGAGTCCAGTATTCCTTCATCTTTTCTATAACTAAGACGACTTAGTTCATCATATCCTCGTTTTTTATTCTATCTAATTTGCTGCCTCTCTTTATCCTCTTAAGAAATTTCAGCTTACTATACCCTCATAACATAATACTTACTCTACACGTACTATGTACATAGTGTATAGAGAAGGTACTGTAATGCACCCAAAAAGTCGATACCGAGATTTCACCGGAAATACATGTTTTTAGATCCCCTGAATCAAAAAAAAAAAACACTTTTAGAAAAACGTACATTTGTGTGTCTGCCTATGTGTGTGTGTGTGTGTGTGTGTGTGTGTGTGTGTGTGTGTGTGTGGGCAGCATAGGTCCGTTAAAAACCAATCTTGGTATTTAGGTTTGGTATCTTCCAAGAATGCTACAGGAACATTTTCAAGAAAATCCCCCCACCCGCAAATGACCCTTTACATGGAACTTTTTTTCGAAAATTGTGATTTTCTTAAAAATGGTTCTAACGATTTGATTAAAATATCGTATATTAAAGATATTTACCTCGCAAATATGTATATCTTGAATTTTCTGGCAATATCCTCTGAAGAGTACTTTATTCTGGATGAATTTTACGGAATTTTGCATAACTGCTAAACCGTAAGAGATGAACAAAAACTTACAGCACAGAAAATGTAGAGTACATTAAAATACACAATTTATGTTATATACATTTTTTTCGTGGAGTTGATCGTTTTTAAGATATTCCTTGCTTTTAGTTTCAGCTTTGAAAAACTTACGTTTCTCTTACAGGAATTTGTCAACTATCTATACAAACAAAGAAACTTCAGCCACATAGCAACCAGCTTTTTACTATCACTTTAGACTATGCTACTCCCTTATTTCGCTTCTACTTACAAGGAAGCAAGTAATAAGAATATTTTTGCTAATTTTTTTCGATTAGCATGAAATAAATAGAAGTCTAGGCTTTTTAAAAATAATTTGTAGCAGAAATGTAGAGATTTTTTTTTATTTAGGATTCGTATATCGCATCCATATAGAACAATCGGTACAGGCATCGTCTTATAAAATTTTAATTAAAACTTTTAATTTTAGTATTTTAATTTTTATTTCTGATATGGTCTAACGAACGAGTTTTCATCATTACTTTGCACCATTTATGTCATCGACAGGCAATTCGTGTTGGAGTATCTTTTCTATTAGAATGCCCAGTGTAACCAGACGTAAGATAAGGGTTCAGTCTGTTTGCTTCAGCGCTGTTGCTACAGCCAAAGTTCACGTGATATTCCATTATGGAGACGGATGATATAAGTGACTTTTTTTTTATATGAAGGATTATCACTTCGAACATAAAACCGGAAGAAGCGATGAGTAGAAGATTTTTGGATTATAGTGTATAAAACGATGTAATAATAATAGTGATGATGATGATGATAATAATAATAATTATAATAATAAGTGTTGATGTTCATGTTGTAAAAAATAGGGAGCGCCCATTATCGTTACTTTCCTATTAGAGATTTTGCTCTTACGTATTGCAAGGTTTGGTACTTTGTAACTCATTAAAAAAAGACACAATTTTAAGCATAAAGAAAGATATGTTTTCAGAAGTGGACCTAATTGCATTTATATAGGTACAAGGCAAAATGTTTACTTAACTAGTTCATCTTAATTTGTGACAAAGCTTGATGTGACATACTTTATTTTAACGGTAGTTATGCAATTTTTGAGTATAAAGAGTACTCATTAATTAACTGATTGTGCCTATTATATATAATTTATAATATATTAAACAAAGTGTTCAGGCTAATGAATTTGGGTTGTTTCTTCCTCTCACAAACATTTTTGAATGTAATTGTTTATAAAACTTTCTGTATTTATTTTGGAACGTAGTTTAACACATGTTTTGATTGCGGTTCATAACAGAAGAACATGTGAAAAAATATAATTTGTGTCTTATAATGTATGAGTAGTAAATGACGTTTTGACCGTAACAGTAGGTAGAAACAAACTTGAAAAAGCAGTAATATTGCGTATGTTTGATATACAAGGTGGTTCCCCTGTCCATTATTCTCTGGCTTTATGCAACCCGCAGATTACACTCTAACCTGAAAACATCGTTCCCGAGACCCATCTTCTGCATACCAACATTATGGTCTTTGGTGTATTAAGTTATAGCTGAACAGTAGCGTATTTGACTATCGCGCGATGTTAGCATGGGTTCCAAAATGCTCGATTCAGGTTCGAATCTTAACAAAACGATCACAATTTCCCCGCTTTGTCATCCTGATTTGGCACAAAGCGAGATGGGATATCGGAACACTTTTAACTTGATTATTTGTTTCTTTTATTGTTGTTCTCTTTATTTATGTTTAATGAGTCCAGTTACAGGAAAACAAATGAAAATGAACATACTGAGGCTTATTCATTCTGTTTCCTCTAAATATGCAGGAATTATTACAATGTTTTAAAACTGACATTGGTATTTCAGATAACACTACAGAACCAGACCCATTTTCAGGGTATCTCTAAAACGAAATATACACAAAATATCTAGGCTGACAATCACAAACTCTGCCACATACCTAGATATTCACCAACACTTTCAGTTGAAAAGAAAATTAGGTTTAATCCCGATAACTTAACAAACTTCTCAATATCCAATAGATAAAGTGTTTCCGACATGCAACTAGGTGATGAAACTTTTTCATTTAGCACAGCAGCTGTTAGAAATGATGACCTTCCGTGATTCTGAGTTGTACGCGATGTTGCTATAGCAACCTGATAAGTTGCTGAAGGTGATTAAGGTTATGTGGCCGGGTTCCAGCTGCCAAAAGTTTGTAGAGAACATTCTCTAACTACGAAGAATGCTCGATAACATGCTTTTTAGTATTTTGAAATTGCTTTTATTAACTTTATGCGTTTTGAAAATTTCCTTTACTATTTAAAATCTTAATGAAGTTTATTTTTCAAAATAAGTAGAAAGAAAATTAAGGATCGAATAATGAAGAACACGTAAAATGAGCTATCATTTGTTGTTCATGCGTATACTTTTTTGTTTACATCTAAAAGTATTAGTGACAAACACTGAACTAACTTTGCACCTCAATGGATAATACATAAAGAAGAGAAAAGAGCGCACGCAGACTGTGGGGCCCGAACCGCTGACACTGAAGGTGATGAGGGAACATGAAATTAACCAGTTGAGCTACAATCATTGCGCCCGCTTGCTGTGTTAAAACTTGCAGGTATAGTGTCACACATGTCTCCCTCTCCGCTTCTCATCTCTTTATAACTGTTGTGGATCTCTTTTTGTACCTGAAGCCGTTCATTTAGCCTTCATTCATTATAATTTACGTTGCAGAACATATGATAGCGATCCTATTTCATGTACTGTAACAGGAGTTATTAAGCGTATGTTTTTGGAACGGACGGAACTACTGCTGCTAAGATCTATTTTCCTATTAAGAGCAGGCTAGATTTGCATTGTTACCAAACGGTCAACCAGTACGGTAATTTCGACCTTATTACTTTCAGAGTATGAAGTGTTGCCTATCTCCAAAAATAATAAGGAACAGGTGAACCAGCTGGTATTTGCCTTAACGTACTGTAGCAGCACGAGTCACATCAACACGATGAAGTGAACTCTAAACTAGCTGTTGGTTAGGTCGTAGGTACAAACCCGGTAAAGCTCGACGGTTTTTAAGTCTGCTTAAAAGCGACACTCTCTTTATCAGTAGATTACTAGCATGTAAAAGAATTCCTGCGCAAAGAAATCCCGCTACACCGGCGGCACTGATATGATCCTAGCAATTGACAGCCTCGTTAACAAATAAAATATTTATTTATTTCTAAATAGTGAATACTCGAAAACGAGTAAATGTCCATTCCCTAAGAAAGCCCACTTAATATGAAATGAGTTGGTCTCGAAGAAACGAGGAGTCACATTAGGTACATGAAACGAACTAGTGAAAGCTCGTCCTGACAGCTTTAATCTTCAACATTGGTCGTAACAATTTCTATAGCAATTATTACGTTGTAGACGTTTAGATTTGCAGAAATGCCTTCCATTCGGTCAGGGACCCTCTTGCATGTGTCAAATACTGTACGAAGCGTAGCGAACATACACAAATTGACAGTCAAGACGTAAGCCGAAAGCTGATTTATAGGGTCATAAAACACACAGTTGCCTTGCGGGAAAATGGGACTGTTTAGAGACCACACGCAAAAAAGTTAAACCCAAACATAAACTAGTAGAGAAAATAGATCATGGTATTGCGGAACGCTGCTTTCAAGCTTCATCTGTTTTAGTGTTTCACTACTCGCATTTACTGTAAATTTCAACTAACACAATTTGTGCACCGAAAGCTTTTCTATCTACTAGTTTTCCTCATGTGCTAGCATTCCCCTTCGTAACAACTGCCACTGTACCTGAATATTTTCCTTCGTAACCAGTGACCGCTCGTGGCCAAATTATCTGGTGGGGCAAACTTTTAAGATGGACTAAGATGAAAATTAAACTCAATGTTATTTATGGACGTTCTTTAACTGCTACGGTTCTAAGTGTCCTATTCTACTTTGGGCGCGAAAGAGCCATTAATATTGCTCCGAGGCCTCTTTATCAGGCTGTAAATCTATGACACGTCATCAACAACTTTACTTTCCTTACGAAGGAAGGGATTTTTACGCCTGAAAAAAAATCAGCCGGGTTTGAACTCCCGACCTTGAGAACCCCGAGACTACTATGTTACCCCTAGACCACGGATGAGACAGAAAGTTAGTGGTTGCTAAAATCTATCAGTGGAAATGAAATGCTATGTTTTGTATAAGACCTTTCTGTTTGTAGATGGAGTCCATCCTACGATCGTTTGTTGAGAAAAGACTTCGATAACTCTTTGGTTTAAGTCAAGAACTGAACGCGACATGTTCCGAGAAATTTTAACACGAAACGTCACCTTCACGTGTTTATTATATTTCAACAACATTATCAGAGAGGTGACCATGCTGCAAATTGATGAACAGCTTGTTTTTACAGCTGATGCACTTCACTTTGAAAGATTCCAATCCTCAATACTACTCTATACAAATTTAATAGCTTATGCATGTCAATTATGACCTTCACGATGTTTCTTTACACAAATAAAGCTCCCTTTTCTCTCAGAAAATTATGAAAACTACCCTTAAAATAAAGTAAATCGTGATCGTGGTATTAATATTTAAGCATGTTCTTTATAAGCAATGGTATACTTTACAAACCATAACATTGTTTAGGATTTTCCGCCTTGATGCGAGTTTATTTGAACGCTACCAACTGATAAATCGGCATATTATTCTGCAGTTAATTTCACTAGATTATTCTCCAGCAAATTCGAATTTTTTTCATTAACATGTGAAATACATTCACGGCACTGTTTCACCACACCACTTATCATTTTTCTCCTAAGGCTGGTTTTGTAACTCAGCACTCATTTTCACAATACTAGCCCCTAATCACCTCTCGCAAGTAAGGTATCATTTTACTGTTTGTCGAGTCCAGAATTACAATAACTATTGGTTATTTGGCCTTTTTCTGTTTTCAAATGAAGCTTCAATTGTATCGTGAATCTATTTCACAGTAAACTTATAGTTACACAACGCACTGCTTGTACACATTGAACGTTGGCGCGCGAACGTACCTTGTCTTCTGCTGGTAGCAAGTACCAACATTGTAAATTTGTACTACACAAACTTCTTTATGTACATTTCGTTTTGGAGGTTTATAGATCAACTTGGTTTTCAAATAAGAAGACACTCAAAATTAAGAAATGTTTCCTATTATTTAATCTTACACGTGAAGAAATCTTTGGGTAAATATTTTTGTCAGAGATTTGACTCAATCTTTAATTACATTCTCTATAGGTACTATGTACATAGTGTATAGAGAATGTATTGCACTCCACCAAAAAATTCGATACCGAGATTTCACCGTAAATATATGTTTTAGGGTCCCCTTTATCTAAAACAAACATTTTCGGAAAAAGGTCCGCGCGTGTGTGTGTGTGTGTGTCCGTGTGTCTGTGAACACGATAACTCAAAAACGAAAAGTAGGTAAAATACCAAACATGGTATTTAAGTATAGTATCTTCCAGGGATGCGATAAGAAGATTTTGAGAAAAATCCCCCACCCCCAACTACCCTTTACATGGAACTTTTTTCGACAATTTTGATTTTCTCAAAAATGGCTCTAACGATTTTGATTAAAATGTCGTATATTAAAGATATTTACCTGACAAATAAAATTTATATCTTGAATTTTTTGGGAATAGTCTCTGAAGAGTAGTTTATTCTGGATGAATTTTACTAAATTTTGAATAACTGCTAAACCGTAAGAGATGGACAAAAACTTACTACACAAAAAATGTAGAGCACGTTAAAACACACAATTTATGTTATATACATTTTTTTCGTGGAGTTCGTCGTTTTTGAGACATTCCTTATTTTTGGTTTCTGCTATGAAAAACTTATACATTTCTCATACAGGAATTTGTCAACTGCTGTCCATACAAACAAAGGAACTTCAGTGGCATAGCAACTAGCTTTTGATTATCACTTTAACCTATGGTACTCCCTTGTTTCACCTCTACTTACAAGGAAGCAAGTAATATGGATATTTCTGCTAATGTTTTACTCATTAGCATGAAGTTAATAGAAATATAATATTTTTAAGAATAATTTGTTGCAGGGATATAGAGAAAGTCATGTGAATGGAACACATCAGATTTTTTTTGCTTATTGTGGATTCGTATTTTATCTTTGCGCATGTGCGGCAAATGACCACAAACGCTTACGTGCCCTAAGAGAATCTTCCTATGTCAGCCTCTTGAACACCGCATCATCAAATTAACTATATCTAGAAGTACTGAATTGTGGATGACTTGTGTCCTAGAAATACGGCCGGTTACTATTTCCTACAGTCAGTACAATTGTGCAGGGCTTAAAGAATTCATAGTGGGTCTAAATTTAAACAGAATGCTTTATAGATTATAGCATTTTATCTGATAATATAATGGAGAAATTACTGTCTGAAATCGGGAGGGCACGTGCCTTGTGCACCTTATGGCCGGCCGCTACTGTTCGTAACCCATATTATAAATAAATGGAATACAATTTGGAATCTGTGTCTCTAGAGTATCTGTATCTCTGCAGAAATATAAACAGAAGAAGTGTATGTACTTGTAAGAGAGAGAGAGAGAGAGAGAGAGAGAGAGAGAGAGAGAGAGAGTGTTTGTGTGTGTGTGTGTGTGTGTGTGTTTGTCAGAAGTCTGCTTGGGTGGGCATAACTGAATCTGTCACTGGTACTAGTACGTAAAGGACAGCGGCAAGCATCAGCAGGTTGACCCTGTGATGTCACGTGATGTCGATATAGCAATATAGCAATATCAAGTTTGGTATTTAACCGACTTTTCGTTTTTGTGTTATTCTATTCTCGGACACACACACATACACACACGAAACTATTACTAAAAATGCTTTACTTGGGTTAAGGGGGCCTTAATACTTGTAATCACTGAGAAATCTCGGAATCGGAGTTTTGGGTGGAATAAAATACTTTCCGTACCTAATTATGTAATATACACTAAGTAGAGAAAATAAATAAGCTAATTAAAATTCAGGTGCCCAACCTTTTAAATGGCGATGTTACTGTATTAAAACAACAAAAAGCAGAATGAAATTAAAAAGAAAGTGTCTTCTTTGTTTATTTCTTTTAAACAAATAAACCACTAGTACGGTTTTAATAATGTGCATCAGTTGTGCCTTTTTCTGGTGTGTCGGCCGATTGAAAATTGTTTGTGATATTCTTCATAAAATCATCCTATTGTTGTATATATATTTGAACCCTTTATCGCGTCTGGAGCTTGTCTTTAAAGCTATAACAAAACATTTCAGCTCCGCAAGTACACTAAAAAGTAGGAAGTTGTCCACTAGAAGCACCCTTAATATTGTTTCGTTTTAAATCAAATATCAAGCGTGACCACAGAATTTCGTCCAGCTCAATACGAGCAGGGGTTCGGAGGTTCCCATCCTCTATTAATTCTTATAGTAGCACCGAACATTACTTGAAATAATTGTAAAAGGGAAGTCACGATCGTTATATTGGTTCGTGCGATCTTGTACAGAAGGCACAAAAAGAAATCAGCGCTGTCTTGTTCCGTATACCGCATTCCTTAGCGTTTGTAGGGTACTTTAATAGTATTATTTTTATTTTATTGGCTGATAATGTCACCTTGCAGGTGAGCGTTCTATATCCAACCACTAGAGTATGCCTATGCTGGGTTTGTAAACTCATTCGCTAATAGATACAACCCCCTCCCTCAACTGGAAGCGAGATTAGGTAACATGTCTCCTTTCTAAATGGTGGAAACCGATTTTTGGCGATCTTTTGCTTGGTTAATCGGGACTACAGAGAAAGTGCCTGTTTCGAAATTGACATGAATATAAGCAGGTTCTCGAGATGTTTGGGATTTGCAGAATTGTTTTATGTACTCTGGTACAACATACTTTTGGTATAATGCCTAAAGTTACGGCGAGGATGGGGTTTGATCTGACGGAGAATATAACTGTGAAGTAGGCAGTAATCAGTATTGTTGGTGAACCTCCAAACCCAAAATCCCACACTTCTTTTATTGGCAACTACGTTTTCTGGAACATAGCGAGTTTTGTCTGGTCGCCACAAATACCTGCATTCGCCCATCCTCGTCAAGGCAAAAAACATTTCCATCTAAGAAAATCACTAGCTGCCAAAATCGGTCTGATTTGACCAAGTATTCAGTACAAACCTCATTCGACTGTTGCGGTGCTGTTCAGTCAAGTCTATTTTCTTTGCTGCCTTTCGATGATGAGTTACAGTTCATGGAGGCGCATTAATTCATTCTTCAAATTTAGTTACAGCAGGAGTTTATTTATTAATTCGGTTAGCCGGTTTCTCGCCGTAGCAAGGCAGCAAGATAGCTTCAGATCGCGATGCAATCTTGTAGACGGTTTAAGTGGTTCATTTCTCCTAGCATTTAATATCGTAGCATCGGCTTCTCCGTTATTTTTCTTGGCTTTCCGGATTTTTGATGCGTTTTATTCCATCTTCACCGTGCTCCTGGAAACGTTTAATCTAATACTACACAACAAATATACTCATTTTCACAGCATTTGCAATCTGTTTTACCGTGCGCCCTACTTCTCATATGCCCACAATAAGGCCACGGGTCACCTCGCTTGTGCAAGACCTTGCTGACTGTCAACAAGCAGAATTACAATTTACTACAACAGTAAGCTACAACCCCTCCTCCTTCCCCAATTACAGTGACGGAAGCTCCAGCGGATATCAGAACACACTCCTTATAAATACCCTACAGACAACCAGAAGCTTGATGTCTATTACCATTTGTGCTCTGTGTACACCGTGGCTCAGCGTTAGCAACGTGTGGTTGCTTGCAATGGTGGTAGTATTGGGGAGCATTTGTATCTGAGACTGTACACGAAATACCCAGTAGCCTCGGACTTCTGCACTACAGTTTTTGCTCAGCCGTGTTATATAGGAGATGGAATACTAGAATTGTAAATGTCAAGTTAAAAATGTTCCCGATTTACACATGTATAACGTTTTTTTCTGTATTAGAACAAAACTTTACATCTTAAATTTAGTTTTGTATTTTGACCGAGATTTAGGAACAAAGCTTCTTTCAATAGTGACCATATACACCCTTCATCATAGACCGTATCGGTATATGTATGCTCAGCACTGCATGCGAACAAATAGCATCTTAAAATAAATTTAAAAACATTATATAAAACGTAATACAAGCATACTGCTATATATATATTATGTAGAATACATAATAATTTACAAATGTTACCAGCAGTTACAGCACATATAAATATAATTGCATTATTGCTGTATCTATCTTATATCTCTTAGCTTTACCTTAATTGTGGTCACCGAATCACGTTTATATGTTATTTGCAATGCTCAGTTGGAATATGCATTTAAAAGCTTATACTAAGGTGGCCAACGTATAAATTATCTAAAATGCTGGAAAAAACAGATTTTGTGCAGTAAGTAAGATAGGCATAAGACGCAGACACTAAAACCATTAAAGCGATAACCAATGCGGTTTTTTACTTTCTCTATAGGCACTATGTACATAGTGTATAGAGAATGTATTGCACTCCACCAAAAAATTCGATACCGAGATTTACCCGGAAATATATGTTTTAGGGTCCCCTTTAACTAAAAAAAGCATTTTCGGAAAAAGGTCCGTGTGTGTGTGTGTCCGTGTGTCTGTGAACACGATAACTCAAAAATGAAAAATAGGTAAAATACCAAACTTGATATTTAAGTTTAGTATCTTCCCGGGATGCGACACGAAGATTTTGAGAAAAATTCCCCCACTCCAAACTACCCTTTACATGGAACTTTTTTCGAAAATTTTGATTTTCTCAAAAATGGCTCTAACGATTTTGATTAAAATTTCGTATATTAAAGATATTTACCTGACAAATAAAATGTATATCTTGAATTTTTTGGGAATAGTCTCTGAAGAGTTGTTTATTCTGGATGAATTTTACTAAATTTTGAATAACTGCTAAACCGTAAGAGATGGACAAAAACTTAGTACACAAAAAAATTAGATTAGAGCACGTTAAAACACACAATTTATGTTATATACATTTTTTTTTCGTGGAGTTCGTCGTTTTTGAGACATTCCTTATTTTTGGTTTCTGCTATGGAAATCTTATACATTTCTCATACAGGAATTTGTCAACTGCTGTCCATACAAACAAAGGAACTTCAGTGACATAGCAACCAGCTTTTGATTATCACTTTAACCTATGGTACTCCCTTGTTTCACCTCTACTTACAAGGAAGCAAGTAATATGGCTATTTCTGCTAATGTTTTACTGATTAGCATGAAGTTAATAGAAGTATAAGCTTTTTAAGAATAACTTGTTGCAGGGATATAGAGAAAGTCATGTGAATGCTACACATCAGATTTTTTAGGCTAATATCGTCTCCCTATACTTAAAAGCAATTTCTTTCCTTAATTACTTTTTGAGTGCTTAAATCACTAATTGTATTTTTTTTAATGTTAAAAAGCCATTACATAACAGTGAAGCTATCTTTTGTTCAAATCTGGACGTCTATTTGCAACACGTGCTCCACTTGGACATGGTGTAGATGGACGCGTTTCAACAATCTTTGTTGTCATCCTCTTTTGCAGGTTCGCTTTATCTATAACGAAACTGCGATAAACACATTTATGCAAATGAAATCAATTTTTAGTTGAAGAATGGGTAGAGAAAAATAATGCGAATGTAACATATTTTATGTTATTTTTAGAAACAGCTATGTGCGTCTCTCTCTCTCTCTCTCTCTCTCTCTCTCTCTCTCTCTGTCACTCTCTCTCTCTCTGTGTGATGTTGGCAGCATAACTCAAAAACGAAAACTCGGTTAAATACCAAATTTGGTAATTTAGTTAAGAATCTTCCAAAAATGGACACAAGAATTTGCTAATAATTGTATAATTGAGTTCGATCAAAAGATCCTATATTGGAGATATTTACATAAAAACAAACTGTATAGGTATCTTAATGTTCTTCGAATAGCGTGTGAACTCCGCTTTATACGGAAGCAATTTTGTATAATTTGTAAATATTAACAGATAAAAACAACATAACACAAAAAATGTAGATTTCTTTAAAACTCATGTTCTTCTCAAAAAAAATTTTGTGCTACTAGCCATTTATGAGAAATTCATTATTAATGCTTCAAATTGTTTAATACTTTTGTTATTATTTTAACTCCTTTCGATGATATATTTTCCGCGAATGCATGGAAAAAGTTTGAATTGTTACAAATTCTGCAAATATTTATCTCATTTAAAATGAAATACATAAAAAATTAAATTTTCGTAAGAATAATGTATGTAGTCAATAATAAACGACAGATGATAGAGAATACCGTGTGAATTTAACATATCAGATTTTTATTTTAAGCAACTAAAAAAAAAAAAAGCTTAGATATCTATTTTGACTACATTAGAAAATGTTTTGGTGCTTCTCTTCTCCTTGACATATAACAGCTCCGGAATGGAGTTGTGGGCAGAATATGTTAACGTTGACTCAAATTTGATCCCAGTCGTCAGACAGCGGAGTGGAGTTTTCTTTCTTCACTCCAGTGAAAGTGAATTCCGCGTATCAACCTTATCTTACAAAAGCTATCCACATGTGCGTAGTGTTTGAGAGATTCAAAGAGATTGTATTCAGTCGGCGTGAAGTTGGGAATGCCACACTCTGTTTGATGACATTTGTGATAAGTTGAAAGAGGACATTTGACCTAGCATTATCCCACTTTTTCTCTTGTAAGTACGTGTAGGAACATAGATACTCAGTGTCCTAATTGCTGATACGAAGATCTCGTTCATATTTTTTAAGGTTAGCATCCTTTTCCTGGACGATGATTCAATGAAAGTGGGTGAAAGGCTAAAAGTCCATATAACTTAATGTTACCCGACTTTTTTTTTAAGTTTAACGTCCTTTAACCTGTTTGGTCATATCGGACGATGAATTAAATTGGTGAAATGATGCTCAAATGATCTTGGGGTCCATGGAGCTTAAAGTTACTCGACATTCGTCTTCTGAGGATAAGAGAAAACCCCGAAAAAAAAACCTTATTCGGGTAACACCCTAATCGAGATTCGAACTCACGACACGCTACCACAACATTACCCAGGTAGACATTTGTCTTCTCAGAATAATGGAAAACCCCGTATCTGGGCAACTCACTATAAGCGCTTTTCTAACTCAGGATGTTTTGAATATGAGGCAGGCACGCCACTCCGGCACCATAAAGGCGGCAGATTTTTTATGATTTATTTTTGCAAATAGTGCATAAAGTGATTAATAAACACCTCCATGTTTTGTAAATGATGGTGGTTTTTCAATTTAACTGATTTTATTCCTACTGTGCAGTTGCACACCTTATACCTTGAAGTGTTTGTGGAAAAATTTCAATCTTCACAATGTCAGTGCTCTTTCTTAAATAATCTAAAATGGTTTAAACCACAATATCAGTGAACATATTGGGGATGGACTCCAAATCGTCAGAAAGATTATTTGTCTTCAGTATGTTTCTTCTTTCATGTCACTATTTCAATATCTATGAGCTGCAAGCACAGCATTTATGTTGGTACGTCTTCCTTTCCATCTTATAGGAAACCAAATACAAATGTAATTTGTATAATGTAGGTGCAAACCTTCCAGAAACGGTCAGTGTGTAAAACTGCGTCCGTGAAAAATTCATAATTTATTTAGTTCTCTCTACAAATCCAGGAAGTTTTCCTGTATATCTACTATGACACACAGCCCATGAATGGAATCATGATTGTAAACGTAAAACTGATAGAATTAAGCCCAGGAATCTTTTCTTTCAAGGTATGCTGTTCTTTTATGTGCAAATAAACATTACTCAGGGCCAACAGCTTTGTTTCCCTTCCGAAAGAAGTCTTGGGTATTGTTTTTACATCCGAAAGAAACTACACAATCACCCTTCACCGGGTTTTAACCCGCAGCCTTAGATTTTAGAGGCTAGCCTCCACTGATATTCTATGCCTGCGGGGCATAGCAGCAGAATCCTGGCTTCCCAGGTTACAGCAAATACAGAATAGGGAACTCCGTCCAACTACTCTGTCTGTCGCCGTCTCACAATGAGACTGTCTAGTGCATGCAGCCACCGCACTTCCAAATGCTGAGGATGTTATTAGGCGCCGGGCTAAAAATCTCTACATCAGATTGGCCCAACGTGAGCACATTCGTGTCAGAGCTTTGGGGTCTACTTACTTAGAGAATACCTTTATAGGCGTTACCGGGTTACCCGCATGGCTTGTGGGCTTACAATGACGAAAGCATTAAACCAGCCAACAGCTTAATTAAAAACAAAAATCTGATGTGTTCCATTCACATGACTCTCTCTACATCTCTGCAATAAATTATTGTTAGAAGGTTTATGCTTCTATTTACTTCATGCTAATCGAGAAAAAATTAGCAGAAATAGTCTTATTACGTGCTTCCTTGTAAGTAGGAGCGAAATAAGGGAGTACCATGGTTTAAAGTGATAGTCAAAAGCTGGTTGCTATGTGTCTGAAGGTTCTTTGTTTGTATGGACACCAGTTAAAAGCTTAAACAAAAAACAAGGAATATCTCAAAAACAATCAACTACAGGAATATATATAACATAAATTGTGTGCTTTAACGTGCTCTACATTTTTTGTGTGGTACGTCTTTGTCCATCTCTTACGGTTTAGCAGTTATGCAAAATTCCGTAAAAGTCATCCAGAATAAAGTAGTCTTCAGAGGCTTTTCCCAGAAAATTCAAGATATACATTTTATCGTGTAAATATCTTAATTATATGACCTTTTAATCAAAATCGTTATAGGCATTTTTAAGAAAATCAAAATTTTAGAAAAAAGTTCCATATAAAGGGTAGTTTAAGTTGGGGGAGTTTCTTGATAATCTTCGTGTCTCATCCTTGGAAGTTACCAAAGTTAAATACCAAGTTTGGTATTCAACGGTTTTTTCGTTTTTGAGCTATGCTGCCCACGGACACACATAGACACACACACGAACATTTTTCTAAAAATGTTTTTTTTTTGTATTCAGGGGGTTTCAAAACATATATTTCCGGTGAAATCACGGTATCGAATTTTGGGTACATTACAATATCCTCTCTATACACTATGTAAACAGTGCGTGTAGAGAAAGCCACCGGTTAGAAGTCCCTACACAATAGCGCCACCTCCTTCGCACCACATGCACCAAACCTACAAGCTCTCTAAACTTCGTTCCTGTGGCAAAGCCCTAACGAGGGCAGGTGCACTTAGACATCCACTTGCCTACCAGAATTTCGTCGTCGTCAACACTCCCTGTATATGGCAGGTCTAAAGGTTTGTGATACAAGCAAGCACTGGATTTTTCCGGGCTGAACATATTCAGGATAACCCAGTACTATTACGCTCTGTCCCTGTGTCAAAGACCACTCTAAAAATGTTTCTATTTGGAGCAACGTTGCTTCATTAAGGAGCAAAAAATTCTGGGCACTACGTATGGAAAGAGATGTCCAACCTTGCTACGTACTCTTCCAGTGTGCATCTTAATGAAGCAACCTTGTTGCGATCTGTAACGTACTTTTAAAGTGGTCCTTCACATGCAGATATGCAACGAAAATAGTACCAACCTAAAATTATGTGGACATTCATAATCCTCAACATTAATTAAAAGTATACAAGGAGATTGCTTCATACCATACTATATACACTTTTACAGGTAATACAGAATGCGTGTTATCCTCCAGTGTAATGAGAAAAATCTTATGTGTTCCACTCACATGACTTTCTCTACATCTCTGCAACAAATTATTATTAAAATGCTTATGCTTCTATTTACTTCATGCTACTCGAGAAAAAATTAACAGAAATAGTCTTATTGCTTGTTTCCTTGTAAGCAGAAGCGAAATAAGGGAATAGCATAGGTTAAAGTGATAGTCAAAAGCTGGTTGCTATGTGACTGAAGTTCCTTTGTTTGTATGGACACGAGTTGACAAATTCCTGTACGAGAAAGGTGTACGTTTTTCAAAGCCGAAACCAAAAACTAGGAATATCTAAAAACGATCAACTCCATGAAAAGCATGTATATAACATAAATCGTTTGTTTTAACGTGCTCTACATTTTTTGTGTGGTAAGTTGTTTTCTTCCATCACTTACGGCTTAGCAGTTACGCGAAATTTCGTAATACTGATCCAGAATAAAGTGGTCTTCAGAGGCTATTCCCAGAAAATGCAAGATTATTCTGAATGAATTTTACGGAATTTTGCATAACTACAAACCGTAAGAGATAGAGAAAAAGTTACTAGACAAAAACTTGTAGAGCACGTTAAAACACACAATTTATGTTATATACATTTGTTTCATGGAGCTGATTGTTTTTTAGATATTCCTTGTTTTTGGTTTCAGCTTTATTAACACTTTACTTTTCTCACACAGGAATTTGTCATATCCTGTCCATGAAAACAAAGGAACTTCAGTCACATAGCAACCAGCTTTTGACTATCATTTTAACGTATGGTAATCCCTTATTTCGCTTTTACTTACAAGGAAGCAAGTAATAGGACCATTTCTGCTAATTTTGTTCTCGATTAACATGAAGTGAACAGAAACACAAGCTTTTTAACAATAATTTGTTACAGAGATTTAGAGAAGGTCATGTGAATGGAACACATCAGATTTTTGAATTTACAAATCGTCAATAATAAATACGGAGAGCATAGGAATAAGAGACATGTGGAAACTTGAAAGAAACAGCAATGTCGTTGGGAAAGGAACAAAATTGAAGACATAGAAAGACAAGGAAAGCTTAAAAAATAGGAAATCATTAACTTCCTACAGAGCAATAAAAAGAAATTGGGGAAGAGAACGGTACGTTGATTATTGTAACAGGTATGTAAAGGGAAGATTCGCACGGATGAGAAGGGGTCGTGTGCTTAAGAAGGATAAGAGGTAGTGAAAAAGAAGTCTGTGAACTCTGCAGTGGAAAGTAAAGCTTTATCTGATAGAAATTAACGATATGGGAACAAAAAGTGTCAGAGCAAAAGTGGGACAAATTGGAATGATAAAACTTAAGCTATAAAATGTTAATAGGAAAAGAGAAAAAGAGAATCAGAAACACGAAGTTTCAAGGAAAGCAAAAGAAAAAAATGTACCAGCAAATTAAGGGATATAAGAAAAGAAGGACGTTAAAGAACAGACCTAAAATAGAGATCATGCCAGAGACCAAAGAGTAACTCTAGACTCACACAGGTTCACCGGCAACATTCAATATGGCGCAGCATTGAGAGCAAGCTATCGTCACTAATGGAATAAGTGTTGGAAATAAAGTAGCAGCAACAAGGTTTGTGGTATGACCTTTGCCCACTAATCTCGCTCTCCCTCTAGCTCTGCTCCGAGTTTTGATTGAGTACGCGCATCTACTCGAACTCAGGCGAATCCAGTTGGAATACCCTAGTATTAAAAGTTAAGGTTGGCTAAAGGGATACAGAAGCCTAGACGCTATGCGAGTTGAAGTAGCAATCAGACCGTATCAGAAAATTTGTGTGCAGTTTAAGCTAGGCATAAAGAAACATATTTTGTACAAAAGCTATGAAATCGAGGTGTACAAATAAATAAAATTAAGTTCATAGTGCTCTATAAAGATTAAGATTTGAGAAACCCCAGCTTCAGATCTCTCATGTTCCTTGCTGGTTCAACAGTTACTCACGAATTAGGGACGTTATCGTCATGGATGAATCGATTGCAATAAAATGGCAGGAAGCGTAAGAACTTTTGGCAGGACATTCGCCCTAGTATGTAGTCGCTATCGTGCTCTCCCTTTAGTCGAGCTCCAAGAACCTTAGCTGCGTATGCATGAATGCTCTTATTTTTTAATTCATTTAGATTCGTTCAGCTTTAATTATGCTATACAGAATTGAAATAAAATAGATTATAACTAAAAGTAACAAATAACATTATTATTTGTGAGGTCAGCCACATGAGGCCCGTCTGGCACTAAACAGTTCACATTCTTTCCTTGAGAGTCTTCTTTCTCGGAATCACTCCTGAAGAAAACACAAATCCTGTGGGAGACGACTCTTTAGCCGAGGAACTGTATCAGATCTTTGTCCCAACGAGAAGTGCACTGCGCCAGGTACTAAGTGAAGATGCTGCGAGCCTGAGATCCAATATGTGCAGAGATGGTACTGAGTCCAAGTTCATGATGTACCTGATATACCAAGGTGCATTCACTATAAGCCTTAACACTTTATTTTGAAATACCTGCAGACGATTAATTTTGTTTGCGCTGCACCTCCCCAAATCGGACAAGCATAGGCGAATAAAGGACGAAGTAAAGATTTGTATAAAAGAGAACCACTTGAAATTTGCAAAGAAGACTTGCGGTTGAGAATGGGATACAATTTGCGTGATCTGGAGTAGGCGAGATTTAATTTTGTTTTAATGTGAGAGTTCCAGGTCAGTCGGCGATCAAAATACAGGCCAAGATATTTGACAGCGGCATCAGCACGTTTCCAAGGTATGGGAATGTTTTGTAAAGTCATAGGAGGGAGATCAGAGGGGTGACGTAATGTATAAAGCATGGCTTCACATTTCTTGTGGTTCAATGAAATCCTCCAGTTGTCAATCCAGGACACTAGTATACTAAGAGACGTCTGGAGTCTGTGAACAGCGGTATCAAGTTCATAGTGCGCTGTAAAAAGGGTGATATCATCAGCGTACATGGCGATGTTGCATCTAGTAATGTCATATGTGAAGACACTAAACAACAGAGGTGCTAAAATGGAACCTTGAGGCACTCCCGACATGACTGGCCGTACAGATTGAATGATCTTAATCAGCCAAATAGACTTGAAACAGCCTCGATTAAAGGATCGACGTGCAGAGTTTGAACTGCTGCAGAGAGCCAACGAAACAGATAACCATTACTAGCCCGCGGGAGTAGTGTGGCTGCCTCATACTTAACAGGTCGCGATTTCGAATCTTGCTGAGGGTGAGTTACCCCAATTAGTTTGTTTTTTCGGTGATTGCCCTTATCCTGAGAAGATGAATGTCGAGTAACTTAAAATTCCGCGGCCCGAGATCTTTTCTGCATGATTTCACCGATTTCTTTCTTGGAATAAATAAAACAGGTGCGTACTTGAGGAAGCTTGATATAGGATACGGTCAGAGGGGACTCGGAACCGAATATAAGGCTATTGCACCTACGCCCTTGGCTTATTTGTATTAGAATAATGAATTGGGGTGGCAAATAACCATATACACTATGATTTTGATACATGATAAAAATAGTACTATTATTGTGTATAATAACTGCTATAAATTGCAATAATATATCTTAATTCCAAATTTCAACTTCCCGATGCACAGAGAATGTAAATACAACGGAGCAACCACACAGAGTATTAAAGGCTGGAGTCGGTCAGTTGTGATGCGCTTGCCGTAGCAGTCCTTTTAATTTCCGTTAAAACATTACGCTGACTCCTTATCTAGCCTGTGTCCCTACACCATCTGAACCCTGTTTCTCTCTTCTAACAAATTGGTTGTGTCTACCATTTCTCACGAGGTAAAAATAGCGGAGGTAAAGAAAGCGCCGACAGGCCTTTGTTCATTTGTGCCGCCTAAATACGCGAGTTAAATGGAAACATACACAACAAAAAAAAATAAAATACTTCCACAGATAGTCGGACAAGAAAAATGTATAGAGCCTGCAATTCATTTATATTATCAGAAGATAATTAAAACTGCTGTAAAAGTGGCTCGGAGGGCTTCAGTTTGATATTCAACTGGAAGGAATTGCATGGATAGTTTCTCAGCTCTTATTTTCTCAGCTGCTTAGGTGCTTGAGGTAGAATCCTTGTTTCCACCACCCTAACAGTTCGATTTGGAAATTTCACTGACTGTGAAAGTTCCTTTCATTGAAATCAAATTTTGGAGCAAGAGAGAGAGAGAGAGAGAGAGAGAATGACATACCCTCGTGTGAATGAGTGTGTCCATTGTACTCCTATTAACATTAGTGTAATAATCTGATTGTCGCATTCACACAACTTTCTCTATACATTCTTCAGCAAACTTATCTTTTTTATCTTTTTGTTGTTTTTATTTTTACTTTCTCTAGCCCCATATGTACAATGTATATAAGGGATAGACAGGTATTGTAATGCACCCAAAAATTTAATATCGAGATTTCATCGGAAATAAATGTTTTGGGCTCCCCTGAGTCCAAAAAAAGGTCCGTGTGTGTGTGTGTCTGTGGACAACATAGCCCCAAAACGAAAAGACCGTTAAATACCAAACTTGGTATTCAGCTTTAGTATCTTCCAAGGATAAGACACGAATATTTAAAAAAAAAATCCCCCACCACAAACTACCCTTTACATGGAAAAAATTTCAAAACTTTTGATTTTCTTAAAAATGGCTGTAACGATTTTGATTAAAATTCTGTATATTGAAGCTATTTATATCCGAAATAAAATATATATCTCGAATTTTCTGGGAATAGTCTCTGAAGACCTCTTTATTCTGGCTAAATTTTGCCGAATTTTGCTTAACTGCTTAACCGTAAGAGATAGACAAAAACTCACTGCACAAAAAATGTACATCACGTCAAAACACAGAGTTTATGTCCTTTAAGATTTTGTTGTGGAGGTAACCATTTCCGAGATATTCTTTGTTATTGGCTTCAATTGAGAAGAACTTAAACTTTTCTCAGGCAGGAAGTGTCCGTTTTTCTTTTGTTCTATCCTGGTCAAGCAAAGAAGCGATTTGGAATGACAATCGCATAACGATAGCTTTTAAAACGTTTGGCTGTACTTTAGCCTAGTGCATTACCTTAGTTCACTTTTATTTATAAGAATTAAATAATATGAACATTCTGCTAGTGTTTATTTCGATTAGCATTGTACAGAAAGAAGCATAATCTTTTGTAGGAAGTTTGTAGAGCAGCTAGAGAAGGTCGTGTGAGTGTAACACATCATACTTTTTTATTTTTACGTTGTTGGCCTTCAGGTGTAAACATCAGCAGAGGGGTAACGAAATTAATGTTGTGGACGAGATTACATATTTAAATTGCAGTCATTGGGGAATTGTGGCATTCTTATCCCCTCTTCCAGTGTCTCAAAGAATATGTCAAGTCACACAATTGATTAGTCTTTCGCCGTCGTTCTCTCTTCCTTTCACACACATACACAGAAATACAATATGCAATACATAAGCACAAGTTTTTGTGGACAATTAAAATAAGCCAAGAGGAAGTGGGCACAGGTAGAGAAATAGGGGATATTGGCGGCCATAGGGTTTCCTAATTTTCGAAATGAGTTGATTCTAAAAGAAATTACGTACCGCTACCATGGAAGTTCTAGAAGTATATAGGATTCTTTTCTGGAACTGATCCCTTGAACACCTTAAAGAGAATATCCACAGAGAATTAATACTATTCTATTTGAAATTTATCGAAACAAAAAAGTCAAGGATTTCACCAGGAAGTGAAAAATGTGGACATTGTACTAAGATAACCTCAGCGTTTTAACTCGCAAGTCAGTAATAAGTTCAATTGAAACCTGGACAAACTAAAATGAGAAGCAAACAAATAGTAGGAAGTACAGAAACTTTAATGGAGCAGCAAGCGTGCCAGGGTATCCCTGCAGAGTGGCTTTTTATGACCCATTTAGCGAAGAGTTTCTGAATTAACTACTCGGTAAAATGTGTTTACGTTGGCAACAGTGCAACTTGGAGAAACCTCACCTCGTCGGAACGTTTGATACGGCCATCAATATTAGGAAAGTACTTTTAGAGTTTCTTTGGCAAGTTGAAGGAGAACATATTATTAACTGACTAACTTTATTGCCTTTCCGTGACGTGATTCAATTCAAGAAAAAGGTATAGAAACTGTTTAATATTATATAAGGCAGGGAAATGAATCAGGAGAAATATGAAAAGACAAGAACCATCTGAGAAGACAAAATGTTTGCAAAGTGTTACCACAAGGAGTAAAATTAATTTAAATGGATTTTATACCGTTAAGTTTATCATAAGGATCTCAATGATCCCTCGCCGGGGGGGGGGGAGTGAGAGAGAAAGAGAAGAATATGTTCCATTCAAATAATCCACAAACAAGCTCTGCTTAAAAGGTTTTTCCTTTACTACATTCAGCCAATCGAGACAAAAATTAGCAGAATTGGCCTTATTACCTGCATCTTTGCCTCCTTGTGTACACTATACTAAAGTCATAGTCAAATGTTTTAAAATATCATCGCTGAATAAAACAATTGCATTCGGCTCTCTTCTGCCTTCCCGGGAGTATCACAAAGGAGATAAAACGAAAGTAAACTTCCCGCTTGAGAAACGTATAAGTAATTTAAAACTGAAACAAAATGAAACGGTTACATACAAATGTAGGTAACATAAAGTGTGTGTTTTATTGAGATCTATACTTTTGTGTACTATGTTTTTGTCTATTTCTTATGGCTTAGGAGCTATACAAAAGTTATCAAGAATGAAGAGGTCTTCAGAAACTATTCCTAGAAAATTCAAGATATACATTTCTATTTCCATGAACATATCTTAAACATATAGTATTTTAATCAAAATCGTTACAGTAATTTTCGTAATTTTAGAAATGTTGGGGGGGGGGATTTTCCTGAAAATCTTCCTGTCACATCCTTGGCAAGTACTGAACCTAAATACCAAGTTTAGTATTTATCCGTAGTTTTTATGTTCTTCGCAAACACCCTCCCCCCCCCACATACACATACACACTGAACCTTTTTCTTAAAATGTTTTTTTTTGGGGGGGGGGTTCAGAGGGTCTCAAAGCACATTTCCGTTGAAATGTCTGTGCCGTTTATTGACCTTTTTAATATACCCTATTAAGGTATAATAAATGCCCCTCTCGTTACATATACAAGGTGGTTCACCTGTCCCCTATTCTGTGATTTTGTGCAACCCGAAAACATCGTTCCTGAGAGGAATCTTCTGCATACCACAAGTATGTGTACAAGTTATAGCTAAACAGTAGCGTATTTGGTTAACGCGCGGTGAGTTCCAACGTGCAATTTTACCAAAACAATGGCAATTCTCCCCACCCCCCTGCCAGCTTTCTTTCTTCCTGATGGGGCACAAAGCTAGATGGGATATCAGAACATTTTTAACTTGCTTATTTGTTTTTTTTTATTGTTATTCTCTTTGTGTTCTAGTATTATGGAATTGTTCTATTAACTTTATACGTTTTGAAAATGTCCTCTATTATTTAAAGTCTGAGTGAACTTTCTTTTTCAAAATAATTAGAATGAAAATTAAGGATCGAAAATTGAAGAACACGTAAAATGAAGTGTCCTTTATTCTTTATTCTATACCATTTTTTTACACCTAGTGTTAGTGACAAACATTGAACTAACTTTGCACCTTGATGGATAATACATAAAGAAGAGAAGAAGCGCACGCAGACTATGGGACTCGAACCGCTGACACCGAAAGTGATGAGGGAACATGAAATTAACCAGTTCAGCTACAATCATTGCGCCCGCTTGCTGTGTTAAAACTTGTAGGTATAGTGTCCCACATATCTCCCTTCTGATCTCTTTATAACTGTTGTGGACCCCTTTTTGTAGCTTAAGCCGTTCATTTAACTTTCATTCATTATAATTTATGTTATGGAACATATGACAGCGATCCTATTGATATAATATGTACTGTAACAGGGGTTATTAAGCACAAGCTTTTGGAATGGACGTAACTATTGCTGCTAAGGTCTATTTTCCTATTAAGAGCAGGCTAGATTTGCATGGTTACCAAATGGTCAATAAGCACGGTAATTTCGACCTTTTAGTTTTCAGAGAATGAAGTGATGCCTATCTGAAAAAATAATAAGGGACAAGTGAACCACCTGGTGTAAAACGTATCATTCAATTCTGAGTGACGTTTTTTTCACGTTGGTTCAATTAACAGAACTACAGACACTATTCCCTTACATGACAAATAACAGCATATACAAGAGCGCGCTACAGGTTAATTATTTAGTAATCATTTATTTGCTCTAGAGAATATTGAAACCCAGATACTAGAATGAATACGAAAGCATGTATTGCGGACTAATCTACATACAGGGGAAGCCTTAAGTGGAAGACTTAGCTGAAGAAATTTTGTGTAAGGTAAATCGAAGCTTTTCAGAATACAAAATAATATATTTAAACTATGTACATTTCAAAAACTGGATCAGCTATGAGTAAATCAACTATTTAACAATAATTCTACAATCAAACATATAATTCAAGCATATCACCCAGACATGGCCCACAAACAGTATAACCCTGAGATCTAAATTTACAGAGACTGTTTTATATAATACTTATACCAAACTTCGCTCCTCTTATAACAATTATACATAATCATTAAATATTATATTTGAACATTGAATCCCCACACAAAATAAAGTTGGAAAACTGGCATGAAGCGACCGCATTAAAAAGGAGTGTGTCTACCCGTATGAAAAACAACAGTCAGAAGGACCAATAAGGCGAAACAAGAAACACTTTTTACATGACTTTACTTACCGGGACCTAGTCCTAACCGACTAATTGATCTCACTTGCTCGACCAAAACCTGATTAATAGACTTGAGGTGCTTCATGAACGAATCGTTCATATGATCGACTACAAGGAAAGAATCGTGAGAATCGTGCTAGTCTTATCGTGAATCATTATTCAAAAAGAATCGCATGAATCGATTGAGTCGAAAAGAATAACATGAATCATGTCAAACATAGCAGATATTGCCGTTCAAAAAGAATCGTGTTCAGGTTTGTTTTTCTTTTGCTTCTACCATTCAAAGTACTAAGCCGAGCTTCAACGAAAACTACCGAATGGGAATTTATAATCATTTATATTGCGCCATTAGACTAAAGATGCAGTATGTTAAATATAGCATATGCACAGCTAAGTAGTCACCACGTTAAAAGATATGTAACTTCAGAAAGAATTTTACGACACATAAAATAATTATGTTCCATCATACATATTATAAATAACTTTTATTGCAGTGTTGCTAAAGCAGTAACTTTCTAATTCGAAATGTGACAAGTTACTGCAAACATTCTTCCAAACGCAGATTAGAAAGCTTAATATCATTCCAACAATGTAATATTTGGAAACTTAATAATTTAGTTAAGCACTACATTGCACCTGGTGTAGTATATTAACGTAAACAGGTGTAAAATAAATTTCTAAACTTCTGATACCTTCGATAACGAATATTGCTGGTAGATGTGAACTTTTCTTAATATTAGTTACACATTTAATGAGATATTTTTTTTGTTTTATGTCAAAAATATTATAGGAGTCACAGTGTTCCGTTATGTTATGACAATTGATTCAAAATGATAGATTTCATGTCAAAAGAGGGGACGAATCATGAATCGAGGACGACCGCAGGCCAGCAGACAAACGGACAATTCATGAACGAATCGTGAATCGTACACTAGGGCAGACCAACAGACAAGGTGACGATTAATGAATCGTGAACGAATCGTATGAATCGACTCATATTGCATGAACGAATCGTATGAACCGATCACTGAAAATGAATCGCTCGACTCAGCTTTATAGACTAATCTCATTCGTTCGAAAAAAATAATGTTATACCTATAAACAAAGATGAACGGAAATGACATAGTCGGAATGGAATTTTTGCGTGAAACATAATACTTTCTTCACTTACTATACACGTGCATAAACGCTAGAGAAAGTAAAACTTTTGCCAAAACCTGTTAAATCCTAAATTTTAAACAATATCTATAGAAATATGTTTGCTTTCATCCTTTATCTGATAGTAAGTGTAGGATGATTGCTAATCAAGCGGTTTTAGATCCACTTGTCGTACGTATGTGCCTATGGACAGATAAATTATGAACGAAAAACAGGATGAATACCAAACTTGGTATACAAGTGTACAGAACGGATATTTAAAATACGATCTATCCATCTCGAACTATTGTCATTGTAATTTCCCAAAACTAATAAAAACGTGCCATTGTAATTTTCTAAAACTGGTTTAACGGCTTTTGACTAAAATATTATAAGGGCATAAATAAAGGAGATTTGTTGAGTTTTATGTAAATAACTTATTACTGACAAACTAAATACGTTTGTTCTTTAAGCTTTCCCAGGCTAATCTATTCAGCTTAATCTGATATTATTACTAATCAGAATGTTTTGATCTGACAAAATGTGTAAAGAAGAATAGCTGTTTATATGAATACTGTAATATAGCAGTTGTGACAAACACAGAAAGTCGCTTGAATGTAATGCATATGATTGTTTTATTCGAAACTTGTAAACATTTGTTTTTATTCTTTCACGTCTTATTTCTTAATGCGAGGGCCGTTTTATTTCAACCACCGATAGGCTATAAATGAAAGACAAATTTATAGAAAACAATTATTTTATTACTAAGCGTTTTATACGCTTATGGTTACTTTTCAATGCACTCACCGAAAACATTGAGACATTTATCGTACCTGTACACAAGCTTTACAATACTCGCTTCAAAAAATGTTGCCGCCAATGATTTCAATTGAGCATTGAGGATGTTTTGAAGATCTTCGTACTTTATGACGTTTGCGGAGAGCCGTTCAAAACAAACGAAGAGGAATGCTGATTTCAGGAATTGTGTTGATCCATGACAACGCTCATCCTCACACTTCTGCCACAACCCATCGGCTCCTTGAACAATTTCAATGGGACAGTTTTGATCATCCGCCTACAGTCCTGACCTGGCACCCAGCGACTTTCACCTTTTCCCTGAACTGAATACATAGCTAGGAGGGCAGCACTTTCAAACAAACGCATATCTTCAAAACAACGTCAATGCTCATTTGAAATCATTGGCGGAAACATTTTTTGAAGCGGGCATTGTAAAGCTTGTGCACAGGTACGATAAATGTCTCAATCTTTTCGGTGATTATGTTGAAAAGTAGCCATAAGTGTACAAAACTTTTAGTAATAAAATAATTGTTTTCTATGAACTTGTCTTTTATTTACAGCCTATCGGCGGTTGAAAGAAACACGGCCTTTGTAATTATAGTATAAGTAATTGATAAGTGTTTAGTATCTATTATAAAATATTTGTTTGTACATTTATTTAACATTTCTTCCTGCGGTTGAGTTGTAATCATACGGGTTTTTTAACTTAGAGATCCCGGGAATGATTCACGGCTGACAGGAACATTTTTTCTTTTATGTTACAACTTATTTAGTATATTTTGACATTTATTTTCTGTGCCACGTATCTAAAAGGTACATAGTAACTAGGGAAGAATGTCATACCGAGATTTTCCCGTATGGTAACGTTTTGGGGTCACTTGGGAAACAAAGGAAAGGCATTTATACTACCAATTACTTTGAACAATACGCATAGTAGAGAATTTATTGTATGCCATCCAGAAGTTTATATATAAATTAAACCAAAAACACGTTTTGAGACTCCTAAATTTAAAAATAATGTGTTTGCTTTCTCTAGCACATATGTGTAATATACATAGTAGTCAGAGAAGGTCTTGTATTTAACCATAAAATTTAATACCGACATTTCACCAAAAATACATGTATTGAGGATCTCTGAATAAAAGAAAAGCATTTTTAGATAAAGGTCCTATGTGGAGTGTGTGTGGTATTAAGGTTTAAGTTAATATTAGTATCTCCCAAGGATGCGACAAGTAGATTTTCCGAAATATCCATGTACCCTAAAATACCCTGGAACGTTTTTCTTCAATTTTCGATTTATAAAAAATGGCTCTAAAGATTTTAATTAAAATGCCCTATATTAGAGATGTTTACAAGGAAAATAAAAATGTATATCATGAGTTTCTTGGAGATAGCCCTTGAAGTTCTTTTTAATCTAAATTACATTTGCCTAACTAGTAAACAGTAAGAGATAGAAAAACTTTTACTGCACAAAAAAAAATGTATATCTCGTTACAATACACAATTTTGATCACATGCAGTTTTGTTGAGGTTTACAAAGATATTGCCTATTATTTGTTTCAATTTTCAAATCTTAAACTTTTCTCAAACAGGTAATTGTCTGTGTTTTTTTTTTTGTTCTTTTTTTTTTTTTTTTTAATCTTGGCCATGTAAAGAAGGAAATTTCAATGACAATCGTATAAAGGTAGTTTTTAAAACTTTTACTATCGCTTTCGTCTAGTGCTTTCCCTCATTTCCCTTCTACATAAGAGAAAGCAAGTAGCAAATCAATGGCACGACGGCTCACAAGCAACCTTGGCCTACCGCCCGGCCGCTGTGTCCCCCTCTCGGTCCATGACAGACGTCATGGATGGGGTGCAGTAAGACGTGGTCAGCCTCGAACGCCCCCCGGCCGGTTAATGTGATCCTCTGACCTGGAACAGCTACTTCTCTATCAAGTAGCTCTTGAATTGCCCCCCCCCCCCCTCAGGGACCTCACGAGGCTGAGTGAAACTCGAACCAGGTCTCCCAGCAAGGAAAAAATCCCCACGCTGGTATCGGGAATCGAATCCAGGGAGGAAGCTGCGCTAAGGAGATTACTACAAAAAGCAAGTACTAAGACAATTTCTGCTGCTGTTTATCTCGATTAGTATGAAGTAAAACATCTGATGTGTTCCATTCACATGATTTTCTCTATATGTCTGTAACAAATTATTGTTAATAAGCTTAGCTTTTATTTATTTCATGCTAATCGAGAAAAACTAGCAGAAATAGTCTTATTTATTGCTTTATTGTAAGTAGAATCGAAATAAGGGAGCACCATAGGTTAAAGTGAAAGCCAAAAGCTGGTTGCTATGTGACATGTTCCTTTGTTTGTATGGACAGGAGTTGACAAATTCCTGTATGAGAAAAGCTATAAATTTTTCAAAGCTGAAAAAGGAATATCTCAAAAACGATCAACTCCAGAAAAAAAATATATAACATAAATTGTGTGTTTTAACGTGCTCTACATTTTTTGTGTGTTAAGTTTTTGTCCATCTCTTACGGTTTAGTAGTTATGCAAAATTCATCCAGAATAAAGTAGTCTTCAGAGGCTATTCCCAGAAAATTTAAAATATACATTTTATTTGTCAGGTAAATATCTTTAATATATGACATATTAATCAAAATCGTTACAGCCATTTTTTAGAAAATAAAAATTTTCGGAAAAAGTTTCATATAAAGGGTAGTTTGGGGTGGGGGGATTTTTCTCAAAATCTTCATGTCGCATCCCTGGAAGACACTAAACTTAAATACCAAGTTTGGTATTTTACCGACTTTTGGTTTTTGAGTTATCGTATTCACAGACACGGACACACTGACACACAGACACACACACACGGACCTTTTTCTGAAAATACTTTTTTTTTTTGGATGCAGGGGACCCTAAAAAACATATTTCCGGTGTAATCTCGGTATCGAATTTTTTGGTGGAGTGCAATACACTCTCTCTACACTATGTACATAGCACGTATAGAGAAAGTAAAAAGCATAATCTTTCGTAAGAAGTTTGTTGGCAGATCAGGTAGAAAAAGCGCGGGGTGTGTGTGTATGTGTGTGTGTGTATGTCTGTGGGCCCTATAGCTCAAAAATACTAAATCCGATAAATACCAACCAATTAAAGATATTTAGTATCTACGACACGAAAATTTTTAAGAAAACCCCTCTCCCCAAACTACCGTTTGCATGGATAATTTTCGAAAATATGTTTTTATCAAAATTACTAACGATCCTGATTAGGGCACTGTGTATTAAAGATATTTACATGAAAAAAAATATATACAGAGTGTTTCAAAAATACGGGGCATAATTTCAGGTATGTATTTCCCACATGAAGACAATCAAAATAGTTCATTATAACATGGTTATGGCCTTTACAACATTGAAAATCCCACCTGTAGAAAATCAAAATAGTTCATGTCCGGAAATGCCTCATTTCCGAGTTATGGCCTTCACAACATTGGAATTCACTGGAACGTTTTTCTTTCCGCAGGTCTTTGCCGTCAAAGGAGACATTAGGAGGGCGCTCTGATAGTTCATTCTGAGGAAGGTTACATTCAGTGTTCTTTAGGCGTTAAGACTGTGCGACATGTATTCAAATCAAGAGCTGGTAGAGATACACTTCATGTACGGTAAGGCGGACGGCAATGCTGCGCTGGCTCGTTGTTTGTACCAGGAGAGGTACCCTCAGCGATAATGTCCAGATCGGAAGACATTTGTACGTCTCCATTCCCGTCTGTGCGAGTATGGAACATTCACCTCTCCTGGTTTGGGAAGGGGACAACCAAGATCTACAACTCCAGAAGTGCAGGAGGAGATTCTGGAGGCTGTGGACAGGACTGCTTCTATCAGCACACGACGGTTAGCGTTGCAAGTCAATGTTCCTCATACAACTGTCTGGAGACTGTTGAACGAGTATCAATTGTATCCTTATCATTTGCAACGTGTACAGGCCCTGTCACCAGCAGATTACCCTGCACGAGTTAGGTTCTGTCAGTGGTTCTTCCAGCAGTGTGGTGTAAATCCGAACTTTTCTGCCGTCGTATTATTTACAAATGAAGCACAGTTCACAAGAGATGGCATAACAAATTTCCACAATCAGCATGTATGGTCGCATGAAAACCCACGTGCAACTGTTGTATCTCATCACAAGGTGCGGTTCTCCCTCAACATGTGGGCCGGTATCATTGGTGATCGATTAGTTGGACCCATGTACTTGTAAACAGACTTATGGGGCAGGCGTACACAAACTTCCTGGAAAACACCATACCTGACGTTTTCGAAGACACTCCACTGATCAATCATCAACACATTCACTTCTTGCATGATGGCGCTCCTGCACACTTCAGTCTTACGGCTCACCGGTTCTTGGATCGAAGGTTTCCTGATCGATGGATAGGTAGAGGTGGCCCAATTGCTTGGCCTCCACGCTCCCCTGATCTGAACCCTCTCGATTTCTGCTTGTGGGGCCATTTAAAATCATTGGTCTCCGGTGCCAGATTTGGAATCCCTTCGGAATCAAATTGTGGCAAGTTGTGAGGACATACGCGATACTCCTGGAGTTTTTTTTTTTTTAATACAGTTCCGGAGTCTGATCGGGAATCCGACACTGTATACCCTACTTTTTATTTACCTAATGTGATTACTGTGATTACCGTATGATTACTGAATTTCTGTTTTACTTTTTACACAAACATACACAAACATATAACACCCATGCCCAAGGCGGGACTCGAACCCACGATCCCCTGCGCTGCGAAACTCCAAAGTGAGACGCTTTAGAGAGCGCGGCCATGGGGACCGGCTGAGTTTGGGATCGTGTTCGCAGGTCAATGAGACATCGATGTGAGGTCTGTATTCAAGCAGGAGGTGGACATTTTGAACATCTGTAATGACAACAACCTGCGGAAAGAAAAACCTTCCAGTGAATTTCAATGTTGTGAAGGCCATAACTCGGAAATGAAGCATTTCCGGACACATGTAGATCTCGTGAAATACACAATTTATGTCATATACATTTTTACATTTTTACTTTCTGTACACGTACTATGTACACAGTGTATAGAGAAGGCATCGTATTGCACCCAAAAATTCGATACCGAGCTTTCGCCGGAAATATATGTTTTGACACCGCCTAAATTCAAAAAAAGAAGTTTCGTATTTAACGGTCTATTCGTTTTTGAGCTATGCTGTCCACAGACAACACACATGCACATAGACACACAGAATTTTTTCTTAAATTCTTTTTTTTTTCTTTCTCTACCCCCGTATGTACAATGCACATAGGGATAGAGAAGTATTTTACCTATTTCACCTAAAAATAATTCGATGTCGAGTTTTAGGACCTGAATCAGAAACAGGTCCGTTTGTGTGTGTGTGTGTGTGTGTGGCTGTGGACAGCATAGTTAAAAAACGGAAATACGGTTAAATATCAAACTTGATTTTTTAGTTTGGTATCTTCCAAGGATGCAACACGTAGCTTTTCAAGAAAATCCCACCACTTCTAACTACCCTTTACATTGAAAATTTTTCGAAAATTTTGTTTTTTTTAAAAATGGCTCTAACGATTTTGATTAAAATACCACATATTAAAGCCATTTCTATCACAAATAAAATGTATGCGTTGAATTTTCTGGGAATAGCTTATAAGGACCTGTTTATTCTGGATGAATTTTTCTTAATTTGGCATAACTAGTAAACCGTAAACATGGTAAAGTCCAATTGTTAGAATTAATAAGAACAAGATTCTTGTAATTATTCATATTTTTATGTTTGAGCTTGACTGTGCGAAGGTAAGATAGACAAAAACTTACAATACAAAAAATGTAGGTCTTGTTAAAATACACAAGTTATGTAATATACATTTTTTTGTTGAGCTTACCGTTTTTTAGGTATTCCTTGTTATTGGTTTCAATTGTGAAATACTTATTCTTTTCCCAGACGGAACTGTCCGTTTTCTTTTGTTCTACTCCTGGCCAAGCAAAGAAACGATTTGCAATGACAATCACATAACGACAGGTTTTGAAACATTTGACTATCACTTTAGCACAGAGCATTCTGGTAATGTTTATCTCCATTAGTGTGGTGTTGAAAGAAGAATGATCTTTTCTAATATTTTTTGTAGAGTAGCTAGAGAAAGTCATGTGAGTGCAACACATCAGATTTTTTTTTTCGGATTCAGTGGGACCCAAAACTTGTATCTCCGGTGAAATCTCGGTATCGAAGTTTTGGGTGCATAACAGTACTTTCTCTATAAACTATATACATAGTACGTGTAGAAAAAGTAAAAAAACAAAGAAAAGCTACGTAACGACCATCAACTGTTTCTTTTTCATAGAAGTAAATTGTATCCAATATTTTAATTCATTTATTACTATATTTTAACTATTAATATTCAGTGTCCAAAATATAGCGTTAAGTGCATTTCAGAATCTCGTAAACTTTTCCTCGATTCTGCAGTAGTACACTTCCCACACGTAATATACTAGATAAAGTGCTGAAATTCTATTCTGGTGTGCTCCATTGAATTCATTGCAGAAAACCACCAGTGGCTGTTAATGAATAATATTGAATTGTAAGGAAATGTGTACATATACGTATACGTTTTTTGCCAAAAAACTTCATTGAAGCTGTTGTTTTGCACTTGCTAGGTTTTGCATTGGTAGTTCGCGTTACGTTTGAACTTCACAGTGATCTAGTGTCCGTCCAATATGTTTCAGAGTTTCCTTTAGGGACAGGAGTAGTATGCGATGGAGAGGACTCGGTACCGAGACTAATTTTGGTTATTCTACCTCTGCCTCAAGACGGTGGGGCACGGGCGGCCGCAACCAGGAGGGTTGCCACAGCAAGAACAGAGTTCCTGCGGTTTCCAGATAAAAGCAACCGACCTGGGACTCTGCCCTACACAGGGTCCTCATCCCGTCAACCAGCCCAAGAGCTACAATAAGCATCCTTTTTCTCTTACACGCCACATCAAGCACAATCACCTTTACTCTAACTTTGGAAAATTCAACCGGATGGAGGATGGATGAAATGATAATGAAAATGACATGGCGGAACAGGAAATTTGCGGAATGAAAAAAAAAAAAAAAGCCTATGCAGAATTCGCATGCGACCCTGGGAAACCCTAAAAAAAAAAACATAGGTAAGTTAGACCGGACATGGGTATCGAGTCCGCGATCTCCCGAAAGAATATTGCTTTAAATCCGCTGGTCATTTGCTGACAGTATATTTACCTTCTTCTTTGACTCACCTACCCTACACTCCTCACCGAGATCCTAGCCTAGAGTCGGGAACTAGAAGAAACTTGCTCCTAACGACACAATTCTTTCGCAGGTTGACGCTGGCGTTTTAATATTCATACCTGTTGTTTTACTTATGCTATTTTACACAGTTAAAGCTTTCTTATATTGGTTATTATTACTCAGAATGAGCGTTTACACTGGTTTAAGGGGGGGACGTAGACAGAAATACCTCGACACAACAAACGTTCTACCATGGCCAAAGTTGTTGTTCTAGCAATGAAATTTTGCACTCTTTCTATATTGTATCACTGTGCTATTTTATAAATACTTTTGTTAAGAAATAAGGAAATTACGCTACATTGGACTTTTCAGAACATCACAAAACTTATGTACCCTTTTTTAGTAACCCTTTGGTGAAGTTTCTTGAAAACA
Organism: Hymenopus coronatus; assembly: GCA_030762935.1. Lineage (NCBI taxonomy): Eukaryota > Metazoa > Arthropoda > Insecta > Mantodea > Hymenopodidae > Hymenopus > Hymenopus coronatus. The sequence goes on along the minus strand of CM060894.1, from coordinate 122,337,146 downwards.
ACTGTACATATAGTATTAGAATTATGCTATATTTTGGTGCAGAAGTTTTTTCTTTATCTCCCTTCAATGATTTTTAAAGTATTTTTCAAGATATATGAGCTTTTTATTTCAAGTTATTTTATATTTCATAGCACAATACCTATAGAATCTAAATAAAAGTGAAAATAACTGCGCCAAGATAGTCATTGTGGACTGAAATATGTTTATATAAAATTTCATTGCAATATAATTGTGAAAAAGTATAAACCTGAGAAAACGAGAAAAGAGACTTTTGTTTCCTTGTTTTATTTAGGAAGTGATCTACATACTTTAGATACTGCCTGAAATCCAGCATAACTGTAGTCAGCTTCTTCTTCCTGGTCAGAAAATAAAGAAACATTCCTTCTAAATATGTATAACTATGTTTGCCTGTAAGAAATGTAGAGAAACAAGGAATCAAAGCTGATAATCAAGTAAGCACAAAAAGTGGGCGTGGCATGACAAGACCTAAGCAGAAATCGAATTAGGTTATGAAACTTTGGGAACATAAAGCTGATTGTATTAAAAATTAATTAGTGAAATAAAAATATGAAAAATTTGTCATTTTTAGAAAAGTTTTATTTGATATGCCATTCAAACGTAAAAGGATCCAAGATCTACTAGCGTTTCGTACCGAAACATAGTTATTTTACAGCATTAGAAAGACAAATACTGTAGAAAGGCGTCTTAGAAAACCTTTCCCTTAAATGAACCACGAATATTTTGTGCCTTTTACCATATTGTAACGATCATGGGAAGGTATTTATCCACCCAAAGAATAAAGGCAATTGTTGTTCTCCGGCGCCGCCATAAACTTGACATAGTGTATAGTTTTACTTGCTTGTTCTGCTGTTTATTCTACTAGTGAGTTCTAAAATGGTTGCTCCAGCAGCAGGTGGTCCATTTTTTGGCCTGTGCCTTTCAGCGAAAAGTTCTTCTGGTGAAACTTGAAAGTTTCCCTTGGAAAATAAAAAAAATGGGGAAGTTACCTTTCTATCGATGCGCCATTCTGCTACGGAGCTATTATTGTGGGGATGGGGAGCTGGATTCTTCTGTGTGTTAAGGAAAAGTAGGACGTGAGAAAATAAAAAGAAGCGAGCCAAAAAGGGGCAGTAAACCAGTTGATGTGTCTAGTCCGACTTTGTGCATCCCACTTTTTTCTTTCTTTTTCCGGTTTTCCTTTCTTTGAAAACAAGTCCTATTGAATGAAAATTACAGCCTGCTTTCTTGTTGCCAGTCAATATTAGCGCATTTTGATTTTGATTTCATATCTCCTATATAAACCCGGTGTTTATGCAAACCTTGATTCGAGGATGTCTGGCACAGGTAGAATAGAAAGCATTGTAAATTAAATATGAGAGAATATTTTAGTATATTATGTTATTATCTGAGGATAGTATGTGAAAAAAGTTTATAATACGAGCAAAGAGGCTTAAATGATATAATATTCGCTGAAATAATATTATAATTTATGTTTGTAATAGTAAAAGTATTAAACTCTCACGCAGGCCATTATAGTAGTGCCTTAAAAACTGAAATACAGTAATTAGGTTACTTTGGCTGCAAATAATATGTAATAATAAGTAAGTTAATTAACAAACACTATGGCACAAAAGTTCAGTATGTGTATTGCGATACTTTTCAATATTTTATATTATTCTGAATTCTCTTCAGAAAACTTAAAAGGGTTTCGAAGCGAAATTACTTCGACTCATAAGCGATATTGTAAAAGAGTTCCAACGTTTTAGGTGTAGTAATTACAACATAAATTTAACACGTTTAGAGCAGCCATTTTTGTGTAAAACCGAATTTTTTATAGAATCAATTAATTTATTAAAAGTATTTTTGTGTAGTCTTAAGTAATGAGGGTTTATATTAAACTCCTCGTGAATATTGGGAGTTATCCGATGGTCATTTTGGATAAATGGTATTCAATTTAGCAAGAGGTAGTATTGTATCGGTTAGAGCAATCGATATTGGTGGTAAGATGCCGTAAATGTACATATTGCACAACGCCTCATAAGCACAACGCTGTCATTAGCATGGATTTAGCTATGAAACTCTGACAACTTGTAGGTCCTGAAGAGCCCTTACATCAAAGCTACAGTCGCTGCCGAACGCTCTCTGGATCGACGATGTCAGAAAGGGCTTAAAGGTACAATTTAAATTCAGTTCAGAATGCACTAGATGAGTTCTGTGAAATTAGAGTAATTCATCTAAGTGATATTAAAAGCACTGTATCTAATTTCACCCTTGGTTACCTATTTAGCTTCCCGATCTCTCCCCAAACGTACATCCTCCTGCATCTTAAAGCATGAGGCCACCTGCTTCCCCCTACGCATGCACGATATAGCTATATCCTGAGACTACTACCTCCAAAATTGCACAGTGGCAGGGGTAATAACTATCTCACACTGGGTGTCTTACAATATCTTACATATAACAATATGGTCCAAAAGATAAATATCTGACCTTTTCGGGACTTACACATACATTCTACTGTGCAAATTATTTTTAAAAACAATTACACCAAAACTTTTGAAGCATTCCTGCAGTTTTTCAAATCTTTATCTACACTAATATTAAAACAAAATATTTATGTATTAGACTCTCATTCAAAAGTCCTATTGTTTCTGATGGACATGGTCTACAAAACGTTTCTAACTTCAGTTCATAAATTACTAACGAACCAAAAAAAAAAAAAAAAAAAAAAAAATTATACAGAAGAAAACGAACAGTTAGGGTTACAAATGAACATGTTTACAAATTTCGTTGAGAACGCTATGGAGCATTAAATAATTGTTTCATCCACAAAAAATGCATACACAATGAGACTACTAAAAGGATATTTTGACTTCAAGCAATAATGTTTTTTACAGATGGTCACGATTTAGCCCCTAAGACACCGCAAAACAATAGAGCATTGATCGGTTTATTATGGTAATATATCAATTCCTAATCATTTTAATAACCCCCAAGTAAGAAAGTTTTGCCTTGTTTTCTTATTATCTTTAATCGTTATCAGGGTATACTAAATGTTTGTATAGGGGAGAAAATTGTGAAGGGATATTTTACAATTAACAGCTTAGAAGATTATTACTTTCTCTATACGAACTATGTACATAGTGTATAGAGAAGGTATTGTATTGTACCCAAAAATTCCATACCGAGATTTCACTGGAGATATATGTTTTGAGACCCCCTGAATCCAAAAAAAGCATTTTAGAAACATGTCCGTGTGTCTGTCTGTCTGTCTGTGTGTATGTGTGTGTGTCTGTGGGCAGCATAGCTCTAAAACGAAAAGACCATTAAAAACCAAACTTGGTATTTAAGTTTGGTATCTTCCAAGAATGCGACACGAAGATTTTGAAGAAAATCCCCTCATCCTAAATTACCCTTTATATGGAAAAAAATTCGAACGTTTTGATTTTCTTAAAAATTATTCTAAAGATTTTGATTAAAATATCGTACATTACAGATATTTACCTGACAAATAAAATGTATATCTTGAATTTTCTGGGAATAGCCTCAGAATACTACTTTATCCTGGTTGAATTTTACGGAATTTTGCATAACTGCTAAACCGTAAGAGTTGGACAAAAACTTACCCCACAAAAAATGTAGAGCATGTTAAAACACACAATTTATGTTATATACATTTTTTTCTTGGAGATGATCATTTTTTTTAGATATTCCTTGTTTTTGGTTTCAGCTTTCTCATACAGGAATTTGTCAACTCTTGTCCATACAAACAAAGGAACTTCAGTCACGTAGCAACCAGTTTTGACTATCACTTTAACCTATGCTACCCCCTTATTTCCGTTCTACTTACATGGAAGCATATAATAAGACTATTCCTGCTAATTGTTTCTGGATTAGCATGAAGTAAATAGAAGCATTAGCTTTTTAACAATAATTTGTTGCAGGGAAGTAGAGAAAGTCATGTGAATGGTACACATCAGATTTTTATTCATTAGGTACTTGTATATAATTGTTTATAGTTTATACTGTAAATGTATTCTAACTTTGTAACCCTAATGAGAAGTCGCTATTTAACTTTGTGGTTAAAGCGATTTTAAATGAATACTTAAAAACAGTGATTTCCAAAGCGGTTAATTTGATAGCATGTGAGTGCTATTGAACCACATGTTGACCAGTATCACCCTATTTTGTTGTACATATTGGGAATTTCATTTAAATTAATTTAAATGTATGTAGATTTTATGTTAATAAATAACTACGGGTCGTAAGAGAGAGTACAAAAAATGCCACGAATTGTATTTATATAACATGACATATTATTCCATATATTCCGACGATGAGTCATTGCCAGAAATATGTTTGGGCTTAGCAGAATTTCCAGATGTTAAAAGACTGTTCTTAAAATGTTAAGGAAGTCAGATGTTTCGCATCCTTTTACATAAATATCACGCCTTTTCAATTAGTTATTAAGAATAGTTGGAGCTTTACGAAAAACATTATAGCGGGTCAGAAAATGCTCGCCATAAAATCTTTTAGATTATTGTACAACAATTTCTTAAAGAAAGACGGAAGATAATTCAATTGATCGAATTAAAAAATCCATCAGTGCCATATTGTGTAGGCCAGCCGTTCATAAATCTAACTTTTTAAGAGTCTAATTCGCAAAAAGTGTATGTTTGAGAGATATCTTAAAAATTGTTGAAACATTTTATTAAATATAAACATAAACAAATAGCGGCTCGGATGCACGATATTCTTTAAGCCATACCCTCCACGATCTAAAACTTTTCTTTCACTGCCATCTCGGAAAATAATGCATTTGAAATACAAATTCTATACGCAGTTTTTACCTGCTGGCGTCCCCTCCTGCATTCACAGACGCTAAAGGTCCAGGAGACCTAATACATTAGTGCGTCTTAAGCCAGACGATCATGTGATCGCTTAGGTATAAAAGCAACTATAATAGAGTCTGTATTTAAAATTTTAAATCTGATGTAACATTCACACAAATCTCTCCACCAACATACCAAAATAAATGGACGTTCTTTAACTGCTGCGGTTCTCAGCGTCCCATTCTAAATTGGGCGTGAAAGACCGCTTAATTTTGCTCAGAGGCCCCTCTATCAGGCTTGAGGTTCTTTTACGTGCCGTAAACCTACGACACGGGACCAACGGCTTAAGGAAGCCATGCTAAGGCTATTTAAACCCGAAAAAATCCAACGTCCACCGCCGGGTTTGAACCCGCGAACTTGGGTATATAAAGTTAGCATGGTAACCATTACACCACGGAGGGCGACTCCACAAGGTGCCCCAACTGTCCCGTAATAGGCGTGTAAAGATATTCCTTCGTGCATTAAAAGAGTTGCAGAACTCCACGGTGCTATTTCAAGTTAAAACCTGCCAGTGGGGAACTAACAAGGCGTACCTTTGTTTTAGCCCTCTCAAAGAGCGCGAACATCACGCCGTCTCCGCGATATGCAACAGGGGTAAAGCGAAGATCGCCGAAGCAGCACCCCATTACTGGTTTTAACTTTAAATAGCGCCGCTGACTTCTGCAACTCTTTTAACGCACAAAGGAATATCTGCACACGCCAAATACAGGCAATTGGGTCACTTAGTATTGTTCTTACAAAATCTCATTTTTCTGTTTACTGCTAGTTATTTCAGATAAGCATTTGTAGTGATGGTTCTGCTACTTTTAGACATATTGGGAATAGAGGAATATAGTATCCTTAAGCGGTAGTGAAATGTTATAAGATCTGGTAGCTTTGTGATGCCTTGGAAATCCCATTCTGTTTGCATGAGCAGGACAGAGAATAAAAATACTGACTTCCCATTTGAGGAAAACCTAAATAGGCAACAAGGAATATGTCAGGATATAATAACTCGACATAAAATGTGTTATACATAAATTGTATGCCTCATTGAAAGCTCTATTTTTGTTTAGTTAGATTTTGTATCTCTTCCAGTTTACAAAACTTACTGAGAATGAGCATGATTTCAGAGACTATTACCGAAAATTTCAAGATATAAACTAGGTAATTTCATTTGTTATGAAAATATCTTAAACATCTGGTATACTAATAAAAATCGTTAGAGCCATTTCTGAAACAAAAACAACAAAAAAAAACAATGTTTTCAAAAAATGTTACATATAAAGAAAATGTTGACCTGGGTTTTTTCTTGTCACATTTTTGGAAGATGATAAGTTAAATGCTATTCAACCAAATTTTCGTTTTTGAGTTTTTCCGCCCAGAAAGAAAAAAATTAACGCATCACAGACATACATTTGTACCTTTTTTTTTTAATTTGGTAGCGGGTTTAGATGGGTCAAAATATATATTATCGGTAAAATCTCAACAAAGAACTGTAGGGTGAAATAAATTCTTCCTCTACTTACAATGCATAGCAAAGAAAGTAAACATAAAATAGAAAGGCAATAAATAGGACAACGGAGGCTGAGTAAATAACATACGTGTCTTCATTAGGAAAAAAGAAACCAAACTGCAACAACCATAAATTCGTCATTAGGTGAAAGGGTTGATACTTAGTGGCATGGGTGTGCGACTGGTTTACTAGTTATAAAACATGACCTGGGCCAAGCATTCGATCATTTCACTTCTGCAGTGAAAACAAATACATATGGCACTCCGGAAACTGCATCTGCGCATTTAATCAGTTTTTGTTGTTCGAATCTTGCTCGTCAACATGGCATTAACCAACAGGCTAATTGCTTCTCTGTAACAGAAAAGATGCTAATGGGATGCTGCAAATATAGTAGTAGAAGCACACAAAATATTTAGTTTTTTAGCAGAAAGGCATGGTGGGTGTGCATAACCTCGAATTTTATTTCAGTAGGAAAGTTAATGAACCGTATGTCTAAACGAGCGCATCTGAAGTACTCAACCTTATATCTATGTTTATTTGACAAGTGAAAATGCAAGAATTGTTCTATAGCTTGGGTGACCGTAAATCTTAGGTTTTACACAGATCCACAAAAAAGTTGTTAGGGAGTATTTAAGATAATTCAGGAGAACGCCCTCCTTTTGAGGATAGGGAACAATGTTTCAATTTAAATTATGTAAGCTCTCTTTCTGACATTTAAATGATCAAATATGTCAAAATAGAACAACAAAAATTTCCCCAAAATATTAATTACATTGTTCTTACCTTTGTGGCCACTGAACACTTCAATGAACACATTTTATCGCTGTTGTTTTATCTGTTCAGTTTTCTTTTTTGTGTCAACCAATCAGCATTAGTATAATCTTAAAATGGTAGAAAACCCTTCAAAAATTCTGTATTTTTATTCACATTACTTTCTCTGTTCTCTTTTAGATCAATATTCACAAAAACCTATTACTCCATATGTTAATTCTTGCGGCCGATCGCCGAACATCTGGGTACAGTCATAGCTTTCATTGACATCGCAGCTATCCCCCTTCGAGAGGACACGTGCTCTTTCGGAAGGTTCTTTGACGTCGAAGCTGCTCTGTGTTAAGCCTTAGTGAGTTGCGGTGGTCTTGCACGTGCAGTTGTTACTAGAATTTTCTAGTGACGCCACTAATAGATATAAAAACGGGCAACGAAGCCCTGCCCGCTGGGAATGCATCGAGCGCAACACTGAGTGAGTTTGACGGGAATTTCGTAGCGAACTGCATCTTCGCCGCATCGAGAATTGTTAAGAAAGAGTTATTTGTGAGCAGAGAGTAATCAGTTTTGAAAAAATGAAGAGTTGTTGGAAATAAAGAATGTTTTTGTTACAATACATTGCAATACGATGAAGTAGATAATGCGTAGTCAGATGTTTATAGAACATATTGGTTTGTGATGACTTTGAAATGCAATGCTCTTTGCAAAATCTTAGGCGTTACAATCGAATTACTTCTCTATACACTATTGTTTATTAATGACGCAACACACTATTCTTAGAAAGCTTATTTTTATGTCTATTTTATTTAGTCGAGATAAAACTTTGCACTCATAGATACATTTCACAATAGAAATAGAATAGTGATAGTCAAATATTTAAGAATTGGGCTGTATCCGCGGGCCTTAAAATTCCTTCCGCTTTCCAAGCAATCACGAGAAACCACTGAAAATCGAGAGGAATTGTAAAGGATAACAAAAAATTGAGGACCTCGAACAAATAAAAGCCAGTATCTCGTTTAACAGGAATAAACTGTGTTTTAAAGAGCAGTGCATTTTTTGTGTAGTATGTTTTTTTGTTTATTGCTCATAGTATAACAGTTATGCCAGGTGGCACAACTGCCTCGTATTTACCGCCGTATTTGCCGTGTGCAGATAACCCGTCATGCATTAAAAGAGTTGCAGAATTTAACAGAAGTATTTTAAGTTAAAACCTGCATCGGAGAACTGGCGAGAGCGCTTCAGTTTTATTCCTCTTGCTTATCAGCGTAGATGGTGAGCAGGTCGCGCTCATTAAGAGGGACAAAACGAAGACCGTTCTCGCCAGTTCATCACATATTTTCTTCCGAAGTGGAATTCATAGACTATTCCCAGAAATTTCAAGATGTTACAGAAATTATTTGTCATGCATATGTTTTCGCTAGTCACAGTAGTTATTATGGTTGCCAGTTCCATCCGTTCCTCATTAGGAATGGGAAAACTCACCAATCTCTGCGCGTACAAATATACTGAGTTTTACATATAGGTGCCTTTAATGTATTCATAAAATTATAGGTTGTTATATTGGGTGCCTCCTATAAATTTATGATCTTTACAGTAACCACTGATTATATAGAACTGGATGTCATAGATAAGAATTTGAATAGGAATTGTTGACATATTTCAAACTTGAAATCGATGCAATTTAAGTGCAGGTTTAGTGGAGGGCCTTCTTTTCATTTACGAGTTTAAATAAACGCTGAAACACAGGGTTGAAGTTTAATATGCAAGTGCATTTCGAAGCTTTTAAATTGTAGTTGAAATTGTTTATGTAAAAATACAATACCTTATGGTTTATATACAGAAAGTAATAAAAGTTGGATATTTTAGCAAACATTTCTAAAATTCCTAAGATAATTAATGTCACGAAGATTACTGAATTACTTCACAAATGATTAAACAATTAACAAAAGTAAAATTTACTGCTACATACCATTTACAACTCTTTTGCTTCATATCAACCCTTAATTTTAACCTACGATACTTCAATTAATATAGTGTCAACAATTTTGAGGCCACCTTTGTGGAATGTAACTTGTATCGCACCTTTCCAATATTTTCATTTGGAAAATTCGCTTGCATTTCATAAACTCGCATATGCTGATAGATAATGTATTCTTCCAAATTCGGAAGTAGCACTCAAACATGCAAATTCTGTGATTGGTGATCTCGCGTGAAAAGAACGCAGAAAATCTGCTGCACCGCCCAATACACCTACCTGCGTCCAAGCTTCCATTTTGAGAACAGAGGCTTGCTGAACTAATAATCACGTCATGCATTTAAATCAACGGCGCTAAAGACCGAATAAATCTGCAGACACGTATATGTTATTCTTATTGATATATGTAGGTTCGCCTTGCCTGCGGTGTCATATATAGTAAAAGGAGGCTATAAAAATAAAATAAAAAAAATTCAGATGGTTCCATTCACATGACTTTCTCTACGTCTCTACCATAAATTATTGCTAAAAAGCTTATTCTTCTATCTCCTTAATGCTAATCGAGAAAAAACAATCTGGTGTGCTCCATTCACTTGACTTTCTCTACATCGCTGTAACAAATTATTGTTAAAGGCATTTTCTTCTATCTATTGATAATCGAGATAAGCATTAGCACAAATTTTCTTAATTACTTGCTTCCTTGTAAGTAAAAGGAAAATAAGGGAATGCACTAGGCTAAAAGGAATGTCAAATTTCTTAAAAACTGGTTACCATGTGGTTGAAATGCGTTTCTATGCAGGGCCAGGTTTACAACTTTTCGTGTGAGGAAAGTTTAAGTATTTTAAATTTGAAACAAATAACAAGGAACGTCTCAGAAATGGTCAACTTCGTGAAAAAAAATGATATGACATAAATTGTGTGTTTTAATGTGATCTACATTTTTTGTGTAATAAATTTCTATCTCTTACGGTCTACGAGTTACGCAAAATTCAGCAAATTCATTCAGAATAAATAGGTTTAGAGGCCATTCACAGAAAATTCGAAATATGCATTTTATTTACCATATATGTTTAATACACTGTATTTAAATAAAAATAGTTTGAGCTATTTTTGTGAAAATCAAAATTTTCGAATTCCTGGAAGATAACTTAAATACCAAGTTTGGTATTTTACCGACTATTCGTTTTTAAGTTTTCGTGTTCACACACAAGAGGACGTTTTTCCAAAAATGCGTTTTTTTGGATTCAGGGGACCCTAAAACGTATATTTCCGATGAAATCTCGGTATCGAATTTTTGGGTAGAATGCAATGGGTACCTTCTCTATACTGCAAAGCAAGAAACGGGGACTTGGGATTTCGTTTGCTTTATTTAATGTTGGCACGATCTCGCTTTCATTTGTTTCATATCATCTCTGGGTGAGTCAGTATCCTATTGGTTTGAATTCAAGTCCGACACACACACACATACACACGCGCGCGCGAGCGCGCACACACACACATGGACAAAAGATGAAGCTTAAATGAGCGACAAAAGGGAAGGAGTAGGTTCGAGAACTTATCTCCTCAGTGGCTGAAAGGAATGTTCCAAAACAAGCTTTGCCTTAGTTCGTCTCGTATTGGTTTGCTGTGAAACGTTTGTTAATCAACATTGGAAATGAAACAAGCATTAAATGGAGAGTTAGAACGGCCGTGCCAGAGCCGGTTTAGTATTTCCTTATAACATAAACCGCTGCGCATTATATTGACACCATTCCATGCATTCGATTGTTTGTAAACTGCAGTTTTCAGGCAAATCATCGCTATATAATGTTACCCAACCGCTACATAACTTTACATCAAGCATATTTTTGTGTCCGCTGTTTATCTTCTAAGTGTTGGAACCCAGATACTTTCTTGGGAGAGCAGGATGGAAGTAACTTAACTTTCCCTGAAGATAATTCTACAGCCAATCTTGAACGGATTTCTTTCCTCTGAAGAAACGACTTCCACCTTGGATCCGGAAATCGGATATCTTAGCGCTCCACTTCCAAGGTTTTAATTTCCTTCTCCATAAATTCATCTTTCCGATTTCCACTCAGCTTCCCTTTTGTTTGTTTTCCTCTGGTGATTTTCTGCAGTTATTTTCTTTATTCCTAAGTTTTAATTCAATTTGATTTTATTCCTTAGGTCAGTAACAGTTTCTAGAGTATATTTCGTTTCTTCTATGCCCATTTTTAACTAACCTTGTTAAAAACAATTGCATTTATACTCGTTTGATTACATATCTCAGAATACTTCGTCAAACGTATTTCCAACAGAAACCTGACCTAAATAGTTTACTAAATTGCCCAGATAGGTGCTCTGTCAAGTGTTAACAATTACTCAAAGGTTTTAATAAATTTGCCACGATTTGAAAGGTCTCTAGAACAGAAGGCACTAATCAAATTTCATGAAAGTCTGCTTAAAAGTAGTAAACAAAACTGTAGTCCATAACTATTTAAATATGAAGATTTTGAAAGGATTGATCTATGTAATACCAAATATTCTAATATTTATAGTAAAAAATATTTTATTGAAGTGAATTGTAGATATTAAACCAAATATATTTAAATGCAAAATACAATGCAATACATGATTTAATTCCGGAGCTAAAACTATATACGTAAATTTACTCCTTATTAAAGTATAATGATGTATTATTCATCATGAAAAAAGATAATTCATTTTTGAACCAAAATTTATAGATAACTTCAAGTTAAAAAATTCTCGATATTTATTTGCCTTCACATGCGGGCAAAAATTACTTGTTGATAACCGAGAAAAACCTGTTTTTCCTCCAGTTGTAGAAGAACGAAGAAGTCACATCAAGTCTGCTGCACTAGTGTCAAATGACTGAAATCACTGAAATGACTGAAATGACTGAAATCACTGAAATGACTGAAATCACTGTTCACTGTTCTTACGATATATTTTTACAGATGACAGATTATAGTAAAAGAATAATTATTATAATTACTTTATTATATTTACCCATAATTAATAAATTAGTACGGTGGACAAAGATTCCATATGGTTTTATCGATCCGGAAGGACAAGGATTACGATCAGGATTCAAACCTAAGCTGCCCTGATCAAGCAGAATCAAATTTCAAATCTTACTCCTCAAGTGAACTTTTCTGTTTTGAACTGAATACTATTATACAAAGCAGCAGTAATTATAATAATAATAATAATAGTGATAATAGTAATAATAATAATAATAATAATAATAATAAAGGTTCATTAATATAATACTTTATATTATATTTTCTTAGCACATAGATACATTTCGTCGACAGTTAATCTTTTTCAGTTAACAAAGTTAATTATAAATGCGTTTTAGTGGAATATGGTTGTGTTTACTACCGCCAAGCAAAGACCTACATTTTCTTGACTTTAGCAAATGTGAATTCTTAGGCCTTAATTGTACGAGTATATTGCAATTTAGAAGCTCACGGAAATTTTGAATGATGTATCTTGAACTGAAGCAAACTATAATTTGCTTATTGTAGTTTTTTATTGTTTACATTAAAATTATTTTATGTTGTAGACTTCTCCCTTTTATTGTGTACTGTAATGTAAACCCTGGTTATACACAAAGTCGCTGATTTATTTGTAACTAATTGAGAGAAACTTCTGAATGACTCGGTTAATTTCAAACCAGGAGCGTGGTTACGTTAAATATTTTGTATACTTTTCCTCGACGTTGACTGAATAAAGAAATATTTTTTTTTCTAACAAGCCTTGCTAGGATTGGAACCATTGATCTCCCGGTCTAGTCGATTGCTCTACCACTGAGCTACCATGGCAACATGCCAGCATGGTACTAAGTTTTTCAAATAACTCGTATGTTTTCCCGGCAAACCACTAGGAGATCTCAAATTATTATGAGATGACATACCCCAATGCCGACTTATAATGTTGTAAGTCCCGGGACTCATAGTTTAGCCAACTGTTAGGTCAATTAGTGTTAATTTATTTTCTTTTTTCAGCAAGTCGTGTGTAGAACAGGCGGTGGATAGATAGTATCAGACTGAAAAATTGAAACTAAATCTTTAGCTGGTATCGAAATTGCAGATGGTGCTCTCGTACCTTGCGGTGGCTCTCTTGGAGCACCGGGACCAACAAGTGATAACGGTTTAATGATTGCAGCAGGACAAGAGACAGAGATACCTGCACACAAGTTTCCGATATTTGAACAAGCTTGTACAAGAGCATGCAGGACAGTTAACGCGTGCAACTTAACCCACAGTCTCACCACATTTTGGCTCGCAATGAATATCAAATCTTTGAGAGCACAGATTCTGCATTAGGTGATTGCACACATGCCCTTTCATGTTTCATTAGTTAAAATAAAATCATGGCTGGGCTACAACACCAAAGACAAAGCAAGATGTCTCCGCAGTAACGCATTCGGAGGTTTCTGATTTCAACTCCCGTAAATTGTGTTTTAGTTATGTTCGCTCTTTAACGGCCACGGCTCTTATAGCCTCATCCAAACTGGGCGTGAAAGACAGCTTAAGCTTGTTCAGAGACCTCTTTATCAGCCTTGAGGTTATTTTACGTGCGATAAATCTACGATACGGGACCAACGGCGTTAGTTCCCTTACGAAGGAAGCCAAGGAATTTTAGGCCTGAAAAAATCCACCCCCCCTCCGCCTGATTTGAAACCACAACCTTGAGAACCAGAGGCAATAGACTCCCGTAGGACCGGCATGGGTTTTCACAGTTCGGTAAGCGAATGCAGGGGTTGTTCTCCGACCACCACAATTACCTGACCCCATCATTTTCTTTCATCTGTTTTACCTCATTCTTCAGGGTTGTAGGACCTAGGCGTTTGGTGTCTTGAGGTAGGACATTGGAAATAATGCTCTGGAAAGAACTGGTTTTTGGCGGGTTACAGGAGCTATGTCGGATCTAGCTGGCAGCAGGATTGGCGGCGTGTTCTAATCTTAGGGACCCCCTCCGCACATTGTCAGCCAGATCTGATCCTAGGAGTCTCATTGCAAACACAACGGCTCCATTGTGACTATGAAATGAAATGGAGTCTTATTTATGAAGGATCTTTAACTACATTGGTTCTCAGTGTCCATTCTATATTGGGCGTGAAAAACCGCTTAATTTTCCTCAGAGGTCTCGTTATCAGGCTTGAGTTTCTTTTACGTGCTGTAAATCTACGACATGGGACCAACGACTTTACTTTCCCTTCCGAAGAAAGCCATGCTAACGATGTTTAGTCCAAAGAATGCCATCGTCCTCCACCAGGTTTGAGCTCGCAACCTTGGGTATGGTAACCAACTTATACCACGGAGGGTGACTTCCTCCAGGTACTTCATTAGATCATGGGTGTGCTCCGGTTGCTCCTGACTCAAAGCATAAGAGAAAATAATATCTAAAGATAAACCGATATTTTGACAAGACAGTAGCTGATAAAATAATTCAACAAACGCTCTCAGAAATATAAAATACTGCTAGTGGCACCGAAGGAATTGGCAGAATATGGAATGAAAGACGTTAGCCTGCTACTCCAGGACGATTAAATCAAGCAACCTTTTGATTTAATCGTCCTGGAGTTTTTTACGGACAATGAAGGAGATTATTAATACGATTAAGGATATTATAGTTAGAATTTGAATTATTTATTCTAATTATTATAGACTTTTTGATTGGAAATCAAAGTTAGCAGTGAAAGCTCTTTACGCACTGGTCTGATTCTCCAGATTGGAGGTTGTACAGTGGGTCGGAAACCCACTTACATAAAAAAAAATTATGCTTAGAAGACTAAAAGCCTGTACGTCTGTAAGGAAGTGAAACACGTACTTTGAAAGTCCAAGAAACCGCGATCCGGATTCGGCCGCCTGTCTATTATACTCTCGTATCCTAATGGTGCCTGGCGCACAATTAACCTGTAGAGGGCTGCAATGTGTAACACCCTCCCCGGCATTTTTAGCTATGAAGCATGAGGAAAAACTATAAAAACCTTAGTCAGATAGGAAACCCTAAGGCGGATTGCCAAAGAAAGCCATTTATATAAAAGTAAACTAAATATATCATATACAATAGTCTTTATCAGGTGTGTTCGCTCTTGAGTTAACATTTTGAAACAGCTTCCGCACGCCTATAACATTAAGAGTAAATGTACGGGCTTGAGAATTGTGTTCTAAAAAGAATTAGTTATCGGCAAAGTTCACTTACTCTACACGTACTATGCACATAGTAGGTAGAGAAGGATTTTATTCCAACCAAATATTGATGTTGAGATTTCACTGGAAATATATGTTTTGATGCCCCCTGAGTACAAAAGAAGCATTTTTAGAAAAACGTCCTTTGTGTGTGTGTGTCTGTGAATAGCATAGCTTAAAAACGAATATATCTTTAAATATAAAACTTAATATTTAAATTTAGTGCCTTCCAAAGATGCAACGCGCATATTTACAATAAAATCCCCCCACCACAAAGTACTCTTTACAAGGATGTTTTTTTTTAATTTTGTAGCTCTAAAAAATGCCTCTAACGAATTTGATTAAAGTGCGCATTTTAAAAATCTATACATGACAAGTAAAAATAACTTGAATTTTCTGGGAATAGCCTCTTATCATTTTGATAAATTTTGCTGATTTTTCATAACTGGTAAACCAGATAAACTAAAACCTATTACACAAAAACTATAGAACTCTAAAAATGTTTGTGGAGTTGACATTTCAAGATATTTCTCGTTATAGGTTTCAATTTTAAACTAAGTAACTTTCCTCACACGGGAAGTCATTTTTCGCTTCATCTCTTTTTTGTTTTACTGCTAGCCATTCAGAGCGAACTGAACTTCAATTCACATAGCGATCATCCTTTAAAATAATTGACTATCAGTTAACCTAGTGCATTTCCTTATTTCCATTCTGCTTAGAGGGAAGCAAGTGATGCGACAATTTATGGTAATGTATATCTCGCATGTTATAGATAAAAGAAAAATTGGATAGGTAGAGTCAGACTGAAAAATGCAATGCCTTAGTAGAGATTTGAGCCACGGAACCGCCGGTCTCTAGCCGGTTGCTCTACCACTAAGCTACCATGGCAACATGCCGGCTTAGCATTTAATCTCTCATGTTTCCCGATAAACCACAAGGTGGCCTCAAACTACTCGTATTTTGAGATGACAACCCCAATGGTGACTTACAATGCTGTAAGCACTTTAAGTTCCAGGATTCATAGTTTGGCCAATTATAATGGTCATTGGTAGTTGGCTAAACAATGAATCCTGGAACTTAAAGTACTGACAACATTGTAAGTCACCATTGGGGTTGTCATCTCAAAATAATTTGAAATCACCTTGTGGTTTACCGGGAAACATGTGAGTCAGTTGAGAAATCCAATGCTATTCCGGCCTATTGACTTGGTAGCTCAGTGGTAGAGCAACAGGTTAGAGACCGAGAGATCCGTGGTTCTAGTTCCTACTATGGCATTGAGGTTTTTCAGTCTCACTCTACCTATCCAACTCCTGTCCTACACACGGCTTGTGTGGAAAAAAAAACAACTAAATAATAATTTTTTATAAGAACAGTTTATTTACAGAGCAGGTAGAAAAAAGCCATGTGAGTGGAATACATAGCATTTTTACAAGCGTATATTAATACAGATTATTGATGTTTACGGTCCTGTTTTGGCTTATTCACCAGCTTTGCTGTATATTATGTTTAGTGCTAACCAATTATTTATACGTTACTTATTTACTCATTTCTACAAAAATTGTCCATTGTGGAAACGCCATATGGGGCGAGAGGGGCTGGGTGACACCAGGTGCTATGGTTACAGGAAAGCGACGGAGCACTGAGAAAGCAAATACACTAATTAGCAGTCCTGCGATTCAAACTCCGAGCTGGCCTTTGCAGCTGTGATATCAGATGACCAAGGCCTATGATTAAATCATCCCAATATTACCGCATGCTACACATGAAAAGGTAATTACTTTACTTTTTCATAGAGCATAAGAGTTGGTACCTGACATTAGGTCCAGAGAAGGGACCTTTATTACGAAAAAGAAGCACTTGAAACATTTATAGCAGCTATTGTTTTTCCTTCCTTGGAAGAAGCCATCCATCCGAGGTTTTACCTCCAAAGAATCTGCTGTTATTAATTTTTAACTCAAACTTCTCTCATCTTTTGTAATGAGTTGTGCAAGGTTGGCAAACTTGGTAGCTTCTAAGTACCGCTTGCATTGATTAGTTCCTGTTTGTGTTGTACAAAGTTCTTCTTGGTAGCATGAGGTGTTATGTTCTACCAAATAACGAAGTTCATTGTTTCCTTTGCACTTTCCTTCTTTTCTATGTATTATTATAAATAGCTTCACTTTCTATCGAGTTTCTCCTTTATTCGCTTGTGTGAAGCTCTCACACTTTATCATAAGGGCAACAAAATGTGATCAAAATCTTATTAAAACAGAACAAGTTGTTAGTTGAAACCCGTTTATTTAATTGAAAAACGGAGAAAAGCAAACGTATAAAAATTAAGATACGTATTCTATTTTACACATTTCGTCGCGTCCAGTGTACGAATTTAATTTTTTAACTTTCTCTAGCCCCATACGTACAATGTACATAGGGATAGAGAAGGTACTGTAATGCACCCAAAAATTCGATACCGAGATTTCACCGGAAATATATATTTTGGGGTCCCCTGAGTCCGAAAAAAGGCATTTTTAAAAAAAGGTCCGTGTAGATGTGTGTCTGTCTGTGTGTGTGTCTGTGGACGCATAGCCCCAAAACAAAAAGACCGTTAAATACCAAACTTGGTATTTAGGTCTAGTATCTTCCAAGGATGCGACAGGAAGATTTTTAAAAAAATACCCCTACCGCAAACTACCCCTTTACATGGAAAAAAATCGAAAATGTTGAGTTCCTTAAATATGTACAATCTTGAATTTTTTTGGGAATAGCCTCTGAAGACCTCTTTATTCTGGATGAATTTTGCTTAACTGCTAAACCGTAAGAGATAGAAAAAATCGTACTGCACAAAAAATGTACCTCATGACAAAACACACAATTTTTTTCCTTTACGTTTTTGTTGTGGAGGTAACCGTTTTCGAAATATTCCTTGTTATTGGTTTCAATTGTGAAGCACTAAACTTTTCTCACACAGGAAGTGTCTGTTTTTCTTTTGTTCTACTCTTGGCCAAGCAAAGAAGTGATTTGCAATGACAATCGCATAATGATAGCTTTATAACATTTGACAATCACTTTAGCATAGTGCATTCCCTTATTTCCTTCTACTTATAAGGAACTAAGTAATAACATTCTGCTAACATTTACCTTGATTAGCATTGTGTACAAAGAAGAAGAATATTTTATATTTTGTAGGAGTTTTGTAGATCAGCTAGAGAAAGTCATGTGAGTGTAACACATCAGATATTTTTTTTTTTACTTTCTCTATTTGTACATAGTCCATAGGCTGAGACAGAATTACATTCCTCCCACAAATTAAATTCCAAATGTTACTGGAAATACCCGTTTGTATCCAAACAAAAGTGCCTATTTTTAGAAAAAGGTCCGAATGTAAGTGTGTGTGTTTGTATGTATGAACACGATAATTAAAAACAAAATATCAGTTAAATACCTCTCCTAAGGATGCGACACGAAGATTTTCAAGATAATCCCCCCACCCCAAACTACCCTTTGCAAAGGAAATATTTAAAAACTTTTCATTTACTAAAAAGTGACTCTTTAACAATTTTGGCTAAAATACCGAATATAACAGATATTTACATGACAAATGAAAGGAAGTGAAGATGGTAAATTTAGCCCAAGAACCAAGGTATAGAATGCGGTTATTTTGCGTGCAAATAAATATTAAATGGAGACAATAGCTATACTTTCCTTCCGAAGTAAGCCATGCCAAGAATTTTTACGTCTAAAAAAAATCCATCTCCCTGCGCCGGGTTTGGACCCCAAACTTATGAATTAGAAGCTAGCATAGAAACTACTAGACCACGGAAAACAATTAAAATTTTTAAGATACGCTCTGTTCTACTCCTAGTACGCTCACGAGTAGATACGCTTCATGCATTCGTTCTGCCCCTCACTCCGATATCATACTAGTTACTTTTGCTGCGATTCCAAAATTATGGTGACAATTTCAAGTTCTTAAAGTACGCAGTTTCACCTTTTTATTGCCACACGTGCTGTCGCGGTCCGTCTCCACTCCGTAATAAAAGAATTTTAAGTTAATTTAGAGACACAAATGTTATATAACTTAGCAGACCGGTGACCTTCGGTAACAGAGGGCGTGTCACATTGTTGGAATAATCGTTGTCGCGGGCAGGAAGAGGTTTAGTGGTTACTTTGTTTTTCTTTTTACTTTCTCTACATGTACTATGTACATAGTAAATAGAGAAGATATTGCATTCCACCCAAAAATTCCGACTTCACCGGAAATACATGTTTTGGGTCCCCCTGGATCCAAAAAGAGCGTTTTTAGAAAAAGATCCGTGTGTGCGTGTGTATGTGTGTGTGCGTGTGTGTGTCTGTGAACAGCATAGCTCAAAAATGAAAAGACCGTTAAATACCAAACTTGGTATTTAAGATTGGTATCTTTCAGGGATGCGACAAGAAGATTTTCAAGAAAATCCCCCCACCCCCAACTATCCTTTACATGGAACGTTTTTTCGAAATTGTTATTTTCTTAGAAATGGCTCTAACGACTTTGATTAAAATATCGTACATTAAAGATATTTACCTGAAAAATAAAAATTATATCTTGAATTTTCTGGGAATAGCCTCTGAAGACTACTTTATTCTAGATGAATTTTACGGAACTTTCCATAATTGCTAAACCGTAAGATATGGACAAAAACTTGCCACACAAAAACTGTAGAGCACGTTAAACACATAATTTATGTTGTATACATTATCTTCGTAGAGGATATATTATTATAGTTATTCCTTGTTTTAGACTTCAGCTTAAAAAAAACATACTTTTCTCATAGAAGAATTTGTCAACTCCTGTCCATACAAACAAAGGAATTTCATTCACATAGCAACCAGTTTTTGACTATCACTTTAACCTATGGTACTCCCTTATTTCGCTTCAGCTTACAAGGAATCCAGTAATAAGACTATTTCTACTAGGTTTTTCTCGATTAGCATGAAATAAATAGAAGCATAAGCTCTTTTTAACAATAATTTGTTGCAGAGATATATAGAAAGTCATGTGAATGGAACACATCAGATTTTTTTGGGTAGGGAGGGTAATCAGCACTTTTGAGTACTTGGAAGCGAGACAGTGTGGTACTCAGTTCCAGCCGCGGAGCTAGGCGGAAGACAAACAAATCGGAAAAATCTGATGTGTTCCATTCATGTGACTTTCCTCCAGCTGTTCCACAATATTATTCTTTTATCTATGCCATGCTATTCACATAAACACTTGCAAAATTGTCTTATTTCATGCTTCCTTGTAAGTAGAAGGGAAATAACGGAATACACTAAGAATAAAGCGTTACTCAAATTTTTAAAGCTATCGCTATGTGAATCAATTGAAATATTTGTAAATTTTTATTTTCTCTACACGTACTATGCACATAGCGTATAGAGCAAGTATACCAAGATTTTGAGAAAAATCCCCCCATACCAAACTATCCTTTACATGAAAATTTTGATTTTCTCAAAACTGGCTCTAACGATTTTGATTAAAATTTCGTATATTAAAGATATTTACCTGGCAAATAAAATGTATATCTGGAGTTTTCTGGGAATAGCCTCTGAAGACTACTTTATTCTGGATGAATTTTACGGAATTTTGCATAACCGCTAAACCGTACGAGATGGAAAAAAACTTACCACACAATAAATGTAGAGCACCTTAAAACACACAATTTATCTTATATGCATTTTTTCTCATGGAGCTGATCGTTTTTTAGATACTCGTTGTTTTTGGTTTCAGCTTTAAAAAACATACATTTCTCATACAGGAATTTAACAATTCCTGTCCATACAAACAAAGTAACTTCAGTAACATAGCAACCAGCTTTTGGCCATCACTTTAAACCATAGCGCTCCCTTATTTCGCTTCTATTTACAAGGAAGCAAGTAATAAGACTATTTCTGCTGATTTTTTCTCGATTAGTATGAAGCAAATAGAAGCATAAGCTTTTTAATAATATTTTGTTGCAGAGATATAGATAAAGTCAGGTGAATGGAACACATCAGATTTTTGAAGTTTACATTTTGCCTCAGACTGACTCCACATTTATTTTTCTTCTCTGCTAAGTTGATGTAAAAAAAACGTTTAATCCATTCAAGAATTAATGTTTCCGCGTCGTTTCTGAGAACACACAAAAATGGATTCATTTCTTATTTAAGACCAGCACTCATGCATTAAAGAAGACAAATTCTGTTGAATTGCCATTGCTTGCTCTTTGAATATGCATTGAATTTGCATTGATCTTCATAATTAAACTATTTTAAAATATTTTAATAAAATATAAATATAAGAAGTGGAATGACAAGTTCAATTTATATCTAGGATTTAGTATAGTACAAAAATTACAAAGAAAAAATCTTATATGTTCCATTCACATGAATTTCCCTACATCTCTGCAACAAATTATTGTTAAAAAGCTTATGCTTCTATTTACTTCATGCTAATCAAGAAAAATCTGATGAGTTCCATTCACATGACTTTCTCTATATCTCTGTAACAAATTATTGTTAATAAGCTTATCTTTTATTTATTTCACGCTAATCGAGAAAAATTAGCAGAAATAACCTTATTTCTTGCTTTATTGTAAGTAGAAGCGAAATAAGGGAGTACCATAGGTTAAAGGGAAAGTGAAAGCCAAAAGCTGGTTGCTATGTGACTGACGTTCTTTTGTTTGTATGGACAGGAGTTGATAAATTCCTGTATGGGAAAAGTATGTTTTTCAAAGCTGAAACCAAGAAAAAGGAATATCTCAAAACGATCAACTCATCGAAAAAAATGTATATGATATAAATTGGGTGTTTTAGCGTGATCTACATTTTTTGTTGGTTAAGTTTTTGTCCATCTCTTACGGTTTAGTAGTTATGCAAAATTCATCCAGAATAAAGTAGTCTTTAGAGGCTATTCCCAGAAATTTCAAAATATACATTTTATTTGTCAGGTAAATATCTTTAATATATGATATTTTAATCAAAATCGTTAGAGCCATTTTTTAGAAAATCAAAATTTTCGAAAAAAGTTCCATGTAAAGGGTAGTTTGGGGTGGGGGGGTTTTTCTCAAAATTTTCGTGTCGCATCCCTGGAAGATATTAAACTTAAATACCAAATTTGGTATTTTACCGACTTTTCATTTTTGAGTTATCGTATTCACAGACATACGGACACACACACACACACACGGACCTTTTTCTGAAAATACTTTTTTTTGGATACAGGTGACAGTAAAACATATATTTCCGGTGAAATCTCAGTATCGAATTTTTTGGTGGAGTGCAATACATTCTCTATACACTATGTACATAGTGCGTATAGACAAAGTAAAAAATCTGATGTGTACCATTCACATGGCTTTCTCTATATCCCTGCAACAAATTATTCTTAAAAAACTTGTATTTCTAAACTTCATGCCAATCAGTAAAACATTACCAGAAATAGCCATATTACTTGCTTCCTTGTAAGTAGTGGTGAAATAAGGGAGTACCATAGGTTAAAGTGATAATCAAAAGCTGGTTGCTATGTTACTGAAGTTCCTTTGTATGCACAGCAGTTGACAAATTACTGTATGAGAAATGTATGTTTTTCATAGGAGAAACCAAAAATAAGAAATGTCACAAAAACGACGAACTCGACGAAAAAAATTTATATAACATAAATTGTGGGTTTTAACGTGCTCTACATTTTTTTTTTGTGTAGTAAGTTTTTGTCCATCTCTTACGGTTTAGCAGTTATTCAAAATTTAGTAAAATTCATCCAGAATAAACTACTCTTCAGAGGCTATTCCCAGAAAATTCAAGATATACATTTTATTTGTCAGGTAAATATCTTTTATATACGAAATTTTAATCAAAATCGTTAGAGCCATTTTTGAGAGATTCAAAATTTTCGAAAAAAGTTCCATGTAAAGGGTAGTTGGGGGTGGGGGGATTTTTTTCAAAATCTTCGTGTCGCATCTCTGGAAGATACCAAACTTAAATACCAAGATTGGTATTTTAGCTACTTTTCGTTTTTGAGTTATCGTGTTCACACACACACACACACACACACACACACACACACACACACACACACACACGGACCTTTTTCCGAAAATGCTTTTTTTAGATTAAGGGGACCCTAAAACATATATTTCCAGGTATCGAAATTTTTGGTGGAGTGCAATACATTCTCTATACACTATGTACATAGTACCTATAGAGAAAGTAAAAATCTGATGTGTACCATTCACATGACTTTCTCCATTACCCTGCAACAAATAATTCTTAAAAAGCTTATACTTCTATTTAGTTTATGCTAATCAGAAAAAATTAGCAGAAATAGTCTTATTACTCGCATCCTTGTGAGTAGAAGCGAAATAAGGTACAACCGTAGGTTAAAGTGATAGTCCAAAGCTGGTTGTTATGTCAATGAAGTTCCTTTGTTGATATGGATAGGAGTTGACAAGTGCTAGTATGAGAAAAGTATACGTTTTTCATAGCAGAAACCAAAAATAAGGAATGTCACCAAAACGACGAACTCCACGAAAAAATGTATATAACATAAATTGTGTGTTTTAAAGTGCTCTACATTTTTTGTGCAGTAAGTTTTTGTCCATGTCTTCCGATTTAGCAGTTATTCAATATTTAGTAAAATTCATCCAGAATAAACTACTCTTCAGAGGCTATTCCCACAAAATTCAAGATATATACATTTCATTTGTCAGGTAAATATGTTTAATATCCGAAATTTTAATCAAAATCGTTAGAGCCATTTTTGGGAAAATCAAAATTTTCGAAAAAAGTTCCATGTAATGGGTAGTTGGGGGTGAAGGGATTTTTCTCAAAATCTTCGTGTCGCAGCCCTGGAAGATACTAAACTTAAATACCAAGTTTGGTATTTTACCGACTTTTTGTTTTTGAGTTATCGTGTTCACAGACATACGGACACACACACACACACACACACACACACGGACTTTTTTGTGAAAATGCTTTTTTTGGATATTGGGGACCCTAAAACATATATTTCCGGTGAAATTTCGGTATCGAAGTTTTGGTGGAGTGCAATACTTTCTCTATACACTATGTACATAGTGCGTATGGGGTAAGTAAAAATTGGTAGAGATAGTCCTAATACTTGCTTCCTTGTAAGTAGAAGCGAATTAAGGGAGTAGCATAGGTTAAAGTGTAAGAACATTTGAAGTTGTAGTCAATGGCTGGTAGCTATGTGACTGAAGCTCCTTTGTTTGCATGGACTGCAGTTGACAAATTCCTATATGAGAAAATTAGTGGTTTCTCAAAGCTAAACCCAAAAACAAGGAATATCTCAGAAACGATCAAGTACACGAAAACAATGTATGTATAAAAAATTGTGTGTTTTAACGTGCTCTACATTTTTTATGCTGTAAGTCTTTGTCCATCTCTTACGGTTTAGTAGTTATGCATAAGTCATCCGGAATAAAGGAGTCTTCAGAGGCTATTTCCAAAAAATTCCAGATATACTATTATTTATCAGGTAAAAATCTGTAATATAAGATTTTTAATCAAAATCGTTAGAGCAATTTTTGAGAAAATCAACATTTTCAAAATACTTTCCATGTAAAGGGTAGTTTGGGGTGGGGGGATTTTTCTCAAAGTCTTCGAGTCGTATCCTTGAAAGATATTAAACTTAAATACCAAGTTTGGTATTTTACGGACTTTTCGTTTTTGAATTATCCTATTCACACACACACACACATACACACACGGACCTTTTTCTTAAAATTATTTTTTTTTGGATAAAGGGAATCCTAAAACAAATATTTCCGGTGAAATCTCGGTATCGAATTTTTGGGTGGAGTACGTATAGTGAAAGTAAAAATACTGCATCACTTAACCTTTCAACCCATCCATATATTAAAACTGTGATGATGATTTCTCGGTGATTTTTTATTAGTAATTGGAACTAACGTGCAGCAGGTGGTCCAACCAACCGGTATTTGACTCTGCAGATATCCCTTCGTGCATTAAGAGTTGCAAAACTCAACGGGGCTGTAACGTTTATAAGTGTCAGTAAGGAACTGACATATCTCCGCTCAGCCAGTTCCCCACTGACAGTTTTAGCT
Source organism: Hymenopus coronatus (assembly GCA_030762935.1). Taxonomy (NCBI): domain Eukaryota; kingdom Metazoa; phylum Arthropoda; class Insecta; order Mantodea; family Hymenopodidae; genus Hymenopus; species Hymenopus coronatus. Next base: position 122,311,740 of record CM060894.1, on the reverse strand, counting down.
CGAAATAGTCCCGTCGAGAAATGCAACTCTTTTTAATGCACGAAGAAATTCTGCACAGTCAAATGCGGGACAGTCTGGCCCTGGTATAATATACGAGGTACGTCCAGTTCCGCACATGCGCGGTAGACGCTCTGTATCAAGGAGAAGAAACGTGCGCCATTTTGAGATCGCTGTACGGCACATACGCTTTGTTGTGCTTGTTTACAATGTCGGTGTTGATTGAAAGTCCCGCCGCTTGTGAAATTAGATCTGTGATTCGTTTTCTGAATGCTAGGAAAGTGAAACCAATTGAAATTTAACGGCAAATTTGCGAAGTTTACGGACAAAATGCGACGAGTGATTCAATGGTGAGAAGATGGGTCCGACAGTTCAATGAAGGACGTAGTGAAGTGCACGATGAAGAACGAAGTGGGCATCCATCTTTGGTTACAGAAGAACTGGTTCACGCGATTGATGACAAGATCCAGGAAAACTGCAAGTTTACAATTAGTGCTCTCGCTATGAAATTTCCCCAAAGCTCATGATCACTAATTCATGAAATTGTTACCGAAAAACTGAAGTTTCACAAACTTAGCTCACGTTGGTACAGGCGGCAAACTTCTGTGAAGAAGGCATACAAAAACTTGTGCCACGCTATGACAAATGCCTGCAAAATTCCGGCAGTTATGTGGAAAAGTAGTTTAAGAGTTGTAGAATTTTGTGCAATAAATAATTATTCTGTATCTGTACACAATTTAATTGTATTACTAAATGGAACTTACTTTCTGGACGTACCTCGTATTACACTGAAGCCAAATATCGCATTTAAATTCCTTTTTGAATAGATGTGCATGCGCCCCTTTAACCAAGAAAAGTGGAACAGACTGCACATAAAGCTCATGTAATGGAGAAAAGCGAGGGGAAGGAGAGGAAAAAGGTGAATAAGACAGGGATTCATAAACATGGAGAACCAGAGAGAGAGAATAAATGAAGGAAAATGTACCTACTCATTTCACTCAATGATACAAACAGAGTTGGGTTTCTTCTAGCTATATAAAGTTTTGTTTGCAATAATAACTTTCGAAATATGCATTGCAGTATTTTAGTATTTAAGTAGTACGCTTTGAAATATGAAGTGGTTAAGTTGATTCCCACTACATAATGTAATGGCTAGCATAGATCGATCTACTTTTTAAACATTCGATAGGTGCATCGACCTCTTTGTGTACCCTATGTGTATTCAAAATTTATATTAAAATATTTCTGGGCAACTAGAGGTCGGTCTGGGGTCCCGACATTGCCGCTTTGAGGTTCGGTGCACACGGAATATAACTATGATGTGGGCGTGGTCTCTACAGCCTGTTTCAAAATGTTAGCCCTCTCTGCCTGCCTCGTGCAGCTATTTTTACTTTCTCTACACGTACTATGTACCTACATAGTGTACAGAGAAGGTATTGAAATGCACCCAAAAATTCCATACCGAGATTTCACCGGAAATATAATTATGTTTTAGATTCCCCTGTATCCAAAAAAAGTATTTTCACAAAAAAGTTCGTGTGTGTCAGTGTGTCCGTGTGTCATTAAACACTATAACTCGAAACGAAAAGTCGGTAAAATATCAAACTTGGTATTTAAGTTTAGTATCTTCCAGAGATGCGACACGAAGATTTTGCAAACAAATCCCCCCACCCCCAACGACCCTTTACATGGAACTTTTTTCGAAAAGTTTGATTTTCTCAAACATGGCTGTAACGATTTTGATTAAAATTTCGGATATTAAACATGTTTACCTGGCAAATGAAATGTATTTCTTGAATTTTCTGGGAATAGCCCCTGAAGAGTACTTTATTCTGGATGAATTTTACTAAATTTTGAATGACTGCTAAACCGTAAGAGATGGAAAAAAACTTACTACACAAAAAATGTAGAGCACTTTAAAACACACAATTTATGTTATCGTCGTTTTTGTGACATTTCTTATTTTTGGTTTCTGCTATGAAAAACGTATACTTTTCTCATACAGGAACTTGTCAACTGCTATCCATATAAACAAAGGAACTTCATTGACATGGCAACCAGCTTTTGACTCTCACTTTAACCTTTAACCTATTTTAACTAGGTAGAAATATTTTAACTAAACATATTCTAACCTACAGACCACGGCAAAACAGCCCGAAAATTTTAAATGTTAGAACTAAGTAATAAGACTATTTCTGCCAATTTTTTTTTCGATTAGCATTAAGTAAATAGCAGAATAAGCTTTTTAACAAAAATTTGTTGTAGAGATGTAGAGAAAGTGATGTGAATGGAACACATCAGATTTTTATATTTATCGCTATTTTTCTGTTGTTTGCCTATTTGTTTCGTTTTCCTATATACAAATAAACAGACTTATACACATTTACAAACACCCATGGCCTTGCAGGCCGGCAACTGTAGATAAACCAGTGAACACTGAAAGAGTGCGCACATTGAAAAAATTTCGAAAATATGAAAGGATAAGCGTTTGACACTGAGCAAACTCGCAGATGATTAAAATATATTTTGAGCTACAGGAGGAGAGCTGTTGCTTTCGATACAGTAAAGATGTATCGTGTAATTCACTGCAGTGAATTCTGAGTGAGTTTGGTTGATACATGTTCATTGTCTTTTCAAAGCTCTGCACATTAATATTCTGATTCAAGGTTTATATTTTATATGTAAAAGTACGTTTTTATTTACTAATCATATTATGAAATAGTTACTTTATGAATTAGAACGATGCATATAATGTCAATTTGTCTAATAAGCTGCTTTTGGAGCATAGTGTACTTCAACTGTGCATGTTTACGTTGCACCCCTTCCCACTACTCTCTCGTTATACCGCTGACTGCTCTGTGTTTCCGTAACTGTGTGCTTCAAACCCAAAATGACGCTCTAATCATAACTAAAGATGAGGAGTTTGTGCGCGACAAGAAATATTCGTTGACTCGAAGCGAGCATAGCTGGACAGACAGGTTAACAACTAAGGATGGTGCTATTCATTTGCATCTATGCTGTCATGTATTATAGCGTCACGTCTGAAGGGTTTGATGGGGGAATAACTGGGAATCAGACGACAGGAACTCAAAGTTGCCTTTAATAAAACGAAGTATTCGGCAATATTAAACGGCGCTCCAGTGGCGAGTGTTTGGTTCACAATAATGTGACTCCCTAATTTGAATTTAATACAATTCTTAGACAGAAGAGGGAGTAGTAACTTAGAATCTTACCTGAGAGCTATGTCGCGGTGTGCCAGGCCAAGATGACGGGTGCGGTCCGGTAGGATCCGGAGTTCAACAGAACAAAAGACAAGAGACGAGTACCCGGGCGGGCCTAGATCGTCCCTTATATATTTTTTTTTTTAAACAGTACCGGGATCTGGTACACATTGCACAAACATATAACACCTGTGCGGGAATCGAACCCACGATCCCCTGCCCACAAAGCACCAAAGCGAGACGCCTTAACGAGTGTGGCCATAGCGACCGGCACTTTAGATCCTATCGAGGTTTCCATATTGTTGGGGCGGCAATTGCCATTTATGGTCCGATGCTGTCTTGAAGTTGGTAGGTGTTCATGACTCTCCCAGCGACACGTAACATTTTCTTTCGTTCGCTGATGCAACAAATGCTCTAGAACCTTCTATGAGGAAGGTGACATCACGGTAAAGTCTACCAGGAGATTCATAGGAAATGATACATCCCGTCACGTTCACAACCTAACAAAGCTTCTGCACTTTTAAAATCCAAGTTATAATAACTCCATGGCACGACAGCTCACGGAGAACCTTGACTTACCGCATGTCCGCTGCGTCTCCCATCTCGGTGCACTACAGACGTCACGGATGGTCAGTGCCGGTTAATGCGGTCCTCATGACCTGGAGCCACCACTTCTCCATCAAATAGCTCCTCAATTGGCATCCCCAGGGACCTTACGAGGCTGAGTGCACCCCGGGCCAGGTCTCCTACCGGGGGAAAATCCCTACGCCGGTACAGCTGCGCTACTACCGCGCTAAGGAGTCGACCGAATCCAAGTTAGAATCGAAATATTAATAAAATAGTACCAAACTAATATGAATTAAAACTCTTGCCAATGGCACACGTGACAATAGCTCGTAATGGAGTATTGAATTTCTCCTTTTCAGACTGTACGCTTAGCGGGTTTGTTTACGTCGGAAGTCAACACAAATATCGGACATACAGCTGTATAACGTCTACATGACTACAAACTGCACAAACCTCTCATATTTAATCATAACTAATATGTAGTATACAGAGCAGTGGGTTGTTGTATGAATAAAGAAAAGAAATCAGAATGAATTATAATTGGTAGATTAAGGTTTGTGTAAGTAACATATATGATGTTTTAACTCCCACACAAAAGGGAAAGACAAAAGAGAAAAGATGTTAATAAAGAACATCATTTTACAGCTTTGATAAACAGGAAGGAAATCGATTATCTGGAGAATATCATCCGATGAAAAGTTTGCGTCGTGACGCGGCTGAATGGCAAATCGGTTTGCATTAGTTTGGCGAAAATGCAAGGTTTGGCGGTGAAGGGGCAGGCTACACACACAGCTCTGTCTTCCTTCTCTTGCCTACAGGGGCACATATAGATAGGGGCGGTCTCTAAGGGAAAGAAAAGCATTGAGCGACAAAAATAGAGTGAGAGAATAAGAGAGAGAGAAGTGAGAGTAAATTGGTTGATGGTTCGATCCCAACTTTCCACATCACATCCTTCACCATATTTCCTCCTTTTCTTTCCATAAACCTTTCCTTTTTATTCATTCCACAGTAGTGAAGTCCATTAGGAAGGACGCACTCTCTACAAAGGCTACCCTAATAAATCCATACAAGCCAGCAGCGCTAGTATCGCCATGCTTTTGTGTTCGCAAAATCCACTCCTTGGTAGCCTACTTATCTTCCATTTCTGCTTCCAGTCTTCAGTACCGCTTTGGCACTCTTTAATAAAGTTAATTTGTTTTTAAATATCAACTTTCTCTGTTACGAATTTACAACTAATGTTATATAGTTATGACAGAAAATAAATATACAATAACACGATAATGAAGGATATTGGTTTTTCTACAGCTCCAAAATGCATTCTAGCTGAAGGAAACTTTCTATCGCAATTTGTACTGCATTAAACTTCTGACTCGACACTTTCACTGATTTTGTGCAACCTCTATCGCTTATTAGTAAGTATACAAACTATGCTTACGCCCGTTTATTTTGCTATAGACTTAGTTTTAACCCAGATAAACTTCTCTGGTAATTGCTGCTTTATACATTTTATTACCGATACAAAGAGAATACTACTAATAAAAGGTTTCAGAACTAGACGCTACATGCCGGCTTTAAAATTCCATGCTCATTCTATTATATCGCCAGAAACAACTGAAAATCGACAGACTCTAAAATAATTATTCGAACTATTATATGGATATCTCTTCTGACACTACAGACTATTTATTTTTACTTTCTCTATATGTGCTATGTACATATTGTATAGAGAAGGTATTGCACTCCACCAAAAAATTCGATACCGAGATTTCACCGGAAAGATATGTTTTAGGGTCCCCAATATCCAAAACAATTTTCACAAAAAGGTCCGTGTGTGTGTCTGTGTGTCTGTGAACCCGATAACTCAAAAACGAAAAGTCGGTAAATTACCAAACTTGGTATTTAAGTTTATTATCTTCCAGGGATGCGACACGAAGATTTTGAGAAAAATACCCCACCCCCAACTACCCTTTACATTGGAGCTTTTATTCGAAAATTTTGATTTTCTAAAAAATGGCTCTAATGATTTTGATTAAAATATTGTATATTAAAGATATTTACATGACAAATAAAATGTTTATTTTGAATTTCCTGGCAATAGCCTTAGAAGACTACTTTATTCTGGGTAAATTTACGGAATTTTGCATAACTGCTAAACCGTAAGAGACGGACAAAAACTTACCACACAACAAATGTAGAGCACCTTAAAACACGCAATTTATGTTATATACATTTTTTTCGTGGAAAATGAAATGGCCTGTTATTTATGGACGCTCTTTAACTGCTTTGCTTCTCAGCGTCCCATTCTGTATTGGGCGTGAAAGATCGCTTAATTTTGCTCAGAGGCCTCTCTTATCAGGCTTGAGGTTCTTTTTTGTGCCGTAACTCTACGACACGGGACCCACAGCTTTACTTCCCTTCCGAAGGAAGCCATGCTAAGGATTTTTACGGCCGCAAAAATCCATCGTCCTCCGCCGGGTTTGAACTCGCGACCTTGGGTATATAAAGTTAGCATGGTAACCATTACACGACGAAGGGCGAGTTTTTTTTTTTTTGTGTTTTTTTCGTGGAGTTGATTGTTTTTGAGATATTCATTGTTTTTAGTTTCAGCTATAAAAACATACTTTTCTCATACAGGACTTTGTGAACTCGTGGCCATACAAACAAAGGAAATTCAGTCGCAGAACAACCTGCTTTTGGCTATCACTTTAACCTATGGTACCCCCTTATTTCGCTTCTACTAACAAGGAAGCAAGTAATAAGACTGTTTCTGCTAATTTTTGCTCCATTAGATGAAGTAAATAGAATACTTTGTTGCAGTGATATAGAGAAAGTCATGTGAATGGAACACATGAGATTTTTAATAAATTGAGTTTTAAGGGGAACCTCATATTTTAAGTTTTAATATAAGTTAATCTGAAATCAATAAAAGTGTTTAATTATGAACTTTGTATATATATTTAAATTAAATAAATTTACTGTCTTTGTAAAATTAATTGATAAAATTGTCTTTACTTTAGCAAATCAATACTGTGAAGGAAGTTTTCGTTTATCGCAGTTATGCAGAATTATATAAATTTCCTTCAGAATGAAGTCCTCACAAACTATCTGCAGTAGTTTAAGTATACAATATTTGAATCAAAATCGTTTTATAGAAAATAATAAATTCGAAGATTGTTCCAGATAAAGGATAGTTTGGGTGGGGATTGTTGTTGAAAATATTCGTGTCGTATCTTTGTGAGATACTAAGCATAAGTACAAAGTGGGTATTTATCGATATTTCTTTTTTACTTGTGCTATTTACAGACACACATACACAGTCTTTTTTATTAAAAAATCTTTTGCTTATTTATTTATTCAGGGTGCCTCCAAACATGTTCCCGGACATATCTAAGTGTCGATTTTTTGTGCGGAATGCAATATCTTCCCTACCTACTAAACACAAGTAAGAAAAGAGTAGAAAGTTTAGTGAAAAGAAGTGCTGCTTAAAAACTACTTATCTAATACAAAAAAAAAAAAAAAAAAAAACCTTACTCTGTAGCTTCGGAAATTTTTTCCCACGTCGAACCTAATCCACCTGCGAAGTAACGGTCAAACTATTGGGCCTTCTACTTGGCAGATTATTGTTATAATTATGATTATTATTATTATAATTATTTATTCTCATTATTATTGTATTTTACTAAAGTTTTCGAGAAAAGACAGAAAAAACTATCTAAGATTTCGTGGATCTAAGGAGGGAATCATACATCTGACATTTGACAAGTTTAGTATCTTGATACATTAAGCTCAACGGGAAGCATAACCCATCCGCGCTTCAAATAGAGACATGCGTTTCGGTATTCCTCGTGCTAGGAAGATTTGAAAGCAATACACTCAGAAAAATGGTATCCTAGATGACGCATTAACTACGCTTCCTTATGCGCTACTAGCTTGCGAATTGTCCTCTCTACGTGTATGATAGTGTGCAAGGACACAGTAGATCACTATTGCCAGATGTGGCACTCTTAGCCACTCGGCAACAAGCAAATCTATTGACCATGTGTGTATGTGTGTGTGTGTGAACACGATAACTCAAAAACGAAAAGTCGGTAAAATACCAAACTTGGTATTTAAGTTTAGTATCTTCCAGGGATGCGACACGAAGATTTTGAGAAAAATCACCCCACCCCCAAATACCCTTTACATGGAACTTTTTTCGAAAATTTTGATTTTCTCAAAAATGGCTGTAACGATTTTGATTAAAATTTCGGATATAAAACATATTTACCTGGCAAATGAAATGTATTTCTTGAATTTTCTGGGAATAGCATCTGAAGAGTACTTTATTCTGGATGAATTTTACTAAAAACTTACTACACAAAAAATGTAGAGCACTTTAAAACACACAGTTTATGTTATCGTCGTTTTGTGACTTTCTTATTTTTGGTTTGTGCTATGAAAAACGTATACTTTTCTCATACAGGAACTTGTCAACTCCTATCCATATAAACAAAGGAACTTCATTGACATGGCAACCAGCTTTTGACTATCACTTTAACCTACGGTTGTCCCTTATTTCGCTTCTACTTACAAGGAAGCGAGTAATTAGACTATTTCTGCTATTTTTTCTGATTAGCATAAAGTATATAGAAGTATAGGCTTTTTAAGAATTTTTGCTGTAGGGATATGGATAAAGTCATGTGAATGGTACACATCAGATTTTTTCCAATCACGCAGTAGCGAAACTCCATTGGCGACACTTCCAGTCCTGAAATACCTAAACGGGGTGACGGACGAACGATGATTAATACAATGATATGGTGGGGTAGAAAATTCAAAGCATTACCTGACGACCGGAGAACCCCCCGAAAATCCCATAGGTCAGGTTTTATGGTCAGAGGAAATCACATGCTTTCCCGCGGTGCCACCTCGCTCCATGTTTAGTTTGGTAACTGAAGGTGTTCCATGTAACAAATTAGTAATACTTAAAATGCAAATCCGAGCTTTTTATTTGAAATAGGGATTCTAAACTGTCCTATATACGGCGTTTACAGCGTCAAATAATGCATTTCCGTCATTTAGAATAGAATGCCTTTTCTTTAAGATGGTTTCAAAATACCAATTTTTGTCAGTGAAGATATTAAATGAAACTAAAATTGGTACATATTTAAAGTGAGACTGAACAAGAAGTGAAGAATTTGACATAAATGTTCAAATAGCACTCAATAAAGATTGAGACAAAACTGCTCGTTATTACTCAATTCTTGTTAAGTACTCAATAATGACTACAAGTAAGCCTATTTATTCCGCTCCTTTCACAACAATTATGCAATGTAATTTTCTCTCGACGTTTCGTCGCGTAGATAGTACACTTCTCTCCACCCTCTCTCTCTCCTCCCTCCCTCCATTTGTCTCTCAAGTGATGCACGCTGTGAGCTATGAACTGCAGTTAAAAACTGACTCACCGTGGCTTGAAGCTCTGTGTTTTACAGCTGTCAATGACGCTAAAGAAATGTCCTGAAAAACCGAACATTCTCCCACGTGTCCATTGTTCCTAGATGTCGTATTCCAAGGTAGTGTCGCCGCTCTTCACGTGTTAATTTTAGAACATGTGTGACAGTGGCAATGAAACTATGAAAATAAACCAATTACTCAGCTGCAGCAAACCACTCACACACGTGCTGCGATTACGGATGGGCAAGACACACTCATAATGTGGTTAAACAGTATTTTATTATATCTGCGAAGCCTATTTTCAAATCGCGTCCATACATCGAAAAGCAGGAAATCCCAACCTCAGTTTACCTATCAGCGAATGTTAACTGCTGACCTTTACTTAAGAAAGCCATTAAGGGCATAGATTAGAGCGACGGTTGAGCCAAACCGTCTGGGAAAGCTTCTAATGGGGGGTTTCCTTCGCTCTATAAACTGATATCAGGCAATCTTGACGTTTAGGTCCCAGACCGCTCTATGAGAAAGCTCACCTATCCAAAACGCTGCTTCCTTGGGGAATGACGTCATTTCAGAGACACGTGCCTGCCTAAGTATATAGGTACATGTTAAAATTGAACACATTTTAAGTAACCCGTGGCCAAAGGAGCCAGTGGCTTATGTTGATCTTACTGATACGAGACATGTGTTTGAAAGTAATATTAACAAAATGTTTGATAATTGTGTTCTTTCAAATTATTGCTGAAATCAGTTAATGTATATTCTATTCTGTTTCTCTGGATGAGCGTCTGATGTCATCCGCAGAAGTAGGAGTTAATACTCAGTGCGATGAACCATAGTTTCAAGGATATTTAGTCTTCATAAGTAAATATCCTACTATCCGATGGATGTGTCGAGTCCACTGTAAGTTATGATCAAATGCTAATCCATGAATGCTTATTTTCGTAGCTTTTGGATTAACACTTTCTAGCACTGTCAAATTATCAACGCTCTTGGAATTTACGTTGCTTAAGAAAATTTCTGATAAAACGCAGTTCTCTTTGATATGTGAAGGTAATACTCTGATTATGCGGGGTTCCGTGTCGTGTAGAGGCTTTATGGATATCAAGATTGATTGCCATCAGATAGTGCTGGTTGTGGTTTAACGCATTTTACAATTGTCAGCAAGCTTGTGTTAGAATGGGAGATTCTGAAACCAATTTGTGATTCTGAGAAAACAAGTTTATGTTCAAATACATAAAGTAATCTGTTGTTAATTATTTTTCCCATCAGTTTATACATTGTGCTATTGATATTAATCTGCCAATTCTAGCCAAAGTTGTGACTTTGTTGGGTCCACTATGGTGACAATCATAACAGAACACCATTGGCCAAGCAAAGATTCTTCTGCGCAGAGATACTTGAATTTTGCGAAGAGAAGGTACTTAGGTGGATACTAAGATGAGAAAGGTATGTTATCAGGTCCTAGGCTGACGCTTTTGGAATTTAGAGAGCTTTCTTAATTTCAAATTAGGTGACAGTATAATGCTCGTTTAATTAGTATCCAAGCTCATTTGAAATAATGACTTAATGTGTATGAGTATTTTCTTTAATTCGTTGTTATAGTTAGATTTGAAAAATACTTGTAGACAAGTGAGCAAAAATAATAGTCATCCTGCACACGGCTTGTGTGCTACTCCAATAGTCATCTGTTGGCGTCTCAGTTATATAGGTACTCGGCCTAATGTGCTGCAATGGTATAGGACAGAGCTCTTCTTTTTCTCACATCCCAAATAAACATTGGTTATATCAGGAGGATTAAAATGCTAGTCATCAATACTTCAAGCTCAGCTTGATCGTTTCCCGAGCCTTGGCACGAAATTGTTGGTCCCAGTTTGTTTCTTTGATAGCTTAACGTCATTTAACCTGGCTAGTCATATCAGACGATGATTCACATTGGTGAAATGATGCTCAAACGATTTCGAGGTCCAAATAGCTTAAAGTTGCTCGACATTCGTATTCTCAGAAAACTCCGAAAACAAAAAAACTCATCCGGGTAACTCATCCTAAGCAAGATTCGACCGCATGACCTGTTGAACATGAGACAGACACGCAACCACCACACTAACCCGGGGGGTAGTATCAATTGTATCGGTAATAAGGCTTGTTCTTTTCAGTCAAGGCTGTCTTATATAGTTCATTTCACCAAGGGACCCGCCTAGTTTTATGGAATGTATTTGAAACAGGAATATATTTAATTTTTGATATAGATAATTAGATCGCTGAAGTTAGTACACGCAAGCTAAAATCTTGAGTTTTAAGTAAAATGTTCTGTATTCTTTTGCACTCGCTTTTTGTATACATCCTTGTTTATCCTTCATATATTCCATTTTGGCCTTGGCTTGAATTGAATTAACTCGAGGATGTGGTACAGACACTAAAGCAGAGCACCATACGAAGTCTCTTACATTACACCTATGAGGGAGAGGTGAGGGGAGAGATCTGAAGAGCGAGAGGGTGCTTAACGGCGTCAGAAACACCCCAATTTTACTAAACTAAAATATAAATATTGTGCAGTAAAACCTCAGCTCCCTATGACGCCTCCGGGGCCAACTCACAAGCTCCACTCTGACAGGGGCTCCCAGCAGGGGCGTAGCCCGATAGCCTTAAGGCGGGTTCTGATAGAGTGATCCCGTAACGGCGCCAGGAATAAACTTCCACAGTGCGTCAGCCATGTTTAGCTGCTACCCATTGAACACCCCAATCCTTCTACCCAGAAAAAAATTAAATAATGGGAACAGGAAATGATGGACAGGAAAATTGGGGGATGTAAAGAAACTTCCCAGTATTCGCTCGGTAACCAGGGAAACCCCTGAAAAAATCCATGGGCCAGGAAAGCCAAGAGAATCAAATCCACGACCTACCGAATGCGAGGCGCAAAGTTCGACTCGGAGCCACCTCGCTCGGTTTGGGTATGGGTTAGAAATCCCTGAAAAAGTGCAAAGATCTCTTCATAATATGGGAAAATGGTCACCACTTGGGAACTATTGTAGTCCCATTGCAGCACGTCTGTGTTGCCTGTTGAGCATAAGTCGATGAAACTGTGTGTGCCGACTTCGAAATTATAACATGCTGGCCTGGGGAGATTGAGTTGAAGGAGTTAGATCATTTATATCAAGGAACTGTTCAATTATTGTCTCCCTTGTGTCCATTTCCTTACTTCCTCAAGTAGTGCTATGGATGTTGAAATATCAAAGGATAATGAATGGTTGAGAGAGTTGATTCATTGACTTATTAAGTATGGACGGCTCAATGGTTTACTGTTAGATAGGTAAATATTGCACCCACACAGAGTTTAATTGGTAAGAGTATAAGATTGGCAATATAGAATATGTTGTTGACGTACATCGCCACTAGGCATGAAGATAGTCGAACCTATTTTATGGCGCTTAATGTTGATGGAATAGGATCTTCAGATATTTGAACTGGATACTGCAACCGTTAAGTTCCATTGTAAACGGTTCACTGTCGTGTTTTATTTATATTGGTTGACCTGCAAGAACACGTAATTTGTTCTCTTTTGTTTAATAACGGCGAATGGCTTTTAATGGATGCGAGGACTTCTTACTCTTATTCTACAGTCACTGTAAAGTGGGTGAAGTCCCTTTAGTATGTCCAAGAGGGTCTCAAGGATACTTGTATATTGAAGAGCAACAATGCCTAGTGTATTTTCAATAAAGACTTTCAGTGGATGATAGTGTAGAGGCTACTTTTCAATGGTTTCAGCATATCTCTGTATGATGTCACTATCTCTGTTCTTTTTGCATTTATAACTGTGCATTTTTCTAGATATATTTTGTTATCATAAATGTCTTCTGAAAGGGAATCTGTAAGAAATAGATTTTTTTTCCATTGGTTATTTTTGTAACAGGTGTGCTGCAAAGGGAAGCAGGAATAGGACCTTTTAAGACCTTCGGTGCAGCGCATAATTTGGGATGGTTTTCTGGTAACGAAGTGTTTTCTTTTGCTTTGGAGGGCAACGATTTAATCTAATTAGGATGGATCTGGAAATTATACCAGCTTGATATCCTTAGCGCTGTTTTCCGAGTTACGGTTTTGTTTGTAAGTGTCCTTCTTCTTTACAAACAAAGTAAGTAGGAGAGTAGGAAGTGGAATAGAACCAATAATATGTGCCCCCGTGGTTTAGTTAAAGTTTGAAGAATTCATCTGGGGATATGCCTCCTAGAGCTTGGAATTCAGAGAACTAGGCTCTTTTAATCCACCTCTAATATAAGTAATGCCAGACAGTGTGATACCACGCTCCTCTATTGCTGTATGATTTGTTTAGGTGTAATGGAGCAGACAATAAATAATAAAGTTCTTTTCTTAGCCGTTATTAGTGGTCTTAGTTGTCAGGGAATATTATTCACTATTATTACTGTACGTTTTGGCGTTAGATTTTTCATCGATTTGACACCTATCATATATTGCTTGGATCGATTAATTTGCTTAGTGACATTACTTAGTCTTTTATGGTATGGCAATCGTGTGATTCAGTAACTGCAGCTTGCTCTTTTTACTTTCTCTACACGTACTATGTACATAGTGTATAGAGAAGGTATTGCACTGCACCCAAAAATTCGATACCGAGATTTCACCGGAAATATATGTGGTGGTCCTCAGTATCCAAAAAAAGTATTTTCAGGTAAATGTTCGTGTGTCTGTGTGTGTGTCTGTGAACACGATAACTCAAAAACAAAAAGTCGGTAAAATACCAAACTTGGCATTTAAGTTTAGTATCTTCCAGGGATGCAACACGAAGAGTTTGAGAAAAATCCCTCACCCCAAACTACCCTTTTAATGGAACTTTTATCGAACATTTTGATTTTCTCAAAAATGGCTATAACGATTTTGATTAAAATATCGTATATTAAAGATATTTACCTGACAAATAAAATGTATATCTTGAATTTTCTGGGAATAGCTTCTGAAGAATTCTGGAGAATTTTACGGAATTTTGCATAACTGCTAAACAGTAAGAGATGGGATAAAACTTACCACACAAAAAATATAGAGAACTTTAAAACAGACGATTTATGTAATATGCATTTTTTTCGTCGAGTTGATCCTTTTTGAGATATTCCTTGTTTTTGGTTTCAGCTTTGAAAAACTAGTACTTTCCTCATACAGAAATATGTCAACTCCTGTCCATACAAGCAAAGGAACATCAGTCACATAGCAACCAGCTTTTGACTGTCACTTTAACCTATGGTACTGCCTTATTTCACTTCTACTTACAAGTAAGCAAATAATAAGACTATGTATGTTAATTTTTTCTCGATTAGCATGAAGTAAATAGAAGCATAAGCTTTTTAACAATATTTTGTTGCAGAGATGTAGAGAAAGTCATATGAATGGAACACATCAGATTTTGTCTTTAGAGATGACATTACCGAAGCGTAACTGGGGAGTTTGATAGGTGTCGTGGTGTAGTTACGTTTCTATTTTGGATTAAGGGGTTATTATTAAACTGCTTCAGCGGCTAAAAAATTGACTGTAGTTTTCTGAACAAATTTCGATGGAAAACTTTCTTTCTTTATTTTTTTTTTTTTCCGCTTGGAAATGTCTTGTAGAATTACTTGGTCAGGGATATATGTGGTATTTTCATAATTCTTTTTGTATTTGAACTAAATTGTATACAGCATACTAAATATTGATAATATTCTAAAACTTGGGACGTATGTCTTTTGCCTTCAGTCAGTCCTTGTACTTGCAAACATTTGGAAACATCACGCCAAAATTGAACAATACTATATTAATTCAAAATATTCGTCGCTAAACGTTCTTAAGTACTAAACTATTTTATTTCAGTTTCTATAGTATTTCTGTATAAATATTGCACATAACCAGAAACAAAGTGGCATTTTGTGCTCTTAAAACACATAACACTTTCAATAAGAAACAACAGCTCTTCAAACAAATGGCAAGAAAACTGCAGCTCATCTGATATATTCCAGCACAATGACATGCCTTTATAGCCCCATCATGTGCAGGAGCTCGTTTTTAGTTCATTTTCATGGCCATTCTAAAAATGCGTTTATGGATTCAGGTGGTATCAAAATATGTATTTACA
Organism: Hymenopus coronatus; assembly: GCA_030762935.1. Lineage (NCBI taxonomy): Eukaryota > Metazoa > Arthropoda > Insecta > Mantodea > Hymenopodidae > Hymenopus > Hymenopus coronatus. The sequence goes on along the minus strand of CM060894.1, from coordinate 122,296,413 downwards.
ATAAAATATGTATCGATATCGCTTTTTGGGGGTGGAATACATATCTTCTACACGTACTAGCTACATACTGAGCGACATGATTCCGTAATAACGTGGAGTCATCTTCATAAAGGCCTGTGTTCGATTAGAGACAAACCTCTCTTTAGTGGTTTTCACTGGTTGTAAAGGCGAATGTTTGGATAGTTTATCTTCTACTAAGATTTCCTTTACCTCATTTCCTATCATTTACCTTCCCTTTCGTGTTTCAGGTGGGCTTAAGGACTGTTGCGGTATCGGTAAATATGCAGACAGATGACTGAGATATTGTTTCTTGTAAAGTTGTTAGCTCTGCCAGATGGCAACCTTTACTGAACCGGCTCAGATTGGTCGAGTTCTCCCCGGTTCCGCAGAGGGAAGCCTTCTTTGAGGAGCAAGCCGGTGTGACCCGGTCCTCAAGCTTGGGATGGTTAAGTAGGTCGCGCGTCTCTGTTGGTTGGTCTGCTTGCGTCCTATAGTCTCCAGTGTATTCTTTATCTCATCCGTTATTCCTGGGTGCGGGAAAATCAAAATATTCGCGTTTTGTCGAAGTGTGAGATGTCCCTTTGGTTTCCTAGTCATATTCATACTGGGTATGTGGTGAAAAAAGCCTTATGTGTTCCATTCACATAACTTTTTCTACCTAGTCTGCAACAAACTATTCTTCCAGAAGCTTATTTTTCTCTCCCCTTCATGATAATCGAGATAAATCATAGCAGAAATATTTATATTACTTAGTTCCTTCTAAGTAGAAGTGAAATAAGGGAAATCACTGAATCGATGGGCAAATATTTTAAAAGACGGTTGTTATGTGATGCAAACAAAATGTCCTATTGCATGGACAGTATGAAAAAAGTGAATCACGACTTTTCATCTGAGAAAATTCTAAGTGCTGGGAATATTAAATCCAACAACAAGGAATACCTCAGAAATGATTAATTCCACAAAAAATAAATATTTCTCTCTCAGAAATGAATATCTCAGAAATGATTAATTCCAAAAAAATGAATATGGCTTTGGGGTTTTAATTTTAAATCTATATTTTTGTGTAGTAAGAGTTCTCTCTCTCTCTCTCTCTCTCTCTCTCTCTCTCTCTCTCTGTCTCTTATCGTTATCAGTGTCATACAAAAGTCCTCCAGAATGAAGTGAGCTTCAGAGGCTATTCCCAGAAAAGTCAAGACGGATATACATTTTATTTGTCATGTAAATATTCTTTAATATATTACATTTTGTCAAAATCGTTCATTATTTATGAGGAAATAAAAACATATCGAAAACTATTTGATGTAAAGCGCACTTAAGGGTTGGGAGATTTTCCTGAAAATCTTCAAGTTGCATCCTTGGAGGAAATTAAACTGAAATACTAACTTTGGTACTGAACCAACTTTTCTTTTTAAGCAATTCTGTTCACAGAGAGAGGCCATACACACATACACGTGCGCAAGAAGACGTGGACCTTTTTCTAAAAAAATTAGATTCAGGTGAACTCATGGTAAAATGGTGAACCTCACTATTTACTACATACATTGTACTTACATACGTGCTAGAGAAAGTAATAACAATGTTCCACAGTGCGCTGTTCAGATGGGTAGTCAAAGTACTAAGCATGGTAAAATGAAAGCGATAAATTGGAAATATTTACATTTTGGCATTAGGGAGTTGTGATTAACTTTCCTTATATAATTTTACTATATTATTATTATTATTATTATTATTATTATTATTATTATTATTATTATTATTTATTTGTAGTTTAACGTCCTCTAATCTGGTTGGTCATATCGCACGATGAATGAAATTGGTGAAATGATGCTCAAATGATCTCGGGGTACAGAGAGCTTAAAGTTACTTGACATTCGTCTTCTCAGGATAAGGGAAAATTCCGAAAAAAAACTTACCGGGTAACTCATCCTAAGCGAGATTCGAACTCACAACCTGTTGAATGTTAAACAGACACGCTACCACACTACCCAGGCGGGCTATTATTATTATTATTATTAATAATAATAATAATAATAATATAGGAAAGTTAATCACAGCTCTCTAATGCCAAAATAATAATAATAATAATAATAATAATAATAATAATAATAATAATAATAAATTATAATATAATAATATTATTATTACTATAGTGAAGTGGTGTTTGATTTATGAGCTTTACTGAATTGTCAGCATTTACAGCGTGTGAAACACACTTGGGAACTTATCTGTATAGCATACTGTGGAGACGTCCTCAGCAAAATTCCATTGTATAGCAGTTGTGAAGTTGGAGGATGTACAAGGGAAATTCTTTCTTTGTCAGTGAACAGTTCACCGTATTGGATCCTGAGAATCGTGTCTTCCAGCCGAAAACAAAATAGAAGAGCACTCCTTCGTGTAGTTCCCAGCACAAGCAAAGTCACAGCACAGTCTACTGAAGTTCCAGATAGTTTTACTTCCTCTAGCGTCTTCCTAAGGTGAAGTAGGTATTTATTGCCAACTACCATTTCGGAGTATGTGTCCGGAAGTGAGAAGTAGGAAGAAAGTTATAAAGTGATCTGTGTGTGAGAGTCCGGGCTAGGTAGTTCCGATACAACGTAATAAATAATTCAAATTTTAACTTATATATTCTTATTTGTATTAACAATCTCCTTTATTGTTATAATACTATTTTTATAAAAAATTATTAAAGACCGTGAAACAAATTCCCCTGTGTGAGAGTCACACACTTCGCAGATTCCTGACACTAATTTTGACCGCCCTATGTGAACTTGGGTTTCTTTGGTCAATAGGCGAATGTTGTGATTTTTCATCCACCACTATTTCCTTTCACTCTTGTCCCTTTTGTTCCGCTTTCTTATCTTTCAGATTTCCTGTGCTTCGTGGTATATAGTGGTGCCGAACAGATGGCGTGGTTGCTCGCTCCAAAGAAAACATATTTCCTTAGATTAGATTAGAAAGTATTCTGTAGGTTCGAGTAGGCCAGGAAGCCTCTGAACATAGAACTTGCCAAGGCATATTCATGTATACATATGTTTATATACTATGGAAAAAAACAACAATGTATAAAGCTCTAGTCACAGTGCTAAAAGCACGGGTTACAAAAACAGCAGAATAGACATATAATCACATCATTTGGTTTTGAGGCCTTTACGCCTCTGCACTTTACTTAATTTTTTTTTGCATGCACATAAAACAAGGAGTATCAAAATTAGTGTTAAAAGGTATAAATAAATATATTGTCATTATATGTAACACTGATGTAATGTCAGATGATAATTTTCTAATTATTGACATAGTTACTAATAGTAATTATATAAAACTAAAATATGATTATTGCATTATGTACTTCTCATAAATATCAACAATTTATAATGCAAAAATGTATAATTATGTCCCAGAGTGTAAAATATCAAAGTATCAGGCTTTACAGACCTTGTGTCATTGCTAAATACTAAAATATTCCTTTGACACATTCGTGCAAGTCAAAGTATACATCAGTTTAATTTGAATATGAAACCACTAAGAGCTGCTTGGTTGATCGGGAGGTTGATCTCTGAGCACTTCCAGTAGTGGAACAGGTTCTTGGGTGTTTTGTTTTTTAGATGAATTCGACATTTTTCATCTACCACGATTTCCTTCTCCTCTTTTCCCTTTCGTTCAGTTTTCTTCTCGTCTTTCAGGTTCTGTGCTTCGTGGTGTATAGAGCAAATGGCGCGGAAAGACTTTATAGGGATCTCTAGTTGATCGGGACGTTAATCTCTGAGCAGTTCCAAAAGTGGAACAAATGTTTGAGCTACCTTGGCTGAGAAAAAAGAAAATGAAATTAGTATTATGTATAGATGCTTCTCATTCTATATTAGAGTTAATTTTGCTCAGAGGCCTCTTTATCAGGATTAATGTTCTTTTACCTGCTGTGAATCTACGACACGGGACAACCCACTTTACTTTCCTTCCGAAGGATGGTACGTTAAAAATTTCTACGCACGCAAAAGATCTTTCACGGCTATTCTGAACCGCATGGGTCGGGTTTGTACCCTCACCCTTGGGCTAGCATATTGCTGCTAGACCACAGAGAACGACCCCTTCACTACATCCCGTGCTCCTGAGGGCAGTAGTTGCAATAGATCTCGCGGAGGTCGGAGTGCGTGATATATAACCTGTATCTCTTTATCTGTGTGTGTTTGTGTGTGTGTGTGAGAGGGAGAGAGAGAGAGAGAGAGAGAGATGTATGTGAATTGAGACAGTGTTTTTGTCTCTCTCCCCCCCAAAAAACCTTCAATTTTTACTTTCTAAGCCCGCAGGTACAATGTACAAAGTAGATATAGAAGGTATTGTATTTTACTAAAAAATTCGATGTCGAGATTTCACCGACAATATGTTTTAGGGTCCTCTATTTGCAGCCTAAAACAGCATTTTTAGAAAAAAGTACGTGTGCCTGTGCAGATGATAACTCAAAAAAGAAATGACTTTAAAATACCGAACTTGATATTTAAGTTTAGTATCTTCCAGGGATGCGACACGAAGATTTTGAGAAAAATCTCCCCTCCCCAAACTACCCTTTAGTTATAAAAGAATTCGAAAATGGCTCTAACGATTTTGATTAAAATACTGGCATTTATATAGCAAATAAAAAAATAAAATTTATATCTTGAATTTTCTGGTAATAGCTTCTAAAGACCTCTTTATTCTGAATGAATTTTGTGTAACTGGCACACCATAAGAGATAGGCAGAAACTTGCTACACAAAACATGTAGATGACGTTAAAACACACAATTTATTTATTTATTTATTTATTTTTAATGTGGAATTGACTCTTTCTGAGATATGCCTTGTAATTTTTTTCAGATCTGAAATAATTTAACTTTTATCATGCGGTAAATTGTAAACTCCTGGCCCTGTGCAGAAACGGATTTCAACCACATGGCGACTAACTTTTAAAAGATTTGACATTCGTTTTAGTCTAGTGTATTCCCTTATTTTCCTTCTGATTACAAGGGAGCAAGTAATTAAGACAAGTTCTGCTGATATTTATCTCGATTATCATAGAGGAGATAGAAGAATATGCTTTTTAACAAGAATTATTACAGCGATGTAGAGAAAGTCTTGTGAATGGAACACATCAGATTTTTAGAAAAAGGTCAGTGAGTGTGTGTTTGTCTGTCTGTGGACAGCATAGCTCAAAAACGAAAAGATCGTTAAATACCAAACTTGGTATTTAGGTTTAATATCTTCCAAGGATGCGACAGGAAGAATTTCAAGAAAATTTCCCCACCACAAACTACTCTTTACATGGAAAATTCGCAAATTTTGATTTCCCCAAAGATGGCAATTACGATTTTGATTAAAATCTCGCATATTAAAGGTATATCTTATAAAATCTATTTATTGACTTTTCTGGGAATAGCCTCTGAGGACCTCTTTATTTTGCCGAATTTTGCTTAACTGCCAAACCGTAAGAAATACACAGAAACTTACTGCACAAAAATTCCAGATCCCGTCATAACACTTTTTGTTGTGGAGGTAAGCGTTTCCGAGATATTCCTTGTTATTGGTTTCAATTTGTAAATAACTTTTACCTTTCTCAAACAGGAATTGTCCGATTTTCTTTAGTTCTATTTCTGGCCAAGAATAGAAGCGATTTGCAGTGGCAATTCCATAACGACAGCTTTCAAATCATTTGACTATCACTTTAGCCTAGTGCATTCCCTTATTTCCTTTCTATTTTAAGGAAATAAGCAATAAGAATATTCTGCTAATGTTTATCTCGATTAGTAGTGAATAGAAAAAAAATAATCTTTTGGAAGAAGAGGAGGTAGAGAAAGTCATATGAGTGTACTACATTAGATTAGTAATTGTAATAACGTTAGCTTTTATCCATTCCTACTCTAGTTTTGAAATTGGGAAACCTTAAGAGATAAGAGAAAATGTCTTCTATATTAAGTCTGCATTCCAGAGCAGCAATATTAGAGTGAAACGTCCTAATTCTCCTTTTATCTTTTATATTGCCTTGCAGCTTACTAAAATGTGCTCTTGCTCCAATATCAGTTAAGATTAATACGTAGGTGGAGATTTTCCAAGCATAACTTATACTTTCTGGAATTGAACCCCTAATTGTACATTGGTTCTGCTTACTACCACCAATGGACTGTGACCTCCAGATTGATAAAACTGGTTTAACCATTTCTGTTGATTGAAATAGTAAATGAGTGGGTGTTGAAAAGTGAAGTTTACACCCTCAGTGTCCTGATTCGTGCCACCTTATTCATTCTTTTATGTCTTATTTGTTCGGGGGTGTAGTAATTCCATTCCTTTACAAACAGTTGACTATGTCATCATTCTGCGTGTTATAAATTGCATTTAAATTGTGGTATTAATTAAATAAAGCCATATACAAGCATTTAAATTCAGGTATATTCTAACTTTACCTTAACCCTTAGTTGCCGGCATTAGTTTGCTATATATGGTGTTTTCCCTCTAATTCCCAAACCGGCTTTCATAACATCAACGAAGCTGCTTGAATGTCCGAGAACATTAAGACGTGGTCTGGCCATCCATTTAAAGGGCGATTTCGAATCCCAGCAACTGCAGTAAAATGTGCCTGTGGTAAAGGATGGGGTGGACCCAGTTAAAATAACCGGTGTAATGGCATGCTTGGAACGTGACGGAGTTACACTTATCTGTAGTTATATGCGTTTTTTTTTCTTTTGCTTTTTTTTTAAATGATAATACAATTTTATTGCAAAAATGTAATATTTTACAATATAAAACAATCTAATTTATTTATATTTTATACTGAAGCTTAGTATAACATAAAATTAACCTTAGATATTATTTGTTTTCAGTGACGCTATCAAGTGATTATTAGCGCCGACGGTCTGCCAGAATTTCGTCCAGCAAGATTTATTTTATATGCCAGTAAATCTACTGACGTGGGGCCGTCGCTTTTAATCACACTTAAAAACCATCGGTTAGGGCTATTATTATTGTTGTTGCTGCTGCTGTTGTTAACTGAAGGGTACAAGCGGGACTTATACTTACCGACAGGCAACAAAGGGTTAAATGCGCATATATGCCTTACTGGCTAAAGTTATTTACACTCTAAAGTACAGATGGCATAAACGTCATAAGATGCATATATAAGACTGCCGTATCCAAACAAAGTAACTAAAACATTGTTACAATGCTGGCTGTGACCAGCCATAGGAATTTCCAAACATTAGATGCAGAATGAAGGGAAATATATTACCGCACTTTAAGGAAAGGTATCACAGATAGCACAGGTAGCTAGGTAAATAGATAGGAGGTGGGTAGATCGGAGGGGACTCGCCTCTGAATAGTGGCATTTTTATGTCTATGTCCTAGAGGGATTGCCCCTGAGAGGGGGATGAGGCTAGAGGTGACACCGGACGGCCGGAATCAGGAATCATGGCACAGCAATAATAGGGTGTCTAGAATTATCAGATTGAAGCACCCTGGCGATCGGACAGCGAGGCCGGGGACTACACCCTGATCCAGCCGCCCAGCAACCATCCGAAGGCCGAGTGAGGTGAGAATTCCATAAAGAACACCCTGTGGGCGAAGTATGAATAAAATGACGAATATAACAAGAGGGATGAAAGAAACCACTCCACGGGGAAAGCCTCCAAAAACCATGGGTCAGAGCGGAACTGCTCGAATGCAAGTCGACGGTTATCGCGGAGCAACCTCGATTCGCAGATACCATAGCAGATACCTTCCTTCTTCCTTCCTTCAGTTTGTTTGATGAGAGACCGTGTTTTGCCTGGCGTCAGTGACTTTGGCCGCTATTGTACACGTTCTATTCATTGATGATGGTTTCAATGGACCTAAGAATGTTCAGCTGGCGATTTTGGTACGATTGTTAAAGCAAAGGCTCCTCATATCGATGTTTGATATGCTACAGAATCTCTTGTTTACCACTTTGTTAAAATATTTTTTTCTTCAGAGACCAATTGCCTGTGGTGGGTTCTGTCGATAAGTTATGTAAACATGCTTCTTTTATATTCCAAGGGTATCGGCTTGTGCTAAAGTATATCTGAGGTATGCCAAGCGTAAAGCAAACGCACATGATCTAAGATGGGACAAACTTAAATTTGTTAAGGAACGGTCCCCATTTGCTCACCGTTGCATGTCGCATCAGGCCATTCTGTGACCAGAGACCATGACAAATGAGTAAGACATCTAGTAATGTTGTAAAACCGGGGTAGGGGTAAGAAAAAGCTGAACTTATCTTAGGTGATTATACCATTACGTGAACGGATAAATTATGTTTTATGAAACGTTTGTAATATATCTTTGAATTGGTGAAAATCCATATGACTGTTACTTGTCAGATGGTTTCTTCCTTCTAACAAAGTATTAGTGTTATTTATAATGGTTTAAGTATTAAGGCAAGAGATTTATCCCGGTTGTTACAATGTAACGACGCAATATCGATACTATAACACATGCAATTGAAAATAATTTGCAAACTGATCGATACCACTGTATTAAACAATGGACAGTGCCTGATTCCGGCACACTGCTTGGATGGAAGCTACATCTAGACTTCCGCTCAACAACAATGATGGGAGCCATTATTGGCACTATATATATTATTCATTTTCGGCGAGATTTAAGAGAAGATGAGCTGTATCAGGCTGCAATATTCTAAGTTCGCGTCCTTGAACATGTTTGCGTGCAAGAAGGGCATATAGCGCGCAGCGGAAGTTTTTAAAAAAGCATTATGCTGCTACCCATGCTCGAATAGCGCCTACTATTGAAGTATTTAAGTTGGTTGCTCGCTTTAAATTTCAATTACAAGGTATAGGTATCCGTTTGCTTGAACGCGTGCCTTGCGTTTGCTATACCACCTGCATGGGTTTAGGTTAAAAGTCAAATTTGCTTTTTGTGCAACCGCAGACATTTGATGCATTCCAATTATGGTATCTTGAAAATCTTGAAGGTGATCCAGTTCATCTTCTCTTAAATCTCCCGGCTTCTTTAATTGGCCGTTGAGAATTCCTCCACCTGCTATTCTTGAACACAGGTTGCTGATGAAGATAAAGACAGTGTTTCATCGACCAGCAAGGGACTTCACGAAACCATTTCATATTCAAGCTAAACGTGTATCAAGATGACAACATTAAGAACGCACCGTGCAGATACGATACATCGTTCATTTAGTAGACACCAGGTCCTTTTATGACGAATTAGAAGAACGTTTTCCATTAATCCGTCATTTTGACGTGACCTCGTTAAAACTGCTCTTCTTCAGAACAATTGTCCTCCCCCCAAAAAGACAAATGCAGCATGTCGCGAAGATGGATTGAAGACCCGATAGAAAGCAAAATTAACTTTTTGTTGTTGGAACAAAGGCTAGGAAGACAAAACTGATGTATATTTTAATGTGTTACGACCAACTGAACATGGCGAAGACCTTCAACCTCTCCCATTAGTATACACGGAGAGTGTAAACCTCCGGATTCGCTCCCTTGTGGTTCCAGCAAGTAATTACTGCGCGTGCTTTGCATGCGGTACACATGGACAACCTTTTTCCTATTCCTAATTTGTAACAGGACATATCAAATATCAAAAAGTTCTTCCTCACGGAAGTGTAACCTTGCGGTGTTGACTTCACCTGTACGATGAATACGAGAACGGTCAAAGAAGTACCAATGTTAGGAATGTATATGCAATTTTTTCAAACAAAAATTATTTATTTGTCAATATAGCCCACTTTCAGGAATATACACATCTCCCAATGTTCCTGTCATGGTTTTTAATCCTTCTAAAAATAGGAATTTTCAAACTCTGCAAAATACACCTGCCTCTTGACATGACCTCCTTACTTGATCTAAAATTTGTTCCTGTGGGCCTTTTCATGTTTGGGAACTTCGTTACCAAATCGCAGGGAGACAGGTTAGACGAATAGAGGGACTGCGCCAGCAATTCATGCAGTTTGACAACTCCCGAAGAATGTGCCGGTGGCTGTCGTGATGAAAGGTTACTTTTCTTCTTCGCCAAATGGGACCAGGTCTACTTCTATTTCTTGTCGAATTGGACCAATAACTCACTTTAGTACTGTCCAGTAATCGTTTCTAAGAAATCAACATGACAGCCTTCTTTGGACAGATTTTCACTATGTTTTGATTGTTACTTGGTTTCCGGAGTATAATGATGTATCCTGTTTTCATCGCCGGTGACAAGTCGACGATGCAAAAAGTCCTTTTGATTTCGCTTAAATAGCTCCAAACACAGCTTCGAAGTTAAAGATGCACTCGCTTGTTGTCAGCTACGAGCAATGTGGCATCCATCGGCCCGAAAACTTTTTCATCTCCAACTTATCATGGAAAAATATGAATTGCCGTTGCCGTTGATACACCTATGGCCACTGCCACTGCCGATTGTCGACCAATGACAATCATATCGAGAACCTTTCAATGATTTCATTGATAACCTCATCTACTTCCTCATCAAAATGGATTTTCGACTATGTTTAAACTCCTTAAAACAATATCTAACAGATATCATGGATGTCGAAATACCGACATAAGTAGTTGCTAATTTTGTTTTATCACATCGCAATTTTTAACATTTAAAAGTAAAAAACGAATCACTGAATGACATTGACTTTTTTCCATTTTAGCAAAAACACGTTGAAGAATAAGGTGTCTATAGAACACAAACTGCCTTATAAATTAGTAGCACATTTTCTTGGCGACCTGTAATAAATACCAGTACACAGTGGTAACACAGTTTGTCATATTTTTTAAAATTTCTGTTTGATAACAACGCTGTCAATTACAGGAACTTACCAGCGCCGTCGGTATGCCGAAATTTCGTCCCGGAGTAATTCTTAAGCATGCTACTAAATATAATGACATGGGGCGACCGCAAAAAAAAAAAAAAAAAAAAAAATGGCGTTTTATTTGTGGACGCCCTTTAACTGCTGTGGTTCTCAGCGTCCCGTTCTATACTGAGCGTGAAAGACCGCTTAATTTTGATCAGAGGCCTCTCTATCAGGCTTGAGGTTCTTTTACGTGCCGTAAATCTACGACACAGGACCCACGGCTTTACTTCCCTTCCGAAGGAAACCATGCTAAGGATTTTTGCTTGGTCTGCAGTAAAACACGATATATGAAACGGAAGTCACTTCCCGTTTGAGAAAAGTTAGTAGCTTAAAATTGAAACCAATAACAAGATATCTCAGAAACGGTCAGCTCTTAATGAAAAGTATAGATGAACATAAATTATTATGTCTTTTAACGAGTTTTTGTCTACTTCTTACATTTAACTGTTATGCAAAATTCTGCAAAACTCATCCAGAATAAAGAACTCTTCAGAAATATTCAAAATACACATTTTATTTAAAATGTAAGTATATTTAATATACTGTATTTTAATCAAAATCTTAGAGGAATTTATGAGAAAAACAAAGTTTTCAAAACTTTTCCCATGTAAGCAGTCTTGTCATCCTTAGAAAACACTAAAGATTAATACCAAGTATTCAACTCACTTTTCCTTTTGGAGCTTTACTGTCCACATACACTCACACACATGGACCTTTTTCTAAAAATACTTTCTTCGGACCGCAAAACATATATTTCCAATGAAATCTCGACATCTAATTTTTTGGACGGAATACAATATTTTCTCTATCCACTATGGACATCGTACATACGGCAACTGCAATGAATTTGGACAATTGATGAGGATTGATCATGAGAGCAGAAGTAGCAGTGATGAATAAAATACGTAGCAACAGGATGTTTCGTTTCTACCTGCCGTTTCCATACGTGATCCCAGCCAAAACACCTCGCTACCCATAAGTTCCGCTTGTTTTAAGCGCAACTATACAAATAGGGTTGTACTCTAGGACTTATTTCATGTTATATTAACCTTCAACCACAAACAACAAGTAATGAATACTGTTTTATATTGTAAACATATTTACAATTTTAGCCCTAACATTGCAGTGACTTTTTAAATAAATAAATAAAAGACAAAACCGACACAACTACAGCCAAATGTAACCCGAATTAACTTCTGAGCGTCACATCAATTATTTTACTTGGGCTCTCCCCGTCCTTTACCACAATCACTGGGATTGGAACTTGCAACATTGGGCTTTGCATGGATGGCCAGTCCATTACCTATCACCTAACACTCATAGCCATTTGAATTACTTTTTTGGTAGTGCCTTTGGCAGAATTATGAAAACTGGTTTGGAAGAATTTAAACTTTTAATTGGGAAGAAAAATATTAATAAAGAATGTACATTTATTTTCATCTGTATTTCATCTTTTTATATAACAGTTTTTTAGGTTTATCCCCAAATATTTGTACTAGAACTGGAGCTTTAAACGGCATATGTAGTAATCTAGTGCTTGCAATTGAGGGTTAAAGAAAACGCACGTATACGCAGTTAATGCCCCAACTATGTTCATCACCAGTTTATACTTTCTCTGTACATGTATGGTAAATAGGGGTAAGTTATCATTTTCACCCAAAAAAATCGAAATATCACAGAAGATATATCCTTTGAGGTCCCCTAAATTGAAACAACAAAAAACAAAAAGCGCGCATGTGTGTCGCGTAGAGCATAACTTAAAAATCTTAAATGTTCCATTCATATAACCTTCTCTACCTATTCTGCAAATGAATTACTCTTAAAAATGATTATTCTTTTATCGACACCCTGCTAATTGACATAGTAAATTAGTAGAAGTGATCTTATTACTTGCTTCTTTGTAAATAGAATGTAATAAGGGAATATACCAGGCCAAAGCGTTAGTCAATTTTTAAAAAGCTGGTCGCTATGTGATACATTGACATTTCTTTTACTTTGCATGACCAGGAGTAAAATAAAAGAAATATGACACGAATAACAACTTCCCGTTTAAGAAAAGCATTTTGAAAATCGAAACCAATAACAAAATATATCCTGAAAATGGTTAACTATACCAAAAATTGTGAATGTCAATACATTGCGTGTTTTAACGAGATCTTCATTTTTATGCAGTAAGTCCTTGACTGTCTCTTAAGGTTTACCAGTTGTATAAAAGCTATTTAGAATGAAGAGATATTTAAAGGATATTCCTAAAAAATACAATCTGTACACTTCATATGTCATGAAAATATCTTTAACATACCGTATTGTTCTCAAAATGCTTAGAGCCATTTGTAGAAAAATAATTTTTCAAAAAATGTTCCATGCAAAGGATAGCCGAGAATGGGAGATGTTTCTGAGCGTCTTCGTGTCGTACTCTTGGAAAATAAAAAATAAAAAAAATAATACCAAAGATCGGTGCTCAACCGACGTATTTGAGTAATTCTCTCTTCATACTCATCACATGGACCATTTTCTATTTTTTTTTTTTATTCAGGGGTTCTCATATATCTGGATATCGAACTTTTGGGTGGAATACAATACCTTCTCTCCTACTATGTATGCATATAGTACTTGGCAGTGAGATTAAAATGAAAAGCAGTTTTAAAATCTATCTTGATATTAAAAATTTCACATCTTCGAAGGATGCAAGCTCTGAAGCTCTCTCTTTAATCTGAATTATAGTACAACCGGTAAGTGATAGTAAAAATTTGATGTGTACCATTCACATGACCTTCTCTATATCCCTGCAACAAATTATTCTTAAAAACCTTATACTTCTATTTACTTTGTGCTAATCAGAAACATTTAACAGAAATAGACTTATTACTTGCTTCCTTGTAAGTAAAAGCGAAATAATGGACTACCATAGGTTAAAATGATAGTCAAAAGCTGGTTGCTATGTCAGTGAAGTTCCTTTGTTTATATGGATCGGAGTTGACAAGTTCCAGTATGAGAAAAATATAACTTTTTCATAGCAGAAACCAAAAATAAGGAATGTCTCAAAAACGACGAACTCCACGAAAAAAAAAATATATAACATAAATTGTGTGTTTTAACGTGCTCTACATTTTTGTGCACTAAGTTTTTGTCCAACTCTTACGGTTTAGTAGTTATTCAAAATTCTGTAAAAGTCATCCAGAATAAACTACTCTTCAGAGGCTATTCCTAGAAAATTCAAGATATACATTTTTTTTTGTCAGGTAAATATGTTTAATATACGAAATTTTAATCAAAATCGTTAGAGCCATTTTTGAGAAAATCAAAATTTTCGAAAAAAGTTCCATGTAAAGGGTAGTTGGGGGTGGGGGATTTTTCTCAAAATTTTCATGTCGCATCCCTCGGTATTTTACCGACTTTTCGTTTTTGAGTTATCGTGTTCACGGACCACACAAACACACACGGATCTTTTTGTGAAAATACTTTTTTTGGATATTGGGGACACTAAAACATATATTTCCGGTGGAATCTCGGTATCGAATTTTTGGGTGGAGTGCAATACCTTCTCTATACACTATGTACATAGTGCCTATAGAGAAAGTAAAAATATTAACGACACAAAAATGCATGTCTCATTAAAGCTTTATGCTTAAAACTTACATCAAACGTATGTTTTTGTAGATTTAATATTTCCAAGGTACTAATTGTTACGGTTTTAAATTTCCTAATACTTTCCTTAAATAGGAGGTCGTTAATCATTTTTTCTGTATTTCTCTGGTTATGCAAAAAGAACGAACTTTCAAATACATCACTTCTGTTGTTAAAGGATTTGAATACCATAAGGGAACACAAAAGTGGTTATTAGCGGTTTTTGTCAAAAATGTCGATTCTTATTTTGATGCAAAAAATGCAGCATACTTTAAAGTGCATATTTGCAATGTAAGATTCTCTTAGGACGTATGTGTCACGTGTTTTGAATGCTGTTTTAAAGCGTTGCGCTTGTTAAATAATGCTTTGTCACATTAAAGCCATATTGCTCTGGTTCAATTTCTTTTTATCTTCCCATATTTACAATCACAAAATTACAACCAGAGGCTTGAAAACTTTACCTAAAGCAGTTAATAATGTGTATATTAAAATAACTGATTAAATTTTTGTATTAACACAGATTAGTTTTAGAAAATGTGATCCACTCACATAGCTTTTTCTACAAATTATTATTAAAAGTATTCCTTTATCTAGAATAATCGAGATAAACATTAGCAGGAATTGTTGTATTAGTTCCTTCTAAGTAAAAAGAAAATAAAGTAATACACTAGACTAAAGGGATAGTCGAACATTGTTTTAAGACGGCTGCTATGTGAAACAATTGAAATTCGGTTTTTGCTTTGCACTACCAGGAGAAAAACAAAGGAAGATGAAGCGAAAGATGACCACCAGTTTGAGAAAAGTTTAAGCAACTTATAATTGAAACAAAAACTATCTCGGATATGGTAAACGCTACAAAATTGTGTGTGACATAAATTGGGTGTATTAAGGAAATCTACATTGTTGCGTGTTGTAAGTTTTGTCTATCTCTTGCAGTTATGCAACATTTATCCAGGATGAAGAGATCAGGGCTATTCTCATAACATTTAAGATATAACTTTTATTGTTCATGTAAATACCTTCAATATACGGCATTTGAGTCAAAATCATTAAAGCCATTTTTGAGCGGACAGTTTGTCTTAAAAATGTTCGTGTGGTATTCTTGGAAGCTACTAAACTTAAATACCAAATTTGGTATTTAATAGTATTTTCCTTTTTGAGCTATGCTGTCCACAGATACGCACATACATTGACATGCACTGAGAGACAGACATATATTGACTTTTTTCTAAAAAATGCTCTTTTTATTCAAGGGTCCACAAAACATGTGTTTCTAGCGAAATATTGGCATTGAATTTTTGGGTGGAATACAATACCTTCTCTATACAATTATAGAGAAGTGTCGCACACGTAATACCTACGTGTAAAGTAAAAAGTAACAGAGAAAATAAAAATAATTAGTATAATCATGTTATTTTTTGCGCGTTTCTCCTGTATATGATATAAAATATTTTAGAAAACTATCCATAGAAAAAATGTGTTTATAATGACGATATTCTACAGAAGCTCCAGAAGTGTAATGGACGACAGCCAGTTTTAAATTACATATGCAGGAAGGCAACGAGGCATTAAGTAGTTTTTGTGGAAAATGGAGGCTGAAAGTAAACGAGAAGAAGGTATAGATTACGTAAGGATGTGAAATGACAAATTAATGGAAGAGAATAGGAGGTTGCAAGAACATTTTATTACCTGGGGATTACACCAACTTCCAATGGAAGCTGAAGTGAGCAAAAAGAATAATTGAGATGTTCCATTCACATGACTTTCTCTACATCTCTGCAACAAATTATTGTTAAAAAGCTTATGCTTATATTTACTTAATTATAATCGAGAAAAAAATAGCAGGTTAAAGTATAAGTTATTAAAAGCTGAAACAAAAAAACAGGGAATATCTTAAAAAATATCAATTCCACCAAAAAAAAATCTGATGTGTTAGACTCACATGACTTTCTCTAGCTCTTCTACAAACTTCTTACATTAGATTATTCTTCTTTCTACACCTTGCTAATCGAGATAATCATTAGCAGAATGTTCTTACTATTTGGTTCCTTATAAGTAGAAAGAAAATAAGGGAATACACTAGGCTAATTCGATAGTCAAATGTTTTAAAATCTGTCGTTATACGATTGTCATTGCAAATCGCTTCATTGCTTGACAAAAGAACAAAAGAAAAACGTACTCACAACTGAAACCAAAAGCAAAGAATATTTCGCAAACGGTTACCTCCACAATAAAACTGTAAAGGACATATATTGTGTGTTTTGATCAGATCAACATTTTCTGTGTAATGAGTTTTTGGTTATCTCTTACCGCTTAGCAGTTAAGCAACATTTAGCAAAACTCATGCAGAATAAAGAGCTCTTCAGAGGCTATTCGCAGAAAATTCAAGATATACATTTTAGTTAGTACATAAATATCTTCAATATACGGGATTTTAATCAAAAGAGTTAGACCCATTTTTTATAAAATCAACATTTTCGAAAATTTTTCCATGTAAAGGGTAGTTGGGGGTGGGGGGATTTTCTAGAAAATCTTCGTATCGCTTCCTTGGAAGATACCAAACCTGAATACCAAGTGTAGTATTTAACGGTCTTTTCGTTTTTGAGCTATGCTGTCCACAGACACACACATAGACAGACAGACACACACAAATACACACGGACCTTTTTCTGAAGATGCTTTTTTTGGATTCAGGGAGTCCTAAAACATGTATTTCCGGTGAAATCTCGGTATCGAGTTTTTGAGTGGAATACAATACTTCCTCTTTAAGTTTTTAAAAGATGAAACAAAAAACAAGGAATATCTTAAAAAATATCAATTCCACGAAAAAAATCTGATGTGTTACACTCACATGACTTTCTCTAGTTCTTCCACAAACTTCTTACATAAGATTATTCTTCTTTCTGCACCTTGCTAATCGAGATAATCATTAGCAGAATGTTCTTACATAGAGAAAGTAAAAAAAAAAAATATATATATATTATATATATATATTATATATATACATAACATATATATATATATATATATATACATAACATATATATAACATAAATTGCGTGTTGTAAAGTGATCTACATTTTTTGTGTGATAAGTTTCTATCCATCTCTTACGGTTTAGCGGCTATGCAAAATTCCGTAAAATTCATCCAGAATAAAGCAGTCTTCAGAGGATATTCCCAGAAAATTCAAAATATACAGGATCTTTTCCTAAAAATGCTTATTTTGGTTACAGGGGACCCTAAAACATATATTTCCGATGAAATCTCGGTATTGAATTTTGGGTGGAGTGCAATACCTTTTCTATACACTATGTACATAGTACATATGGAGAAAGT
Organism: Hymenopus coronatus; assembly: GCA_030762935.1. Classification (NCBI taxonomy): domain Eukaryota; kingdom Metazoa; phylum Arthropoda; class Insecta; order Mantodea; family Hymenopodidae; genus Hymenopus; species Hymenopus coronatus. The sequence continues at coordinate 122,278,599 of CM060894.1, read as the reverse complement.
AAAAATAGCAACTCTAAAAAGGAATAAGAAAGTTGTACAATATTATGATGATTAATAAACACTTATATCATATCATAGAACAATTTAAACCATTCATTTAATTTTAGAAATGGCTGTTCTTCAATATTTGTAGGAGAAGACAGATTTTGATTTTAGATAATTAAATCGAACAAATTAATATATCCAAAACGGAGCAACATATTTGAATGAAACTTGGTATGAGTAATTCTATTGTTGTAAGCAGTCCTTGTATTAAAATTATAGCTATATCTTTAATAGTTTAGAAACTAACATTTATCACTTAGGTGTCCCCTTCAAGCCCCTTATTCCCGTCTGCCATGGTATCTGCAATAAATACGTAATAAAACTACTTCTACGAATGTTTACCTATATTAAGATAAGAATTTAGAAAAAAAATCTTATATGTTCCATTCACATGACTTTCTCTACATCTCTACAACAAATAATTGTTTAGATGCTTATGCTTTTATTTACTTCATGCTAATCGAGAAAAAATTAGCAGAAATAGTATTATTACCTGCTTCCTTGTAAGTAGAAGCGAATAAGGGAGTCCATAGGTTAAAGTGATAGTCAAAACCTGGTTTCTATGTGACTGAAGTTCCTTTGTTTGTATGGACAGGAGTTGATAAATTCGTGTATGAGAAAAACATACGTTTTTCAAAGCTGAAATCAATAACAAGGAATATCTCAAAAACGATCAACTCCACGAAAGAATGCATATCTAAATTGTGTGTTTTAACGTGCGCTACATTTTTTGTGTGGTAAGTTTTTGTCCACCTCTTACGGTTTAGTAGTTATGCAAAATACCATAAAATTCATTCATAATAAGATAGTCTTAAGAGGCTATTCCCGGAATATTCAAGATATACATTTTATTTGTCTTGTAAATATCTTTAATATATGATACTTTAATCAAAATCTTTGGAGCAATTTTTAAGTTCCATATAAAGGGCATTTTGGGGTGGGGGGATTTTCTTGAAAAGCTTCGTGTCGCATCCTTGGAAGTTACCAAACCTAAATATCCAGTTTGGTTTTAATGGTCTATTCGTTTTTTAGCTGTGCTGTCCAGACGCACGCACGCACACACACACACACACACACACACACACATACACATACACGCAGACACACACGGACATTTTGCTAAAATGCTTTTTTTGATGCAGGGGGTCTCAAAACATGTATTTCCGGTGTAATCTTGGTGTCGAATTTTTGGGAACATTACAATACCTTCTCTATACACTAGGTACATAGATCATGTAGTGAAAGTAATACGGTATTATTATCATCGATAGTTTGTTGAAGAATGTGTAGAGAGAGAGTCATGTGAATGTAGCAAATCATGTTTTCGTTTATATGCGTGTACCTTAGGAAGATAATATCGAAGAATCGTGAGGAAAGGATATTGACCAGAGTTGCACCGGTATTTGTCGACAGCGAACCAGACAATAGGACCTTTTTCTTGGCCAGTGTGTATCTCCTTCCGCGCGAGTGGTGCAGATAAGCTCGCCGTTGTAAACTTCCCTCGTCCATTCTCTAAAAGCGTTGCTTCTGTCTTAGTTAGTTTTCTACTAAATTGCACATGTTAATAAATCTCCTAGCACTTCTTCAGGTTTTTTGTTCAGCTGGTGGAGTGGACCCGGAGAGTCTGCCTTACCAATTTCCAGGTTATTTTCCTGAGCAGTAAGCTATATATAATGTGCGACAAACACAAAGAGATTCCTCGGAACGACATGTTTTTAACAAGTAGCACATTCTCTAACTAATGTAGTGAAACCAGAGGTTTTCTGTGAAATCGTACTACAGTGCGTTTCAAAAATGACAATCACTGACTTAAAACTGAAAGTTAAGTTACTAAATAATGCTTCCTCTTATTTATACTAAAACTGGAGGACGATGCTTGCTTTAGCCTCAGAGTACAACTTTTTTTACCATTTTAGTTTCTATAGTTTTAATACTTCCAGCTGGTGTTAATAAAATTAAAAGTTTACATAAAGCTAAAGTAAAATCCCGTTTTTAATCATATGTTTTGCGCGCTTCCGAATTTGTTACATTTGAATTTTCTTTTAGTTTTCCATGTACAATACAGCTAAACTTAGGGTTTTCGTTCATAATGCATTTCTGTTACAGCTTGGAGGAGTCGCTTGCTCTTTTTTTGTCGACCCTTCACTACTTGGGAACGCGCTTCAAACAATTTTACAGTGCAGGCCATCCTTTCGGGGAGGGGGACTGTGTTGGTACAGTATTACTTTCTCTATATGTACTATGTACATAGTGTATAGAGAAGGTATTGTATTCCACCCAAAAGTTCGATACCGAGATTTCAGAGGAAATACACGGTTTGATACTCCCTGAATCCAAAAAAAGCCTTTTTAGAAAAATGTCCGAGTATGTGTCTGTCGGTACCTATAAGTTCCGCTTGTTTTAAGCGTAACTATATAAATAGGGATGTACTCTAGGATTAATTTCATGTTATACTAACCTTCAGCCATAAACGACAAGTAATCAAGACTGTTTTATATTGTAAAACTATATACAATTTTGCCCTAGAATTGCAGTGATTTTTTTATAAATAAAAGAGTAAAACCCACATAACTACAGTCAAATTTAACCACATTAGCTTCCAAGCATCACACCGATTATTTTACTTTGGCTCTCTCCATCCTTTACCACAGTCACTGGGATTTGAACTTGCAAAATTTGACTTTGAATGGATGGCCACTCCATTACCTATCAACTAACACTTATGGCCATTTGAACCACTTTTTTGGAAGTGCCTTTGGCAGCATTATGAATACTGGTTTAGAAGAATTTAAAATATTAATTGGGAAGAAAAAGATTAATAAAGGATCTACATTTATTTTCATTTCTATTTACTCTATTATTTTATATAATAATTTATAGGTTATTTCCATATATTTTTACTAGAACTCACTTTTAAACTGTAATTAAAGGAAAAACGGCATATGTAGTATACTAATCAGGCAACTAAGGGTTAAAGCAGTTGAGGAATACCATTGGTTACAAGTCTCTCAAGATTTTCCGGAAAGTTAGTTCCCAATTTGGATGTTTGTTTATCTTAACTACCACGTACATGGGTCGTGCACCATGACACACAGAATCAGAGTGGCGCACTGGTTCCCGGACCATAATACCCTCGGGTTTGATCTCACCGATGAAAGTGCGAATTTAAGCACAGAGTATAAGACCACAGGCCATTCAACATGCCAGGCAATTGAAGAGCTGCGATAGGCAGTGATCCTGGATTTGAAAGGGCTACGGGAGGCGATATGCATGCCCCATCTCTTCTCCTTATTGTGTCGGATGATCAACCGACATACCATGCGTACGTGAGCATGAGGCTGCTCGGGTTGGTAGCACTGACCCTGAATATGCTCTGTTGCCCTAGGACCACGTACATACATAGTAGATGGAGAAGCTATTGCATTTCGACCAAAAATTCGATACCAATATTTCATCAAACATAATTTTTTTGATGTCCACGAATAAAAAACTTTTTACTGCCTCGATTACATAATTACAATATTTAGAAAAAGTATACCACAATATATCAACCGATACTTCACTGGAAATACCTATTTTGAGGTCCATTGAAAAAAACTTATAGAAAAAAAGGCATAACGTCGGTCTCTCTGTGTGTATATTCGTGAATAGCATAATTTTGATATTTATCGAACTTGTGGTTTTATTTGATCTGTTCCCTGATAGATGCATTGTCACGTAGATATGCACTCTCATAGTCAGAAAAATACAACAAAAAATCGTTTCTTTTTCTCTCCGGGATCAGGAATTTCTTCTTCTTTTTCATCTTCAAGCTCTTTTACTATTAGTCATCGGTTTCACCGCTTCTCGCTTTTTTTTTTTTACATATCTGTCTAAACACATTATCTTATTTCAAGCATTGATTTTTTCTTGTTTTTGTGCTATTCTTTGCAATCCCATGTTATACTTTGTATTCATCTTTTTATTTTTCCTTCTAATCTTATCCCTTTTAGACTTTGTTATACTTTTTTGTTATATTTGTTCTCCACTGCGTTACTGTGCCTTTAGCTTTATATAACAATATTAAGCTTTCTGTTCCATATTGTAATATTGCTTTTATTACTTTAAGTTATACATTCTTCATATTGACCTGTTTTTACTTTTTCTACACGTATTATGTACATAGTGTATAGAAAAGGCACTGTATTCCACCCATTTTTTTTCGTGGAGTTGACAATTTTCAAGGTATTCCTTGTTATTTGTTTCAGTTTTAAAATACATAAAATTTTCTTTTACGGGAAATGGCCTCGCAAAGAAACGGATTTCAATTCCATAGCAACCACATTTTAAAACTGTTGACTGTCAGTTTAGCCAGTGTCCTTATTTCCCTTGTACTTAAAACCGTTTCTGTTAATGTTTATCTCGATTAGCATGAAGTAATAGAAGAATAAGCTTATTAACAATAATTTGTTACAGCGATGCAGAGAAAGTCATGTAAATGACTTTTTTCAGACTATTGCTTTATTTGGAATATGCGAATGATGCATATGTTACTCTGTTTAGTATCCCCTGTTCTACCCCTAGATTATAAATAATGGTAATCTTCTGGGCCTTTTCAGCAATAGATAGGTTAATATGGCATTATTATTCCTGTCCATAAGCTCCTCTCCCTTTATTACATTGGACGTAATTTCTCTGAAACATATTATAGAAGTAAGATGCTGAAGTCGCTCCATTCAGAAATCGATTTGAGGAGCAAAGGCAAGGGTCGTTGTATAGAACGTAACGATGAGGGTCAAGTAGGGATCCTTCGCTAAGAATCCTGCAAACGAACTTATTTCATCGACAAGCAAAGAAAAGAGACAATGCTGAATTTCTGTATCTGCGCAATATAGCTGCGCTGTGTTATTACTACCTGCATATACATGTAATATAGCTTTTGATTGGTCGGCATTGAAAACTATAAAATTAATTATTCTAGATCTTTTGAGAAAGAGGATGTAATTTTCATTCTAAAAAATTACTGCTTATATATTGACTATAAATAGGCAAAACCGAAGAAAAATTGACCGAAATATGAAGAAAAGATCCTAAAATATTACGAAATGTATATTTTAAAGTATAATATTATGTAAGGGTTACAAGTACATTCACATCAATACCGAATCGTCCATATTTACAATAACATCTAAAATAAAACATAACAACAATATACAGGTGGTTAATAAACTACACCGAAATAATTTGCGAGATTGTGCACTTGACTGATATAAGTAATTTGAGATGTCCCTGGATAAACATAACACAACTAGGTACATAGCATTTAACGTGTGGGTATCAGGTGGTGATAAGTCGGTGTTAAAGCAAAGCAGGATGAAAAAATCTGATGTGTTCCATTCACATTACTTTCTCTATCTCTCTGCAAATTATTATTGTTATTAGCTTATCTTTTATTTATTACATGCTGATCGAGAAAAATTAGCAGAAATAGTCTTATTTCTTGCTTTATTGTAAGTAGAAGCGAAATAAGGGAGTACAATAGGTTAAAGTGAAAGCCAAAAGCTGGTTGCTATGTGACTGATGTTCCTTTGTTCGTATGGACAGGAGTTGACAAATTCCTGTATGAGAAAAGTATAAGTTTTTCAAATCTGAAACCAAGAAAACGGAATATCTCAAAAACGATCAACTCCACGAAAAAAATATATATAACACAAATTGTGTGTTTTAGCGTGCTCTACATTTTTTGTGGGTTAAGTTTTTGTCCATCTCTTACGGTTTAGTAGTTATGAAAAATTCATCCAGAATAAAGTAGTCTTCCGAGGCTATTCCCAGAAAATTCAAAATATACATTTTATTTGTCAGGTAAATAACTTTAATATACGAAATTTTAATCAAAATCGTTACAGCCATTTTTTAGAAAATCAAAATTTTCGAAAAAATTTCCATGTAAAGGGTAGTTTGGGGTGGGAGATTTTTCTCAAAATCTTTGTGTCGCATCCCTGGAGGATACTAAACTTAAATACCAAGTTTGGTATTTTACCGACTTTTCGTTTTTGAGTTATCGTGTTACAAAGCCATCTCTATTGTACATACGGACTAGATAAAGTAAAACTCATACTTATGGTAATTTTAAAATAGGAGGATTGCCAAAACCATAATAAATCTGCATAACGTTTATAGATTTTAATCATGGTAAACTCTTAAACTTAAAAATATAAAAAAAAAAAAAATCTGATGTGTTCCATTGACATGAATTTCTCTACATCTCTGCAACAAATTATTGTTAAAAACCTTATGCTTCTATTTACTTCATGCTAATTGAGAAAAATTAGTAGAAATAGTCTTATTACTTGCTTCCTTGTAAGTAGAAGCGAAATAAGGGAGTACCATAGGTTAAAGTGATAGTCAAAAGCTGGTTGATATGTGAATGAAGCTCCTTTATTTGTATGGACGGGAGTTGAAAAATTCCTGTATGAGAAAAGTAAACGTTTTTAAAGCTTAAACCTATAACAAGGAACATCTAAAAAAAAAACGATCAATTCCACGAAAAAAGTGTATATGACATAAATTGTGTGTTTTATTCTGATCTATATTCTTTGTGTAGTAAGTTTTTGTCTATCTCTTATGGTTTAACAGTTATGCAAAATTCTTTAGAAATCATCTAGAATAAAGAGGTTTTTGAGGTTATTCTCAGATAATTCAAGATATACATTTAATTTGTCAGGTGAATATCTTTAATATAAGACATTTTGTTCAAAATCATTAGAGCCATTTTTGAGATAGTCAAAGCTTTCGAAAAATGTTCCATGTAAAGGGTAGTTTGGGGTGGGGGGATTCTTCCCAAAATCTTCGTGTCGCATCGCTGAAAGATAGTGAACTTAAATACTAAGGTTTTTATTTTACCGACGTTTTGTTTTTGAGTTAACGTGTTCACAGAAAAGAAATTATTGCTGAAAGGAAAATCCAGAGAGTTAAGATCATTAACTGTAAGACTTGTTTGATATCATGAGTCAGAAAGTCATTAGCAGAACATGAATACAATAGAATTGTGGATATTTTGTGTTCAGAATTTTAAAAAGGAGAAGCATTAACCAAGAGCACTTTAGACCTGGTGATAGCAAACTTTAGCCTAATGCTTTAGCTGCGGTGTCAAACTTATTTTGTGAGCTGAGTCCGATTTGGAAATTGTAACCAGTAGAAATTAAGAAATATTTAACTTCGGACCTATTCGTGTCAGGTCATAGAAAATAGGTGGCGCTATAAGAAATTTGTCTAGGCACAAGGGGAGGCCACGGTCACGAATGGCGAATGAGAGAATATAGTTGAAAATTATCAGTGGTGCTGAGCAGACATGTTGCATGTTGTAAAATAACTTTTAACTTCGTGCTGCGATATAAAGCAGGTGTCTGTTTATATTAGGAAAGTGAGTGGTGGGCAAAGAGTTCTTTCTCCGAGTTCACATGGGGATTAGAACAGGGAATAGTCGAAAAATAGAGTAAATTGGGTAAATTGACAAAAGCATATTTTAAGAAACCTCTTCAGTGTTGGGAAATAACATTAGTAAATGAGGCAACGGAAGTCAGAGGGCACGAATATTTGACATGTGTGAAAATGAATAAACTGGAGGTAATCATACGTACCCTGAGAAAATCCCTAAAAGAGATCCTGCTCATGACAACCCTTCTTATTCTTCCAAATCCTGCTATAAAATGGCATACTAAGCATAAAATTCCCGCCACACACCACAGTTTTAGCTTCGATATTATTCTCGCACATGCAACGATTTTGGTAACAAACGCATAACTGCATGCGTTCATCTAGATAGAAAAATAACATTTTGTAAGAATACCCACTATGTTGAAGATAGGTTAACGAAAGATCATAATGGATGCATCACATGCGAGTTTCTCTACCCGTACACGGTAAATAAAGGAGGCATTGCTTTTCACGCAAACTGCAGTTGCAGGATTTGAAGTTCACTAAATAGAAAAAATAAGTTTTAGAAGATGCTCCTATGTTCCTTTGTGTGTCTGTCAACAGCACAACTTGAAAACGAAAATTCGGTTAAATACCGAACTTTGTATTCAGGTTGTCTAGTTTCTATAGATGCGACACGAAGATTTCTAAGAATATTTCCCCAAGCTACTCTTTACATTCTATATGGCTTTTGCAAAAATGGTGAGCCGTAACAGAAAAAATCTTAGTGCACAGAAAATTATTTCGTCAAAGAACTCCTACAACTTGTCAAACACATCGTTTCATTTTTATTTATTTATATTTATAGAGTTAATCATTTTCGATATATTGTTATTCGTTTAAATTTGGCAATACGTTTACTTTCTCAAATGGGAAGCCATTATTTTTTTGTTTTTATTCCTCATACTAGTCATGCGAGGAGGAGGAATTTCAAAGGCATCACACAAAAATCAGATATTAAATTGAATGTTGCTTAAGCCTATACAAATATTCCTACTTATGTGTATGTCTAAGCTTGAAGCAGATAGAAGAAGCTTTTATAGAATACTTTGCTGCAATGTAAGTAGGGAAAGTCAGGTGACTTATTACCCAGCTAAAGCTGTTGGTCTACAAGGAGTTATTTTTGCAAAAAAATTCTAAGGAAACTGGTACTTCAAACTTTCCGTAGAAAACTGTATTCTTTGTCTTGGGATATTTCTGACTACTCTACCCAAATGACCCAATAAAACAAAGGTATTGTTGAAATAAGTATAGTAGCCAATATGTGTGTTTCAGCTATTTTCTCTTGAATATTATCCTGCAGAACTTGGGGTGAGCGTTTGGCATGGTTATCGCCTAGCAATGGTTTTTCCCGGACTGTTATTTCCTTATGTTTCTGTTTTCAGCAGATCTCCACAAACATGTATCAGAAACTGATGCTGTATTTAACAGTACTAATGGCGGTTCACTTTCTTTCTAGGGCCAGCCCAGATATTTGGGGGTTATATTAAAAGAGTTAAAAGTGTTACATATAGCCTGAATCCTCCTGATTGCCTGAAACCGAACCAAATCTTAGCCTTGATTCCTATATTTTCAATCCTACTAATTTTTGACTATCTTTAAACGTCTTTAATTTAATTTGCTTGCGATAAAGATATTTATATTTGTTACAACAATCTGTTAGGTAACAGTCACGCTTTTTATATCTAATGTAATTTATTTCATAGTTAGTATACGAATTATATCTCGTTTAATAACACAGTTTCCACATACTGCAGAAAGCCTTAACTTAGATAAGCTATAGAGGAAACTGATGAATGAGTATCACTCCCAGGCCAAGAGGAATGTAAGACACATTAGGGCAGATTTCACAGTTTAAACTTAAGCAGAAGGCTTAATAAGCTACGGACGTCATTTAAGCTAAGATATTCTTCTGTTTAATTAAAATGAATTGAGTTGTATTTACGGAAGCTCTTTAATTGCTATGATCCTCAGCGTCTCATTCTACAGGCTGTTTCAAAAATACGGGGCACAATTTCAGGTATGTATTTCCCACATGAAGACAATCAAAATAGTTCATTATAACATGTGTCCGGAAATGCTTCATTTCCGAGTTATGGCCTTCACAACATTGGAATTCACTGGAACGTTTTTCTTTCCGCAGGTCTTTGCCGTCAAAGAAGACATTAGGAGGGCGCTCTGATAGTTCATTCTGAGGAAGGTTACATTCAGTGTTCTTCAGGCGTTAAGACTGTGCGACATGTATTCAAATCAAGAGCTGGCAGAGATACACTTCATGTACGGTAAAGCGGACGGCATTGCTGCGCTGGCTCGTCGTTTGTACCAGGAGAGGTACCCACAGCGACAATGTCCAGATCGGAAGACATTTGTACGTCTCCATTCCCGTCTGTGCGAGTATGGAACATTCACCTCTCCTGGTTTGGGAAGGGGACGACCAAGATCTACAACTCCAGAAGTGCAGTAGGAGATTCTGGAGGCTGTGGACAGGACTTCTTCTATCAGCACCCGACGGATAGCGTTGCAAGTCAATGTTCCTCATACGACTGTCTGGAGAATGTTGAACGAGTATCAATTGTATCCTTATCATTTGCAACGTGTACAGGCCCTGTCACTAGCAGATTACCCTGCAAGAGTTAAGTGCTGTCAGTGGTTCTTGCAGCAGTGTGGGTAAATCCGAACTTTTCTGCCGTCGTATTATTTACAGATGAAGCACAGTTCACAAGAGATGGCATAACAAATTTCCACAATCAGCATGTATGGTCACATGAAAACCCACTTGCAACTGTTGTATCTCATCACCAGGTGCGGTTCTCCCTCAACATGTGGGCCGGTATCATTGGTGATCGATTAGTTGGACCCCATGTACTTGTAAACAGACTTACGGGGCAGGCGTACACAAACTTCCTGGAAAACACCATACCTGACGTTTTCGAAGACACTCCACTGATCAATCATCAACACATTCACTTCTTGCATGATGGCGCTCCTGCACACTTAAGTCTTACGGCTCACCGGTACTTGGATCGAAGGTTTCCTGATCGATGGATAGGTAGAGGTGGCCCAATTGCTTGGCCTCCACGCTCACCTGATCTGAACCCTCTCGATTTCTACTTGTGGGGCCATTTAAAATCATTGGTTTATTCGTCTCCGGTGCCGGATTTAGAATCCCTTCGGAATGGAATTGTGGCAAGTTGTGAGGACATACGCAATACTGCTGGAGTTTGGGATCGTGTTCGCAGGTCAATGAGACATCGATGTGAGGTCTGTATTCAAGCAGGAGGTGGACATTTTGAACATCTTCTGTAATGACAACAACCTGCGGAAAGAAAAACGTTCCAGTGAATTTCAATGTTGTGAAGGCATAACTCAGAAATGAAGCATTTCCGGACACATGTTATAATGAACTAATTTGATTGTCTACATGTGGGAAATACATACCTGAAATTAAGCCCCGTATTTTTGAAACACTCTGTATATCGGCCGTGAAAAATTGCTTAGTTTTGCTCAGAAGCCTCTTCATCAGGCTTGCATCTTCGACACGGGACCACCGATTGACTTCGCTTCCCAAGGAAGTCATGTTACCCCTAGACCACAGAGGACGACAGTCTTTCGTTGTGTATATGGTTAACATAATGAAGTTAATGGCATGTTCTTCAGAAAACATAGCGATTTCGTAACTTAAACCACAGTTCATTAGGGTGTAAGTGTAGGCTCTGAATAAGTACGTACTGTAAAACTCCACTGTAGCTTAAGCTCACCCATAAGGCCGATTCGGAGCCCAATCATAAACTGCGAAAGCGGTTCTTAATGTACTGATTCCTATGTTAAAAATGAATCTGTGTATACGTTTTTCCAGCATTTCTTGCTAATAGTTATGGACATAAATATTTATACAGTTGCAAATACAAACGCGAGTAAATTATTCTGAACATTTATACCTTTAAAATGCAAGAATTTTGCTCACAGACTTCCCATTAGTTTATTTGTGTATTGACATTCATAGTATGATATAAACAACAGAAAATGTTTCTTTACAAGGGTTGTAGGAGGGATTTTCAATAAAAATGATCATAATTTTGTTTTAAAACATACCTTTACCCATCCTTATAATTTTGATGGTCCTTCTCAAAATAATATCCGTTGAATGCTCCTATCCTAGCGTTCCTGCCAATCTGCAAAGATAGGCAGGTAACCATTTTTGAAAGGTCCTTAAGAATTGCCTCCGCAGCCTTCACTACAGCTTCTGATGACGGAAACCTACCGCAAAGGTGTTTCTTCAGGTTAGGGAATGGAAAAACATCACTCAGGCTAAATCAACTACAGGGATGCACTTGAATACAACCATCAATGAATCTGACGTTGATGTTTACAAGATATCCAGTAACAACTTTTGCAATACCGTATGGGATGGCTCAGGCGGTATTGTCTGTTGGTCCCATTCGGGAGGTCCTGGGTTCAAAACCAAGGGGCCGACCGATCTGACTGGAGTTTTTTCGCCAAGGTTGGATATTTAATACCACGATCCAAAGTTCCACTTCAGTCTAAAAGAGTACCAAAACTGAAAATAGATGTCGATTGTGATTACGCTGCCAATTATCCACAGATAGTGCAAGTAGTAAACTGGATGGTACCTATTACTCCATCTGCATGTCGCGGAGCTAAGTGGTAGATATGCTGTGAGAATATGATCCCTTAGAAGGCTAGCTGCACTTCTTTATCTGACTTATTTACCACAGCTAGACTAAACTGCCCTCCTACACTATCTGCTAGGCGCTAAGCGAAGTTCATATGGAACGGGGATGAGACCTTAAAAGCTACAGTCCACCACATACCGTAAACAAGATGCCTTACCAAAAAATTCCGTCGTGATATGAATGAATGTTAAAACGATGTAAAATAAAATAGAATTAAAATTTTGCAATACGCGGCCTTACATTATAGTGCTACAGTAAACTAAATTTCACTTTATTTATGGACGCTCTTTAACTGCTGTGGTTCTCAGCGATCAATTTTATATCGGGTGTGAAAGACCGCTAAATTTTGCTCAGAGGCTGTTATCGATTTTCGTAACTCTATAAAACCGGACCACCGGTTTAACCTCCCTTCCGAAGAAAGCCATTCTAAGGATTTTTACGGCCGCTACCTTGGGAACCAGAGGCTATCATGATACTCCTGGGTCACGGAGGACGACAGCGCTGCAGGATGCAGTCTGTTTACGGATATGTGGATATGTTCATTTTCTGTCACCAGTGTGGGTGGCACACAATGAAATTTCAAATATTTTAGAAAGTGCTTGTAATATCGATCTTCCCAGAATGTTGATATTTTCTTCCTTAAGAACAATAACTGGCGTGGCGGGTCCACTTCATCCCCTCTTTAAATAATCAACCATTTAGTCTTCCTTCTTCATGCATAATCATTTATGATGTTTCGCTTAAATTTTATTTCTATGCTTTCCAGTATATTTGAACCTATAAAAGATTTAATTCTGTTTTATATATTTCAGATCCTAAACTTCGTATAACAGTTTTTACTACATATTCATATATTTCCCCTGCACTTCCGTCAAAATAATAATTATGTATTACATTTTTATTCTGTGTTTTTAATATAAAAGATAATACCTATGGTTATTTGAGAAAAAATATGTTGTGAAACATTCTAATGACTGTATCTATTCTAAAACAAACAGTTCTAACAATATCTTACTTTTCTATCTACTTAGCGTATAATTCCAATATCAATATGATTAATTCCTTCACGAAGAATAGTTTTATGAAATCGATATTGTACGAGAAAGCACTTATCAAGGATGACCTACAACAGAAATAATAACAGGAATAGGATGAGAAATACTCCTTTTTATTGTTTCATTTTTTCTTTGTATTATTCTTTTGAACTTTGTATAGTGATATAAAAGTTTTCAGAAATATTTGCATTACACACTTCCTTGTAGATACGCGGGAATAAAGGAACACTTTAGGTTTTAGTGGTAGTCAAAGTTTTCAAGAGCGGGTCTCTTTGTGACAAATGAGCATTCAATTCTCTTTACTTAGTCAGGAAAAGAAAAAAAAAATAATAACGAGTTTAGATTAGTGAAATATAAAAGCATTTAAAACAGAAAGAAATAACTAGGAATTTCTCATTAATAGTTAGCTCAAAAGAAGACAAAAAAATATGTAGCATATAGTGTGTTTGTTTTTAACAAGATCTACAAAATCTTAAACATAAAATATTTTAATTAAAATTGTTAGAGCCATGTGTTCTTTCATGTAAAGAATACTGGGGAATTTTCTTGAAAATTTTCATGTTGCATCTTTGAAAAATTTTGAATGTAAATATCAACTTTAGTATTTAACTGCCTTTTCTTCTTCTTTGGAGCTATGCTGTTCACATGCACGCACATACACGAAGCTTTTTCTGAACAGGACTTTTTGGATTCAAGGGACCTCAAAAGTGTATTTGGGTAGAATGCCTACTGTGTATGTAGACGTCAGAGAAAGTAAAAATGTCGTAACCTTCTTTTTTCTCTCTTTTCCCCCTTTTTTCTCTTTATTTCCTTTCCGCCTAAGTGACTGTTGTTTTCCTAGTTGTCTGAATTTTTTAACCTACGGGATACACGTAAACACATTTAAAAGCACGCAAACATCCATACCCAAGGTGGAATTCGAACCTGCGATCCCCTGCGCCACGAAGCACTTAAGCTATTTGCTTCTAGAGAGCGCTGCTATGGGAACAGGTATTCTTCAGATCTCAGCAATATTACATAGCTATTGACAGTTATAATAATTAGCGACGTGTATTTTTAAAGTGGAAATGAGCTGTTAAAACTGCGAGGGAGATCAGCTCTCTCTCTCTCTCTCTCTCTCTCTCTCTCTCTCTCCCTCTCTCTCTTTTTCTCTCTCTCTCTCCCTCTCTCTCTGCACTTAAATCACTCATATTACGAAAACACTTTTGAGAAATGGACCTTTATGAAGGTAAAATACGAGCCCAGAAAAACGCAGATTCGCCATTAACTTCACCTGTTAGTAGTTCAATGAAGCAGTTCACGAACGTTCAGAAGCACTGATCACAATCTTGCAGTATTCCAAATACATAAGGCTGCCATGCTATGTTCTGTGGAATATTTACGCAGAAATTCTCGTCAGTTCATGCTCCAATAGCTTCATTTCCAACGTGCTGCACTCATAGCATATTTCAGCGATTCATTCACGAAGCAGCATATTGTAATAACTTTCACCTCATTTATCAGGCAGTGGTGATAGCACATGTTCGTAAAAAGTACACTGTTACCATAATCGTAACGGTAATGATGACATAATTTACGTTATAGCTTATGGATCGATTTCTATGCGTGGCGTGAACAAAATCGTCGTAAATTTTCCATTAACTTCAGTTCATAAATTTTAATGAGATGTTGGCATTAACTGATTTTTGGATATTCTCTCTACTGCTGGTGTCGGCATAACATTAATACAAAGATCAGTTTTTCTGCTTAGTAAGATTATAAAAATTGCCTTGCTGTCGAGTAGTCAGCGTTCTGGCTTCTCATCCAGAGGTCACTGGTTAGATCCTGGCTGGGGCGAGAACATTTTCTTTAACTAGAATCATTCCCTGTCCCCCAGTTTGAAGGTGTTGTATTAAATTTCTTTATTGACTCAAAAAGTGTTTACAAATAAAGTCGTATATTCACAACTGCAAATACTTCACTGCACGCTTCGACGCCAGACATTTTACGTCCGCACGCCATGCACAGCTCGCGCACCACTTCGCGCTAACAAAAAATAATTAAAATTAAACAAACTAATATTAATATAGATAATTCTCTTCATTCAACCATTTATACAAGCCTTCAATAAAACCCTGATGATTATGCTACCTTCGCACACCTCCAGTCACTCGCAACTCAGTACAATTCACAGCATATTGCGCTGCAATCATTCCTTCTTTTATAGCTAGAAAGTAACGCCACAGAACTTCCTAGAAGCTTCTGGAAGCCGAAGCTTCGAGGAAAATCCAGAGTCGCGTTTCCAAAGGTTTCGGTTACCGTCGCGACGCTCTTCCTGTGTTATTGCGCATTCCAAGGTCTCCAACTCACCTACCAAGGCGAACGTGAGAATTGCTGTAGAAGACGCTGAGTATTTAATACTACAGTGCTAAAAAATTAATTTTAACAAACCCAACAGTTCAGCGAGAAAACACCAGTGGTTACTCCTAAAGCAAAGATGTCGATCTGAGCATAGAAGTTAAATGAGCTATATAATGAAACAAAAAGAAATATTATAAGGAAATTAAATATTAAGGAATAATTGATTTAATAACATTAGGATTAAGGACAATAAGGATCGCATGCGGCAGGTACTCTTTCTATTCCCTTCGACATCTACTGTGGTCTTTTTGTACTTTTCCCTGGTTGTAGCTGAATGCTGGAGTGGTAGCTGATCCTTTCAATCATTCCGCTTTCATTTTTTAGGTGTTATTCTAGATTTTGTCGCGTATGACGGTGTCGGTTGACAATAGAGGGCGCGTGATCCATGGGTTGTTGGCTCTCTAGGCAGCTCCTTCCGCGTGACTCTGTTCCCGTTTACTTGTGGCCTCTAGCCTTCTGTGGTTTCTTCAATTCATCCCTTTCTTCAAGGAGATAACTGTTACAATATATCTGTGTAAGTCGCAGTGCGCGCGGCGCCCATCTCTATTGTATAACTCTTACCTATAAGAGGAAGATGTTTTGTCATAATAAAACAAACTGGATTATTCGAGGTTACAAAGGTCGATTTTTACTTTCTCTAATTGCACCGCAAAGTAGGTTGAGAAGTGTATTTCACCCAAAAATACGATGTCGAGATTTCACCGGAAATATAGGTATTGAGGTCCCATGAACCCAGAAATGTATTTTTGGAAAAATGCATGTGGTTTTATGTGATATGTGTGTACGTCCGTGAACAGCGTAACTAAACCAAGTTAAATTTGGTATGTAGGTTCAGATTTCTTCAAGAATGCGACAAGAAGGTTTTCAAGAAACTCCTCCACCCCAAAATTCCCTTTACATTGAAACTTTTCGCAGAGTTTAATTTCCTGAAAAATGGCTCTAACCATTTTGATTATACCATATGTTTTAGATATTGTCATTGCAAATATAATGTATACCTATCTTGAATTTTCTGGGAGAAACCTCTAAGTCATTCTGGATGACTTTTGTATAACTAGTAAACTGTAATACATAGACAAAAACTTACTGAACAGAAAATGTAGATCTTGTTAAAATGCACAATTCATGCCAAATTCAGTATTTTGAAGAGTTAGCCATTTCTGAGATATTCGTTGTTATCGTTTTCAATTTTGCAATACTTATACTTTTCGCAATTGGTGTGTCAGAGGTGGTGAAAGTCCTTTCGCAAAAATGCCTGCCATTTTTGTCACTATATCCTAGTTGTAAAAGTCATTTATAAAGAAAGTACGAAAAATAATACTTTATCGACGAGGCAAATGCGGAGTCCAAAATACGGAATGGAGCCTTAAAGTTTTGCCTACGCAGTGCATATAACAGATATCTAAATAATGTCAGCAACTTCATGTTAGATGTAGATATTGCAAACTCGTTTTAAAAATGATAACTTATACAAATGTTAGCTGTATTATATTCATTTCATTGAATGTTGTATAGTAAAAGTTACAATAAAAGAAAAATATCTAATGTGTTTCGTTCACATGACTTTCTCTGCAAACTATTGCTACAAAAAACGATTACAAACTCGTTTTATTGTTAGTCGAGATAAATATTAGCAATGGTTGCATTAGTTCCTTGTTAGTAGAAGGAAATAATACACTATGCTAAAGGGATAGTGAAATCTTTTATATCCGGTCGCTGTGTGAAACAATTAAAATTCGGATTTCACTTTGCACAGCCAGAGCAAATAACAAAGAGATGAAATGAAAGATGGCCTCCCGTTTAAGAAGTGGCTTAAAACTGGAGTTAATAACAAGGTATAACTTGGAAACGGTTAACTCTTCAAAGAAAGAAAGGAAAAAAATGTATATGACAAAGTGTGTGTTTTAACGAAATCTACATTGTTTGCGATTACGTTTTTTCTATCTTTTACGGCGGAGGACGATGGATTTTTTCGGGCGTAAAAATCCTTAGCATGGCTTCCTTCGGAAGGGAAGTTAAGCCGTTGGTCCCGTGTCGTAGATTTACGGCACGTAAAAGAACCTCAAGCCTGATAGAGAATGCTCTGAGCTAAATTAATCGGTCTTTCACGCCCAACATAGAATGGGACGCTGAGAACCACCGTAGTTAAAGAGCGTCCATAAATAAAATTCCATTTCATTTCATTTTCTATCTTTTAGGTTTACAGTTATGCAAAATTATGCAGAATGAAGGGATCTTTAGAGGCTATTTCCAGAAATTTCAAGATATACTTTTATTTGCCATGTAAATATCTTTTATATATGGTATTTTAATCAAATTGTTAAAGAACAATTTTGAGGAAAGCAAAATTTTCAAAACATGTTTTTGTAAATGGTAGTATAGGGTGGAGGATTTTCTTGAAAATCTTCGTGTCGCATCTTTGGAAAATACCAGATTTATGTACCAAATTTGTATCTAATACACTTTTAGATTTCGAGCTATGCTGTCCCGACACACACACCTTTTTCTAAAAATGCCTCAAAATGTGTATATCCTTTATAGATGGAATACAATATCTTCTCTATACTCTGTGTACATAGAGTAGTGAAAGTAGAAAACAGTAGATAAGAGTTACTTAAATGTTAAAACTAGATTTAACATTAATTGATAATTATTTTCATGTTTATAGCGTGATACGAATACCAATTTCGTTCCTAAGCAAGGATACACAGAAGAACGCTAGTTAGCAAAGTTTTTGGCTTTTGTTTGGTTTTTGAAATATGAGAGGTAATTTTATTTTCGAGGGAATTTCAATCGAGCCAGAAGCATTTGAATCGGATCGGCGCTGTGTAGATTTTGTCTAAACGCCACTATAAGTTGCCATGCAGTCTAGGCCGATAAATACTATTTTACACTTCGTTTACAATCCGACAGCCAACTGTTTCAGCAAGTATGAAGCGGTACGTTTTCACTGATGCCTTGTGTGAGATATTTGTCTGGAACATGCTCTTATACTTGTCTGTAACTGTATATAATTTGTTATGTATACACGCTATATGATAAACTGGTCTGGAACTGTTAGCAACTTGTGCGGAAGTTCTTAACAGCAGCTTAGTAAAACATCCAAGTTCAGTTGCAGCTGTTGATGGAAGCTAACTCAGCGGACGTCGATGATAAGGTATCGATTTATACTGCAGCTGAGTTGGCTTAACGGTGCCGGGTTCGATTTCCCTCAACCACACGCTGTAACCTTGGTTTTTCGTGGTGTGCCTGGTTTTAGTTGAATGCTGAGGTGGTTTCTCATTTAATACGATTTCCTTACCGTAATTTCCCTTTGAGACCGTTTCCTTCTCAGGCAAGTTTCTATGTTTCGTGGCGTATGGGATGCCGGACAGATGACGTAAATTCTCTGGATGCTATAGGCTGCTTGGTTGATGGTGGTTCTCGCCCTCTCTGGGTAGCTCCATAAGTCGGGGAGGTCTTTGAGGCAGGAAAAGTTAGGAACTCCAACGTTTCTGCGGCCTGTCTCCCTCTAGTCTTTTGGGTTCCTTCATTTCATCCCTTCCTCCCATGAGTGATAGCCGCAATAAATATCCCGTAGGTCAGGATGCACAGGTATCCCCTTGCATAGTCTTATATCCTGTACACTACAGCTGCGTATGCTGTTACTACTTTAAGAAAGAGAGAGGCAGAGGGAGGGAGAAAAACAGTGGTGAGCAGAAGACTCTTGATGAAACGTGATACACATGGAACATATAGGTATCTGCCTATTTTTTGTTTGTTTATTTGTTAGCTTAACCAATGGTTTGATCATATCGGACGATGAATGAAATTGATTAAATGCTGCTCAAATAAGCTCGGAAAGTTATTCGACAAATGGCAGTTTTACCCAATAATGCCAAACATTTCTTTGTGACGTCCACTAATCCACATCCACCTTGGGAACGTGGCAAGCGTAGTTGAGGTCTGTTCAACCTGTATGCTTTACCAGTCCATAAGAAATAACCGATAAGTTGTTCAATTCTCTGTGCGTCATGTTTTGTAATCGGCAGAAGCTGTGCTAAATGCCAAATTTGACTGAGACCATAGGTATGAATATGCCAGATGCGCTGCAGCAAATTCCAATTTCGAGTCCGCTCAATGGATAAGGCATACCGTAGGTGGTTGATTTTATCCCTCCAGTTAAGAGTAATGGTGTCGTCCACATTTTCCATGAAGGAGACACCCAGGATTCGTGTAGTGGAAACAAGTTTCATGCCCAACGGATTAAGCGGCTCCGGCCAGTTTCCGGCTACCAATATCTCCGATTTGGCCACATTTAACGCTGCACCTGACAATCCCCTATACACTTCCAGCCCATGATGTAATGCTGCCCATATCTAGGTTATCAGCAGCCGCAATTGTCACATCGTCAGCATAGGCGGTGACAGTGAAGCGCTCATTATACACAGCAACTCCTCGGAGGGTGTCTTGAAGAATCTGGAGTAAAGGATTTAATGACAGGCAAAACAGTCCCATAGATAAAGGGCACCCCTGACGCACTGACCGGCTGATTAGAATCGGGATGGAGATCCATCCGTTCCACAACGCCCGAGACTTCGCTGTTCTGTAGAGACCTTGAATCAGTTGAACCGTCTGCACAGGAAAATGTGCTGCTTCCAAGCATTTCCATAAATATTGATGGCGCACTCTATCGAAAGCTTTTTGGAAATCGAGACTGATCAAAGCTGTTACTTGATGTTCCTTTCGGAGCTGCATTAGTACATCCCGAAGTTCCGCTAAAGTAGCAATGATATTTTTCTGTGACATCGCCGCCTGATTGTAATTTAATATTTCAGCATAAGCACCTTTCAATCTGTTAGCCAAGACTTTAGCGAATAATTTATAGTCCGTATTGAGTAATGTTATTGGACGATAATCATTCATTGTGGTTGCCCGAGCTGTCTTTGGGAGTAATACTAGAATGCCATCCGCAAATGTGTCGGGAAAACAAGCTGTGTCCCACAATTCCACAAAGATTGGCATGATTGCGTGCTTTATGATTGGCCAGCACGTCCTATAAAATTCATAGGACAGTCCATCAGGACCCGGAGACGTGTGTTGACTCGCCTGGAGAAGAGCATCTAACACTTCACGTTCGGTGATAGGGCTGGTTAGCATCTCAGAGGTGTCTTGCGAGACGTCAGTTTTAAACAGCTGACGATCAGCATACATATGCGATGTGCCTTGTGCTGGTTCCTCGTGAAACAAATCTTGGAAATGATCTGCAATAAGTTGAAGAATGGCTCTTGTCCCAGAGCATGGGGCTCTAATGACAACATTCTGAAGGACTTCTGGATATTTTGCACGCCCTTCCTTTCTTTAGCAAAATAATAAAATGAATGCTGGTCCTCAGCGTGTATGTGCCGGGCCTTAGCTCGGATTTTATGGCCATCTAGGGTCTGTAATTGTTTCATCGTAATAATCTCTTTCAGTCGTTTGAACGCTGCCGTCACATCACAGCCCTCTCGTTGCTTCGCACACAGGTCCCCCAGGGCCTCGTTGTAAAAAAGCAGCAATTCCTTTTTCGTCCGTGTCTGCAAAATACTCCAGTATTTAAAAAACGAGCGGATCGCCTGTTTTACAATTTCAGTCCACCAAACACTCTTCCGGGGTGCAGTTCTGAAGGAGGTTTGTAGCTGGTTCCATTTAACTTTAAAGTGCTCCAGGACTTCTGTATCCTATGAAATGGCGTTATTAATCTTCCAGTAACCTCGGCCGGCCTTCCGAATGCTGAGTTGCGGAACCTGGAGTTGACAGATGACGGCATGATGGTCGCTAAACGCCAACGGAATAAGGCAAATGCGGTGTACAGCAGTAGATATCCCTGGAGAAACATATATACGATCTAATCGAGATGTGGAGGTGTGACGAAGAAAGGTACATGTTACAGCAGCGCCATACTTAATTTCCCAGGCATCCTGAAGCTGGAGCTGCGTCACTAGCTGATGTAACATAGTGCTGAAGTTGGGCGCACCTTTTTGGTCCTTAGCATGCAGCGTACAATTAAAATCACCTGCGAGGAAGCATTCCTTAGCATGCTGTAAATGTGGAATTAGATCATTCTGAAACAACCGCTTTCGTTCCTGTCGATGTTGGCTACCTGCAGGAGCGTAAATATTCACTAACGCAGTATCATCTAAGGTCGCAGAGATGATCCTCCCCGAGGGGCCATTTGAAAGTTCTGTAATTGAAGACCTTCCCGATAGGCAGTAGCTGTGCCCCTTCCGTCTGATCACAGATTGACTTTATAGTTATAACCATAAAGAGCATCCAAGTTTTAAGTGTTCACTTCTTGCAGAAAACAGATATCAACGTTATTCACTCCGAGGAAGGTGTTGAGCAGTTTCTGTGTCACAAGATTGCGACAACCGTTCACATTTAAAGTCGCTATTGATCGCAGATAAATCATGCTAAGATGGCACGAGCACAAGGACAGTATCAGCAAGAACAGCACCATCAAATACCTGCTATCAATACTACGAACATTCATGGCTGGTGTCACTTTCTCCATCTGAAGAGATCTGTGTTGCAATATGTCCGCGAATCCTCGGTTCATCAGAAGAACTCCTTCCTTCCCCTCCAAGCGGAGGAAGAAGTAACGGGTCCGTATCTATCTTTACCGGGGCGGCACGAGAGGGTTGGGTCCCACCGGTCGCCACTGCTGGATGTAGAACTGCGTACTCCGCGTGAGTAGACTGGCTGCCACCGGAGTGGCTGTGTTGCAGTTCGCGTACTCCACGGGAGTAGACTGGCCACTACCGGAGTAGCTGTGTTGCAGTTCGCGTACTCCGCGGCAGTAGACTGGCTGCCACGGGAGTGGTTGTGTTGCAGTTCGCGTACTTTTAGCCTAGGGTCTCGTACAGAACAAGACCCCCGTCCTGCAGGTGAATCTGTGTCTCGGATATCAGGAGGTACGTTGGGACAACTGGCCCCAGAGCGGGCCTCAACAATAACCTCCGCTGGCAATTGCGCAGCTTTCTGCCCTGGTGCCAGCTCTGCACCATCACCACAGTTAGAACTCCCTGCGTCCCTTCCAGCATCCCGGGAATGGCATGACGACCTGCTTGCTGTTTCCTCCATGCTAAGCGACGTAGATGACACTGCCGTTTGCGGCTCGCTCAAAAAGGTCGATGCCACTGGCGTCATTAGCTGTTGTAGAGGCTGCTCTGCCGGAATAGTGCACTGCTGTTCTGCCTCCATGTCTTGCTCAGTTTCCAGCTGGCTGCTCCTGGACAATTTTGCACCACTCGTTTTGCGGAGCTTTGCCCGCTTACCACTCTGTTGTCCAGTCGGCCGTTTCTCTACCCCTGCAGCTACATCAACCACTAGTGGATCAGAACCGACCTGCTCTATCCCCTCGGAGGTGGGCGGAAAACCGCGTTTACCCACGACTTCGCGGAGCACAGTTGCATACTCCCTATGCTGCTCATGCATGGACTCATCCTGGGTCGCACCATGCTGCTGATGTTCAGTTGCCTCGGAAGGCTGTACACGGACATTCAAAGGTGGGAAACTGTTACTCTGCTGGTCAGTTACCAGAGAAACGGGTCGTTCCGATGTCCAACAGCCACCGGGCGCACATTAGTGGAGCGTGAGGGCAGACTTCCTTCAGATGTTCCACACTATTACAGACATAACAGGAGCGTAGCTGTCCAGCATAAGACACGGATAAGCTATAGCTGCCAATGTCAAGAAAGCTAGGAAT
Source organism: Hymenopus coronatus (assembly GCA_030762935.1). NCBI lineage: Eukaryota > Metazoa > Arthropoda > Insecta > Mantodea > Hymenopodidae > Hymenopus > Hymenopus coronatus. The sequence continues at coordinate 122,255,224 of CM060894.1, read as the reverse complement.
AGTCGTCTTCAGATGTTCCACACTATTACAGACATAACAGGAGCGTAGCTGTCCAGCATAAGACACGGATAATCTATAGCTGCCAATGACAAGAAAGCTAGGAATAGTCGTCTTCAGTTGCATTTTAACCGTACGTATACCATTAAAAACTGGAGCACGATAATGACGGCCCCATTGTTCTTTTCGAACATCATACACTGTCCCATAACGTTGTTGTGTTTGCTTTGACACCTCATTCGGAAGTTCAGGTGGAACGCCAAAAACACGCACAGATTGCGCATTACCGGTCGCGTGGTCAAGTATTACTTTAGTTATTTCCCCATTCATGTAGGTGAAATTCGTTTCGTCCGAGAAGGTATTTAAAGTCTTCTCTAACAGAAGTGCTGATATCAGTTTTACGTAAATTGCCCGTTCACTGGCGATTAACTGAATGGTGTCCACTTGTTCCGCATTTAACCGTAGGGTATCAGCAATAAAGTCATGTACCTCATAAGCTGTCGGTCTCGTTGCATTTAACGCAAATTTAACTCTAATTGTATTCTTCCTGGCGTACATTTCCATTTTTCACAGAGAAAGTACTCTGTAACACACAAATATAACACAAAAGTATTGACAAAGGGTTGTAGACAAAGCGCGGTAAGTCCCTCTTGCACTCACTCGCTGTCACTGCACTACCACTTGTAAACAACACTAGAGCTTCCTGGTAGCGTCCGCTCGGACCGGGCGCACAAACCAGACTGATTTGAACTCTCAAGAAAAATATTTGATATTTTTCGTTAAGTTGCCTATTTCATTCTAGTACGAAGTCCATATATACACATTTTTTCCATCTGCGTTGCTCAAGTTAGATGAATTTCTTATAAGGATCTTTTGCGATCGTTGTTTTTGAAAGACGAGGATATTTCGCGGCAGCATCTGCAAACAAACTTGTATCTGTTGCAGAGACATGCAAAAAGAAATAAAAGTATTCCCGTTGGGCCCGGGCAAACACACAGATGGTCAACAACAGCCAAGCTTTGTATTAATAATGTTATGTGGGATTTAGGCGGGAAGAAAAGAAAGTAGTGACGGAGAAATCAAAGTGAGAGAAGGAGGTACAGTAAATGATGATTTACGGAGCACTGGCTCAGAATAAAAATCCTGCTAGATCCCTGGAGCTGATCCCGTGTCTCTCTTGAGACCTGCACACTTCTGTAACTTCTCTGAGAATCGGATAATGCAATGTATACCCCGATATACTCGGCGTAGGGCAGTGGATTATTTGGGCGAAGTTGTCATCGACATGAGAGCGCAAGAACGCTGTGCGTAACCTAATGACTGAGAATCAGTAAACGTTAGCGAGAAACATTTAGATACAAGCATGTTTTAACAACAAAAAGTCTGATGTGTTACATTCACATGACTTTCTCTACATCTCTGTAACAAATTATTGTTAAAAGGCTTTTGCTTCCATTTACTTCATTCTAATCGAGAAAAATTAGCAGAAATAGTCTTAATACTTGCTTCCTTGTAATTAGAAGCGAAATAAGGGAGTAACATAGGTTAAAGTGATATTCAAAAGCTGGTTGCTATGTGACTGAAATTCCTTTCTTTGTGTGGACACGAGTTGACAAATTCCTAGATGAGAAAAGTATAAGTTTTTTCAAAACTGAAACAAAAAACAAAGAATATCTAAAAAACAATAAACTCCACGAAAGAATGTATATGACACAAATTGTGTGTTTTATCATGCTCTACATTATTTGTGTGACGTTTTTGTTGTCAATCTCTATCGGTTTAGCAGTTATACAAAATTCCGTAAAATTCATCAAGAATACAGTAGTGTTCACAGGCTATTCCCAGAAAATTCAAGACATACATTTTATTTGTCAGGTAAATATCTTTAATATACGATATTTTATTCAAAACAGTTAGAGCCATTTTTGTTAAAATCAAAATTTTCGAAAAAAGTTTCATGTAAAGGGTAGTTTGGGTTATGGGGATTTTTCTCAAAATCTGCGTGTCGCATCTCTTGAAGATACTAATCTTAAATACCAAGTTTGGTATTTTACGGACTTTTGGTTGTTGAGTTATCGCATTAACAGACACACGGACACACACACACACACATGCTCGGACTTTTTTCTGAAAATGCTTTTTAGGATACAGTGTACCCTAAAACATATATTTCCGGTGAAATCTCGGTATCTAATTTTTGGGATGAATGCAATACCTTCTCTACACTATGTACATAGTATGTGTAGAGAAAGTAAAAATTGCAAATCGAATTAACTTTATATATAAACAAAATCTGATGTGTTGCATTCACATGACTTTCTCTATTTCTGTGTAACAAATTATTGTTAATAAGTTTATTCTTATTACTTCATGCTAATCGAGAAAAAAAAGCACAAATAGTCTTATTACTTTCTTCCTTGTAAGTGGAAGCGAAATATGGGAGTATCATAGGTTAAAGTGAAGTCAAATGTTGGTTACTAGGTGACTGAAGTTCTTTTGTTTGTGTGAACACTAGTTGACAAATTGCTGTATGAGAAAAGTAAAAGTTTTTCAAAGCTGAAACCAAAAACAAGGAATATCTAAAAAACGACCAACTCCTCGAAAAAAATGTATATAACATAAATTGTGTGTTTTAATGTGCTCTACATTTTTTCTACGGTAAGTTTTTGTCCATTTCGTACGGTTTAGCAGTTATGCAAAATTTCGTAAAATACATCCAGAATAAAGTAGTATTCAGAGGCTATTCTCAGAAAATTCAAAATATACATATTATTTGTCAGGTAAAGAAAAGATCTTTAATATACGATATTTTAATCAAAATCTTTAGAGCCATTTTTCAGAAAATCAAAAATTTCAAAAAAAGTTTCATGTAAAAGGTAATTGGGTGTGGGGGGATTTTCTTGAAAATCTTCCTTGTCGCATCCTTGGAAGATACCAAACTTAAATACCAAATTTGGTATTTAACGGTCTTTTCGTTTTTGAGCTATGCTCTCCGCAGACACACACACGCATACGCACACACACGGACATTTTACCAAAATGCTTTTTTTAAATTCAGGGGTCCCAAAACATTATTTCCGCTGAAATCTCGGAATAAAATTTTGAGGTGCAATAGAATACCTTCTCTATACACTATGTACATAGTACGTGTATGGAAGGTAAAACATTTGAATGTTTAGGTGTCTTACATACTATGACTTTTACACGCAGGCCCTGTAATCTTTGGGAATTTAAATTTCCAAATCTTATGGCGTGTATTTCTTCTATTTGCTTCATTTTATATATATATATATATATATATATATATATATATATATATATATATATTAGACATATATATATATATTTTACACTTTCCAAATTCTTGTTAACTTTTTCAGCACAGACTTAGAATGAATTTAAAAAGCTGTTTTTGGTACGTTCTATAACGCAGTCAAATTACATAGAAAACGTATTTCATTCCATTAAAAAAATTGATACCCAGATTGCACTGCAAATACAGGTTTTAGGGTGCCCTAAAAAGCATTTTTCGAAAAACAATCAAGAAAGTCCCCCACCGTAAAGATCCTTTACACAACAAAAATTTACAAAATGTTGTTTTTCTCAAAAGTGACACTAACAGTTTTCATCAAAATACATATATCAAAGATATTTTCACGACAAATAAAATGTATATCTTGAATTTTCTGAGAATAGCCTCTGAAGATCACTTCACTGGATGACTTTTGCTTATTAATAAACTGTAAGAGACAGACAAAAACGTACTACACAGAAAATGTAGATCGTCAAATTGATGTCATATTCATGTGTGTTTTGGAGCTAACGGGGATACTTTTGTATTTCCGAGATACTTCTTGTTATTGGGTTCAATTTTAAGATACTTAAGCTTTTCGCAAACGGGAATTTGACATACCTTTTTCTTTTGTTTTACTCCTTGCTACTCAAAGAATCAGAATTTCAGTGACATTCCAGCCAGTTTTTAAAAGATTTGACTAATGCTTTAGCCCATTGTATTTCCTTGTGTCCCTTCTATTAAGAAGAACTAAGTAGTAAGACTACTTGTGCTAACGCTTAACTAGATTAGCACGAAGTACATAGAAAAATAAACTTTTGTTAGAATAGCTATGAAAACAGTTTTTTTCTTAAACAAACAGAAGAGCCGATACCAGTTTTCTATATACCTAGTTGTTAGAAAACATGTTATATTTTTATTTGTTTAAAACTATCATTTTAGCATGGTGTGAAACAAGTCATTATCATAATAAAAGTAAAATAACACGTTTCTCTCATAGAATGTTATCACAGTATGTGATAACATTTTTGTAATCCAGAACAAGAATACAATATTTAGATATTTCCATATGGGTACCCTTGAATTTTTAAACATTTTGATGCTTACTAGGTACATTCTTCCTCAGATATACATCTGGACTTTGTTATTTGATTTGCTGCTACAATAATTATTTTCTCCAAAAGCTTAGGTGTAATCGTTTTGGTTGATACAAATTTGTATGCTAAGAAGGATCTTTCCACATTTTCAGATATTTTTTAACAAAATTTGAAAGGATTTACTAACTCCGGGAAAGTTATCCAGGAAAAGTTTTCCACTTTAAAGATGCTTATCCACAAAACAAAACAAATTTAATGTTTCGCTTTATCTCTGAAATACCTACTGCTTAATTTCTCTGTTTCTTTTAAAGGAGCACTCTGTAGGTACAGTGATGGAAAAAGGGACTAAGGCACACATAATCAACGAATTCGCCTAACACATTTGACCTATTCGGTAGACCTATTGATTCTAAACGAGACTTTCCGAATGTGAGCCTTGCAGAATATAGCGGAGCCCCATTCCCGGTTCTGCCACCGTTGAACGCCTATTGCAATGACTACACTACAAAGCGAGACGCGGGTTAAAGAAAAAGCAAAACAAAAACCTGAAAAAGGTCTAATTTGTAACAGAGTTCCCGTTCACTACTGACTTCTATTCTGAGCCTGTTGCGCTTGTCTATTCATTAGAGGAACAATTCCTTGCCTTGATTACAGACCATCTATCACGCCCTTCATCAACAATATCTCTTTGGTAGAATGATGCGCGAGGTGATCTTTTTCATACGTCCGCATCGTATTAGAAAGCAGTGGCCCAGACGCCAATTTAAAAGAGAGGGCGATAATAAAGGTCTACCATCATTCTCCGCACTACAAAAGCCGCTCAGGAACGCCCTTTACCAATCTTTGATGTAAGAGCACCAGTGCAGATAGCACATGGTAAGTGTATGATTTATAGGAATTTGGGCTTAATTCGGGAAACGTATATACGTGAATCATTGCTTTCTCCCCACCCTTTCATACAAATTTACGGTATGTCTATCTAAGCGTTTCCCTATTCTGACATTTTTACTATTGCACTCCACCCAAAAATTCGATGCTGAGATTTCATCGGAAATATTTGTTTTAGGGTCCCCTGTATCCAAAAAAAAAAGGCATTTTCAGAAAAAGGTCCGTGTGTGTGTCCGTGTGTCAGTGAACACGATAACTCAAAAACGAAAAGTCGGTAAAGTACCAAACTTGGTATTTAAGTCTGACACCTTCCAAGGATGCGACACAAAGATTTTCAAGAACGGGCGGCCCTCCGCCAACTACCCTTTACGTGGAACTTTTTCGAAAATTTTCTGTAACGATTTTGATTAAAATATCATATATTAAAGATATTTACCTGACAAAATGTATATCTTGAATTTTCTAGCAATAACCTCTGAAAACTGCTTTATTCTGGATCAGTTTTACGGAATTTTAGACAGGTACTAAACCATAAGAGACAGAGAAAATTTTACCTCACAAAATATGTAGACCAATTTAAAACACACAATTTATGTTATATGCATTTTTTTCGTGTAGTTGATCGTTTTTGGGATATTCCTTGTTTTTGATTTCAGCTTTATAAAACTTGTACTTTTTTCATACAGGAATTTGTCAACTTCTGTCCATGCAAACAAAGGAACTTCAGTCACATAGCAACCAGATTTTGAACATCGCTTTTACCTATGGATTCCCTTGGCAAGTTATAAGATTATTTTTCAAAATCTTCTCGGGCTTCTAGCCAGGTAAAAACTTGTTTTGACATCAACGTTTCGAAGAAGTGCATCTTCCTCGTCTTCAGGGTGAACCCGAGAAGATTTTGAATTAACACGTCGCCAGGAAAGCTTTAGTTCTTATTTTAAGATTATTTTTGTTAATTTTTTCTCGATTAGCATGAAGTAAATAGAAGCATAAGCTCTCTAGTAATAATTTGTTGCAAAGATGTAGAGAGAGTCCTGTGGAAGAACACATTAGATTTTTTTAGAGCAAGACAAAATATGAAACTGTATTCCTCCGTCCACTTCAGATTTCATGGTAACTGTGATAGACTTTTTGTCCCTCTTACTGTCGAGATACTTAGGGTTTCCATAACAATAATACTAGGGCCAGCAAGAAATGGAAAAAACTGTGCTTGAAAACATTTTCGTTGGTTTTGAAAACTCATGGATTTGTGCTACTCTTTCAGGCCTTGTTTCAAATGGTTACAAGCGTTGTTAATTGTAAACTTTGTTTTTAATTTGTAAAAATCTGTTTTATAATAGTATTTTGTTAATTTGAACTTTGCCAACGAAATTAAATATTTACAAGTGACATTTTATTGAGTTTACAAATGTTCTGTTTCACAATCAAATAGTAATTCCACACATTGATAATTTGTGTTTGTAATTTTCAGAGTAATCTATAGTTTAATATTTGTGAGCAGAAAACGTATAGTAAAGTGTACAATTAAGTACACAGCAATATATCTCTGAAAACTGATAAAATACTATTTAGTATGAGTTTCGGGGATTCTGATAGTGATGACGTTCATGCAAACTTATAGGCTCACAATTAACAATGGCTCTTTATGAATACAATGGAGGTTTCGGAAATCTTCTTTTGCTACGAAGTTTTTATTGCTAGATACGGATAACACATTCAGCAACAGGCAAAAGAGGAACTCCAACCTCTAAACAACAGCTGTGTGCCGCTTACACTGGATGGGATCTTGCTGCCAATTTTATGAATTTACAGATAAAGTCGATGTCCCACGGTCAAATATTTTGGTCCAATACAAATTGGACCATGGGACATCGGATAATTTCATTGTAGCCATTTTCCGTCCTATTTTTTGGTTCAATTCCAGTTGGTTACAACAGGATACAGCGGTTTCTAATTTGTGGTCCAAACCTATGAAATCAACCAAGGAGCGATCTGGTGGTAATGAAATAAGATGGCAGCTAGCGCTGGGTCTTCTTTCCCGCGAACGTGATTGTTGTCTGAAACGTTGCTGTATCTTGTACACTTTGTCCTAAATAATAGGGTTATAGTAGCTGAACAATGGTTCAAATATACATTTTTTGTGCGGCAGAGATTTACGAAATAATGCCTCGGGTATTTATAACCCTGCAAATGTATTTTATCGGATTCATTTGTACCTAACCTCCTTTTCTCAAAATATATATATAAACGCTACCTTTGATCAGCTGGTTTGGACTGCTTCATATTTGTGTATTGGCGACTGATTTTTGCCTCAACTAAGGACAGCAACTTTCCTAACAAATTTTCGTCCATTCTAAGAAAGTTAAAATAATTTACAGGGTCAAAAACGAGTTCATTTAGCAGCATATGTAGTATACCTCTTTCTTGGCCTGCATTTCTACGTCCCAACAATGGTCTAGTTCACAAACGCCTCTTTATTAATTGTTTACTTTCTATTATAATATGCTCTTGCTATGGATATATAAACTAGCTTGCGACAGCGAATGTAAATTATTGTGGATCAGCAACCTCCACCATGTTCTATCAGCTGTTCATGTCCATGCGAGAAATATTTGGCTAATACTCACTCCCATGGGAATGGTACGGAGAAATTGTACACAACGTTCACGTTGTATAAAAAAAAGTTGGACCAAATTTTGACGTGGGACATCGGCTTAAGCATGGAGTTTTCAAGGCTTCAGTATGCAGAAGTGTGTGTAGAAGACAACGGTACTTAAGTATCTCTAGTTCCTCACGAATCTATGCAGTGCATAACGTAATAATTCATATTTTACAAGAGACTATCAAATTACAGGTCATCACCGCGGCCAATGTACTATAATGCGAGACTTTCTAATTGTGTGTCGTTAATACTTATATATTTGAACCTTCAAAATGTTTAAATAGCTTTATATAGTGTGCATCAGATTAAATACACACATAAAACTTATCGAATGTGCTAGACCCATAAAGACATCACTTAGGTCTTTAGGTTCTTTTGTAACGCTTGAGTGCAGCCGCTTTGAAAACGCCGATCCCGGTGGCCGCGCTCGCTAAAGTGTCTCGCTTTGGCGCTCGTGGTGCACAGGATCGTGGGTTCGAGTCCCGCCTTGGGCATGGGTGTTTCTGTGTTGGTGAATGTGTCTATGTTTGTGTATGTGTATCTAAAAGGAAAACGTTAAGAATAATAACGTATACTAAGGAAATGTAGGAAACTGGGAAAAAAAAAAATGGAGAAAAAAGGAATACAGCGCTGGAGTACTGACAAGCCTCCAAAACTGTATTTTTATCAACAACAAAAAATGGGAATATGAGAAAATGCGCAAAATGTTAATTGTATATTGTATGAATTGTAAAATTCCGCGAACTTTAAAAGCTAAAAACTTCGATTATGAAACTGCGTTTACAAGCACTTATAATCCATCCCTTGTTATTTGTAAAATGCTAATATGTAAATTATGACAATTGTGAAATGGTTGTGTACGAACACGGAGGGACTCCGTGCCCGGGAACCTCAGCACCACGCTCTAGCCTACTGCACCATGGCGCAGATATAAACTTATCGACAATAATATGTGTCGTCGTTCATTTGTCTACCTCGGAGTCGGTCGAGATTAGCACCCGTGAAATACTTAATAAACAAACGTGTACATACCTCTGAAAAGTTCCTTGGATGCACTGGCTTTGCTCGTTCCTGTAGAACACAAGTTGATTCTCATTCAGGGGGAAAAAGAATGACTAAGGTGTCCGTTATTATTTAATGGGTCAAGCAGCATAAAGCTTGTAAACCTTCTCAAAAACTTCATTTCATTTCTATAAATTTCCCGTAAGTCAGATCTATTTAATGTCAAATTTTCGAAGCCAGTACATCAACATAAAAATTGAGTTGTATATCAGTTACAATTTTGTTTCTTATTATGTGTATTGTATATCAGATGTGATGAAATGTATACAATTTATTTGCTAGGCATTCGTTGTATTGTATGGCACCGCACCCAAGAGATCTAATTAAAATGAAAGAATTCCTCTATGGTACATTAATTATGTTTTTATCTAACTGGTTGCTTACCAGTTTGCTCTTAATTGTTTTGTATTTTCTCTATTCCCGACATTCCTCCATTCCTCCCTAATCAGATGCTGCTTCTAAATTGTTGTCATTTTCAATAATAACAGAGCATTTCTCATTAAACCACTGGCAATGGCGTAAACCCGTAAGGCAACACACTTTGCAATCAACTCTACGCTGTGTATTCTCGAAACCTAATCATAAAGAATCAGAGCTGTTTGTTATTGTAACAGATTATTTACTGATCTGTATATTCGCTAAAGGTAATTCTACTAGAAGGAACAATCAGCCTATACTGTGGTTAGAAAATGGCGTGAAGAAGGTTCTGTACGAACTGAGTTGGTTTTGATAAATGTTTCTACTGAATGAATAGGCTCGGTACAGGCCAATGCTCCGTCGCGACTGAACTGGAAATACACTCTCATACCATAAACACAACTGTTGTGTTACCAATTTAAAAAAAAATCTAATGTGTACCATTCACATGCCTTTCCCTACATCTCTGCAACAAATTATTATTAAAAAGCTTATGCCTCTATTTACTTCATGCTACTCGAGAACAAATTAGCAGAAATAGTCTTATTACTTGTTTCCTTGTAAGTAGAAGCGAAATAAGGGAGTACCATAGGTTAAAGTGATAGTCCAAAGCTGGTTGCTGTGAATGAAGTTCCCTTGTTTGTATGGACAGTATTGACAAATTCATATATGAGAAAGCAAGTTTTTCATAGCTGAAACCAAAAACAATAAATATCTCAAAAACGATCAACTCCACGAGAAAAATGTATATAACATAAATTGTGGTTTTAACGCGCTCTACATTTCTTGTGTAGTAAGTTTTTACCTAAGTCTTACGGTTTAGCTGTTATGCAAAATTCCGTAAAATTCATCTAGAATAAAGCAGTCTTCAGAAAATTCAAGATATAGTCCTTGAAAGATGCAACACCTAAATACCAAGTTTGGTTTTTAACGATCTTTTCGTTTTTCAGCTTGGCTGTCCACAGACACATACACACACACACATAGACATTTTTCTAAAAATGCCTTTTTTGGATCCAGGAGGTCCTAAAATATGTATTTCCGGTGAAATCTCGACATCGAATTTTTGGGTGGAATACAATACTTCTCTATCACTATGTACATTGTACATACAGAGCTAGAGAAAGTAAAAATTATATGATTTTTTTAATAATCATGCCGTCTGAAACTCCATGGCCTTGTGTGTATTGTTAGAAGACTAAAATATATCTTTGCCAAACACAGTGTGTTCCATTGGTATAAAAATCTCCAGGGCTTTATGTCCCACTGTGTATTTTATACACTGCCATCTGATTTGACACCGTTTCAATCAACTGCATACATCTAGTTCTAGAATGATTAGCTAGGAACAGTTTCGATCATTAGAAGCGATTAGTTTGCAGACACTGTAGTATTATCGTTTTAACATATTCGAGGCATTATACTGGGTATGAAAGCAGAGCAGTTATCACCCTCGGAACCTCACCCTGATGTTGACCTCCTGCTCGGTTCCGTTTTAGGATAATGAATGATCCATCAACCTACAACACGCCATGCCCCCAATCTTGACACCCAAATACATCATTAAACAGTACAGACACCCTGATAATTTGTTTCCCGTCTGGGACCCTCAAGAAGTGTTTATGTAGTGGGGAACCGGGCAAATAAAAGTTATTATCCAGTCCATTAAACATATGATCCAAAACTTCAGACAGCCAAATATAATTCGCAATTTCAGTCACTGTACAAAAGCATTCGCATCGTCCAAATATTGTGCTTCTCGTTATTTCTTTTCTCTATTGCTTCTATAATTCTCATTTTCCATGTTCATTCTTCTTGTTGCTATATCCCTTTGGCGATTTTTATTCCAACCTAGGAACTTTGCTTTTAAAGAAATCTGATGTGTACCATTCACATGACTTGCTCTACATCTCTGCAACAAATTATTCTTGAAAAGCTTATACTTCTATTTACTTAATACTAATCAGAAAAAAATAGCAGAAATAGTCTTTATTACTTGCTTCCTTGTAAGTAGAAGCGAAATAAGGGAATGCCATAGGATAAAGTGATAGTCAAAATCTGGTTGCTATATCACTGAAGTTCCTTTGTTTGTATGGACAGCAGTTGATAAATACCTATGAGAAAATTATAAACTTATAATTATAAATTTTTTTAAAGCAGAAACCAAAAACAAGGAATGTCTAAAATACGATCAAATCCACGAAAAAATTGTATATAACATAAATTGTGTGTTTTAATCTGCTCTGCATTTTTCTTGTAGTAAGTTTTTGTCTATCTCTTACAGTTTAGCAGTTATTCAAAATTCCGTAAAATTCATCCAGAATAAAGCAATCTTTAAGTTTAGAGGCTATTCCCAGAAAGTTCAAGATATTCATTTTATTTGTCAGGTAAATAGCTTTAGTATACGATATTTTAATCAAAATCATTACAGCTGTTTTTGAAAAAATCAAAAGTTTTGAAAAAAGTTGCATTTAAAGGGTAGTTGGGGGTGGGGAAGTTTTCTCAAAATCTTCGTGTCGTATCCCTGGAAGATACTAAACCTAAATGCCAAGTTTGGTATTTTACCGACTTTTCGTTTGGAGTTATCGTGTTCACAGACACACGGACACACACACACGCACACACACACTCGCACACACACACACGCACACACACATACACATACACGGACCTTTTTCCTAAAATGCTTTTTTTTTTAGATAAAGGGGACCCTAAAACATATATTTCCGGTGAAATCTCGGTATCGAATTTTTGTGTGGTGTCCAATGCCTTCTCTGTACACTATGTACATAGTACGTATAGAGAAAGTAAAAATCTCCCTCGCCAAACTATCCTTACGTAGAAAAGTTTTATTATTATTTTCTTAAAAATGGCTGTAGCGATTTTGAGTAAGTTACGTATTTCTAAGTTGTTTAACAAATAACATCTTGAATTTTCAGGGAAAAGCCTGTGAAGCCTGAATGACTTTTGTGTAATTGGTAAACAATAGGACTAAGACCAAAAAAAAAAAAAAAAAAAGAACTAAACGTCCTTTAAGAACACAATTTCTTCTTCCAAAAATTATCACGAACTGCCTCCATGGACGAATGGTCAGCAAGCTGACTTCTCATCCCGGTTCAATTCTTGGACGGAAGTGGACATTTTTCTTTAATTAGGGGTATTTCCGCCCTCAATAGACTGTGGAAGTGTCAGTGCATCTGCGTGTGAAAATAAGTTTAGATAAAACACGATGAAAGTCTACTATTTCACTCAAAGCCCTTAATATGATCATGGCAGTTAAAAGTAGATTTAGGAATGGTCTCCCAGCTCCCAAAAGTCACTATGTGGCGTTACTATTTTCGAGATATTCTTTGATATTTGTTTCATCAAATACGTTTACTTTTTCAAATTTTAAGTTTATATTTGTTTTCATTTCCTTTTTTACTTTCTCCACTATGTATAAGAAGCGGAAGTATTGCATTTCATCCAAAAAGTCGAGATTTCATAAGGTTTTATTTCTCCTGAATAAAAAAAATCGATAAAAATTACCATGTGCGATGTTGGTGATCACCATAACTCAAAAATGAAAAGTCAGGTAAGTATAAAATTTCATACTGTATAAGGGCAGCATCATCATTTTCAAGAACATACCTCACCACAAACATTGAACATTTTCAGACAAAGATCTGCGCCGAAATCTGATCATTATCGTGTTATTTGGTCATAAGGAGTATTGTTAATCTTAATACAAACCTTTGTGGAATCATAATGAATAGAGAAAGCCGTGTTACTGTTTCAGTTTTGTGAGTACTTAAGGTTTATCTAGCGGAAATATTATACTCGCTTCAAAAATGAGCTTGGGTCTTTGTTTGCTTTTTATTTGGGGAATGGCGTAGTGCAGAAGGCTTATAGCCACCTCGCTCGCCAGTTTCACTTAAGGGGCGATGATGGCTGCTTAGGAATTCAGCGCTACAGTTTCTTTTAATGTTTACGACGGCGCGTCAGTCACCAGCACCAAACGATCTATAAACGGGCGTGGTTAACGGCTAATTGATGCAATATGCCAGTCATTAGCGACCGCTCTTTTTGTAAAGCCGTACAAGGACTTCTTTCTCTCAAACTATAGCACTACTTTCTCTACATAGAGAAGGACTCCACCCGACAATTATAGGTATAGATTTCACGGAAATATAGTCCGCTGAAGCCAAAATACTTATTTATGTAACTAGTGTTACAATGAGATTATGCTCGTGTTACATACAACTTTTTTACTTTCTGTACATAGTGTATAGAGAAGGTATTGTACTCAACCCAAAAATTCGAGACTTCACAGGAAATATACGTTTTAGGTCCCCTGTATCCAAAAAAAATGTTTTCAGAAAAGGTCCGTGTGTGTGTGTGTGTCTGTGTACACGATAACTCAAAAACGAAAAGTCGGTAAAATACCAAACTTGGTATTTAAGTTAAGTAACTTCCAGGGATGCGACACGAAGATTTTGAGAAAACTCCCCCACCCCAAACTACCCTTTACATGGAAAAAATTTCGAAAACTTTGATTTTCCCAAAAATGGCTATAACGATTTTGATTAAAATGTCATATATTACAGACAAATAAAATGTATATTTTGAATTTTCTGGGAATAACTTCTGAAGGATACTTTATTCTGGATGAATTTAACGGAGTTTGCATAACTGCTAAGCCGTAAGAGATGGACAAAAGCTTACCACACAACAAACGTAGAGCACATTAAAACCACAATTTATGTTATTTGCATTCTTTTCGTGGAATTGATCGTTTATAAGATGTTCATTATTTTTTGTTTCAGCTTTGAAAACCTCATGCAGGAATTTGTCAACTCCTGTCCATACAAACAAAGAAACTTCTGTCACATGGCAATAAGCCTTTGACTATCAGTTTAACCTAAGGTACTCTCTTATTCCGCTTCTACTCACAAAGAAGCAAGTAATACGATTATTTCTGCTAATTTTTTCTCGATTAGAATGAAGTAAACAGAAGCATAAACTTTTTAACAATAATTTATTGCAGAGATGTAGAGAAAGTAATGTGAATGGAACACATCAGATTTTTATGTAATTTTAGAACTAAAATATTTAAAAATAATTTATAAATTTACTAATTGAAAAAATGATAATGCATTACGGATCACAGATGTATGACGTAATATGTTGGCTAAGGAGATGTTTTATTTGTTTCTACACTTATAGAGGAAAATGGAAGCTAATGATAAGTAGGATTGTATTCTGCTTGGCATTTTCAACGAAGCCAAACGTGCTGAGAAGTTATTAACTGCAGAAAAATAAAACCATGTTTGCGAAAAAGAATATGAAAAGTTTTGTACATGAAGAAACGACAAATGTGTTAGTTTGACTAATGAAATCACACTAATTGCATGCTTTTCAGAGCTGGTAATTATGCAAACGTTTATTGCTTCTTTATATAATAAGTAATTGAAAGTTAGATCCTAAGAGCTGTTTTCTTTTTTCTGATTTTTATGCCTTTGACTCTCTGGGGGTGTATATTCAAAGATGAAATTGAAAGAAAACGTCGACATTTTATCTTTTGGCAAGGTTTTTGAAGTACTCAGTAGGATATAAGCCTAAAAAATCTGATGTGTTCCATTCACATGACTTTCTCTACATCTTTGCAACAAATTATTGTTAAAAAGCTTATGCTTCTACTTACTTCATTTTAATTGAGAAAAAAAAAAGTAGCAGAAATAGTCTTCCTTGTAAGTAGAAGAGAAATAAGGGTGTACTATAGGCTAAACTGATATCCAAAAGCTGGTTGTTATGTGACTGAAGTTAATTTGTTTGTTTGAACAGGAGTTGGCAAATTCCTGTATGAGAAAAGTAAGTTTTTCAAAGCTGAAAACAAAAACAAGGAATATCTTAAAAACGACCAGCTCCACGAAAAAATGTATATGACATAAATTGTGTGCTTTTAATATGCTCTACATTGTTTGTGTGTTAAGTTTTTGTCCGTCTCTTACTGTTTAGCAGTTATGCTAAATTCTATAAAATTCATGCAATATAGAGTAGTCTTCAGAAGCTATTACAACAAAATTCTAGATATACATTTTGTTTGTCAGGTAAATATCTTTAATATTTGACATTTTAATCAAAATCGTTGTGCCATTTTTTAGGAAATCAAAATTTTCGAAAAAAGTTCCATGCAAAGGGTACTTGGGGTTGGGGGGATTTTCTTGAAAATCTTCGTGTCGCATCCTTGGAAGATACCAAACTTAAATATCAAATTTTGTATTTAACGGTGTTTTCGTTTTTGAGCTATGCTGTCCACACACACACACACACACACACCCATACAGACAACACACACACACCCATACAGACACATTTGTTTAGGAGGCCTCAAAATATGTAAAATATTGGTATCGCAGGTTTGATTGGCATGCAGTGTAATAAGTAAGTGGTACTTGATATTGATACCAAGTGGTTTAGACAATATGTTTTGCAGTATTTGGAGACGTTTATAACAGATATAAACTGAAGTCAAGCTACGTACCAGGAAAGAGGTTCAGTAAATAGCGCAATAAATGCACTTCCAGATGGAATATTCGAATTATATTTACAATACAAATTAATCATAGAATCAGGGTTGCTTTAATGTTCGTATTTAAATTAACTTTTTTTTTTTTTTTTTTTTTGTTAATTTTAGTCGAGCTACCGGAACAGTATTGCTCATAAACGAAAAGTGAAAAATACCAAATTTTATGCTGTAGTCAAGACATTATTTTAGGCAGTTTTTTTAATGAACTCTACCCCCAGCTATCCTTTATATGGTTAAATTGTTTATACCAATCAATATAGATGTTTATCTTAGGATAACCCCTATATAGTATATATGTTCTATGACCTTACAAAGGAAGAATCAGCAGTTTAGCTGAGAGAGAATATGTCTGCTGTATGAGGGTTCTGGGGAAGAGGAACATTTATACTAGTCAAGATTAATCTCTATCCTGCCGGGATCTGAACGTGAGGGTGAATGTCTATCTAATCTTAAGAACACTGGGATTCGAATGGCAACTGTACACGAATTAACACCACTGTCGTTAGACAATAGCTCCAAAGGCAAAAGGCCACCAATTTGACGATGCAATTAAACACAGGATAAGCGAAAAAGCTGTCACATAAAAGCGGGGTATACACAAATTAAGAGAAAACTTCAAAGTACACAATTTCAGTCAAACATGTTCGTAGAGTTAGCTACTTTCGAAAATTCAATATTTGATAGCCGGTGACCGCCTTCTCTAACTCGTGGTTTCCCTGGAGTGGATAGGCAATGCTAGAATGGTTTATATTCTATCCTGATTTCGTTTCCATTTTCCCCTTCATTCTGTGTGCTCTAGGTTCAGGAAGCATGGTGGTGCCGAACAGATGGCGCGGATGCTTCCTCCAGGAGGGAGTACTCCCTGTGGACAATACAGATCTAGTTGTGATCGCCTTCTCTGGGCAGCTCCAGTAGTAGAATAGTGTTTGACACTGGAAACAGTGTTGCCAGATTGGGCGAAAAGTCGCCGACTGGCTTATTAAAATCCGCTTTTTACGACCAAATTTTGATGAAGGCGATTTGCGAACCTTTGGGCTACTAAAATATTTCTGCAAAATATAACTTTTATTAATGTTAATGTTTTAACTTTATGCGCCGTTTGGTAGGGAAGACAGCTCTAAATCTAAATTGACAAAAGACTTTACTAGATCCTCTCTGACTGCGTAAAACTATTTATACATACATTATACATAGAAACATTTATACATACCGCCGCCAGGAAAGCTTCAAGTCATGGTATTTATACATTATTTTAAGCCTGCCAATATATATATATTTTTTTTTTTGCGCGCGAAATAGTTAATTTACGGTACTTATTAATATTGTAGCTTTGGATGGATCATAATTTGGTATTCACTTGCAATGTGGTTTCAATGGAAACAAAAGAAATTTCCGTCCTAGTAGTTAATGTTTCATTATACTTCTTATATATATTAGAACTGTTGGTTTGGTTATATTTATATTTTAACAATTACATTTAATCATAATCAAAAGCATTAGTGCGGGAAGTAAAACCATACGAATAAAAAGTATGTCCCCATAGCAACACATCGGAGAATCGGCTCCTAAAATGTAACATTTATCGTTCTGTTAATAAGATTGTATGTTATAAGTCTATATGTCTATAAGGCAGCCCTCAACTGAGGGAGGTAATTAATAAAATAAATACTCCAGGTAATATTTCAATATAATTATCGGCGCAAACGCCTCGTATTTTCATACTCTTTCCTGAATCTGTGTCAGCGCCGTTCACACTAGTTAGTATTCCAATATTATGCCATTTATTATGATTGTGCTATACTCACAGAGATACCGGTTATAAGAATCTTTTGAAAATATTCCAAGAGTATGTGTTTGTGTATATAAAATAGTAACATAAATTGTATATTTTAATACAAATATAGGACGACTTCAACTGAAACTTTGCGATTTCTTTTAATGATTTGGGTGAAATTTTGAGAAATGCTTCTGGCAAAACTGACTATAAATATTAGGGTATGTGGTCTGTATGCCCAGGGCCTGTAACATCCTTTGCTCTCTTAGCTTCATGTCTCCTTGGGGCGTTTTGCTCAATAGGTTTGTGTAGGTTTCAGTGCGTAAGCTGTCCCCCTCCGTTAACTTAAAATCTACTCACCATAACCTCTTGAATTTGATGTAGACACGTCAATCCCTACACAACCAAGGTGGATTGCTTTTACGCTATTGGTATTTGAGCCAGAAAAGAAACACGAGAGTTTGTGTTCATAGTCGGTGTGATGACTCAAATGGTCAATAATAAACGCGGGATCAAGCATGCGACACTTTTATAGAAAATAAATTACACCACATGTTACTAAAAGTCTGAAACACCACTTCAAAATCATCATTGTTTCACTTCACTATTCTATAAAACAATTTACAAGTACTGTGTTGTTGAAGAATAACAACAGCATTTTCAGAACTTGGAATCTCTAAATCCACGGTCGTTAGCAACTTCACTGAGGTGGGAGAATTTGTCCATTAATCACCGGGCATATTAAAGGCGGAAAGAGCACTCTCATAGAAAATGCTCGTCTTCTTGATAACTTTCTTAAAGTCTAGTGCTGCAAGGAGAGCACATAAATAAAACCACGTGCCCGTATAGACATCTATTGCTCTTGCCTCCCGTGGTGTAGCAACGGTCATTAATCACGTGACCTTTAGCAGCGGTGACATTCCTTGCGTGATATGTTGGTAACAATGAATTACTTCCTCTCCAATCATTTGTTTCACTGACATGTTTATCACATGACACTCATGACCACAAAACATCAAAATCTAAGTTAGACACTCGGCCACTGCGTAGCATAGCCTAAGAGTTGCCAGGCATCTGTCGGGATAGGGCACAGGCACCATGAAGAAAATTCCATTTCCTCGAGAAATTAAAATATATGCTCTGCTGATTAAAACATATCAAAATCGCGGCTGTTACATAGATTAAACTTGAAATATAGGGGACAGTTATGATAATTTTTCATTAAAAAGACATTAAAGGGAGGAACTAAAACAAATGTCCTTCACTGGTTCGCAATCCCAGAGGTAAGAGAAAAATATAATAAAGTCTTCCAGGAGTTAATAGATGAAAAATAGGAAGAAACCTTCTTGCCCGTTTAAAAATTCACTTTACTGTGCACTAGAACCAATGTTCAATTTTATTAGCATTCATGAGGTCTTGAGTAGCATCGTGTAATGCTGCATATGCAACAAGCAAAACATGTGAGTAGAACGTGTAAACTAAAATGCATGTGAGCGGTCAAATTCGTTCGAACGGGCTTGCATATTCGAAGTGATATTTGCTGGCTGGAATGGATGGCCTTGCTTGATTTATTCTCATTTTAAGCAATATAGTTCGTTCAGAGCTGAGTAAACTCTTGTTTACAAATTGTAGTAAAGATTAGAAATTTGTTCGTTTAAAAGGATTGGTTTAGCGCACATCTGGTGGACGACTGTTTTATTAATTTACAATGCTATGATAATCAGAATAGTGATTCTCATTTGGAGGTAGCGTCTTTACTGTAGTTGTTTTCCTTAGGATTTAATACTGAGCCATGAAGTCTTTTTACCTTCTCGAACACGTATGAGCAATGTACATAGTAGAAAGAAAAGGTTTTGCATTCCACCCAAAATTTCATACCGATATTTCACCGGGTATGCATGTTTTGAGACCCCTCAATCTATAGAAAATCATTTTTAGAAACATGTCCGCGTGTATGTATATCAGTGTCCTTGCGTGTGTGCGTATGAGTCCGTGTATATGTGTATGTATGCTTTTTTGGGCAGCATAACTCAACACAAAAGATCCTTAATCAAATAAATTTATATACAAAACCAAACTTGGTATTTAGGTTCAATATATTCCAAGGATGCGACACGAAGGTTTTCAAGAAAATTCTCCCAGCACCGGCTATCCTTTACATAGAACATTTTTCGAAAGTTTTGATTTTCTCAAAAATGACTAAAACGATTTCGATTAAAATACCATAAGTGTAAGATATTTTCATGGCAAACGAAATGTATATTTTGAATTTTCTGGGACAAGCCTCTGAAGACCTCTTTATTCTGGAGACTTTTATATAACTTTTGTATACCTGGAAAACCGCAAGAGAAAGACAAAAATTTACTACCCAAAAAAATGCAGATCTATTAAAACACAATTTCTTTTTTGTAGATATGGCTATTTTCGACATATTCCAATTTATTGGTTTCAGTTACTTAAACTTTTCTCAAACAGGAAATAGATATTTCTTTTCGTCTCTCTTTTGTTTACTCCTAGCAAGGAAAGATAACCTCATTTCAATTGTTTCATATACCGACAAGGTTTACAGGATTCATAATTAGTGATGTGTGCGTGTGTGTGTAATGTCGGAGGGGATTTCGCACTGCAGCCAGTAGTTTGTACGTCAAACCCCAGAAATCCCCAACATTAGATGAGAATAACGGCAAGTGTCGGTCGGAACCGGACAGCGGAGAAGAGCCAATGTGATGGTCCCTGGCTGATTCCAAGCAGGTTTACATCTTGGAAACGGCTGCGCAGGGAACCCTCGCCTCACGTCTGACCAAATTCCCTAAATTTACAGACAATTCTCAACGAATCCCGCCGCCGAGAGCTGTATTTCCAGAACGCAGTCACCACCACCGCAGTCTTCGCCAACACTTACAAACCTGAAAGAGACCGTTGAAGGTGCAGGGACTTTGGGGGAATGAAGAAACCTCCCCAGCATTTGCCTAGTAACCCGGGAATCAGAGAGGTTGCCACGGGAGTCGTTCCCTTAACCTCCCGAACGCCAGGCACAGAAAAAACGCCTGTGCCACCCGGTTAACTAGTGACTAGTTTTCATAAACGTAATTTCATTAATTTATGGTGTGTTATAAAATGTATCTTCGGTAAGATGAGAAATAAAATTATACCATTTACATATGAGGGCAACCTAATAATTTGCATTTATTTTTCTTACATAGAAACAATAAAGTGCATTACGAGAAAAGTGGCAGTCCGTGAGCCGTACATGATTGCCTGTGACTGAGTTAACGTCAAAGGACAGAGAATGGCAATCCAGTGAAAAAGGAGCAAACTACAACGACCGTAACCTGCCTCTTCTGTAAGAAAAAAACTTCGGTAGTGGTTGGATTCGACAAACATGAACCGAATACAGAGAGTGTTTTGCATGACTCTAGTTCTCAAACCCAACCATCTCGGCTAGGGTGAATTACCCGGATTGTTGTTGTTTTTCCTGGAGATTTTCTCCTGTGAGCAGTTCTTGCAGTATGGCTCCGATAAATTCCGTAAAAATATTCGTGTTTGAGCTTTAAGATTCCTGACTTAAGCCTGAAATTTGACATTTATTAGATTTAATTACTTTCTCTACACGTACTATGCACATAATGTATAGAGAAGGTGTTTTATTTAACCCAAAAGTTCAATACTGATATTTCACCGGAAATGCATGTTTTGGGACCTTTGAAATAAAAAACATTTTAGAAAAATATGCATGTGTGCATGTGTTTGGGATGACTTTTGCATAACTGGTAAACCGTAGAGATAGCTAAAAACTTACTGGGTACACAAATAATGTAGATCTTGATAAAACGCAATATAGCTATTTTTTTCGTGGAGTTAACTATTTCCGAAATATTTCAGCTTTAAAAAAGTTATACATTACTCATACGGGGATTTATCAACAGCTGCTGGCTAAACAAAGAAACGAATTTCAATAAAATAGCATCCAGCTTTTAAAATTGATTATCACTTTAACCTATTGTACTCTTTTATTTCCTTTCTACATGCAAGGAAACGAGTAATAAGACCATTTCTGCTAACGCTTATCGCGATTAGTATAAAGTATGTAGGAAAATAAGCTTTTTAGCAACACTTTTTACAGATATATTGAGAAAGTCATGTGAATGGAACACATCAGGTTTTTTTTTTTTCAGGGTTAACCTACTTTCGAAAGTATTAATAATAATTATATTATTCAGACTTTATATATTCTTCTCAATGGTTCACCTAAAGTAACAGTAAACTTAATATTAGGTGAACAGAAGTTGCCTGCTCCAAATAAACTTCTTTGTTTTTCATATCTGTAATGCAAATTATTAATACAGAAACTTGCTTTGCTGTCTACCTCCCGTTAATCATGATAAACTTGGCAGGAATGGTTCAGGGCTCACAGGTACACAAGAGCATAGAGGAGGCTGATAACACACTCAACTGTTTTATATATGTCTGCCTTGATATCTCACAGAGTTTGCATCAGCTCTAGGGAAACAAAAGAACGCTACAACACTGCTTAAAATGTTGTATGTTCTAGGAACTAGCATAAGAAAAGTGCAATAGCTAATATTGCAGCGATGGCTGAAGTTTTACAATTTGTTTAAGGTTACTTTATTTTCAATTTTGACGTAATCTCAGCTTTGATATCATGTATCTGCTACTGTTCTTTGTGATTATGATGCTGAACAGACCTTAATTGCGTAGTCGCCTTCCTGTATCATCCTTTATTTTTAATTTAAAATGTAGATTTATGTATTATAGATTGAATCCCGTATTTGCTTGCAGAATGAAGGAAAAACAGATTTGCATTTACACTAGATTTGTACCAGAGACCTATCAATTGCGAGCTACGAGCAAAATATTTTTTGTCACAAACCAATTGAATATCTTAACAAATTGTACATATTTTCTCTTATGTAAGCTTTTCATGGATTTCTTATGGTTTCTTTATTCTAATTTATATAAAATTCAACGAAAACGAAAAGGTTTCACAGGCTCACAGAAAGTGCAGCATATAAAGTACCATCAAATTTACTTTTATGAATTCGTTAGAGAGATTTTTTTTTAGAAAATAGAAAAGGGTAATTTTTGGGGGGTGGGACTTTCGTGAGAATCTTCACCTGGCGTGCTTAAGTGATATCTGAGGCAGTACTATATTCTATTTATATATTTATGTTTTGAGTTTCGCTATTCATAGACCGACAGAAAGCCATATAGACGCAAAATTAATAACTAAAGCTTTAGAGAAGAGTTTATTTTCATTCCTTGTCTTCCCTATAAATGTGTTGTCAAACATTTCCGCTATCCATGTATAAAATTTCCAACGCCGTGTATTTGCAGCGGGTGTTTTATTTACATAGACGAACGGATAGATGCATAGATGAAAGGAGACGACGGTGTTAATATGCGAATAAAAGTTGTTATTATTTTAGTTTAAGCTTTCGTATTATTCAGCCTTTATTTTAAATTACTCTCGTGGTAATATGCTAGCCTTTGTTTATCGAGTCACTAGTTCAAACCCTAGGAGGGCGATGGATTATTTTTCGGGCGTAAATTTCCTTATCATGGGTTCCTTCAACAGGGAGTGGAGTTTTTTACTTATGGGCGCTCTTTAACTGCTGTGGTTCTCAGCGTCCCATTCTATACTGCGCGTGAAAGATCGCTTAATTTTGCTCAGAGGGATCTCTATCAGGCTTGAGGTTCTTTTACGTGCCGTAAATCTACGACACGGGACCAACGGGTTCACTTTCCTTCCGAAGGAAGCCATGCTAAGGATTTTTACACCCGAAAAAGTCCATAATTCTCCGTCGGATTTGAACCCTCGCTCTTGGGTATTTGGAGTTAGCATGGTAATCAGTACACCACAGAGGGCGACTTTAGAAGGGAAGTAAACCTGTGATCCCCTATGGTATATAAAAAAGAACTTCAAGCCAGACAAAGAGGCCTCTGAGCAACATTAAGTGGTTTTTTACGTCCAAGTTTACCGCCCCGTATTTGACATGTGCAGATATCCCTTCCTGCGTAAAAATTGTTGCAGAAGTCAGTAAGGCTATTACAAGTTAAACCCCTGGCCAGAGCGATTTTTTTTTTTTTTAAATTAAACAGTAACGTGGTCTGATCAGGACTCCGATACTGTGTCCCTATTTACATTTCCCCCCTTAGGTTTTACTGATTACTGGTTTACTGGTTTTACTGTTTCTTTTACAAACATATACACATTGCACAAACATATAACACCCATGCCCAAGGCGGGACTCGAACCCACGATCCCCTGCCCACGAAGCACCAAAGCGAGGAGACGCTTTAGCGAGCGTGGCAATGAGGACCGGCGTCTTGAGCGCTACTGGCCCACCGTCTCCGCTCGTAGCAGAAGAGGTAAAACGAAGCCTCTTAGCCAGGTTCTCCACTGGCCGGTTTTAACTTGCAATATCTCCGTTGAGTTCTGCAATTCTTTAGACGCACGAAGCAATATGTTAAATATGGGGCACTTTGCCATCGGGTAAAATGGGACGCTACGAATTGTAGGAGTTAAAGAGCGCACATAAATAAACCTCCATTTTAAATGTACTCATTCCGTTTGTTAATTGCTCGCTTTCATGTTACTGTATCACTAATGTCAGGGAATAAAGCCAAAATAATAATTATTGTTGTTTTTCTTTCTATTGCAGGTAAGCACAGCCACATGACTGTATTAAACTGGCCAAAAAGCTAATGGAGAAGGTAAGTGTCTATTGTTATACGTTTTGGTATGTTAGCACGCTTAAATGAAATACATTTGTAAAGTTAGAATGTGGATTATTACAACATTCCTGAAACAGTTATGACTTCATCACACATTCATCTTTTATACGAGCCACAACGATAAAGACTCGCGTCTGCGCAATAAACAGCCAGAGCAGTTGTAACTGTTTGCTTAACGGCTGTTTTTACTGCAATGCTCGTTAATTGCAAATCGTCTATCTATTTAATTGCTCTAAGTGTTAAGAAGACACGTTTGCTCTACTGCTGAAAAAATAGCAGAGAGAAACCGTTCTACCCATGGTACTTTATTTGGTTTTCTCTCAAGAATAATGCTATATTATTTCGCTGTCGATTTTAATGTGCCTATAAAGTATTATTTGTTATTATTATTATTATTATTATTATTAGACCAACGATACCGAGCAAGTTAGCTGATAGGTAGCGTGTGTCGCTCGCATTTGAGATCTCCGAATTAAAATCCGTCTAAATGGGTTTTCTTTGTGATTTCCTTCAGTCAGTAAGCTATTTCAATTAATTACTAACTGGAGCATAAGGCATCGTTAGGATGTTTCCTTGATGCAATTTGAATTTCTAGTTCTTGAGTTCGCCGCTATGCGCCATTGAGACTTGGGATCAATTCGTCGCCCACAGATGGTACACAATTTTCGTACTCGAAATGGATTTTTGCCTCGGAACCTTCATCTTTCAAGGTTTGGGATTCTTTTACGTACACATAAATTACACGGGATAGCTTTACTTCAGTTCTGAGGGAAGCCATGCTAAGGATTTTTGCGTCCGAAAAAAAAAAAAAATCATCAAACTGCGCCGATTTCAACCAGCAAACTTGGATTTCAGAGGCTAGCATTGTAACCACTACATCGCGGAGGGTTTTCTTCAGTCACTAAAGCGTCATGAAGTTTGATGTGAAATTGTATAGCAGTTTTAAAAATAAAATTTTACTTTCTCTACACGTACTATGTGCATATTGTATAGAGAAGGTATTCCACTCCACCAAAGAATTCGATACCGAGATTTCACCGAAAATATATATTTTAGGGTACCCTGTATACAGAAAAGGCATTTTCAGAAAAAGGTCCGTGTGTATGTGTGTATGTGTCAGTGTGTCTCTGAACACGATAACTCAAAAACGAAAAGTAGGTAAAGTACCAAACTTGGTATTTAAGTTTAGCATATTCCAGGGATGCGACACGATGATTTTGAGAAAAATTCCCGCACCCCAAACTACCTTTTACATGGATTGATTTTTTAAAAAATGGCTAAGACTATTCTGGGAATAGCCTCTGAAGATTATTTTATTCTGAGTGAATTTTACGGAATTTTTCACAACTGTTAAACGGTAAGAAATGGACAAAAACTTACTACACAAACAATGTAGAGTACCTTAAAGCCCACAATTTATGAAGTATACATTTTTTTCGTGGAGTTGATCTTTTTCAGATATTCCTTGTTTTTGGTTTCAGCTTTGAAAAACTTAACTTTTCTCACACCCGAATCTATCAACTCCTGTCCAAACAAATAAAGGAAATTCAGTCACATAACAACCAGCTTTTAACTATCACTTTAACCTATACTACTCTCTTATTTCGCTTCTACTTACAAGGAAGCAAGTAATAAGACTATTTCTGCTAATTTGTTGTCGATTAGTATGAAGTTAATAGAAGCATAAGATTTTTAACAATAATTTATTGCAGAGATGTAGAGAAAGTCATGTGAATGGAACACATCAGATTTTTATAATAAAAAATACAGTTTTTAAACTTTAAGAAACCATGTCTACTCCCCTTGATACTTTTAAACAACCAGTTAATTGAAATGGACAGTGCAGGCTTGTTAATAGGCATTACAAACTTTTCTCCTTGTGTTTAGCATTTTTGCACCCTCAGTTTGCTCAAAACTTGCAGTGTTTTATTCATTTATTTTAAAGTTATTATACTACCTCTGATAAGTACTCTGAATAAAATAACTAATATGTTTTTTAAAATGTTCCAATATTGATAGTTAAATTATGATCTTAAATCAAACATTTTTGGACAGTGCAAAAATTGCTACAATAAAGATTTGGATTATTAAAAAAAAACATCCAGTGCTGGAGACATTTTTGTAAATTCATTTACTGTAAAGCCTAATTTTTATGTGAATATTTGTAAAAATGCATCGTGACAAATCTACCTATTATAACAATACATTTGGAATGTAAAAATTCTAATGTGTTCCATTCAAATGAATTTCTCTAGCTATTATACAAATAACTTTCTCTACAAAAGTTATTATTTTATGTACGATATGCTAGTGGAGGTAAACATGGCAGGAATTGTCTTATTACTTATAGAAGGGACACAGGGGAATAGGCTAGTCTAAGTCGATAGTCAAATCTATTCAATCTATGTGAAACAACAGTTTAGCTCGCTTTGCATGGCCTGCGGTAAACAAGAGAGATGAAACGAAACGCCACTTCCCGTTTGAGGACATTTTAAGTAGTTCAACTACATCGAATTGCACGATAAGTAGTTTTAGTGTAAATGAAAACGTCAACTTTAAGTTCAATCTGTTCCTCTTCCTAGGTACATCTTCCGATGCACCTATTTCGTTACGGTTTATCTTGTCTTTATTAATATATAATGCTGCACTATTTTATAAAAACAACTCATACTTATTCACTCTCAACTATGACGTTCATAATCATTTTACTAGAAGTGTGAATGACATTCATATACTTAAAATCACCAAAGTGCCTCATAAGTAAAATTGTCAATGCTCTCCCATATGACATTATTAAAATAGATACAATGTGTAAATTCAAAAGATTACTACGTTCATTTTTACATGAGAAAACGTTTTACTGTTTAAGTGAATTGTTTAATTAATGTACATTTATGACGAGTCTATCTGTACAGTGTATGGCAACAGACAATAAATAAATCTATCTGTCTGTCACGAAGGTGACGAGCGATGTGTGCAACAATAAGAAATGGAAACCAATAACAACGAACATCTCAGAAGC
This sequence comes from Hymenopus coronatus, assembly GCA_030762935.1. Lineage (NCBI taxonomy): Eukaryota > Metazoa > Arthropoda > Insecta > Mantodea > Hymenopodidae > Hymenopus > Hymenopus coronatus. The sequence continues at coordinate 122,227,689 of CM060894.1, read as the reverse complement.
GGTCAGCACTACATAAAAAATGTATATGACATAAATTATGTGTTTTAACGAGATACAATTTTTTGTTAGTATGTTTTTGTCTATCTCATACAGTTTAAGCAGTATGCAAAGGTCTTAAGAGTCTGTTCTCAGAAAATTCTAAATACGCAGTTTATTTGTGATTTAAATATATTTTATATACAGTATTAATCAACATCGTTAGAGCAATTATTGAGAAAAACAAAATTTTCGAAAACTTTTCCATCTTAAGGGTAGTTTGGGGTTGGGGAATTTTATTGAAAATCTTCGTGACGCATGTTTGGAAGATACTAAATCTAAATACCAAGTTTGGTTTATAAGGCTCTTTTCGTTTTTGAGCTATACTGTCCATACATACTCTCACACACACACACGCACGCACGCACAGTGTGTAATAATTGTCTTAACTGGTACAAGATATTTTACATATTTTGTATTTGAAACATTCCACCACCAGAAGGAAGGGAATAGAAACAAAATAGACTAACATAGCCTTCTTATGTACACTATTTTATCTAACATCTTGCTATCAGCATTGATACTAAAAAGAAAAACTGAACATCATGTTAAATATTTGCAGTAGTTAAAAGTGTTAATATCTATAAAGGACCTCCACAAAAAATACATTAACCAAAGTATAAACCCTTAAGTACAATTCATCTTTCAATTACAATTTCTAAAAAGGCATTTACACTAAGTATCACAAATACGAAATAGTAAAAATAATCTAACTCATAACCTATAATTTCTTTATAAATATTGACCACTATCTAAAAATACTGTATGTTGGAATGAATAAAAAGTTTGAGTATTTTAAAACTAAAACCAATAACAGCAATCTTTAAAAAAAACTGATGTGTTCATTCACATGACTTTCTCTACATCTCTGTAACAAATTATTGTTAAAAAGCTTATGCTTATGTTTACTTCATGCTAAATATTCTTATTACTTGCTTCCTTGTAAGTAGAAGCGAAATAAGGGAGTACCATAGGTTAAAGTGATAGTCAAAAGTTGGTTCTTATGTGACTGAAATTCCTTTGTATGGACAGGAGTTGACCAGTTCCATGTAAAGGGTAGTTGGGAGTTGGCGGATTTTCTTGAAAACTTAAATACCAAGTTTGGTATTTTACCGACTTTTCGTGTTAACAGACACACAGATCCACACACACGGACCTTTTTCTGAAAATGCTTTTTTTAGATAGAGGGGACCCTAAAACACATACTTCCGGTGAAATGTCAGTATCGAATTTTTGGGTGGAGTGAAATAACTTCTCTATACACTCTGTACATAGTACGTATAGAAAAAGTAAAAATGATCATCTCCACGAAAATAGTGTATATGCTATGAATGGTGTGTTTTAACGATATCTGTGGTTTTTGTATAGCAAGTTTTTCTCAATCACTTGCGATTCACTAGTTATGACAAATTCAGCAAAATTCATTCAAAATAATAGCCTCTTCAGAAAACTCAATATGCATTTTATTTGTCATGGAAACATCTTTAATACAAGGTATTAAAAAAATTAAACCATTTTTGACAAAATCAAAAATTTCGAAATTTTTTCCATATAAAGGGCAGTTCGTGTCTCATCCTTAAATACCTAGTTTGGCATTTACCGACGTTTCGTTTTTGAGTTATCGTGTTCACAGATATATGGACTCTCTCTCTCTCTCTCTCTCTCTCTCTCTCTCTCACACACATGCGCGCGCGCACACACACACACACACACACGCGCGCGTGCTTGTGGCCGCGCCTTGGCCGAGTGGTCAGACCATTCGCCTCTCACCTTTAATCCTAAGCGATCGCATGTGAGATTTATGGTGGACAAACCGGCGCAGGGGCGCGCTTTCTCCGGTTTCCCCCACCATCTAATTCCACCGGGGCTCCATCTTCATGTATCATCAGTGTCATCGCCTGCGGTGCCAGAGCAGTAAAAGCGGGCGTTAAACACTACCCAAAAAACACACACATACACATATTAGAATCTTTTTCTAAAATTCTGATGTTCCATTCACATAGTTTTCTCTAACTGTTCCAAATAGAAACTATTCCTTCAAAAGCTTATTCTTCTATCTACACCATCAAGAAAAACATTAGAGAATTAATCTTATTACTTGCTTCAATGTAAATAGATGGGAAATAACGGAATACATTATACTAAAGCGATAGTAGCTGGTCACTGCGTGAAACAATTGGGGTTCGGTTCGCTTTGAGTGGTTCTACTTGGGAAAATTGAGGTAGTTTAAAACTGAAACCAATAAAAAAGAATATCGCAATAACGGTCAACTCTATAAGAAAAACGTATATGACCTAAGAAGTTTGTTGTAATGAGATGTACAATTTTGTGTAAGAAGTATTTTTCTATCTCTTACGGTTTATCAGTTAAGCAAAATTCAGCAAAATGTATCAAGAAAAAAGACGTTTTCAGAGGCTATTCCCAGAAAAATCAAGATATACATTTTATTTGTCATGTAAATGTCTTTATACATAGTATTTTAATAAAAATCGTTTTAACTATTTTTGAGAAATTCAAAATTATAGACATTTGTTCCATATAAAGGTTGGTTTGGGGTGGGGAGATTTTCAGCAAAAGCTTCTTGTCGTATCCGTTAAAGCTGCTAAGCTTAAAAAGTTAGTAATTCATTTATTTTACTGACTTTTCGTTTTTGAGTAATTGTGTTCACAGACACGTGGGCGCACGGAGTCACACACAAACGCGCGCGCATGCTCGCGCTCACACACACATACCAACCATAGATACACATACGGACTTTGTTCTAAAAATACGTTTTGTTTTATACAAGGAAATACGTGTATTTCCGGTGGAATTCGGTATCAAAATTTTTGGTGGAGAGCAATATCTTCTCTAAATGAAATAAAATGGAGTTTTATTTATGGACGCTCTTTAACTGTTGTGGTTCTCAGCGTCCCATTCTATATTGGGCGTGAAAGACCGCTTAATTTTGCTCAGAAGCCTCTCGATCCGGCTTGAGGCTATTTTACATGCCGTAAATCTACGACACGGGACCAACGGTTTACTTCCCTTCCGAAGGAAACCATGCTAAGGATTTTTACCCCCGAAAAAATCTAGCGTCCTCCTCATGGTAACCATTTGACCACGGAGGGCGATATATATACCTTCTGTACCTACGTACCATGTCCTATGTAGAGAAAATAAAAATGAATTCATTTTGGCTTTATTAACATTAATACTTTCTTGTGAAAAACCATAAAATGAATAAACTTCCTAAGATTTTCATTAATATGCCTTCAAGAGTGCTAAGCTGCAAGAAAGTCATTTTGCAGTACACAACAAATACCTAGTATGCTTCCCTTAAAGATAAAAGGAACATGGTCACAAAAACACCTTATCATAACTTTTATAGAGGGAAGGAGCTGTGCTGAAGCTCTAATCAAGTCATAAACTAAATTACGTATTTTACTTGGCGTTTCTCATGCAAAATAAGCGAAGTACGTCTACAGCATTATTTCCTCTATAAAAGCACCATACTTAGCAAAAGCTTTGTGGAAACAGCTTTGTACGAATGGCAATAAGGAAATGAAATTAGGAGAACTTTTTTTTTGCAATTTTAACAGGCGAACAATTCTGAAAAGGCTGTTAAGAATAATTCACCTCAGCCGTTGAGAGGTTTTGTGCCCACGCGGCTGTATTGTGAACAACCTTGAATGTAATTTCGAGTAACTTAAACTAATGAAGTTTATATTTAAGCGTTGAAGGGAGGCGTCGAGTTTGGAAACTTGATGATTGTTTACAGTGCAGATTTGAATGTCAACTCGGTCTGGGTGTAGAGGGAAAGTTCTGCTGAAACAACAGACACACAAAAGACAAACAAACTTGTCTCAATGCTACAGCGTGCAAGTGGTGATAATAACATTTGTACGAGGTTCGATGCCTGGCATTTTCATGGTAGTTGCCAGGGCTACGCATTATATGACAATATGGTTTTATGTCGCTTACTGTGAGTTACCCGGATAAGATTTTTTCGTCGTTTTCCCTGATCCTGAGAGACGAATATCGAGTAACTTTAAGCTCCATGGACCCCAACATCATTTGAGCATCATATCATCAGTTTCATTCATCTTGCGATATGACCAAACCTGGTTAAAGGACGTTAACAATTTTACAAAAAAAAATTACTTTCTCCAGCCTTATGTACATAGTAGCTAGAAATGGAAATGGAGTTTTATTTAAATGTTGTGGCTCTCAGCGTCCCATTCTATGTTGGGCATGAAAGGCTGCTTATATTTGCTCAGAGGCCTCCTTTTCAGGTTTGAGATTTTTTTACGTGCCGTATAAATCTACGACGGCGGCACCGTGGGATAAAGTGGTTAGAGCGCTCGCCTCCCTTCTAGGCGGCCCGGGTTCGATTCCAAGTATTGGCATATGGGATTCCTGGTGGACGAAGCTGCGTCTGGGTGGATTTTCTCCGGGTCCTCGGGATTCTCCCGCCACTCATTCCACCAAGTGTCTTTCATTTCATCCACTTCAAGCCGACCACTCTTAACAGGTTCTTTATTCTGTGGTTTCGTGCCGTAGGCTCCCCGACAAACTACTAGGTATTGACTTGTATGTCCTAGGGGAGGTGTCAGTCCTAAAAATACGGGGAGGGTAAGCCGATTACGAAACGAAGAAATCTACGACTCGTGACCAACGGTTTTACTTCCCTTCTAAAGGAAGATATGCTGAGGATTTTTACGCCCAGAAAAAATCCATCGTCCTCCACTACCTTGGGTGTATTAGGCTAGCATCGTAACCACTACACCACGGAGGGTAACATAGTGGCTAGGGAAGGTATTGCATTCCATCCAAACTTTCGAGAGTTCACCGGAAATATATATTTTAAATTTTTTTGTGTATGTCTCTCTGATAAGAATAGCTCAAACACGAAAATACCATTAAATACCAAACTTGTATTTATGTTAGTATCTTCCAAGGATATGACACGGAAATTTTCGAGAAAATCCACCCATCACAAACTACTCTTTACATGGAAACATTTTTGAAAGTTTTGCTTCTCTAAAAATGGGTCTAACGATTTTGATTAAAATAACGTATGTATACATATACACGTTAATTTAATCAAAGTTTTTGGAAATAGCCTCTGAAGCTCCTGGTTCTGGATGAGCTTTGCAGAATTTTGCATAAGGGTTAAACCGTAAGAGATATACAAAAACATTCTGCACAAAAAATGTAGATTTCTATAAAACACATAATGTATGTCATATATGTTTTCAGTAGGCCGTTTTCGAGGTATTCTGTTTTGGGTTTCATTTTTAAGCCACTTTAATTTGCCCAAACGGAACCACGTAAAGCGAACCAAACCTCGATTAATTCACATAGTAACCAGTTTTTAAAAGATTTTAATGGCGCTTTAGCCTAATGTATTTCTCTTTTACTTATAAGGAAGCAAGTAGTAAGACCAATTCTGTTAATGTTTATCTCGTTAGCATAATGTAGACAAAAGAATAGTTTGTATATGCAACAGCCAGAGAACGTTATGTGCATGGAGATTGTAATTAAATCATTTATATAACGGCTCTAGGCTGCATCCTAGGAAAACAGAACACCTACATCGAGGATGGAAACCAATAAAAAAGGTCTCAGGTGTTCTCTACCTATTCTGAAACAAATTATTCTTACAAAAGCTCATGCTAATCAAGATAAACATTACCCTAAATTGTGTTATTACTTAGTTCCTTATAAGTAGGAGGGAAATAAGGAGATAGATAGGCTAAAGCGATAGTCAAACGCGTTAAAAACTGGTTGCTAATGGTTGAAATTCGGTTCTCTTTGTATGACCAGGTGTGAAAAAAAAAAAAAAATAAACAGAATGACAAATTCCCGTTTAGAAAAGTTTTAAGTATTTTAAAATTGAAACTGATAACTTGTGGTTAACTCCAAAAAAGTATATGACAAATTGTATATTTTAATTTTAACATTTGCATTTGTGTGCAGTAAGTTTTGGTGAATCTCTTAAGGTTTACCAGTTGACCAAAGTCACCCAGAATGAAGAGGTCTTCAGAGGATATTCCTAGAAAAGACATAATGCACATTTTATCTTTCATTTAAATACCTTTAATATAAATATTGTAATAAAAAACGTTAAGATGCATTTTTTTAGAAAAACATTTAAAAAAACCTTTCTATGTAAAGTGTAGTTTGGTGTTGAGGGATTTTCTTGAAAATCTTAATACCAAGTTTGATATTTAACGTAATTTTTTATTTTCAGCAATGCTGTACACACACAAATTCACTCATACCTTTTTCTAAATAACGCTATTTTACAGGGGATCCTGAAATATGTATTTCCAGTGAGACCCTAAAAGCGAATTTCTGGATGGAATGCAATTCCTTCTTTACTTATTTCATACATGTACTGAATATAGAAAGCAAGAATTAGCACTAGGAATACTAAACTAAATTTAATAGGTTAAAAACAGCGATGATGATGATGATACAGAAAGGAAAACATTCAAAACCATTCTATAGAGAATGGTTTTCTGTGGAACAGAAATGTGAACCTTAAATAAACAGCACGTTAATAAACTGAATACGCTGGAATGAATTTATAGAGGTCAGCCAAAATATCTATAAAACACAGATTAGGAATAACAAAAATGCTAGTTACTCTATGATAAAATTGAAGTTTGGTTTTCTTCGCATGATTAGGAGTAAAACAAGAGAGATATGAGAAGAATGACGACTCCCTGCTTGAGAAAAGTATGAGAGTTTTAAAATTGAAACCAATAAAAGGGAATATCTGTATATGTACATAATACTACGACTTATGGAAGTCGGAGTATACTATGATTAACCAATTGAAAGGAAATGACTTTAATGTTGCGGCCAGGTAAATAGAATGGAAGAAGATTAGTGAAGGAATGGGCAGTGAAGAGATGAACAGGTCCAGCCTCTAATGCCTGGTTACAAAATGTGCGTATTTCAATAGAAAGATATGTTGCAAGGAAATAGAGATAAATGGCATAACATTATACAGAATAGTGACTTTTGAACAGAAATATATCATTTGGCCTATTTATAGATTTGAATTTATAGGTTGTATTTTGATATTGAACTTCTGTAGATAATACCAAATGCAATAATAATAATAATAATAAACAGCAATAATAATAACAATAATATTCTAAAAAGATTAAATACTGATCCTAATTAAATTTTTAAAGGAAGGAGAAAAAAAAAACTCGTAAACTTCCACAAAAGTTATGCCGTTTTTACAAAAATGAAGAGTGTTTGCCGGTTTTGGTCCTTTCGTAGCAACGAAAATATTTGATTGGTTTAAATTAGTAAAGAATTTGATAATAGAAACTTAATATAAAATTTCTTATGATACTTGATATCACACTTAAGTTTAGTTGTGTATACCGGAATCTATACAGTAATACATACTTAATTTTTGCAATAATTCTATTTTTTTTTTTTTTTTTTTTTTTTTAACTTTAGGCTTCATAAAGTGAAGAGAAACTGCATTAAGAGCGTAGCTTTCCTGGCGGCGTAAATCTTGGAAGTTCTCTTGGGCTTCCATCCAACTGTAGATATGGTGAGGTAGTAACCCTGAAGACGGGAACAATGTATGCTCCGGAAACGTTGGTGCCTCACCATATTTACACCAGGCTGGAAGCCCGAGAGAACTTTGAAGAGAAACTGCATGTTTACAAATTAATAGTGAAATGGCCGACGGAATATAGCAAAGTGATTTTGAAAGCTAATAAACCTTATTTTAATAATAAAAATAGAATTAAATGACCATTAAATGAAAACAGAGCGTGTTTTAGCCAACAGACTGTAGTCAATGGAGCAGTTAATGCGTATAAAATCAAGTTTTTTATTCTCTGATATTTTAAATGAACGGTTCCATCGATTTATTAATAAACGTGAATATTCGTACTAAAATAAACATAATATTCTAAACTCCACTACGTTTGTTACATGCTTCATGTTATGTATCTAACAGAAAATGTGTATTTCATAGTTTTAGTGCTAGTCTCCTAGGATTTGTAGTAGTGATTATTACCAGTACAGTACCACTCACATTGTACATGACAGGTAGGAGAGATTGCATTCTCCTTAAAATTAATACAGAGCTTTCACACGTAATACATGCTTTGAACACTATTGAATAAAAACGTATTTTTAGAAAAAAGAAAAAAGATGCATGTGTAAGTCATTCTATCTCTTTGTGTGTGAACAACATAACCAAACTTGGTATTTAAGTTCACCTCTTCCGAGGATGCAACGCAAAGATTTCGAGGAAAATTCCGCTACCGTAAACTACCCATTAGATGAAGATTTTTTTGGAATTTTCGATGTTCTCAAAAAGTCTAACGGTTTGGATTAAAGTACTGTATATTAAAAATACTTACATAACTAAAAATCTCGGATACGTTCCATTCACATGACATTGTCTACCTATTCAACAAACTATTCTTATAAAACCGATATTATCTAATTCAGATAAATGTTAGCAGAACTGGCCTTATTGCTTGCGTCCTTGTAGGAAACAAGGAAGTACACTATACTAAAGTAAAGTCAAATTAAAAGCTAGTCGCGTGTGAAACATTTAAAAATCCGTTGCCAGGACTGAAAAAAATAAGAGATGAAACCAAAGTAAAAGTTTGGGAAAAGTTTAAGTATTTTTAAGAATATATCGGAAACGGTTTACTCCACAAAAAATGTATATGACATAAAGTGTGTTTTTTAATGAGATCTACAGTTTTTGTTTAGGGATGTTTTGTTTTATCTCTTACGGTTTACCGGTTATTCAAAGTCACCAGAATTCAGAGGTTATTCCCAGAAAATTCAAGATACATATATTTCATTTATCATAAAATATCTTAGCGAAATGGTATTTTAATCAAAATTGTTAGAGTTATTTTGAGAAAGTCAAAATTTTCGAAAAAATCCATACAAAAGGGTCGCATCCTAGTAAGATTCGTCTTTAGGACGGCTCGCCAACTAGGACTTACAAGCGAATGCCTATGAATTAGAACCTGTCGATTAGCCAACGGCACGAAACCACAGAATGGAGAACCTGGAACGAAGTGAATGATATGAAATGCAAGCGAAATGGATAATAGGATATGTGGAGTGATTGGCGGGGGAAAGAGGAGCCGCCGTAGAAAGCCCGCCCAGACACCGCTTCGTGCACCAAATCCCACATGCGGGCGCTTGGGGTCGAACCTACGTGAGAAGCAGACGGTCTAACTTCTCGGCCATGGCGCCGACTTTCATGTGAAGACACTTACGAGGGTCGGCTGATAAGTCCCGTGCCTCACACAGATATGGCGCCACTAGGCCAGTTCGACGGTAGCATCGTATAGTTAAACTCTAGGCTAGCTTGTATCCATAGTTACAAACCAATAACTTGTTTAGTTTTCGAATGACAGCAATTTAAACAAGACAACTTTAGAGTTTTCACGAAAATGGAAGATTTGGAAAAACGAGTAGTAGAGTAAACACTTCCATTTGAAAGGCTTAACGGCTAAAGAAATCAAGGAGGAAATGGACAGTACATTGAAAGATTCTGCCCCTTCATATTCAATGATTAAAAGGTGGGTTGCAGAGTTTAAAATGGGACGTACGAGCACTAGTGATGAGCCTCGCTCTGGACGCCCTGTAGAAGTGACAACTCTAGCTATTCATCGTTAGTACTGGAAGACCGAAGATTAAAGTTGTTTGTCGACACCAGATCAAAAGTTGCAAAGAAAAAACTGTTTCTGTTAAAAATGTGGAGCTCTACCGTAAAAATCCCAATGACATTTTGAGCCGGCTGATTACCATGTATGAAACTTGGATACATAACTACTCTCCAGAAAGTAAATCAAATCACCTCAGTGGATTGCGCCAGGTGAACCAACTCCAAAAAAGGAAAAGTCAATTTTTTCAGCTAACAAGATTATGGTGAGTGTTTTCTGGGCTGCACAGGGAATTATGTTTATTGATCACTTGGAAAAGAGTAAAAGTATCACTGGTGACTACTACGCAAGCTGACTGCAACGTTTGAGTGATGAGATGAAAAGAAAAAGACCTCATTTAGCAAACAAAGAAATTTTGTTTCATCACGAAAATTCTCCGGCCCATCGTTCAGTCATTGCAATGGGAAAAATGTGCCAATTAAAGTTCGAATTGCTTGAACATCCACCCTATTTGCCAGATCTAGCACCCAGTGACTATCACCTATTCCCAAACCACAAAAAGTTTCTTGGAGAAGGAAGATTTCACAGCAACGAGGAGGTCATTGATGCGGTAAACAGCTATTTTGAGGACCTTGATAAATCACCCTACCAAGATGGTTTAATTAAATTATAACACCGATATGACAAATGTATTAATTAGCCTTTCTGGAGATTATGGTGAGAAATAATAAAAAAAAATTAAATGCTGTTTTCATTGAGAGACCCGGCACTTATCAGCCGACCCTAGTAACTTAAATACCAAGTTTGGTATTTAACTGAATTTTTGTTTTTGAATTATGGTGTGCAGACGCACAGCAAATATTTTCAGAAATGTTTTTTTTTGGATTCAGGGGACACAAAACATGCCCTTTTGGTGAAATTTCGGTATCGAATTTTTGAATGGAATACGATACCCTCTCTATCTACTATACATTGTTCATGTGTGCTAGAGAAAATAAAAATGATATCTTTAAGTTTCTGGGAATAGTCTCTGAAGTCCTCTTCATTGTGAATGACGTTTCCTAAACCGGTAAAGTGTAAGAGAGAGAGACAAAATGTAACTACAAAAATTTAGATCTTCTTAAAGTTCACAATTTATCTCCAAAATATTTTTGTGGAGTTAATCATTCTTATTGGTGTCAATTTTCAAATATTTATACCCTCATTTTCTTTTGTTTTAATCCTGACCATGGAAAGAGAACGAACTTTAATTAGATAACAGATTTAAAAAAAAAATACTGTATTTTAGCTTAGTGCAGTCTCTTATCTGTCTTTCCGTACAAGGAAATAAGTAATTATATTCCTCTTTATGTTTGGCTTGATTAATGTGTAGTAAATACAAGAATAAAAATCTGATTTGTTACACTCACATGACTTTCTCTAGCTGTTCTACAAACTTCATACATAAGATTCTTCTTCTCTCTGCACCTTGCTAATCATGGTACTCATTAGCACAATGTTATTATTTAGTTCCGTATAAGTAGGAAGAAAATAAGGGAATACTCTAGGCTAAACCAATAGTCAAATGTTTTAAAAGCTGTCGTTATGTGATTGTCATTACCAATCGCTTCTTTTGACCAGGAGTAGAACAAAAGAAAAACGGACACTCTCGTCTGAGAAAAGTATAAGTACTTCTCAACTGAAACTACTAACAATGAATACCTCGAAAACGGTAAGCTCCAAGAGAAAAATGCATATGACATAACTTATGTATTTTAACAAGACCTACATTTTTTGTATTGTAAGTTTCTGTCTATCTCTTACGGTTTACTAGTTATGCCAAATTAAGCAAAATTCATGCAGAATAAACAGGTCTTCAGAAGCTATTCCCAGAAAATTCAAGATATAACATTTTATTTGTTAGGTAAATATCTTTAATATATGATATTTTAATCAAAATCGTTAGAGCCATTTTTAAGAAAATCAAAATTTTCGAAAAAAAATTCCATGTAAAGGGTAGTTTGGGGTGGGGGGATTTTTCTCAAAATCTTTGTGTCGCATCCCTGGAAGATACTGAACTTAAATACGAAGTTTGGTATTTTAGCTACTTTTCGTTTTTGAGTTATCGTGTTCACGGACACACACGGACCTTTTTCTGAAAATGCTTTTTTTTTTGATACAGGGTGTCCTAAAACATGTATTTCCGGTGAAATCTCGGTATCGAATTTTTGGGAGGAATACTATACTTCTCTATCCCTATGTACATTGTACATATGGGGCTAGAGAAAGTAAAAATGTGTAATTATAATCTATTGCAATAGGTAGAGAAAGTCAAGTGTATATTACGCATCAGATTTTTAGAAAATGGTCCGCATGCTTGTGCGCGAGTTTATTCTCTCTGCTTGTTTTTGAACAGCATAAAACGAAAAGTCGGCTGTATTTAATGTTTTAGTTTAGTATTCTATAAGAATGTCACACGAAGGCTTTGGAGTCCAAAATAACTTTTTATATTGCCATCAATCCTAACATTTTGATTTTTCTAAAAAATACATATTTATTATAAATGCGTTATGTGACAAGTAAAATAGGTATCTTGAATTTTTAGGGAATAGCTTCTGAGCCCCTCTTCATTTTGGATGACTTTTCCATAATCGGTATGACTTAATATAGGCAATTTTGTGAAATGAACGTTTTAGAATAATTCACCATTTCCATGCCGTATTAACAGTTTAAATTATCAAATACGGGTTATTCGCTATAATTTTTATTTCTCATACCCATGCACAAAGAGTGGAGTTTCAAAGACATCACATAGCAACACGCTCTTAAAAACTCTAAACTGTAGTTTTACCAACTGTAACATAGGTATAGTGGAAGATGAATTACAGGTTTATCTGGTTTATTAGCAATACATATATAGATTAATCTGTATTTGAAAAAGTATCCGATTATTTAATATATAAATTTAATTCCAAACCATAACCTTTTGGATTCTCTACCTCGTACAGTATACCGAAAATACATGTTTTGAGAACACCTGGATACAAATATTATTTTTAAAGAAAAGGTCCATGAATTGTGTTTGTGTCTGTGAACAGTTTAACTCAAAAAAGAGAAGCTTGTTAATTATCAAACTTGGTACATATTCAGGAAGATCCTTCCATCCCAAATTATACTTTACAAGGAAGATTTTTTGAAAGTTTTTGGTTATCCCAAAAATGGCTCAATCAGTTTTGTTTAAAAAAACATTTATTAACGATATTTACATGAAAACAAATTATATTTAATTTTCTGAGTAAAGGCTCTGAGGGCTTCTTCATCCTGGATGACTTTTGCATAGGTAAACCATAAGAGATAGACAGAATCTTATTAAGCAAAAATGTAGATTTCGTTAAAACACACAATGCATGTCAATAAAATTTGTTGTGTAGTTAAACATTTCCGAGATATTTTGTTTTGTTTAAATGTTCCAACACTTATAATTTTATCAAATGAGAAGTTACAATAGGTTTTCGTTTTTTTTTCGTTCTGTACAAATTGGAATTTCAAAAGTATCATATAGCGACCAATATTAAAAGAGTTGACTATCGCTTTATCTAGTGTATTAATTTATTCCCTTGAACCTATAAGAAAATATGTAATAAAACCATTTTATTAATGTTTATCTCCATTAACATGAAGAATAAGCTTTTGTAATAATAATTAGTTGTAGAATAGATGAAGAACGGTCATGTACCATTTTTTGAACACTTTATGTTTGCGTTTGTCTTTAAATTTACTCATTACAATATGAATGGTGTAGAAATATTTACCTCTTCCTGATCCCTTTTATTGTAACTTCATTGCTAGTTTTGGTGTGGAAGAATGTTGAGTTTTTAAACACACGTATTTTGGTAAACATTGTTTGTCAACTTTAGTGTTATTTCCACATAATTAAGCTGCCTCATTATCAGCAATGGTCCTGCAGTTGCAAAAGATGTTAGCAAACGCTCCCGAGCCCTTTACAATGAATACCTATACTCGGTTGCTGATTAACATCCTCTGTGCAAACATATACATGCTGCATTCCTACCGAACTCTATTAATTATACAAATGATGCATTGATTTTTATCCTCTTTATGCTTACTTCTTTTTATATTTTTCCTGTCTTTAAAACGGGTTATTAATTATATTAAAAGCTCGGCGGAAGGTTTGAACTCGGAGAGAAATGCAGGCACTGCTGTTAGCCGTGACATAATAAAAGTTCTAGTAATAAAAATATCCTCTTCAATATTACATACACAAGCCTCGCCATCTTTCCCTAAGTTTCTCTTTCTCTATCACGTAATATGCTCATAGTCTAAAGTATTGTATTGTATTTAAAACATCTAATGTGTTCCATTCAAATGACTTTCTCTACATCTCTGCAACAAATTATTTTTAAAAAGCTTATGCTTCTATTTAGTTCATTCCAATGCAGAAAAAAATAGTAGAAATAGTCTTATTACTTGCGTACTTGTAAGTAGAAGCGAAATAAGGGAGTACCATAAGTTAAAGTGATAGGCAAAACTGGTTGCTAAGTGACTGAAGTTCCTTTGTTTCTATGTACAGGAGTAGACAAATTCCTGTATGAGAAAATTTTAAGTTTTTCAAAGCTGAAAACAAAAACAAGGAATAGCTTTAAAAAAAAAAAGCGTTTTATTTGTCAGGTAAATCTCTTTAATATATGAGAATGTAATTAAAATCGTTAGAGCCATCCCTTGAAGATATTAAATTTCAATACCAAGTTTGGTGTTTTACGGACTTTTGGTTGTTGAGTTATCATGCTCATAGACATACGGACACAATGACACACACTCACACACACAGGTACCTTTTTCTAAAAATGCTTTTTCCGGTGAGATCTCGGTATAGAATTTTTGGATGGAATGCAATACCTGTTCTATACACTATGTACATAGTACGCGTAGGGAAAGTAAAAATATGATGTTTTCTCTACATTTCTGCAATAAATTATTACTAAAAAGCTTATTCTTCTATTTACTTAATGCCATTGGAGAAAAAATTAGCAGAAAGGACCTTTTTACTTCATTTCTTGTAAGAGGATGGAAAATAAAGAAATAACATGGGCTAAATTGATAGTCAAACCTTTTAAAAGTTGGCTTCTATGTGATTGAAGTTCCTTTGTTTGTATTGACAGGAGTTGACAAATTCCCTATGAGAAATGTATAAGTTTTTTAAAGCTGAAATTAATAATAAGCAATATCTCAAGAACTGTCAAATCCATGAAAAAATATATATAACATAAATTGAGTGTTTTAACGAGCTCTACATTTTTGTATGGTAAATTTTTGTCTATTTCTTACGGTTTACCATTTGTGCAAAATTCTTCAAAAATCATTCAGAATAAACATGACTATTCCCAGAAAATGAAGATATACGTTTTATCTGCTATGTAAATATCTTAAATATAAGAGATTTTAGTCACAAACGTTAGAGCCATTTTTGAGAAAATCAACATTTTCGAAATTTTTTCTACGTAAAGAGTAGTTGGGGGTGGCGGATTTTCTTGAAAATGTGTTGCATCCCTGGAAGATGCTGAACTTAAATATTTTGGTGTTTTACGGACTTTTCGTTTTTAAGCTATGCTGCCCACAGGCACACACTGATAGACAGACAGACACACACAGGCATTTTTCTAAAAAAAATTCTTTTGGATTCAGAGGGTCCCAAAACATTTATTTGCAGTGAAATCTTGGTATCTAATTTTTGGGTACATTACAATACCTTCTCTATGCACTATGTACATAGAACGTGTAGAGAAAGTAAAAATCGATGTTGAGATTCCACTGGAAATATATTTTGAGAGCCTCTACTTCAAAAACATATGTGTTTCCACAAAAATAAGTTTAGAAAAAGATTCATGTGTAAATGTGTTTTATTAGAGTGTGTAGCGCTCGCTTTTACTACTAATGTCGTGATGATTCAGGAATGAACATGAAGCATTGGTGGAATGCGATGGCGGAGATGCGATAACAAGGTTTTCAGGAAAATTATACTACTCCAGAGAGCCCTATGCATGGAAACTTTTACGAAAATGTTTATTTTCACAAAAATTGCTGTAATGCTTTTGTTAAATATGACATATGGTTCAGATATTTTCTGCATAAATAAAATGGAACAGAGTCTAAGGTATTTTATATTCTAGATGGATTTTGTTTAACAGGTTAACCGTAAGAGATACACTAAAACTTACTATACAAAAAGTGCAGACCTCGTTAAGGCAAACTATTGGTCCTAAGTGCAATTTTTATGCAGTTAATCAATTATGAGATATTTTTACTTTCTCTACACGTCTATGTACATAGTGTAAGGAGAAGGTATTGTATTCCACCCAAAAATTCGATACCGAGATTTCACTGGAAATACATGTTTTGGGTCCCCCTGAATCCAAAAAAAAACATGTTTACAAAAAGGTCCGTGTATGTGTATGCGTCTGTGTGTGTGTCTGTGGACAGTATAGCTCAAAAACGAAAAATCGTTAAATACCAAAGTTGGTATTTAAGTTTGGCATCTTCTAAGGATGCGACACGAAGATTTTCAAGAAAATCCCCCTTCCCCCAACTACCCTTTACATGGAACATTTTTCGAAAATTTTGATTTTCTTAAAAATGGCTCTAACGATTTTGATTAAAATGTTAAATATTAAAGATGTTTACCCGACAAATAAAATGTATATTTTGAATTTTCTGGGAATAGCCTGTGAAGACTACTTTATTCTGGATGAATTTTATGGAATTTTGCATAACAGCTAAACCATAAGAGATGGACAAAAACTTAACACACAGCAAATGTAGAGCACATTAAAACACACAATTTATGTAATATCCTTTTATCCTTTTTGAGATATTCCTTGTTTTTGGTTTCAGCTATGAAAAACATACTTTTCTCATACAGGAATTTGTCAACTCCTGTGCATACAAACAAAGGAACTTCAGTCACATAGCAACCCGCTTTTGACTATCACTCTAACCTATGGTACTCCCTTTCGCTTCTTTTTACAAGGAAGCAAGTAATAAGACTATTTCTTTAATTTTTTCTAGATTAGTGTGAAGTAAATAGAAATTAGCGTTTTAACAATAATTTGTTACAGAGAAAGTCATGTGAATGGAACAAATCAGATTTTTCTTATTCACTTAAACTTTTTAATACTTTTCTCAAATGTGAGGTCGTTATTCCATTTTCCCCTCCTGACCAAGCAAAGAGAAACATTTTATATAGCGACAAGCTTATAAAGCATCTGAGTGATGCTTTAGCTTATTGTATTTATTTATTCCTCTTGTACAAGGAAATAATGGATAGTAAAAAGATCTAATGTGTTCCATTCACATGAACTTTCTCTACATATCTGCAACAGACTATTGTTAAAAGTTTATGCTTCTATTTACGTTATGCTAATCTAGAAAACATTTGCAGAAATGTTCTTATTACTTGGTTCCTTGTAAGTGGAAGCGAAATAAGGGAGTACCTTAGGTTAAAGTGATACTCCAAAGGTGGTTGTTATGTTCCTTTGTTGTATGGATAGGCGTTGACAAATTCCTGATGAGAAAAATACGTTTCTCAAAACTGAAACCAATAACAAGGAATATCTCAAAAACGATCAACTGCACGAAAAAAATGTATATAACATAAATTGTGTGTTTTATCGTGCTCTACACTTTTTGTGTTGTAAGTTTTTGTCCATCTCTTTTGCAGTTATGCAAAATTCCGTAAAATTCATCAAGAATAAAGTGGTCTTCAGAGGCTATTCCCAGAAAATTCAATATATACATTATATTTGACAGGTAAATATCTTTAATATACGATATTTTAATCAAAATCGTTAGAGTCATCTTTAGGAAAATCGAAAATTTCGAAAAATGTTCCATATAAAGGGTAGTTAGGGGTGGGGGCTTTTTTTTGAAAATATTCGTGTCGCATCCTTGGAAGATAGCAATCTTAAATACCAAGTTTGGTATTTAACGGTATTTTCGTTTTTGAGCTATGCTGCCCACAGACACACACACACACACACACACACACACACATACACACATAAGCGCTTGTGATTAAAATCCGTTTCTCTTTACTTGGTTGGGAGTAAAACAAAAAGAGAGATAAATATGACATAAATTATGTTTTAACGTGATATACATTTCTTGTGCACTGAGGTTTTATCTATCTCTTACGGTTTACCAGTTGTGCAAAGGTCAATCAGGATGAAGGCTTATTCCCAAGAAATGCAGGTTAAATATTCTATTTTTCATGTAAGGCATTTTAATCAAAATCGCTATATCCATTTTTTAAAAAAATCGAAAATTTCGAAAAATATTTCATATAATTTGGGTTGGGGTGATGTTGCTGAAAATCTTCGTGTCACATCCTTGAAAGATTTAACCCAGTTTTCGTATTTGAGTTATGGTGTCCATAGACACACTCACTTTGACCTTTTTTCTAAAAATGTTTTTGTTTAAGGGCCCTTAAAACATATTTTGGCATCGAATTTTTGATTGGTCGTACAATACCTTATCTATCTATTAGCTATTGTACATATGTACTAGAGAAAGTATTACAAAAAATCTGATATACAGGTTCACATGACTTTTTCTAGCTGTTTCACAACCAACATTTCCTTAGAAAAAATAATAATTTTATCTTCATCAAGCTAATTGAGATAAACATTAGCAGAATTGGTCTTATTATCTGTTTCTTTGTAAGTACACACAGATAGACACACACACAAACACAAACACACACACTCACTCACTGATGCTTTTCTAAAATTTGCTTTTATGAATTCAGAGGTTTTAGGTATACTCTTGCTGTAAAAATCTCGGTATCGAATTTTTGGGATAACTTCTCTACCTACTATGTGCATTGTACACCCCCTTGTTTTAGTCCCTGATTTATCACCAATTCTTGTTTTGTGTTTTTATTTCCACTCTTTATTTTCACATTGAAACATCTGTAACCTATAGTACCTATATAAATAATTTGCATGCATGTTTGTGGGTATATTAATTTGAATCAAAGCACTTGAGAGAAATTGTTGTACCGAGTAACGTTCTCTGACTTGGTGCTATTGTGTTGAAAGTGAAACCGTTTGGAGTGGTTTGCTGTCAAAGGTACTTCATCTGTGACAGAGTGTCGTGCGATATTCAGCGAGCTCTTGTATTGTTTTAGAGATACAGCACGTCGCTTTGGATATCGATTCGCATCCAAGGTAGATTTCTGAAGGTATTAGATATCAAAGAAACAAAGAGCCCTTCCATGTTGCAAAGCAAGGACATAAAAACCCGGACAAGGCAACCATTTTCCACGTCCCAATTGCCTTTTGCATGGGCGTCTTTGTCGCGGTGCGTCTCGTTCTTGATCGCGCTTCGAGGATTATCGGAAGTCCAAGACGCGTCAAAAGAAGGATTTTCGATGCTGTACTTTGGCCGATTTGGATTCTCTTGATACACACGCATATCTCATTGCTTTCTTCTCCAGCTCTAAGGTGAGGGGTTTTGGTAGGACTCAATGCCGTTTGGATCTAACAATAGGTAGCAAAAGGAAAAGAAATATGCAGCGCTAAATCTTAATGCGGTTGTGAAAAATCCGATATGTTCCATTCGCATAACTTTCTCTACCTGTTCTGCAAACAAACTTTTTTTCGAAAGAGTATTATTTTATCTACATCATGCTAATCGAGATAAATAATAGCAGGAATTATTTTATTACTTGCTTCCTTCTAAGCAGGAAGCAAATAAGGAAATATACTAGGCTAAAGCGATAGCCAAATATTTTAAAATCTGGTTGATATGTGAACAATTCCAGCTCGGTTCGCTTTGTATTGCCAGTAAAACAAGAGAAATAAAACTTTTTTTTTCTTTGTGGTCTTTTAACCTGGTTGGTCATAGACGAGGAATGAAATTGGTGAAATGATGCTCAAATAATCTCGGGGTCCGTGGAGCTTAAAGTTACTCGACATTCGTCTTCTCAGAAAAATGGAAAACCCCGAAAAAACCTTATCCGGGTAACTCACCCCGAGATTCGAACTCACGATCTGTTGAATGTGAGGCAGACACGCTACCTCCACACTACCCAGGCGGGCGAGATGTGAAACGAAAGGTGACCTCCCATTGCAGAATAGTTACACAGTGTAAAATTGAAAACAATAAAAACAAATTTCCATGACATAAATTTTGTACTTTAACGCGAAATACACTTTTTGTACAGTAAGTTGTTGTTTATTTCTAACGGTTTACCAGTTATGCAAAATTAAGCAAAATTCATTCAGAATGAATAGGTCTTCGAAGATATTCCCAAAAAATCATCAAAATCATTAGAGCCCTTTTTCAGAAAAACAACATTTTCAAAAAGTGTTTACATGTAAAGGGTAGCTGGGGGGTTGCTATTGAACGTTTTTTTTAGTTTTGAGTTATGCTCACACACACACACATACACAGATACACAACATACACACAGATCTTTTTCTAAAAGCACTTATATTTTTATATATATATATTTTTTTTTGCACCTGAGAACATATTTCCGACAATATCTCGACATCAAATGTTTGTGCGGAATATAGTACGTGTAGAGAAAGTAAACTTATAATCTTAAATGCTTCTTCGCCTTTATGAAAGTTGGAGTGTTGTATTAGTGTTTTCATTTCTCTTGTAAATGATAAATTCCTGGAATCAACATCCAAGACTAGAGATTAGATATAAGATTTGGATTTGAGTATATATATATATATGGGATTATTTTATTGTTATTACTATTATTACTGTTATCATTGGTAGTAGTAGTTTTATTATCATCATCATCATCATCAGCATTGTCATCCTGTTTACAATATTCAGTTTACGTAATACATTATGTCTTAACTTCTGTGGAAATCTCACCTAAAATATTAAGGTGATAGTGTACGAAAGAATGACATGCTTTGTTTCACTGTTGTTACATCTTATGACAAAGTACAGCATTTATAAGTTCTATTATTACATCATATTGTGTAATTTCTGACGAACATCTAACTATACACAAATCCTCATAAACATAAATATTTATCACAGTGGAAATTCTATGTGCGCAATTTGAGTCTCATTGAATCCTATCAATAATAAAAATACGAGAACTCAAAAACTAATATATAAAGTAAAAGGTCCACATCTTTATTAAACAAATTATTTTCATTTCATAAAATAAATAATAGGTACAGAATGGGAGAATCACTTTTCACTGAGAATAATAACAAATAATATTCTAAGCTATTGAAACTGCCCATCATATTTATTTTGACAACATGAAATTAGTGCTGCAATGCGAAGATTATAAACATAGCATTATATGCGAAAGCATTGAAATATTTAAAAAAGAACAAAGTTATAAGAGACAATGGAAAAAACTTGAACACCATTGGGGGCCTCTGCTAAGAAAATCATTCTACCTTGCTGCCAGAGAGCCAATGGGAACACAGAAAGCAGCGACCCCATCCATTGGCCGAACGAGAACCAATGGCAACACAGGAAGGAGGTACTTGGCATGTCCCAACCACATTATTAAGGAAGGAACGCCAGCTGGAGAAGATGACCCAGATGCTCTATGCCTGCGAAGTGTGGGGTATGGCAGCAGATTCCTGGCTTCTCTGGTTACAGCGGGTACAGAATAGAGGACTCCGGTCCATATATTCTGTATGTCGACGTTTGCCTTTGAGGCTACTACATGAAGCTTCGGCCCTCCCATATGTGGAAGATGTCATTAGGCGCCGGGCTCAACAATTCTACGCCAGATTGGACGACCTTGAGAACGTACTTGTCAGATCTCTGGGGGAGTACTTACCAACTGAACGCCGAAAGAGGCGGTTCCGTGTTCCCCGCATGGCTTGTGGGTACCCCCGGTAACAAAAGCTTTAAACCAGCCAACAGCGTAATAGCTGAACAAAGCACTCCCCCCTCCCATTGGGAGAGGTCTATCAAAATTTCACCAACATAATTAAATAAAAATAAACACCAGCGGAGCAGAGGAAATGATACTGCTCCTGAAAAAAAAATGCAACTGCTCGAGGAGCCTACTAGCTCTACCTCCTTACCACCAACACTCGAAACTCCAAAATTAAAACCTCAACCTTCACCTCATTCCTGTGGTTAAACCCTTACCAGAGTAGGTACACAGCAACAACACCTAGGCTCACCACGAGCCTACCAGACACGCACGCATGAGAATATGCAGTTAGCCCTGAGGAAACCTCATCATAAGGTGAGCGAAATGTAGGCGGTCTAAACCGGAAACACTGGACCAAGATATAATCATATTCCATCGCAAATTTAATCCCTTGTTGTCGTTTGCGTATTTGTTTCTGTATTTCCAAAAACAGATTAGCCAGGATACTGGTTATCTCAATTCATATAATCTAACATGAAGGCTTCAGCAAGACCAGAGATGTTGTTGCGGCTAGTCACAAGCTCTCTATTTTGATGGAAGAAAAGGGAAGCTACAGAAAGCGCCGCAGTTGCTCACCCTTCAGCATAGAAATACACATCGCTACAGTCGAGTGGTTACGTTGCTACCCTCCTTTCAGGGTTTAACCTCAGAATATGGGCTAGGAATTATATTTCCAAGATGACGGCTTTGTTTTAAGGGTTGAGATGAAGCTTTGTGCTCCACAACGGCCGTTATGCACCTCAGCTGGAAATTGTGATTAATTTGTTTAGGATTCGTGAGCTTTAATTTTGAGCCGAATATTCTTAGATAATTTCGTCCCTAATGGAGGACAATGACCATACGATTCTTAATCGCTTACAGTAAGCTGATGTTGAGATCTGCATTGTAAATTCCAGAAGCTGGAAATCCACGTCCACTATTGCCATGGCAGGCGACTATACCACCTGCTGGAGTGCTTCAGAAGTGAGACAGCGTGTCTTCCGTTCGAGATCTGCATAACATGAAGCACAGCAACAAGTGAACTTCTAGAAATGTACGATCCACAGAAGTCCACCGGATAGAATCCAGCATTTACTTACATCTTAGCAAGTTTGCTTCCAATTACTGTTAATGCAGTCATAAGCTCAAAGCTTATTTGCCAATGTGTTTCATATTTTCACAGCTTAAAGGAATATTTACTCTTTTTCATTTGAAAAAGTGCCACAAAGGGGGTTTGTCAGCATTATATTGCGGTACTTAATGTTGAATTATACTCGAAACACCAATATATATTAATAAAACTTTGAGCCGATACAATTATTTGAAAGAGGGCATTAACAAGGTTTCTCTATTTGTGAGCATATTATCCCGCACTGTTCATAGACATATATATATCGGATTTTAATAAAAAGTCAATGGTCAGTCCGCTAATTTCGCTGATACATACAATTTCCATCTGTAGAATTACTACTAAGAGAAAACACATATTCACTATATTAAATTTCAACACAGTTGACCGGCCTACCTAATGACTATAATTCTTAATTGTTTATGTTGTCAGACCTGTTCTTTTCTATGCGCAATCCCATGGTGATATCCAGCCTACTAAATTGGTGATAACTTTACGCTTATCAGTAAGGGAGATGACGTTATCTTTAATGAACTGCAAATGGAATTACTTTTGGTAATGACGGTTAAATACGCAGGTGCTCCATTTATTCTGCAGCATGGGTTGAAAAGCAGCAGACCAAACACAGTATTTCCATTGGTTACTCACTGACTTGCCGTTTTGGGTTCAAGGAGTTCTGTAATTCAAAGGAACTTATTTAAAATTGTACGTATGTATACATTATTGAAACTATTAATATGAAGCTTTGAATGCTGCTTACTTTATATCTAAAATACTTTGATAAATGTGAGCATCTTTGGTTACAAATTATGGTTATACACATATGCATACCACAGGCCGTTTACAGTCTTTGCGTTGATTGATGTTTGCAATAGAGCGAAATCAACAGCGAGCCCTGGTGAAACATCAATATGTCCTGATATGACCACTCTGAAATGTTCTAATCGAATATCTCCACAACTTAAACTTTGAAAGAAATTGGAGTTTATTTCAAATTTACAACTTTCATCTATTTGGAGGGGGGCGGGAGGAGAAACATGGAAAACTGTTGTCCATTTCGGTGATACGTATGATTCTCAACTCAACGTGAATCAGAGATGTAGTGGGCCTTGAATATGGGCTCCCCCCCCCCCCAGAGAGCTCATAACTTTGAAAACGCCGCAATTACCGTCCCTGAAGAGAAACGGAAACTATTTTATAGTGCGAATTAATACTTCTTTCCTATTAAGCATTTATATATATATATATATATATATATATATATATCTGTGTATGTATATGTTAAATTAATAGGCCAACTAAGGAAATGTACGAAAACTGGAAAAATAAGAGAAAAAGGAATACAGCGCCGGAGTCCTGATAAGCCTCAGGAACTGTATTTTTTCAAATAAAAACAAAAGAAATGAACCTCGCAATCTGTCAAAAATTCCATTGTGTTGTGAACCTCACCACAAGCAACTAAAGCTCGTGTCAGTAATTGTTCACGTGATTCAACGGGCATCTGGGGAGCGAAGTTCTTACACATGCGCATAGTACCACGTGGCATCCAAAAGCACATGAGCTCAGAAGTTCGGAGCTTAAATTAGCTTAGGATCAGTCTGTGATCTCCGTTTCGCACCTCGTTGAAACAATTTCTTACCTTACGCATAATGTATATTACTTTTAGATATGAACACAATGTTTAGCAATTCAAGGTTCGCACACTAGTCACGTATAAGGACTACACAAGATATTCAGAAGCGCATGCTCCTAGGACTACGGTAATGGTCAAAATGGCATTGTATTAAATACTAATAAACTCAAAATACGATGTTCAAATCTAAGCAATAATCACTTTTTACTTTCTCTATACGTACTATGTACATAGTGTATAGCGAAGGCATTCTATTCCACCCAAAAATTTGAATCCCAGATTTCACCGGAAATGTGTTTTAAGGTCCCCTGTATCCAAAAAAGCAGTTTCAGAAAAACGTCCGTGTGTGTATGTGTCCATGTGTCTGTGTGTCTGTGAAAATGATAACTCAAAAACGAAAACTCGGTAAAATACCAAACTTGGCATTTAAATTTAGTATCTTTCACCACTATTCCAAGTTTGGTTTTAACGGACTTTTGTTTCTGAGCTATATTGCCCACAGACACACACACACATAGACAGACAGACAGACCACATAGCGACAGTTTTCTAAAAATGCTTTTTTTTTTTGGATTCAGGGAGTCTCAAAATATATATTTCCGGTGAAATCTCGGTATCGAACTTTTGGGTGATTACAATATCTTCTCTATACACTATATACATAGTACGTGTAGAGAAAGTAAAAAAAAACAAAAAATGGAAACTTCAGAGAGCGGAGCGAACTTTGTAACGGTAGATTCGATGACCAGCGCTATACCGCCTCACCCAGCAGCTCTCGCTAACCACATATGATCTGAAACCAACCGTACCGTTATCAGCGCCGTGTATAGGTAACTTTGCAAAATTGCGAGTCCAATCATTTTAAATATCGTATTTATTGTGCATTCCTTCGACTACTGGCATACAAATGAGGCATTCTGAATGAAAATATGTCACACATACACGTCCACATTCTTTTAATTTGCTGATATTGTTGTGCGGTGCAGAAAACCTAACTTCTACATTTGGCGAAAGGGACAATAGATTACCTATCTCAAACTGTTTATTTAGGTCCCCTCTATAATCCGGCCAATTCTTTGGTTGAATTCTGGGACAAATATATAAGCAAACTAAGTATAACCTTGTATATTAACTAATAAAATATGAAATTTAGAGGGCAGGTTTAATTCTACAGCTGCTAAGGACTGATTTCATGGAAATGGTTTCATGTTGGCTCGGGAGAAAACTCAAGTAATGAAGCTAGGACTAAAGATTACAGGCGATAAGATTAAAACTATAAATCTGTTAGGAATTGTACTTGACTCCAAGCTTTCATGGAAAGTGCATGTTCATAATGTATGCTCTAAGCTGTCACGATTATCTAATAAGGAAATTAAAATCTTGCACATCAGTGGAAGGATTAAGAAATATATGCTTCACATTTTTCAAAGTGTTTCTTCTGTTGCAGAGGCATGTACATAGAATAAAAAATAAACATATTGATACTTCTTGATGAAGTGTTCAGGTTGAAATATGTACACATTTGTAACTCCAAGGCAAGCACCGTTTAAGTGGGTATGCGTTTAATTCGATAAAACGAAAACCAAGCAATGCTAACAACGCTCCTTTTTAAGTATTTAGGATATAGTATATGCTTTTCTTTCTCTTGTCTTCTTTTTGTCCCTGTCGGGCTTTCTTGCTTCTCATTACATAATATTGTTTCTTATTCAATTTTCTCATGTTTCCATTCCTTACCTCTTTATTCTTCGTCGTCTTTGATTACCTTGAGAACCTTTCTCCAAGTCCTCTTCTACTTCTTTCCTGCCCCCCCCCATACACTTTTTGGATATTTTTGTGTTTTCCTCGCTACATTTTGGGTTCTATAACTTTCCGTTCTCGTTTTCCTCCACTTTTTTTTTGTGTTACTGTCACTTTTTTCTCTTTAATTTGTTTCTTTCTGTCATCATTTATTTCCATTTTCTGCGTTTCAGTTCATTTCTCTTTCTTTCATGTAAACACCTTTGTGCCCAAACTTCTCACTTTTCTTATGAAGGTAACTTTCTTCGCTACCTTCCTTCTTGTCTCTCTCTCTCTCTCTCTCTCTCTCTCTCTCTCTTCCTTTTAGAGCTGTTGTTTTCCAACTACTGAAGAAGAATAGAATTCCTTTCTAGTGAGATATTTATTATCAGCCATAGGCAGAATGGAACTTTCGATGCGAATAAGAACGTGCTTTTTCGTAATATGTCTTCTCCCGCACTCTGCGGATAGGAAATTATTAAAACTATAATTTCAATAAAAACGCATGTTGAGGATAAAGACAAACAGGCACTGTATATTTCCGTGTAGGGTGTAACTTAATGGAACAAGATTGCTTATGCAATAACTTTTCCGAGTCGCGAGTTCAAATCCCGTGTAAAGGCTTGATTGTCTAGGTTTCATCATTATTTACCTCAGTCAGAATGGCTATTCAATACCACAACCCTAAACTTCACACACATAATAAATAAATATAAATAAAATATGTCAATTGTGTGCAGGAAGAAGACTGCAAAACTATGACCATCTGTTCGGCCTCATTCGGATTTTGCACCTCCTACGTAGGTATTTAAGATATAGCAATCGCAGATTAAAACAAAAACCAAATAAATTCATTTTGCAGTTAAACAATATCAAAATTATCTGCTTTAAGCAGTCTGCAACATGATGCTATCTATCTGTCCAACCTATATAAAAAGAAAAAGACATAGAAAACGAATTTGCTGTTTTGTTTTATGGTAACTACACGTTTGAACTATGCGAAAATTCTTCTTCATACAATGATCTAAAATAGATATATCTGTAAGAATGGCACAACCTTGTTTTATAATATATGCTTTTTCATTTTGCGCTGTAATATTTTATTGTAATATACACCTTAAACTATATATTATTTTCGTTGAGTATATTGGTACTGAGGCGTTAAGTTGTATTTTCTGTATTGTGTTTAGCTTGAATATAAATAATGCGATGTATGCGCCGTTATGGAGCAAAATTCTGCAACCGGCAAACACGGCTACGAAAGCATTAAATAAAATTTAAGTGCTAATTCGTTTGCCTCTTGTTCCACCAACTTAACTACTTATGAAGTTTATATAAGGGGCTCTTTGAAAGACAAAACACTTCGTTGTAACCTTCGTAATCTACAAAAATTTAGTGATAACATAATGCATGAAATCACAAGGATTGCTGCGTTAAGCGTATGAGAGTGGGTAAAAACAATTTCATTTGTTTATTTATTGTCGCTTAACTGCAAATGTTTTTTTTTTTGAGACATAAAAACAGAACTGTACAACAGTTAATTACAATTGGTACAAGTCATTAGAATACATCACATAAATAGTCATTACAATGTATGGAAACCATTACAATGAATTACAATAAAATCTTTAAGATATAAGACATGAACAGCGTTTAACAAAGGAAATTCTGTATGGATGTTTTCAGTTACAGTTTATTGTATAGTGATGTTGAATGAAGAAATTTTAAGACACTCTGAATCGTTCTTTGGTCATTGAATATTGTTGAAAGGTGAGTGGCCATATTGTACTCTCTCCTTTTTACTTTCTCTATACATATTATGCACATAAGAGTATAGAGAAAGTATTGTAATGCACCCAAAAATTCGATGCTGAGATTTCACCGGAAATACATGTTTTGGGTCTCTCTGACTCCAAAAACAGAATTTTTAGAAAAATGACCGTGTGCATGTCTGTCTGCCTTTCTGTCTATGTGTATATGTAAATGTGTATGTGTGTGTGTGTGTGTCTGTGGGCAGCATAGCTCAAAAGCGAAAAACCCGTTAAATACCAAACTTGGTATTTAAGTTTGGTATCTTCCAAGGATGCGACACGAAGATTTTCAAGAAAATCCCCCCAACCCAAACTACCCTTTACATGGAACTTTTTCCCGCAATTTTGATTTTCTAAAAAATGGCTATAATGATTTTCATTAAAATATCGTATATTAAAGATATTTTACATGACAAATGAAATGTATATCTTGAATTTTCTGGGAATAGCCTCTGAAGACTACTTTAATCTAAATGAATAAAACGGAATTTTGCATAACTGCAAAACCGTAAGAGACCACACAACTGCTAAACCACACAAAAAATGTAGAGCACGTTAAAACACGCAATTTATGTTATATACTTTTTTCGTGGAGTTTATTGGTTTTTTTTTTTTTTCCTTGTTTTTGGTTTCAGCTATGAAAATTTTATACCTTTCTCATACAGGAATTGGTCAACTCCTGTCCACACAAACAACCAGCACATAGCAACCAGCTTTTGACTATTACTTTAACCTATGGTACTCCCTTATTACGCTTCTACTTACAAGCAAGCAAGCAATAAGAATATTTGTACTAATTTTTTCTCGATTGGCATGAAATAAATAGAAGCCCAAGCTTTTTAACAATAATTTGTTGCAGAGAGGTCGAGAAAGTCATGTGAATGGAACACATCAGAGTTTTTCCTCATAAACTGGGCATTCTGTGAAGTTGGTTAAGGTCTTTTGGCAGTGTTGTCATTCAGAAAAATGGCGGCATGGGTGAGTTTTGTGTATCCATTGCAAAATCTTGATATCAGCACTTGGTCACATTCTTGTTGCTTGTTTAGGTCAACGTGGACATCATCTGCTGCAAGGTAAGTAAGTGTTTTAGAGTACCTTTCCCGGCGACTACTCGCTTCTCTGGGGCAGTAGAGAGAGGCGGCTAGTGTGGTTACCTGTTAATGTAACTATTCTGATATGTAAAATGGCAAAAGTCACACTTTCATGCTTCGAGGGTTATTGCATATATTGGCACTCGCAGGGTCGAATTTTACTTTCTCTATACATGCTATGTATGTAGTGTATAGAAAAGGTATTCTAATGCACCCAAAAATTCGATAACGAGATTTCACCGGAAATATATGTTTTAGGGTACCCTGTATCCAAAAAAAAAAGCATTTTCACAAAAAGGTCCGTGAGTTTTGTTTGTGTGTGTGTGTGTGTGTGTGTGTGTGTCCGCGTGTCTGTGAACACGATAACTCAAAAACGAAAAGTCAGTAAAGTATTATCTTCCAGGGATGCAACACGAAGATTTTGAGAAAAATCTCCTCACCCCTACTCCCTTTACATGGGATTTTTTTCGAAAAGTTTGATTTTTCTCAAATATGGCTCTAACGATTTTTATTAAAATATCGTATATTCAAAATATTTACCTGACAAATAGGATGTATATTTTAAATTTTCTGGGAATAGCCTCTAAAGACTACCTTATTCTGCAAGAATTTTACGGAATTTTACATAACTGCTAAACCAGGGATAGATAAAAACTTATCACACAAAAAATGTAGAGCACGTTAAAACACACACTTTATGCTATATACCTTTTTTTTCGTGGAGTTGATTGTTTTTAGATATTCCTTATTTTTTGTTTCAGCTTTAAAAAACATACTTTTCGCACACAGGAGGGTGTGACCCCATTAACGCCAACGTACAGACCCTGCCTTAAGCCCATCTTGCACACCACATGTTTTTGGTGTTCTGGTGCATTGTAACCACCAGTTCCTGCATTCTCATAAATTACACTCTTGAGCAGGGTAGCAGGGTAGCACGGGATCCGCAGTTATTTACGAGGGGTCGATCGACTGGGGTGCCAACCGAACGATTACAACGCTAATTATTCAAGAAACCCAACTCGTTGAAAGCTCGAAAAGAACGGCAAAGAGAAATAGAACTATTGGTTCCGTGCCAGTCGTATTTACTCGGCACATCTGGAGAATCGCACTAGGTTCCTTGCCAAAGTTTAGAAGGCTCCCTCTCACATTATCTTAACACGCTCATGTCAGCTTAGTGAACATTTTACTGTCATTTTCAATTTGGCATGGAGCAACTTATGCCACCGTGTATCATCAGTTATCCTGAAGCATAAAATCGCATTTTCAACATGTATGTGTGTGAGTGTGTCTGTACTTAAAATAGAGCTCAGATAAACATCAAACTTGTATTGAATTTTTGCCTTCTCTACACGTGCTAGTCACATAGTGCATAGAGAAGGTATTGTAATGCATCCAAAAATTCGATACCGAGATTTCACCGGAAATATATGTTTTGAGACCCCTTGAATCCAAAAAAAAAGCATTTTTAGAAAAACGTGCGTGTGTGTCTGTCTGCTGTCTGTGTATGTGTGTGTATGTGCAGCATAGCTCAAAAACGAAAATACCGTTAAAAACCAAACTTGGTATTTAAGTTTGGTATCTTCCAAGGATGCGATACGAAGATTTTCAAAAAAATCTCCCCATCCCCAACTACAATTTACATGGAAAAATTTTCGAAAATTTTGATTTTCTTAAAAATGCCTCTAACGATTTTTATAAAAATTCCTTGTATTTAAGATATTTACTTGCCAAATAAAGTGGTATATCTTGAATTTTCTGGGAATAGTCTCTAAAGACCTCTTTATTTTAGATGATTTTTATGGAATTTTGTATAATTGGTAACCTGTAAGGATAGACAAAAGCTTACTTCACAAAAAATGTAGACCATAGTGTCATTTACATTTTTTTCGTGGAGCTGGTCGTTTTTGAGGTATTCCTGTTTTTTTGTTTCAGTTTTGAAAAACTTATACTTTTCTCATACAGGAATTGGTCAACTCCTGTCATTATAAACAAAGGAACTTCAGTCAATAACAACCAGGTTTTGACTATCACTTTAACCTATGGTATTCCATTATTTCGCTTCTTCTTTCAGGGAAGCAAGTAATAAGACCATTTCTGCTAATTTTTCTCGATTCGCATGAAGTAAATAGAAGCATAAGATTTTTTTATGTAATCTTCAAAGTAGGCGAACAAACATTTTCTATAAAAAGCACCCCTGGACTGCAAACGTAGTGAAGGGTCAGCGAGCTGACTTTTTACCCGAAATTTCCGTGTAAAATTCCCGACTAGAACGGGACATTTATGTTAAACCAAAATTGCCCATAGAGTCTGGGTTGTGCATATGTTGGAAGATTGAAATGACTAACCCAAAGTTAATAATTAACCTACGGTCACTGTGTTGTTTCACAAGTGAAAGTCTCCGCAAAGCCCACTGAACCTTTTCGAAGTGTTCCATTTTCTCAAAAATGCATCTAAACAATTGTATTAAAATGCGGTATATATAAGATATTTACATGACAACATGTATGTCTTGAATTTTCTGGGATTGAACTCTTGTACTTTGAGGTTTAGGGTTTACCTTCTGCTCACAAGGAGAATAGGTCGATTTATTGTATTGCCTCTTTATGCAAGAAAACTTGGTGACAAATAAAGCCAATTAAATCGTATTTTAATACACTGTAATACATTTTATGTGCTTGGCAACAGCACAAAAATTTGGAACCGATCTTCGCGCCATATGAACTTTGCCTCGGAAAGTCATAATGTCAGAATAAATATAAATGTTGCTTTAGTGACACTATTTAGACTATTGCAGTTTCTGTTTACCAACCTTATATATTTTATAAATCGGCGAGTTACGTCATCATGTGACTTCCCTATAAAGATACGGAAGAATAAGTTACTCTAAGCCTTTAAAAAGCCAGAACCTACTACAAGGATATACCTGGCGTGAAAAGCAGAATTACCTGCAATAGTTAAGCACACTTACTAGGTAATACCGTAACTAAAAATATGTACGAGAACGGCACAGGATTCTACCGCAGTGCTCTTCATTTGTAAGGACAAATATATACATTTTCATGCAACGGTTCAGTCATAACATATATAAAAAACTGGACTGCACACAAATGTATATTATATTAAAACACAAAATATATTTTTCTGTAGCATCAACTATTTTCGAGAATGTGTTATTTGTTTATTACTTTCCCTACACGTATTATGTACATAGTGTATAGAAAAGGTATTGTACTCCATCCAAAAATTCGATACCGAGATGTCACCTGAAATATATGCTTTAGGGTCCGCTGTATCCAAAAAGAGCATTTCCAGAAAAAGGTCCGTGTGTGTCTGTGTGTCTGTGAACACGATAACTCAAAAACGAAAAGTCGGTAAAATACCAAACTTAGTATAAGTTTAGTTTCTTCCAGGGATGCAGCACGAAGTTTTTGAGAAAAATCCCCCACACCCAACTACCCTTTACATGGAATTTTTTTGGAAAATTTTGATTTTCTCAAAAATGGCTATAACGATTTTGATTAAAATGTCATGTATTAAAGCCATTTACCTGACAAATAAAATGTATATCTTGTATTTTCTGGGAATAGCCTCTGAAGACTACTTTATTCTGGACAAGGTTTACGGAATTTTGCATAACTGCTAAACCATATGAGATGGACAAACATTTACAACACAAAAAATGTAGATCACGATAAAACACACAATTTAAGTTATTTACATTTTTTTTTTTTGTGAGGTTGATCGTTTTTGAGATATTCCTTGTTATTGATTTCGGCTTTAAAAAACTACCAAGGTATCGCAAGCCATGACACTGGTGATAGATGGAATAAAGATGGAGCACCGGTGGAATGCGATGGCGGGGGAAACCGTAAAACCCGGAGAAAACCCGCCCCTACGCCGCTTTGTCCACCACTTATCTCAAATGTGGTCGCTTGGGATCCAACTCGGGCCGTCTAGTTGAGAATTCAGGAATTTGTCAACACTTATCCATACAAACAAAGGAACTTTACTCACATAGCAACCAGTTTTTTTACTATCACTTGGTACTCTCTTATTTCCCTTCTACTTACAAGGAAGCGAGTAAAAAGAGTATTTCTGCTAATTGTTTTCTGAATTAGCATGAAGTAAATAGAAGCAAAAGCTTTTTAACAATAGTTTATTGCAGAAATGCAGAGAAAGTCATGTGAATGGGACACATCAGATTTTTGAATATCGCACTTTGTTATTTTAAAAGTACTGTCGCTATTCAGTTTTCCTCCCGATGTTCATGGAAAGCGTATGGAATCTCTAGGCTAACACATAGCCATTCACGTTTAAGCACCCTATTTGCAATATAATAAGTAATGACTATTTCTGTAAAAACCAAATCTAATTAATGTGAAGGAGATAAAATAAAGCTTCGTAACAATAGTTTGTTGAACCTATGAAAAATCAAATGTGTTTGATTCACACGACTTTCTCTACCTGTTCTGCAAACAACCTATTCTTACAAAAGATTTTTTTTATCTACATCATGCTAATCAAGATAAACATCAGAAATGGTCTTATTACTCAGTTCCTTATTAGTAGAAAGTAAATGAGCAAATAGACATGATTAAAGGGACAGTCGAATCTTAAAAGCTATCATTATGGGATTGTCATAGGGATTCAGGCATAAAACAAAAGACATATGAAACGGGTTTGAGAAAACTTTTAAGTATTGTAAAACTGATACTAATAACATGGAATAAAAAAAGAACTACAATTTTTTTAAGATAGGCGTCTATTTATTTTCTGGTCTATTTGTTACATTCCACCAGTTATGCAAATGTAATTCAGAATGAAGAGCACTTCAGGGGCTATTCCCAAGAAATTCAGGATATATAATTTATTTGGAATTTAAACACCTTTAATATTTCACTCAAAATCGTTAATCATTTTTTAGAAAATCAAACATTTTGGTAAATATACCATGTAAAGGCTAGTTTGGGGTGGAGGGATTTTCGCGAAAATCTTTATGTCGCATCCTTGTAAAATACTAAATTTCAATAATAACTTAAATATTAAACAACGACCTTTTATTGCTTTCTCTACACGTACTATGTACATAGTTGTATACAGAAGGTATTGTAATGCACCCAAAAATTCCATACCTAGATTTCACGGAAATACATGCTTTGAGACCACCTGAATTCAAAAAAAGCTTTTTAATGTCTGTCTGTGTGTCTGTCTGTTTGTGAGTGTGTGTGTGTGTGTGTATCGGTGGGCAGCATATCTCAAAAACGAAAAGACGGATAAATACCAAACTTGGTATTTATGTTCCATATCTTCCAAGGATGCGACACGAAGACTTTCAAGAAAAATCCGACCAACCCCAACTACCCATCACATGGAAAAATTTTCGAAAATTTTGATTTTCTAAAAAATGGCTCTAACAATTTTAATTAAAATATCGTATATTAAATATATTTACCTGACATATAACATGTATATTTTGAATTTTGTGGGAATAGCCTCTGAAGACTACTTTATTCAGGATGAATTTTACGGAATTGTGCATAACTTCTAAACCGTAAGAAATAGATAAAAACTTGCTCCACAGAAAACGTAGCTCGCGATAAAACATACAATTTATGTAATATACTTTTTTTCATGGAGTTGAGCATTTTAAGATATTCTTGGTTTTTCGTTTCTGCTTTGAAAAACTTACTTTTCTCATACAGGAATTTGTTAATTCCTGTCCATACAAACAAAGGAAGTTCAGTTACATAGCAACCAGCTTTTGGCTATCATTTTAACCTATGGTACTCCCTCATTTCGCTTTACTTACAAAGAAGCAAACAATAAGACTATTTCTGCAAAGTTTTTCGATTGGCTAAAGTAAATAGAAGCATAAGCTTTTTAACTATAATTTATTGCAGAGGTGTAGAGAAAGTCATGTGAATGGAACACTTCAGTTTTTTCTGATTAGCATGAAGTAAATATAAGTATAAGCTTTTTAATAATAATTTGTTGCAGAGACGTAGAGAAAGTCATCTGAATGGTACACATCAGATTTTTACTTTCTCCATACGCACTATGTACATAGTGTATAGAGAAAGTATTGCACTCCACCAAAAAATTCCATACCGAGATTTCACCGGAAATATATGTTTTAGGGTCACCAATATCCAAAAAAAGCATTTTCATAAAAAGGTCCGTGTATGTGTGTGTGTGTGTGTGTGTGTGTGTGTGTGTGTGTGTCCGTGTGTCTGTGAACACGATAACTCAAAAACGAAAAGTCGGTAAAATACCAAACTGGGTATTTAAGTTTAGTATCTTCCAGGGATGCGACACGAAGATTTTGAGAAAAATCCCCCCACCCCCAACTACCCTTTACATGAAACTTTTTACGAAAATTTTGATTTTCTCAAAAATGACTCTAACGATTTTTATTAAAATTTCCTATATTAAACATATTTACCTGACAAATAAAATGTATATCTTGAATTTTCTGGGAATAGCCTCTGAAAAGTAGTTTATTCTGAATGAATTTTACTAAATTTTGAATAACTGCTAAGCCGTAAGAGATGGACAAAAACTTACTACACAAAAAATGTAGAGCACATTAAAACACACAATTTATGTTATATACATTTTTTTCGTGAAGTTCGTCGGTTTTGTGACATTCCTTATTTTTGGTTTCTGCTATGAAAAACGTATACTTTTCTCATACAGGAACTTGTCAACTCCTATCCATATAGACAAAGGAACTTCATTGACATAGCAACCAGCTTTTGACTATCGCTTTAACCTACGGTTGTCCCTTATTTCGCTCCTACTAACAAGGAAGCGAGTAATTAGACTATTTCTGCTATTTTTTTCTGATTAGCATAAAGTAAATAAAAGTATAAGCTTTTTAAGAATAATTTGTTGCAGGGATATGGAGAAAGTCATGTGAATGGTACACAACAGATTTTTTACTTTCTCCATACGCACTATGTACATAGTGTATATAGAAAGTATTGCACTCCACCAAAAAATTCGATGCCGAGATTTCACCGGAAATATACGTTTTAGGGTCCCGAATATCCAAAAAAGGCGTTTTCACAAAAAGGTCCGCGTGTGTGTGTGTGTGTGTGTGTGTCCGTGTGTCCGTGTGTCTGTGAACACGATGATTCAAAATGAAAAGTCGGTAAAATACCAAACTTGGTATTCAAGTTTAGTATCTTCCAGGGATGCGACACGAAGATTTTGAGAAAAATCCTCCAACCCCAACTACCCTTTACATGGAACTTTTTTCGAAAATTTTGATTTTCTCAAAAATGGCTCTAACGATTTTGATTAAAATATCGTATATTAAATATATTTACCTGACAAATAAAATGTATGTTTTGAATTTTATAAGAATAGTCTCTGAAGACTACTTCATTCTGGATGAATTTTACGGAATTTTGCATTACTGCTAAACCGTAAGAGATGGACAAAAACTTACCACACAAAATGTAGAGCACACTAAAGTACACAATTTATATTAAAAATATTTTTCTCGTAGAGTTGATTGTTTTTGGGAAATTCCTTATTTTTTGTTTCAGCTTTGAAACATTTATACTTTTCTCACACAGGAATATGTCAACTCGTGTCCATACAAACAAAGGAATTTCAGTCACATAGCAACCAGCTTTTGACTGTCACTTTAACCTGTGGTACTCCCTTATTTCCCTTCTACTTACAAGAAGCAAGTGATAAGACTCTCCAGCATGAAGCAAATAGTAGCATAAGCTTTTCAACAATAATTTGTTCCAGAGATGTATAGAAAGTTATGTGAATAGAACACATCAGAGTTGTCTCTGTTCTTTCTTTTTTATCACTTATCAATACACGCTTTTCAGTGAAATCTGGTTACCGACATTTTAAAAGGAATACAATACTCTCTCTACTTATTACTTACATTGTTACATTGTACATACGTGCTAGAGAAAGTAATAAATACGTTATTAGATACATTCATAAGAATGTAACTCAGGTATTTATGTCAGATAATGTTCACTGAAGTGGCAGTGTGCAGAGAAAATGGTATGATTGTTGGATACGAGATGTTTTGTTTTGACATAAATCTTCGCCATTAATTTACAAATGTCATTAACAGCCTATCATTATGTTGAAGCTGCAGCTAGCTGCTATTATTTTCACTCACTCCTCTGTTTCAAGAAGTGTTTCAGGCCTCTGCCATTTATTCTCCAAACATCAATGTAGAGTTTCAGGGTCAATTCGGGTACGATCCCTTAAGAAAGTGTATTTTCTCAGATTAAGGAAAAGTTTCCCGAAATAACACATCTCAAGCTACGAGGCTTGAAAGCCTGTTTGTTCTAAATTGAAAGAAAATGGACTGGCTCATTAGAGCGACGGTTAATTTGCTGACTGAGCAGGGGGGCGTAATAATAATTAACTGGAAACTGTTCTCAGATGAAGCGACACACACCACTACATTATCTGACTCGGTGGCTATAACACGAGGTCTGTCTCTGCGGAGGTCGCAAATCGATTTCTGCAGGGAGTGAGTGACATTTCTGACAGTCCTCTGACTCATAGTCCCGGCCCTAATTAAATAATATTCAGCGAAAATGTACTTCAACAAGATGAGAGGCTCTTTAGTGAACCTATTCATGTAAAAACACCTCTACTCATCCTTCTTGTGTCTGTCTGCCACCTACAATACAAGTACAATCAAGTACAATACAATCTGATGTGTTCCAATCACATGACCCTTCCTTAGCTGTTCCAAAAGCCTTCCTTAAAAAGGATTATCCATTATCTATATCATGCTAGTACAAACGAAATGTATAAATGCAAATTAAAAGAAGCAGATTCAGTAATACACTGTTGTAAGAATAGTTTAAAGAAGAGTTAGTATAGAATATGATTGAATGCGATTATTAAAAAAAAATCTGATGTGTTCCATTCACATGACTTTCTCTATATCTCTGCAACAAATTATTGTTAAAAAGCTTATTTTTTTATTTATTCCATGCTAATCGAGAAAAATTAGCAGAAATAGTCTTATTTCTTGCTTTATTGTAAGTAGAAGCGAAATAAGGGAAAACCATAGTTAAGTGATAGTCAAAAGCTGGTTGCTATGTGACTGAAGTTCATTTGTTTGTATGGACACGAGTTGGTAAATTCCTGTATGAGAAAAGTATAAGTTTTTCAAAGCTGAAACCAAAAACAAGGAATATCTCAAAAACGATCAATCCTCGAAAAAAAAATGTATATAACAAAATTGTGTGCTTTAACGTGCTCTACATTTTTTGTTAGAGCCATGTAATGGATAGTTGGGAGTGGGGGGATTTTCTTGAAAATATTCGTGTCGCATCTTTGGAAGATACCAAACCTAAATACCTAGTTTGGTTTTTAACGGACTTTTCGTTTTTGAGATATGCTGCCCACAGACACACACATACACACAGACACACACACACGGAAATTTTTATAAAAATGCTTTTTTTGGATTCAGGAGGTCTCAAACCATGTATTTCCGGTGAAATCTCGGTATCGAATTTTTGGGTATATGTACAAAGCACGTATAGGGAAAGTAAAAATTATACATGTCTACATGTATGTTTGTGTGTGCGCGCGCGCGCATTATGAACAACATAACTCAAAAACCAAGTTGCTAAATACTAAACTTCTGTTTAAAGGTCAGTATATTGTTCAAATGTTACAAACAGATTTTCAAGTAAATTTCCCCACCCCATGACATAGCTTCCCTGGAAATGTTTAATTGCTTTATTTCCGCAGAAAGCCTCCAACGGTGCTAATTGCAAACCCATACATTTTAAATATTTACTTGACCAACAAAATATATATCATTAACTTTCTTGGTAGCCTGTGAGTCTACTTTTTGTATACTTTCTAAACGTTAACAGATAGACTGCAAGAAGTGTAAATGTTTAACACCAGTTATTTCAAACAACTTTTTTGTAACTTTAGCCATTTCCCAATAAGCATTACCATTGGTTTCATTTGTTCAATACCTTTTTACTTTCTCCATACGCACTATGTACATAGTATAGAGAAAGTATTGCACTCTACCCAAAAATTCGATACCGAGATTTCACCGGAAATATATGTTTTAGGGTCCCCAATATCCAAAAAAAGCATTTTCACAAAAAGGTCCGTGTGTGTGTGTGTGTGTGTGTGTGTCTGTGAACACGATAACTCAAAAACGAAAAGTCGGTAACATACCAAACTTGGTATTTAAGTTTAGTATCTTCCAGGGATGCAACATGAAGATTTTGAGAAAAATCCCCCCCACTCCCAACTGCCCTTTACATGGAACTTTTTTCGAAATTTTTGATTTTCTCAAAAATGGCTCTAACGATTTTGATTAAAATTTCGGATATTGAACATATTTACCTGACAAATAAAATGTATATCTTTAATTTTCTGGGAAGAGTGGTTTATTCTGGATGCATTTTACTAAATTTTGAATAACTGCTAAACCCTAAGAGATGGCAAAAAACTTACTACACAAAAAATGTAGAGCACATTAAAACACACAATTTATGTTATATACATTTTTTTTCGTGGAGTTCGTCGTTTTTGTGACATTCCTTGTTTTTGGTTTCTGCTATGAAAAACGTATACTTTTCTCATACAGGAACTTGTCAACTCCTGTCCATATAAACAAAGGAACTTCATTGACATAGCAACCAGCTTTTGACTATCACTTTAACCTACGGTTGTCCCTTATTTCGCTTCAACTTACAAGGAAACAAGTAATAAGACTATTTCTGCTAATTTTTTCTGATTAGCATAAAGTATATAGAAGTGTAAGCTTTTTAAGAATTATTTGTTGCAGGGATATGGAGAAAGTCATGTGAATGGTACACATCAGATTTTTTTCTTCTTCTCGTGTTGTAATGGAAAAAGAATGGAATTTTAAAGCCATAGATATCAACTGAGCTTCTCTTATTCGTCTTTTACCCAGAGCGAAATGTGCAATAAATATCTGCAAACCTAAATCGAGATCAAGATGAAGCAGCTACAAAAATCTGATATGTTATATTTACGTAACGTGATCTACTTAGAAAACTCTTTACAGACGCTTTTTCTTCTATATGCTCTATGCTAGTCGAGATATGCGTCAGCATAAATATTACTGATTTCTTTGTTAGCCCAAGAATGTGAATGCACTAGTCTAAGGTGTTGATCGTACCTTTTAAATACTGGTCCCTATAGGATTGCATGAATTTCTATTTTACCTGTGGGGCTGAAAGAAAAGAATGCCGACTATATATCGGAACATTTCGAAAATAGCTTAACGATATAATAGAAGAAAAAAATATTTTGGCATAAATCATTTGTTTTTACGAGATCTACATTATATGAATTTTTGTTTTTGTTTTTACGAGATCCTCATCTTTCGGTTTAATGATTACATAAAAGTCATCGAGGATCAAGAGATGTCAGAGGCTCTTCCCAGAACATTGAAAATATACATGTTACGTGTCATGAAATATCTTAACCATTTGGTGTTTTCATCAAAATCATTGGAGCTATTTTTGAAACAATCAAAGCTTTCGAAAATATCCTTCTTCTTCTTCTTCTCTTCTGGTTCTACAGCCCTTGGTGTGCTTTGACCTCCTATACAATCCTCCTCCACATATCTATATCTTCTGCTTTACTGTTCCAACCTGTGATTCCAATCTTTCTTAGGTCTTCCATCACACCATCTAACCATATTGTTTTTGGTCTTCCTTTTTTTTCTTCTAGCGTACAATCTTCCTTTCAATGTTCTTTTTGGCATTCTATCTTCCGTCATTCTATGTGCCCTAACCATCTTATTCTTTGTGCCTTTATAAATTTCACAATATTTTACTGATTAATTAGTTCTTCTATCTCTAATTATATCTTATTCTCCACTGGTCTTTATCCTTTACAGGTCCAGAAATTCGTCTAAGTATTTCCCTTTCAAATGTTCGTAGTATTTCTTCATCTACATTGTTTAGGGTCCAGGTTTCTGCAGCATACGTTACTATTGATCTTATTAGTGTTTTATAGATCTTGTATTTTGTCCCTGTACTAATAAGCCTATAGTTTTAAATTCGCATAATAGGCAGCGTTTCCACTTTGAATTCTTTCTTTTATGCACTCTTTTAAATTATTATCATTATTTACAAGTGCTCCTAAATTTCTAAATTTGGATACCCCTTCAAATATTTTGTCTCCAACTACTAGATTTTAAATTATTCTTTTGCTTTTGTCTGCTATAATTTTCAGGTATTTAGTTGTTGTTTTTTTTTTTCTCGTTTACTTCTAATCCTATATCTTTAGACCTTTCTAATTCTTCATAAACTTCAACTAGCATTTTGATGTCTCTTGTCACAGTCAATGTCATCATACACATATCTGGCTGAACTTAAAAAATATTGTTCATTTAGTATCCATTTTTCTACTGCTCTGTGCAGGGCTAGGCTGAATAGAGTCGCAGACAGTCCATCACCTTGTTTTGGCTTCTGTATTTTACACTGTCATTTTTATTAGCCTTAATATTTTTGGTTGCACTTTAAAACATTGTATGGTTTTATAGAAATAGGTTCCATTTAAAACCTAGTTTAGAGTGCGGAATCTTGTTTTAAATCTCATGTTATGTCCTTGGAAGATATTAAATTAAACTAAGTTTATATTTACCCGACTTTTAGTTTTCGAACTATGCCATACCAATACTCATACATCCAACACGATATCTCTCATACACGCATCACAAATACTTTTTTCTGAAAATGCTGTTCTTTTTCGGAGGGGAATTCGGGGAATCCCTAAACGTGTATTCCCAGTGGAATCTAGATATCGATATCGATTTTTGGGATGAATACACAACAGCTTGATATCTTATTCAAAATTATATTATACTATATTTATTGCTACTCAATAAAATAACCTTTTATAAGATATTCAAATGAAAATATACGAAAAAATAATGCAGCTTAATCTCAAAAACGACTATTTGACAAAAACGGTACATCTTAATGTTTCATCAAGTAGGAAAACGAAACAAAACTGCTCAAAAGAGGAAAACGCAAACAACCACCCTTAAAAAATTAAAATTGATTGCAGTTATTTGTCTGAGGTAGGTAATTTACTAAAAACTTTAGCGCTGAAAGCTTAAGGAGGGGGAGAATAGTTGAAGCGATGTGATATTTCTCTATCAACTGGTTTGTAGGTGGCAAATGTTTTCTGTTTACAAAGAGATATCAACGAATCAAAGGAATTCTGGTTCAGCGCCAGCTGTTGCAGATATTTCTATTAGTTCAAAGCGGTTTTTCTTTTCCCACAAACACCGCCAACTTGTACGTTATTTTCAGGTCATAATAAATTAGAACAACAATCTGAAGCAGCTCCAAATGTGCGTACACTGAGCCGCTTCTGCGTCTCGGGGATGTGATTTGTGTATACACAGGAGGAGGAGGAGGTAGCAATGGCGTCCGTAACTTTCTTACAATAACAAAAATGGAGTAGTAATTTTCCTATAAAATAATATTATAATATTCATTTATTTTTGAAAAAAAAATCCAGTAATAAATGAAATATGTTACATTCAGTTTATCTTGTTTAGGTACAAACCTTTATTACTTTCTCTACTACACACCTATAATACGTAGAGGAAATATTCCATTTTACCTAAAACTGTTACAGGGCTTAATGGGAAAATCAATATTTTCGGAAGTGTTTCAACATAAGGAGTACTTTAATTTGAGAGAGTGAGAGTTTCATAAAAATCTTTGTGTTGTCTCTTTAGAAGAATACTAAATCTGGTATTTAAGGATTTTTCTTTTTTGAGCTAATTACTCAGTGCCGCCTGGGCGGTGTGGTTAGACCGCTCGCCTCTCACCAAAATGGTCCGGGCCCGATCCAGGGGACAACAGGTAGTGTTTGGAAACGTTTTCTTCGGGTTCTTCGGTTCCACTGTCATTCATTCACCACGTTCTCCATAATAAACTTTTCTTCCGTCCATTTTACCGTCATTTCATATATTCTTCCTCACTCTCAGACCACCTGGCATCGGGCTGATCATCCATCCTGGCTACTCTCTGTGATCCAGATTCTGTCTGCATATAAACAGGCATCTGATCTCAAACGCTAGCTTGTAAACGTAGATGGTAAATTTCGAAAGAAGAAGAAGAATTATGCTGCTCACACGACACACACGTCGCCCTCCGTGGTGTAATGGTTACCATGGTAACTTCATATACCCAAGGTCGTGGGTTCAAACCCGGCGGAGGACGATGTATTTTTTCGGGCATAAGCATGGCTTCCTTCGGAAGGGTTATTTCCCGTGTCGTAAAATAACCTCAAGCCTGATAGAGGCCTCTGAGCAAAATTAAGCTGTCTTTCACGCCCAGTATAGAATGGGACGCTGAGAATCACAGCAGTTAAAGAGCGTCCATAAAAAAAAACAAAAAAAAACACCACACACATACGAGCACACACCTGGTTTTTCCGGCTAAATTTCGACATCGAATCTTTGGATAGAATGCAGGGTGGAGCTCATTTATATAATATGACTCTGTGTAACGTTGCATAGAAAAGGATGTTTTTGAAGTATTTATTTATTACAGACGGTCCACGATTTCAATTACAATGGGTCAGCGACCATACAAATACGCACTCAAGCTGTGGAAGCTTTTAGTTTAAATAATGGGATCTCTGTTCAGCGTCTCTTAGCCTAGAAGATCGCCATTGTCGTGATCCTGACAGAGGGACAATTATTGTGCGCTAGGAAGGAATATAGAAAAGTGGAAAATTAGAAATCATCAGGTAGGCCAAGAACCGTCTCCACAGCGCTCAGCCCGTCGACATTCGCAGCTCAGCCGGGATCCCATCATGTTCATACGTTACGTCCAACTGACCGAAATATGAGATTAACATTCTGTGCGCAACTTCAGGAAATGATTGCAGACAACAGTATTATTCTGCCTAATCCGCTTATATCTAAAGAAGCATGTTTCCCATTAAACGCATTTGGAAACAAGCAGAACGTGGGATATTGGTCAGACATCAACTCTCAATTTCTTCATGCCGTCCCCCGTAGTCCAGGTTCTGGTTTCCAAATCCGGCGGAGGGCGATGGATTTTTTCGGGCGTAAAAATCTTTACCACGGCTTCTTTCGAAAGGTAAGTAAAGCTGTTGGTCCCGTATCGTAGAGTTAAAGGACCTCAAGCCTGAATAAGAGGACGCTGGACAAAGTTAAGTGGTCTTTCACGCCCAATATAGAACGCAGATGTTAAGACACACTCAATGTTTTGTTCTTTTCAGTTTCTTC
Source organism: Hymenopus coronatus (assembly GCA_030762935.1). Lineage (NCBI taxonomy): Eukaryota > Metazoa > Arthropoda > Insecta > Mantodea > Hymenopodidae > Hymenopus > Hymenopus coronatus. The sequence goes on along the minus strand of CM060894.1, from coordinate 122,183,363 downwards.
ATGAAACCCCACTATACAAACCTGAAGTTGTGCGCTGTAGCAAAATTAGGAATTATTCGCCGATCTTTTTCCAGGATTCCCAAGACAAAACTGTTGCAGGTAACTCAGAACGATGTCTACGAATCTTTACACATTCCTGGTACCTGATAGAAGGTTAGGCGTCTTGATACTACATAGTTCCAGCAAGATGGGGCTGATCCACACAACCAATATCAGCATGACCAGATTGCGGCACCTATTTTCGGCCCGTTAATTTCTCGCTTTGGTGACGTCCAATGACGATTCCTTTCAATTCCAATTTCTTTCTTTGGGGGTCCCTCAAGGAGAAAGTATTTTCTACGCGCAAGGAGACATTTGCGGAATTAGAGGTTTCTATTCGTCAAGAAATTGCAGACATTTCGGGCGACATACTCACAACTATGATGGACAGCTTCCTAAGTGGATTGCATACTTATGAAGTCAATGAAGAAGCTAATTTAAGGGACGTCATTTTTAGAATATACACCAAATGATTGTTGCTTTTTGTATTACACATTTTGCCCCACCTGTACAATACCTCGCTTACTTACTATAGGTAGTAAAGAAAGAAGACAATAATATAAAAAAGGTATTCAAAAGCATAATGTACTACCGGTTATTTTTAGGTTGATGCATTTCATGTTAACCAATAGCGCGATGGCCAGAGCGTCTTTGGGAAGTTTCTGGGGGTTGCCTGCAGGGGAGAGTTCTCTCACCCATGCTTTGGAACCTGGTGATGGGTGGACTATTGCAAGCGTCACCACCTTGCTTAATTTTGTGCCGCAGGAAGAGGGTAAACACGTGTTCATTAGGGATTGTCTCCCTTTCTTGTGCAATATGTCGTTTTTCAGTTTATGATGTCGGGAGCAGAAAGCAAATCAATACATAAGTTCCCAACCTTCACTTTAAATTGCTGCTAGTTCCGCAATAAAGTGTACTTTCAATTAATTCACTTACAGTAGTTGTTTAAAGTTTTATCCAGTTCATAATGTACATATTTAGTTTAAAAAAGAGTAAAAATAAACATTAATTGCATATCTTATGTATGATATATATATATATATATATATATATATATATATATATATATATATATATAAATGAATCGCTGAAATGTATGTACGCGTATCACTTCCGAACGACTGCATCAAATTGAACAATTCTTTTTTTGTTGTATTATCACGACTAGGTTTGTGGAAAAGAAAATGTTTAAGAATAGTGTGGGAAGGTATTTAAAATCTCATAATATATATATAAACCGTGCAAAGCGAACGTATTTCGCTTAATAGTCACGAGATGACAGTAATACCACGGTTATTTGTTGCTAAATTGTAGTGGTAGTGCTATATTTTCTCTCCCCATTCAATGTTAAGGTAACGCACCAGTTTATCGACACAATGACACAATGCAGCAGTGACATTCAAATACATTTTATGTATTAACTGTCCTTTCCTTACTCCTATTATTTAAAATAAAGCAGCAAAGAAGCTTTCCTGACGACTAACAGCTAGAGTAAGTACTTATTTAGTTTTCTCTAGATGGCCTTAGTGGTATTTTCCCTCTCCATACAATGTTAAGGTTACACAACAATTTAACGCAGCCGTGAAATTCAAATCCATTTTTATGTATTAACTTACCTTTCCTTACTCCTATCGTTTAAAATAAAGAAGCTTTCCTGGTGACGAACACCCAAAAGACGTACTCGTTATACCACCAGATGGCCGTAATACCCACTGTTCTATTTCTCTTCTTCAATATGCACCCGGTTATGGTGACAATGACGCAAGATAACTTTGAAAATTAAATATATTTCTTATGTATTAAGAATCGTTCCCTTGGTCACATCGTTTAAATAAAGAAACAAGTATTACTTTCTCTACACGTACTATGTACATAGTGTATAGATGAAGTATTGTATACCACCCAAAAATTCGATACCGAGATTTCACCGGAAATACATGTTTTAGGTCCCCCTAAATGCAAAGAAAGCCTTTTTACAAAAGCATCCGTGTGTGTGTGCCTGTGGACAGCATAGCTAAAAAACGAAAAGACCGTTAAATACCAAACTTGGTATTTAAGTTTCGTATCTTCCAAGGATGCGACAGGAAGATTTTCAAAAAAAGAAAAAAAAATCCCCCCACCCCCAACAACCCTTTACATGTAACTTTTTTCGAAAATTTTTATTTTCTTAAAAATGGCTCTATCGATTTTGATTAAAATATCGTATATTAAAGACATTTAGCTGACAAATAAAATGAATATCTTGAATTTTCTAGGAATAGTCTCTGAAGACTACTTTATTCTGGATGAATTTTACGGAATTGTTCATAAATGCTAGACCGTAAGAGATGGACAAAAACTTACCACACAAAAAATGTAGAGCACGTTAAAACACACACTTTATATATTCGTGGAGTTGATCGGTTTTTAGATATTCCTTGTTCTTTTGTTTCAGCTTTGAAAAATTTACTTTTCTCATACAGGAAATTCTCAACTCGTGTCCATAGAAACAAAAGAACTTCAGTCACATAGCAACCAGCTGTTGGCTATCAGGTATGTTATTTTTAGCCGTAGAAATACTGTTTTGACATAAAAGAAAATAAAGAAAGAGGTGGAAAACAGGAGTAAAGGAAAGAAAAGTTCAGAAGCTGTAAGAATGTTAATTTGTGACTTTCTCCTTAATGTAATTCATTACCTATGCCAGCGTTTATCCACCACACTATGAAAGCACTGCCGTTACTGTTATTATGCCAACGACATTTTGGTTGCCGACGCTGCTAACTGCATATGTCATCCATTCCACAATACCTTAGGGGTGCTCTGACTTCGTCCTTTTCGCAATACCAACTATACATGCTACATTGCTCAGATCATTGCGCTTCATTGCGCTTTTCAGATGCAAAAGCATTATTAGGCATTGGCAATGGGTAAATTCCTGTTGACACTTCTACTGGCCTCATTTCGTTTCCATCAAACTTTTGTCACTTCACAACGTCAAAGGAAGAATTAATATCGAAAGTGTTTCCAAATATTGGTGCAAATTACAAAAACTATGCTAGGTTGAGCGAGCGAGCCATTTTAGCAGCAACTAATGAGAATTTAGTAGATTTGAATGTAGAAATTAAGGGTAAAATTGATGGACAAATGCATTCATTTAAGTCGATCTATTCCATTACTAATCCAAATAAAGTCGTCAATCACCTAACTGAATTCCTAAAATCACTGAATTTGCCAGGATTCCCGCCACATAATTTACAGCTCAAGGTTAGTCGATGATAGCTATACTACGCAATATCTATCAACCGAAATTATGCAGCGGAACAAAACTTACTGTTAAAAAAATTATGAAAATTTTGATTTAAGTTACTATAACATGGAAAGTTCAAAGGCGAGGATATACTTATTCCAAGAATGCCACTAATGTCGACCCACTTTCTTTTTTAATTTAAGCGCGTCTTGCATTCGCAATGACAATAAAATCCAAGGTCAATTGCTAGAAGTGTGTGTAATATACCTTGAATTGTGTTTTTCGCATGTTGTACGTTGCGTGCTCGATTGTCGGCAAACTATCGGCGCTATTTATTTCTCTCCGGAAGGAAACTTGTACATTACAAGGCATTAAAATAAAGTGATGACAAATTATTTAATTGTAATTTTATTTCATTACATGGTCGTACTGGAAACGAAAGATTTTGTCTGAGTTTTTTTCGTTAGGTACACCTCCCGTGCGAAGCCGGGGGCGGGCAGCTAGTAATATAATAAAACAGCATTTTTTTCCATTTCATGTATTAGTTATTAAAAGCTGAAATAAAACAATTGTTCTCTATTTCTGTTGTTGTTATTGATATTCGTACATTGGGTGTAAGCGCGGTCGCCTATTGCATAATTTAGGAGGCAGTGATGAAAGAAGGAAAAAAATACATTCGGTTAATAAAAATGGTCGAATGAATCATCTACCATTTCAGAACTAATGTATTACAATCATGACCTGATAAAATCTTTCTTCCTATATATTGTAAATTATTAATAGTCTATTTCACTGAATTGTCTTATCAAATATAATGCACATTTTCATCTCTTAGGTCAATTCACTTATAATAATTAGGTAGGAAGTGTCACTTTTGCAGTTATTTATGTAATGACTACCACTTACTACCAAACCAATAAAATATGTATAAGTTCATATCCAAGGTATAAGTACTAGTGCAAGAAATGAATAGGACTATTGATCTACCAATATTATCCTGTATTATATGCATTAACTTATGGAAGATGGATTACGTGTTTCAAAAAATGTTGCATACTGCTACAGCACTGGAGCAATTATCTGCTCTTACTTTCCGCGCAGGTGGTCACATAGTGTGCACTAGGTGATTCGCAGGAACTTCGAGCAAATTTACTTTCTCTGCCTTACTCAACGGGCAACCCAGTTGCTACGCCTGGACTATCGTGCCCACTCAATTATGCCAGTTTTCTTTGGACTGGATATGCGGACGATATTGCTACTATCGTCAGAAGGAAATTTCCTAACACTGTTGCTGAGTTGCTTCAATCTTAACTCAGTAGAGTGAGACGTGGTGTGACGGAACCAAACTTGCCAATCCAAGTAAAACAATCGTAATAGTTTTTATTAGAAAATGATTACGGGAACTTTAATTTACCCAACTCTATTTAGAAAAACTACACCATCAACTTCAGCTCAAGTCAAATACCTTGGTCGTCTTTTATATAAAAACCTGACTTGGAAAGACCGTGTAGGTTAGTGGCTAAAGCTTACAGGTTCTCTTAGGTCTGTATAAGTCGGGCACGGGGACTAAAGCCCACAGTAATGTATTGGATACACACCACAATAATTCGAACCCTTTTCTTTTGTGCTATATTATATTGGAGACCAAAGTTAAATTAAGGCAGTGCAGAAATGAACTTAGACGGTTTCAAAATGTTTTGCGTCGTCATTACAGCACATTGAGATCAACACGCACTGCAGCTATTAGAATTTCCCAAGTTACACATCGAAGCAGAGGCTATCGGGGTACTCCATTGCTTAAGGGATCTCCTATTGAAGTTCCCCTCGATGGACACTTAAATCACCTCAAACTACCGTGGAACAAACTTTTGTTTAGGATACTATATATGAGGACTGGCATAAAAACATTTTTTTTCTGACAAATCTTTCACTGTTTCTTATCGTATATGAAGTGAAGGCATACAAGAGGTTAAGCCTGACGAAAATGAAGACCAAAACTGGAGTACTCGTGGTACTAAAGCCGCTTTTGGGTAATGGTGCCAAGCTATCAATTAACTAGGGCAAATACACCACAGTTAGACAGAGATATTTGCTATTTTACCTAGTACTTGGAGATTATAAGAAGTTGCTACAGTAATAGACGGATTCTTATACTCTCGAATAGGCAAGGCTGAGGCCATCGATAACCATTCGGTTAAGTCCGAGTTAGACTTACAATACTGAGATCTCTCACAGCATTAACTGCTCGCATTTGGTTCAGCTGAAGTGGGTACTGGGGCACTTGGTATTTTGGACAATGAAAGAACAGAGTGGCCTAAGAAAGCTTTTATTTGAATCACACTAATACTGGATTTCTCATCAAGACTCGTTAAGCCGCTATCCAGGACTAATCACTCTGAAAAAATGTTGGAACTTATCTCTGTGGTTCAAGCACTCCAAAACTGTACCAAGATGGAGAGAAGCAGGTCGCAAGAACTGCTAAAATTAAACAAAGAATCGCTCTTAACGGCAACAGGTTTTCTTTAGGATACTGTTCCCTTAGAGAACACCTGCACAGCATGAGCCCACAAGTGAATCCTGCCAGTAGATGGTGTGAACAGGCAAATGAGACAGCTGGTCATCTGTTGTGTAGCACTCTCTCACCAAATAGTCCTCGTTTTGGGAGCCAACAACACGGTCCAGAATCTGATTCAATTTATTGAAGAAGAGCAATAAGATCTGCAAATACCGCATTTTAACGGAGTGTTGCCGCGGAAACTCAGAGCACCTATTTGCTGCACAAAGTAATATTCAAAAAATATCTAAGATTTTTTTCTCCCATTGTGTTTTTATCCTTAAGCAGTATCATACTCTCTCAATAAAATTTGAGGATGGTAGTAGGCATATTCCTACTATGCAAGATTTTAATGAGTTTGCTAAAGACTTCAACACATTATTCAAACTAATGCATGGTTTTGTTTTCACGTTCTGTTCCAGAATGTTGACCCCTTCTCGAAAATGTTCTGGGTTTTAAATAGTAGCTCATAATATTGCTGGTAAAATATTAGAATACTGTACGGATTTGTTTACAACTTCCAACCAATGGAGAATAATTATACATACAACTACGGATTAAAGCCACTGAGGTATGGTGGAAGTTAACCAAACCTTCTTTTTGTCGCCCTCCGTGATGTAATGGTTACCATGTTAGCTTCATATACCCAAGGTCGCGGGTTCAAGCCCGGTGGAGGACCATGGATTTTTTTTCAGGAGCTTGTCTTCCTTCGGAAGGGAAGTTGTTCCCGTGTCGTAGATTTACGGCACGTAAGAGAACCTAAAGCCTGATACAAAGGCCTCTGAGTAAAATTAAGCGGTATTTCACACCCAATTAAAAATGGGACGCTGAAAACCACAGCGTCCATAAATAACACGTCATATTTTTCAAGTCTCCTTTTTACTTTCTTTACCGCATACAGATAGTAAACTAGAGGTGTTGGGTCCACTGACTCTCAACAAAGTCATTTCTTCAGTTTTTGAACACAGTGTAATATCTGGTAGCGTATATGAAAACACCTGAAAGTCAAACTCAAACACTAAGTTTTATTGGGTCACACCCAAATGCGTATAAAGGCGCATAATCGTGGTTATAGAGAACTTTACTTTTTAGCAGACTAGCTAATTAACATAGGTTCTGCCTCTTTGGACGAGGTACTTCGCTCAACAACACAAGATGTGATTAGAACAAAATGGAAACAGGACACATAATCGACTATTGGGTAAGGTACTTCATCAGTCATTATTTTCGTAGCAAGACCACGTATTACATTTCATATTCCACGCATCATTGAAAATCTTCACTTTCTTTTTGACACGGTCTAAAACAGGCGTCATGAGTCTCTGATTAATTGCTTACACAAGTTCATAGGCAACTTTCAGGGCTGGAGGCATTTCAATGTTCGATGTTTCCAAATATGCGGTAATGTCGTAGGTGTATCTGCAAAGTACTTTTGTATGAAATGCAAATCTTCATGCAATCCTGAAGCAAGAGATTTTACAATCTTGATTGAAGAGCATGCACCATTGTCAAAGATATTAAATTACCTGTGAAACAGTATTGTAATATCCAGCATAGTATACTGCTGCGTCGAGCCACGTTCCGCACAGCCTTACTACAGTTTGTTCGATCCGCCAAAGCAGGTCAGTCTCTGTTTGTTTTGTTTGATTTTTTGCAGTATTTAACGCTCGCTTATACTACTGGTATGCAACTGGTATACGCAATTTTCCCGCCATCGGTCCCCTAGATGCTATCCGTAGTCATCACACACAAGTGCAAAATATTTTAGCAATTTGACTATCTCCACAGTATGTTAGTCGGGCCTCAAAATACGTGCATGTTTCTGTTCGTTCTTACTGAATAAATACCTTTGAAGCAAATAAAAATATGGCTCAGAGAAGAATAAACAAGAAGTGAAATAGACCCTATTTCAGGAAAGTGATCGTTTAAACGTCAGTGCAAATTGCACAGCGGTCATATTTGACTCTTAACCGAAACGAATCACGTTTATAAGTGTGGCATTTATCACATCAAATAGGATTTTATTTCATTAAATCTGTACAAGATTATTGGTATGAGGCATTCGTAACGAGTTTAGGATTGACGTTTACAAAGATTGATCTGGAATGCTTCTTCTGCTGTCACTTTATAAGAACCTATACAGTTAGTGTAAACACGAAACAGACGAATCGCCTGGTTATTTATACAGCAAATGTAACCGTCAAACCATCAATTTCTCATTTGTGGTGCCACAGTGGAGTCCTAAATAACTTTGTATGAACCTTTGCGATGCCTTGATACAATTTCCATGCTTGATGTTTCTATTTTTTGAACTCTCTTGGAAAGCATTTTAGTTGTAAAATTAGACATCTCTGCTTGTAGCTCACGTGTAATTAATGTCACTGATATGCCAGGATGTACCTAACTACAGGTACTGAGATGAACAGAGGTGAACCGCAAAAGCTGTGCGTTGCAGATCTGCAGACTTGTGGAGGAATACGTAGCTCTCGCGAGTAAACATGCTTTGGTTTTGATGACTGAAAGAACTAAATCCATAATGCGGAACAGAGATGCATGAGCAAGTTGCAAAATCACATACGGGTGATCAAATGAAACAGAATTATTAATTATTTTATGCTATATTATTTATGTAAGTTTATGAATATATGAGCACAGTGCCAATAAACAGTCATCTGTACAACGCAGGGAAATATTTAATTTCTTGAAACTTATGTCCCGCAAATAGCTTACAATTCTGCGACGACAATCTGTGTATATCGAAATTATTTATGTAATATCTCAACATGAATAACTTCCAAATGAGAGCAACCAAAATGGCGCTACAGCACACACTGCTAGAGTCTTTATGTGCGTTGGCTTCTTGGTAATCAGTTCTTCTCGAAAAATGTAGACTTGATATTGCGAACCTTTTTATATACTTCAAACTATCTGCCTGTGTTAAAGTGGGTACTAATGTTTTGTAAGATAAAACGTAACACAATAACCAAGGTACTACCTCTTGGGTATTCAAAGATCGATTGGAATTTATATGCAAAGATATCTAACTACTTACATCAAGATAAGTAATAAACCCATAGCGAAGTGCTAAACAAGAATTTTGCATTTTTAAAATGACATCATGAATACCGACACTGCGGAGTGTAGAAATATAATAATTATATATTGCAGCTACTTTGTAATGTACATTTATTATGTATTCGGTAAACACACTGCTGCTCTTTGTACAACAATATCTGCGTATACACATATAATACACACATTAGGCATACACACACACGTGCATACAAAGTGTTTCATAGGTAAGGAATGACGTAAATAAAAATGATAATTAATTCGTTTACTTAAAATGCTCTGACACATCAAAAGGATGATTTCACAACAAACAATCTTAAAAATTTATTGTACAGCGTGTGCTGCCATCGACAACAATTTTAATGCCAACATACTATTTTCATTTTACTTTTTTTATTTTTGAAAGGTAATTGTCAAATTACATGAACATTTTAATTTGTTGCTATTCAGTTGTTTTTCACAAATCATTGAAAGATTGCAGAATTTCAAGACAAATATGAAACGACTGAATTTTAAAGAAATGACTATCGACAGTTTTCTTCTAATTTCCTTGTGCCTACATCAAAATGTAAAATTAAAATCTGCATTTACTAGAACCCTGTAGAAAAATACACTTTCGTAAGAATAGTTTGTATATTCTATATTCAGCCTTGTACAGATGGGGACAGTTTGCTCACTGCAACCTACATATACATATTATGTCTAACTTTCCAGGAAAAGGGGAGGGACTATAGGAGTTTACAGGCCGAAGATGGGCCACACAGATGCGCGTAGGCTCCTAACACTTCCAACCTGACAGCCCCCTAGAGTCCACGGGGAGTATCCTTTCCAATGAAAATACATCTGCCCACCTCGCCATACATTAAGAACCTGGAAGCACGCTTGAAAAATGAGAAGGAAATGAAATAAAGGGGAAATATTAAGAAACCTCCACAGATACCGCCTGCCTAATCCCGAAGAAAGCACGTGAACTCCATGGGTCAAAGTGGGAGGTTGCAGTAGACCTCCCGAATGTGAATTGCACACGTTACTCTGGTTATTAGCTGTGTAAAGATAACTGACTGTACATAGAGAAACCATGTGAGTGTAACTTCGGGCTGTTACTGTGTCACTAACACTTGAGATATTGCAGGTAAGCACTTTTCCTGTTAGGAAGAGAAGCTGAATAATCCTTTCATTTGCCATTCCGACTTTCTCAGTCAGCCGTTGGTAACTGTGATTGAGGTCTGTGCAAGCATCCCACTTCCGGTCTTACATTTTTCAGTTGCCAGTGGTCAAGGGATGCTGCAGATTTGCAACAAATCTCCTAATGAACGTTATCAGTTTTTAAGTAATTCTCTTTATTTATAACATAATAATTAAAATGATTTGAGGTAAAATTTATATTATTTTGAGGAATAAAGAAGTATTGATTTATTAATAATTTTAATATGACATAATAAAGTTTAGAAAACTCTAAGCTTAGTTCTCCGACCACAATTATTTTTGCTTTGTCTACTATAGACGTAAATAGTAAGTTATTGTGCTACAAAGATTTCACTAAAATGCATGTTTTGGGGACCCCTGAAAAGGTCCGTTTGTATCCGTGTGTATGAGTGGATAGAATAATTCAATACGAAAAGGTTGTTAATCACCAAATTTGGTATATAAGATTAGTAAATTATGAGGATGTGACAGGAAGATTTTTAGGAAAATCTTCTTGTCCTCTCCAACTACCCTTTACGTGGAACATTTTTAACACATGTTGACTTTATAAAAAAAAAAAAAAAATGCATCCAACGATTAAAATACAATATTTGATGGCAACTAAATGTATATCTATATAATTTTTAAACAGTAAGAAATGACAAAACTTGCTTCACAAAAAATGTGCGTTTCGCCAAAACACACAATTTATGTCGTGTACATTTCTTGAACAGTTAATGATTTTTGTTGTAATTCGTTTCACATCTCTCTTGTGTTACTCCTGACCGTCCAAAGAAAATCGTAACATAAAACATTTGCTGCCGCTTTAGCCATTATCCGTTCTACCTACAAGGAAGCAAGTAATAAGTACATTTCTCTAATCTTTATTTCGATAACATTAGTAGTTAAAATAATAAGAATAATTTGCAGAACAGATAAAGAAGTCATGTGAGTGGAGCGCATCAGGTTTCTATTTTTTTTATCACCTTGTTATAGCATTGCACCCAAAAATTCGATATCGAGATTTCACCGGAAATATATGTTTTAAACCCCCTTATATAGAAAAGCATTTTTAAAAGCATCTCCATTTGTGGCTAGCGTCGGGCTGCCCGCAGACTTTACCAGCGTCACCGCACGCCACATAACCGAGCACTCCTGAGGAGTTTACGCCGAGAGGTCCGGACCCGACTACGCGAGCACAGGGTGCGAGCGTGGGAGGAGACGACGACCCGCTTGAGGCTCGAGGATGGCGACGTGTGGAGGATTGCCAAAGCTCTCCGGCACCGCGGAGGTCAAATCAACTCCCCAATCCAAGGCACCCAAGGCCTGGCTTATGAACCCCGAGCCAAAGCCGAAAGGACTATGAGGCCACGAGACGACCCCAAGGACGAAGACTTCTCGGACCGTGCTCGACGGGAGGTCCGTCGATATCTTCGACGTCCCCCCGACGAGGCGGACCGACTTCCTATCATCCGACCCAGTGAACTCCAGGGCGCACTCCGGCGTCTCAACCCCAAAAAGGCAGCGGGTTCTGACGGTCTAACCCCCGCCATGCTCCGATACCTTCCCATCAAGGCGGTGCTCTTTCTAACCAAGTTTTTCAACATGTGCCTCACATTGTGCCACTTTCCACGCGAGTGGAGGGAGGTCCGGGAGATATGCATCTTGAAGCCGGGGAAAGACCCGATACACCCATCCAACTACCGATCCACCAGTCTCCTATCAGTTCTTTCGAAGGTTTTCGAGAGGCTAATATTAGTCCGCTTGTCCCCTCTTTTGGGCGACATTCAAGCCATCCCAGATCACCAGTTAGGTTTTCGTCCTGGGCATTCTACACCCCAGCAACTACTGAGAGTGGTGGAGGCCACTGCCCTGCGTTTCCGGGACAGAGCCTACACTGCGGCGGTGTCGCTGGACGTGGAGAAGGCCTTCTCCACCACCTGGCACGCGTGTCTGCTCCTCAAATTCATTCGACTGGAGTTCCCGACACACATCATACACCTACTACACTCATACATTAAACACAGATATGTTGTAGTTTCAGTTGCGGGACACAAATCAACACCTAGGCCAATAAGAGGCGGAGTCCCCGAAGGCTCTGTACTTTCCCCCACGCTCTTTAGCGTCTACATGGCCGACCTACCAACAGTGCAGCAAGTCAACATATCCCAGTATGCTGATGACGTGCTGTTATACTGCACAAACACCCACGCAGAGCCTTCAACCCCATTCAGAGACACCTCTGCCTCATCCAAGAGTGATGCGAGCGTTGGCGATTGTCCATCAATCCGGAGAAAAGCCACGCTATTCTCTTCATCAAGCGCCGATTTCCCGCAAACTTCCCCACAGACGAAGGATACAATGGACCAACACCATCACCTACTTGGGGGTGAAGCTTGACAGGGGCGTCACTTTTAGGGAACACATCAGGGGGCTGTGGTGCCGGGGCAATGGGGCTGCGGCCTCACTGTACCCGATGCTGAGGTCCTCGATGACGGTTCCCCTTAAGTTGGGCTTTTGAGGGCTCTCATAGTCCCCTTGTTAATCTACGCCTGTGAGATCTGGGGCATGGCGGCAGACTCCAGTCTGCTGTTGCTTCAGCGGGTACAGAATAGGTGTCTTCGGACTATCTATTCTGTGCCTCGAGGCTTTCCAGCGAGACTCCTGCACGAAGTCTCTGGTCTACCATACCTGGAGGACGAGATTAGGCGTCGGGCAACAAAATTCAACGAAGGGTTACCATTCCATCGGAGCGCCCTCGTTAGGTCTCTTGGGGATTACGCCGCTTCATGCGATACCGGCTTCCTCACATGGCTTGCGGGCATCCCCGGTAACGAAGAAGCACCTCCAACAGCAGCTACGGCTAAGCTCCTTATAATACTTCAAGAGTTGCTTGGATTCAAAATTAAAATCTCAAAACAAACATTTTGATAAACACACACCAGCGGTTCAAAAGGGCCGTTGCACCATCATAAGCAACCGCCGAGGGGCAACACTTGCCTCCTCCCGTCACTCACAAATCCCAACACTCACCCGCCATCCTGCAAAAACCCACAATCCCGTCAGGACGTGGTTAAGTTCTCTCCGAGAACAGGGACACGTCTATCATACCTCGGGCTGCCCTCAGCCTGCCAATTGCTCTGGTCTGGTCTGGTGGGTAGCGTAGCTAAAAGGAAACGTCCGTTAAATAATCAAACTTGGTATTTTAGATCAGTACCTTCCAAGGATGCGACACGAATATTTTCAAGAAAATTCCCCACGACCAACAACCCTTTAGGTGGAACAATTTTCGAAGATTCTGATTTTTTTTCAAAAATGGCTTTAACGATTTTGATTAAAATATCGTATATTAAGGACATTGACATGACAAATAAAATGTATATCTTGAATTTTCTAGGAATAGCCTTTAAAGACCTCTTTATTCTGGATTAGTTCTGCTGAATTTTGCATAACTAATAGCTAAACCATAAGAGATAGACAAAAACCTACTGCTCAAAAAATGTATGTAACTCATTAATTTTTATACGTTTTTGTAGAGATAACCGTTTCTGAGATATTCCTTGTTATTGGTTTCAGCTTTAAAATTATTATACTTTTCTCATACGGGAATTTTTCAACTTCTGGCCATACAAACAAAAGAATTTCTATCACATTGCAACCCGTTTTTAAAAGATTTGACTATCTCTTCAGCCTATGGTACTCCTTTATTTCCCTTCTACTTACAAGGACGAAAGTAATAAGACAATTTCTGCTAATTTTATCTCTATTAGCATGAAATAGATGAAGAATAAGTTTTTTAACAATACCTTGTTATAGAGATGTAGAGGAACACATCAGATTTGTTTGTTGTTCGCCATTGTTTTGTTTCTAGTAATATATGGTATTACATGTGATTCACTGAGCCATTTGTGCGTATTTCAACTCTTTTTACTTTCTCTACCATTTGGGTGTGGTAGGTGGAGAACGTATTGCACTCCATCTAAAAATTCGATGCCGATATTTTGCCGGGAATACATGCTTAGTAACTTGAATCCTAACCTTTGAATCTTTGAAAAAAGGTGTGTGTATGTGTGTCAACTACGAAAAGTCGATTAAATGTCAAGCTGGATATTTAAGTTAAGTATCTCCCAAGGATGCGACAGGAAGCTTTTCAGAAAAATCCTCCCCCCTAAAACTATCCGTTATGTGGAACATTTTTCGAAATGTTTGATTTTCTCACATATTTTTGTGTTTAAAATGACATGATATTAAAGATTTTGCATTAAAAATTTACATCCAAATTTTTTGGAAAATAGAACATCAGATTTTTGTTATTCGTACTAAAACAACTATAAATAAAAGTAAACACAATTCATAATAATTTATTATACAATCCAAATAAGGAATGCAATTTCATGGCCTCAAATGTTTTTACAACCTTTATTTTGGTCAAGAAGAAGTAGAAGAATAAGCTTCTATTGGAGTTGGCAATTTTCTTTGTGAACTTAAATGTGCACTTCTGACAAGTAGGCTCCCGGCCCTTTCTACTTCTGTCACACCTTGGAAGGAGACCCGATGGGCGACCGATCTGGATAACTAAGGGCTCAATCATGGACAGGGTTCCTAACGTTTCCAGACAGAAGGCATCCGACGTCGCCCGGCGCACTCTTATAAGCCACTGAACCCCAAGTGACAGTGAGAGGGAACTGCTCACTCGAAAGATCACGAGACAAATTTTGACCTGGAGGTCCCCGCCACTAAGATATAGAGGTTTTCATGAAGGCACAATGGCTCTAATGGAGAATCTAGGCAGCGTTGCCACGTATGTTCCGCCTCCACGATTACTGCGCTTTCGTTCACAACCAGATTTATTATTATTATTATTATTATTATTATTATTATTTGGTCATTGGATTCATTATTGTACTTACACTATTACCGTTTAATTAGGTTACTAACTATTATATACTTTTCAGTTAATTCCCAGTGAAATACATTCACGCCTCAATTTATTACATTCTCTTAATAGCTTTATATTTAATCTAAACATTATTCACTTAATAATTAATGTTACCTTAATCGGACATGGGTTCAAAACCCAAAGAGGAGTCCTGGTTGGCCTGTTCACTGCCCTCACAAGAACTGGAGGAACTGCTGGTTAACCTAATGATTAGATGTTCGATAACATCTGTTTTCCACATATCGTCTTCTATCCCTTCAACATTTTTGTAGTAATTTAACCACTGATCTTGGGTGACTGATTCAAAACCATTGTCTATTAAACGTTCCATCTCCTTTTGCTTAAATGTAGTGTTATGTCGTTCAATACGTACCTTTACCTGACTCCATACATTTTTTGAAACTCACACACCCCTTATCACCGCTTGAACTGTCATACCCATCTGGTTTTATCATCTCCAAGACACGAGGACCAGGTTTGTTGACGCTGAGAGCCTTGCCGCTTTGCCTCAAAATGTTGATTCATGGATGCCTTGGTTCTGGAGATGTTCTATGTGTACATAAAAAATAATTTCACTATTTCCTTGACAACTTTGTCGCTAGAAGTTTTTGCGTGGACTTGTAGAACGAGAATTAGCCAGCGACATTTTTCACTGTATAAACGAAGAATCCAAACATTTTGTTTTAAAATTTGTTTTTTGTTAATAAATGTGTTTAGACATATTGATACAATCTAAATACCAACGTGGCCTATGGAAGTAAACAAATAATCCATATTTTTTTCAATGCAATTAATTTCCTTTAAAACCAAGTTTTAAAGTTCGGAGTGAGAAAGAAGTTAAAAATCTGCTATCCAAATAAGGCTTTCACACATTTCATACCGAAATGCATGTTCCTATTTTATCTTAGTCACATTTGAAAATACACACATTTAGTAACGACGCACTTGATTCTTCCATAAGGAAAACATCGTCCATTAGAACCCGTTGTGCCTTCATGACGTGAAAATCTCTATAGGTATAAACTTTTACGAGCACAAACCACCGTCCAGCCGCAACTCGCCTAACATCGCCTGGTCCTGCAACCCTGTGGCAGATCAGTACAGGAAATGATGATCAAAAAAAGCTGTGGTGGAGATGAACCACCCCAGCATTCATCTCGTGACTCAGGGAAACCACGAAAAATCCACGGGTCAAAGTGGGTGTTAACTGGGGATTGAACCCGAGATCTTCAGAATGTGGACCACAAACGTTATCGTTTTAGCCACCCCGCTGGGTTATTCAGGCAGTTATTTTATAATTTAACTCTGTGATAACGCCTCTTTCTTTGCAATGTAATCAACTTGACAGTTTTACGCTAGCGTGCTGAAGAAATGTTTCCCCTGTTACATAAAACACATCATCTACATATGTGGCATGGCAGATTTGTAGAGAGAGAGATAATGCGCTCGTCATTTTAAAAGCTGCCCTGCTGTATTATGTTTTTTGTCTCTACGTTGGGAATTTCTTATCTCACACTCACCCTACGTCACATACAGAGTGCGATGTTATCCAGAAGAAGAACAATCCGGTGTTACAGCTGTCAAAACATAGCACGGCTATTAAGATTGTCTCTACAATATGATTGATGGGAAGAGAAAACCCATCTGCTACCTTCTCCTCAGTTTTAATGGAGAATACAACAAGAAAGAAAAGTTATCGGGTTAGAAATACTTTAATTTCCGGTTTTCGCAAACTAAATAACTTTTTGCCATCTAATTTCGTATCTCCAAATGCCATCCTAAGGTTAACAAAACTTCAAACTAATTCACAGAGACGTCTTTTGTTTGCACGATGTTTCTATTTTTTATTTGGTTTGCATTTTTGTTTCTGTCTCTTTGCAAAAGTGTCCCTACTACATTATGTATTTTTATATTAGGGTTTCTTTATCATTTGAGATGCCCTAGATTAATGAAAGTGTTTTTTCCCCTTTTTTCGGCACATATATCAGCTAGCGAAGAAACAGAGCAGAAAAACTCAAAACTCTGCCACATGAAATATAGAATTACGCGTTCCAATTTCATTATCTTTTATACGCTATGTCAGCAACTTTGTTTCACTTTTAGTTTTATAATCTAAGTTTTAAAACTTAGTTTTAAGTTTTATAATCGCTAATGAGTGGAGATATACACTATGTTAAAAAAAATCTACCACATTTAGGATTCATTTCGCCAAGATATATAAATATGGAAAATAAATTTGTATATAATGAAATATACATTTAAAATCCACACGTTTATTCAGGTTCACTTCATTAGTTTTTAAAAAAAAACAAATCTTATGTTTTCCACTCACATGACTTTCTCTACAAATTGTACAAACAAACTAATTTGCTTAAGAGTATTCTTGTTTCTACTCTATGCTATTCAAGATAAGTATTAGCAGAATAGTCCTAATACTTGGTTTCATATAAGTACACCAGAGCGAAGGGAACGCACTATGTTAAAACGATAGTCAAATGTTTTAAAAGCTATGCGATTGTCATTGAATTTCGCTTCTGAGCATGACCAGGAGTTAAACAAAAGAAACACGGTCGAATCCTTGTTTGAGATAAGTAGAAGCATTTTAAAATTGAAACCAATAACATGAAATAACTCGGAAAGGGTTGGCTGCACAACAAAAGGTTAAAGGATATAAATTGTGTGTTTTGATGAGATTTAAATTTGTTGTGTAGTAAGCCTATCTCTTACGACTTACCAGTTATGCAAAAGTCACTTAGAATGAAGAGAATGTCAGAGGTTTTTGCCAGGAAATTCAAAATATACTTATTATTTGCCCCCTAAATACATGTAACGTATGTATTAAAATCGTTTGAAATATTTAAATCAGTTCCATGTAAAGGTGTGGGAGGATTTTTTTAAAAAAAATCTTCGTATCGTATCCTTGGAAGATACTAAACTTAAACCCAAATTTTGTATTTAATGGTCTTTTCGTTTTTGAGCTATGTTGTCCATACACACACGCGCGCGTGCTGACCTTTTGGATTAAGGGGTCTCAAAACATTATTTCCAGTGAAATATCTGTAAACTATATACAGTACGTGTAGAGAAAGTAAAAATAGCCACTATAATTTCGACACATATTTAATAACAAATGATATACAACAAATTACTTGAAAACAAAGACAAAGTTCCTGGTTGTTTAGGCTTTGCTTAATGCTAATTACAATATGCTACTTGAAACATCGTTGGGCGAAAATAAAACTTCTTCTGGATAGACATTTAACAAATGCTGTACCTTCTTGCTGAAAAATGTTTATGATCCGGATGAGTTTCCTAAGGTTTTCTGAATGTTTCCACAGGAATAGAATGTCTGGAAGCTGACCTAGCATTGCTAATAGAGATTGTTTTAAAAGCGAAACATCATACATTTTACTAAATATGAATAGCTTAAAATATTCAGATTCACCAAAACGCTATAATAATCATCATTTTGACCATGTGGATTGAATTCTGCACACTGCAGTATGTAAAACTGTGTTCCATTCACATGTCTTTCTCTAAACCTCTGTACCAAATTATAGTTAAAAACTTCTATCTACTTCTTGCTAATTGAACTAAACATTAGCAAAAATTGACTGTATTACTTGCGTGGACAGGAGTTTACAAATTCCAGTATGAGTAAAGTTTAAGTATTTTAAAACTGTATCCAATAACAACAAGGAATATATCGGAAATGATCGATTCCACGAAAAGATGCAAATCATCATAAATCGTAGCATATTTTAGCGTAGTACTTATTTGTTGTATAGTAACATTTTTGTCTATCTCTTTCGGTGTACCTGTTATGCAAAATTCAGACAAATTCATCTAGAGTAAAGAGGTTTTCAGAGGCTATACCCAGAAAATTAAAGGCATGCCTTTTATATGTCATATGAATATATTTTTAATATCCGCTATTTCAACCAAAATGGTTAAAGCCATTTTTGACAAATTTAATATTTTCGAAATTTTTACTATGTAAGGGTAGTTTGGGGTGAGGAGAGTTTGCTCAAAATCTTCGTGTTGCATCCTTGGAAAATACTGAACTTAAATGCCAGGTTTGGTATTTTACCGACTTTTCGTTTTTGAGTTATCGTGTTCATAGGCACACTGACACAAGAGCACATGGACACGCACACACATACACTCACGGGCCTTTTTCTAAAAATGATTTTTTTCGATAAAGGGACCCTAAAGCGTGCATTTCGAATTTTTGGATGGACTGCAATACCTTCTCTACCTATGTAACATGTAGGTACTATACAGATAAAGTAAACATATTGTTTCTATACTGATAGCAATATGGAATTACATATTTTGCCTGTCTCGACTAATGAGTAATACGAGAGTTTTGGGTGGGATAAGGTCACTACATTTTCTTTATCTCCACCTTTGCGTTGCACAGCTTATTTTGTGAATGAAATTTTCTAATTTAAATGACTGTTTTTCTATAAACTACTGTAGATAGCTAAATTAAACCTTGGTATGACAATACACTCTCCAAGTGCCTTCCGGCATTAATAATACGATTAGTTATTTACTGATAAATTTTAATTAAAAGTTTGTATACTTAAGAAAATAATCCTATCAACTTTAATAAGCAACCTTATGGAATAAATATAGATCAGTTATCTTAGAATACATGCACCTGCATCCTAAAGAGATGATACATTAGTGATTCCTGAGGTAATAATTTAATGATTTAGCAAATTTAACATAGTTGAAATAAAAATTTTAATCTCTTTTTAAGATATAACTTCATTTTATCAAAAGGTTGAAACTTTCTTGAAATGACACATATTATGTGTCTCAGTGGATAAGAAAATCTGAAAAATAATTCTGGGAAAGAATTTGTATAAAATATTTTAATTAACTTCGCCCCACTGATCACTGCTTCAAAAATTGTATATATTACATTAACATGATTTTTTTACCCTGAGTCGTTGATTATTTTCTATATAAATTATTCTTACAGATGATTATTTTTCTATGTACTTCATTTTTCTCGTGATAAAACTTTGCACAAATAACTGCATTACACATTTCCTTAAGGGTACAAAGGGGTAGTCAAATTTCTGAGAACTGGACGCTATATCCTGGCCATTAAATTCCATAATCTTTCCATGGAATAGCGAGAGACAAGTGAAAATTGACAGTACTGAAAAATAACTGTTATTGTTTAAGATTCTACAAAATTGCTTCCAAATGAGATGATTTCACAAGCTATAAATTGAGTTTTATTTATGAACGCCCTTTACCTGTTGCCGTTCTTAGTTTCTCATTCTATATTGGGCGTAATAGACCGCTTGATCTTGCTCAGAGGCCTCTTTATCAGGTTTAAAGTACTTAAACGCGTCGCATATATATGACACGGAACCAACGGCTTTACTTCCCTTCCAAAGGAAGCCATACTAAGGATTTTAGTACCGATAAATCCATCGCCTCCGCCGGGTTTGAACCCGTGACCTTGGGAACTGGAGGTTAGCATGTTATCCATAGACTACTTCACAAGCTATCACCAACATCTTCAAGATATAGGTACATTTTATTTGTCATGAAAGTATCTTTAAATGACATTTTAATCTAAGCAATTTTTGAGAAAATCAAACATTTAAAGGAATACTGTTACCAGTACAGGATTATTGGTGTGGTATTGTTTTCAAAATCTTTGGAAGATGCTGAACTTAAATTCCAAGTTTGGTACTTATCAGACTTTTCGTCTTTAAGTTATTTCGTTCATACACACACACACACACACACACACACACACACACACACACACACAAAATTATCTTTTTCTAAAAATACTTAGATTTTATTCAGGGGTCACATGTCTTCCCAGTGAAATCTCGGTATCAAATTTCTGGAGAAAATGCATTACTTATACTTATTAGAGAAAGTAAAATGCTTGTATATTGAAAGTCTGAACAACAGAAGTTTTAGAAGAAAAACTCCAGGTTGCCAGCATAAACTGTAAATACAGCTACTCAGAGGTGAAAACTTACAAATTATTCTGAAGTGCCTGAAGGGCTGTAAAATGTGCTTCTTTGGCTACCTTAAACAGAAATATTAATGACTAAGTCTGAGGAGTGCTTTAGAAACTCGGTGCCTAATTCCACACCAACTTGAAAAAGGCTATTTCTGTGAAGTATCTACTTGGAGACGTGTATAAAGCCAGTCCGCGTGTTACTTCATAAACAAGTAGATGGCGCTTAAAAACGACGAGGAGGATGCTCCATACAACGTGGAAACTGCACCACTTTTTCATCTCAATGAAAAATGAGCATAATTAGATGAAGGGCCGAGTAGACTAATTGAGTTAAGCTGGAGTATTTCTCAACTTGGTTACCATGACAACACTCAGCTGAGATCTCTTCCTGCGTCGAGTGCTTGCATGTTTACAAAATCTGCTCATTTTATTGCATGCGCCACGCATAAATATAAAACCCGATGTGCACAGTTTCATTTCATGGTGACTCTATGGCCCAAGTCCTTTTTAATTTTAAAGTTGAAACGTATATTCTAGTTCAGATATGTAATGATTCAAATCACCTGAATATGCAAAATGTCACTCTAGGGCGCTTTCAGACTTTGATTTACCATTTCTAGTCTTCTTAATTACTAGGATAGGCATGACTGGGAGTCACACCAAACGGCCCAACAGCGCCGTATATTCTGTGTGCAGATAACCCTTCGTGCGATGAAGAAGTTCAACGGGGCAATTGGAAGTGGCGAATGAGCGATCTCTGCATATCAGCGAAAACGGAGAGAGTGGAGTTTGTACTGGAGTCCGTGACTATAATACAAGAGACCAAAAACGTTACAGAGCCTTTATTCTTGAGAAAACAAAATCACCTGCTAGTGTTCACCATCAGTGGAGTTGTGTATACTCTGTTCTTATTTAACATTAAAGACTAGACCCATTAAA
Organism: Hymenopus coronatus; assembly: GCA_030762935.1. Lineage (NCBI taxonomy): Eukaryota > Metazoa > Arthropoda > Insecta > Mantodea > Hymenopodidae > Hymenopus > Hymenopus coronatus. The sequence continues at coordinate 122,161,402 of CM060894.1, read as the reverse complement.
GGATAAATCAAAACATTATGGTACCGCAACAAAAACTACGCAAGAGAGTACGAAGCATTTCACTGTATTTATAATAATAATAATAATAATAATAATACACTTAGCAGAATTAATAAAACATGAAACCATCGTAACGAAAAACAACAAAATATTCTATATTATTGTATAACAGTATATCTTTAGCAGAATAAATAAAAACGTGAAAACATAAATACCTACACGAGCTTATGTGCTGTTCCACTCTGTTATTATTATTACATTTTCATGGAATATCCGCTTAAAAGAATAAACAAAAACATGAAAACATATAGTATTACTCTCTACTAAATACCACATTATTTGCACTTATTCACCTCTCATGGTGTATACTTGTACAAAAGTAATTCTAGCACGTGTCTAGTGTACTCATGTATAGCATTCCAAGTTTTTGAGGTACTGCTGCCTCTCGCGGCTACTTAAAGGAACCCGACCATGCACGTGCAACAATTGGCTATACGTCGGCACGGGATCCATTTATACACACACACGCGCGCGCGCTCAGGACCGGCAGGGTACACGTACGTGCATTTGGAGCGTAGTCACAATATTCTGTTAGCCATCTTGTTGAGATAGTTTAAATTATATCTTTCTCATCAAAATCAGGTTTTTGGGAATGCGAAAAGAGTGTCTGGGCTAAACGATCAATTTTAATTTTTAAATCCCAACTCTTTTTACCCCTTTGGTGTAAATTTGATATATTCGGAAAACATCAAAAGAATCCATTAACATAAATGTATACAGAAGCGCGGATTCGTGTGATTTGCCTGTCGCTTTCACGGAGGGAAAATATTTCGGAGCAATGCTTTAACATTTCATGAATCAACTGCGATTTATCATGAAACGGATTGCTTGGTTGCCAAGTAATGTCAGCCAGGGAAATATCGAAATTGAATTACAAGTGCCATCACGATCTGGACATAGCGAAGAACAACATCTGACGTGGCACATAAATCTGTCAACTTGAACTGCAAATGAGTTTGTGGGCCAGAGAAGTAAGTCGTTATACGTGCATTGCTGCTATAGCGTTGATCGAATCTATAAGGGAAATGGTATTTTAATTTATTAAAGCAATGACGTAAGACAATAAACAGCCACAAGAGCAGTAAACAAAATGTTCCACAAATTCAAAATGACCCAAGACACCGATGCCTTTAAACTTCCGACACTCAGTGATTTTGAGGATGTTTGAGCACTTTTATATAAATATTCCGTAACCTCTTTCTTACATTTGTTAAGTTCTTATTTTCTCTACCTTTTACCTCGGCTTTTTTAATATATACTAATATTGAAATCTATATTTCACCATAAACAATGTTTTGAGGTCCATTCATGCAGAAATGAAAGTATTTTACGAAAGGTTTTCAGTTATGCTTATGAACTAAACTTCGGATGAATAATAAATTTTGTAGTTATGTTTGGCACCTTCCAAAGTTGGAAACGAATATTTTCAAACGTTTCTTCCACAACTTTTACATGGAATTATTTTTTTAAATTTCATGTTTATTATGTTCATTTGTATAGCCCCATCAACCCCGGCCTCTGATTTTACAAACGCAAAGGCCATGTCTGGCTGGGTAATGTGGGGTTAGCATGGCTACCAGCATTCAAAAGGTCTCCAGTTCGAATCTTGCTTAGGCTTTTTTTCGGGATTTCCGCTTAGAAGGCGAATGTCCAGAAACTTTAAGCTCCGTGGACCTCGAGATCATATGAACATCATTTCATGAAAGAAATGCTCCATCACTTAGTTTTTTGTAATTGTTGGTGTTTACTGATTGAGCTTTATACCTGCAAACTCCGCAGAGGGTATAAAATTATTTCAATTAAAGAAATATTTCCGTGACTCACTGATCATTGCACTAGACGCAGTCATGTTTGTTTTATTAAAACTGGCGCATTCGATTTTGATTAAGTAAACATACTTTTGAAATATTTGCGTTCTCAAATGTCTAGGAGTTGTTTATAAGCCATCCATACACAGGCAAGATAATGTAAGTTTTATGTAAATATAGATAAAAATATTAATTTAATTTATGTAAATGTTAAGAAATAATATTTTGGGGGGTTCCAAATGATTTATACCTTTATTTTGTTTACTAAATAAGTTGCACAAAAGCCTCTAGCTATTTCAAGTTAAAATCTTATCAGTAAGGAGCTGGCGTGCATTATCTTCGATTGACTCCTCTCAAAGAGTGCGACCCCTCACTGTCTCCGCTGATATGTAAGAGCGGTAAAGTGAAGGGGGAATACGCCAGTTCCCCACTCACTGGTTTGCCCTACTCCTGATCATCCAAAGAGAGCCGAACTTGAATCACATAGCAGCCGGCTTTTAAAAGATTTGACCATCATTTAGCCCAGTGCATTCCCTTATTTCCGTTCTACCTATAAGAAACTAACTAATAACACGATTTATTTTATTGTTATCTACATTAGCATAAGGTAGACAATAGTCTTTTGCAAGAAGTAGAATAATCTATTATAAGAATAGCTTCTATGCAGAACAAGTATATAAAGTCATGTGAATGGAGCATTTATTTTATATCATTTAACTACATGACAATAAGATTGTTTAGTGAAAGAAAAAATTGTTAGTAGTCACGTTATAATCTTAATCTGGAATATCATATCGGACGATAAATGAAACGGTTTATCCCGGTTCCATGGAGCCTCAAGTTACCCGACATTCGTATTCTCAATTAAAGTGGAAAACCCCCCCAAAACCCAAAAAAATCATCCTGATTTGAGCTTGGGATCTCTTGAATATAGGGCGTCGCCCTCCGTGGTAAAATGGCTACTATGTTAACCATGTCGTGGGTTCAAACCCGGCGGAGGACGATGGATTTTTTCGGGCGTAAAAATCCTTAGCATGGCTTCCTTCAGAAGGGAAGTAAAGCCGTTGGTCCCGTGTCGTAGATTTACGACACGTAAAGGAACCTCAAGCCTGATAGAGAGGCCTCTGAGCAAAATTAAGCGGTCTTTCACGCCCAGTATAGAAGGGGACGCTGAGAACCACAGCAGTTAAAGAGCGCCCATAAAAAATAAAAAAACAAACAAACAAAAATTTGAATATACGGGAGATTAGTTACCTAGGCATTAATTCTATAAATACGCAGCATTACACAGCTAGTTAAAAGCGTTTTAGTAATACAATATTTATGATTCACTCCATATCTAAGGTGATATGAATAAGCCGAAGGAAAAGTTTGGTTTTATGTAGCAGTAAAATGTTTAATTTCGTCAAGCCAGCAATCTGTGACTTATGTAGGTGGAAAGAAAACGTCGCGGGAGAGTAAGGGAAGTGGCGCAGCACCTCAGAAAGTCATGTTTTAGGATCCCCTGTATCCAAAAAAAGCATTTCAGAAAAAGATCCGTGTCTGTGAACACGATAGCTCAAAAACGAAAAGGCGGTAAAATACCAAACTTGGTATATAGTATCTCCCAGGGATGCGACACGAAGATTTTGAGAAAAATCCCCCAACTCCAAACTACCCTTTACATGGAATTTTTTTCGAAAATTTTGATTTTCTCAAAAGTGGCTATAAGGATTTTGATTAAAATATCGTATAATACAGATTTTACCTGACAAATAAAATGTATATCTTGAATTTTCTGGGAATAGCCTTTGAAGACTACTTTATTCTGGATGAATTTTACGGAATTTTGCATAACTGCTAAATCGAAAGAAATGGACGAAAATTTAGAACACAAAAAACGTAGAGCACCTTAAAACACACAATTTATCTTATATACCTTTTTCGTAGTGTTGATCGTTTTTAAGATACTACTTGTTTTTGGTTTCAGCTTTAAAAAGCTTATACTTTTCTCATACAGGAATTTAACAATACGAATAAAGGAATTTCAGTCACATAGCAACCAACTTTTGACTATCACTTTAACCAATAGTACTCCCTTATTTCACTTCTACTTAAAAGCGAGCAAGTAATAAGACTATTTCTGCTAATTTTTTGTCCATTAGCATGAAATAAATAGAAGCATAAGCTTTTTAACAATAATTTGCTACAGAAATATAGAGAAAGTCACGTGAATGGAACACATCAGGCCTTATTTAATTGTTTCATTTGTATAGCCCCATTTAACTTCAATGGTCATATCGGGGGCTCTGACTTGTATTATTGTAGGTTTACAATGTTAGGTTAATCACATTTATTCTCACATTCATACTTCCAGACTCTATGGCGGATAGGGAATAATTCCGGTTAAAGAAAACTTCCCTACCCCAACCGGGAAGCGAATTCGGGACCTCCGTGTTATATCTTTGGGTCGCGAGTGTCCGTGTTTGTGTATGCACATAACAGTGATTTCCTCCTCGCATGTAAGAACAATAACTAACTGTAAGAATAATGGTATCAGTGATTACTGTATGTAAAATACCCCATCCGTGTGTATATTTACGTGAGTTGTAAAAAATATAGTTTATTCTTGAAAAGAATAAATTGAGTGTGAGCACTTACATTAGACATTCATTCCTTAGCTCCCTCTCCCTGAGATTGAAGAAGATCTTGTCGATGTTTCTACGACTAGTTAATTAGGGAACAGCATTTTTAGTAAAATACCAATGCTAAAATTCAATATTTCAGAATTTCAAGTGACAAAATGAGAGTAAAGTTTCAAAAATGCATCCAATTCAAGGTTATCCACCAAACAGACAGAAACTTTTACAATCTTAAATTGTTTCATAGATGGCATCAAATAAGATGTTTATTTTCTTTACTAATTTTCTATATTAGAGGAAATATTACGTTCCACCCATAAATTAAATTCTGAGGTTTTATCAAAAATGCGAATTTTTAGCACCCCCTAACATAAAATCTTATGTGTTCGTTCATACTTTATCTATTCTGTAACAAAATATTTTTAAAAAGTATTATTCTTCTCTCTACTTCCCACTATTTAAGATAAATATTAACAGAAATGACTTATTTAGTTCCTTCTAAGTAGGAGGCAAGAGGCGGAATGGGTACACTAGGCTCAAACGATGGTAGAATCCTTTAAAAGCTGGTCGCTATGTGATGACATTTTAATTTCTTTCTCTTCCAATTGCCAGGATAAAAACTGAATAACGACTTCCTGTTTGAGAAAACTATAAGTATTGGAAGTTTTAAATCGTAAACGGTTGCGTAGTAAGTTTTGACAATCTCTTACGGTTTATCAGTGACGCAAAAATCATCCAGAATGAAGAGTACTTTAGAGGCTATTCTCAGAAATTTCAAAATAAACATTTTGTTTTCGATGAATACGGGTACTTTAATCAACATCTTTAGCTACTTTTTAGAACATTTTCAAATAATTTTGCATATAAAGTTTAGTTTGGAGTGAGAAAAGTGTACGAATTTTAAATCTGAAAGCAATAACAAGGAATATCTCAAAAACGGTCAACTCCACGAAAAAAATGTATGTGACATATATTGTGTGTTCTAATGAGGTCTACGTTTACTATGTAGTACGTTTTTGTCTATCTCTTACGGTTTACCAGTTATGGAAAATTCAGCAAATTTCATCCATTATAAAGAGGTCTTCAGAGACTATTCTCTGGAATAAGATATACATTTTATTTGTCATGTAAATATCTTAAAAATAAGAGATTTTAATCAAAATGTTTACAGCCATTTTCGAGAAATTCAAAATTTTAGAATTTTTTTCCATATAAATGGTGGGGGTGGGGGATTTTCTTGAAAATCATGTTGCATCCTTGGAAGATACTAAACTAATTATCAAGTTTGGTGTTTTGAGCTATACTGCCCACATACACATACAGACACACACACGGGCATTTTTCTAAAAATGTACGTAGCACGTATACAGAAAGTAAAAATAGAGTTTATGAGACCAAATCCTTCGAAAGAAAACAAAACAATAATTACATGGTTCTTCAACTTAGGGATTTACTTTGCTTATAAATAGAAATTTCTGGCAACGAAAACGAATTAATGGGGACGCTGTACTCAAGTTTCGCGAAGAGAGAGGAATAGAAATGGTTGCAAAAATAGCACTTTGCATGTCATTCCAACAAGACAATGGGCATTTGACGAGGATGAATGAGGAGAGATTGCCAGCGCTTGGGTATGAATGGCTGCCAGAAAAAGGGATAGCTTCAGGTGACAGCATTGCAGATGCTGAGGAGGTAGGCAGGAACTGTCTCTAGCAGAATGGTTTTTAGCAATCATGGGGAAATGACTGTACTGTCCTAAGGTTGGCTTTTTGTCCAGTAAAAGGGCGTAACAAAACGAAACAAGACAATATGCAATCTTGGCAATTTCGAGTTCCTGTTGCTGCTGGTAATTATACTTCCATATCTACAAGTCTGCAACAAAGTATTGTTAAAAAGCTGAAGTATCTACTTACTTCATGCTAATTGAGAAAAAATTAGCAGAAATAGTTTTATTACTTGCTTCCTTGTAAGTAAAAAGCGAAATAAGGAAGTACCATAAGCTAAAGTGAAAGTCAAAAGCTGGTTGTTATATGACTGAAGTTCCTTTGTTTGTATGGACACGAGTTGACAAATTCTCGTATGAGAAAAGTATATTTTTTCAAAGCTGAAATCAAAAACAAGGAATATATAAAAATCGATAAACTCCACGAAAAAATGATATTACATAAATTGTGTGTTTTAATGTGCTGTACAGGTAAGTTTTTCTCCATCTCTTACGGATTAGCGGTTATGCATAATTCCGTAAATTTCAATTAGAATAAAGTAAGCTTCAGAGGCTATTCCCAGAAAATTCAAGCTATACATGTTATTTGTCAGGTAAACATCTTTAATATAAGATATTTTAATTAAAATCGTTAGAGCCATGTTTGAGAATATCAACATTTTCGAAAAAAGTTCCATGTAAAGGGTAGTTTGGGGTGGGGGATTCTTCGTGTCGCATCCCTAGAAGATAGTAAACTTAAATACCAAGTTTGGTATTTTACCGACTTTTCGTTTTTGAGTTATCGTGTTCACAAGCACACGGACACACTGACATACGAACACACGGACAAACATACACACACATACACATGGACCTTTTTGTGATAGTGCTTTTTTTTGGGATATAGGGGACCCTAAAACATATATTTCCCGTGAAATCTCGGTATCGAATTTTGGGCGGAGTGCAATACCTTCTCTATACACTATGTACATAGTACGTGTAGAGAAAGTAAAAATGTAACTATCTTCTCCAATGTGACCCATGTTGCATATCTCTATTAAATAAGCATTCAACATCGAAAATTTAGAGCTTCCTTATGTTTGTATTTACTTTAATAATATTGGTACAGAATCATCTTCACTTTAACAGGGTTTTGTAGACTTTTATATCACTTGATTGCGTTATTAAGTACCAAAAATACTGTAAAACTATTATGTATTTGATCCAATCTTTTTAAAAGTTAATGAACACGATTTTTCCACCCTCACCGTAGAAGTGTTTAGGTAGCTGATGTACTTAAAAATATAAACATATCCAAAATCCATACCTAAGAAGCAGCAAATTTATAAGTTGAAATAACAATAATAATTAGTTGTATCATCCTGATTTCAGCAAATTTAAGCAATCATCAGATGTTTCAGTGATGTCAGAAGGAGCCAGACTTCCATTAACTGGAGCACTCCACCATATACTTTATTTCTAACGTGATTCCCGGTAAGAAGGTTGGAAGGGCACATTTTAAAGCCGGGTTTTGCAGTTTACCTGAAGCTTCGAATTCGTTTATGCGTAAGCAGTTTGCATTGGTGTTTTAAATTTTAAGAAAGGACCCAAATGCCAAAACCCAGAAGGGGTCTTAAAGTATATAGCTGTATTACAGGCCTAAAATAAGGAAGGAGTTTCGTATAGTGATCAGAAATAAAAGCTGCTAAACGTTCATAAGTTATTAACATACTAAAGATAGTGATTTTCAAATACAAAATATATAATTTTTCTTTTGCTCTGCAAAAGTTGTGAACGAAAATCCTAAGTTAACTATATAAACTTTATGTGTAAGTGAAAAATAGTGGTGACACCCTTGATAAATAAATCAAGATGTGAAAGGTTCTCCCGAAATGGCCAAAATGATTCGGTTATTAAAGTTATATAAAGTTTCAATTTACCAAAATGTATTCCCCAATTTAACCCACCAACATTTTCTCATATCCGTTTCCTGGTTGCGCTGCCGAAGACGTGCTTGCCCCCAGCACTCTTCGCCGTGACAGTCAAAAATCCTGTCTGTCTGCCACAGACAAGTGCAGGTTTCTATGTGCTCGGAGATGATCGCTTTTCATTTTTACCACCAGAGGGCAGCACACTGGTAGATATGAGCGTCCTTAGCAGAGACTGTCTGGTTGGTCGGTATACAAGCTGAGTCGTATACCTCTGATCTTGCTCTTTAAAATGTGGGGAACTGGTGCAATATGTAGTTCAAGCGATAATCTCAACTTATCCGCGACTTGAGTTAAGTTTAATCTAAGGAATCGCCATGCTCTTATCTGAAAATGATATTAGTTATGAATAAATGCAATGTTTTAACCCATATGCAAAACAGAAGATTATCTAAACTGGTCAGCATGCGAAACATCTCACGCATCGAAAGACCGAGAATTTTACGAGAGATTTTGAATAAATAAATAGACGGCAAAGATAATACCAGAATCTATTCATTACACAAATAAAATTATAATCAAAGAAACATAAAATCAACTGGTAAACAAAACTTACATGTTATACTTCATACCGTCATGGTATAATTCGACCCACTTAATTATGAAGCATCTATACAATATCGCTTTATAATTCCGTAACAAAGTGTTTCCTGAGGAGCAATGTTAAGGTTGTAATAATATAATGATAGCGTGCAATTGCAGCTGGACATTTTTCCGGGATCCAAAACGTACAGCATGTAGAGCTGTCAAAACTGTTTCCCACCATTCTCATCCACTCTTCGCATCGCAATTTGCCCCCTCGCCATATTTGGATTCTTACTCCATTGTAATATATACACTGTATTATACGTTTCACAATTTGTAGGAGAATGCTCACTTCATGAGATGCAAAGTTTACAGTAGATTTTGACTTGACTTTTCGATCATTTTAACTATATGTTGCTGGTTAACCTACAAAAGCTTATTTTACAAACATCGTCTTCATAAACAAATGATGGAAATTCACTTGATGCGCATTCGCAAGCGATATCAACTTTACCACTCCCAGGAATTGTTCAACTCAGTAAAGCCGAACCTGTTTGTCCTATTGTGAAACTTGTAGAGCTTAAACCAAAACGCAAACCTGCCTTGAGTGGCGTCTGTAACTTACTATAGCTCCGGCTTAACTTAAATTGTGAAATCTGCCCTAAGATAGCTCAGGTACGAATACTATGTGCTCTAACAAGAAGGAGATCTCTAATAGTTCCAACTCGACACCAATCCTCAGACTTGCTTTAGCTACCTGCTACCTAGGGGCCCTGAGTGCAGTTGAGAAAAAATCTCTGAGCAGTCCCTTCAAGCGCCGGAGAAATCTCTGTCCATAACTCAAAATCCACCGCTCTGCGCATCACATCAAACACCTTATCCTGTTTCCATAATCATGAATCAGATGAAAAGTAATATTGGGGGCAGGAAAGTTGGGGTAAGAGGAAACCACTCCCGCATTCGGCTCCACCACGAAAAAATCTCACGGTCAGAGTAGTATTTGTCGGTAATGAACTCGGTACCTCCCAAATGGAGCCGCACACATCATCGGAACAATCTTCGAATCTAATAATAGAACAAGAATTTTATATTTTAGTGTTCTTTAATATAAGAGTTAACTACTTTGTATAGTTAATATGTATAGCTAATTCTCTGGCTATTTAGTTAAGAAACCAAAGAAGCATCTCTTCAAAACCCCATAAAGTGATATCAGTGACACATAAGGATCGACTTGAAGGACTAGGAAGATTTCCGAAGTGTTTCTCGATTAACGAAAAGCAAAGGTATGCATTGCTGTAGTATGTAACCTAGTCAGAATAAAACCAAAACCCATGTTCGCCCTCTGCATGCCAAGATTAATGAACCTCTAGTCGAGATTGACAGGCTTATGCAATGCTAGTGTTAAATATAGGTAGCGGTGTACAAACAGGAGACGGCTATGGTTTCTTTTGATGCACCGCAGGACAACACATGGTTATAAATCAAAGAGGATAAACATTTTCGCCTGAAAAGAAAGTGGAACGACTTCAAGCTGTCTGCTGTCACTTTGTGTGTTTCTAATGTTTGTTACAAACTGTTACGAGAAATGATAATAATTATCTTCGGCTAAATTAAACTTAAACACATAAAACGTAAGACAGAGTTTGTGGAGACTCAGAGAGGATCTTTGCGGGGGAATGGTTATAACGAAATGAGAGTACAAACTCTTTCGTCTCTATAAGCTACTAGGTTGCCTCATAAGTAATGTCGATTTTTTGATTTTGGTGCTTTGAAAATTTATTGGGTTTCTTTGGTTTGGCAATGCCATTTACGGGATGCCATGTCTAGTGTTGCGTACATTGCGAGAAAGTATCAGTCTTCAGTTGTTAATAAACAATCACAAGTGGAGATAAAGTTTGAGTCCTTCTAAAGCATTACTGGAAACAAGATTATAAAGCCGCTGTCGCAGCTCGAAGAATATGAGAAGTGGAAGTAGAAAATGTCGTTTAGTGAGCGTGTGGTACAACGATGCTTCCAACGTTTCAACAATGGAGACGAAAGCACCAAAGATTTACCGCGTTCTGGAAGGAATATTGAGGATGCACGCCAAGTTTTGCGAGAAAACCCGCAAAAAAAGTACCAGTAGGCTTTTAGAAGAACTTGGTGCATCAAAAGATTCCATACATCGCCACATTAAGACACTTGGAAAATCATACAGAAGCTGTAGATCTGTACCTCATGAACTGACACCTGGGTGGAATGCAATACCTTCTCTATTCATAGTACGTGTGGAAAAAGTAATACTATACCTGTGAAAAACAAGTTTAACTTTAACAACAAAATGAACTTACATGTAGTCGAATTAGAAGTTTTCAACTCCATAGTCGGCACCATCCTTGTCTAAGTACGGCAGAGTGATAGTGGCAACAATGGAAAGGCCAAAATTTCGTCTTTTCAGTGGTGTGTGTTCAAAAACCATTCTTGGAATCGTTGGAAAACTAAACAGTAACCTTACCATAATTTAAAGGGGGTAAATACATTATTTTAAGTTAGTTTTCAGCAATACAACTTTGGAAATATTATTCTAATATTACAAATAATAATAATAATAAAAATAATAATAATAATAATAATAATAATAATAGTTTTTAAAAATATAAGCATTTTTAGCTACCCAATCCCCTTAAATACGCTTTTCACGTGAGGTTACAAATAAGGTTGTGTGAAAATACGGTGTTATTACCTTTTCTTTTTCTCTCAAGCACAACTTCCCAGATTCTCTTCGGGCAGGGTAAGCGTGTACATTGGGCCCACAACTTCGGTAGTGACATAAAACATTCAATAGATCCGCGACACGGCTTCTGTAGGCTGAGGATCAATGTTTACGCAACCACTGTTGCGACTTTACCTTTACCACCCGTAAGTAACTGATGCCAACTCTAGGGGCTGCATCTCAAGAAAGTCAGCCGTTCACAACATCGAAATACATTTGGAGCAAAGATTCTGAAATTTCTATCTCCCAGTCTCAAAATCCTAGTCATTTTTTTAATGGGATTTAACTACCTTTCCACTCGACTTTTTTTTTTTTTCTGAAATAGAAGGTGAAAAGGAGGGAGGTGGATCTAGAAGAAGAGGAATGCACTGCTGGAAGGAAGAGCCTTAGAGGAAGAGTTAACAGAAAACAATGAGAATCAAAACAAATTGTACCGAGGGCGGTTTTTTTATTATATTTACTTTCTCTACACGTACTATGTACATAGTGTTTAGAGAAGATATTGCACTCCACCCAAAATTCGATACCGAAATTTCACCGGAAATATATGTTTTAGGGCCCCCTGTATCCAAAAAAGGGTTGTGTGTGTGTGTGTGTGTGTCCATGTGTCCGTACTCAGTGCGTCCGAGTGTCTGTAAACACGATAACTCAAAAACGAAAAGTCGGTAAAATAAAACCAAACTTGGTATTTAAGTTTAGTATCTTCCAGGGATGCGACACGAAGATTTGGAGAAAAATCCCCCACCCCCAACAACCCTTTATATAGAACTTTTTACGAAAATTTTGATTTTCTCAAAAATGGCTCTAACAATTTTGATTGAAATATCATATATTAAAGATATTTACCTGACAAATAAAATGAATATCTTGAATTTTTTGGGAATAGCCTCTGAAGACTACTTTATTCTGGAAGGATCTTAAGGAATTTTGCTTAACTGCTAAACCGTAAGAGATGGAAAAATACTTACCATACAAAAAATGAACACTTTAAAACATACAATTTATTTCAAAATCTTCTCGGGCTTCTAGCCAGGTAAAAACTTGGCTTGACACCAAGCTAGAAGCCCGAGAAGATTTTGAATTAACACGTCGCCAGGAAAGCTTCAGTTCTTTTCTTATTTTATACAATTTATGTTATATGCAGTTTTTTCATAGAGTTGATCATTTTTTAGATATTCCTTGTTTTTGGTTTCAGCTTTAAAAAATTATACTTTTCTCACACAGGACTTTGTCAACTCCTGTCCATACAAACAAAGGAACTTCAGTCACATAGCAACCAACTTTACTATCACTTTAACCTGTGGTACTCCCTTATTTTGCTTCTACTTACAAGGAAGAGTATGTATGCTAATTTGTTTTCGATTATCACTAAGTATATAGAACAATAAGATTTTAAGAATAATTTATTGTAGAGATGTAGAGAAAGACATGTGAATGGAACACATAAGATTTTTTATTATTTAAAGCTTAACTGATGCGTTATCCTATAGGCGCCAGGCGTGGCTTACGTACAGATTCATAATTTTGGTGTCCAGCGTGCTGCAGTATTGTCCAATTGAGGAGCAGCATTCCATCCGTAACGCAAAATTGGTAGGAGACAAAGAGGGTTATATAATTGCAAGCCAATTTTTGCCAATAGACTACAATAAAGACAACTGATAGTTAAAAGTGAAACATATATTTGTAGAAACGTATTAGTAAACTCTTATTTTCTGTTAACCCACGCTTTTTGTTCAGTAGTATTAAAACAAACAGCTAAAGACGCCGTGATAATATATAGGTAATATTGTAAACCTACGTTGTGGACCTGGATTTTAATACTAGCTCGGCAAAGCTTCCTTGTTCAACTTTATTAATATTATTTCCTCTTTTCTGTGTCATTTATATAGCACCTTGTAAGGTCATATTGGGGAGTTTAATTTAGAAACAACTGCTGATGATTTCGCTGTACTGTGGGGTTGCTTAACTTTTCGTTTTTCACTATTGCACTATCAAAACTCTGATGTGTCGCATTCACATGACTCTCTCTACATCTCTGCAACAAATTGTTGTTAAAAGCTTATGCTTCTGTTTACTTCATGCTAATCGAGAAAAAATAAACAGAAATAGTCTTATTACTTGCTTCCTTGTAAGTAGAAGCGAACTAAGGGAGTGCCAAAGGTTAAAGTGATAGTCAAAAGCTGGTTGCTATGTGACTGAAGTTCCTTTGCTTGAATGGATAGGAGTTGACAAAGTCCTGTGTGACAAAAATATAAGCTATTTAAAGCTGAAACCAAAAACAAGGAATATCTCAAAAACGGTCAACTCCACGAAAAAAATACAGGGTACATAAATTGTGTGTTTTAAGGCGCTCTACATTTTTGTGTCGTAAGTTTTTCTCAATCTCTTACGGTTTAGCTGTACTGCAAAATTTCGTAAAATTCACCCAGTATTAAATAGTCTTCAGAGGTTATTCCCAGAGAATTCAAGAAATGCGTTTTATATATCAGGTAAATATCTTTAATACATATTTTAAACAAAATCATTACAACCATTTTTGAGAAAATCAAAATTTTTAAAAAAGTTCCATGAAAAGGGTAGTTTGGGATGGGGGGGATTTTTCTCAAAATATTCGTGTCGCATCCCTGGAAGATACTAAACTTAAATACCAAATTTGGTATTTTACCGATTATTCATTTTTGAGTTATCGTGTTCACAGATACACGGACACACACACACACACACACACACACACACACACACACACACACACATGGATCTTTTTATGAAAATGCTTTTTCTAGATACAGGGGACCCTAAAACATATATTTCCGGTGAAATCTCGGTATCGAATTTTTCGGTGAGGTGCAATACCTTCTCTATACACTATGTACATGGTACGTGTAGAGAAAGTAAAAATGGCAGTTCAAAGCCACCATAGCAATTAACTTTTAGACATGTGGCTATCGCTTCAGTAGGTCCCTTGTGCTGCAATGTGTGTTGTTCTTATTTCAACTCTACAAAAGGTTTTCTCGATTAAATGAGCAAGAATAATTTGATGATATAAAATGATTTGTACAAGTGTGGGTAAACATGTAATGTGAATGATAAAGATATAGGCACAGACGAATGGAAGAGGCTCACAATCGGGGTTGGGTTCCCAGCCTTTTCTGCTTCTACCGTGACCTCTAGGAGGAAGAAAAGAGAGGAGGGACCCGAAGGGTTACTAGATCCGGATGAAGACGGACTCAAGTATGGTTGGGCTCCCAGCCTTTTCTGCTTCTACCGTGACCTATAGGAGGAAGAAAAGAGAGGAGGGACCCGTAGGGTTACTAGATCCGGATGTTGACGGACTCAAGTATGGGTGGGCTCCCAGCCTTTTCTGCTTCTACCGTGACCTCTAGGAGGAAGAAAAGAGAGCAGGGACCCGAAGGGTTACTAGATCCGGATGATGACGGACTCAAGTATGGGTGGGCTCCCAGCCTTTTCTGCTTCTACCGTGACCTCTAGGAGGAAGAAAAGAGAGCAGGGACCCGAAGGGTTACTAGATCCGGATGATGACGGACTCAAGTATGGGTGGGCTCCCAGCCTTTTCTGCTTCTACCGTGACCTCTAGGAGGAAGAAAAGAGAGGAGGGACCCGAAGGGTTACTAGATCCGGATGATGACGGACTCAAGTATGGGTGGGCTCCCAGCCTTTTCTGCTTCTACCGTGACCTCTAGGAGGAAGAAAAGAGAGGAGGGACCCGAAGGGTTACTAGATCCGGATGATGACGGACTCAAGTTTGGGTGGGCTCCCAACGATTGCAACTCGAACGCATCCGATGTCATCCGGACCGCGCCCACAAGTACCGACACAGCAGAGTTCACCCAGAGGCGTACATCGTCCGGCAAAATAGAGAACAAACCTCTAAAAACCTCACATCCATCGCCCAACCGCAACCTGCCGAACATCGTTGCCTGGTCCTACAACCCTGAAAAATGATAAGAAAATTAAGAACTGGAAAGTCGTGGTTGAATATGAACCACAACAGTAATCGCCTGTTATCCGGGGAAACCATGAAACCAGAATGGGCTGTCGCTGGGAATGTGTCAAATGCCAATCGCACACGTTACCTCTGCGTCACCTCGCTTGGTTCATGTGAATGTAATACATCATATATTTTTTAAAGAACATATATGTGTACATTTTTTAAACACACACACACAACACGCGCGCGCGCACACACAAACAAAAGTCATCAGTAGAAGCCAATATTAAATGGTACCCAATGTCTGATAATTGGTGAAAACAAATGTGACCGTACGTTATGAGTAAATCTATGGGAATGAACCATTTTCAATAAAGAGGTCCTTAAATGCAGCAATTGCACCAACATTTAATGCATGACAACTTCTACGGCGATAACGCCACGAACTCGGCAACAAAATCAGTTTCTTTGAAGCTTCCGGAATCTACTGCAACGTTCATGCGTTCAGTGAGTACAAAGTTGTTTGACCAATTGCGTTCCTCAAAGGTAACTGTAGTAGGATTGCGGGGAGCACCAAGAAACGGAAACTTCAGGTCCTTACTCGCTTTGCACGAACGAAGGAGGCAGATGGGTAGTGGAAAATGCAATTCAGAGGCTGAGAGCTGTGCCGGAAGAAGTTTCTGTTAAATTGCAACTTTTATTGAAAAGAAGCCTCGCTTTTACAACGTTCGCTACATTCTATCAAGTAAAATTATCTGCTAACATATGGTAAAGGAGATACAGAAGTAAAAGGACTTTTCTATTTCTCCAAAACTTACTCTTGCCCATGAGTTAGGAAGTTTAGTGAAGAAGCACTGGGTCGACAATAATATAGTTTAGTATAATTAACCTGCGTATACCTATAATAAACCAAAACCAGTTGGAACATATAACTGATGTTAACGCGCACAATACGCAATTACAAAGAAAAAAATCCAATATTTACTTTCACTGGTGCTCAGGTATTTAAAAACCGCCTGCGGTGCCATTAGTAGTTAAAGCGGGCGTTAAACACTACCAAAAAAAAAAAAAAAAAAAAAAAAAAAAAAGGTATTTAAAAGAGAAGTAGTGAATTTCACTAAAAAGTGCAGCTCAAATATTTCCAGGTCCTGAGGCTTTGTTTATGGCACGTGTGTGCGCGTGCTAATGTGAACAATGTAAATACAAAGTGAATCAAACATCGTTTAAAGGGGCCTGGTGAACATTTTCAACAAATCTGTTATTTTATACAAATTAGGACATCAAAATGTTTTTGCCATGTATTATTTTGACAAGCATGGTTCTTATGGAAATTAATTATTATTTCACACAAGTCAAGTAGAGGAAAAGATTGGAAATGTAGACTGAAAAATCCAAGACATATCCAGTATTTGAACCGCACATCTCCGGTCTTTTTTATAATGGTCGTCGGGACTTTGACTTGAGAAACAACTGTTGGTGTTTTGCTCACTGAACTATAAGATTTTTCTTCAGCATTACTCTTTTTAAATACGCACACATTCATACTTCCAGACTCTGTGGAGAAGACGGAATGACTTTCATGATTTCGTTTCTTGCAGTTAATCAAGTCAATATATTGTAGGTTTTATTGTATTGAATATATGGTACATTTTATATGGAAATGGGTAAAACAAACTCATCCGATTTATGCAAATTTTAAAAACAGATTTTGCGTTTGGTATATTTACACTCAAGAAAGACTGGAAATGGGTAAATATATAAAATAACGATTAGGTCTCGTTAGAGAATTAACTTTGTGTTGCTTACTTCCCCAAATGTTGCATTCTAATAGAGTATGAAGTTAAAATGTTCTGAGAGTATTTCTCTATTTCACAGACAAGGAGCTTTTTCTAAAATCGGCTGGTTTCAATAAATAAGGGCTCGAAACATGTTATTCAGTTTTTCACATTTTCTCTCTACTGCGAATAATCGAGAATACTTAATGCAATGTAACCTCCAAAAGCGTTTATGACATTATAACCTAGACTATTACCTAATCCCTACACTCCGATTTATCATAGATACTTTGCACTAATCTTCAATAACTAATGATAGTATAACCTAAACTATTTAACTAATACTTATTTATTTAACTAACGTAGTATCTGAATGATGGTGACACAACTGCTTTTACGAGTGTTACAATGAGATTATACACGCCTTACATACAATATTTTATGTAATTTTGAAATTAAAATATTAAATATAATTAATAAATTAGCTAAATGAAAAATTGTAATGTATCAGAAAAAAGATTATGACTCAATATGGTTAAAGCAGTAGTCGCTTCATTTGTTTCAACATTATACAGGAAAATATACGGTAGTGATAAAACTATTGAAAATATGGATGGTATTCCATTTGAAATTTTGAATGAAACCAAGAGTGCTGAGAATTTATTAATTCCAGAAAAATCAGAAGAGTTTACGAAAAAGAATATGAAAGGTTTTGTGGACTTGGCTAATGTAACCATATTACTGGCATACCTTTCAGCGCTGCTAATTATGCAAACACTTACTACTTCTTAATATGGTAACTTAAAGTTAGATTGTTTATTTAATTTTTTTTTATTTATTTATTTTTGATCGATCAGCAGTACAATGCTTTACAGATCAGTGATAACATACAGGGCAATGACAATAACATTTAGAGGAGGCTTACAGGCCACCCCATATCTACAGTATGTTATAAACGAACATCAGGTATAAGACGCAGCATACAAGATGTAAAAGAGCATATCAATCACTAGAGTTAGAATCAGAGGGATCACTCAGAAGTAGGTCTTGCGGTAGTCTTCTCTTCAAGCGGGTTGGCTGGCGCGTACGAACGCCTATGTTATAGTGCACTGCTCCAGGAACATCTTTCAATGTGGAAAAGAAACGACGGGCGATCCTCCGAATAAAGTCGTGAAGAGGTAAGAGTGCCAGTTCGTGATGGAGCTGCTGATTACGAATAAACCAAGGAGCGTTGGTAGCGATGCGCATAAAGCGGTGCTGAATGACTTGGAGACGACGTAGATGGCTTGTGTGGGCGGCTCCCCACACCTGGCAGGCATAGGTGATAAGCGGACGAACGAGGGACTTGTAGAGTAATACGGAGGACTCCAATCCAAGAGTGGTACGACGATGAAGCAATGGCGAGAGTTTGGAAAGCCGTCCGGAAGCCAGGGAAATGAGGCGATCGATGTGAGCGCGCCAAGTCAGTCGAGTGTCCATAAGCACCCCAAGATACTTGACTGGAACAGGAGCAGGTAGCCAAGACACATCGTTACCATAAATACGCAACGGAAGAAGATCAGGATAGCGACGTAGAGTGAAAATCTTAGCCTCAGTCTTCTGAGGGTTCAAAGAGATGCGCCAAGTGTTGCACCACTGAGTGAGGCGATCCAAGGAGTGTTGTACCACTTGATAGGCGTGTTGAGGATTAGAATGACAATAGTAGAGAACGGTGTCATCAGCATAGAGAGCTAAAGAAGTCGGGGCCAAATCTGGAATATCAGAAGTGTAGATACTGAATAGTGTGGGGGCCAAGATAGAGCCTTGTGGGACACCGGCGGTAATAGTGCGTGGAGAGGAAAGGAAACCGCCAATACGCACTGAAAAGCTGCGGTCAGATAGGAAACTCTCTATTAAGAACAATAAATAATGAGGAATACCGCTGCGGTGTAACTTGAGAAGCAAGCCGGCGTGCCAAACTTTATCGAACGCCTGCGCCACATCTAGAAAGACTGCCATGGTATATTGACGGGCTTCAAAGCCATGGACAATTGACTGGGTTAAACGCAAAAGCTGATGTGCAGTGGAATGTTTGTAGCGAAACCCAAATTGGAATGGCGGAATAACATGGTTATGAGTAAGGTAAGAGAGTAGACGGCGATGGATCACTTTTTCAAACAGCTTGGAGAAGGTAGGCAACAGACTAATTGGACGATAGCTGTGTGGTAGGTGCTTTGGTTTATTGGGCTTATGGAATACCGCGACATGAGCAAGCTTCCAGGAGCGAGGAAAATAGCCGAGGCGTAGACAGGCATTTAGGAGGGATGACAAATAGGCAAGAGCTTTCTTGGAGAGTTTCTTGAGAACAATGTTGGGAATCAAGTCGTGTCCAGGAGATTTCTTAAGTGGGAAAGCGCGAATCAGAGAAGACAGTTCCCGCGGGCTAGTAAAAGAAATCCTTTGATGAACTGTAGGGCGAGTGCGATGAGTAGTTAATTCCTGTTCTACTGCAGCAACATCTGCGGCTGGCAGAGGGAGGGTGAACACCCGCTCAAAATGATCGGCCAGAATATCACACTTGGTAGCAATATCTGTGACAAGTCTTCCGCTTGCAGAGAGCGCCGGCACAACAGTCGGCTCACGGAGAACACGTTTGGTGGCTGCCCAAAGTGAATGGTCGTGAGGAGAGAGTGATGCCAGATAGCGCTCATAGGACTGAAGCCGATGTCGCTCCAACTCCAGCTTCACCCATCGAATGAGACCGTTAAGCTTCCTACGGAGCCAGGGTTGTCTGTCTCGTTGCCACTGTCGACGAACTTGATGCTTTTCTCGGAGAAGATTTAAAATGAAGAGGGGTAAGGAAGGTGGAGAATAAGGTCGCACATTGGGAGAAGTGGAAAGACGGACACAACGGCATATGGTGTCAGTAAAGTGCTGTAGTGCAAGGTCAACATCAAGGGTTGTGGTGAGTTGATAAGAGTTGCAGAGTGTCGCATCCAGATGAGACTGAAATTTATCCCAATGTACATATCCATTTATGAGTCTGGGAATCGGTGGGAGCAAGGCAGGTGGAAGTTGAAAGGTGACAATCACCGGGCAGTGATCAGAGTCAAGTTCTCCCAGGGAGGAAACGAAGGTAGGAAGGTGAAGATTGCGATGCACACCGATGTCCAGAATATCAGGAGCATTTAAGGGGTTTGAAGAGTAATAAGTAGGATCCGCAGGCGCCAATATCGAAAGACCATAGGTGTGTAGAGCCGTAAACAAAAGCCGACCATTCGGATTGGTGGATCGGCACCCCCAGGAGGAGTGCTTGCAGTTAAGGTCGCCCAAAAGAAGAGTACTGTTCTCCAAAGGAAAGAGGAGTGAGAGATAAGTAGTATTCAGCCGGCGATTGGGCGGTTTGTAGGCGCTGAGAATGACGAGATCACTATCATTTGCACTGTGAAGTTTAATACCCACCACCTCCAGACTGGGCACGTGTGGAAGAAAGATCTCGCTGTGGCGCAGAGAACGTCTAATGAAAAGAGCAACACCACCAGATGCCTTTTCTGCCTCGCGGTCCTGCCGGTAAATAAGATAGCCAGGAATAGTGAAGGTCTCATTGGGAAGAAAATGAGTCTCCGTAACACAAGCAATATCAACATTGTGCTTAGTGAGAAAGGCAATAAAGGAGGAGCGTTTGGCACGTAGGCCGTTAGAGTTCCAGTTCAGGAGGGAGAGCTGACGTAGAGACAATAGATCACGGTTGGCCATCAGAAAACACAGGAGAGAGTAGGGAGCGAAGAAGCTGCATCATTTGCGGCAGAACCGGAGAAAACAATGTGCGGAGAAATGTACCAAGCTGTGCAAGCAGATCTTTAAGAAAAGCCCAAGACGGAGCTGTGGAGGTTGGAGCCTCCGGTAAAGAGGCGGAAGGACGGTCTTGGAAGGCAGGAGAACGACCACTCAATACATGAGAATAAGCCCGAGAGGGCCTTGTAGATACATGAGGGGATGAAGGACTCTGTTGACGTTGTGGTTGTTGTTGTTGTTGTTGTTGTGGGTGCTGTTGAAGAGAAGGCGTGGGTGGCCGCTCTGAACTGGGGTGTGTAGGTGCTGCCGGCTGCTGGGAGCGCCGAGACTGACGTTCTTTCAGCTTTAAGTAATGAGGACAGCCACGATAGTTTGCTGGGTGGTCCTGTTCACAGTGAACACACTGAGCCGGTGTAGTAGATGGTTTTGTACATTTAGAGAAGTGATGGCTGCCGATACAGCGAACGCAGCGGGGCCCTAGATGACAATAGTTCTTGGTGTGTCCATAGTTTTGGCAATTAGTACACTGGGGCAGTTCTGTATTCTGACGTCGATGTTCAACTTTCACCACACTGTACAGCAGTCGGGAAAGATTTAAGATATTTCTACCTGCGTCATTATTCACGAGGTCTACAGCACAGATGGGAATGGGTTCCTTGTTTTTGCGAAGCAAACGGGTAACTTTACGAACAGGAAAGTTCAACACACAGAGTTCGTCGTAAAGCTCTTGATCACTGAGCGAGCATGGTATGTTACGTATAACAACGGAGAACAGTTTGTCCGACGGGTTGCGAAAAGTATATAATACTCCTGGTTAATGGAGGTGAAATAAGATGTAAGACATCGAAAGTCAGTGGTAGTCGTAACATAAACTTTAAGAATAGCCCCTCGAAGCTCAGTATGAAATTCAGATAGCACACATTTCTTAATGTCTTGCAAAAATAATTGATAATTGTGAACATTGCGAACACAAATAGGAGGAATTTTCTCTTTTTGAGAGATGGATACAGTATCAGTACTTTCTGGATCAGCAGTTTCACTTAAAGGATAAAAACGGTTAGAGGTAGGAATTGTGTACGTATAGCGAGATGCAGGAGGTTGTTGGGAAGGTGGGTCAGTGCAGCGGCGTTTGTTCTGATGGGAGCTTTCAGAGTGAGAGAGCTGCGAACGTTGGTCGCGACCTAAACAGTCCGATGGGGCAAAGTCAGTCATCGTATCATCATCTTGCTGGACAGTGTTGTCAACTGAATTAAGCGGCCGACTTAATTGTAGCTGGGATGGCCGTAGTATAGATGTACTTACAGCATTATCTGCAGGTAACCCAGAAGTAGAAAATGAAGTGTGTTGTAATGCAGAAGTCGACGGTTGATGTAAGTAGTGTTGACTGGATGGTGAAACATGTGTTGTAGAAGTGAAATTATCCTGACACGTGGTATCGTTATATACCACATTTATAGCAGAATGTAAGATCTTGCCGGTATTGTCCGGCTGGAGAGCCATGATAATAGTTTAAAAAAAATGAAACACAAAAATGAAACACACTAGAAGAGCGAACACAGCGAACTGCACAACACAAGGAAGCACTAGTACAGGTAAACAAAGCAGAGCGGCCAGACACGACCGTCTCGCTCGGCGTTCACTAATCGACTCCAAAGTTAGATTGTAGGTGTTCTTTCCTTTTTACTTTCTCCATACGCACTATGTACATAGTGTATAGAGAAAGTGTTGCACTCCACCAAAAATTCGATACCGAGATTTCACCGGAAATATATGTTTTAGGGTCCCCAATATCCAAAAAAAGCATTTTCACAAAAAGGTCCATGTGTGTGTGTGTGTGTGTGTGTGTGTGTGTGTGTGTGTGTGTGAACACGATAACTCAAAAACGAAAAGTCGGTAAAATACCAAACGTGGTATTTAAGTTTAGTATCTTCCAGGGATACGACACGAAGATTTTGAGAAAAATCTCCCCACCCCCAACTACCCTTTACATGGAACTTTTTTCGAAAATTTTGATTTTCTCAAAAATGGCTCTAACGATTTTGATTAACATTTCGTATATTAAAGATATTTACCTGACAAATAAAATGTATATCTTGAATTTTCTGGGAATAGCCTCTGAAGAGTAGTTTATTCTGGATGAATTTTACTAAATTTTGAATAACTGCTAAACGTAAGAGATGGACAAAAACTTACTACACGAAAAATGTAGAGCACATTAAAACACACAATTTATGTTATATACATTTTTTTCGTGGAGTTCGTCGTTTTTGTGACATTCTTTATTTTTGGTTTCTGCTATGAAAAACGTATACTTTTCTCAAACTGGAACTTGTCAACTCCTATCCATATAAACAAAGGAAGTTCATTGACATAGCAACCAGCTTTTGACTATCACTTTAACCTAGGTTGTCCGTTATTTCGCTTCTACTTACAAGGATGCGAGTAATAAGACTATTTCTGCTAATTTTTTCTGATTAGCATAAAGTAAATAGAAGTATAAGCTTTTTAAGAATTATTTGTTGCAGGGATATGGAGAAAGTCATGTGAATGGTACACATCAGATTTTTTTAAAGATTTGTATGTCCTGACACTCTGGCATATATATTCAAAGGTAATTTATGCTAAAATTGAAAGAAAACGTCGATATTTCATCTTTTGGTAAATCTTTTTTGATTTCTTGAAGAAGTTATCAGTGGAATATAAGCCGTAAGAAATCAAATGTGCTCTTCATATCTGAAATTAATCAATTTCTTGCTGAAACTCCGGATAATACGTATTTAGTCGAGAGTGACAATTTCAGGTTGATGTTGTGGTGGTGATGACGTCATTTTTGTCTTGCTACCAAGATAATTACATCTGACACCGGTGCCAGAAATAGGGCAATTTATCCCGTCATAACAATCCGTTTTAATACTAGGATTGCACAAAGTATATTTTGCAGATCAGACGACCTTCAGATAAGAACGAGGTATAATCTTTCATCCAAGCTGCAAAGTTTTACCTTATGTCCGTGCTGTAAAACAATTCCCAAATTATCAACTGCCTGTAAATTTATAGATCAGTGGTCATATGAATAATAATACGCGCATTGATTCGGGTAATGGCCTTGAATATTTACAAAAGCATTGTATTGCTAACCAATTTTCGCTCGTACCGCTCTGTAGTACTAAATGTGTACAGTTGAACAGAGGATAAAATAAAAACTTCTCTCAGTATTGTTAGGGTTTTCCCTTAAGAAGCACGTGCCGAGTAACGAATTCATGTATACCCCTAACAAGTATCGTATATTGTATGCTGTGTTTAACAGTTCGAACGTAAGTGTAATCGACCTAAATTTTTCAATTTATGCTTTATATCTGTCTCATAAGACGACCCCAATTTGGGTGCCCTTTTTATGCTTCAGTCTTATCTGCCTAAATATATGGTATATATTTATACTTTTATTTATTCAGCTTACTTTATAACCAAACCAATAAGTGACATTAATTTTAATAACTGATTTATTTTCTTATGGAATTAATCAATAAGTGAAAACTTCTGAAAATTAGTCGGTGCTGTAATTTTCGAAATCAAACAGCATTAGGACAGCTGTAAAATGAGTGAAAAGATTTGTTTTCTTAATTTTCCTTTCTCCTTTAAATTGAAGCTCACATCATGAATATCTACTTATGCTTTCATAGCTATGATTGCATTCATCCAGTGAATATCCATGACGGTGCCTGCGGTGCCTCAAGCAACTAAAGCGGGCGTTAAACACCACAATATATATCCATGATGGGTGAATATGTACATTCAAAATCTTCATATTAATGCGTGCACCTGTAGATTGACATGGTAATCATGATTACCAGAGAGAGGGTGAGCATTATCTAAATATTGGGAATGGTTTCAAAATTGGCGGTCGCCATAGCTCACTGAAGTACCTTGCTTTGGCGGTTCGTGGCGCAGGGGATCGCGATTGTTATTCCAGTCTCGAGCATGGTTGTTTAAATGCTTGTATATGTATGTTTGTATAAATTATGCATGTGTTTATTAAGCATAATGATGTGCATACACTCTTATATAGTTTATACCTTCTTAGAGTAGCTATGTTTTGTCTTTTAGTCCCCCAAACACCTTATTCCCACGGTTTTATAGGTATATAGTGGAGCTTGCACTATATTCTAGCAGTTTAGTCCACGTTGAGGGACCAAGTAGTGGCGGTACTTTCAGATTCACTCCGCTACCAGATCTACGTACATTTTGTTGATAAGATCTACTACCGTTGATGTGCTTCAGCTTCGCTATAGTGCATGCTGGTTTGACTCTCGGGGTGGTAGCAAATGAGGGTGGCTTGGGGAATGAGCTTATAAAATTAGGTGAACACACGTTACTTTCTACTTCAATTTATTGCAGACTAGAAGATTTTACGACAAGCACTTTGCTTTACAATCTGATAAGTTAAATAATGACTAGGAGCTTTCCTTACTTAACGACGCACACACATTTTTTACTTAAAATACTTGTTTCTTTAACTTAGCTGTGTTTAACCGAGTCTCGATGTGTGTAACTGACTTTAACTAAGTGTCGCGATGTTTAACTGACAGTAAGCTCCTGAGTGCTGTGATCTCTTACTTCTATAGCAAAATTACTGTCATGGTGACTTCTTTCTAATTGGTCAGAAAGACCGCGAACCTGGAGTTGATGTAGACCATAATGCATCATGTCCTACCCAGGATACATTATAACACCCACATAATGGAAAAAGACTCGTTTCGCTACTAGAAAGGTCTTTACCAACCCTTGGTTCTCTATTGCACTCACACGCCCCTCGTACGTGCTTGGATAAAAGAAAGTTCCCCTTTCCACTTTCCAAGTTTGTAGTAAACAACTCTGAACTGCTCTGGCTATAAGCTAGTATTACGCTCTTAAATACATGAGATAATTGATTATGAACACTCTTAAATATTAACTGATAAGCAATTGATAGAAATGACAATAGTCATCATAGCGAGGCCAACTAACGGTTTCAATATATTGTTACTATTTTCCCCCGTTTTCTAATTTTTTTTTTTACCTCTTTCCCTTTCCATCTACTTATTGATCATTCTTGTGCATTTCTCTCTTAAGGTAACCATAATTTTTGTGTACAAAATCCTCCTGATTATTATTTCCCCATCCAATTTTCCGCAATTTTTATTTACAAATTTGGTCTCCCATAGCTTGTTTATGTATGTATGTGTGTATGTATGTATGTAATGTATGTAAGTAAAAAGCGGCAAAATAAAGTATGAAAGCAATAGAAACGCAAGGAAAAAGAAAGAAACAAGAAAAAAAATATTCATATCGAAAAGTGTTAGAAGCAGCATTATAAATAGCAAGATTTTATATTCTGCAAACTTATTGGTTGGATAAAAAAACCAATGAAGGCTACTATGGTTAAACATCTAATATTGGCGGAAACTATTGAATAATTCGATTGTTGGCGACTATCGATAATTTGATAGCTTTCATTAAGATTGCCTAACAACTTTTGCATTGCATTGTTTCGCCACTTCTCTACATGTGTTATACGCTTTAACATTCAGCAGAAATGCTACGCTGTGATGACGGAGCACATCAGTCTCCAAACAACACCCATGCAATTACATTGTTGTTGGTCATAAAGCGCACGCACTTGTTTTACGAGCTAAAGATGAGAGATCTGGCACGGCTGCCAAGTGAAGGTCAGTTCCCGGCACGTGCATTAAAAGCGTCGATTCAGAAACATTAAGCGTGTGCTCTCTATCAAAGAACTGCAGGAAGTGACGCGTGTGATTGACGGCTGATGTTTATCCACTCTCCCCCCCCCCTCCCCACCTTAAAGCCAGGCCTGCATCCACATGATTAAGAGAGGCTGAAGCCATCGTCTAAAATAAATAACGAGGATACATACGTTCAAAGGCAACTCTTGTGGGCAAACTTTTATCTTCAAAAGAATACAGTTTTTAATTGTTTCATTTATACCCCGCTATAACTGCGCGATCATATCAGCGGTAGAAACATATATTTTTTAATTTATTTATTTTATTTCGCTTTAACTTACAAAGTAGTCATATTGCGACAACATGTTTTAACGGTACTATTTACAAACAATTGACATTGGTAAATACAATTTCACAAATAATATTATATTTCAATATACATATTTGTTAGGTTTAAGTATTTAAGTAGTATTTTGCTGGATTGTTGAGAGCTTCTTGGATGTCTGGTAGATGGCATTCTGCTCGCTGCTGTTGATACTGAGGACACTCTGAGAGTAAGTGATGGTAGTGTGACATTCAGGTTGGGCTGTTCTATTCAGTAGATGGGTATGTGTTAACTTGTGTCCGATACGTAGCCTGGTGATGACCGCCTGGTCTTTCCGTCCCAGTTTCTGCCGTGGATATAATGTTCTGGAGTTCTGTTTAGTTTCGTGTAGTTTGTGCCCTTGTTGTTTGCCAGAGGTTGTAACATTTTCTGGATGCACATTTTGCAACATCTTTGTGAGGTAAAGGTGTCTTCATGTATTGGAAGTCTTGTTGCTTCCTTTGCTGCAGAGTCTGCCTACTCATTACCTCTGATGTGAGGGTATCCATATTAGAGCTATTTTTCTTCCTTGTTTCATTAGATATGTAGATAATCTTTGAATTTCTTGAACTAATGTATTTGTAGAGAAGAGATCTTGTAGAGCCTGTATACTGCATTTGGAATCAGTGTGTATTAGGTAAGCTTCAGTTTTGTTTGTCTGGAATAAGTACAGTAATGCTTTCTTGATGGCATATAGCTCACAACTAAATATAGAGTAACAATGTGGTAATGTGTACAGCATAGTGTGATCAGGATAAACCACAGCACAACCACACCCGTTTTCAGTCTGCGATCCATTGGTATATATGTGAATATAATTTGGGTATTGCTGCCATTGTTCTTTCAAAAGTTGCTTGTATATCAGTTTATTTATTTGGCTCTTTAACAAGGTAGGATATTTCCATGTTAGTTTCAGGAAGTATAATTCTCCAAGGAGGGCTGTCTGTGGCTTGATTAATTGTGGCAATGTTAGAAAATGGTAAATTTATTTCTTGAAATTACTGTTTCTGTCTTAGTGCAAAAGGTATTGGATTTTTCTTCTGTAAATGTTACATTTTGTAATTTGACCTAGTTAATTATTTGCTACAAACCTATAAATCACATGGCTGCTGTTTTACTGTTGATGTAGTTCACTATTTGTGGTAATGCAGTACTCGTCTGTCAAATTTCAGGGAGATTAATGGCTTCTTTCACATTTTGTGAGGAAATTTCCAATTTTTTATGAGGATCCACAGGTAACTCGTACTAGACTTGGTACCACAAATTTTGGACTACAAGATGACAAAACGCTCTAGAAGTAAACGTGAAGGAACAGTACTGCAAAAAATTCAGTTTAATTTCATTAGTGCACTCGAAAAGTAAAAATCTGATCTGCTACACCCACATGAATTACTCTATTCTGCAATAAATTGTTCTTAGAAAAGCTTATTCTTATAAGTACATCATGCTAATCCAGACAAAAATTAGGAGAAATTATTACATTGCATATTTTCTTATATGAGGGAAATAAGGGAACACAATAGGCTAAAGCGATAATTGATTATTTTAAGAGTGGTTTGCTATGTAATTACTTTTTAAAATGTCGTTCCCCCTGTATGACGAGGATGGAAAAAAATAACGATTTCCCATTTGAGAAAAGTATAATGGAAAATTTAAACTAATAAACATAAATTTCTCGGAAACGGTTACTTATACAAAAAAGTATGACAGATTGACAGCTTTAAAGAGATCAAGATTTTTTGTGTAGGAATATTTTGTCTTTTACGTTTGACCAATTATGAAAAAAATTATCCAAAAGAAGACGACTTTAGAGGCTATTCCATAAAATTCACGATACACATTTCATTCACTGAAAATGGCTCAAACATAAGATATTTTAGTAAAAAATTGAGAATATTAAAATGTTCTATAAAATGCTCCATATAAAGGGTAGTTTGGGGTAGGGGCATTTACTTGAAAATTTAAAATGTGCATTTTATTTGTGATCTAAATATCTTTAATGTGCCGTAGTTTAATCAAAATCGTTAGAGCCATTTTTGAGACAAACACAATTCTCAAAACTTTTTCCATGTAAAGGATAGTTTGGGGTGGGGGTTTTTCTTGAAAATCTTCGTCTCGCAACTTTGGAAAATATAAAACTTAAATACTAAGTTTGTTATTTAGCGGCTATTTCGTTTTCGAGCTATGCTGTCCATAGTCACGCGTGTGCACGCGCGCGCGCACACACATACACGGACCTTTTTCTAAAAATACTTTTATTGGAATCAGGGGATCACAAAACATATTTTCGTTGAAATTTTGGAATCAAATTTTTTTATTGGAGTACAGTACCTTGTACATATGGGGTTTGAAAGTAAAAAGCGATAGATCAATAGGAAAACAAAGGAAATATAGATAAAATGGAAAAAAGAGAAAAAAGAGGAAAAGAAAAAAGGAATAAGCGCTGGAGCAATATATTTGTGTGCGTGCGCAAGCCTGTGTGTGTGTGTGCGCGTGTGTGTGTGACATTTTAATCAAAATCGCTAGAAGCATTTTTGAGAAAATTAAATTTTCCATAAATTGTCTATGTAAAGGGTAGCTTGAAATGGTGAGATTTTCCTAAAAATAAACTTAATGACCTAGTTTGCTACGAAAACAACTTTTCGTTCTTGAGTTATGCTATTCAAAGAGAGAGACACAAACATAGACATTTTTATAAAAGTGTGTGTGTGTGTGTGTGTGTGTGTGTGTGTGTGTGTGTGTGCGTGTGTATGTGTATTTATTTAATTCTGTTGTCCTTAAAACATTTATTTCTAATGAAATCTCTTGTTAAAGTTTTGTGCGGTATGCAATAACTTCTCTAGCTACCAAACATTGTGCATACGTGACAAGAAAAAAAAAATCTGATGTATTACACTCACATGTTTTTCTCTAGCTCTTCTACAAACTTCTTACATAAGATTATTTCTTCTTTCTGCACCTTGCTAATCGTGGTACTCATTAGCACAATGTTCTTATTACTTAGTTCCGTATAAGTAGGAAGAAAAAAGGGAATACTCTAGGCTAAACCAATAGTCAAATGTTTTAAAAGCTGTCGTTAGGCGATTGTCATTACAAATCGCTTCTTTTCTTGGCCAGGAGTAGAACAAAAGAAAAACGGACACTCCCGTCTGAGAAAAGTATAAGTACTTCACAACTGAAACTAATAACAATGAGTACCTCGAAAACGGTAAGCTCCATGAGAAAAATGTATATGACATAAGTTGTGTATTTTTAAAACACCTACATTTTTTGTATAGCAAGTTTTTGGCTATCTCTTACGGTTTACTAGTCATGGCAAATTAAGCAAAATTCATCCAGAATAAACAGGTCTTCAGAAGCTATTCCCAGAAAATTCAAGATATACATTTTAATTGTCAGGTAAATATCTTTAATATACGATATTTTAATCGAAATCGTTAGAGCCATTTTTAAGAAAATCAAATTTTTGGAAAAAAGTTCCATGTAAAGGGTAGTTTGGGGTGGGAGAATTTTTCTCAAAATCTTCGTGTCGCATCCCTAGTAGATACTAAACTTAAATACCAGGTTTGGTATTTTAGCAACTATTCGTTTTTGAGTTATCGTATTCCCAGACACACGGACACACACACACACACACACACACACACACACTCACGGACCTTTTCCTGAAATCGCTTTTTATGGATACAGGAGGTCCTAAAACATGTATTTCCGGTGAAATCTCGACATCGAATTTTTGGGTGGAATGCAATACTTCTCTATCCCTATGTGCATTGTACATACGGGGCTAGAGAAAGTAAAAATGAAGAAGGATTAACACGATTCTGTTATGTTTTCCTATGGTTCGTAAGAATTGTACGAATTTATACAATAACATTCGCTATATTAATTAACTAAAATCATCATGCCAAAGAGCATTTTGATGTTCGTTTACAATTTGGTTCTAAAGATGATTTGCATAGCGGCATATGATTATTTGTTTTACGGAGTAAACAGATGCTGTACGTTTCAATTAATTCTTCTTGAATGCACATCCGAGTTTATGTATGCAAATATTCGTCATGGAAACTGTATGTTGGCAGTCGTGTCGTGGAAGATTTCCTGCGTACCCTGTTAAACGCATTTGCAGATACTAATTTCCTTGTTTTCGTTTCTTTGCTAACTGACCTACCCGAAAAGGATAACTTTTAAACGTGAATGACGATTTAATTAATATATATATTGCCGTTCTTAATGACATTCTTGTGCAATGATTTAGGTTAATTCCCCGCTATAATTTTTACTTTCTGTATACACATTATGTACATTGTGTATAGAGAAGGTATTGCACTCCACCCAAAAATTCGATACCGAGATTTCACGGAAAATATATGTTTTAGGCTCCCCTTTATCTAAAAAAATCATTTTCGGTAAAAGGTCCGTGTGTGTGTGTCTGTGAACACGATAACTCAAAAACGAAAAGTACGTAAAATACCAAACTTGGGATTTTGAGAAAAATCCTCCCACCCCCAAATACCCTTTACAGGGATCTTTTCTCGAACATTTTGCTTTTCTCAAATATGGCTCTAACGATTTTGATTAAAATTTCGTATATTAAAGATATTTACCTCACAAATAAAATGTATATCTTGAATTTTCTGGGAATAGCCTCTGAAGAGTAGTTTATTCTGGATGAATTTTACTGAATTTAGAATAACTGCTAAACAGTAAAAGATGTTCAAAAACGTACTACACAAAACAAGTAGAGCACGTTAAAACACACAATTTATGATATATACATTTTTTTCGCGAAGTTCGTCGTTTTTGCGACATTCCTTATTTTTGGTTTCTGCTATAAAAAACTTATACATTTCTCATAAAGGAATTTGTCAACAGCTGTCCATACAAACAGAGGAACTTCACTGGCATAGCAACCAGCTTTTGATTATCACTTTAACCTATGGTTCTCCCTTATTTCGCTTCTACTTACAAGGAAGCAAGTAATATGGCTATTTCTGCTAAGTTTTTACTGGTTAGCATGAAGTAAATATAAGTATAAGCTTTCTAAGAATAATTTATTGCAGAGATGTAGAGAATGTCATATGAATGGTACACATCAGTGTATAGAGAAGGTATTGCCCCCCACCCAAAGATTCGATACCGAGATTTCACCGAAAATTAATGGTTTACGGGTCCCCTTTATCTAAAAAAAGCATTTTAGGAAAAATGTGTGTCCGTATGTCTGTGAACACGAGAACTCAAAAACGAAAATTTGTTAAAATAGCTATCTTGGTATTTAAGTTTACTATCTTCCAGGGATGCGACACGAAGATTTTGAGGAAAAACCCCCACCCCAAACTACCCTTTACATGAAACTTTTTTCGAAATTTTTAATTTTCTTAAAAATGGCTCTAACGATTTTGACTAAAATACGGTATATGAAAGATATTTATCTGAGAAATAAAATGTATACCTTGAATTTTCTGGGAATAGCCTCTGAAGACTACTTTATTCTTGATGAATTTTGCATAACTGCTAAACGGTAAGAGATGGACAAAAACTTACCACACAAAAAATGTTGAGCACGTTAAAACACACAATGTATGTTATATTATTTTTTTCGTTGATCGTTCTTAAGATATTTCTTGTGTTTAGTTTTAGTTTTGAAAAACTTTTACTTTTCTCATAGAGGAATTTGTCAACTCCTGTCCATGCAAATAAAGGAACTTCAGTCACATAGCAACCAGCTTTTGACTATCACTTTAACCTATGTCACTCCCTTATTTCGCTTCTACTTACAAGGAAATAAGTAATAAGACTATTTCTGCTAATTTGTTCTCGATTAGCATGAAGCTAATAAGCTTTTTAACAATAATTTGTTGCAGAGATGTAGAGAAAGACATGTGAATGGAACACATCAGATTTTTATTGATGGTATGGCATTGCATCCAAAAATTTGATACGGTAATATATGTTTTTAGACCACCTGATTAAAAATAAACCATATTCCTATGTGTGTATTTAACGTAACTATCTTTCAAGGATGAGACACGAAGCTCTTAAGAAAGTCTCCCCAACTACTCTTTACCTGTAAAATTTTGATTTTCTCAAAAATGGTTCTAACAATTTTGATTATAATACCATATGTATAAGGTAGTTTTATGATAAACCTAATTTATATCTTGAATTTTCTGGTAATAGCCTATGAACACTCTTTACTCTGGATAATTTTTGTATAACTGGCAAACAGCAAGACATAGACAAAAACTTGCTACACAGAAAATATAGATCTCATTAAAATAATCAATTTATATTGCATACTTTTGTTTTGTATAGTTGAAACTTTTCGAGATATTTTGATTATTACTTTCAATTTTAAGCCATTTAAACTTCTCTCAAATGGGAAGACATATTTCTTCTATTTTCTCTCCTGTTTACTTCTGGTAAGAAAAGAGAATGGAATTTCAATTGTTTCATATAGCGACTAGCTTTTAAAGTACTATGCTTTTAGCCCATGCATTTCCATCCACTAACAAGGAAGCAATAGGACTAAATCTGCTTGTTTAGCTTGATTGCATAAAATATTAATCTTTTGAATAAAAGGTTTGTTTGTGGAACATTTGGAGAAAGTCATGTGATCACAGGATTTTTTACTTTCTCTTCACCTACTGTGTATATAGCGTAGAGAGAAGGAGGCATTCTATGCCGAGATTTCACCCCCCTGAATACAAAAAAGGATTACTTTCTCTTCTCGTACTATATACATAGAGTATAGAGAAGATATTCTATTGTAACCCAAAACTGTGATACATGTTTTGAGACCCCGGAATATAAAAAAAGAAAAAGAGGAAAAAACATTTAGAAAATAATCTGCGCGCGTGTGTGTGTGTGTGTGTGTGTGTGTGTGTGTGTGTGTGTGTTTGTGTGTGGGCAGCATAGCTCAAAAGCGAAAAATTTGTTGAATACAAAACTTGGTATTTATGTTCAGTGCCTTCCAAGAATGCGAGGCCAAGATTTTAAACAAAAACCCCTCACCCCCGAGTACCCTTTAGATGGAAATATTTTCAAAAATATTTATTTTCTCAAAAATTGTTTCTCTGAGGTTTTGATTAAAATCTTTTATATTTAATGACATTTACGTTACACATAATATGCATTTCTTGAATTCTCTGGGAATGGCTTCTGAAGATCTATTTTTTTTCTGGATGAAGTTTTCTAAATTTTGCAGAACTGTTAAATCATAAGATATAGACTCAAACATGATACTCAAAAAATGTAGAACTCGTTAAAACACATCATTTTTGTCATATACATTTTTAGTGTAGAGTTGACCGTTTTTGGAATATTCCTTGTTATTGGTTTCAGTTTTAAACTAACCTTTCTCAAATGGGACCATGCAAGGCGATCCGAACCTCAATTAATTCACAGCTTTTAAAAGATTTGATTATTGCTTTGAGATAATGCATTCGCAAGTAATTCTGTTAATGTTTATTTCGTGTAGCATGATGTAGATAAAAAGAATAATCTTTTGCAAGAATAGTTTGTATTTGGAACTGCTAGAGAAAGCTATGTGAATGGAACACATCACGTGCTTATAATAAATGTTATAGTTTTACGTAAGACATTTTATTTTATCAGGAAGTTAAGTTTAATTGTGAAATAGCCTTATCGAATTGCACTCGTGGTTCAAACTTACTCGCCTTGCATATGGTAGAATCTCTGTCATAAAAACCTTCGAGATCTTTGAACATTAATTTCATAACAACGAAACTGGAAAGAGACAAGTTAAATGACCAATTTATTCGTGATTCGTATTTAAAAAGCTGTCGCAAAGTCGTATTACAAATCAGTAAAGAATATTATATTATTAGATTATACTCACAAATTTTAGAAGGGGATCAGAAAGTGGGATAGATTACATATGATTGTAATCTCATCTGAAACACAATTTAATTACGTTAACAATTCTTCGGTGCAGTTAGTACTCATTTTTAATCTTGTAAAACGAAGTTTCCAATTATGTGTGTGTCGTATTCTCGAAAAGTATAAATGACATGTTAACTTGCTCTTATCCTTCGCGGAGGGAATGAAAAGAAAGCAGTAAAATAAACATAAATTATAATAAAGTCGGGGAAAGTTAACCTTATGCGAACGTAAGTGAATCACGTGATGTGTTCCATTCACATGACATTCTCTAGCTATTCTGCAATATATTATTGTTACAAAAGCTGATCCTTCTCTCTAGTTCCTGCTAATAAAGATAAACTAGAGATCGAGAAATGATCGTATTAACTACTTTTTTTATAGTGTTTAACGCCCGCTTTTACTATTTGCGGTTAATTACTTACTTCCTTGTAAGTAGCAGGGAAATAAAGGAATTCACCAGGATAAAGTAATAAACAAAGATTTTAAAAGCCGGTTACTCTGTGATTGAAATTCTTTCTTCGGATGGTCAGGTGTAGAAATTTATCTCGTATATGAACAGTTTTAAGTATTGTAGAACTGAATACAATAACAAAGAATATCTCGAAAATGCTAAACTAAAAATAAAATAATAATAATAATAATAATAATATGACATAAATTGCATGTTTTAATGAAAGTTTTTTTTTTCAGTATGATAGTGATATATAACGGTTTACCAGTTATGTAAGAGTTATCTAGAATAAAGAGCTCTTCAGAGTCCATTCCCAGAAAATTCAAGATATACCATATGTCATGTAAATATCTTTAATATACGGTACTTTAATCAAATCGTTATTAGAAGCATTTTTTTGAAAAATAAACATTTTTGAAATTTTTTCATGTAAATGGTAGTTTAGGTGGAGGAAATTCTTCAAAATCTTTGTATCATATCCTTGGAAGATACTAAACTTAAATACAAGTTTGGTATTTTGATTTATCGTGTTCACAGACACACGCTACACACACTAACACACGCGTATTTTTCTAAAAATACTTTCTTTATGGATACAGAGGACCTAAAACGTAAATTTCCAGTGAAATCTCGTACTGTGTACTTAATAGCGAAACTAAAAAGAGAAGCAAAGTGCTCTGACTGGCATTATTATAAATAAGTAAAATCAGATGTGTTCCATTCACATGACTTTCTCTGCCGTTTAAACAATTTTTTTTTTCTATTCTAAGCTTATCGAAATAAGCATTCGTAGAATGGTCTTATTACTTAGTCCTTATAAGTAAAAAGAAGATAAAGATATGCATTATGCTATAGCAATAGTCAACATTTTAAAGCTGTTTACGTGATATCCATTGAAATTCGTTTATTTGTATGGCCAGGATTAAAACTAAATAAACTCGGCCGATTTCCTGTTTGAGAAAAGTATAAGTAGTAGACATTTTAAAATTTAAAACAATAACAAAGAATATCTCGGAAACGGTTAGCTCTACAACAAAAATATATAGGACATAGATTCTGTGCATTGATTTACACTTTTTGTGCAGGGAGATTTGTCTTCTCTTGCGATTTATCACTTATGCAATAGCTACTCAAATGAAAAGGAATTTAGAAGCTAATCCCAAAAAGTTCAAGATATATATATATATATATATATATATATATATTTTATTTGGCTTGTAAATGTGCTTTATATATGGTATTTTAATTTGAACCATATTGATAAAAAAAATGTTGCAGTTTGGGGTAGGAAAATTGTCTTGAAAATCTTCCTGTACATTCTTGGGAGATAACGTGACTCCATGGTACAACAGTCCACAAGGGATCATGGCTGTCCGCCTTCTTCTTCTCTACCCGAAGAGAGTGCAGAGCTAGAGGGTGAGACGTGATCAGCGCTTCGAGCCCCTCCCGGCCGGTTGATGCGGTCTTCTCGGTCTGGAGCCGCTACTTCTCAATCAAATAGCTCCTCAATTAAACTATCATGAAATAAGATCATAAAAGTTTAACATTCGTTTTCGTGACGTTAAATTTTAATTTTATTAAAAAAAACTAATGTGTTCCATTCACATGACTTTTTCTACATCTTTGCAACAAATTATTGTTGAAAGGCTTATGCTTCTATTTATTTCGTGCTAATTGAGAAAAAAATTAGCAGAAATAGTGTTTTTACTTGTTTCCTTGTAAGTAGAAGAGAAATAAGGGAGTACCATAGGTTAAAATGATAGTCAAAAGCTGGTTGTTATGTGACTGAAGGTGCTTCGTTTGTATGAACAGGAGTTGACAAATTCCTATATGAGAAAAGTATGTTTTTCAAAGCTGAAACCAAATACTCTCATAAACGATGAACTCCACGAAGAAAATGTATATAGCAATAATTGTGTGTTTTAATATGCTCTACATTTTTTTGCATGGTAAGTTTTTGTCTATCTCTTACGGTTTAGCAGGTATGAAAATTCCGTAACATTCATCCAGAGTAAAGTAGTCTTGAAAGGATATTAGCAGAAGATCCAAGATATATATTTTTTTAATATACGAAATTTTAATCAAAATCGTTAGAGCCATTTTTAAGAAAATCAAAATTTTAGAAAAAAGTTCCATGTAAAGGGTAGTTTTGGGTGCGGGGATTTTTCTCAAAATCTTCGTGTCGCATCCTTGGAGGATACCAAACTTAGTTTCTGAGCTATGCTGTCCACAGACTCACAGACACCCACACAAGGACACACATATGCACACACGAATTTTTGGGTATACTATGTACATAGCACGTATAGAGAAAGTAAAAAAGCACAGATCTTTAAAGGTTTTTTTTTTTAATGAATGTAGGTATCCTTTAACCTTAGTATTTATTTAGTAGGTCGACATTGTAGGCGAAATTTTAAGGCATTATAATAGCAAGACAATAATGAAAGGTGAATTTTATATCGTTACTATTATGAAGAACGCTTTGAACATTTTTATTTTCAGGACCTACAATAATAATGGGCAAACACATTTATTTTGGCTGTGTGCCCTGAACGGTGGAATGGAGCTATTTGCTAACTGAAATTATTAAACACTGTTCCGACATAATATACGCCAGTATTTTTGCATGTAAAATTAATGTTTAAACCACGATAATACTATATATTTGAACGAACAAGATATATTTTAACTATGCTATAACACATAAAACACGAATAAACTATCGTTTTCTAAATAAATGGCCCGAGGAATGAGAGCACTAAAGGATGCAATATATATATATTCGTTTGTCTACGCGTACTATGCATATGTTCTGAGCTCTCCTTAATGTATAACACTCACATGACTTTCTCTACCTGCTCTACAAACAAATTTCAAACAAAAAAATCTTCTTTCCAAACCATGCTTATCGAGACAAACGTTGGCAGAATGCTCTTATTACTTAGTTAATTATAAGTAGAAGGAAACTAAAGTAATGCGCTATGATAAAGTGATAGTCAAATGCTTTAAAAGCTGTTTTTATGTCATTGTCATTGCAAATCGCTTTTTTGCTTGGCCAGGAGTAGAACAAAAGAAAAACGGACACTTCCTGTCTGAGAAATGTATAATACTTTACAATAGAAACCAATAACAAGGAATATATGGCAACGGTTAGCTCCACAATAAAATCGTAAACAACAAAAATGGTGTGTTTTGACGAGATTTACATTTTTTGTGTATTTCTTACGGTTTAGCAGTTAAGCAAAATTTGGCAAAATTCATCCAGAATAAAGAGGTCGTCAGAGATTATTCCCAAAAAGTTCAAGATATACATTTTATTAGGGATGTAAATATCTTTAATATACGGGATTTTAATCAAAATCATAAGAGCCATTTTTTTTTAGAAAATCAACATTGTCCATGTTAAGGGTAGCTTGTGGTGGGAGGATTTTCTTAAAAAATTGGCGTGTCTCATCCTTGGAAGATACTAAACCTAAATACCAAATTTGGTATTTAACGGTCTTTTCGTTTTTGATCTATGCTGTCCACACACACACACACACACACACACACACACACACACACACAGACTCACATACACACACAAACACGGACACACATTGGACCTTTTCCTGAAAATGCGTTTTTTGGATTCAGCAAGTCCCAAATCATGTATTTCCGGTGACATCTCGGTATAGAATTTTTGGGTGGAATACAATACCTTCTTCATCCACTAAATACATTGTACATACGGGGCTAGAGAAAATAAAAAAAAGAACCCTGTTTTGAAAAAGGTCCGCGCGCTCGAGTGTGTATTTCAACAGATCAGCTCACAAAAAGACACACACACTCTCTCACACTCTCTCTCACTCTCTCTCACACTCTCTCTCACTCTCACACTCTCTCTCACACTCTCGCTCTCACTCTCTCTCTCACACTCTCTCTCACTCTCTCTCGCACACTCTCTCTCTCTTTTCTCTCTCTCATTTAAACATCAGTTTTGGTATTAGTAGTTAATATCTTCCAAGGAGCGACGCAAATATTTTGAAGAAAATTCCTCCACCCCAACTATGGAAGATTTTTGGAACATTTTGTTTTTCTTAAAACGATTGTAACAATTTTGATTATAGAACCGTAAATATTAAACATATTTATACGACAATTAAAATTTTTATCTTAAATTTTCTGGGAATAGCCTCTGTCATTGTGGATGGCATTTGCCAAGCGGGTAAACCGTAAGAGAGAGAGAAAAACTTTCTAAAAAACTTACTACACAAAAAACTGCGCCTTTCCTACAACACACAGGTCATGGCCCTGTACATTTTTTTTTTTTTTAGTTAATCATCTCCGAGATACTCCTTATTGGTCTCAATTTAAACTACATAAACTATTTCTCAAATGGGAGGTCATCTTTTGTTTCATCTCTCTTTTGTTTTACTCCTTGCTGTTCAAAACTAATTGAAACTCAATCATTTAACATTGTGACCGCCTTTTTAAAAGATTTCACTCTCGGTTTAGCCTAGTGTATTACATTATTTATCTTCTACTTAGATGGAAGCAATTCAATCATTTCTGCTAATGTTTATCTCCATTACACATAGCAATTCCTTTTTGGTTTTTTTGCTTTCTCCACACGTACTATGTACATAGTGTATAGAGCAGGTATTGTAATGCACCAAAAAATTCAATACCGAGATTTCACCGGAAATACAAGTTTTGGGTTCCCTCTGAATCCAAAAAAGCATATCTGGAAAAAGGTCCATGAGTGTGTGTACGTGTGCGCACGCGTGCGAGTTTGTGTGTGTCTTTGGACAACATAGCTCAAAAACAAAAAGACCGTTAAATACCAAATTTGGTATTTAATTTTGCTATCTTGTACAGATGCGACACGAAGATTTTCAAGAAAATCCTCCCACCCCCAACACTTTACATGGAACTACTTTCGAAAATTTTGTTTTTCTTAAAAATGGCTCTAACGATTTTGTTTAAAATTCGCATATTAAAGATATTTACCTGACAAATAATATGTATATCTTGAATTTTCTGGGAATAGCCTCTGAAGACTACTTTATTCTGGATGAGTTTTACGGAATTTTGCATTATTGCTAAACCGTAAGAGATAAGACAAAAACTTACCACACAAAAAATGTAGAGCACATTAAAACACACAATTTACGTTATATTTTTTTTTTCGTGGAGTTCATCGTTTTTGAGATATTCCTTATTTTTGGTTTCAGCTTTAAAGAACTTAAACTTTTCTCACTCAGGAATTTGTCAACTTGTGTCAATTCAAACAAAGGAACTTCAGTCACATAGCAACCAGCTTTTGACTATCACTTTAGCCTATGGTACTCCCTTATTTCGCTTCTGCTTTCAAGGAAGCAAGTAATAAGACTATTCTTGCAATTTTTTTCTCGATTAGCCTGAAGTAAATAAAAACTTTTTTTTTTAGCAGTAATTTGTTGCAGAGATGTAAAGAAAGTTATGTGAATAGAAGACAGATTTTGTGACATTGCTGTCCGTGTGTGCGACCTCTCTTGCGTTTGCTCTGGTATAGGGCAGTAGAATTGGAAAGTTAGATATCGCTGCAGGAGACCTTGGGAAACAAAACCTTGCATAAACAAGAGCAGGTTACAGGAACGCGATTCTTGGTTCTTCTCGAATGATCGCCTTCTAGAAGCTTCTAGGAAACTCTGTGAGACATTTTACCTTTAAAGTGAGTCAGCAGTTGTGTGGCTGAAGTGTCAGCGCGCAGAGGGCTGGGAGCCATCAACTGTCAACTGTCCAACGTGAAGTGCACTATTTGAAGCAATGCATCAAAGATGTATTCGTAACTAGTTGTTTATTTATTTGTATCAGCATAATACGTTAAAATTAAATAATATTTTGTAACTTTTTTGTATTTCAGGTGACTTTCTTTGACTTCTGCTTTAATTTTTATTTATCTTTTACAAATGATTCTCTCGAAAGCTAATTTTCCCATCTAGTTGTGCTAACAGAAGCAAATCTGTACAGAAATAATTTAATGTCACATTTTGTTATAAATAAATAGGGGATACGAACAAAAAAATTGATAATATAAATTGCTATATAATGAATATAAAATTCCATGACATCGGGAGAACAGTCTGAGAAATGACAATTCCTTAAAAAGACAAAAAAAAGTTCTAACGACTAATAATGGGTACATCGTATAACGATGAGGACAGTTATTTTAAATTAGTATTGTATTTTAAAGAGCTCCACGTGTTTTGTGTTATGCTTTACCCATTGTAAACATTTTATAAAACTCATTTCGAAATTAAGAGGACTGGTGGACAAAGCGGCGTAGGGGTGGGTTTATTCCGGATTTTCCTGTTTCCCCGCCATCGCATTTCAGCGATGCTCCATCTTCATTCCATGTATCATCCGTGTCATCGTCTGCGGTGCCACAAGTAGTAAAAGCATACATTAAACATTATAAAAAAAGAAAAAAACCTATACACACACATACGCGCGAGTGGGCATTTTTCTGAAAATGTATTTTGTTCAGGGAGCTTCTAAACATGTTTCTGTTGTATCCATTTGGAATTTTTGGGTGGAATAGAACACTCCAGCTTACTGTAGGACAGATAGGTGGCAGAGAGAAAAACACAATTGGGATTCGTTACTCATTTGTTCTTACTGAGAATGAAACTAATGGTTCATACATACTTGCTAGTGTAAGCTGAATGCGGTACAGTACAAATTGAGAGAGAAAAATGATGTTTTCCATTCACATGACTTTCTCTATCTGTTCTGCAAGTAAACTATTCTATGGTCTCGTTACTTAGTTGCTTATGAGTACAAGGCAACTAAGGGAATACGCTATGCTATACCGATAATCAAACGTTTTAAAATCTGTCGCTAGTCTTCGTTTTTGAGAAAATTAAAATTGAAACCAATACCAAGGAATATCTCGAAACGGTTAGCTCCAAAACAGAAACGTAATGGATATAAATTGTGCCTTACGACGATATCTACATTTTGTGTAATGCGTACGAATTCAGAGGCTATACGCGGAACATTAAAAATATACATTCAATTTTGCATGTAAATATCTATTATATATTGTATTTTAATGTGGCTATATTTGAGTAACTCAACATTTCCTAAACTTTTTTCCATGTAAAGCGTAGTTTGGAGAGGGGGGACTTTCTCAAAAATCTTCGCGTCGCATCATAAACTTATAAATACCAAGTTTGGTTTATAACGGACTTATTATTTTTGTGTTGTGCTGTACTAATACACACACAATGACCTTTTTTTAAATATTATTTTTGGGGGGATTCAGGGGTCTCAAAATATACATTTCAGGTGAAATCTCGGTATCGAATTTTTGAGTGGAGTAGTATAATACCTGCCTACTCTGTGGATTGTACATGCGTACTCGAGAAAGTAATTAATATTTCGAGAGTCTACTTCAAGTTTTGTTTGTTTTGTATGAGCGTACATTTCATTAGCACTAGAATTATACTTCGTTTGTTCTCAATAGTATACAAGTGTTTAACCAAATCCAAAGTCCTCCGTTTGTCTCATACTCACTTTGATTAGCTATAATGAACTCTGTTTAACTCTGCGGATATTTACTAAATAAGCAATTATAACCAGACATTAAGTAAACAAAACACTTAATATATCTCTCTGTGTTAACACAGCTACGAGAATCAAGACAAACAAGAGCCGCATGTCTCGCGTTTATACTCCAATTAAACGTATGTATTCAATTCACATGACTTTCTCTACCCATTCTGCAACAAGCTTTTCTTACATCAAGCCTATCGGGATAGCAATTAACAGAAACGATCTTACTACTTGATTCCTTGTAAGCGGAATGGAAATATGGCCTGAGCCGTATTTCTTGAAAGCTGGTCTCTATGTGAATAATCGAAATTCGGTTCACTTTGCAAGAGTAGCAATAAACAAAAGAGATATGAAAGAAAATGTAATCCCGTTTGAGAAAAGTTGCGTAGTTTGAAAATGGTCAACTCAACAACAAAAATGCATATAAAATAAATTGTGTCGTTTAACAAGATCTATATTTGTATGGAGACATTTTTGGTCTATTTCCTACTTTTTACTAGTTATGCAAAATTCATCCAGAATAAACAGGTGTTCAGAATGATATTCCCACAAAATTGAAGACATATATTTTATTCGTCATGTAAATATCTATTATTTACATCACAATCGTTAAAGTCACACATGTTTGCAACTAAAGGGTAGTTTGGGCTGCCAGATTTTCTTCAAAATCTTTTTGTCACATTCTTGGAAGAGGCTAAAATTTAATACCAAGTTTGATATTTAAGATACTTTAGTTTTTGAACTGTACTGTCTACAGACACACACACATGAAGCTTTTTCTATTTTTTTTTTACTCGGGGACCTCAAAACATATTTCCAGTGAAATCTCAATATGGAATTTTGTTTGGAATGCAATACATAGTACGTGTACAGAAAGTAACAATTATAACATGATAGAACAATAGAAAAAAAACTTGGTTGAAATTAACTTTGTGTTACACTCACATGACTTTCTCTAGCTGTTCTACAAACCTCTTACATAAGATTGTTGTTCTTTCTGCATCTTGCTAGTCGCGATAATTCTTAGCAGAATGTTCTTATTACTTAGTTCCTTATAAGTAGAAAGAAAAGAAAATTCTATTGTCATTGCAAATCGCTTCTTTGCTTGGCCAGGGGTAGAAACAAAGGAAAAATGGCATTTACTGTCTGAGAAAAATATAAGTACTCACAAATGAAGCCAAAATCAAGGAATGTCTCGGAAACGGTTACCTCCACAAAAAAAAAAAAAAAAAAAAAAAAAAAAAAT
The DNA here is from genome assembly GCA_030762935.1 of Hymenopus coronatus. Classification (NCBI taxonomy): domain Eukaryota; kingdom Metazoa; phylum Arthropoda; class Insecta; order Mantodea; family Hymenopodidae; genus Hymenopus; species Hymenopus coronatus. Next base: position 122,117,181 of record CM060894.1, on the reverse strand, counting down.
ATGTAAAGGACATAAATTGTGTGTTTTGATCAAGTCAACATTTCCTGTGTGGTAAGTTTGTCTATCTCTTACCGTTTGGCAGTTAAGCTAAATTTAGAAAAATTCATCTAGAATAAAGAGGTCTTCAGAGGCTATTCCCAGAAAATTCAATATATACATTTATTGGTCAAGTAAATATCTTAAATATACGAGATTTTAATCAAAATCGTTAAAGACATTCTAAGAAAATCAAAATTTTAGAATTTTTTTCCACGTAAATGGTAATTTGGGGTAGGGGGATTTTCTTGAAAATCTTCGTGTCGCATACATGGAAGAAACGAAACTTATATACCAAGTTTTGTTTTTAACGGTCTTTTCATTTTTGAGCTATGCTGCCACAGACACTCACAGACACACACATACAGACAGACAAACACACGGATACTTTCTTTCCAACAGGAGCTTTTTTTGGATTCAGGGGGTCTGAAAACATATATTTCTAGTGAAATCTCGGTATCGGTTTTTTGGGTGCAATACAATACCTTCTCTATATACTATGTATTGAGAAAGTAAATAGTTCAAACAAAGCTCGCGTTAAATTGTAGCTGGAGCACTATTTGAAAGAGTGGATGTCTATCGCATATTATTTTCTCTGTCACTAATGATATTTATTTTATTTGTCCTCATGAACCTAAACCCAAAGGGAATAATTATTAAAAATGGGTCGCTTTAAACCTAAGATCAGTATTGACAGCAATTCAAACTTATTGTAAGGTTGCCGGTTCGTTATTAAAGAAAAACTCATGTACTTTGCTATGAACTTTTGATAACGTCTTCTGCATTTCCTAATTACAGCTTTTGCCTGTTTCCCTTCTTCCTTGGTGATCGCAAATGTTTACTTTCTCTACACGTACTGTGTACACAGTGTATAGAGAAGGTATTGTAATGCACCCAAAAATTCGATATCGAGATTTCACCGGAAATATATGTTTTGGGGCCCCTGAATTAAAAAAAAAAAAAGCAGTTTTAGAAAAATGTCCGTGTGTGTCTGTTTGTGTTTGTGTATGTGGGCAGCATAGCTCCAAAACTATAAGTCCATTAAAACCAAACTTGGTATTTAGGTTTGATATCTTCCAAGGATGCGATACGAAGATCTTCAAGAAAATCCCCCACCCCCAAATACTCGGTACATGGAACTGTTTTCGAAAATTTTGATTTTCTAAAAGATGGGCAAATAAAATGGGTATCTTGAATTTTCTGGGAATACCAACGGAAGAGCACTTTATTCTGGATGCATTTTACGGACTTTTGCATAACTTCTAAACCGTAAGAGATGGACAAAAACTTAGCACATACAAATTAAGAGGACATTAAAACATGTAATGTATGCAATATACATTTTTTCGGGAGTTGATCGTTTTTAAGATACTATTTGTTATTGGTTTCAGCTTTAAAAAACATACTTTTCTCATACAGGAATTTGTCAACTCCTTCCATACAAACAAAGGAACTTCAGTCACATAGCAACCATCTTTTGACTATCACTTTAACCTATGGTACTCCCTTGTTTCGCTTCTACTTACAAGGAAGCAAGTAATAAGACAATTTCTGCTAATTTTTTCTCGATTAGCATGAAGTAAATAGAAACATAAGCTTTTTAACAATAATTTGTTGCAGAAATGTAGAGATGAATGGAACATATCAGATGTTTTTACTCGTACACGCAACGCTTCACACAGACACAGCGTTGTAATGGACAGTTGCATTCTCTCGCATTATTTAATGAAATGCATTTAGCATAAGTTCGTATCTTACTGCCTTTAAAGATTTACCGTTAGAATGTTTTACTAATTCATCTTTTTCGTCACTCACCAAGCTAAACGCCACTTTTAGAAGCTTTATCGCCTCACTTCTGCTTTTATTATTGCAAAAAAGGCTATTAGATTAATTTGTGGTATTCATCCAAAAGAACATTGTAAACCACTTTTATTGAATTAAATATCTTAACTTTGCCTCTTATATGTTAAGGAAAAGTTTAGCAGTTTTACAGTTTGCTCGAATTTTCATAATTATACAACACAAAATTGTCAGAACTTATATATAAAGACATTTAAACATAAGAAAATTCAAAACAGCTTTATAGTTGTTTCTATTAAACTTTATATTTTACCCCAAAGATTAAGAGAGCTCCCTATTTCAATTTTTAAAAGGACCTTACGCCATACATTGGTGGCTAATCCATTGTATTCTGTGAATGATTTTTATAATTTAGCTTGGTAACTTTTAATTTATGTCATTGCTATACTGTAATAGTTGTTGGCAATAAACACTACCTATCTATCTATCTATCCACCAAATAGAATTAAACATACCTTCATTGGTTTAATATTCATATACATCACTATTTCAAATTAATCAAAAGTTTTGTAATAAGTTTAGTTAAAATATTCACGACACTTTAAAATGACCGATTTGGACAATATTTTGGATGTTTAAAAATTGGTATTTTTTTGGTTCCTTATTGTTTCGGCTGTACAGAGGTATATGGTTTATTTATATATATATATATATATATTTTAATTGACCATCATTTGCATTTTTCTAACTGGAATCAGTTAAGACTTCAAGTTTGTCTCTCGTTTTTCTCCTTTATTGAATGTTGTTTAATTTTTATTTAAAAAAATATATATCATTATGTAGTATCTTAAATAGCTGTATCTTATATATAATTAAAAGAAATAAAATCTTTAAGTTCTCTAACAAAAAAAATAAAATTAATAAATAGTAAAACACAAAAAATGTATAACAAATACAAACTAAAAAAAAATTACCCTCACTGTAAGAGAAACAAAAGTTTAAACTTAAAATGTACATTACTTAACTTTCTGTGGCTCAAGGCATTTTATACATATCTAAGAATTTATCGAACCAAAGAAAAGACGTTTAATAATGTATTAACAATTTTTAATTATTTCAGAAAAAAAATTGTAGATTTTTTGCGCTATGATTATACATTTCTTTCCCACTTTTTGCCCACAATGGTATTGGTACCCTTATGAATTAGTAAAAGTTTGATAAGCATTTCTTAATAATTGTTGATTTCCAATTAGAGGGTCATGAATGCCTTAACGTATTTCTTATAAATCCAAAAATATTCATATCATGTATGCTTTGGTTTTTTGCATATCGCGGACCGTTAAAGACGTCATTTGCTCACAGAAGGTTTGGTTCTAATAGTGGAGGAATAATAAGTGCAAATTAAGCTTCAGATTCTCTCAAGATAAATTCTGAAGACTTGGTTGTGTTCCTGCCGAAATCTCTCTGGACTAGATTCAGCTGACTTTCAGCGTGGGAACAAGTTGCTGACTTTCAGTTAGAAGGCCAGGCTGGGTCAGTTAAATGCCAGCAACTACGAGCATCTCCGTATCGATTCCCGATGTCGTCGTCGTTGGAATTTTGTAACTGTCCAGGCACTTTGGGTCGTAATGTTGTGTTCGCCACACCCGCACAGAAATTAACATTGCCTCACCGACTTCGCTGATAAAGGGGTTAACGAAATTGGATGTGCTAATATTCATTTCCACAGGCCTCTCCAATAAAAATTCTGGCAAATGTTTCTTCAGCTATTTAGGGCAACCCATCTGTGAATTTGGAAAATCCATGTAAGCTATATTGAAGTAAGGCCAGCTACACGAATAATAGAGTTAATCTTTTAATACTAGTTAATTTCTTTATCATGTACGCACAAATTAGTACTAAAAGGCAGAGATGGTGAAAATATGGAATGAAGAGTGGGTTACCAGCAGTACTGCTGGCTGTTCAAGATAGACTTGAATGTAGACAGTTTATAACCAACCATATTTTCACGCATTTTCTTTCTGGACAAGAGAAATTCGGAGATTATTTTGAAAGATTTAAAATAAACGTTACAAATGGCTTTCTCTATGTGAGTCAAGTGTGTGGAACACATCCTATTTGATCGTGCTGTTTTTCACAGAAGTAGATTTTATTTAACCTCACATTTAAACATCTGTAATGAGAATTATAAGCCTCCAATACAACATATTTTAAAATCTAAATGCTGATTAAAAGAGTTTGTAAAGTTTATCGATGTTATTTTTTCTAAAGTTAAAATTTTACATTAGGTACTCTTGATAGTATATTATATTGTTGAATATCATATGTTAGCTCTTTAATTTTAGATTATCGTACTGTATATTATGTTATTGTCTGTCATGTTATCATATGTATAAAAATCTGATGTATTCCATTCACATGACTTTCTCTACATCTCTGCAAAAATTATGGTTAAGAAACTTATGCTTCTATTTACTTCATGTTAATCGAGAAAAATTCATGTTAATCGAGAAAAAGTTAGCAGGAATACTCTTATTACTTGCTTCCTTGTAAGCAGAAGCGAAATAAGGGAGTACCATAGGTTAAAGGGATAGTCAAAAGCTGGTTGCTATGTGACTGAAATTCCTTTGTTTGTATGGACAAGAGTTGATAAATTCCTGAGGGAGAAAAGTATAAGTTTTTAAAGCTGGAACCAAAAACAAGTAATACTATGCTGTCTTCCTCTAATAATATAGTTTTATTCCTATATTGATATATTTATTTACATCATCTTGCTTATTTATTTACATCTTCTTCTGTTCATTAGTTGCCTTGCGCTGAATTAAAAAATCATTATTTTTTTAAAAATATTAAAACAAATAAACAAAAATAACAAGTTTTGAATTAATGTCATTTGTATGCTACTATGAAAGAGGATTTCAAGAGAAATTCCTGTAGGTCTGCAATAGCTACAAATCTATAGCTCTGACTTAAACAGGTACCTGTTCACGGAAACATTTTTTGTAAGCTTTGAATGTTACTGGTCTATTCAGTAATTACTTGGCCGTGATCAATACCGAACACTGACTGTGTCTGTTGACAAACCCATTCAGGCCGAGTGTAGAAGCTTCAGCTGAGAGCCTTTTTTATATGCTCCATCACAGTTTGACAAAGCTACTATCAAGCTTTTATCTATTAGCGTTACGTCAAAGCGCATAATCTACAAGCTTTCAGTCATATAAGCCGAATGTTTCAGTACTGAATGAATATAGTCAGTTTTCTGCTATTTACGGACCTGATGTTGATGGAAGAAGAATTGTGGCAAAATAGATAAATATAGAGTGCTCTTCGGAAATATATGTTTTGAGGTCTGTTGAATAAACCATTTTTTAAAAATCTGATGTGTTCCATTCACATGACTTTCTCTACATACCTCCAACTTATTATTGTTAAAATGTTGTATGCTTCTATTTACTTCATGCTAATCGAGAAAAAATTAGCAGAAATAATCTTATTACTTACTTCCTTATAAGTAGAAGCGAAATAAGGTAGTGCCATAGGTCAAAGTGATAGTCAAAAGATGGTTGCTATGTGACTGAGGTTCCTATATATGTATGGATAGAAGTTCACAAATTCGTGTATGAGAAAATTATGTTTTTTAAAACTGAAACCAAAAACAAGGTATATCTGAAATACGATCAATTCCACGAAACAACTGTATATAACATAAAATGTGGGTTTTAGGTGTCTAACATTTTTTGTGTGGTAGGTTTTTGTCTACCTCTTACGGTTTAGCAGTTATGCAAAATTTCATAAAATTCATCCAGAATAAAGTAGTCTTCAGAGGCTATTCCCGGAAAATTCAAGATATACTTTATTTGTCAGGTAAACATCTTTAATATACGATAATTTAATCAAAATTGTTAGAGCCATTTTTTAGAAAATAAATTTTTTCGAAAAAAGTTCCATGTAAAAGGTAGTATGGGTTGGGGGGATTTTTCTCAAAATCTTCGTGTCGCGTCCCTGGAAGATATTAAACTTAAATACCAAGTTTGGTATTTTACCGAATTTTCGTTTTTGAGTTATCGTGTTCACAGATACACGGACACACGGACACACACGGGCCTTATTTTTGAAAATATTTTTTTTTGGATACAGGGGACCCTAAAACATATATTTCCGGTGAAATCTCGGTGTCGAATTTTTTGGTGGAGTGCAATACCTTCTCTATACACTGTGTACACAGTACGTGCAGGGAAAGTAAAAAGGGCATGTGTGTGAGCATGTGACCAGAATAACTCAAGACGATTTATCGGATATACAACAAGTTTGCTAGAAGTGCAGCATCGTCAAGGTTGCGACTCTAATATTTTCAATAGATATTGCATTCCGCCGAAAATTCCATACCAAGATTTCACAAGTTTCGAAATACAAGTTTTGTAGACCCTTGAGTGAAATAATTTTTAGAAAAAGTTCCCTGTATGTGTCGGTGACAACATACGTCAAAAACATTTAAGTTACTCCTCTTCAAAGGAAGCTATAAATACACTCAGCATAATAACTTTAATTAAATTAAGACCGTAATTACAATTTTGAATATATATGTTAATGGTTTTGACAAGTTATTCTGTTATTCGTTATAAATATATAATTTCAACATTAAAAATTAATAAAAATAATTACAATTAAAATCCTAGGAAGATAGATAAATGTTTATGTTTAGAAGAAAATACCCATAATCCGCAAAAAAAATTAAATAAAATGTTAGTAACATTAAATGTGTTAATAGTTAAAATAAATCATGAGACCTGTAAATAAAAACAAGTATTACTTTTAAATCTTCCAAGAAAAGAAATTATTTTCACTAGATTTAATAATAAGCATTTTATCAGTAGTGTTTATATTAAAATATAATAAGTACACTTCATTTTCCAAACAAAAAGTCTAATAATTTAGAATAAATAATTAAAGCTCTTAATTTTATATCTATAGTTGTGTTAAAAATTTCCTTATAGATTATTATGGGCTTCACAGAGACGTAAAAGAGAATGAAGAAAAAGCAAATATGTTTATTAATCATCACTGTTGCGTTATACTTAAATATTGCCACTAATTAAGTATTTTATCTTGAATATTGTGTTGGTTCGTTGTTATATTTTGAGTTGTAATTACATTTTTAAAGCTTAATATAAACAATTATTAACTATAAAAATATTATGTGCTCCATTCACATGATTTGTTCTAAATCCCTGCAACAAATTGCTGTTAAAACGCTGATTCTTCTACTTACTTCCTGTTAATCGAGTCAAAATTAGCAGAAATGGCGTTTAACTTGGTCCAGAAGAGAAATGGGGGAGTACTATAGGCTAGAGCGATAGTCAAATATTTTAAAATTTGGTTGGTATGGGATTGACGTTCATTTGTTCCTATTGCCGGGGGTTGACAGGTTCCGTATGAGAGGGGTACAGGTGTTTTAAGGCTGAAACGAATAAAAAAGTGTCTCAAGACGGTCAGCTCCACGAAGAAAATGTATATAACATGGGTTGTGTGTTTTGACGGTCTCTATATTTTCTGTTCGGTAAGATTTTGTCTGTTAGGTGTAATAGTTATGCAAAATTCTGCAAGATTCATCTAATTTAAAGATGCCTCAGGGGGTATCAAAACATGTATCTCCGGTGGGGTCTGGGTATTGGGTGTAATGCAGTGCCTTCTCTATACACTGTGTAGGTACATAGCAAAAATACAAAACGAAATATGTTTTACTGATGCAAATTCAGAGTCAGAGTTAATGTGATTCTTGACATTACACATTCGTGGGCGACTTCGCAAGTTTTCTGCTTTGGTGCATCCCTTAAGCCCACTCTCAACTGTAAGGGGGGCGAGCGGTAGAAAGATGCGTGTTCTGGATGAGTACCTTTACAATGCAGCTATATATCTATAATATATCTCCATAATATATTTAATCTCTGGTTTAAAGGCATTTATGGAACTTGGGCTGGTACCGTGAGTGATATCACTGTCATGTAAGTTACTCAATTCTCTGATTACAGGAATTAATCGATACATTCCCTGAGCGCGTGTAGTTCCTATTGGGCATGATGAAGCACTCGATGGAGTAGAGCGGGGCTCAGCAAGTCCACCTGAATGTCCAGCTCGACATGTTAACACGAATCCTTTGTGATATCCTGGACTGACAGACAGGAGACTGATCACATCTAAACAAGCGAAATCCCTCCAGGACATAGAAACAACCTGACTGCGCATTCATTTTATGGGGCATAGCATTTGTCCTGGGAGCGTAGGTCGATGAGGAAAATCATGACCCTTAACGGTGCATTAATACAGAGTGATTTATATAGAACTGATAAATGTCTTTCTTTAATTATTCCGTTGCAAAGTCATTCAATGACCCAATTTTAGCACCAAATTAAGCAGAATGTTCTGGAGTTTCGATTCCCTGTCGCTAAATGCGCAGATGTTCATGTTTTATTCCTAATTGCATTGTGGACAGCTGTTTCGACATTTTGTTCTTGTAGCCAACGTGAAAATGCAATACAATGTAGAGCTGAGTCAAGGATATTTTCAGCAAGATGGCACTACATGCCATACATCAAATGAATCCATGAACCTAATTACAAGTTTCTTTGACGACCGGATAATTTCCAGGAACCTGTGGCCACCGATATCTCCGGATTTGACATCACTGGACTTCTTTCTATGGGTTAACTTAAAATACAGGGTTTACGCCACACGTCCCTAGACATTGGACAATCTGAAGCACAACATCACAAAGGAGATTCAAGCTATTGACAACAGATTCCTCCAACGAGTGGCCAGCAACATAGAACGACGTGTTGAGTTATGCTTTATGCAGGATGGAGGACATTTTCAACATTTGCTATAGAGGTAAATAATCTCCCGAAATTCCTCTACAATTTAGGTATAATAAGTTGTCGCTAATATAACACGTTTTGAAATAAATAATGGAAAAAATGTGTCAGCTCTATGTAAATCATCCTATATAAAGTAAAACTGGTTATCAGCAATAATAGCTTCAACTTTTGGTTTTAGTGGTCATTTGAAATAATAACTGAAGAGAGATAGATACAGAGAGAGAGAGAGAGAGAGAGAGAGAGAGAGAGAGAGCATAAGTGTGAACAACTCTCCAAGTTCTAGTAGTTAAAAGCCTGTTAGCGGAATTTAAGGACGCGCTTATTAAATCTAACGAGGGAAAGTGGTGATACGAGTACAACGGAATGATCCATTATTATATCCATATTTTTATTTTCCGCTAATCTATCACAAACGAAGTAAGATCAGTAACTCTACCATTATTTTAAGCTCTATTCAGTGCCATTACGTGTCATTAAGTAATTGCTACCTATTGGTATTCAAGTTGTCTTTCCTATCATCCATTTCGCTTTCATTTCATATCAATCACTGCAATACGCCCATTCCTGGTTCTTCATTCTGTGGTTACGGCTCCCGGACAGGCTTCTGACCGCTATGCACTCGCTTTTAAGTCCTAGCGGGGTGTCAGTTCTGCTTACGGGGAAGGAAAGACGACTATGTAACGTAACTACTTAGGTTAAAGTCATTAAAAGCTAAGAAAATTATATTATATGCTTGCAAAGTAACCTAGTAAATTAGCTCCATCCTTAAAAGTGCATTTGGATAGAAAGCAGTAATGTAGTTACATAATCCGTTAACTCCCAATTCTCCATTGCCGAACATTTTTCTAAAACGCACTTGAGCTGTTGTTGCACCGAATCCTCTAATAGTCTAAATAAATGTAAAAGGATTGCTTTAATAGTGTTGGATTCACTGTGAATCGCTCCTTCTTGCAGTGCATATGCGTACCACCAAGCAATAATTGCGCCCTACATATTCAACAAGCAAATCCGGTAAAGCCCAGCTTTTTTGAAACAAAGTCCATTAAACAGTTAAATTTAAACTCGTTCCCATTGTACGTAACACAGAGCTAAAAGGAAATGTATATCGCCTAAACAATGCAATTATAGTTGTAAAATCAGCTGGATTATTCGTGGTCCATTTGGAACAAACTGCGTGATAGAGGGACGGCTTCTATCTTGGAATGGTTTGTATTCAACTGACGTCCGTATGCGTCCCATTATATATTCTGTAACAACACAATTTTGTTTGGCTGGATCGCAGACTGCAATATATTTATTTTTGAATTGCCCTCGTATTTTATGAAGGATAAGCCGCATTCAAACGCTCAGAGGTTTACTGCATTTGGGCATTAGTGCGTTTGCTGGTTAGAAGAGCATTTGTTACATACAGAGAGAGAGAGAGAGAGAGAGAGAGAGAGAGAGAGAGAGAGAGATATTGGTGTGGATTTTAACTGAAACCAAGCTTGAATCTATGTTTGACTATCCTGTATACTAAAAAGAGAAACATAAAGTCAACTGCAGTGATAAAGTTAGGAATGGAACCTTGTACAGTCATCGTCTACACCGATATTAACTCGATGTAAACCAGAATTAGGTAGGAATAGACTTCTCAAGGTTTCACCTCCGTTAATTCGTCTTTGGTTAAGAGGATGAATCCACCATCGTCTACGAAGAGACAACCTTCTTTAAAATATAAAACACCAAGCAAATTGGCTACTCCAGTTTGCATATGCAGGAATGCTGCCTCACCCTCGTCACTGCCAGTCATTTTAGTTTGCTATTCACTCGCTAGGGGCAGTTCACTAGTTTTAATTTATGATTGGTTATTGTCTACGTTTCTCATTGAGAAGGCTCATGGTGCATTTAGTTCTGTGTCTATATTCTATGTTAATACGTCTACGGTTGGTTAGTTTTCAATGTGAATGGTCCTATACGGTTTACCAGTTATGTAAAGTTCAGAAATATTCATTTAGAATAAAGTGGTCCTCAGAGGCTATCCCAGAAAATTCAAAATATACATTTTATTTGCCATGTAGAATACTGGTATTTTAAATGTAAAAAATGTTAATCAAAATCGTTAGAGCCATTTCTGAATGGGGGGGGGGGTTCTTGAAAATCTTCGTGTAGCATCCTTGGAAGATACCAAACTTAAATATCAAGTTTGGAATTTAACGGATTTCTCGTTTTGAGCTATGCTGCCCACAGACACACATACACATAGGGACATTTTGTTGACATGCTTTTTTCGTATTCAGGGGTTCCCGGGGCATATGTTTCCGGTGAAATCTCGGTATCGAATTTTTGGGTGCAATGCGATGCCTTCTCTATACACTATGTACATGGTATGTGTAGAGAAAGTAAATATTGCAGTTTTAAACTGTTTCTAATCTTATTATTTGTTGGTATTGAATAGTTCGGTGAACTTTCCATATCCTGTATACTATAAAGAGAAATATAAATAAAATCAAATCAGCTGCAGTGATAAAGTTAGGAATGGAACCTTGTACAGTCATCGTCACCGATATTAACTCGATGTAAACCAGAATTAGGTGGGGATAGACTTCTCAAGGTTCTTAAAACTCGAACTTAGTTGCAGCTTTAGAATTATAATTTAGAGACATTTTAAAATATGATAAGCAACACAGTGTTTTAGAATAATTCAACTTTACTGAACCGAGCATGAGAGCTCAGGCAATAAGGTTTGTGGGTCGTCTTCGAGAGGTCCCTAACGCAAACCCCGTGCCACCAATCTGGCTGGAGTTTTTCATAGTTTTCCTCAGCTACCAAGATAAATGCCGAATTGGGTGTTAAATACCAGGAGCCAAATTTTCTTCTTCAGTCTGAAACAATAGCAAAACTGAAAATTCGGTAATAGCGACTGCGCTGCCGTCTACCCACAGGTAGTTAAAGCAGCTAGACTGATTGACATTCTGAAGCCACCTGCTTGTCGCGGAGCAAAGTGATATGATCTGGGGACGTAGTCTTGAAGGACTATAATCGTCGCAAAACTTAAAGGCGTATGAACGCTGGCCAATGCTCGAGCGGAGCGCTGTTGCCAAACGTAGTGGACGTGTACCGGTGGTAACTTGTGAGAGCACTTTTACACGCCAGCTATAGTGCAATCCATGGTTTCCCTAGTTCATTAAAACCCTTAAGACATTAAAATCTTATCTTGATGGTGTTATCCTGCAATAGAGGTTACATCATTAGAACAGCAAGCAGTTCAGGGGTGTCTTCGTCTTCTTCGAAAGCACTCGTCAATTTTATCCCTTAAGTAAATGATAATCGAGTACGTAATGCTGTCCCTGATTATTTCTTTGTTGCAATCGGAACCCATCTGCATGCTTGACTCGTGAAACCCAGTCGTCTTGAGTTACACTACTTATTCGCTTATTGCCTTGTGCATTAGTTTTTCTACATGCCCTAATTTGAACGTAGTATTTCTATCGATAACTGAGAATGAATCACTTCTCGTTTGTTAATCGAAAAAGCATTCGTCCCAGCTTCGATGGACACGTCCACACTCTCTTTAAAGAGAAATATATTAATTTTATTTGTAAGTATATTAACAAGATTTCATCTGGAGTTTGAAACACAATTTAACGTAGCCATTGACTTTAATAATAAAATAACCCACCGCTACCGTGAAAACCAACAGCTTTAACTCTTCCTCTTCAAACTGCGTTATTTGTGTATAATATTGCACTATATGTTTATATTTCAGATAAACGTTTTAAGGAAGGATTTTGTATTATTTTTCATCCTATCTGCGCCATAATGGGTGTTGAGTGGTGATAATCATGTGCAGTAAAAAGATGTGTAGCTAAGACATGAGTTTTGTACGGCTGCGATCAGAAAATATAATTCTGTCGAGTTATATCATTGAAATCTATCGTTTGCTAATATTTTTCAGAGCGTAATTAATGAAGAAAATGTTCCCAGTCCAGTCACGTAAGCGGCAGAGCTGGTAGGAGGAGTAAGTATATGATTCGCTGGAAATATGAGTACGCCCCGCCTCCATATGCATTTAACCTTTAAGAACACTATAGCTTCACTCTGCCTTCTGGCTATGGATGATGGAAGCAGCTAGACTAGAGGCAGATGACTACGAATGGTGAAAGCGGTCAGACTGCGCAACCTGTCGATATCTTCCTGGTGCCAAGCGAAAGTGGTACGATGCTGGAAGTCTATTGTCCACCACATACCATGCGACAGTATATTAGCACGACGCATATATTGTTAGTTTAATCATTAGTTTGTACATAATAAGAAATATCTGCTCCGTAGAACGCAGAATCTTGGCGTGTAGAAGCTCACATTGTATTCTTCAAGCTACGTGCTTTGTTAAAAATAACAAGAATTTTAGAGAATTAGGGACACAAGTAACAACCCTAAGGAGAAAGAAAGGTTCACCCCCTTATATTTTGGAAAGAGGGAATTTCTCATTGTAGAAAAATGTCACGTGGGTGGAAAATAAAGAAAAAGCCCCGATAGTCATGTGACAATGCTGCTTTACGCGCCTTTTTCCAGCCAATCAAAAAGGAGGGCAACACTCGGACCTTTTAGTATATAAATGATGCGCGTACAAGAAATCGGGCTCACAAGGTAGGAAACCGCGTATAAGAAATCGGACACACGTGCAAATCCAGAGTATAAGAAATGTGACGAGACAGTCTAAGAAATCGCGCGGCGTCCAGCGTAGGAAATCTGTTTTATAGAATAACTGACGGGTAGTTATTACCGTAAACGTTATACGGACCGTGAAACTCAAGATTACGGTGACGAGTGTAAAAATAAAAGTGGAACTAGCACTTAAACAAAATTATGTCATCAAGTTCGCGATAGGTTATGTCGGGAGTCGCTCGCAGGATCAGTGCCTCAATCTAACCACAGATTATCAATAAAAGAAATCATCAGTGAAATTAAGTGACATTTCTCTTTTATTTGAGTCTACCAAGTGTTACACACCTTAGTCATTCTTTCCACCCTAAGCAAGAGACAACTCCTGGTCTACAAGAACGAGTTTAGCCAGTGCAACAAAGGGAATCTGCAAGGAATGTACACTCTTAATGTAGAGAATTTCACGAGCATTAACCCTCGACCAACTCCAAGTACACTCACCTGATAGCGTCATATTGTTGCAACAACGTGATACCAGAAATAAAGCTGCGACATATTGGCATCCTAACGTGGCAACGATAAAACCACGACATATTGGTGCACCAACGTGACCCACAAGAATAAAAGTACGGCAACCGTCAACGAATCAGTTCCGTTGTGATATGATCTAGAAGTTAAAACGACGTAAAATAAAATATTTTTGAAAACATTACTGTGTGCATGCGTTGCAAAATGAAGTTCTGCGAAAAATACACTTTTATCTTTGTCTGCAATTTTGTGACAGTCTCTTGAAACCGGGAACATTTCTTAAGGGTGCAATCTGAGGCTGTATAAAGTCCTACGATTATCTTATATAGCTTGTTACCTAGATTATTACAAAATAGGAAATGCAAAACAACGCACTTTGTGAAATGCCTAAGACTCTTCTGAATTTGAAAATTTCCTCATTGAAAGTGTCAATTCATATCTAGGGTTAGTATAAGCATTTAAAATTTGACTGTATACGCTTTTAATTTGAATGTTATACAAATATATGATCTTTGGAGTATATTCTTCCCTTAAACACAACCGATGGGATGACACAGTCGGCAACGTATGCGGCCCGCGACCAGCTCACTTTGACCCGTGGGTTTTGCAGGTTTCCCCGGATCAGCTGGCGGATGCAGGGATGTTGCCTCTTCTCCCGCGACTTTCCAGTCCATCATTTCTTGTACCCATCACTTCCTTTCCATTTGTGGCTTGTAGCTGGGTGTTGGCTATGCGTTCTATGAATGTTTCCTCCTGGTATTCCGGCCTGAACCTGCCCTTAGGGTGAGGCGCTTCTTCGCAGTGCTACTGGAGGTTCAGGGGCTTGTGAGAGGGCGCGGGTGTCGTCGGATGCGTTCTAACTAGAAACGTTAGGAATGCCATCCCTACTTGCGCCCGTCGTCATCAGGATCTGATACCCGTAGGGTATCCTCATTCTTTCTTCTCTCCCGGGGTTTACTAAGCCGCAAATAGATAGGTGTGGTACCGTGTCAAATGAGCAGCGCCCATTCTATAATTCTAATAAGTACTCAATCTAAGCTGCGTTCTAATCAGCGTCTTCTTTCAGGTGTTTAGGAACTGAATTCGGGCCCTTCAGGAGGCCTGTTGCTACTTTATGGCTTGTTCTAGTAAAACTTATGGGAATAGGCCTATAAAAGTTCTGAGTAAAATTATTGAACAAGGGAAATGAAATGAAGTCAGATCCATTATTATTTGCTTTTCAATAAGTAGGTAATTTAAAGTATTTATAAAGAACCAGCTAAAAAATTCAATGACACAAATGGGATTTGAATGGTTCTCACACTCTCTGTGTGGTGCTCTAAACATTGAGCTACTGTGACAAAATGCTCAAATCCCGTCTGTGGCTGATTCTAATATAAGAAGTATACTCGTGTTAATGTAAATGTAGGAGTGTTACTAATGTTCTTCCTGGAGTTTATTATACTTGAGCTTATTAAAAGTGCCTTTTGAAAGTGCCTAAGGACCCAAGTTGACAAGGTTTGCTCGTAGGTGACCTTTAATTTCTCAGAAACTCGAATGTATCTTAGTCTAATACATTTGTAGTAAGAAGACTATACTCATCTCAAAAAAGAATAGAGGCAATTGGAAGGAGTGAAAAGTCTAACCCGTTTTATCTGCATTATTTAAACAAGAAAATAGCCACATTATCGGATTCATTTTTGTGACAGGCATACTGCAATGGCATAGATTCTGGACACCTTTTTTGTTAAATTAACTTTCAAATTTGAATACTGCTTCCGATTTTTATTCAGGATAATTTTACATGAGAAATTCTGGCCAGAATGTTTTACCATTATGTATTATTGAACCGTTTACCATACGTTGGAGCCAATTTGGTCTTTAATGGCTTATTTTGATCTAACTTTGGAAAGTGTACTATTTATAAATATACATACATATTGTTTTATGTTGCATTTAGTTTGAAAATTGGAATTATTGCTCTTATTTCATAAATAATCTAAAATTTTGGAAAATCTGGTAACTTTAGGTGTATGAAATTTCAATACCATAAACGCTCCGATTTTATATGAGTAATAATGTATTATACTTCATACTGGATTCACAATAAAATGAAAAGTATATTTGGGAATTATGTCTTTTAATTTATACTGTATCCAATATAAAATATAGTGAATTATTGTTCTCATATAATAAGGGGCCAAAATTGGGGAAATCTTATATGTTTAAGATTATGTGTTCATGGTATTAAATTACCTATCTCAATACCAAAATTAATATATTTATTTAAATATTGGGCTCCTCTGTGTAATATGAGAATAAAAAATAAAATGTTCGCATTGAATACAACATAAAATAAAATATGCATATATATTTATAAAATAATATATTTTTTTAATATAAGGACCAAATTAGCTCCAGTTTATGATTAAAGGTTATACACTGTATTATGGTAACATTTCCTGGCTATAATTTATCAGATAAGAATAACAATTAAATATTCAATTAGAAAGTTAATGTAACAAGCAAAAGTGTCCCAAAATAACGCCCACTGTTGAGGCGGGAATTATTGTTTCGGGGCCTTGGAGAGGAATAAGGAAAGGTTGAATAGCCGGCTAGCTAAGGAACTGTGTGATGGTCTCAGGGTGTGCGGGGAGAAACCTGAATGACACTCGGTTATTGGTTTCTAAGTGCCTTTTACTTCCCCGCACATAATGTTTCACTCTTTAGCCTCCCCGAAACAAAACCGATCACAAATTGTTTTAACTGTTTCACCTTCCCTTCGCGCTAATCTCCCTCTTAATTCCCTTGCTCTGTGAATAAACTTTTTCACATCGCGGACTAGCAACTTCTCATTTTGCAAGAAGCTACGACTCGACGCGGATTCACTACACGGTGTCAGATTTATGAGTGTCGAAGCTCCCGCAGCTACACACAAGTCTATTCTCCGCCCCTTTTCTAGGATTTGCCTAGATTTTTGCTATCTCCGCTACTTTCACCGATTTTATTGGCCGAGATTGTGTTGCATTTTTACATCTTGTCGCGTTTTCATTGGGTCCGACGATTTTAGACGCCACGCTATGTCCTTACTGCTGTTAACATTTGAACGCCTGATTACACTTTCTGTGTATGGTGGAGTGTGAATTTTGTTTGGGGTTTTTCCCTTCATTGTTCATAGCTTAGTTTCTGCATATCGGCTCCTTTTGTTCACTAGCTTTGCTTTACACCTTTTCTTTCTGGACTCACGATCTTTCGTGTTTCGAAGAGATTTTATTTCATGTTTCCTTTCGCTTTTAATATAGCTAGCATTGTTTAAGTAGTTGTG